>JAZKLR010000114.1:5288958-6611197 GCA_037103525.1 Ganaspis brasiliensis | reverse complement strand
TTCATTAATCCAAATTTGAAATCGATCTAAAAATTATCAAATTCAATTCATTCTAACTTTTAATTTTTCAAAATATATTTTTGTATATTTTGTGGGTCGTTGTATCTGAAAGTTTATGAATTGTAAGTTCATAAATATTAAAAGTCAAAATAATGGATATAATATAGTGTCAATTTTTAAAACATTTTCTGGATTAAAAATGATTAATAATATAAAATTTAAATCTAAATAAAATTAGTAATTATCCAAATATTCAATTAATAATTCAAGTTTAATTTTACTTGCTCAGTGTTATAAATAGAAATCTAAATACATATATAAATTCATTAAATAATTCTAGATTATTTAAAATTTTTACAATTTTTACAATCTCATTGGAAAGAAAAAATTTGAATTTAAATAAAATCTTATAATTTTGATTTAATAAAAAAGTAAAAATTTAATTAATTATATTGAATATAAATTTAGTTTTTTTTAAATGGTTGTTTATTGAAAAATGGTAAATAAATTTTAAAAATAAGTGAAATTAAATTCATTATTTGTTTTATAATACTTGAAAACAAAAATAGTTTTTACAAATTTATCATTTTTAAGGGGAACTGTGACTGCAATGACAATTGGAATTATTATGAAAAAATTCTGGAATGTTTTTATATTGGACGTTTTTTAAGTTTAACTTTATAATGTTTTGAAGATTTGGCGAAATTTTGAAATTTATATATGCTTTGGTGAGTTTCTTTTTATATGTTTTTTTAAATTGAAAAAATATTTTTTTGTAATTGTTCTTGTTTTTTTTAAAAAAACCAATTTTATTATTGTATTATAGAAAGAAAATAAAAAAAATTCTCAAAAGGAGACTGGTTTCAGCTTCGAAACGTTAAATAATTGAAGAACTTATTTTATCGATGTCCTTTTTGTGATTCTTCTGTCTTTAATCTATAATGATAATCCACAAAATTCATTTATGATAAATAAATCTATAATTTTTTCTACAAATTATTATTATTATTCTCTTTAAATTTTATAACTATTTTTAATATTTAATTATTTTAGTCATTTTGTAATTTTTCTTTCAATTATCAACTATTTTCCTAAAATTTCAATTTCATTCTTTAATCTTCAATTTATTTATTTAATTTTTAATTACTTTATTCAATTCTCAATTATTTTCTTCAATTTTCAATCGCATTCTTCGTTTTTCCATTATTTTATTCAATATTCAATAATTCTATCATTTTCTCAATTATCAATTATTAACTTGAATTTTCAATACAACTCTTCAATTTCCAATTGATTTCTTTATTTTTATCATTTATTTTCTACAATTATTTCCATAATTTTCATCAGTTTTCAATTGACAATTTATTATTCTCCTTCAATTTTATGATTACCCATTACCTTTAAACATTTTTTTGTTCGAATGCCGATTATTCTCACCATTTTTTGAAATTTTTTTTTCAATTGTTAAATATTTTTTTTCATTAATTATCCTAAATATTTAATTATTTTCGTCATATTGTAATTTTTCTTTTAATTATTAATTATTCTCTTAAAATTTCTATTTAATTCTTTAATTTTTAATTAAATAGTTAATATTCAATAATTCTCTGATGTTTCAATTAGTTTTTTCACTCATAAAAATAGTTTTAAATTTTTAATTCAATTATTCTAATTTTTTTTCGATTATCATTAAGTTTCTTTAATTTTAAATACAATTGTACAATTATTTTCTTTAAGTTTAATATTTCTTGTTTGATTTTTTCAATTATTTTTTTTAATTCTGTATTAATCTAGTAATTTTTTAAATTTTTTTTTTAATTTTCAATTATTCTCGTCATTTTTTACATATTTTCTTCAAATTTTCAATTATTCTTGTCATTTTTGAACTATTTCCGTCAATTTATAATTATTTTACGCAACTTTCAATTATTTTCTACAATTTTTTCAATTATTATCTTAAAATTTTATAATTTATCTCTGATTGTTTAAATTATTTTATTCGGTTGCGTATTATTCAATTAACAATTCATTATTCTCCGTCAATTTCATTATTATTAATTAATTTTAAAACATTTTTTTTTTCACATACCGATTATTCTCATTATTTTTCAATTTTTTTTTCCAATTGTTAATTTTTTTTAATAGTTAATTGTTATCGTCAATATTGAATTAGTCTCGTAATATGGTAATTTTTCTTTTAATTTTGTCAATTATTTTCTTGAAATTTCCATTTAATTCTTTAATTTCTAACTTATTTCTTAAACTTTTAATTGTTTTGTTCAATTCTCAAATATTTTCTTTTATTTTCAATTAATTCCTCAATATTCAATAGGTCTCTGATTTTTTCAATTATTTTTTTCAGTTGTCTATATTAATCTAGTCATTTTTTGGATTTTGTTATCAATTAACAATTATTTTCATCATTTTTCACATATTCACTTCAATTTTTCAATAATTCTCGTCATTTTTCAATTATTATCTTAAAATTTTATAATTATTCTTTGATTTTTAAATTTTTTTCTTCGGTTGTGTAATTGTGTAGCCATTTTTCGAATTTTGTTTTTAACTGTCAACTATTTTGGTCATTTTTCAGATATATTTTTTAATTTCGCAATTTTCATTATCTGAATTTGCAAAAATTTGTAGTTTTAAATGAACAACAATAATGTAAAGTTAAAGTTGACAGTGCTAATTTTTTCCTTATGAATTAGATATCCTGCGTATCCTTATTAAGCTCATGACTGAATGAACAGTATTTATTGTTAATTAATTTTGTTAAAACGTTTATATCTGTGATATTATGTACCTTGCGCAGCATTCTTGTATAACTTTTAATTATATTTAAGTTATTGTGTGTAAAGGATTACTTAAACCGGTTGAACAAAAATAAATAAAAATTAGGTAATTTTGTTTACCTTGACCGTGACACTGCCTCCGGATCCTTTAATCAGATCGATGACCTCTTCCCGGGACTTGTCGTCGACGTTGATTCCATTGACCTCGATGAGTCGATCCCCTGGCAGTAAACCAGTATCGTTAATATTTTGCACTAGAGCACCAGGTTCCGCGAAAATCACTGAACGCATTTGAGTGACACCATTGGCACCACGTTCCACTATCACTGCACGACGCAACGAAAATCCAAAATCACTTCTGGGAGGTGGTTGTCTCTGAATAGTGAGTTCCCTAGGTTCTGGCAATTCAAGAGGCACAATCTCAGGCAGAGAAAGATCGACGATACCCTGCTCCTCGAAGGAGGCCGACGACCTCCACCTTGAGAACCCCTGAGATTCTCCCACAGGCGACAAACTGAAGGGTGGAGTGGCGAAGCTCGAGTTGGTCGTGTCCGTCAATGAATCCGCAGAAGGGCTTGCACTCGTCACGACCTGCATAAACAAATGAGTTGTTAAGTCTCTCTAATTGTATTTTTTCTTCTTATTTTATTTTAAATATCTTGAAAAAATCTGCTTTTGCTTCATTTGTGATCTTTAAGATTTTCGAAAGGAAATTAAAATTATTCTTATTAATAATGCAAAAGTTCTAAATATTAAAAGAAAGAAAAAATAATTATTTAAAATACTTTCATTATTTTTTTGATTTCACAAATCAATATTTTGTATAAATTATTTAAATTTTAAAAGATTAAATTTAATTTTAGATTAATAAAATTATTTTTTCGAAAAATAGTCGAAATCGACATATTTTCATGCCTAAATTTGCATTTGTAAGAAAAATTCCAGATTTGTGTGTATGCCCGTGGTAACTTTTTTATCGCTTCGGTATCTCGACAAAGCCTCAACCGATTTTTAATAAAATTTGGATGGCTAATTAAGCTCATAAATATCTAAATTTTGACACAAGGATTTTTTTAAACTCTGTTTTTCATAAAAAATATCGTTTTTTGCTAAAGTCTTTTTTTATGCTAAAAATAAAACTTAATAAATAAAAAAAATCATATTCTTTATCCTGAAACGAATCGACTGAACTTCTCCAATTTTTATTTTATAATCATAGGTTCTTTAGATAAAATATTCAATGTTAAAGGACGAACTAATTGGTCTCTATAAAATATATATTTTTCTGGAATTTGAAGGGATAAAATTAGAACAAATTTTTTTCAATATTTATTTAGAGAATGAGAGGTGTAAGTTTATAAAACTTCTGTAATTTAGATTAAGTTAGTTAGATTTAAGATTTTTCTTTCATGATGTATAGTTTTAAAAATTTATTATTTTGTATAATATTTTTTACATTTCAACGTTCTGCTTCCAGCAATTAAAATTAGATAAGATGATAAGAAGAAATAGACAAACTGCGTGTTTTTAAAAATTGTTTTAACTTTTATCGGAGATTGACGAGCAAAAACTACCTTCGAAATGTTTGAAAGTAATTTTTAAAGTAGAATTGTGTTAAAATCTTTAAATTATATAATAAATATTACATAAAAATACCAAATTAATTATAATATTAAACTTCCCGAATCTCTATTTATCAGAATATTGAATTCGCCGAATCTCCATTTGTCAGAATATTGAAATATCCGAATCTCCATTTGTCTGAACTTTCAACTTCCCGAATATCCATTAATCAGAATATTGAAATCACGAAATCTCCATTTGTCAGAATATTGAAATATCCGAATCTCCATTTGTCAGAATATTGAAATATCCGAATCTCTATTTATCAGAATATTGAAATATCCGAATCTCTATTTGTCCGAACTTTTAACTTCCCGAATCTATATTTATCAATATTCTGACAAATGGAAATTCGGTAAGTTAAAAGTTCGGACATATGGAGATTCAGAAAGCTAAATATTTTGACAATTGGAGATTCTAGAAGTTAAAAATCAGACAAATGGAGACTCGGAGAGTTCAATGTTCGGACAAATAGAGTTTCAAGAAGTTAAAATTTCGGACAAATGGAGATTCGGTAAGTTTAATTTTCTGGAAAATTGAGATTCCGGAAGTTGAAAGTTCAAAAAAATTAATTTCTATCTTTTGAGATTCTTTCAATTGAATTTTGAAGAAAATGATAGCGACCCTTTAATCATTTTTCAGGGTGTCTACTAATTTCGCCCCTCAAAATTCGGTCATTTCTCGGTTTTTCCGGTTTTTGTTCCTATTTTTCCCGGTTTTTTCTCTTGTTAACTAAACATTTATTTAAAGTATAAATAGACCTACAAATGGCTACAAAAATTGAAGATAACTGTTGATAACTAAAGAAAATAATTGAAATTCAAAGAAAATAATTGAGAATTAAAGAATTAAATATTAAACTCAACAAAAAATAATAATTAAGAATTAAAAGAAAGAATTAATAATGGAAAGAAATAATTGAACAATGACGAAGATATTTGACAATTAGAAACAAAATTCAAAAAAAGGAAATATTAATCGTCAATTGAACAATAATTGAAAAAATTGAACAATGGTCATTAAATTCAAAGAATATAATTGAAAATTAGTCAACTAGATATAAAATAAAAAAAAATAATAATTCAAAATTTAAGTTAATAATTAAAAATTGAAGAAATAAATTTTAAACTAAATAATGAAATTGAAATCGGAGAAACTCAGCATTATTGCATATGAAAAAAAAATTGAAAATTGAGAAATACAATTAAAATTCGAATACAATAATTGAGAATTAAAGAAAATTACTGAACAATTGGATTGAAAAAAGAAGAAAATAATTTATAATTAAAAAAAAAAAAGGAAAATGCCAGGAATTATTTAATATTGAAGAAAACATTAAAAATTGAAGAATATAATTGTTATTTAAAGAAATTAATTGAGAATTGAAAAAAATAATTGAACAATTGAACAATTAAATTGAAAATAGAAGAAAATTATTGAAAATTGAAGGAGGTTCTGAAACATGAAATAAGTAACTGATAATTGAAAAAAAAACAAATTGAAAAAAGTCGAGATTACTGAATATTGAAACAAACAATTGAAAATTGGACAAAATAATTAAAAATTAAAGAAAATGATTAAAAATTGAAGAAAATAATTGAAAATTAAAGAAAGTACTTAAAAATTGAATAGAATATTTAAAAAAAAAGCAGAAATATTTAAAAATCAACGGAAATAATTGCGAGTTGATGAAAATAATTTAAGAATTATCAATTTAAATTAAAATTTAAAGAAAAACATAATCTAAAGAAGCTGAGAATTGTTGAATATTGAAGAAAATTATAATTGAGAATTAAAGAAAATAATTGAACAATGCTATTGAAAGTAGAAGAAAATAAGTGATAATTGAAAAAAAAAGAAACTGAACAACCCAGGAATTATAGAATTTGAAGAAAACAATAAAAAATGAAGAATGTAATTGTAAGTTGAAGAAATTAATTAAAAATTGTAGAAAATAATTTAAAATTGAAGAAAATGTGATTTTATGAAAATTGTTGAATAATAATTGATGAATTGAATTCAAGTTTCAAAAACATAATTGATAATTGAAAAAAAATATTGAAAAAAACCGAGAATTATTGATTATAGAAGAAAATAATTGAAAATTGGAGGAGTTATTGAGATGTGAAATAAATAAATGATAATTGAAAAAAATAGTTTTAAAAAGTCGAGAATTATTGAATATAGAATTAAATAATTGAAAATTTTTAGGAAATAATTGAGATCTGAAGAAAATAAAAAACTGATGAAAATAATTGAAAATTGAAGAAAATAATTTAGAGTTGAAGAAAATAATTAAAAATTGATTCAAATAAATGAAAATCGTAGAAAATATTTCAGAATTGAAAAAATTAATTAGAAATTGATGAAAATAATTGAAAATTGAAGAAAATAGTAGAAAATAATTGAGAAATGAAGAAATAATTTGAAATTAATTGAAATAATTCAAAATTGAAGAAAATAATTGAGAATTGTAGAAAAAAATTGGAAATTGAAGAGAATAATTGAGAGTTGAAGAAAATAATTAAAAAAAATAATTGTCAATTGAAGAAAATAATTATGAATTTCTGAAAATAGTTGAATAATTGATGAATTGAATTGAAGTTTCAAAAACATAATTGATAATTGAAAAAAAATATTGAAAAAAGCCGAGAATTATTGAATATCGAAGAAAATAATTGAAATTTGATGAAAATAATTGATAATTGAAAGCAGACAATAGAATTGCCTATAATTATATAAACTATTATGCAATGTACGGTCTAATAAAGAAACTGAAGTTCTATCTACATTTTTTCATAATAATTTGACTTTTTCATGTTTAATGTCGTTCATTTTTTCTGCGGTATTGCTAGCTTTAAGGTAGTATTATACTTTGTAAGCTGACAAAGATGACTTTAAAAAACAATTTTTTTCTCGGTGATAATTTTATTTAAAGCAATGAAAGTTTTTGCATCATATTTTTGACATTTTTGTCTGTCAAAAATGAAAAAATAAAACTTTTTTACTGTGCATGTTTCATTACTAGAGGGCGCCAAAGTCAAGTTAAAAAAAATAAAGTAGACAATCGGATTTAGGGGAGATGCCTGAAGAATTTCATAACGAAGAAATTGATCTAAAGTTTTTTAAAATCGATTAAAAAGAACTCGAGTTATGCTGTCCGCCAGTTTAAAAAACATGGTTTTGAGAAAAACGCGTTTAAAGTTTTGTGTGTAATGAGCCGATGTGCATATGTATAACTTTTACATGCGTATAACTTTTTTATTTCTTCGAATTTTAATCTGCAATTTGGGAATTATATTTTTAAGGTAATGTAGACTACAAAAATAAAATAAAAAAAGTCGATTTTTTGATCGATGCAAAGTATAATACTACCTTTAAAAAAAAGATAGTAGACAAACATCTACATTTCATGAGAATATATTATATTATTTTAAAATTTTTAATGTATATTTTTTATTTTTCAGTTGCATAATTGTCGCATAATTACACATAATTTAAACGCGTAATAAGATTGGTTCAAAATGCATAAAGTTACTATCTTTATTTAAAAAAAAATTTATATATTAGTAAAATTTATAAGCCCAGAAAAGAAATTCCCGGTTTGACGGAAAATTCCCGGTTTTTCCCGGTTAGTAGACACCCTATTTTTCTAATATTTTTACAAATTCCCAGTTTTTTTCTTGACGTACTAAATTGTCAGCAATTTCTCGAATCAACCCTTTTAAATAGACTTTTCTGAGAAATAAGTGAATAGGGGGGAAAATGTTACAAATAAGGAACTTTTACAGATCAATTTCAAAATTATAGGACTTTTAGTGATCAATCGCAAAAATAGGGGATTTTTAGGGAAAGCTGGAGAATCCTGTGAAGCCTACATTAAAATCTTCAAAAAAAAATTAATTTATTTGAATTTAATATTAACGTTAATTAACTTACCTGAAGGAGTTTGTTATCCTGCTGAAGATGCATGTGATGGTGATGATGATGATGCTGCTGAGGACTTCGTCTATGATAAGAAGATTCCTCTTCGCTGCATCCCTCAAGAAGCTGCTGACTAGGAATATTTTGATATGCTATCACCTCATTTTGAAGGGTGTTTCTCACCAAAAGGTTTGCCTCCTGATGATTATTTTCCTGATTACCATTTGGCACAATAGCGCTCTCACCCAGAATACTGACACTCGTGATGCTGAGTTTAGGACCCTTCAATATTCCGCGTTTTGGTGGTTTGGGTGGCAGGGGTGGTAAATTCTTGCCGCTAGCGTTCGTAAGTGATGTAAGAGACGCTTCTGAAGAGTCGCTCTGCGTGAGTCCATCAGGAATTCGGGTCCAGCTTGTCCCAGCAGAATTTTGGGAATTATCCAATAAATCACGGTCTATCTGGGCGAAAAAGGGGGCGCTATAGTCGGCAGTGATCCCGCTTGGCAACTTTTCCTTCTCCTTTCTACGACCGCGAATCTTCAAGGACCTTCGCACCTGTAAAGCAAAAGGACAAGGAGTCTGTTATTATAGCGATTAATCATGCTCAAGGAATGCGTTACCATAACTACTGCAAGGATTATTCCCTACTTTTGCAAAACTTTCAACAATTCCGATCAATCGTTTCATTAAACGTTAGTCAGAAATCTATTCTCAGTATACCAGTTTAAAAATGGAACAATCTTCCTCTCAATGAATTATTTCTCAAGATTTTAATTGTATTTCATTATTATTTCAACAAATTGAAAATCGTGTAATAAATAGATTTTTCTAAATAAATAAAGACTTCTGATATATCTCCTATATTTTCTTAAAGCACATAAATATTTAAACTTCTAAACTATTTTTAAACTAAATCAAATTATATTTCCTTTGAAATTAGAACAACTGGAGAATTCCATTCAACATTGAATTGAGTGTTTCTAAATAATCAAATTCTGAATAATTTGATCAGTTTTATTCTTGATTTGAACTAATTTTAAATCAAATCATGTAAATTATTATCTTTTTTTTTTTATTATACAATTCACAAGTAATATTAACATTTTTACATTGTTGTTAGTCATTTAACACTATAAATTTTTGCAAATTTAAATAATGTAAATTACCAAATTAAAGAATATATCTGATAAATGAACCAGACTGAACTGGGAAACGTTTCTGAGTAACGAATGAAAATTTATTTTTTTAAACAATTTTTTTTAGGGGTTGCGATCCTTAAATGTACTATTGAATGTTTTTTAAGCGTTTTTGAATTGAATTGTGTCTTTGTAACAAAAAGAATGCGAAAAAAGAAAGAAAAAAAAAAGAAAATTTTTCATTCGTTACTCAGAAACGTTTCCCACTTCAGTATGGTATAAATGATGAAAATAATAATTGTCACTAGAAAACAAAATTCGAAAAATGGCTACATAATTAAACAATTAAAAAAAATAGTTCAAAAACTTAAACAATAAATATTAAATTGAAACAAAATAGTTGAAAAATTATAGGAATAACTGTTGCAAATAATTAAAAATTGAACAACTAGATTGAAAAACGAAAAAAATAATTGAAGTTAAAGAAAATAATAAAAAATTGAGGCAATAAATGGCAAATTTAAGAAATAAATTAAATTTGAAAAAATAATTTATAATTGAAAAAAAAATTACAAAATGACGAAAATAATTGACAGTTGAAAACAAAATTAAAAAAAATAACTAAATTAATACACAACCGAACAAAATAATTTAAAAAATCAAAGAATAATTATAAAATTTAAGATAATAATTGTAAATTGTGGGAAATAATTAATAATTGAAGGTAATAGTTGAAAAATGAAAAGAACAATTCAAAAATTAAAGAAAATATGTGAAAAATGACAGAAGTAATTGTCCATTGAAAACAAAATTCAAAAAATGACTAGATTAATATTTTATATTTTAAAAATTTAAAAAAAGACAACTGAGAAAAATAATTGTAAAAATTAATCAAGAAATATTAAATTTAAAGAAAATAATTGCAAATTGAAAAATTAAGAAAATTATAGAAATAATTGTTGGAAATAATTGCACATTTAACAACTGGATTGAAAATCGAAAAAAATAATCAAAATTGATAAAAATAATTGAAAATTGAAGAAGGCAATTAAAAATTAGAGAATGGAATTGAAATTTATGGAATATACTTAAAAAGTGAAAAAAAGTAATTGAAAAAGTCGAGAATTAATGAATATAGAATAAAACAATTGAAAACTAAAGAATGGAATTAAAAATTAAAGAAAATAATTAAACAATTGTATTTAAAATTAAAGAAACTTAATGATAATCGAAAAAAATAATAGAAAAAAGGCGATCAATTTTTAATGTTAAAGAAAGTAATTGAAAATTAAAAAGTGGAATTTAAAATTGAAGAAAATATTTGAGAATTGAAAAGAATAGTTCTAGAATTGAATAATTGTATTTAAATTAAAAAAAAAAAAAAAAATTATGAGCGAAAAAAATAATTGAAAAAATGTAAGAATTATTATATATTGAGGAATTAATTGAAAATCGACAAAAATAATTTTAAATTAAAGAAAATATTTGAGAATTGAAGAAAATAATTAAAAATTGAAGAAATAAATTGTAAATAAAAGAATTAAATGGAGATTTTAAAAAATTATTCATAATTAAAAGAGAATCTACAATATGACGAAAATAATTAAATAGTGACGAAAATAATTAACTATTAAAAAAAAAATCGCAAAAATGTGAGAATAATCGGTATTTCAAAAAAAATTTTTTTTTAATATTAATAAATAATCATAAAATTTAAGAAAAATAATAAATTGGCAATTGAAAACTGATGAAAATTGAAGAATTCTATTGAAATTTTAAGAAAATAATTGATAATCCGAGAAAATTCGAGAATTATTGAATATTGAATAAAGTAATTGAAAAAGGAAGAATGATATTAAAATATCGAGAAAATAATTAAGGACTGAAGAAAATAATTAAAAATTAGAGAAACAAATTAAGGATTTAAGAATTAAGTTGAAATTTCAAGACAATAATTGATAATTAAAAAAAAAATTACAAAATCACTAATTAATCACTAATTAATCTTGTGGATTAAAAACTCGGATTTATTTGATTTTAATCGAATTTTTTTTTATTTAAATCAAAAATTGATTTTTTTAAAAATATAATCAGTATATAAAATCTCCAAATGTTTATTTGCAAGTAGTTTATTAAAGAAATGAGGAAAAAATTTAAAAAAAGAACACAAGAATGAAACAGTGACATAATTATATATAGAAATGTAGAAACTCTTTTCAAAAAATTAAATTATTTAAGGACTTTTTTTTAAATTAAAATAGTAAATAAGTATAATAAATAAAGTAAATAGTATAATAATAAACAGTAAAAATTAGATAATTATTTCACAAATTAAAAAAAAAACAAGAATGAATAAAATTTTGTAAAATTTAAAAAAAAATTAAAAGAAAAGAAATTCTATGAAATACAAGAAGGTGATGTTCAAATGAGAATATTTAGTAAAAGGTTAAATTCACATAATAAAAAAAAAAAAATAAAAGCTTTCAAATAAGTAGAAAATTCGGAAATTTAAAAAATTTAGATAAAAGCCCCAAATAAATGTTTTCGAAGATTCGTAACTATAAGATAAAAACTAAACAATTGAAAAGAAGGAAAATGCTTCTTAGAGATGGAAAAATTATAACAAAAATTAAAGAATTAATTAACACTCAAGCAAGAACTAAAAAAATAGTGAAACATCAAAAAAATTAAATAAATAGGAAGAAAATAGTGAAAAATTCTTTTCCTTAATCCAACAAACTAAAAAAATGTAAAAAGTACAAAAAATAAAATTAAAAAATGTATATATATTAGATAAATAAAAAAAAAGTCCAGAAAGGAAACTTAAAAATCATTTAAGAATAAAAAAGTTTAAGCATATTAAACCAAACACATTTTTTTATTATTACACTTAAAATAAGTCCAACAATAAATTTAGAAAAACAAACAAAATCTAAAAACTTCATGGAAGAATAAGTAAGTTTGCAAAAAATCTTGTAAACAATAGACAAGATGTGAAAAAACTTAAATAAACTTACAAAAAAATGAGAGTATTTATTTTTAAAAATATGGAAATAATTATGAAAATCAACGAAATAAAAAGTTTAGTGAATGTTATAATAACGAAATTGTGTAAAATAATATTAAATAATTTGCATAAAAAGAGGAAAAATTAAAGAAAATCCTAAAATAAAAAGACAAATAAAAAAAAATATCAAAAGTAAAAGTAGAAAAAAACTTAAAATTTTGTAAAAATAAGAAATTATAAGATAAAAATTAAACAGTTTTGAAAAATTGAAATCTCTTAGAAATCTTGTAAGAATATTAGAAAAAAAGAATTCTTGTGAATATATAATACCAAAAATTTGTAAATCGTTGGTATTTTGATCATCTGTAATAGCACAATTTTTTAAATTTTACAAAGATTAAAATATTGAAATTGAATTTTTTAAGATTTATCCACAAATTTGTGGGTTTTGTTTATGGCTTGCGATGTTTTACATGCAGTATTAGACATCCAGAGAATTGTAAAGTTTTTTTTATTTTAATCCTGATTTTAATGCAAATTTTCCAATGATTTAAATCAAAGTGATTTAAATCCACAACGGCCTTAGAAAATACCTTATTATTTATAATTATTATTATTGACGAAAGAAATTATCTACATTGAAGTCATTTGACTAAACACATAAAATAATTTACATTTTTAAATGATTGGAAAATTCTTTGATTGATTACTTTGATTTTTTTGATTGATGGTTACTTAAGCAAATAATGCTTCAGACTGAGTGAGTAATTGGGGCAAAAAACAGACATAATGATCAGACGGGGGGATTTTTTTTTTTTATTTATTTAAGCTTTCTCCAATCGGTTTTTCTTTGCTAGTACCATTATACCGGTTCTGAATCTTTTTCAATGAGAGTAACTTACCTTCCACTGCACGCAATTTGGTTTATAACAATATAAACACGATAATTGTATTCGGTCATGCACGAAACACTTTTCGTCACAGGGGAGAGTTGAAAATGATCAGTATCAATCGGAAATACAATATTTGTTTATAAAACTGAAAGAAAAGTACTTGCAACAATTTAAAAAGCTTTTTATTTTTGCAAAATTTTAAATAGATTTTTCTGAAAAATTATCCAATGAGTGGAGAATAAAAATATTTTGAAGGAAATATTAAAGATTCTTGAAATAAAAATTAAAATCATAAAATTAAAAAGAATTTCTAAAAAGATAACAATAGAGTGTGAAATATTGCATAAATAATAATACCGCTTATTTAGCTTTCAGATTGATATTCATGAATCATAATTTGCGTACTACTTTCTCAGCACTTCTTTGAATGTTTGATAAGATCTCGTTATGTTTCATACCCAGAGATCTCTATGAATATTTTTTCAAAACAGTGAAAACAATATCAATCAAGGCAGAATATCAGTACAGTTATCATTAGCGATAAAAAAAACAAAGGGAAAACTAGTCTAAATATTCAGTTTAAAAAAGAAACACTGAAAGAAAAACATTTAATTTACAAAGTCCAAAGGTTTGGACATTTTTCTTTCAAGATAAGAAACTTACAAACTAACAAAATAAAACGAATAATAAAAAACTGAAAATTTGTAACTTGGCAACCTTGTAAATAATTAATCAAATAATATTCAAATATACCGAAAATTTGATTCTGCAGTAAAGAAAAAAACGTTGCAAATTACACCGCATAAACAAAAATATCTAAACTTGCTAAAGAATCTCCTGATCCAGCAAAATGTTTTCTGATACCATTAATTATTTTTATATCACCCAAACAAATGCTGATTTAATTAATATTGTTAAAAAATTTTAATTATATTCACAACATCATCTTAAATACAATGATCTCTTAATCGTCAAATTAGTTAAAATTATTTCCGGAATTAAGATACCAAATTAAGAATTTTGGATACCATAAAAAATTCAAATTTGACAGTGACCTTGAAAAAATATAACCTCACCTCGTCCAGACGAAGAAGCTCTTCAGCCGACATGTTACAACGATCCCTTTTTTTTACATCCTTTCGTTCCTTCTTCTCTCGTTTCCTTTTCTCCTTGTCTTCCTTCTCGGCAACCTTCTTCATAAAATTGAACATTTTCCACTATCGTGAAAACACCTCTAGGCTTTTCAATCGATCATACACCACCCACCCCTTTACAACTTCCAATAACTTGGATCACATTCATTGAAAGATTCACAGGATAATTTTTTTAATATTTTGAACAACAGGATACAACAACACTTTCACTCTTGATACCAGGGTTAGCTGACCCTTAACGAGAGGGATGCGAATGCTCCAAAATTTCGGGGCGTGAACCGGCTAGACGAGCTTTCCCGGGGCGGAGGCGGCGCTCCTCTTTCAGAGCGCAGCATTTAATTTCACAGAATCGGCGAGGAAAATTCGTTAAAACGAGCAATCATTAAACCACAATATTCCTTTAATCGAAAGACAGCAAAAATTCTTCTAGCACGGAACCGACCACTCACTACCACATAAATAAATTCCTCTATTTATAATTTTAATTTCAGAATACAAAACAACAATCGCGCAGCACTTGTCGGTTCAGTTGAAGAATTAGGAAAAAATACCACTTGACAACAATAAACAATTACTCTTGATTATCTCCCTTTTAATTTTGAGGTTAATAATCACAAAATAAGGGAGCTTTTCCAGGAATTTGGAGCTTGGAACTGACAGACGTCACAACACTATCTACACCTTTGCCTTGACAACACGATAATGGTGTTTCGGAAGACGTTAGGTTCGAGTTGGAAAAGGATTAATTATTGTTCCGATAATTTTGGGCATCAATTGTTGCCGGTTAAATAAAACTTCACCTACGAAAAACATGCGACAGCGGAACTCAAGTTACTGTCATGGCAGCTGTGTTTCGCCCTTTACCCCGCGAAATTTGTGGTAAACAAGCGCTTGCGCGGGAATTAACGACTTCCTCCATCTTTCAGTTTGGATTCGAAACTTTTAGGGATAATTCTCGGAATGATAATTATTTTTCAGTGAAATTAAATAGAGAAAGAATAATTGAATAAATCGAAATGAAATCAAGCAGAAAACAGACTAAATGAGATAAGGCGAGAAAAGAACAATAAGAAGCAGGCTATTGCGACTAGTGACATCTAGCGTCAAATGCAGGAAACTTTAAGGATTAAAATATTCAAATGTTGAAAACTATTAAAAATTCTAGATTTTTGTAAAAATTTGTTTCTCGTGAATTCTAATATTGAACAAGGAACTTAAAAAGTATTAAAATATGTTATTGTAAAGCACTAAGCAAAGAGAGTAATTTCAGAATTTACCAATAGATGGCAATGTTTTGTTCCTGAAACCTGAAGAAAAAAGAACGAAAAATGCATCAGTTCTGGATGTCACACTAATCACTGACAATTGCAAATCAGTCATAAAATGACATTCCTCCGGAAATTTTTGAGGATCGGTCCTAATTCTAGCAGTTTTCTATGTATATTTAATTCAAATATAAAAAAGTCTCCCATAAAATTTTCTGTCTGTCAGCTGTGCACTGTAAACAACAAAAATACAATCGGTAACGTTGTGGGGCGCTGGCATCAGCGATTTGAACATGAAGGAATTTCGGAACCAATCGAATCAATCGAACACATTGTTGCTCATGTGATTGGCACAAAAAAGGTATTAAAAACATTTTTAAAACTTGTAAAATAAAGTATGTCATTAAACAATATATTTTTTTAATAATTCAAAATTTTCAGAATAAATCGCTTAATTTTTTTCAACTATTAAAAACATTGTTCCAAAAAAGGTTCATCTTTATTTTGTAATAATTACTAAAAATTTGAAAAATTTTTAGTCATTTTTTTTTATCATTAGAGTGAGTTTTTAAAAAAATTTCTAATTATTGCAATTATTAAAACATATATTATTAAAACATTTACATATTTTTAAGACAAACAATAACTTAATATAATGAAAATAAAATAATTTTTTTAAGTAAAGAATTTCTTTATTTGTTAATAATAATAATAATGTTTAAAATAATTTTTAAAATTTAATTTTCATAAAAATAATGTCTTATCTTTTTTAAATGCAGATAATGGATCTTGTTGGTCTTCAAAACAAAGAACTCACTTCAAAAGAAATAGAAAAATTGGAAGTTCTTTGTCAGTGCAGATTAGCAAGGTAATTAATTGATAAAAACTAATTAATTTAGAAGCTTATTCCCACATTTTGAATTAAATACTTACTGATTAGATTGCTGTTAATTTGTTACAAAAGAGAATAAAAACAAAAGTGTCATTGACTTACTTGTTTTATCAAGTTACTGTTTATCTTCAAACCATTTATAATAATAATCTACAAGATTCATTCAATAATTCTTTCATTTTGTCCACACCTGAAGTTTGTCACATAGATATTTTTTGTTTTAAATCAGATACTTTTTAAAAAATGCGTTGTTAAATTGATTAAAATTTAAATTTGTAAATATCAGTTCAAATATTTTAATTTCATTAACAAATAAATCTAAAATTTTTTCTATACATTCCAACAGTTTTCAATATATACAATTACTCTCTTTAAAAGTTATTATTATTCGTTAATTTTTTAAAATTATTTTGTTCCGTTGTCAATTATTCTCGACACTTTTTGAATTTTTCTTTCAATTGTCAATTATTTCCCTCATTTCTCAATTATTTTCTTAATTATTTTAGTCATTTTATAATTTTTCTTTTAATTATTTATTATTATCAATGTCAATTCAATTCTTTTATCTTTAATTTAATTCTTTAATCTTCAATTCATTTTTTTAATTTTTAATTTTTTTTTTCAAATTTCAATTGCATTCTTCGTTTTTTAATTATTTTATTCAAAATTCAATAATTCTCGCATTTTCTCAATTATCAAATATTTTCTTGTAATTTCAATGCAATCCTTCAATTTCCAATTGATTTCTTTAATTTTCATTTATTATCTGCAATTTTTTCCATAATTTTTATCAATTGACAATTTTTTATTCTCCTTTAATTTTATGATTATTAATTAATTTTAAAAATTCTTTTATTCGAATGCCGATTTTGCTCACCATTCTTCGATTTTTTTTTTCAAATATTAAATATTTTCTTTAATAGTTAATTATTTTTGTCATATAGTAATTTTTCTTTTAATTATCAATTATTTTCTTACAATTTACATTTAATTTTTTAATCTTCAATTTATTTCTTCAATTTAAAATTATTTTCAACAATTCTCAAATATTTTCTTTAATTTTCAATTATTTCGATCGAAAATCAATTAATTCCTCAGTATTCAATTATTCCTATTATTTTTTAATTATTTTTTTCACTCAAAAATTGGTGTTAAAATTTTGATTCAATTATTCAATTCTAGAAATATTCCCTTTAATTCTCAGTTATTTTCTTCAAAATTTAAATTCTACTTTTCAATTATTTTCTTTAATATATATTAAAAAATGATCGCCTTTTTTCTATTATTTTTTCGATTGTTATTAAGTTTTATTAATTTTAAATACAATTGTTCAATTATTTTCTTTAAATTTTAATTTCCATACAATTTTTATTTTCATTCTTCAGTTTTCAGTTGTTTTCTTTTATATTCATTAATTCTTGGCTTTTATCAATTACTTATTTTTAAAATTTTTAAGTATTTTCCACAAATTTCAATTCCACTCTTTAATTTTTAATTGCTTTCTTCAATTTTCAATTATTTTTTTCAATTTTCAATCTAATTTTTAAATGTGCAATTATTTCCAACAATAATTCCTATAATTTTCTTAATTTTTCAATTTGCAATTATTTTCTTTAAATTTAATATTTCTTCTTTAATTTTTCCAATTATACTTTTTGTTGTCTATTAATCTAGTCATTCTTCGAATTTAGTTTTCAATTGTCAATTATTATTTTTTCATTTTGCAGATATGTTCTTTAATTATTAAATTATTCTCGTCATTTTTCAATTATTTTCCTTAATTTTCAATAATTTCCTACAATTTTTTCAATTTTCAAATATTCTCTTAAAATTGTATAATTATTCTTTAATTTGTTTTCATTATTTTGTCGGTTATGTATTAATCTAGCAGTTTTCGTCATTTCATTTTCGATTTTCAATTAATTTCGTCATTTTGTAATTTTTCCAATTCTCGATTATTTTTTCAAATTTTAATTTTATTCTTAAATTTTCAATTCATTTCTTTTAGTTTTTATTACTTTCTGCTTTTTATTATTGCTTCCTCATAGAGGAAGTATTTTCCTCAATATTCAATAGTTTTCGTATTTTTCTTAATCATCAATCATTTTTTTTTGAAATTTCAATACAATTCTCTAATTATCGTCTTTAATTATCATTTAATTTCTACAATTTTTTCTATAATTTTCTTCAGTTTTTAATTGAAAATTTAATATTCTCCTTTAATTTTAGAATTATTCATTATTTTATTAATTATTTTGTTCTGTTGTTGATTATTCTCGACAGCTTTTAAATTTTTTTGGCAATTGGCAATTATTTTCGTCATTTTGTAACTTTTCTTTCAATTATCAATTATTTTCTTCACATTTCAATTTAATTCTTTAATTTTCAATTACTTTCTTCCATTTTCAATTATTTTATTCAATATTCAATAATTCTCGTATTTTTTCAATTATAAATCATTTTTTTGACATTTCAATTCAATTCTTTAATTATTTTCTTCGATTTTTATTTATTTTCTAACATTTATTTTATAATTTTCTTCAGTTTTTAATTTAAAACTTAATATTCTCCTTTAATTTTATAATTATTCTTTAATTTTTTTTAATAATTTTATTCTATTGTCGATTAATATCGCTATTTTTCGAACTTTTTTTTCAATTGTCAAGTATTTTTCTTTATATTTAATTATTTTAGTCATTTAGTAATTTTTCGTTTAATTATCAATTATTTTCTTACAATTTACATTTAATTTTTTAATCTTCAATTTATTTCTTCAATTTTTAATACTTTTTTTAATTGTTATTCTCGTCATTTTTCAATTATTTCTTTCAATTATTAAGTATTTTCCTCAATTTTCAATTATTTCCCACAATTTTTTAAATTTTTAATTGTTGTCTTAAAATTTTATAATTATTCTTTGATTTTTTAAAATATGTTGTTCGGTCGTGTATTAATCTAGCCATTTTTTTAATTTTGTTTTCAATTGTCAATTGTTTTCGTCATTTTGTAATTTTTTTTTCAATTATTCTTCATTTCAATTATTCAATACTTCTTTATTGAATAAATAAATAAAAAAATTATTAATTCTTTTTTTCAAATTTTAATTTAATTCTTAAATTTTTAATTTATTTCTTAAATTTTCAATTTATTTCCTCAACTTTTTATTGCTTTCTTCAATTTTCAATTATTTTTTTCGATTTTTAATCTAGTTGTTAAATGTGCAAATGACTTAAAATAAACTTAAAATAATAATAACTTTAAATGTGCAATTAATTAATTTCCACTTCTGAATTATTAGATTTATTTTAATTTGAGTGAATGGTAAGCGGATGGGCAAATAATTTTTCAATGTATTTATCAATTTTCAATTATTTTCTTTAAATTTAATATTGCTTGTTAAATTTTTTAAATTATTTTTTTCAGTTGTCTATATCAATCTAGTCATTTTTCGAATTGTGTTTTCAATTATTGACAATTATTTACGTAATTTTTCACATATTTTCTTCAATTGTCAATTATTTTCGTCATTTTGTAATTTTTTTTTTATATTATCAATTATTTTTTCAAGTTTTAATTTATTTCTTAAATTTTCAATTTATTTCCTCAATTTTTTCTTACTTTTTTCAATTTCAATCGAGTTTTCAATTTGCAACAGTTATTCCTATAATTTTGCAAAAATTTATTGTTTTAAATGATTAACAACAGAAAAATATTTTTCAGAATGCCTGTTCAATATATAATCAAAGAATGGGACTTTCGAGATATTACTTTAAAATTAGTACCACCAGTATTTATTCCCCGTCCAGAGACTGAAATTCTAGTAGATTTTGTTCTAAAAAGAATAACCGCAAGTAATTTTAAGAAATCCTGTGACGTTTTAGAAGTTGGATGCGGCTCAGGAGCAATCTCTTTATCTCTATTGCATGCCTGTAACAAGGTGAAATTATTTATAATTATTAAATTATTAAGAAATTAAAATTGTTTGAACTTTAAAAAAAATCCATTTTCCTCTATACTGTTTTCAGTTAATGCTATATACAAACAAGTTTTCAAAATATTACTTTTTAATGTATTTCAAAATATAAATTTTTAAAAATTACCTTTTAATCAAAATATAATGATTTGAAATTTTGATTTGGATTTGACCGATTTCCAGGTTAAGATTTTGGCCATCGATACGAATAATCAAGCTTGTATTTTGACTCGTGAAAATGCTGAAAATCTGAAACTCCAAGATCGACTGACGGTGGTTAATGCCACTTTAAAAGAAGACGCAACAATCGAGGTTTCATCTGCCGAGGGAGAAAATCCTGATTTAAGCGAAGAAAGATTTGATTTTATAGTCTCGAATCCTCCTTATGTGCCGACAAAAAAAGTTTTCAAGTTAATGCCTGAAATTAAACTGTAATTGAAGCCTAGCGTGGAAGAGGGATCTAACTCACATTTTGTCAAATTTTAACTAAATAGAAAAATAGATTCTTTTAAATATTCTCTTTCAATTTCTGTGATAAAATTTTTATAACTATAATGTTTTAATACTAAAAATTAGAAAAAAATATTGTCATGTTTTCGAACTGTCAACTTTTAAAATGCAGGTTATCTAGAAATAATTTTGTAAAATTGACAAAATATCAAGAAAATGACAAATTAGCCTTTAATATGAAAATACAAAGAAAGAAAAAAACTGAAGGAATCAGAAAAAAGTTATAATTTATAAGATAAAATAGCAAAAGAAGAGAAATTAACTTTAATATCGAATATAAATACATTGTGGAAAAGGGATCTATCTACACAACCAATTTATCATTTAACCTACAACTATAATTAGGTATTTTATGAAATGCTTCCAACAGTGTATTTAAATATTTTCAATAAATGATTTAGCTTTTTAAAGGACATCATGTGAAGAAAAAATTATTAAAACGTTCTTCTACAAATTGTTACGAGCTGAAAACTTTTGTATCGTGGAAGAGGGATCTATGTAAAATATCGGTTAGATCTCTCTTCCACTGTAAAAATTTTTTTTCGCATTTTTATATAAGAAGGCGACTAAAATATTAGAGAAATCAATATATTATATCATTTTTACCTCATTCTAAAACGTATTAAACTATTGTTTGTTTAAAAAAATGCAATTTCACTTTTTTCCGTTTTTCTCAAATTCACTTTTTGTACGTTAGGCCCCTCTTCCACGCGCGGCTTCAATTATTACAACTTTAAAATAATTTTAATCAACTTTAATCTTATTCTAATTAATTTAAATTTAATTAATCTTCTTAATCTCTGAAAGTTGAATAATATTTTATAACAAAATCTTATAATCTTTTTTGTTTATTAAAAATATTAATTATTCACTCTTTAATTTTAGATACGAGGACGTGAGAGCTCTGGATGGTGGAGATGATGGACTGAAAATTATAAAACCACTTTTAAATTATTCTGCAAATGCACTTAAACCAGGAGGTCGCCTTTTTATGGAAATTGATCCTGCTCATTCTGAATATATCCAATTTTTTACCGCTAAATATCCGCAATTAAAATTAAAATATGAGCACACTTACAAAGATTTCTGCAATTATGATCGATTTGTTGAGGTGTCAAAAGTATAAATTCAGTATTTGTATATAAAACTTAATAAATATAATATAAAATAAATGAGGACATAAAATTCATTAAAAAGCCGTTTTAAAAGGCCAAATTTACAATATTTTGAAATTTATAAAGACAAATTTCTATATTAAACCGAATTTTCATACCAAAAAATTTATAATTAACCAAATTCTTATTTAATCGAATTCCTATTAAATAGAATTTTCATTCATCACATTTTTCATTTAACAGAATTTGAATTTTACCAAATGTGCATGTAGCAGAACTTCCACCAAAAAGAATTTTTATTAAACATAATTCTTAAAGGTTGGAACTTATATTTCATTGCATCTTTATTTTCCGAATTTTCATTTGCAAGCATTACGAATTAACAGAATTCTTATTTGTTGTCAGAACAAATTGGTTAATAAAATTTTCAATTAATTACTACTATTATGTAATAAATAAACATTAATTTTTTAATCAAAATAGTTCATAAACAATGTTTTAAAAAATCTTATTTAGAATATTTTAATACTTAACTTAATTCTTATTACTTTAACTTCTAATTCTATAACTTTAATTTATGATCTTGATTCTCAAGATTTTATCTCATAAAGTTGACATAACCAAGACAATTTTGGAGCGAATTTAAAATTTTTTTAAAATTTTGGATTTACATGCCTCTAAAAATTTTTTTTTGAAATTTTCCAAAATTCACAATTGTGAGAAAAATAAATGGATTTTAATGAAATTCACATGAGTTGAAATAAGCAAAATTTATCAGTCTTTTAAACAAAAAATTATTGAATTAAGTAATAATTATTGATTACATAAGTTTGACACGGTTTGATTAAATATTTAAAAAAATACAATATCTTAACAGTAGTCAATATTGATAATTGTAACCTCTGCTCTACAAAAAATAAACTTTATAATAATGAACAGTGAGAATAGAAAGCAAATCATTAGCAAATGCGGATTCAAATAAGAACAACGTTTCTCTAATTAATTTCAAGAACCAATCCGTCTTTTTTAAATAGATAAAAATCCAATATGGAAAGATCTCATCTTAACAATACGATCGGTAACATAATTAATCGCTGGCATCGAACATTTGAAAATAAAGATATTTCAGAACCAATGACATCAATCGAACACATTGTTGCTCATGTCATTGGAACGAAAAAGGTATGAAAATGAAATTTTGAAATACTTACATTTTAAACTATTCTTACATTCATTTTTCAGGTAATTAAATACTAATTTACAACTTTAAAAATTCTTATTTAAAAATTAAAAAACAAGTACTGTGTTATGTTCCATTATGTACTGAAAATTTCTAATTTTATAATAATAAATTTATTTGTTATTATATGCAGATCGATGTTGTGAATCACCAGAAAAGAGAACTTACATTAAAAGAAATAGAAAAACTGGAAATACTCTGTCATTTCAGATTAACAGGGTATTTAATATTATATAAAATACGAAATTTTTATCTAATGAAATTTAGATTAATTAAATTTGTGTTTTGTATTATTGGAAATTGAATCAATTCAAATTTAAATAAATTGGAGTTTAAATTTGCTAAATTTAGATTTGATTTAGTATAGAAACTATTAAAATTTGCATAAATTAAATATAAAAAAAAATGAAACATTATATTAATTTTGTTAATCTAAAATTTTAATAAATTGAAATTTGGTATCAATTTATTGAAGTTTAAATTAAAAAGATAATTCATTTTTATAATAATCTGGAATTTAAGTAAATTCAAAAATAAATTCAATTTAAGTTGGATTGAAATTTTCACCATTTAAATAGAAGTAATTGAAATTTGAAATAATTGAAATATAAATCTATTAAAATTTGCAAATTAATTGAATTTTTGTTCTGTTGAATTGAAATAAAAATAAATGAAAATTGTAATCCTTTAAAGTTCCATTGAATTAAATAAAAAAACGATATTATAATTGCAGAGTATGAGTTTGTCATTAATTAAAATCTTAATTAATTGACATTAATATTAATCTAAATTTGAATGCATTAAATTTAGAACTGATTTTTTGCGTTGGTTAAAATTATTATCGTAAATGTTATTATTAATTACAATTTTTAAATATTTTGAATGTGAAAAATCGAAAGTCTCCACACGCTAATATAATTTTGACTTGTAAAAAAAAACAATGATTACAATTTTTTACATAAAATTTCATTAATAGATTATTGAATTGCACATTACAAAGTTGAATTTATTTTATAAAATTTACTGACCTTCTTATTGGATTAATGAACTCCTTATCTTCTAAAAGTTTCAATACAATTAAAATCTTCCTTTTCAGAATGCCAGTCCAATACATCATCGGGGAATGGAAATTTAGAGATATTACTTTAAAAGTGGTACCCAAAGTTTTTATTCCTGAACCTCAAACCGAACTGTTAGTAGATTTTGCTCTAAAAAGAATAAACGCACATAATTTTGAGAAACCCTGTGACATTCTTGAAATTGGTTGCGGCTCTGGAGCCATTTCTTTGTCTCTATTGCATTCCTGTAAAAAGGTAAAAATTTCACAATTTTATGAGCAAATAGTTCTTTAGACAAGTCTTGAATTGATAATAATTTAAATTAATTAAATTGATAATTCAAATTTAATAGTAACAATATTAATAATAGTAATAATAATAATTCATCAATGATTCCAGTTAAATATTTTTTCTATTGATACAAACCCTCAAGCTTGTGCTTTAACACTGAAAAATGCTGAAAATCTGAAACTCCAAGATAGAATAACCGTGATTCTTGCAACTTTACAACAGGACGGTACAATCCAAGTTTCTTCTGAGAGAAATGTTCCGGATTTTAACAATAAAAAGTTTGATTTTATTGTCAGTAACCCTCCTTACGAGCCGGCTAAATTAGTTTACAAGGCATTGGCTGAAAATAAATTGTAATTCGTTTTTTTATATTTAGAAAAGTTAAAAGTTTTTATAATGCTTAATTCATTTTAATAATCACTTTCAAAATAAAAATTATATTAGTTTAAAAATGGTAAAAAATATTGTGAACCTTTTTCAAATTTTGACCAAATTTTATCGTCAGGAATTAAAGTGGTGAAATAACAAACTAGATTAAATTGACTTAAAAAAAAAAGGAACAAATAATATTTCTGGTGATGAAATTTGGTTAAGATTTTAAAACATAGGACATTTTATAACAATAAACAACCTTCTGTCGACTTTATTTTTAAAAAAATAAATCTAATTTGCATTTTAATTTCAGATTCGCAGACGTAAGAGCCACAGACGGTGGAGACGACGGAATGAAAATTATAAAACCGCTTTTAAATTACACTGCAAATGCATTAAAACCCGCCGGTCGCCTTTTCATGGAAATTGATCCTGTTAATGATGAAAATATACAACTTTTTATCACTAAACAAAAAAATCTGAAGCTCAAATTTGAGCGAACTTATAAAGATCTTCGCAATACGAATCGTTTCGTCGAGATATCAAAATTATACTAGCGAATACATTTAAAACAAACTTTAATAAACGTAATCAAAAATAATTATAAAACTGAATCTTAAATTTAAAAGAATATAAACTTAAAAAAAAACTACATATATTTTTCTTTGAAGTGGATATAAAAAATAAACTGTCCATTCCCGTAAAAGCAGTGATTGTTTATTTCAACGGTAATACTGTAAAAACAGTGGCATTTGTTTTCCATCCATTAAAATTATTTGTTTCATTATCTTAATTAATTTTTGTTGTTGTTGTAAATTTAATAAAATCGATGGAATGTTTTTCTTTCAATTATTCATTCTTCGAGCATTGAAGTAAATAATGAACAGTGAGCAGTTCAAAATTCGCCTCGAACCACTATAGAAATTTGACAAGAAACAAAATTTTGTTCATGTAGTTGAAATAATTGTGCTTTGTATGTTCGTCGAGCACTAAATTTATTACAAAAGTAGTCATTTAAACAATAATCGTTGTACATATTTCAAAAATAGGTGACTCGATCCATAATGAAGTTTTATAAATTTGGTAAATATTATATTTAAACGTAAAATGATCCTAATGGTCGATTAATATATATTTATATAATAGTAATCAGTTCAAAAATTGACAACTAATACTGTTACTTTCGTATTCACACGGAAATATATACCTGCTTGCTTTTAATTCAAACACTAATGTGCGTTTTAATATCTTTGATTAAAACTTTCGCCTCAATAAAAAAAAAACGCATAAAGTTTATACAATTATAAAAGTGCTAAATAAAAAAATCTAGGCACTGATTCTTATAGGCACATTATTATATCCTGCAATCTGCAATAAGGTTCAAAAATAAAATTCAGTAATAAAATGTAATAAGATTATAAAATAAAATTCAAAAATAAGAATTTAAATAACTTGAGAAAAGCTCACACAGGTCCGTGAAAATATTGAATAAGTACGGAGACAAGATTATTTCATTCTATTAAAGCATTGACAAAATTCTACTGCCTAATTAGACAATTTAAAGCTATTTGTTTCATTATAATTAAAACTTTGCTACTTAAGTCTAAAAATTATTGACACTATTACTTCTAAAACCAAAAAATTCTCCTAAAGATTTTTTTTCGTGCGATTCGATAAAATTTCAACAGTTTTTATATTGTCTAAAAAGCCTCAAATAAACAGTAAAAAAGCCTCGCTTGTAAAAGGAGCATCGCCATCTTAAAAATATTTGATTCGTTCATAGTACGAAAATGTCTTCTTATAGTTACAAAACTTCTTAAACTATTTTTCTATAAAGAGAACAATAACTTTGCAAAGAGCTTTCTTTTTAAAAAAAAAGCGATCTTTACAATTCGTGCGATTAAAAAAGTGTTTATTTAGCACCGCAGAAAAATATTGTAAAAGCCAGTGCACTAAGCAATATTACAATAAATTTCTCGGAATATTAATTCATTAATAACATTTTATTTAGATCTTGGGATTGTTTAATTTAAATTCCTTAGGAAGAATTACTTCAGCAAAAAATCTGCAGCAGAAAAAAATTTTAATAAAATTTCTGCACTGAATTGATTTAATAGAATTGATTCAACAAGTTTGCTTCATCAAAATTGTTTTATAAAATTGTTTATCAAAGTAGCTTCTCGAAAATTACTTCAGCAGAACTGTTTAATTTAAATTGATTCATAAAATTACTCTAGCAGCATTATTGAATTAAAAAATAGCATCAATAGAACTGACGTAACAAAATTAATTTCAAGGAATTGATTAATTAAAATTTCTTCGATAGAATTACCTCAAAAAAAATTATCCTTAAGATTACTTCTTCAACATTACATCATTAAAATCTTTGCAGCAGAAATTGTTCAGTAAAATTTCTGCATCAGAAAAAATAACGAGGAATATTATACTGTAGAATTGACCATGTAAAATTGCTGCAGCAGAAATTCTTCATAGAAATTGCTTCAGTAAAAAACTGCATAATATTGTTTAAGAAAAATTGTCACAATAGATATAGGTTTTTTGTCAAAATCGCTGCAGCAGAAGCTTCTGTTTGAGGTGGTTATTTGAAAACATGTCTTAGAACTAAACATACGAATTATCTAAAATCTTTTTCTGTAAAATGGAGAATATTTTGATAGAAATTAAAGAACTTCAAGTGTCTGTTTTTATCACAAAGGCGTTTCCTTTAAGAAATGTTTCTTACGCTACATAGGACCACTTTCTTTACTGTCACGTCTGGCAGGTTGCATGGAAATTTTCGAGCTTTCAGCGAATTCTGAGAGAAGAAGAGCTTCTTGTCCATCACCTAAATCCAACAAACTCTGCCTGGCACTTCTTGAGAGCTTGTCGAGAACTTTACTAATTCGTTGTTTCTCCCTTTTGGTTTTGAGTTTTGTAAACTCGTCCACTGATTCATTTGATGACTGAACTGAACTGGCATCACTTTCGTTATCGTTCTCCTCTTGCAAATTTTCTTGTAAATCTTCATTTAAATCGCCAATGTAACTCGGATCGTAAATTGCACTGGATCTTGCAGAATGTGACTGGCGATTTCTGCAAATTAAATTGATAATTTAAATTGTTTTTAATAAATCGTCTATTGTTTTACACTGAGAAAATGAGACATGACTGAGTACTGTCCGGACAGGAGTGGTTCCTGTCCAAATAAAAATTTTTAATTAGACAGCACTCATTGCTTTCTGGACATGAACCATTCCTGTCTGGAAAGGACTCAGTAATGTCTTGGACATTAATGAAATAGACAGTAGTGAACCCTGTCTAGACAGGAATGGTTAATGTCCAGACCTGAATGATAACTCTCCGGTGGTGAATTTAAAAGAAGGTTATAATAGACGTCATACAAAAAAATGTACATTTGGACAAAACTACACTGAGAGACTGAAGATTTGAATATTTATAAAACTTGTTGAAATTTTATTATGTTAGGTTAGAGGTTAGGGAAAAACGTACTTTTTCTTAATATTTCAAATAAGTCAACCCACTGACTTTTGTCTGTAAGCTGTTGCGGCAATATTTTTAATAGTTCTAATTTTAAAATATGTGAAACGCCAACATTTTCTGAATTCAGTAAGCATATTAAAATGGTATAAATTTTCTTTCTTTTCGTGTTATTATTAATCAAAAAATGAAGGTTCACAAGCATATTTGTAACCTTAAAACTGATGCTTTTTTTAAAAATGTTCTAATTCTTAGAGTAATTAATATAATATTTATCAGAACTTATTAGAAATATAAATTATTTAATTCTGAACACAGAAAAGATGGGTTTATTGTAAAATTTTATTATTTTAAAGTGTTACTCTGATTTAAAATATTTATACTTGTATAAAGTTTCACTATTTTTCGAAGCTTAATACTTTTTTATGGAACCTCCTACAAATTTGAGGTTCTGAATATAATTTAATATTAATATAATGTACTTGCCTATATAGTTAGACGAACGTGTTTTGCCTCGTTTAGGAAATATTAAAAATTTTTAATTTCTTACTCAAAAAGGTTAATTTTTATATTTTAAGTAAACACAGCAATTTCACATTGTTCCATTTAAATTAAATTAGTATACAAACGGAGCGTTCGCCTGTTAAATATTATATTAATTACTCTAAGAATTATAACATCTTTAAAAAAAAAAAACCAGATTTAAGGTTACAAATATGCTTGTGAACCTTCATTTTTTGATTAATAATAACACGCAAAGAAAGAAAATTTATACCATTTTAATATGCTTACTGAATTCAGAAAATGTTGGCGTTTCACATATTTTAAAATTAGAATTATTAAAAATATTGCCGCAACAGCTTACAGACAAAAGTCAGTGGATTGACCCATTTGAAATATTAAGAAAAAGTACGTTTTTCCCTAACCTCTAACCTAACATAATAAAATTTCAACAAGTTTTATAAATATTCAAATCTTCAGTCTCTCAGTGTAGTTTTGTCCAAATGTACATTTTTTTGAATGACGTCTATTACATTTTATAACCTTCTTTTAAATTCACCACCGGAGAGTTATCATTCAGGTCTAGACATTAACCATTCCTGTCTAGACAGGGTTCACTACTGTCTATTTCATTAATGTCCAAGACATTGCTGAGTCCTTTCCAGACAGGAATGGTTCATGTCCAGAAAGCAATGAGTGCTGTCTAATTAAAATTTTTTATTTGGACAGGAACCACTCCTGTCCGGACAGTACTCAGTCATGTCTCATTTTCTCAGTGTAGTATTGTATTGTATATTTTATTTAAAAAGTCTCAACTGGGGTCAAACCATTATATTTCCCCCAAACTTGTTGCGGACTAATTTTATAAAAATTTATTTATTTATTTATTCATAAATTTGTCCTAGGATACCATAGGGACAAAAATAGTTAGTACTTTTGTGTAGCGTATAAAAATTTGTTAATTTGTGATATTTATTTTTCATGTCTGCACAATACGTTTTTGACAAATATTTTGAAATTTTTTCTGTAATTTCTTGTTAAAAGAAATAAAAAGTTTTTTTTTTTTTGACAATTGGTAAGATTAAATAAAAAATCTCATTTATAATTTAGATAACAAAAATTTCCTTATTAACAATAGTGTTATTGTGTAAATTCTATTTTTCTGTTACTTGAAGTAAACAAAACAATTTCACATTGCTCTATTTACATTAAATTTTAACCTTTTTGAATAGAAAATGTTTAAATTTAATATTTTCTAAATAAAGCAAAACGCCTTCGCCAAATTTTAATAGCAAGTAAGTTATATTAATAATAATATATATTCAAATCCTCAAATTATTGGGAGCTCCCAAAAAAAAGTTAGATGCTTTAAAAAATCTTGAAAATTTTAACAAGTACAAAATTTTCAAATTATATTATTATTTTAAAATAATGTATTTTAATAAGATTTCTATCATTTTTAGGATCAAAATAACGGGATTTATATTTCTGGTAAGTTATGATTTCTAATATTTAAACATAACGTGTTTTTAAAAAGTGACAAATTTAAGGTTACGAAATCACATCGTAAACCTCCTACATTTGATTAATAATAACACTTAAAAAAATAGAATTTACTCAATAACACTATGGTTATTGGATTCAGAAAAGTTCGAAGTTTCATATTTTCTGAAACTTTTTTTTTTCAAAAAATATGACAGCGACAGCCCTCAGACGAAAGTCAATGGTTTGACCCTAAATTGTTTATTTAACTATTTTTTAATATTGACCATTTTTTATAGGGCCCCAAACAAACCCTCACAAATTACAAAATTATGAAAAAATCGTTAAAAAATATTTTTTACTATTTTTATAAAAGTTTTATCCTAGATTTTAAATAAATAACGTAAATATTGCTTTTTAATCATTATTCAATGTAATTGCTAATTTGTTTAAACAAATTAATATTGTTTATTCACAACTCTTTATCAAATTAAGCTACAGAGTTGTAACTTTTTCTCAATTTGGCAACTTTTCATGCCGAATGTAACCAGTTACTAACAACAATTTAAGAACAATTTCACCAATTGTTTAAACAAATTACTATTGTTTAACTTGTATTTTTTATCAAATTGAGCTACAGAGTTGCGATTTTTTCTAAATTTTGCAACTTTTCAAGCAGAATGTAACCAGTTACTAACAACAATCGTTCATATCAGGGAGAGAGGTGTTAAATTAATTTCCGCTTTTAATTAATTACCAAAAAAATTCCAAGATTGTTGTTAGTAACTGGTTACATTCTGCTTGAAAAGTTGCAAAATTTAGAAAAAATTGCTACTCTGTAGCTCAATTTGATAAAAAGTTGAAGTTAAACAATAGTAATTTGTTTAAGCAATTAGTAAAATTATTACTAATAGTTCGTTGTTAGTACCTGGTTACATTTGGCCTGAAAAGTTGCAAACTTGAGGAAAATCACAACTCCGTAGCTCAATTTGATAAAAAGTTGAAGTTAAACAATAGTAATTTGATTAAACAATTAGTAAAATTGTTATTTTTAGTTTGTTGTTATAGTAATTAGTTACATTCGTTTTGAAAAGTTGCTAAATTGAGAAAAAGTTACAACTCTGTTGCCTAATTTGATAAACAGTTGTAAATAAACAATAATAATTTGTTTAAAAAAATTAGTAATTACATGGAATAATGATTAAAAATCAATATATACAATATATACATGCACAAAAAAGTGTAAAAGTGTAGCAGTTCGAAGTCTGAAAATTTTATAGAAAATAAAAAATCAGATATCAAAAATAAATAGGGGAGACCACCCAACAGTAGATAATTTCAATTTTCTAGAGAACGGTTTTAAAATTTTAATTCAACTTATTATTATAAGATTTCAGGAATAAAATAAGGTTACCTTACGAAGGATTTTTTGAAACAATATGAATGATTGTCGTTTATAAATGAAAAAAACGTTTTTTAAGGTTAAAAAAAAATTGTGACTTGACATATATTTACGATTTTTACGAAGAAAAAAAATTATTCCGGGCTCACAAACGCATTTTGGAATCTTAAGAAACAATATGGGCCATTGTAAAGTGTTAGTTTTCTTTATTTATAAATATTGTAACACTTTATATAAACCCTTATATTTATAACACTTTTTTTAAGCAATCTTTTCAAGAAATTGTATTATGCATAAAAAACTGCTCAATAATTTGTTTTCTTTAAATAGGAGCCGATTATCTATTGTAGGCAGGAGGTTCCTTTTCGAGTGATTGTTTATCGTGTTAAAAAAGTATTTAAAATAAAGAAAAGATTAATTTTAGGCTCATTTTGCTTTCTGCATTACTTGAATATATCTGCTTCGTTTAAGAGTTAAGCATTCTATTAATAAATTTAGCCTGAAATAATTACACCTATCAGAAATTTTTACCATCTACTGTTGGGCGGTCTCCCCTATCACAAATTATCAGATTTTTTAAAATTAGTCCGCAACGACTTTAGGTGAAATATAATGATTTGGCCCATTGGATAGACATAAATAGACTTTTTTTTGGACTAAATAATCATTTTAAATTCTCTATTTACCTAAAGGCTGATCGTGAACCACTGCTACCACTTCGACATCTTCCGGATCCTGCAGGCGCGCTCGATGACAAAAGCTGTCCGTTACGTTGCGCGTAACTTTTTGCTCCCGGAACATCCATTGGAGCACTTGCGGGAGGAGGTCCTTGAGGAAATATAGACTTAACATGTGGACGATGTTCTGGTCGGATTGATGTCATCGTCATCTGCTCATCAACTTCTTCTATAGTTTCTGCAAGCCTCTTCGTTCCACCTGCACCTGAAAATTATTATTACATAAATTAAAATACCCGAGAATTATAATTTTACATCAACATATTGTTTTATGATATTAAAAAAGTGCCAACCAGTTTGACGCTGATTTTGAAGAGAAGCTGACGAGCTTGAAGGATGAAGATTAGGAGTTCGAACACTTCCGCTGGCACCATCGGGCCTGTCCTCTTTGCTAAACATTCTTTTAAGTACGCTGGTGACACTTCCTATCCTCGTCATAGACCCTCCAATATTACTTGCAGTTGAGCCAAGGCTCATATTCCTCTCTCTCTGACTAACTCTACTCGCACTCCTAAAACACACGCAACCACGTTACATAACCACAAATGATTTATTCCCAATTGTAAACAATGAAGAAGAAAAAGTGAATGAAATTCCTCAGTGAAGCTTGTGTTTTATGAGAATGATTTTGTAATGTACCTTGACATTTTTCCTGCATGGAAATGTATCCCGGAGGCAGCATCGTCGGCGATATCGGTACGGATGTCCTTTAGCTGATAATCCGGCGGGACCATTTCATCAATTCTAACTGAGGAGGGCAAAATTTCTTGTTGTGCTGCCGAGAGTTGAATATTGGCCGTCGAAGGCTCGGGATGCTCTTCACGAAAAGCTTCAGCAGCCGCTGTATATGGAAGTTCAATTGGGAACACCTCATCCCAATATTGATCACGAATCAGTTCCGGATGTTCGTGATGCATATCATCGACAATTAAATAGCCCACCTGTGAAAAATCACGATAATCTCTCTATAAATTGATATATTCATAAAACAGGGATTACAGCGGTTTCTTTGTTTAATTTTAAATAAAAAAAGGGATTTTCTTTTTTAAAAAAGGGGGTTTTGAATTAGGGGATTAGATGAGGGGATTAAAAATTAGCTATTAAAATATATGAAATAAAATATCTAAAGATAGCTATTAAAATAGCTAAACATTTTTAGCTAATTTGGTTATTCTGACTCCAGATTCGGATTGAGCGGAGGAAAATATTTTTGTCTCGGTCAAAAAATTATTTTTTCTTGTGGGGCTGTGTTATCTATTGAAGTAAAATGAGATTACAACACAAAGTATTTCAAATCCAGGGTGTCAACTAATTTCGTCTCACAAAATTCCCGGTCATTTCCCGGTTTTTTCTCTTGTTAACTTAAAATTTATTTTACGTATAAATAGACCTACAAATGGCAACAAAAATTGAAGATAACAGTTGATAATTGAAGCAAATAATTGAAATTCAAAGAAAATAATTGAGAATTGAAGAAAATTACTGAACAATTGGATTGAAAAAAGAAAAAAATAATTTATAATTAAAAAAAAATGAAAAATGCCAAGAATTATTTAATTTTGAAGACAACATTAAAAAAAGAAGAATAGAATTGTTATTTAAAGAAATTAATTAAGAATTGAAAAAATAATAGAACAATTTCTACAATATATATACATACATGCACATACAACCTTAACGTCTGAGATAGTATAAATTATTAGAAGAAAAAACGATAGCTTCAGACAACAATTTTTATTCAGATGTTCATCATGTCAACGTTTCGAGGTCTAAATGACCTCCTCTTTAGGACAATTAATATTTCATTTTCATTTTAACAAATTTCATCTTTCAGATTTGACCATATTCATCTGAAAGATGAAATTTGTTAAAATGAAAATGAAATATTAATTGTCCTGAAGAGGTCATTTAGACCTCGAAACGTTGATATGATGAACATCTGAATAAAAATTGTTGTCTGAAGCTATCGTTTTTTCTTCTAATAATTGAACAATTGAACAATTAAATTGAAAGTAGAAGAAAATTATTGAAAATTGAAGGAGGTTTTGAAACATGAAATAAATAACTGATAATTTAAAAAAAAATAAATGAAAAAAGTCGAGATTACTGAATATTGAAACAAACAATTGAAAATTGAAGACAATATTTGAAAACAGCAGAAAAATTTAGAAATCGACGGAAATAATTGCGAATTGATGAAAATAATTTAAAAACTATCAATTTAAATAAAAATTGAAAGAAAAACATAATTAAAAAAAGCTGAGAAATATTGAAGAACTATTAAACAATAAAATAATCTTTAATAGTTAATAGTTAAATATTGAAGAAAATTGAGAAGAAATTGAAAATTGAAAGAAATTGAGAAATTGAAAAAAATATGAAAAAATAATTTCATTGAAGAAAATAATTGAAATTTAAGAAAAAATTGGAAATTGAAGTAAATAATTGTGAATTTAAACAAAATCATTGTAAAAAGTCTAGAGTTATTGAATATTGAAAAAAATTGAAAATTAAAGAATGAATTGGATGTCGAAAATTATAATTGAGAATTAAAGAAAATAATTCATGAACTGAACAATGGGATTGAAAGTAGAAGAAAATAAGTGATAATTGAAGAATAAAGAAATTGAAGAACCCAGGAATTATAGAATTTGAAGAAAACAATAAAAAATGAAGAATGTAGTTGTAATTTGAAAAAATTAAGTAATTAAAAATTGTAGAAAATAATTTGAAATTGAAGAAAATGTGATTTAATGAAAATTGTTGAATAATAATTGATGAATTGAATTGAAGTTTCAAAAACATAATTGATAATTGAAAAAAAATATTGAAAAAAGTCGAGAATTATTGATTATAGAAGAAATAATCGAAAATTGGAGAAGTTATTGAGATGGGAAATAAATAAATGATAATTGAAAAAAGTAGTTGCAAGAAATCGAGAATTATTGAATATTAAATTTAATAATTAAAAATTGAAGGAAATAATTGAGATCTGAAGAAAATAATTAAAAATTGTTGAAAATAATTGAAAATTGAATGAAATAATTGGCAATTGAAAAAAGTAATTTAGAGTTGAAGAAAATAATTAAAAATTGATTAAAATAATTGAAAATCGTAGAAAATATTTCAGAATTGAAGAAATTAATTAGAAATTGATGGAAATAATTGAAAATTTGAGAAAATAGTAGAAAATGGAAGAAAATAATTCAAAATGGAAGAAAATAATTGAGAATTGTAGAAAATAATTGAAAATTGAAAAGAATAATTGTCAGTTGAAGAAAATAATTGTGAATTTCTGAAAATAGTTGAATAATTGAAGAATTGAATTGAAGCTTCAAGAACGTAATAGATAATTGAAAAAAAATATTGAAAAAAGCCGAGAATTATTGAATATCGAAGAAAATAATTGAAATATGATGAAAATAATTGATAATTGAAAACAAACAATAGAATTGCCCATAACTATATAAACTATTATGCAATGTACGGTCTAATAAAAAAACTGAAGTTCTATCTACATTTTTTCATAATAATTTGACTTTTTCATGTTTAATGTCTTTCATTGTTTCTGCGGTATTGTTAGCGTTAAGAAAAAAAGATAGTAGACAAACATCTATATTTCATGAGAATATGTTATATTATATTTTAATTTTTAATGTATATTTTTTATTTTTCAATTGCACAAGTGTCGCATAATTTAAACGCATAATTAGATTGGTTCAAAATACATAAAGTTATTATGTTTACTTATAAAACAAATTGATATATTAGTCAAATTAATTAGCCCAGAAATAAAATTCCCGGTTTGACGGAAAATTCCCGATTAATTCCCGGTTATTTCCCGGTTAGTAGACACCCTGCAAATCACCTCTTTTTACCTTAAAAAAAAACTTTTAAATTAATTTTTAAAAAAATAACATCTTTAGTTAAAAATAAATTTTAGGGGAAAAATTGTTTCGAGAAGAAAAAGTAAATCATATACCTTAATACACTTCAAGTCAAGTGTAATATTTTTTTTTTAAGTTCTAAGCAATATCAAAATAATATTTTATTTTTAAATCTGTTACGGAATCAATGATATTAGAAAATTAATTTCAATCTCTCTGTATCCGCAAATTGTTAAGTCTGTACTGCCGTGCTAAGGAAAAACTTACGTAAGTGCCATTTTTGACAAAATTGAGTTTTTGGTATCGATAAACGCAGGAAGAAAAACTGCATCTAACTGTGTTAATAGAATTTAAAAATGTTAATTAATGGCCAAGAAAAACAATAATTAAAAATCACGAAATGTGAGGAAATTGAAGAAATACTTGATAAAAACTTACACACAGTATTATGCGTGCTCGTAAAAACGAACGGGTCAGCGAGGTTGGCTATGCCAAAAGTGGGAAAACATCGCAAGTTAACTTGCGATGTCTCCCTTTTCTGAAAGGTAGTCGAGCACGACCCTTGCGTCAGAAATAAAAACAACGCATCTTCATACTCGGACCGAGCTCGGACATACGTAAGTTCTTCCTTCTGAAACTTCGCCGAGGCACCACGCATCTCCATCTCCGGTTACATTATAGACATTTTAGCACAGTGTGCATATGGATATATGTAAGTTTTTGTTTCTGATCAGTGGCCCGAGCTCGATGATGCGTTTGGTCGAGACATCGCATGTCACTATCTGTAACTTTTTCTTTCTTATTTTTAAAAAGTGGACATCGCATGTCCAGTTTTGCATAAAGTTTGTTTAAATAATTAATTTTTTTTTGCAAAATTAGAAAGAGCATATACACTTTTCATTATGAAGTGAAGTTAAATTTTAACATTTTTAATTTTAAAACAGAGTTCTTGAAGCAAACGGTTTTTCTCAATTTTCTCAGTTTCTTATGAAATGGAGATACGTAAGTTTTTCCTTAGCACGGCAGTGTACATTCTGACATTAAAAATCTATGGAAAAAATATAATGTTCAGAATACTATGAAAAATAATTTCATACTGAATTTTCGTTTGCAAAAACAGATACATATTGAAAAAGAAAGGTTAAAGGAGAGAAAAATCTTGATTTTAGGTGTTTTGTTTTAAAAAAAGGGGAAAAAAAGAGGATTAGATGAAAAAGGAGAGAAACTGTGATCCCTGATAAAATTTTTAATTTAATTATGATTTTAAATCATATATTAAAAACAAAATTAAAAACAACTAAATCCTGAATTTACCTGAAGATTACGGTCGATGAGCCAATTGACCTCAAAATCATCATCGTCCTCGCCGAAGGGATTAATAAGAGTCTCGGCGACTTTGAGCCAGCCCATGTAAAAGAAGAATCGAAGGGCAGTGAAAAATGGAAAATAGAGATCAATCGCTGCTGTAGATTTGTTTGAAATCCACTGGCCGGCCATAACGCTAGAGAGAAAAAATGAATAGACGGCCAAGGTGACAACTTGGGTGTAGACAAGGGGAATGCTGATGTTATCATACTGAATCAGAGTTCCGCAAGTTCCACGAAATTTGTTTAATTCATCGATCAGCGTTTTTACCGCAAAGTCGTCTCGTATTCGACCTTCTTTTCGTGCTCGGGTGACAATGCTTGAGGCCCAAACAATAGGCAGCCAGTGTTTGCTGGGCTTGGGGTATTTTTGGTTCAGACTCTGGAATATTGCTAATTCGTTTTCCAGTAGCAGGCCGGAATCTACAAAGTGATCTAAGGTCGGGAATCGCTTCTTCACTCGCGGAGAAACATTTGTTAACACAATGGTCAAGCAAACGCATACGTACCTGTGGAAAAAATTGATTTTAATCAATTCAATTTATTTTATTGTATTGTTTAAATTCATTTTTATATTCAAAATTCAAGTAATTTGATTTTAGATTTATTATTTTTTTTATAAAAAATTAAATTAATTTCATTATTAATCAGGACTACGATTGATTTAAATCATTGGAGCATTAGCATTAAAATCATGATTTAAATAAAAAAAAAAACTTTACAATTCTCCGGACGTCTAATACTGTATGTAAAAAATCGCAAAACATAAAAAAATCCTGAAATTTGTGGATAAATTTAAAAAATTTCTATTCTAATTTTTTATTCTTTATAAAATTAAAAAATTGTGCTAATACAGATAATCAAAATACCTGCTGTCTATAAATTTTTGATATGAAAATAGCAAAAAATAGTATTAAATTTTTATATATATTTAATTCATTGTAATTTAAATAGATTCCAAACGTCAATTAACTCATATCCTATTCCAATTTATTCAAAAGGTTGAAATTTTAATTAATTAAAATGTAAATGCATAAAAATTAAATAATATTAATTATTTCCCATATTCACAATAGTCCTTTTTTTAATTCTTACAAGATTTCTGAGAGAATTCACTTTCTCGAAACTGTTTAATTTTTATCCTATAATTTCTTAATTTTACAAAATTTTAAGATTTTTTTCTCTTTTACTTTTGATATTTATTAAATGTATTTGTCTTTTTATATTAGAATTTTCTTTAATTTTCTTATTTTTATGCAATTTACTTAATATTATTTTACACAATTTTGTTATTATAACATTCACTAATCTTTTTATTTCGTTGATTTTCTTAATTATTTACATATTTTTAAAAATAAATACGCTCAGTTTTTGGTAAATTTATTCTAATTATTATTACATCTTATCTATTTTTTGCAAACTTACTTATTCTTTAATAAATTTTTTAGATTTTCTCTATTTTTTAAATTTATTGTTGGACTTATTTTATGTGTAATATTAAAAAAATATTTTTGGTTTAATTTTATGAAACTTTTTCATTTTTAAAGGCTTTATAAATTTCTTTTGTGGGCTTTCTATTTATCTTTATATACATTTTTTTATTTTATTTTTATTAATTCTTATTTTTTTAGTAGATTCTCGCCAAATTTTTTTATTTTTTGTACTTTTTACATTTTTTTACAGTTTGCAAGGCTCAAACTAGTAGACGGAAATCTAAATAAATACATTCTTCAAATAATTCTAGATTATTTAAAATCTACGTTTTTATAAAATAATTAATTATTAGTAAAATATGACTAATTATTAGTAGAAATATAACTAAAAAATATTCCAAATTTGACTAATTGAATTAGTAAACAAAATTTTACTAAAATATTCGTTATTTTCACATAACCTGAAAATAAATTTAACTAATAAATAATTAGTTATTTTTACTAAATCAGGGTGTCTACTAATTTCGTCCCACAAAATTCCCGGTCATTTCCCGGTTTTTCCCGGTTTTTGTTCCTATTTTTCCCGGTTTTTTCTCTTGTTAACTTAAAATTTATTTTAAGTACAAATAGACCTACAAATGGCTACAAAAATTGAATATAACAGTTGATAATTGAAGAAAATAATTGAAATTCAAAGAAAATAATTGAGAATTGAAGAATTAAATATTAAACTTTACAAAAAAAAATAATTAAGAATTAAAAGAAACAATTAATAATGAAAAGATATAATTAATAATGGAAAGAAACAATTCAACAATGACAAAGATATTTGACAATTAGAAACAAAATTAAAAAAAAAAGTAAATATTAATCTACAATTGAACAATAATTGAAAAAATTGAACAATGGTTATTAAATTCAAAGAATATAATAATTAAAAATTGGTCAACTAGATAGAAAATCCAAACAAATAATTTAAAATTTAAGTTAATAATTCAAAATTGAAGAAATAAATTGAAAATTAAATAAGCAAACTGAAATCAGAAAAACACAGAATTATTGAATATTAAAAAAAAAAACAATTGAAAATTGAGAAATAAAATTGAAATTCGAATACAATAATGGAGAATTAAAGAAAATTACTAAACAATTGGATTGAAAAAAGAAGAAAATAATTTATAATTAAAATAAAAATGGAAAATGACAGGAATTATTTAATATTGAAGAAAACATTAAAAATTGATAAATAGAATTGTTATTTAAAGAAATTAATTGAGAATTGAGAAAAATAATTGAACAATTGAACAATTAAATTGAAAATTGAAGGAGGTTTTGAAACCTGAAATAAATAACTGATAATTGAAAAAAAATAATTGAAAAAAGTCGAGATTACTGAATATTGAAAGAAACAATTGAAAGTTGAACAAAATAATTAAAAATTAAAGAAAATAATTGAAAATTGAAGAAAATAATTAAAAATGGAAGAAAGTACTTAAAAATTAAATCAAAATCATTGTAAAAAGCCTAGAGTTATTGAATATTAAAAAAAAAATTGAAAATTAAAGAATGGAATTGAATGTCGAAAATTATAATTGAGAATTAAAGAAAATAATTCAAGAATTGAACAATGGAATTGAAAGTAGAAGAAAATAAGTGATAATTGAAGATAAAATTCAAGTTTCAAAAACATAATTGATAATTGAAAAAAATATTGAAAAAAGTTTCGAATTATTGAATATTAAATTAAATAATTAAAAATTGAATGAAATAGTTGAGATTTGAAGAAAATAATTAAAAATTGATGAAAATAATTAAAAATTGAAGAAAATAACTAAAAATTGAATCAAATAATAATTGGCAATTCAAAAAAAAAAATTTATAGTTGAAGAAAATAATTAAAAATTGATTAAAATAATTGAAAATCGTAGAAAATATTTCAGAATTAAATAAATTAATTAGAAATTGATGAAAATAATTGAAAATTGAAGAAAATAATTGTCAATTAAAGAAAATAGTAGAAAATCGAATAAAATAATTGAGAAATGAAGAAATAATTTTAAATTAATGAAAATAATTCCAAATGGAAAAAAATAATTGAGAATTGTAGAAAATAATTGGAAATTGAAGAAAATAATTGAAAATTGAAAAGAATTTATTATCCCAGAAAAAAATTCCCGGTTTTTTTCCGGTCAATTTAAATTCCCGGTTATTTCCCGGTTTTCCCGGTTAGTAGACACCCTGTAAATGATTAGAAGAAATATAACTATTTGAATTAGTGGCTGAGTTTTTTATTTCAAATTAGTTTTAAGTAATTCAGATTTAGAAATATACAAATTACGGACATTTTTTTAAGAACCTGGTTCGAGCCCTGCAGTTCGTTAAATTAAGAAAAAACATTTCTCTATTTTCTTCCTATTTATTTAATTCTCTTGTTGTTTCGCAATTTTTGTTATTATTAGTCGTTCCTTGAATTTTAATTCTCTAATTTTTATCATCATTTTTCTATTTCTCAGAAACATTTTTCCTTCTTTTAAATTGTATAGGTTTTATCTTGTAATTACGAATTTTTGAAATGATTTATTTGATGCTTTTATCTATATTTTTTAAATTAAATGTTCTCAGTTTAAAAAATAAACTACTTACAAATAAACATTTGGAAATTTTATATAGGTGCTTCTACTTATATTTCAAAACAAAAACCAATTTCTGATTTAAATAAAAAAATCGGATTTTTTTGATTTTTTATAGAAAATCATGATTTTTATCATCTCTGTTATTAATTTATATTGAGGTTTATTTTAAAATTGTAAGAGAAATAATCGCATGAGAAGTAAGTGAAAAATACGAACCTGACAATCGTACGTCTCATTAATCTTCCTCTTTCGTCATTTCCGTGGATAGTTGCTGATACAAAGACGGCTATTGAATCAGGCCATGGAATCGCTGTGTACTGATTCCACCATCTGGTCATGACAATCGTAACATAAAAACCCAGCACAAATGCCAAAGGAATATAATCTGAGTACTCGTTACAATATGTAACTATGTACTCAAATACTTTTTTTTGCTCCTCATCGAGAAGGAAACGGTAGGTCGCCGAAAGTGAATAATAAATAAATAGAAAGAGAGCTAAGTCTATCCATACCAGCTTATAAATACTCGCTCGCCACCTGAAATAAATTTCAAGATTAGCATACTTTAATCTGAATTGCTAATTATTACAAGTTTTACAAAATTAATTTTTATCAATTGTTACAAAAATTAATTTAAATACTAATATTTTGCCTTTTCATATTTTAAGAAAATTTTTAATTTATTTCCTGAAACAAATTAAATTCAGGTTAGAAAAAAAACTTTTTTAATTATTAAAAAATAAGACAAAATAGTAGTTTTTAAATTTAATTTGGGTTAGAAAATTAACATTTTTTTAAAAAATAAATTCAAGAAATTGCTAATTATCTTGGGTTTGTATTTCGATGTCGCAAATTAGGTAATAATGGAATTTTTTACGAGCTATTGTTATAGTAAGAATAATAATTACTATCATTAAACTCATAAATTAAATTAAATTCAATTAAAATTCATTAACGATTAAAATAATCAATTCATTAAAAATTCAAATTTAATTTAAATCCATTTGAATATTTTTTTAATATTGTTACGAAAAAATTTTATCTGAGAAAAGAAAAAGCAATAGGTACCTAATTAAACATAAATTTCTCCCAACAAACTTGCGGATTTTTATTGTGCAATCTAATTTATATTTTTCATTTGTCAATCGATATGAAAGTTTATTCGGTTCAATTGACTTCTAACGGAAGTGACGTAAAATGATTTGAAAACGCATAATGTTTAATGCACTAGAAGTGCTTTATCGTAATGCTAGAATAAGCACAAAGAATTTTTAACGTGACTGTCATTGACAATTTCAAGCTTATTCCTTATTTGCTTTCCGAGTCATTTCTTTTTTTAAAATCCAAACCAGTTCCATAAAGCGAACATTTCAAGCTGAAGATCTAGCCTTTAATTAAATAATACTTTCAAATTAATGCTTACATTGAAAATAATTGATAATGAAAAAATAAATAATTAAAGTTGAAGATCAGGTTTTGATTGTACAATTTTAAAATTTATTTATACTTATAGGAACTAATTTATGATGAAAAAATAATTCAATATAGATTATCAAATAATAACTGTAGATAATTAATAAATAGATTTAAAAAAAATTCATAAATTAATAATTTGAAATACCTAATTCATTGGTGGTTTTTACAAAACATAACAACATCATTAGTTAAGAAAGAAAACATTTTTAATGAGAAACATTGATTATTTTTTGTTTTACGTATATCACAATTTGGTGAATATATGCATAATTTGTAAATCAATGAATTATAAATTAGATGTAAATAGCGGTAGACGAACTCAGAATCTGATACTGAGCCAGATTCATCATAAGATTGAAAATAAACTGACGACCAAGTGTCTGAACAGCGAACTACAAATCATGTGCACATATCTCGCAATCTTGCACCTGGCAAAAATTATTTGAGTTATTATAAAACATTTATTTTAAGATCTAAACATTTAATTTTCAACAGTTAATTATTAATGTCTAACAATTTTACAACAAATTTATCAATTTCTCATAATCACTCTTTCATTTAAAAATTTGTTTTTTGTGTTAACCAAGTTAAATTTTCTCATTTATTTTCTTGATTACTTAATTTTTATCCAATTTTTTAATTACATTTTTTTGCTGGTTTGAAAATTTTAACTTTTCATCTATTTATTAAAGCTTTACACTGTTTTTAATTCATCTTCTCAATTATGATTTTTTAAAAATATAATTGGGAACATTTCAATTTAAAAGTCTTGTTTAAATAAATTGTATCCTCAATTCAGTGAAAATTGAAAAAGTTCGAGGGAGAAAAACATTGTGGAAGAGAAATAAATTAGAGCTAGCCTCATAAATTGTCATGAGAGTTATTTCATTCTTAGAGGAAGTGAAGAGGAATTCAGTTAAGTTTTTGCAATTTTGCGTGACGAGTTACAAAATGCGGTTAACTAACACAAAGTAAAAGTTGAACACGCGATTTTAAACTTGACCATTTTCAAAAGCAAATTCATTTTACAATTTAGATAATTAAGCATTTTATCTTGATAATTCGCTTTTATACTATTCATTGAAAGAAAATGAATTATTTTTTGCATTTAGAAAATAAAAAAAACTAAATACATTAATATTTTTCCATTAATTTTCTTATATATTTTTGCAATTTAGATTATTAATTTAATAAACAAAAAATTAATTTATTGAATTTATCCCTTTTTGTTACTTCAAAAATATTCAAAAAATAAAAGCAGAACTATTGTTTAAACAAATTAATACACGAAATTTTGTAAATATGAATGCTTGTAAAGCCACTGATTATAAGTGTAAGTGATTCGTAGAAACATTCATGACACCATTTCACACATCGATCTAACGTGACTGTATAATTAAGGCAAAGATCCTGGTTCTAGTTTCTAACATAAAGCACATTTTAGATATAAAATAAAGAAATAAATAAGGAAAAACAAAATAATTAAAAGTAGGGAAATAAAAATTGTAATTTGCCTACAGGAAATAATTTGCGGTACGATAATGTATAAGATAAATACTCATATAAACGGAAGCCTCTAATTTTAAAAAATTAAGCAAATCATGTCATCATACACACGATTTTTACTATCGGCCTATTTTTATCAATTGGCCTCAGACCAAAGATAACATTGTTAATGCAAATTAGTTCAAAGCATTGAAGTCTACAAGTGGGACTCAAGCATTTGTCAACTATTCTATTAAATAAAAAAAATTGATATTAAGAATTTTAAAGCATAATAATTCAAAATAAAATTAATTGAACAAAATAAATATAAGCAAGATAAAAAAAATATAAGTATGAAATAAATATAAACATAAAACCACATTTATGTTTACATATTAATATGAGTCACAAAATATAGAAAGTAAAAGTCAAATTTTAACGAACGGATTTTCAAATATTCCAAAAAAAATTGCAGGAAGACTTTTGCTCTCGGAAATTTACTTCCACATATTTATCGATGCAGCTAATGAGAATAATATGTCTTTTAATCAAACCATTTAAATCGTGACTCACTTGAAACAGATAATTTCTGAAAATGAGTCTTTTAACAATCCATTCAATCCGCAGATTCTTCTGTATAAAATATTCAATTCTGTAAACAAAACTCTATTAAAATATAAAAAATATTAAATGAAATAGAAAATTTGCAGACAAGACTTTCAATTTAAAATCGAAAGATAGAATTTCTAATTTAAAATTAAATGATTTACTCCAAAGAAAAATAAATTAAAAATAAAAGATCCAAATTTAAGAGAATACAAAATTGATAAATATAAAAATTCATTAAGTGTTAAAATGATTAACAAAACAAGAGAAGAATAAATTGACAATGTTTGTGTTTCTTTGAAAGGTTTTCTTAACATGTGGTTTTATATTCTCCATCTTATAATCAGTTTCTGGGAAAAAGCTATGAAGTTATTCAACAGATATCACATCTTCTCTCTGATCATTCAGCATTGTGGAATTTTTCAGAAAATTATAGTTCAGAGATCATGAATGAAAAAGCAAATTGTCTTTGAATCTCAGCTTGAATAGTAGATGATACAAAGTGTAAAAATAAAAACAGTGTCATTATTATAACATTCAAGTGTAATCTATTTTGATATCTATTATTTGGAATAAAAAATAATAAAGTTTTATATTCGAGCTTTTTTCACTTGATCATTCCCGCAAAAGTTATTTAATATTTCGTTACATAATTAATGTAATTATAAAGTTTTTATTTATTTTTACTTTTTTTAACTAATAGTATGTTAAATTATTTCGAAATATTGTTATATTTAATAAAATTTGTAATAAAAATGTAAAAATGTATATAAATACTTTCAGGAATTACATAAATCCAACGAGAAATATATTTTTTTTCTCGTTCTTTATTTTTCTATTTTTTGCGAAAAATTGTGTATTTTCTAAATCAAGTGTTTTCTGTTGCTATCAGGAAAAGATAATTTGATGAAGAAATTAAAATTTAAAAATATACGATAATTTGATTCCTATTTTCAATTATAAAAAGTGCATTTTTATTTCTTCAAAAAATTTGTGTCGCAAAGGGTTAATATAAAAATAGTGGTGTTTTTAGTTTTTATGTTAATAAAGCCGGTATTTCTGGTCTACGTTTTAAAAAGTCATGACAATACTTAAAATTCAAAGAGAAAAAATTTCGTTTACTTAAAATTTTAGATTTTCAGGGACATTTTAAAGGAATAGTCAATGAATTTTGGGGAAAAAATGATGAATAATTTACCTAAGTAATAATTTTAGAAAGCAGCCAAGGCCCCTGCATGTGGCTACTTCGGCCGTGTAGCTGACCGTCATCCTTTATCTTTAGTTGTTAAAAAATCCAGTTGATTACAATCCTTTTTCGACATCAGTCATCACCTGAAAATAAAAATCATTGTTTTAATTGCAAAACATATCTCTGATTAAGATTTTAAGCTTTAAACTATTATAAAGTTTGAATCAATATCCAACTTTAATTTTTTAATTATAAATTCCAAAAAAATTGTATTTTGGTAAAATTTAGTTAAAATTATTTTTTCTTTTCAATAAACGTAATTTTCTGTGATTATTTTTTCAAATTCTGTTGACAAAAAATTATTTTCTTACATTTTTCTATTTATTTTCATTAACATTTCAATTAAATACCAATAGATATCCTGCTTTGTCAAGGACACGCACGCTCGTATTAAATAAGCCTCCCGTAACATATTATTTACTGTTTGAATATCGTAACAAAACCATCAATGCCTCTATTTTTTTTTAAAGCGTTTAAAAAATTATACAATCTTGAAATCTATTTGCATAAGTAGAACTTCTGCAAAACAAGATATTATTTAAAATAGATAAAACTCTACTAATAATTAAAAAAAAAAAATTAATTTAATTAATTACAACTAAGGAAAACAAATACTAAATTAAATTTTTTTAATTAATTAATTTATAATTTTAATTTTTTTTTTTACAATACTTTTTGATATCTTGTCGAGGAAAAATGTAGGTTTCGTTAACTAACTGTTTTGGTGAAAATTAAAATTCGAAAAAAGTTTATGACCTCGAGCGATGCACGCAGATCACGTGAGTAATTTGCTCGTGACAATAAACTTGGATCAATTAACTATTGCGACCGGTAATCAATGAAAAAGAAACTGAATCGGAACAAGTTTTTCTTTTCTTACAAACAAGATTGACAGTGTGATGCTGTTAGATGTTCTAATAAAGTGAGTTTGCTTTTGTAGAAAAGAAAAAAAGATTGCAATGTCAATAATGCACAAAGCTGCCATTGATAAATGACAATGAAAATTTTTTTATTCTCGAAAGAAAAAAAAAACAAAGAAAATCTCCATAATTTAATTAAGGTATAGATAATGGATTTTGTAAACTTAGTAGAATTTTGTTCAATTTGAAATTCAAATTTTCGACAAATTAATTACACAGTAGAAATTATTGCTAATAAAAATAATTTTATAAGTTTTATCTGAATTAACAATAATGAATGGAAAAACTGTCATTTGATGACAAAAATATTTATAAAGATAAAATATAAAATAAAAATTGTTTCTAACTTAAAAGTACCTAATAATAATTTTTAACTCAACAATAAGTTTTAAATTTAAACAATTTTTAAATTAAATATTAGTACATTGAAGTAAATTAATGAAATTTCAGAAATAAAAGAAAAGTTTTTTAAAATCAAAAAAAACCCCCAGGGGATTGCAAATAATAAGGAAATATAGTAATCTGCCATAAGTACCAAACGTCATTAACAAATTGCCTTTAGAGTTCTATTCGACAAAATTAATAATAATCAAAGTGGGATCCTCCCACATTCTAGAAATAATAATTGGATCTGGACGCCATCACTTTTATTTGTTAATAAAACATTAAAAGTACTGCTACAATCCCATAAAGTAAATTCTCGAAATTCTTTAATACAATGCACATTTTGTATCTTGTAATAATCATGATAACTGACGTCCCTGTACACGTAACACTATTTATTAAGTATTTTCTAGAAATTATCTAGTTTCTAATTTTACTTCAAGTTGAAAACTTTTATTGTTTGTTTCAATACTTTGTGATTATTTTAACTATAAAAAAGGTTCTTTTAAATTACAAAAAAAATTTATTTTTAAAACATTGACATTTATCTTCTTGGCGACTGGTAAAATAACTTTAAATAAACCATCACATTTTTCGGACAATTTTAATAAAATATAATATTACAAATTTAATTTTTTTATATTAATCTAATAATAAATTCCATATCTCACTGGCGTTATCAAGGTATTTATCTTTCTCTAGAATCTCTAGATCTTAATCATAAGACTCTATATTATTTTCTGCATTAGAGCCGATTAATCATTGATTTAAGGTTTAATTGGTCAACATTGACATTTTCTTATTGCGACAATCGATTTTGAAAGATAGGTAAAAGTAATTTAATGGATATCTGTATCATGGCAGCTACTTTTTTAAGAAACACGTGGTTTTAAAAAATTATTCCTCATGTGAATTTCTGTATTTTTCTAACAGTAGATACTTTTGTTTTGCCTAATGTTTTGTTTTAACTGTTGTCTTTCTTAATTATTGTATAAAAACATGCAAAATACTTACTTTACTAAACAGCAGTCAATTTTTTTTGACTTTGCTTCCATTGCAGCTTCCTCCATTCTATTTGTATTTTTTCCTCACTTGTCACAAAACTTTTGGAGTTCAAGAAATGATTTCAATAGATTTTACTTATTTATTCACGACCCAGAAAAGCTTAGAAAGGAGGTTTCAATTTCTCATGGATCGATGCATATTAGTATAGGTAGTAGGATTTAATGCATTGACTTTCACCTAGATTCAGAAAAAAGTAAACAAATTTTAGAACAGATAATGAACTACTTATAAAGTTCAAATAAATATCATAAGAAAGACCAGAACTTCCATAAGCCGAAAATAATGCAATGTCATTTTGATTTAAAATTAGAAATAACTACAATAAAAAATAACATAAAAGTTTAATATATAAATATCATGTGCTCAAATACTTTTAAGTGTTGTTTTCATTGTTTAGGTTTGAAAAGAATTTTGATCTAAATAATTTTGTTTCAATTAAAGATGTAACATTATATAATTTTCAAAAGTTAATAATTTTAAATTGTTCTATTAATAAGAATTAAGTGAAACGTGAACATTCGACTAATTTTAGAGTTTAAATTCCTTTGTTTTACATTTCAAAAAAAAATCTCACCCCTTTATAAAGATTGAAACGAGAGGAGCAGCTGATTCAGAGTGCATGTTTATTTTTCATTGTGAAAACAAAATTGGAAGTAATTGAAAAGAAAAGATTTTTGGGTATTTTTAAATTGCACAAAAATGAAACTGCACTTACGAAGGCTACTTTTCCACTTTTATATATTGTCACAGTACACTTTTAAACGCATGGAAAACGACAAAGAAATCACTTTACACAAACGTCAACACAACAAAACCGACACTGACTGAGAGCCGTGCGGGCGGGAGACAGTTACTCCCCCCTAAGAACCTAACCTCATCCCCACCTTTTTTAAGAATATCAGAATATATAATTTTAACTTTCATAATTCATAAATGAAATCAGTTTCACGCAAATAATTTTAAATGAATTAAAATATTTGAATAATTTACATGAAACTTTATATATTCTAATATGCGATTCTTGTTATATGAATATAGAAAAAATGAATCAAAAAATGGTGTAAAATTATTATTTCTCTCTTTCTTGTATTGCTATTACTTAGATTAATTAAATAATTATATGTTCATAACTTATTAAATTGCATTTGCTAAAATAATATTAAAATCATGAAATTAAAACACAAAAATGTTTATTTTCGTTATTTTTTTAAAATATTATTCTCATGCGCGCGCGCAGCAAGGAAGTTTCTTCAAGGTGACGTCATTTTCAATATGGCGTTGGACAACATTTTGAAAACTAATTTTCTAGTTTATATTTATATGAGATCTATGGTAAAAATCGACAAAGATGTATTATTTAAATATTAAGAGGTATGAGATAAGTAAAAAAAAGATTGTACAATCAATAAAACAGAAATATCACAACAAATTATTCTCTCTCGTTTTCCGGTACAACCTTGTTTATATCTACCTAATTTCAGTTAAAAATTTGAACAGTTAAGATAACGGTACCTATATTCTATCGGAATCTATATAGTCGATCAGTGATGAATGATGATTTAATTGCATAAAATTAATTATTAGTTTTATTAGATTTGTAAAAATAAATCTTGTAATATTCAAAATAGTATTTGGTATCAATATTATTAAACTATTAATTGATTTATTTACCCAATTAAATCATATAGGTTCCTATCGAGTATAGGTACCGTTACCTTATTATTATTTACCAAGTTCATTTTTCGTCTAAAAATATTAAAATTCCATAAAAAATCATAAATATAACATTAAATAATAAAGAATCGGTTAAGTTTTTATAAGTGTTTTTACATAAATATTAATAACAAGCGTATATTATTTCATAATTACCATTTGTGGCGGGATTGCGTACTTGTGGAGAATTCTATTTCAAACCATTCAATTTTTAAAAGAAAATCGTATATTGTCTTTGTCTTAAATTTTGAAAGGAAACACAACTAATAATGAAATTATAATTCATAGAAATAAAAAATAAGGTCAAGGGAATTAGAAAAAACTAACCTTTTTTTTTGTTGAAAAAAATTTTGGAAAAATGTTAAGACCAAAATATGCAATAACTTTTCTTTTTGGGTAGAATAAAATACAGTATATGAATAAAATAAAGCCATTTATTCGCATGTCGACAAATTTGATACGTTTATAAAATTGCATAAAATAACATACAGGTGGTCAATGGCACTGAATAGATTAAATCAAAATTGTAGCACAAAAGATACAGAAAAATAATTATTAGCGAATAAATTAGATTTGTTTTTATGTACATAGTAACGTTATTAACAATAATTTTTAAAATCTCTATCTCTTCTTACATTTATTATCTAGATTATCAAAATATCGTATCTCGTAATACTTGTAAGGTACATCATAATCGTAAAAATCTATGTTTCAAATACCTCTTGAAAAGTAAAACTAGTTGTTGAAACACTTTCTTATGTACAAGTAACTACTTTGTAGTAATTTACATACATCTATAATTATATTTTGAAATATTTACCTTGCATTAAACATAGGTTTCATTTCAAAATGTTGAACAGTTTTTTTCGCGTTAGAATTGCATCTTTCGATGCTAATTGAACTAAGAAGAAACTTGGTCCCTGTCACAGCCAATAAATGCAACGAACAACAGTCTGCGATTAAGGCCACTAACAGCACTGACGAAGATAGGATAGTATCACACATTAATGGGTGATTATTATAATAAATAAATATTACAGATTACTAATCGTCAGTTTGTTTCATCAGACAGATTTGCTCTTTATCAAGTAGTCTTAAAATAAAAATTCGGCGAAGGTTCTATAAAGTGGCACGTGAGTTTTGCATTTTTCTTTTTTTTTTTTTTGAGCTCTTGCCTTTAAACTTGGGAGTTGAATAACATTCCAATCAAGCAACGATCGTGGTTAAAACATCACTCCTTGACTCGTAAGTTCCAGATCTGCAATTACGTACTATAAATTAAAATATTAAAAAGACTGAAAGATAGCAATTAATTACATTACCACAATTAAATAGTCATTACTGTTTAACACAAACAAAAAATAAATATTTCCTTTTTTGACTGAATGACAAAATTTCTTATTATTTTCGATTATAAACAATAATTGCTTATTTTATTGTGGTAATTGTTCTGGTTGCCAATTGTTCAAAATTTTGCAAAAATTAAAAAACTACCTAATGGTTGCGTGTTGCGTTGCCGATGACCATCCCGCAACCAAATCTGATTCGCTTCTTTCTTGAATTCTTTCTTCAGATTGCAATCTACTTTTCATAAGACATTCACGAACTGCACGCTGAATCATATCAGGAGCAACTGTCGTTCTGACGGCTCTGTATGTCAATCTGAAACAAAATTAAAGACGTTTTTGAAAGTTGAATTAAATAAAATCATATATAAACTTACAAATAGATCAATAAAAATATTAAAAATTTTTTTAATTACCTGGGCAACATGGCAAGAACTGAAGCTAGTACAACTGTAAGCCAATAATTATGTCTCGCAATTGCTTTTTGCATAACCCAATAAGAACCTGGCAGGCCCATACAATTAACACAAACGGCATTGTAGAGGATACAGAATCCAAAGAAGGTCCCCAAAGATACCAGAATTGCACCAACGTGCATCAGAGTCTAAAATTTGTAATTGTTATCAAATTATAAAATGTCAGTTATCAATCGTGAAACAATTACAGTTACAACACAATTAGTTTTGAATTTTTGAAAATTACACCGGTTTTTCGAAAAAACAATTTTTCATCACTTCGACGCCTCCCGTTCTTATAATGCTTACTGAAATTCTAATGCAATATAATTCTTATTCAAAATTCCGTGGAATAAAAGTCTTACTCATAATTCAGTGCAATACAAGTTTTTTTCCAAATTAAGTGCAATAAGAGTCTTATTCAAGCTTTCATGCTATAGAATACTTATTCAGAATTACTTTCAATAAAATTCTTATTCAATATTTAGTGCAAAATATTTTTTTTTAATATAAGCATAGAAAAAATTGTACAACTATTTTAAACGTTAATTTGCACTATTATTAGAAACATAAACAATTTTAGAATTACTGTTTTCTACGCATTTTGAATTGCTCTTTTAGAATCTGCTATCAAATTAAAAAAAAAAGAATTTTTTGAAAATTTGTGGCCAATTTTTTAACTTAAAATAGCAGTGGCCGTTTTCGTAAAAATGGTTTTTTTTAAGTTGCACATGTATCAATATAGTTTTAATAATACGTATTCTTTATAAAAATAGGTTTCATGTCAACGCAGCCCGTTAATAAAATGCTTATTCAATTATCAAAAATATATATAATTCTAATTCGAAGCTCAGTTCAATATGAAGCTACTTCATTGTTCTGACAATATGATTCCTATTCAATGTGCAGAATAATATAATGCTAACTCTTAATTTGCTTTTAATATAATTAAAATTAAAGTTTAAGTACAGTAAATAATAAAATGCTAATTTAATTATGATACTTATTATATAACTCGTTTTCGTCATTAGATGTAAAAATAACTTTAATTTTCCTGTTATAAATAATTTAATGCATGATATTTTTCATTATAAACAATAAATTACATGAAATTAAGTTCTTAAACTTCTATTATTCATTCGCAAGAATTAAATTAATTTAAGATTTAAAACAAAGCTTACTAATTTTTTAATATTACCTAAAATATTAAGATTTTAGCTAAATCTTTAATATTTTTATTCAAGATTATTATAAACATTGCAAATGTTTGATATCATATTGCTAACTCAAAGTTGGGTTTAATATAATTCAAATTCAAGTTTAAGTACAATAAATAATAAAATGCTAATTAATTCATGATATTATTTTCCGCTTTATCGTCTTTAGATGTAAAAATAATTTACTTATTCCTGTTATTATGAATAATTTAATGTATGAAATTCATAAACAAATAATATGGCATTTAGATCTTCAACTTTTAAATTTAAAATTTAAAACCAAGTTAACTAATTTTTAAATCTTTCAATTAAAAATATCAACAATTTAGATAACTCTTAGTATTATTATTCTAGTTTATTATAAGTATTTTTAATGTTTGATACTTAAAATATAATTTTTATAAAAATAAAATTTATTATTAAACTTATATTTGTTCATAATTTATAAAGAATAACTAAAAATTATATTTTCAATATCAGTCATTTAAAATACTTACAATAATCTAGAATGAATTATACTAAGATTTATCTAGACTGTTCATATTTTAAATTAAAAGATTAAAAAATTAGTTAGTGTTTTTATAAATCTTAAATCTAAATTTTTAAAATCTAAATTTCATGTTATTTTTTTATAAACTAGAAATATCATTAATTAAATTATTGACAATAATAGGAAATTTTTTATTACTTTTACGCCTAAAAATGAAAAAGCATAAAATAATATTATAGTTTAATTGTCATTTTAATATTTATTGTACGTAAACTTGAAATTTAATTATTTTAAACGAAACTTTGAGTTAGCATTATGTTATTCTGAATATTAGGAATCATATTACACGGACCAGGAACTAACTTCATACTGAACTGAGCTCCGAATTAGAATTATGTATTTTTGACAATTGAATAAGCATTTTATAAACGGGAGGCGTCGATGTAATAGGTTTCATACTGCACAATGCTTCTTTTAAAAAACCAAAAGTTCAGTGTTTTAACCTAAAAAATCGTTTTTCTCAAAAACGGCTTAATGAAATATTTTTGACTTTTTTATGAAATTCTCAAAAAAGTGCGAGTCTTACCCATGATCTGGTTTCTATGCTGACGTTAATCAACATGGACAGTAAACAAGAGGTAGTGATTGTAGTTCCAAATTCCCAAATGTCTACATCGGAGTCGTAATACGCCTGAAATTAGTAATTAAAATACAATAAAAGAAATTTAAAATTTAAATAATTTTCATTTAATAAAAAAGACGAGGAAGAAGTTACTCACAGCCTCAGTTAGAAAGAAAATAACAATACTCTGGTAAAGCGCATCGCCCATCGTTAGCCAGAACGAATGAGTCTGATAAACAAGCGCCAATCGTCCTCTTTTGTAAAGTTGCGGATTTTCCAAAAGAACTTTTCCTGGAGCGATTCTATCATACACGCCCAAAGCGAGAGGAGAGAGAGAAGTAAAGAGTAAATTGTACAGCATCAGGTATATTTGGTCAATCATTACGGCTCCAGAAAATCCGCAATAAAGCTGCAATTAAATTTGTTGCGACTTAAATTGATTGCAAATTTTAACCATTTGGTCAAAGTAGTTAATTAATGAAAAGAAAGCAGTTTATTTGCTAATTAAGATAACGATAAGAAAAAAAAATGTTACCTGGAACCAGAAAAGAAGGAAGACAAAAGTCGCATTTTTGTAGAAAAAATAGAGAATCATTCGGGAAAGTCTATCATAGCACCAGTGTCCGTGCATTAGTAGAAGTCTTGATAGCATGGAGAATTTTGCAATTGCAAAATCGGCTGCCATAATTGCCTGTGTTCCTTCTCGGCCAGAAACTCCGACTCCAACATCTGCCGTCTGAATCATACTTACATCATTTGCACCATCACCTATAGCTAGAGTTCTCATTCCCAGTTGTTCTTTTACAACTCGAACAATATAGGCCTGAAATTTATTAAAAAGATAAATATTGTGAAAAATATAAGTTTAAGCCAATAGCAAATTAAATTAAGATTTATTAGTCAAGATTTTGATCAATTTAAAGGTTAGACCATTTTATTTCGACCAAAGTCGTTGCAAGCTATTTTTTAAAAAATTACATACTTTCAAAAATGTTTCTTTAAAGTTTCTGGAGTACGAAATGACAAGAATCACTATAACATTTTAATTATTTATCTTAAAATATGAATCGAATAAAAAATGCACAAAAATGTTACTTTCTTAGCAAGCAGAAAATATATAAAAAAACATAGAATTATCCTAAAAAATGTGAAAAAATTGCTCGTATTTGTTCAGGAATATTAAATTTATAGTTTGGAAATGATTAAAGTTTTTAAAGATATAAAATAAGTAAAATATTGGAGTCTATTTTGATGAGAATCAATTCAACTGCGTTTACAGAAAATAAGAATAATAAAAAATATAATTTACTCTAAAATATTGAACTGACATTTCGATACACTAAAATTTTAGTGAATTAAAATTTAATTCTATCAATAAAAAAATTACTTAAAATGTTCATGCGTAGAAGTTTAAATTGATTGATATTTAGATCATTGAAAATTGAGATCTTTTAAATTTCGAAATAATTATTTTACTAATGGAAATCTAAATTAATATATTTAAGTTTTATTTCAATTTCAATTTATATAAATAAAAGTTTTAATTTAAACTTATTTTAATCAAACGAATCTTTATTTTATTATGATATCAATAAATTACTGCATCATCTAAATAAAACTATCTTTGATGTAAATAACAACTCATTCAAATTTTTACTGGTTTAGGTTTTAATTACTTATCTAAATTATTATTTTCAAAATTCGGACTGATTGAAGCTTTAATAAACAACATTTTTTTTAAATAATTAAAAAGTTTTAGATAATGGTTCATGTTTAAAATAATTTAAATATGCATTGTTAGATTTTGAAAACATTTTAAGTATATAATAATTAAGATTTAAATTAATTAAAATTTTGATGATTAAAATTTAAAGAATTGAAAGTTTAAAATAGTTTAAGTTATTAAAATATGAATAATTTGTAGTTTTTATGTTAATCAAAGTTTAAAAAGATTTAAAATCGTAGGTATAAATAAAATAAAATTTAAACTTTTTAATTTGTAAATATGTAAATGATTAAAATAAGTAGGTATTTAAAAAAAAATTAAATATAAATCTTAAGGGCATGTGATGGAGAATGACGTCCCTTGGTATAGGCAAAATTTGTCCGTAACTTTTCTTTCAAAATATTGAATATCATATCATTTTCAAAAAATTTGCTATTTTTTTACAATTCTCAAAAATTAATTTTGGGTCAAAATTCGAACAAATTTGGGTCAGAGAGACCTTTCTGATGACATTTTAGGTAATTGAACCAAGTTTCGTGACAAAATATTCAATAATTTAACCAAAAAGTTACAGTTATAAGTTTGGAAAAATTAAAATTTGAATTGATAGAAATTTTGAAGAATAAAAATTTAAATCAAGTAAAGTTTGTGATAATTGAAATTTGTATTGTTTAAATAAGAAATTATGAATAAGAATATTTCCTCAATAGAATTTTGGAATAATTGAAGTTCGTATATTTTTCTCTTTTAAATATAAAATTGGAAAATTCGTGCTTTTTTCAAACACTTCTTATTTACTGTTACTTATTTCTCTAATTCTTGAAATTAGCAGCGGTCTCACTTTGCATACAATGAAAGTTATATTTATCTGAATCATGAATTTTATTATAATTGAATTTCGTACTCCAGAAACTTTAAAGAACCATTTCTAAAAGTATGGAATTTTTTAAAAAGTAGTCCACAATGATTTTCGTCGAAATAAAATGATCTGACCCTGAAGCTTAAATCGATTGAAATTTACCTTCTGAAGGGGAGTCGCACGACAGGCCAGAACACTGGCACAAGCTCTTGTCAAATTGAGAAATGGAGTCGTAAGTCCAGTTTGAGGATCGAGGATGAAAGTCAGAGTTTTTCCATCAACAACAAGTGCTCTCTGGCGCTGCCACGAGCTACCGATTCTATAAGCGACTCGATCAGCAGAATCGACATCATGCGATGCCATTTCCCCAGCTCCGTGAGCATTTTCACGCTGGATCGCTTCCAGAAAATTGTGAATTAAATTTTCAGCTACAGATTTGGATCTGGCTTGCAGTCGCAATAACTGCATTGCCGGTGTGAACAAACACGCCGAATAAGCGATATTTACTGCTGTTTCTGGTTTGTCGCCTGTTGAAGATGTAATTTTTATATTAAATAATACTAATTTAAATCTATTGAAGGTAAGATTGCTTGGTATTATGATTGCAAGGCTCGAACCGGTAAAAGTACTTAAAAATACGGACTTTACGGACCAAAAATTCAAAATTACGGACTTTTACGGACTAGTTACGAATAAACATTTTGTATCCCGAAAAACTATTTGGAGTGTGATAGAATTAAAATACAGTAGAAAAGTAAAAAGAAATTGTATTTTTTATGTTTAAAATAATTTATTTCTTTGAAAATTATAGAAAATTTTATTAATATTAAATAGAAAAATATTAATGAGTCTGAGGCAAATAAGAGAATAATTATTGTAGGTATACTTATAACATAGGCACAAAAAAAAGCTTTCTGTGCATTAAAATAGACCTATAAGTTTTATTATAGTACTAGCAACATTAACGCGAACCAGAAACTTTGCATTGTTATTTGTTATTAAAAACTATACATTTTTGCAACTTCAAATAATGAAAATTAGGAGAATAATTACAAAATTTAAGAAACTAACTGAAAAATAACGAAAATAATTGACAATTGAAAACAAAACTCGAAAAATGTCTAGATAATTATACAATTGAAAAATAATAATTTAAATAATTGAACAATAAATATTCAAATTAAACAAAAAAATTAAAAAATAAACTGTTGGAAATAATTGCAAATTGAAAAACTGAATTGAAAATCGGCAAAATAATGTAAATTGAAGAAAATAATAACAATTTCGAGAAATAAATTGAAAATTTAAGAACTGATTTGAAATTGGAAAAATAATTAATAATTTAAAAAAAATTAAAAAAGGACTGAAAAAAATTAAAATTGAAAAAATTAAAGAATTATTATAAAATTTTTAGAGAATAATTGAAAAAAGTGTGCAAACAATTGAAAATTGGGTAAAATAAATAATAATTGCAAGAAATAGTTGAAAAATATATTAATTGACAATTGGAAAAAAATACTTTAAAAAAAAGGGAGAAAAAATTGAAAAATTAAGAAAATAATCAGAAATTGCAAAAAGGAATTGAATTTCAAAGAATAAACTTAAAATTGAAAAAAGAAGATAATTATTGAATATAGAATAATATAATTAAACAACTGCTTTTAAAATTAAAAAAATTTATTGCGATACTCGAAAAAAAAATAATTTAAAAAAGTCGAGAATTTTTTAACATTAAAGACAATAATTTAAAATTAGTTGTAGAATTAAACAATTTTATTGAAATTTTGAAACAATTTTTATGAATGAAAAAAATAATTGCAAATTGAATTAAACAACTGAAAAGTTAAAAAATAAATGGAAATTTGAATAAAAAATGAAAAATTGAAGAAAATATTTAAGAGTTTAAGAAAATAGTTGTAGAATTGAAAAACTGAATTTAAATTTAAAACAATTTTTATAATTGAAAGAAATGATTGAGAAAAGCCGAGAATTAAAAAAAAATTATAAACAAAAAAGTAAACTGGAAAAGTTATTTAAATTTTTTAAAAATAATTGAAAATTAAAGAATTAAATCAAATTTTGAAGAAGACAGATTGAGATAGATAATTAAAAGGAAAATAACAAAATACAAAATTATCAAATATTAAAGAAAATAATAGACAAATGAAAAAAATTCAAAAACTGTCAAGAATAATCAACAAGAGAACAAAGTAATTTAAAAAGTTAAAGAATAATTATAAAACTTCAAGAGAATGAATAAAAATTAAAAAAATTGTTGAAATTAATTGAAAGTTGCGGAAAATGAATAATAATTGAAAGAAATAGTTTATGACGAGAATAATTAAAGAATTGAAAAAGATATCTGAAAAATAACGAAAATAATTGACAACTGATAACAAACTTCTACAAATCGCTAAATTAAAACAATTTTATAATTCAAAAAATCATTTAAAAATGAAAAAATGACTATAAGTTGAAGAATGGGATTAAAATTTATATAATTTAATTGAAAATCCAAAAAAGTAATTTATAAATGCCGTGATTTATTAAATATAGCAGAAAATAATTAAAAACTGAAAAATAGAATTGAAATTTGAAAAAAAATTCAGAATTGAATAAACTAATTGAACATGTGAATTTTAGTCATAGAAACTTATTGATAATAAAAAAAAATGGACAAAAGGCAAGAATTTTTAAAAATAAAGAAAAAAATTGAAAATTGAAAAATACAATTGAAATTTGAAGGAAAGAATGGAGAATTGAAGGAGATAGTTTTAGAATCGAACAATTGAGTTTAAAATTTAAAACAATTTTTATGAGTGAAACAAATAATTGAAAAAATCAGGGAATTTTTAAATTTAAAGGAATTAAATTGAAGTTTTAAGATAATAATTAATAAAGGAAAAAATTACAAATTGACTAAAATAATACACAGTTGAAAAAAACTCGAAATGTGTCGAGAATAATCGTTATTAGAACAAAGTAATTTTAAAAATTAAAGAGTAATTATAAAAGTGGATGAAAATAATTATATTTGAAAAAACTTTTTTCAAATTATGAATTTATTAATTGATAATCTAAACTAAAGAAAAATGTAGGAAAAATTTTAGGAAATAAATGAAAATTGAAGAAATCAATTGGAACTTGAAGAACATATTAAATTTTCAAGAAAATAACTGATAATTGAAAAAAGGCGAGTATTATTGAATATTAAATAAAATAATTAAAAATTGAAGAAAGGAATTGAAAAATTGAAACGTAACAGTTTTTACACTGCTTAGGGCCTCTTATCGTAGAATTTACGGAATTTGCGGACTTTTCTAAACAAATTACGGACTTTACGGACCTTTTTTTAAAAAAACGGACTTTTACGGACCATAAGTAAATTTACGGACTTTTACGGGATTTACGGAGCTAGTTCGAGCCCTGTGATTGTTTTAAATTGATTGACAACAAATTTAATTGAAATTTTGATTAATTTACCAGTCAAAACCCATACGACGATTCCAGCAGAAACAAGAGCCGCCATTGTTTCAGGAACTCCGGCCTGGAGTTTGTCTTCGATTCCAGTGACTCCAAGCAAAGACAAATGTGATTCTAAAATAGAGTATGAATCGCGGATCCGCCGGTCACGATTTTCCGTAGCAAGTTCAGCTTCCGCGTGTCTTTGACTCCACAACTCGAATTCTTGAACTCCTAGAGTTCGACGAGCCATGACGAGAGTTCGAAGACCCTGACGGGCGTATGAATGCAACTGTTGACGAATTTTCGTTGCCGACGTCGTATCTTCGTCAGTCGATGCCAATGAAGGTAATACTGTTGAATCTGCACCCTTACTATAGAGTACTATTTCACCGGTAACTGGATGTCGAACCACAATCGACATGCATTTTCTACTAGAATCGAAAGGCAGTACCTGTAAACAAATTTGCAGTCATTTCTAATTCTATTGATAAACAATATATATAGATAATAAATAGGGTGATTTACAAAAACCTTTTTTGTATTTTATTCGGTGCTTACGTCTGAATAAAACGCAAAAAAAGGTTTTTGTGAATAATAAACAACAAAATTAATGATTTTTCAAAAATCAAAACTATCTGCCAATTTTCAGGGTTGCCACAAAAACATGATTTGAAAATTCCATGACTTTTCCAGGTTTTCCAGGCCATTTTCACAAAAATTCCAGGTCTAAATATAAAATTATTTTAATAACTTTTTTGGTAGTTACAACGAAAAAAATATAAAATATTTAAATTAAATAAATAATAAAATTACAATCAGGATATCGAGTGACTTTTAAAGAAAACTGAAGGCATTTTAAAAAGGTTTCAAGGTCAAAAACAATTTTTTTTCAGTTTACTTTTAATGCAGGGTAATGTCCCCATGAGTGGGCCGCTTAAGCTTTTTTTCAAATAAATTCTTTATGAAAGTAAATTAAAGTTACTTCTCTATTCTAAGCTTTAGTTTAGGTCCCTAGATAAGAGTTTATGTCATGAGAGCTTTGATTTTGTTATTTAGAAAAAATAAAATTGGCGTGAAAAATATGCGATTTTTTGAGGAATGAAAAAAATGTAACCTTGAGTGGACCACTCTTGATAAATTGCAAGAAAAGGTCTGAAAACCAATAAAAACTCAAAAAATTGCTAAAGTTATTTAAGATTTTTAATTTCTTTCAGTAAATTATCTAGTTTTGACTCCCTGTTATTCTATACTGTTTCCGACAATACCTTTTTCGAAATCACAAAAAATATTAATAAAGAACATGAAACATAGTTAAAATTAAGTTTATTTTCAATTTATATCCATAAAAATGGTGAACTGGCATTAAAAATGAAAAAAACTTACGGTTCACTCAAGATTATAAACAATGGTCCACTCAAGGTGACATGTGACTTTTTTCTTTCAAGGCAAAATTATCACTTAATTAAACTTAGACAATCAATTTCAATGTTCAAACTAACAGCAACAAATAAATTATACTTTAGAACTCGAGTTCAACACTATTTTTACTCTTCAGAATTACGAGAATAATTACAAAATTAAAGAAAATACCTGAAAAATGACAAACAAAATTGACAGTTGAAAACAAAATTCGATAAATGATTAGATCAATAGGCAACTGAAAAAAATAATTAAAAAAATTATATAAGAAATATTAAATAAAGAAATTCAGAAACAAGAAGAATTAAGAAAATTATATGAATAATTGTTATAAATAATTAAAAAAATTGAACAACTGAATTGAAAATCGAAAAAATTGAAAAATAAAGAATAAAATTTAAATTTAAAGAATATAATTAAAAATTGAAAAAAGTAATTAAAAAAACTGAGAATTATGGAATAAAGAAGAAAATAATTGAAAACTGAAGAATGGAATTAAAATTTTAAGAAACTAATAAAAAAAATGAAGAAATAAATTGAAAATTTAAGAATTAAATTCAAATTTGGAAAAATAATTCATAATTAAAAAAAATCGGGCAAGTTCGAGTTACACTCGCACTAAAATCGAGGGTTCCATACACAAAACAAAATAATTTTTAATATATTTGATACTATTAAATATATAATATATAAATATATTATACATATTACATATAATATAATAAATAAAATAGAATATATAATGAGTTTTTTATAAAAAATGCACCACCCTCCCCCCTATCTTCCAAAATATTTTACTTAGAGAGTTCAAATTTTGTACAGGAATGTATTGTCAGGTGTAAATAACATAAAAATTATAGAGAACGTGATCGTGATTGCATTTTTAACGAAAAATCCAGAGATTTTAGCAAATATCCATAAAAAATACTCAAAAATCATTTTATTTCCTTAACAACGCTATGATCAACTTCTACAATCATGTTCTCTACCATTCTTCTGTAATCTACACGTGAAAATACATTTGTGTACCAAATTTGAACTCTCTAAGTCAAATTGTTTAGAAGTTACGGGAGGGGGGATAAGGTCATTTTTTAGCATTTTTTTTAAATCGTTGGTTTTTGCTTAAAAAAAAAAATGACCGTATCCCCCCCCCCCCCTATCTTCCAAACTATTTGACTTAGGATGCTGAAATTTGGTACACGTATGTAGATTTACGTGTAGATTACAGAAAAATTATAGAGAAAGTGATGATTATAGCGCTGTCAAAGTTATAACACTAAACTATGGCCCATATGTTCAAAAAATGCTCAAAAATATTGTTATTTCCTTGACAACGCTATGTTCAACACGTACAATCATGTTCTCTATAATTTTCCTGTAATGTATACGTGAAAATACATTTGTGTACCAAATTTGAATTCTTTAAGTCTAATAGTTTGGAAGTTCAGGGGGGGGGGGGATAAGGTCATTTTTTAGCATTTTTTTTAAATCGTTGGTTTTTGCTAAAAAACGCTATGATAACAGCCTGCAACAAGGTTTTCTATCGTTTTTCTGTAATCTACACGTCCAACTACATATGTGTACCAAATTTCAGCACTCTAAGTATAATAATTTGTCAGATAAAGGGCAGGAATGGTACAAATTAAACGCATTTTTTCGAAAAAATGACCGTATTCCCCTCTTATCTGCCAAAATATTTGACTTAGAGAGTTCAAATTTGGTACAAAAATGTAGTATCATATGTAGATTACAGAAAAATTATAGATATTGTTGTGGTGATAGCGCTGTCAAAGAAGTGGCAAAAGTTATCAGCCAAAAAATATCAAAATTTCTCCAAAATCTTGTTATTTTCTTGACAACGCTATGATCAACCCCTAGAATCATGTTTTCTATAATTTTCCTTTCATCTACACGTGAAAATACATATGTGGGCCAAATTTGAACTTTCTAAGTCAAATAGTTTGGCGGCTAGGGGGGGGGGGGGGATACGATTTTCGACAAAGTCTTGCCAATAGGGTTCCGTGCGTACACTTGTGGTGTACGGAACCCTAAAAATTGAAAAAATAAAAGAATAATTATAAAAATTTAAGAGAATAATTGCAAATATTGTAGGAACTAATTCTAAATTGTGGAAAATAATTAATAATTGAAAGAAATAATTGAGAAGTGACGAGAATAATAATTGAAGAAAAAAATTGAAGATTAAAGAATTAAATTTAAATTGTAAGAAAATAGTTGATAATTAAAAGAAAAATTACTAAATGACTAAAATAATTAAATATTAAACAAAATACTTGACAATTGAAACAAAAAAAGTAAAAAAAGTTCGAAAAATGGCAAGATTAATCGACAATAGAACAAAATTATTTAAGAAATTAATGAATAATTATAAAATTGAAGGAGAATATTAAGTTGTCAATTAAAAATGAAAAAATTTATAGAAAAAATTTAAGAAAATAAATGAAAATTGAAGAAGTTAATTAAAGAATTGTATTGAAATTTCAAAAAAATGATTGATAATTTGAAAAAGACGAGAATTATTGAATATTGAATAAAATAATTGAGAATTGAAGAAAATAATTGAAAATGGAGGAAATAAATTGAAAATTAAAGAATTAAATTGATATGTGAAGAAATTAATTGATAATTGAAAAAAAAATTACAAAATGACAAAAATAATTGAGAAATGAGGAAAATAATTGACAATTGCCAAAAAATTTGAAAGCTGTCGAGAATAATTGACAATAGAATAAAATAATTAAAAAGATTAATGAATAATTATAAAATTGAAGAATAATTTTATATTGAAAATCACTTTCTAATCATGATTTTAATTAATGAAGTTTCACAGGAAATCAGTTAAAAATGACTCAATTGTCATTAATTTTTTACTGATTGATAGATGAAAATAATTTTTAATTTCAATAACAGCATTTAAAATTTCAATTATTTTCTATTGTTCAATCAGGTAAAAGTCACTGATTGAAATCATAAAAAGAGAAATTTATAGAATTAATTTTTTAAAACAACATTTTATAAAATTCCCTAACTTTTCCAGGTATTTCAGGTTGTCCCTGACTTCAAAAAAATTCTATGACAATTCCAGGTTTCTCAGGTTTTCCAGAACCGTGGCAACCCTGAATTTTAAAAATCTGGAAAAGATCTTATTTTTTCAATAAATATTCGATTGTCAGTCGATTAAATTTATCATACGTACGTGTAAAACTTCAAAAGCAAGAGTAGAATTGTCAGGCAAAGAGACAACAGCACTACGAGGAGTTCTTTTAATAAGTTTGACATTATAAGCTCGAGCTGCTCGCACTAGAGCCAATTCATCAGGACTTTCTGCCTCGTAAATTTGAGGTGGATCCACGGTAGTAGATTTTGATCCATCGTCGGCAGTTGACTGGCTTCCTCTCAAACCCATCGGAGAAAGTTTCCTTACAAGATCCATTCCCAAATTCGGAATAGATCTAATATTCAGTAACCTGGGTCTGAGAACTCTGCTTCGAAAATTGGATGAACTTGAGGGTATTTCAGTCGATGATGAAATTGTCGGGAGGGGAATTCCATGATTTTGAGGAGTCGCTGACAGAATAGGAGGATTTGAGGTCAGAGATTGCGAAGAGGCAGACTCTTCCGTAGATTGAGGAATTGGAACTGGTGTTGTACTTCTCGATTCCGCGAGTCTCATGTATCTAAAAATTAAAGTCGATACAGTTATTTAAAATAGAAAATAAACAATATAAATATCTTTCACAGAATAAAAATTGGTATTAATTGTTTTATTTGAATTAAAAAACAATTTTGAATACCTTGAATTGCCTCCGTTTTTTTGTTCTTCGATAACACCACTAGAGTTCATGATGTCCCGATGAGGATGACTATTAACAACAACCGTGTTGCAGACTGCCATTAAAACGAGAAATTCCTGGAGACGATGTCTGCAGTTTCCTATCAATAAATCTTCTTTTAATCTCGTACAAGGCATCGGATTCTCTCCTTCTCCAGTGTGTGCGTAATCTTGTCCGCCTACTGCACATCTTCTGAATAACATCTTGTTCTCAGTCAGTGTTCCAGTTTTATCCGAAAACACATACTGAACCTGTCAGAAAAGAGCATAAATTTATCAAATTTTGTCTGTCTATTAACAGAAAGTCTAGTTTTAAATGCAGGGTGTCTAGCCAATGATCATTTTCAAAATCCCAGATGTCTCCGTAAACTATAATTTTGCCAGATTTATTTTATTTAGAAAACAAACTTAGTTTGTAAAAGAACTACAAGACAAAAAAGGAACAATTACTAAAAGATTCAAAAACATCAGGAAGTCAAAGACATTTTTTTTAAATTTCCCTGAAAAAGTAATAATTTAAAATAATTCAAAAAGTCTTAAGGAATAAGAAAAAATAGAAACATCTAATCAAAATCTAAGAAATTGTGAATAAACGAAAAAATTACAAAAATATATTTAAATCCGTATGAACGCAAACGTAAGAAAATTTGGGAAAAATTACTAAAAAATAAAAAAATATAAAAAAAAAAGAAAATAGTCTACAAAAGGAATGGAAAAATTCTTCAAAATTTAAAGAGTTATGGCTATTTGATTGAAAAAGCGCAAACATCAACTAATTTTAATCACCTCGTATTTTGAATTACACCGAATGAACCTAAATAAAAATTCTACCAAAAAAGTGAAAAAATCCATCAAAAATTAAAAATTTAGAAGAACTAAACATGAAAAATTTTTAAAATTAAGCAAGTTTTTAAAACAATGCAAATAAAAGCTTGAGAAAAATCAAAAAATTATAAAAATTTTGCTAAGAAGTTGTCAAAAAATAGACGAAATATGAAAACAAATTGAGTTAGGAAAAGAAAGGTTTATTTAATATTATTAAAACAAAATTGCATGAAATAATGTTAAGGAGGAATAGGACACATACTCGAGAAGAGGTTATGTTTAATGTTTTTATTTTGCTTTTTGAAATAAAAAACAAACTTTTACTGTAATTTTTTCTTTTAGACGAAAGATTTAATTGGAACCAAAATAAACCATTAATACTCGTAAATAAAGATTGTTGACATTTAGAAATGTTTTAGAGAAATGAGAGAAACTAAAAATTTTGTTTCTAAATGTCAAAAATCCATTATTTCTATCCAATTACAAGTTTAAATGGTTTATTTTGTTTTTAATTAAATTTGTCACATTTTGTCAAAATAATATTAGATTAAAAGTTAGTTCTTTGTTTCAAAAAGCAAAATAATGACTTTAAACATAACACTTCTTGGGTAGGTGTCCTTCAGTAATTTTTGACAAGAACAAAATTAGAGAAAATATTAAAACAGAAAAAATAATCAAAAGAAAAGCAAAAGGAGAAAAAATCTTTTAGAAAAGAGAAAAATGAAATAAAATTATAAAGAAAATACAAAATTATAAACTTTGACATTTGGAAAAAATAAGAAATTATTAACATAATATTCAACAGTTTTTATTTTCTTTCTACCTAAAACTTTCAGATTGTTTCCGACCGTTTTTGTTCAATTTTTAAAATTTTATGAAAAATAGAATATTAAAATTAAAATTTTCAAGATTTATCTGTGACCAAATTTATTTCAAATCAGGTCGGAACTGAAAATCAATTTTATCTCCAAAAGTTGTTTTTCAAAGAAATTTAAGACGACACGTATTTTTTTTAGCAGAATAAAATTTTTTCAGGGAATTATAAAGATTTTAATTTTTAAAGTCGAAACTCTCGTTTATTTAAATTTAAAAAAACCTTACAAGTGTAATAACTTTTTAAGTAATTGGGATATCTTAGTCTTTTTTTACTGCCTGAAAGAGTTGTTAGTCCTCTTTAAAAATCCATTGAAAAATTTAAAAAATGTAAAATAACAAAATAGCGGCCGTTTTGTTAAAAAAATTTGATTTGCAATTATTCAAGAACCCCCTTTTTCTGGTTGAAATTTTTTTTCTAAATTGTCTTCATAATTAAGATTATTTTCCACAAGAATTTAACTTGTGCCCGATTTTGGTAGAAGAGAAAAAAATTATTTTTCATTTTTTTAAAGGAAACTTTCACTTTTCTTAAAAAATACACTAGATATCAAAAAAATTCCTAAATAAAAGTTGTTCCTCTTAAAAAAATATAAAAAATGTTTCTCTCGATACTTCTCTATTTTTCGTTTTTTCAACAAATTTCGACAAAATTCGATAATAAGCTAATTTTTATAAAACTTCGCAGTCTATTTGGATGCAAATATGCAAATAATTGTTAAAATACGTGTAATTTATCAGAAACGTTTATATTTCAAAAATATCGCATTTAATTGCATTTTTTAAATTTATTTTTTAACTCTATTTATTAAAAATTCAAATTAAAAAGTGTTTTTTTCAGCTAAATAAAGATATTATTAATGTTAATTTCACCAAAGTTTAAAATATCAAGTTTCACATTTCTCAGAAAAAATAAGGTTGGGTCTAGTGCAAATATGTAGTTTTTATCCAATCTTGACAAATATGTATAAGGTTTTTTTTCTTAAAATTTAAATAAACGAGAAACGAGAGTCCCGACTTTAAAAATTAAAATCTTTATAACTCCCTGAAAAAATTTTATTCAGCTAAAGAAAAAAATACGTGTCGTCTAAAATTCTTTGAAAAACAACTTTTCGAAGATAAAATTGGTTTTCAGTTCCGACCATGTTCAGCCTGCCTGAATTGAAAGGAATTTGATCCTATGAATTTCTGATACTTTTTACAAATTCCCGGATTGGTTTGAAAATTCCCTGATCTTTTTGCGAATTCCCGGTTTTTGCCGTCCTTTATTAAATTCCTGGCAATTTCCCGGATCATTAGAGACACCCTGTAAGTGTGAAATTAAAATTACTTTATACTTTCTAGAGAGAGATATTTTCAAGAAAAACAATATACTCTCATTTGAGATGATAATGGAAAAAATTGTTTGGTATATAAAAAAGTTATAGAAAACAATGAGATCTGCTTTGATAAATCAACATTTTCAAGAAACAATAAATACCTGTCCAAGATCTTCAGTGATATTAAGAGCTCGACACTCGGCTTTGCGACCGGATTCAGGATCATAAAGGAAAGGATCTTGACTAATATGATAAACTTGTCCGACTTTGGCCATCTCGAGGGTAACGTAGAGACTCAAGGGTATCATCACCTGCAAAATGATGATGAATGTCCAGAACGTGAGCATTCCCTCATAAGTGGGATCCTGAAGAACTGGCAGAAAAGGAACCGGTCCCACGTTCGTGTAAGCTGACAGCCAAAGTCTGCAACCGACTGCACCAACCACACACAAAACTACCAAAATCACCACACACCAAATTATATCTAAATTCATTTGCCGCTCAAGTCGAGAACGCTGAAAGAAAAGAAAACAATTCATTAATTACTGATTTTTTTAAACTTGAAATTTACTAAAGCATCACTAATTTTAAACTCATTTTATTATTATACTATTAAATATCATTATACTATTAACTTAATTGATAAAAATTGGGATATGAAATTATGATTGATTAAGATTAGGTTTCTTGGAATTTATATCCTTGGAAGTTGAAGGGATTTCAGTACCTTTTTTAGTCAAAATAGAAGAAAAAGAAAATCCTAGATCACAAAAAAGGTAGTCTGAATTAAAGTGTATAAAAATTAAAATCATTTACAATTTTTATTAATTCAGGATCACAGTACCTTTTTCCACAAAATAGGTAAAAAGGTAAATAATTTTCCGAAAATATGTGACAAAAAATATTATACGAAATAAATGTATAAAGAAATTTTTACCCTTTAATATTTTTACTAATTTATTGAAGTTTGGAAGACTTGAGCTTTGATTTGATTGAACTAATAATGATTTGACATTAAAATTATTTGAAATTTGCATCAAATTATGTAGATTGAAATTTATGTTCTTGAAAGTTTTTAGCACTATAGTTTAGGAATAATTAAATTGAAGATTAATTACCATTATAATTATAATTAAGGAGGTTAGTTGAAAATCACTAATTGTCGGTACAAGTTTGAAATTTTCAGCAAAAGTAATTAAAATATTAATGCACATTATTGTTAAACTTGAGATAATTTTACCGTATAGTTTCTGAGATCTTGTCTTCCAAAATTCACTATTTTTCTTAATATTTTACATTTTTCTAATGTCCGACGCGAAAAAAATTAGTAACTTGAAATATATCATTTAATAACTTTTGATGTACAATTAGGTCTTAATTCAAAATTAAAACAAAAATAATTCAATATTCAAGGATCATATTACTCTTGAAAGACCAAAAGATTTACCGTTTAGTTGTTGAGTATTATTTATCCTAAAATTAAAATGTTGCAAACAAAATTTTTTATGTTGAAAACACAAAACAAGTGACTAAAAAAGTTGAATACCGCGAAGATTCGAATAAAACGACAAATTTTAAAACGAATTTTTTGGCGTAAAAAGGGAAGTAACACAAAAGCCTTCTAATAAAATATAAATTTACTTAGTTAAAGTTTCAATAACTGTTACTGAACAAAATATTTTTCAAATAATAGTCATAAACTTAAAATCGAAAATTCTGTAGCTGTCATTGAAATCATGGTTAGTTTGACAGATTTCTAAATCCTCTGCACTACGTTTTTCAAAAAAATTACTATTTTTCTTAAAAATTTTATTACTTATATTTTTTAATGTTGGAACACAAGGAATATTGTTTAAGGAAGTTCTATCGTATGACAATACTAGTCAAAACAGAGACCATTATTTTGAGGCTAGGTTTAAATTTAATTTTACTAATATATAATTAAATAATTGTATTTATTAACTTTTTTAACTTTATTTACTTGTTAAATATGACTATTTTTCATGTGCGATCAAAATCAACATTTTAAAATGTCAGAACGTCTGAACTGTATCGTATAAAACGTGAAATATTTTTACAAATTAATTTATTGCAACTCTGACAAGAACCCATTGTCCTTTTTTAAATATAATATCGACTCATTAGATATCTGTGTTTAACTATACAAACTTTGATCACTATCTGGTCATTTAATAATTTTTAGTACGAAAATATATGTGACAGAGTAATGAATTTTCATAAGAATCAATGTTAAACAGGTTAAACAGTGAAAAAATATATCGATCATAACTTTTTTCCCAAGAACCTACATGTCTCAAAAATTTAACTATAAAATTTTAGAAGCTTTATCTATCAGTACACTAAGTTTTATCAAAATATGTTTGATTATTCGATTTACGGTAGAACTTCCTTAAAAATATAAAATTTAGTTTTACATTAACCTTTTTATTTCATATTTGGCATTTTAGAAAAAAAAGTTTTGACCTTGACTAGCTCATTCAAACTATCCTCCTTAATATCGTTTCAATTTTGGCCTGTTTAAATTTATAATAAATTGAAATAAAAGATTATCTAAATTTTGAATAAATTAAATTTAGAATTGAATAAAATTTGTACGAATAAAAATTAGAATTGAATGAATTTCAAACGTTTTGAATCAGAATGGATTAAATTTGGAATTTATTAAAAACTTAATTAATGAATGTTTTGGCCGATAAAGACTTCAATTTTAGATTTTAAAAATGTCAAAAAGATGAGAAAGTAACAAAATTGATTAAATAGGTAACAAAATTTAAAAAAGTTACGAAATTTATTTGTGGTTAACTTGATACAAATTTGGATTGATTTTATATTGGAATTGGGATTATTTACAATAATTTGATTTCATTCAAATCAGGGTTATTTTATCAAATTATAAAATATTCAAAGTTCTCATAAAATTCAAATTGATTGAATTTTGTTTTCTCAAAATTTAAATCGAATTACGTTCTTTCTTTTTAACTTAAAATCAATTTACGATATCTTCAAATTTGGATCTTTCGAAATCTGGATCCTATTCTAATTAGGATCAACTGAAACTTATATCTATCGATTATAATTTGAACAAATTAAAGTTTATGCCGGTTGAACTTATGATCAGTTGAAACTTAAATTAATTTATTATATTTTCTTTAAATTGAAACCGATTTAATTACATTTTATTGAAATGTCTACCAATTAAAACAAATTCTCTTTATTTTTATGCCCCTAGAAATTTGGTTTGATTGATATTTGGATCAAATTAATTTGAAATTCATTCAAATTAAAACCAATTAAATTTGAATTTATTATTACCAAAGATATAAAAAAAAGTTAAATATCAATAGAAAATATAGAATACTCAAAAATCCATAGATCGAAATTCCAATTTTCTCAACCCTACTTCAAATTTCTTGTACTTTATTCCTTTATTATATCATACTATTATTGTATTTCGTCTACTTTAAAAAGTTTATATAACTTACTACTCATTCAAAAAATTTAGCGTAAAAAATTGAAGGACATTAAACGTATTACCAAAAAAAAACCCTCTTTTGTTGATTTAATACCAAAAAGTTCACATTTTCAACAAAAACGAATCTCTTTTTAAGTCAATTATGAAATTAATTACACTCTAAACTGAATGAGAATTTTTTTTACCGTGACTACAAGAACATATTCAAGTATTTGGTTATTGAATGCTTATGGCGAGACATGACGTACCATTTACATGGCGTAAAATTTACTTTGTTCAAGATCTGAATATTTATAAGTGTTGTTAAAAGCTAGTATTTATGACTGAGGTGAAACTGTGTCATCTCTGATGAGTTGTAAAATAAAGGCAGAAAAAAGTGGAAAGATCAATACCTTATACCTAGGCCCCCCATTGTTGAGCATCGCTTTAGTCTCGTGACCAGCATAAACTACAATTCCCTCGACGAAATCTGTATTCTTCAAAACACACTCCCTGAGTAAAAGATTTTCCGTCGAAACAGGCACTCTGGCTCCTTTAGGATGAACTACAGCTCCATGAAATCTAAAAACAAAAAAATCAAATTAAAAGATTCGCACCATTAATCCTCAATGCTCTACATTTTCAGAAATAACTGGGTCGTCAGATAAGGGCCATTAATTTAACTTTTAATCTTATTTTCTAAATTGATTTTTCCTCAAAATGGCTCCAAGAGACTCACGATTATTTCCTAAAATTTATTAAGCTGGATTTACAACAGTTCGAATTCTATACAATAAAATTTATTATATTCTACTCTTTCTTTCATTCCTTCGAGTTAATATTTGTCAGAAAAAATACGTAATGGAATTACTTTCTAAGCGAATTATTAGTTAATATTCCTGTAAAGAATTTAATTTCTAAAGAAATATTTTCAAAAATAATCTTTGTGGTCCAAATTTAAAATATGAATTAAATTTTTAAAATATCCACAACAATCTTTTGGTATCCAGAACAATATTTAAGTTCAAATTTGAAAAATGTTGAAATAATAATTTTGTTTATTTGAACGTTCAGAACTTCAAGTTCATATTAATTGTGGGAATTATGAGAAAAAATAATTTTTAATTTACCGAAATTAAAGTGAGAAACATTTTCATAAGTAAGAATTTTCATTTAATAGACACTTTTACAAATCAAAATTTGACTCGCAGGAAATTTAGTTAAATAGACTAATCATTTCACAGAAATTTCGTTTCATAGAATATCTATTTAACCGAATTTATATGCGCCAGAATTCCAATTTAAATTACTTAATTTAATTTTCATTTCTGACAATTTTTATAGACAGAATTTTTAAGATAGAATTCGTATTTAATAGAACTTACATTTGTTCAAATTTTTATATTGCAGAATTTATGATTCTAGTGAATTTCTATTTATCTGAACTTTTATCTAAGAAAATCTTTATTTAGCAGACTTTTTATGTAACAAAATTTTGATATAACCAACTGTCTATAAAGCCGAATATTTTTTGCCCCTTATCTTTCTAAAAAAATCCTGTCGCATACAAATTCAGCTTTGTAAACAGTCTGTCACATAAAATTTCAGTTGTTTAAATTGTCGGCTATATTAAAATTCTGCTAAATAAAGATTCTCGTAGATAAAAGTTCGAATAAATAGGAATTCGGTAGAGTATAAATTCTGAAATAGAAAAATTCGATTTAATCTAAATTTTATTAAATTTTAATTAAATTTTTATTAAATTTAATCAAATTTTATCTAATAACTCTGTTTTATAAAAATAATCACAAACAACAATTTTATTAAATAGACATTTGTTTAAAAAAATTAAGGTTTAAATTAGAATTAAATTTCTGCTAATTGAAAATTATTCTTCTCTAAAATTCTCTCAAATAATTTGATTAAAGCTGTTCAATACATTGACCTAACTTCACTAGAAAACGGGTTTTCATATAAAATAAAAATATTAACATTTATTTCACCCAATTTTGAAAGACACAATTGTACATTTTAAAGAAATAATTAATTTGATACAAAATTTGTTACCAAATAATAATTATTTAACATTTTGTGTTTTTTCTTTAAAGTTTGTGAACAATTGTAATTTTTATCTAATTTTGACCTCATTTTAATCTTTAAAACATTCTGTACAAGTCTTTTCGTTCAATTTTGTTAAAATATTTTCTGTTTAAAAAATATTGGCAAAGAAAATTACAACCGCAAGCTGTGAGGCGACACTTGTTTCAAAACAAATATGTCCGACATAAGAGTTTTTTTCAGACAGTGCAATAGTTTGAAAATTTAAAGTTTATTTTTATAATAAATTTTTTTTTAAGTGTTATAAATTAAAAGAATTTCAGCTTTAAGCTTAAACATTCCGTTTTCTTTATGCAAAACTACTCCGTCATCTAGAAATATGATAAAAGGCGAATTCGGAATTTTTGTTTAAATTCCATTGTTTTTACACAAAATAAATAATTATTACTATTATAAAATTATCATTAACTTCTTAAAACACTTAAAAATCTTGTTTTTTTTAAATACTAATTGCCGTGTACAAATAATGTAAATTTTCACTCTGATGTCACTCTTATGTCAGCCATATTTGATAATTCCTAGAATAACCGAGTTTTGTAAATATAAACTGCAAATAATTTGATTGCTTAATAACTTTTTAACAGAATATTATTAACAAGATTCAACGAACAAATTTAAAAAAAATATTTCAAAGATCAAAATGAGCTATTAATAGTCAAAATTGGATGAAAATTACAATTCTTTACAAACTTAAAAAAAAAACATAAAATGTTAAATTATTAATTGATGACAAATATATTGCCTCAACCAATTTTTTTAAAATGTACAACTGGTTCTTTCAAAATTGGGTAAAATCAATTTTAATAAAATTTTTATTTCATCTGAAAAATCATTTTCTAGTTTGAGGTTATGTCAATAGGTCGAACATTCTTTAAAAACAATATGAATTTATTCGGGTGAAATATAATTATATCTTATTAATTTTAATTTTCTAGAAATTCTACTTAGTAAATTGCTTCCTCGGAAGTATTTAAGAGAATAAGCATGCGTCTCTGCTCGAAATTGAAAAAAACAATTGACAACTTCTTTTGAAAGGGACGAAGCTGAAGCAGGGTGTCTACTAATTTCGTGCCACAAAATTCCCGGTCATTTCCCGGTTTTGTTCCTATTTTTCCCGGTTTTTTCTCTTGTTAACTTAAAATTTATTTTAAGTATAAATAGACCTACAAATGGCTACAAAAATTGAATATAACAGTTGATAATTGAAGAAAATAATTGAAATTTAAAGAAAACAATTGAGCATTGAAGAATTAAATATTAAACTTTACAAAAAATAATAATTAAGAATTAAAAGAAATAATTAATAATGGAAAGAAATAATTGAACAATGACAAAAATATTTGACAACTATAGAAACAAAATTTAAAAAAAAGTAAATATTAATCTACAATTGAACAATAATTGAAAAAATAAAACAATGGTTATTTAATTCAAAGAATATAATTGAAAATTAGTCAACTAGATAGAAAATCCAAAAAAATAATTTAAAATTTAATTTAATAATTCAAAACTGAAGAAATAAATTGAAAATTAAATAATCAAATTGAAATCAGAAAAACACAGAATTATTAAATATTAAAAAGAAACAATTGAAAATTAAGAAATAAAATTGAAATTCGAATGCAATAATTGAGAATTGAAGAAAATTACTGAACAATTGGATTGAAAAAAGAAGAAAATAATTTATAATTAAAAAAAATGGAAAATGACAGGAATTATTTAATATTGAAGAAAACATTAAAAATTGAAGAATAGAATTGTTATTTAAAGAAATTATTTGAGAATTGAAAAAATAATTGAAAAATTGAACAATTAAATTGAAAATAGAAGAAAATTATTGAAAATTGAAGGAGGTTTTAAAACATGAAATAAATAACTGATAATAATTGAACAAAATAATTAAAAATTAAAAAAAATAATTGAAAATTGAAGAAAATAATTAAAAATCGAAAAAAGTACTTAAAAATTACATACAATATTTAGAAACAGCAGAAAAATTTAGAAATCGACGGAAATAATTGCGAATTGATGAAAATAATTTAAAAATTATCAATTTAAATTAAAATTGAAAGAGAAAAACATAATTTAAAAAGCTGAGAACTGTTAAATATTGAAGAAAATTGAGAAGAAGTTGAAAATTGAAAGAAATTGAGAAACTGAAAGAAATATGAAAAAATAATTGGAAATTGAAGAAAATAATTGAGAATTTAAAAAAAATCATTGTAAAAAGCCTAGAGTTATTGAATATTAAAAAAAAATTGAAAATTAAAGAATGGAATTGAATGTCGAAAATGATAATTGAGAATTAAAGAAAATAATTTAAGAATTGAACAATGGGATTGAAAGTAGAAGAAAATAAGTGATAATTGAAGAAAAAAGAAATTGAACAATCCAGGAATTATAGAATTTGAAAAAAACAATAAAAAATGAACAATGTAATTGTAATTTGAAGAAATTAATTAAAAAATGTAGAAAATAATTGGAAATTGAAGAAAATGTGATTTTATGAAAATTGTGTTAATAATAATAATTGATAAATTGAATTCAAGTTTCAAAAACATATTTGATAATTGAAAAAAAATATTGAAAAAAGCCGAGAATTATTGATTATAAAAGAAAATAACTGAAAAATGGAGGAGTTATTGAAATGTGAAATAAATAATTGATAATTGAAAAAAATAGTTGAAAAAAGTCGAGAATTATTGAATATTAAATTAAAAAATTAAAAATTGAAGGAAATAGTTGAGATCTGAAGAAAATAATTAAAAATTGATGAAAATAATTAAAAATTGAAGAAAATAATTGAAAATTAAAGAAAGTAATTGGCAATTGAAGAAAATAATAGAAAATCGAAGAAAATAATTGAGAAATGAAGAAATAATTTTAAATTAATGAAAATAATTCAAAATGGAAGAAAATAATTGTGAATTGCAGAAAATAATTAGAAATTGATGGAAATAATTGAAAACAATTTATTATCCCAGAAAAAAATTCCCGGTTTGACGTAAAATGCCCGGTTAATTCCCGGTTTTTCTCGGTCAATTTAAATTGCCAGTTATTTCCCGGTTTTCCCGGTTAGTAGACACCCTGTGAAGCTTCTAATTTTGGAGAAAATTCAGAATTGAAAAAAGCTCACCTATAAATTTTAGTACTCGGTTTATCGACCTCTATGACCGAGTGGAATTTGGAAGGTTGAAATTGAAGGTCCAAGAAACCTCGAACTACCTGGCGTTGCTTTAAATTGGTTTCCCCATCCAAATTGCAGGTGTCAAGATAAGCAAACCCCTGGGGATCACTGCTCCTGAGCAGCAAGAGATCAGCGGGAACCAATTCGTTATTCGACAAGTGAACCAGGTCGCCGACCTTGACGTCCTTCCATGGCACCTTCAAATATCGATCTCCATCACTGAAAAAGGAAACACAAAAACAAAATCAGCAATTGGATGCTATTATTGCAATCTGACGTGGGCAGCTCACCCACGTCTGATCTAAAAGTAAAAAAAAAAAAACTATTCTTCCAGAAAATAAAATTTTTTTAAAATATTGCTTAGAAAATGAAAATTACAAATATTTCAAAAGAATACGATAAGTTCGGATTTACAATGCCGCAAAGAACTAAAAGAAATGCCATAAAAAATATTTAAAACTTAAACCGCAGAAGCAGAGAGTCATTTTCCAACAAAAGAAAAGTGAAGTCAGCATTTAAATTGTATTGTTTGTAATAAGAGTTTTCAGGAATTTCAATAAAAGAAAACAGTATTTTTTAAAACGTTAAGTTTCTATATAGAATAGAACGGTTTATTTAAAATCAAATTTTGTTCTTTTCATTTCTAAATTTTCAAGTGAATTTAAATTCAATTCTGTCTAATTCTTCGAGAAAAAAAAATTGTTTACAAACAAATTCATAACATTGTCTGTGTTTTTTTTTTAAATTTACAAACTTTTGTACTTTCAAGACTGTAATTTTTATTGCGTAAAAGAAATCCCAAGACCGTCGTCATGAACACATTTGTAGCCAGCAATATTTTGTTTCCTTGAAAATTTTCTTGGATGATTCAAGGAATCATCCAAGACAGCTCGAGGAGTTTAAAAGGTCTGAAACATTCTTGCATGTTGAACAATAATAATTCATTATCTAATAAAGCTTTTTTCCATATTTGTAGGATTTATGTAAGTTAAGGACAAAAAAGTGACGTTACCCTGGGATTTCAAATTAATAAAGACAAATTAACATAACGGAGATAAATAAAAGAATAGCAGAAACAAAAGTAAATTAAATTAAAAAGGTAATTGAATTTATTAAAAAATAATAAATAATGTTTTTTTAAATTGAAAGAAATCAAATCTAAAATAAAAGTTAGATAAATACAATATCTGAATTATAACTTCGCTTTACATTTCGTTCTAAATGTTCGTCTAAATAATTTCGGCTTAGAACCAGAATCTCGTAAATTTAGAAACGATAAACGCCATTGATCAGAAATAGAAGTTCGAGACCCAGACCTTTTGTTAGAGCAACCTTTCAAGTAAAACCAAGACCTCTAAATAAATCCATAATATTAAAAACTGACATCACCACGATGGCGACATTCATCGCGTGAACTTTGTACATTTATCCTAATTGGCTAAATAACAAAAAAAAAGTCAGAACCTTCAAAACATAAAACCCAATTACGGTAACTCTCAATATTTGTTAAATTTGTCATAAAATTAAAATTTTCCAATATTAGACTCTACACGTGCAAAAGAAAAAATTCTAAAACTAAATGAATAAAAAATTCCAAGAGAAAAAAAAGAATAAAACATTTTTAAGTAACTAAGAGTAATCAAATTTCAAAAATCAAGCAATTTTTCTAGACTCAACTTGATTCTCTTGAATGGTAATGAAAACAAACGTGACTGAAGTGAAAACGAATCAAAAATGTAAAATATCACGAACTGGTTGAAAATTATTGAATCAGAGATCAAATTCTTGGAATAGTTTGACGAACTTGAAAATAATTTTGATTATTGAAATAATAAGTGAAAGATAAAAATTGGAATTTTTATTGGAAATAAAAAAACAAGAAATAAAAAAAGAGAAAAAGAAAATTGAAAAGAAAAAGAAAACAAACGTAAAAATACTCAATACGAATAATAAAAACATTTCTCACGCCCACAGAGATTACGTAAGCTTCATTTAATTAGTTTTTTTATCTTGTACTGGATTTTAATACGCATTGCTCAACAAAGTAAATTTAATTTCGTGAGATTTAGTTCCGGATTTTCCGTGAATGAAAATGATAAAAAGCACTGTCCTTGTCTTCTGACTTTGAACGTAAAAAGGGCAAAACGTTAGCCAACTATTGAATAGTTCCTTGCTGATGATTTCTGAAGGTCAGACTTATCGACTTAGTAAACTTGCTCTGATCGAAGGTTGAATCCAGTCTATCGAAATAAAAACCAAGAAGATAAAAAGCCAATCAATTTAAAAGATTGTTTGATTAAAGCCCTATTTTGGTAATTAAAACCTGGATAAAGAAAAGTCTTTTTGCATCGTATACTCTCCTCAAAAAGAAATTTTTTATTCAAAAATAATTTTTTCCTTCTCTTCTTTTTGTCAGTGTTTAATTTTTTTGTTATGACAAATGTCAATCTAGTTGCAAAAAATTTAAGGAATGTTCTATTTCGAATGTTATCAATTAAATTATCCTTGATTTGTAGAAAAAATTTCAATAAATCTCATCTTGTCCTTGAGTTCAAATCCAACAAATCAAGTTAAGAAGGATTGGTACTAAAAAAAATCACATACGTTTCTCAGATAAAATAAAAAGTGATTTTATTCATTTCGTTTGAAAGCTTTGGGGTCAAGTCTCCTCATAAACTTTAATCAAAATGGATTGAATTCCATGATTCATAAATCGTCGTTTCTTGAAATTTATATAAACCTCAAAGTATTGATTGGTTAAAAATTGTAATTGATTATAAAAATTGGAATCAGGGAAATTAAGATCAACAGAATTTTAGGCTTAATTTCAATTGAATCAATGACAATTTTATCAATATCAACTTGTGCTAATGAGAATACGAAATAAAAGATATCAAGCATAATGAAAAAAGTTTTATTGATTGGATTTTCAATCGATTAAATTCTTGATTAATATTAAAGTTTGGATTACTTCAAATTGGGATCGATCGAAATTAGGAATAATTATAATTTGGATAAATTAGAGTTTGGTTTCAGCGAGAATTGGATAAATTAAGTTTGATTTAATTTACGTTAGGTTCATTTGAAATTTTAATTGATTCAAATTTGGAGGAATTGAAAGTTGGAATAATTAAAATTTAGATAAATTCAAGTCTTGTCGATTTAAATTTAGATAAATAAGAAAATTAGCATTTTAAATTTTGGGTCAATAAAAATTAGGATCAATGAAAACTACAATTGGTCGAAATTAGGATTAATCAAAATTTGGATAGATTGAAAATTGAACAGATTTAAATTTGGAAATGTTAAAATTGGGATAAATTCAAATTTGGCTTGATTTAAATTCGAATACATAGAAATTTAGTTCTTTTAAATTAAAGATAAATAAAAGTTTTTTGAAATCTAATTTAGGGTCAATTGAAAATACGATTGATTGAATTGATTTTGGATCAATGGAATTTTACTAGATCTAAGAAATTAGGATCGATGTTAGAATTGATAGAAAATTGAACCCCAATCATTTAAAATAAGAAATAAATACATTATTTGAATCTTTTAAATTATTATCTTTAAAAAATCCACTCAACTTAAAAAATCTCAGACTGAAGTTTAACACCTAGCAATATGTCACAAATAGAAAATCTTCAATTTGTAATATAGGATATAAATTGGAAATTTTCAATACTTTACAGTAAAACAAATTAATTTTTTTTTGTAGGTGCTTGAATGTTCTAATTGGATCGAAACTGCCATATTGCACGGATGTAACGATCCTTGTAGAGATTAGTTTGAGACGTCTTCGACTTCTGGAGAGGCAAGAAAATATATCTAGTTAACCTTGTCTCAACTATCAAGACTCGCTGTTCCGAGTAATGTGCTTTATTATCCCCGTCTCAGGCAAAAGGCAGTCGTCACTCCACAAATTATTACTTGCTTTTATTGAAACATGTAATGAAGTGAAAACATTTTAACGTCCAATTGATTTCCGACAATGGGAAAGTTTACTCCATTAAAATCTCTGGAACATAAAATTATTCCAAGAAGTAAAAACTACTAATTCACATTGCAATAAAAGAAAGTCTGCTGTCTAAAAATAAAACAAATTAAAATATTAATGAAAACAAGTTCTTTTCAGTAATTTACTTTAGAAAATTAGCAATAAACAATTTAATTTAAAACGTAATTTATCCAAAACGTAAAAATCTGAGAAATTTCGTTTCAAAATATTTTAAAGTTCGTGGTTTCAGGCTGCAATAAACTTTAACCGAAAATTAAAATAAACTGAACTCAGTTTTAAACTACGATAAACAAATTACGAAAAATTTCGAAATATAATAAACTAAAATCCAAACGTGTAATAAACCAAAATCTAAATTTATAATAAGCCACAACTAATATAAGGCTACAACAAACTAAACTCTGAAAGTAAAGTAAACGAAGCAAAATTTAAATTCAAAATCCGAAATCTAAAATCCGGAATAAATTTCCAGAAGGAAAGAAAAATTTCCCAATGTTCTGAAGAACTGGATTAAAGTGAAATCGGGAATTAAAAATTTTATTGAATCAAGTAAATCCATGATGAAATTGAAATAATCGTTAGTTGAACGTTTGTTTAAAAATCCTAGGTCACCTAGTTTAACTTTGCTTGAGTGTGTGGACATAAAAACGAGAAACTTTGCGTGTTGTAAAAACAAAAGACCCACGCTATTAGCAAATTAAAGAACTGATGTCACTACTCATTTCGAATTTAACGGTACCTGTACTTTCCTCCTGCTAATAATGAATTTACACCTTTCAAATTTTTTCACAATTAACGCGTCCAGGAAAAGTTTCTTTACTTCCTGTCTTATTCTGAGTCTCTATCTCTTAACAAATTTCACTCTTAGTAGAATTATTATTTTTTCTTTTTATCTTAATTTCGTTAAAACCAAATTTCTCTTGATCAACCCATCAATCCAAACTTCTATTTATTCACATTCTAATCCTAGTTATTCAATAAAAAAAATGAATTTACAACGATTCCAATTTCACCAATCCAAACTTCAATTTGTTCAAATTTTAATCGCCGTCAAATTAAATTTATTAAAACAGAACTTTTTTTCTGAAGATCCAATACTAAATTTCAATAGATCTGAACTTTTATTTCTATAAATTTCCATATATTCCAATTTCAATCGACCAAAAATTGTAATAGGAAGTAATTAAAATAATTTAAAAATTCAATCGATTCCATTTTGATCAATACAAATTTTGAATTAAAATCCAAACATTCATTTTCTATAAATTTTCATCGATCCAAACTTTTATTTCTCTGATTTTCATCCATCCAAAATTTAATTTCTATAAATCTATTTTAATCCACCAAAATATTTTAAAATATCGTAACTTGGATTAATTAAATATTTAATCGTTCCAATTTGAGCAATCCAAATTTCGATTTGAAATTTTAAATCCAAACTTTTTTTTTCATAAATTATTATCGATCAAAATTTTAATCGATTTTTTAGCTAATTAAAATTTTAATATTCAAAGTTTAATTGACGCGAACTTCAACTTATCCATATTACTAATTTCGTCCCACAACATTCCCGGTCATTTCCCGGTTTTTGTTCCTATTTTTCCCGGTTTTTTCTCTTGTTAACTTAAAATTTATTTTAAGTATAAATAGAACTACAAATGGCTACAAAAATTGAAGATAACAGTTGATAATTGAAACAAATAATTGAAATTTAAAGAAAATAATTGAGCATTGAAGAATTAAATATCAAACTTTACAAAAAATAGTAATTAAGAATTAAAAGAAACAATTAATAATGAAAAGAAAAAATTAATAATGGAAACAAATAATTGAACAATAACAAAGATATTTGACAATTAGAAAAAAAATTTAAAAAAAAAGTAAATATTAATCTACAATTCAACAACAATTGAAAAAATTGAACAATGGTTATTAAATTCAAAGAATATAATTTAAAATTGGTCAACTAGATAGAAAATCCAAAAAAATAATTTAAAATTTAAGTTAATAACTAAAAATTGAAGAAATAAATTGAAAATTAAATAATGAAATTGAAATCGGAAAAACACAGAATTATTGAATATTAAAAAAAAACAATTGAAAATTGAGAAATAAAATTGAAATTCGAATACAATAATTGAGAATTAAAGAAAATTACTGAACAATTGGACTGATAAAAGAAGAAAATAATTTATACTTAAAAAAAAAAAATAGAAAATGAGAGAAAGTATTTAATATTGAAGAAAACATTAAAAATTGAAGAATAGAATTGTTATTTAAAGAAATTAATTGAGAATTGAAAAAAATAATTGAACAATTGAAGAATTAAATTGAAAATAGAAGAAAATTATTGAAAATTGAAGGAGGTTTTGAAACATGAAATTAATAACTGATAATTGAAAAAAAAAATAATTGAAAAAAGTCGAGATTACTGAATATTGAAACAAACAATTAATAATTGAACAAAATAATTAAAAATTTAAAAAAATAATTGAAAATTGAAGAAAATAATTAAAAATTGAAAAAAGTACTTAAAAATTACATACAATATTTGTAAACAGCAGAAAAATTTAGAAATCGACGGAAATAATTGCGAATTGATGAAAATAATTAAAAAATTCTCAATATACATAAAAATTGAAAGAAAAACATAATTTAAGAAAGCTGAGAATTGTTTAAAATTGTAGAAAATTGAGAAGAAATTGAGAAATTGAAAGAAATATGAAAAAATAATTGGAAATATAAGAGAATAATTGAAATTTAAGAAAAAAATTGGAATTTGAAGAAAATAATTGAGAATTTAAAAAAATCATTGTAAAAAGCCTAGAGTTATTGAATATTAAAAAAAAAAATTAAAAATTAAAGAATGGAATTAAATGTCGAAAATTGTAATTGAGAATTAAAGAAAATAATTTAAGAATTGAACAATGGGATTGAAAGTAGAAAAAAGTAGGTGATAATTAAATAAAAAAGAAATAGAACAACTCAAGAATTATAGAATTTGAAAAAAAACAATAAAAAATGAAGAATGTAATTGTAATTTGAAGAAATTAATTAAAAATTGTAGAATAGAATTTGAAATTGAAGAAAATGTGATTTTATGAAAATTGTTGAATAATAATTGATGAATTGAATTCAAGTTTCAAAAACATAATTGATAATTGAAAAAAAATATTGAAAAAAGCCGAGAATTATTGATTATAGAAGAAAATAACTGAAAAATGGAGGAGTTATTGAAATGTGAAATAAATAATTGATAATTGAAAAAAATAGTTAAAAAAAGTCGAGAATTATTGAATATTAAATTAAATAATTAAAAATTGAAGGAAACATTTGAAATCTGATGAAAATAATTAAAAATTGGAGAAAAAAATTGAAAATTGAATGAAATAATTGGCAATTCAAAAAAAATAATTTATAGTTGAAGAAAATAATTAAAAATTAATTAAAATAATTGAAAATCGTAGAAAATATTTCAGAATTAAATAAATTAATTAGAAATTGATGAAAATAATTGAAAATTGAAGAAAATAATTGGCAATTGAAGATAATAGTAGAAAATCGAAGAAAATAATTGAGAAATGAATAAATAATTTTAAATTAATGAAAATAATTCCAAATGGAAGAAAATAATTGAGAATCGTAGAAAATATTTCCGAATTAAATAAATTAATTAGAAATTGATGAAAATAATTGCAAATTGAAGAAAATAATTGGCAATTGAAGATAATAGTAGAAAATCGAAGAAAAATTATATTGTAATGGGCTTTTGCCCGTAAATAAATAAATAAATAAAAAATAATTGAGAAATGAATAAATAATTTTAAATTAATGAAAATAATTCCAAATGGAAGAAAATAATTGAGAATTGTAGAAAATATTTCAGAATTAAATAAATTAAATAGAAATTGATGAATATAATTGAAAATTGAAGAAAATAATTGGCAGTTGAAGAAAATAGTAGAAAATCGAAGAAAATAATTGAGAAGTGAATAAATAATTTTAAATTAATGAAAATAATTCCAAATGGAAGAAAATAATTGAGAATCGTAGAAAATATTTCAGAATTAAATAAATTAATTATAAATTGATGAAAATAATTGAAAATTGAAGGAAATAATTGTCAATTGAAGATAATAGTAGAAAATCGAAGAAAATAATTGAGAAATGAATAAATAATTTTAAATTAATGAAAATAATTCCAAATGGAAGAAAATAATTGAGAATTGTAGAAAATAATTAGAAATTAAAGAAAATAATTGAAAATTGAAAAGAATTTATTATCCCAGAAAAAAAATTCCCGGTTTGATGGAAAATTTTCGGTAAATTCCCGGTTTTTCCCGGTTAATTTAAATTCCCGGTTATTTCCCGGTTTTCCCGGTTAGTAGACACTCTATCATATTGCAATTGAACTAAATTTTCTTTTCTCTAAATTTTAATCGATCCAAACTTTCTGTTTTCGAAAATTTAATCCATCCAAACTTTAATCCTTTCAACTTTTTTCATACAAATTTTAATCCACAACGATTTTATTTCCATTTAGTAAATTAAATTAAAAAAATAAACACCTCAGACTATTAATATTAAGTTGCTAGTTTTTTTTCATATATAAAAAATTACACTTTATGTTTCATTTATTAAATTAATATCTCTCGTTTTAATTCATTTTCTTATCTCCCTTTAACTCTTCTTTTTTAATTCATAATTTTTTCCAACTTCTCTCTTATGTAAAACAAAATCCTCGAGGAATAATTTTTCCATAAGGGTTCTTTAAATTAATTCCAAGTGTTCTTGCCGCAAGATAGGTGCAATTAATCTCTCGTGAAGTTGGTTGAGACTGAGAGGTAATTTAAAAAAATAACTGCCAACCACTTGGTATATTTTTGTCATATTTTCGGAGACGGTTCTTCACCAACGATTTCACCTGAAATTTACGAACTAGAGTTGTAGTAATATTTTCAAAGCAATTTAAAAAAAGTAGAAAGGGAAATGTGCAATGTAGGTAGAGGCCAGGTAACTAGGTTGACTTTGACGTCCAGGTCGTCGACTTTGACAAAGCACATAGAATACCTATTAGCCAATTGAAATTCGATTTAATTAAAATTGATAGAAATAAAATATTGATTTAAATTGATTTCTCTCTACAGGTATCGCGTTTCTATTTGTTAATCCGCACCTTTTTCCAAGTAAAAAATAATCCCATCCTGTCACGTGTTATCACTTTCTCGAGGTGTAAATATTGACCCGTATGCAAAGTTAATTATCATAATCAACTCCCATCACGAACTATAAAAACAGATTAAGCAAAATTTTTAATTAAACTGTTCCAACACTTTTTAAAATTAATTAAAAATAATTCTAAACCGATGAAAGATTACAATCGAGAATTAAATGCACATTTTTAATTAATTAAAAAGCTAATTTTGAAAATTTTTAATATTAAGACAGAATTAGAAAATTTAATTAGGTTAAAAAAAATAGAGTTGTCTCTATTAATTTAGTTTAATATTCACTTTTTGAATTATAAATTTTTTTTACAATTCAATAGTTATTATTAGAATTATACAATTTTTTAATTAAACTTAATATGTGCAGAACATTCTCTGGAATTGAAATATTCTAATATTAATAATTTTAATTCTCGTCAAATAAGCTTTTTACCTGGAAAAAGTAAACAATTAGCTGTATTTTTTTTATTCTCTGCATAAATAAGAAATTATCATTTTAGAAATGTAGGTTTATTGTTAGTGTAAAATCAAAAATAGATTCACAGCACATCGTAAACATACGGGAACGTTTGTTGCTCTCGTAAATTTTCTGGTCAGTTACGATAACATGTATAATTGAAAATCGTTCAAATTGGAAATCGTTATTGTTTGAATTGAAAGATTGCAGAATTTCCTAAAATATTCAAATGGAAAACATTATTAACCTTTAACTTGTTTTATTTATTTACATATTTTGAAAACATATTTTGAAATAAAAATGATAAACTTAACGTTAAAATAAAGGAATCGCTTTTACTTCAAATAATGAGTTTAAAGTCGTATTAAAATGCAAGCAAAAAAAAAATAAATTAAATTATCTGTTTTAAATATAAATAAAATCGTAAAATTTATAGAGACAAAAGTAAAATTTGTCATTTTGAAAATTGCAAATCAAATTAATTAAAAACATGAGTATTAAATTAAATCGACAAACAGTTGAATATTTAATTAAGCAGAACGGCGACTGTTTTAGGAGCCACTTCTAATTCCGGTTCATGTTAGAAAGAACTCAATTAAAATTCACATCGGCACATTCATGTCAAAACTTTCTGTTTGATGAGAGCAACAAGGAAACGATTAATCCAAATTCGCTGTTCAATATAGATTAAAAAAAAGAATTTTTTTTTAATATAAACATAAAAAAACTAAAAGATATTTCAAACCAAACAATTTATCATAAAAAAAAAATATATTATCTATCTATAATAGTAACCGCAAACTTCAGTTTAAAATAAAAATATAAATGTGACTTATTTAAATCTACTTTACAACTTTTAATAAAGATTTAATACATTTTAAACATAATACGCAAGTTAATGAAAAAATATGTATAAATAATTAAATGTTACTTATATTTCGAGGTTTTAATAAATTTTATGCAGTACAACATAAATAAAAATAAAAAATTAAATTAAATTGAAAAAAGCGAGTACCTTTTCCAACATTTTTGTAAGGCTTTTAAATGCCTTCTTTATAATTTCTTCCTATTTTAATAATTTCCTTTTTCTTATAATTTAAAAATTTCTTTCATTATTCTAAATAAAAATACCTAAGAAATTCAATTTCTTCAAATACATTGTATTTTTTATCTTATTTTTTATTCCGTGAAAGAATTATTAAACTTATTTTATTTATTCTAATTATATTGTAGGTTTGAAAGAAGGGTCAATTTTAATTTTAATCAGTTCAATTGAATTAAAAAATATAAGATTGACTGAAATATAGTTTTCACTATATGACAGATACTCATCAGTCTAGAAATTTATTAAAATCAAGGTCCTAAAATTTTCACAAAAATACACTGATCACAAAAATCACATACATAAACTACATAAAATATTTTAAATTTATTTATTTTTGTTGAAAAAAAATTATTGAAATTTTGTAAAATTTTAAAAATTAAAAAAGAATAACTATAAAAGAATAAACTTTTTTTGGGTACACTAAAATTTTGGTACATTAAAATTATTTAATTCGAGTCACATGAAAATTTCATAAAAGTTTATGCGTAGAAATTTAAATTGATTGATATTTGGATTTTTGTAAATTAAATTTAAATCTTAAAATGTTTGATATAATTTTTTATTAATAGAAGTTTGAATTACTAAAGGATTTAGAAACAATAAATTCAAGTATTAATTGACTAAAGTTTAAACTAAATTCAAATTTGAATCGATTTGAAATTGCCAAATTTCTACAAATTAAAAATAATAGTTTTCCAAGTCTTAATTGATATCAAGTTTCATTAATTCCAATTTTTATTGAATCAAATTTTAGTCAAAATTTTAATAGCTGAATTTAAACATGAGTTAACTAAAATTTGAACAATTTAAAAGTTTTAAATAATAATTAAAGTTTATTATTATTAAAATTTTAATAATTAATAGTTCATGATAATTAAAGTTTTAAACAATTTAAATTCGTATTAATAAAATTAAGTTTAACATTTTTAATTTGTAAATATGAAAAATTGAAATAATTTTTGTTCTTAAGAATTAAAATAAACATGAGTTACAAATCTTAAAACTTTGGTTTTATTCAATTTTTGATAAGTTTGAAATAATTTAAATTTGAATTAATCGAAAGAAGTAGGGAATTTTTTAATTCGGAAAAATTAAAATTTATATTGATAGAAATTTTTGAGAATAGTTTGTTATTAATTGAATTTCGTATTTACTAATATTGTATTTCAAGAATAAAGAAATAAAATTAACTTTGATTCTTAGACTTTAGATTCTTAGATATAAAAATAAAAAGAAAATGCAAGAAAAAAGTGTAAATCGAAAGATAAACTGAGGAAGGGAACTGATTGAGGGTAATGAAGGTAAAGGACAAGGTTATTGTTTATAAGAATGTCGGAATCGCGATACATCGATTGAACAATAGGATTTAATTGCATTATAAATGACGTCCGTTGCAACCGATCGCATGAGAACGTTTGATCAATCTTTTATCGTGTAAGACTAAGTTTTATCGAATTTATCAGTAGTGCTTGGTAAACTAGAACAAAATCTATGATTATTAATTTTATTCTACAATCAGATTATGATATCAAACAAACAAATCCAGAAAATCCACGTGTTACTACAATTTTATCAATTCTGATATTTACTTCAGAGAAAAAAAAAACAACTGCGAGCCCTTGAACTGAAATAGTGGGTCTTCAAATTGAATATATTTATTCGTGTATACCCATCTATACGTATAAAGAGATTGGAATCTTCATGTTATATTGGAAATTATTTTCCCTGAAAAATAAACTTTTCATTGTTCATATTTTTGCTTTATTTTATCAACCAAGTCGTGTAGTTCTTCGAAATTTGATAAAATTCTGATTTTAATCATACTTCAAGATTTTAACGAAGAAATATAATTGTAAATAAAATACTTGAAAGAAAATGATTTAAAAAAAATATATATATATAGTCATTTCAGGGAATTTTTTTCATAAAAAAAATATAAAATATTTTTTGAAAATAGGTGTCAGAAAGGTGATAAGAGAACTTAAGTTATATCAATTAACGTCTAAAATAAATATAATTTGTATCTATTGAAATTTGTATCATTCTAAATTTGTAATAATTATCAAAGCTATTTAATTATGAGCTTAGATTAAAATTTGCATAGATTGGAATTAAATATATAAAAATATAAGTAAATTGAAATTTGAAATGATTAATATTCTTGAGATTTTGATAATTTGACATTTACATAGATTAAGAATAATCTTTTAATATTTAGAAAGATTGGAATTCAAATAAAATAAAAATTGAATAAATTGAATTTGAATCACTTAATCGATTAAAATTGAGATAAATTAGAATTCAAATTGAATAATATTTAGATAGATTGAATTTGGAATAAATCTGAATCCATAGAAAATAAATTCAAATTTAATTAAAATGAATTAAAAACCACATCAATTGAAGTACGGAAAAATTAAATTTAGAATTAAAAAAAGCTTAAATAATAAATATTTTGACTGATAAAACTTAGGAATGATTGTGAGTTGAATCATTTGAAATAGAATTAACTATATTTGAATAGATTAAAAGTTAGTTAAATTAAAATTTTGATCAACTAAATTTTAGGTTCATTAAAAATAACATAAATTGAAATTTGGTTCGTTAAAAACTTGCATGAACTAAATTTGGTGTCGATTAACATTTCAAACGATGATAAACTAAAGCTTGGAGCATAAAAATGTAATAAATTAACAAAATAGATAAAAAGAAAAAGGTGGAAAGGTGACAGTTTATTTAAAACAGTGATTTAAAAATTAATCCATTAGTTATGTCAAATAATTTTTTTTTCAATGCAACAATCATAAGCAAGTTTAAATAAAAAAGAAAAAAAAATTAAATGACAATTTTCTTTTTATCTGAGATCAATTAATTCAGAATTCACTGCTTGAATAAAATTTGCATAAATTTCAACCTTAAATAAGAATATCGCGTGATTCTCGAATTTCTAAGATGCTTAACAATTCCAGTATTTCTTTCAAAAAAAGTAATTTAGTAAAGAGCAATGCCCCTAAGATAACAAATTGAACAAAATCCGAAGATAAAGTTTTACTTTTTTTTGTTGTAAATTTTAATAATTTAATAATCAAAAACGTGTGGAAAATCTGATTAATCAAAGAATTTAATATAATTTTCAATTTTAATAATTTAACATTTTAATTTTAATACTTCTCTAAATTCTATCTCAAGACATATTAATTACTTTCGCGAATTCACTTGCTTAGGTTTCATGTTCTCTGATAATCGACAAGTTTAAGAAAGCGACATTCAGCAAAAAGAAAACGCTGAGAGAAACGATTATCTGCGACCAACGAACTCTAATAGCATTCCAGATGTTCCCAACAAGTTCTCAAAGGGTTATGTAATCTTTTCTCTTTCCTGGGGCCTTTCAACATTCTAACGACCTAGGAACATTGCACGAGAATCTTAAAATAATCTAATCTTATTTTCACCAGTTTTGATTTTCACCTACAAGCAGTTTTTAAATCTTCAAACTTTTAAATCTTCAACGGAACTTTAAAAATATTATTGAATTAAAAATTAAAATTTCTAATTAAACAAAAATTGATTTTCTCAAATTATTTTTCTTTTACTGTTTTTTTTTTTCTTGAAATCAATTTTCTGGCCTAAAGTTGATGCGACTTAACAAAAATTGTTCACGCATGAGCATAAATCGCGTGAGTGATATTGACCTCAATTTCTTACTCTCGCTTCGAATCGATCTAGTTCCGGGAATTTCGAGGCCCTTTTTCCTCTCTCAAATATCTGAATGACTTCCTGTTTCTTGTTCTTTTTTTTTTTTTTTTCTTTTTACTCACCTGACGTAAACTCGACAGGTGGAGTTATTGACTCGTTTGTCACTTGCGAGTCTTCTTCGGTCTTCAAAAAAATCCTTAACAGCTGTAACACCTAGAACGAAGAGAACTGGAAACATGGCAATCTCCTTTCCAAATGCGTTGATTTCCGGGAACCAATTCAGCATTACGATAAAAATGAAATATAGATTCGCCACCCGATGAAATTGCTCCAACAGGTTGCGAGGCAGGAAGCTCAAAGTCGTATACTTGGTTGTGCGTACCCTGAAAAAAAGTAATAGATTCACTTTTAGAACAATTGAACAAGAGAGAATCAACGACATTCATCTGAAAAATGAAGAAATAAATACGAATTACATTTTAACCGAATTATTGCAGCATTAGAAACACATTAGTTTAATCTTGATGACCTGAATATGCTTTATGAAAGGAACACAATTCTCAGGGGTGAGCTACAAGTTAAAAAATCGATATTTATTTTCAAGGATTGGTAATTATTGACTAAATATTCAGTAGTGTGAAAAAAGGAAAGTTGTACAATGTTAAAAGAATCTCGAAGTAGAGTAAAGTAATAAAAATACAAAACTGAAGGTATAATGGTCAAAATATGATAAAGAGTACAGTATAGAAAAAATAACCAAGCGATAATGAACAGATAAAAGGATAAAAAGAACAAAATAAGCAAAATATGATTAAAAGAAGATATTAATCAAAATGTAATAAAACAGATAATAATGAAATTATAATAAAAAAAAGGTATAACTACAATTAATCAAAAAGTGAAATAAGTTACAGGGCTGATAACGGACTTGCAAATTGCAGGGTGTCTACTAATTTCGTCCCACAAAATTCCCGGTTTTTCCCGGTTTTTTCTCTTGTTAACTTAAAATTTATTTTAAGTATAAATAGACCTACAAAAAGCTACAAAAATTGAAGATAACAGTTGACAATTTATTGAAGCAAATAATTGAAATTCAAAGAAAATAATTAAGAATTGAAGAATTAAATATTAAACTTTACAAAAAATAATAATTAAGAATTAAAAGAAACAATTAATAATGAAAAGAAATAATTAATAATGGAAAGAAATAATTGAACAATGACAAAGATATTTGACAATTAGAAACAAAATTTAAAAAAAAAAGTAAAGATTAATCTGCAATTGAACAATAATTGAAAAAATTGAACAATGGTTATTAAATTCAAAGAATATAATTGAAAATGGGTCAACAAGATAGAAAATCCAAAAAAATAATTTAAAATTTAAGTTAATAATTCAAAATAAAAGAAATAAATTGGAAATTAAATAATCAAATTGAAATCAGAAAAATACAGAATTATTGAATATTAAAAAAAAAACAATTGAAAATTGAGAAATAAAATTGAAATTCGAATACAATAATTGAGAATTAAAGAAAATTGCTGAACAATTGGACTGAAAAAAGAAGAAAATAATTTATAATTAAAAAAAAATGGAAAATGACAGGAATTGTTTAATATTGAAGAAAACATTAAAAATTGAAGAATAGAATTGTTATTTATAGAAATTAATTGAGAATTGAAAAAAATCATTGAACAATTGAAGAATTAAATTGAAAATAGGAGAAAATTATTGAAAATTGAAGGAGGTTTTGAAACATGAAATAAATAACTGATAATTGAAAAAAAATAATTTAAAAAAGCCGAGATTGCTGAATATTGAAACAAACAATTGAAAATTGAAGAAAATAATTAAAAATTGAAAAAAGTACTTAAAAATTAAATACAATATTTGGAAACAGCAAAAAAATTTAGAAATTGACGGAAATAATTGCGAATTGATGAAAATAATTTAAAAATGCTTAATTTAAATAAAAATTGAAAGAAAAACATAATTTAAAAAAACTGAGAATTGTTAAATATTGAAGAAAATTGAGAAGAAATTGAAAATTGAAAGAAATTGAGAAACTGAAAGAAATATGAAAAAATAATTGGAAATTGAAGAAAATAATTGAAAATTGAAAAGAATTTATTATCCCAGAAAAAAAATTCCCGATTTGACGGAAAATTCCCGGTTAATTCCCGGTTTTTCCCGGTCAATTTAAATTGTAAAATTGTAAAATGACAAAGCTAATTGAAAAGTTGATTAAAAATCAAAAAATGAAGACGAAAATTGAAAAATTGATTCGAAATAATTGAAATTTGAAGAAAATAATTGAAGTTTCAAATATAATTGAAATTACAAGAGAATAATTGAAGAACGACAAAATAAAATAATTAAAATTTTGAAAAATAATTTGACACTGGTGTAAAAAATTAAAATTTTCGGTACAATAATTGAGATATTCACTAAATAATTAAAATGTGAAGAAACAAACTGAATAATGATATAAATAATTGAAAACTGATGTAAAAAATAAACATTTTAGACAATAATTGAAAAATTGAAAAAAATAACAAAAGTTTCAAGAAAATAATTAAAACTTGAAGAAAATAATTAAAAAATGTCAAAAAAATTATATATGTAGAAAACAGTTGAAAAATGACAAAAACAACTGACATTTGGAAAAAAAATAATGAAAAATGAGAAATATAATTCAAAAAAGGAGTAAAAAATAAAATATGTAATACATTAATTGAAAAATTGTATAAAATAATTGAAAAAAATTAACTAAGTAATTGAAATGTGAAGAATCTAATTAAATAATGACATAAATAATTAAAAATTGATGTAAAAATTAATAAATTCATGACAATAATAAAAAGATTGGAGAAAATTGCGTTTAAAGAAAATAATTAAAAAATGCCAAAAATATTTGAATAATGACAAAAGTAATTGTTGTTTGAAGAAAATAATAGAGAAATAACAAAAAAAATTCATAACTGGTTTAAAAAATTAAAAATTTGAAGCAATACTTGAAAAATTGTAAAACAATTGAAATGTTAAAAAACTACTTGAATAATGGCATAAATAATTGAAAGCTGGTGTAAACGTTAAAAATTTATAGACAGTAATTGAAAAATTGAAAAAAATATTAAAAGTTTGAGGAAAATAATTGAAAGTTGAAGAAATCGATTGAAGTTTGAAAAAATAATTGAAATATGAAGAGAATAATACAAAAATGTCAACAACAAAAATTAAATATGAAGAATTTTATTAAAGTTTGGGAAAAATAATTGAAATTTGTAGAAAATAATTGAAGAAGGTTTAAAAAATTAATAAATTTATGACAATAATAGAAAGAATGAAGAAAGTTGTTGAAATTTGAAGAAAATAATTAAAAACTGGTGTAAAAGATAATAAATTCATGACAATAATAAAAAGATTGGAGAAAATTACGTTTAAAGAAAATAATTAAAAAATGCAAAAAATATTTGTATAATGACAAAAATAACTGTAGTTTGAAAAAAAGTAATTGAAAAATAACAAAAATAATTTATCACTGGTGTAAAAAATTAAATATTTGAAGGCAACACTTGAAAAATTGTGAAACAATTGAAATGTTAGAAAACTAATTGAATAATGGTATAAATAATTGAAAGTTGGTGTAAAAGTTAAAAATTTATAGACAGTAATTGAAAAATTGAAAAAAACATTAAAAGTTTGAAGAAAACAATTGAAAGTTGAGAAAATTAATTGAGAAAGGTGTAAAAAATTATTAAATTCGTGAAAATAATCAAAAGAATAAAGAAAATAATTGTAAACTGGTGTAAGAAATTTAAAAATTCATGAAAATAAGAAAATTGAATAAAATAATTGAAATTTGTGGAAAACAATTCTAAAATGTAAAAAATAATAGTAATATGAAGAAAATAATCGGAAAATTACAAAAATATTTGAATAGTGACAAAAGTAATTCAAATTTGAAGAAAACAATTGAAAAATAGCAAAAGTAAATTGAAATTTGTGTAGAAATTTTAAATATTCCTGTCAATATTTTAAAGATTGGAAAATATAATTGAAATTTTAAGAAAATAATTCATGAACGACAAAAATAAATAAAAACTTGTGTAATAAATTTAAATATTCGTGACAATAATTTAAAGACTGAAGAAAATAATTGATATTTGAAAACATTAAATTTAGAATCGCAAAAATATTTGAAAATTGACAAAAATACTTTTAAGTTGACAAAAGTACTTTAAAAATGACAAAAATAAATGGAAAGAGTTGTAGAAATTAAATATTTGTAGACGGTAATTAAAAAATGTAAGATGTAATTGGAATATAAACAAACTAATTCATTTATAAGACAAAATCAGGCACCCAATATCAGAGGTAGTTTAGTAAAATAAATTTTATTAAAAAAAATGAGAAAAGTGAGTTTTTTTTAAAAAGTAAGTAATAATGAGCGATTTTAAAAAAAGTGGGTAAAAGTCAGAAAAGTGAGTCACTGACAGCTCTGAAATTATAATAAAATAAATTAAAAATTCTTTGCTTCAATAATTTGAAAGAATTTGGTTTTTGTAGTTAAATTATTATTATTTGGAGCTGGTAGTTAGTGAAATTAAGTTCCACAAGAAAGCGGAAAATAAAAATGAAATAAATGGTGAAAGGGTAATTAAAATCACAGCTAATCGACAAGACTCAGATAAAAGAAAAGCTTCATTTATTCTAGTGTTTATGGAGTGAATCTGGGTTTAAATAAATCCGTATTTTGCTTGATATCGTGGCATCCGCTTGCATCCTGATTTAGTTAATCGGCTTAATACTTTCAGGGTTAATGTAATGATAATATAGATTTTAATCCATTTATAACAGAATAACACGTTTCACACAGTTCCGATTGAAATTCTTGCTCCACTACTCCATTTCTCATAAATTAACTGAAAAGCAGAATAAATTCTCAAAATTAAATAATTGTTATAGAAAGCAGCTGATAAAAGGTGAATTATCCATTTTTTAATTCGAGTTTATGGGAATAAAATGAAATTAAAAATAAAAATTGAATAAGAAATGAAAAAGTGACATAAAATGAAACAACTAAATACATGAAAATAGTAAATAAAATAAAACAATAAATAAAATAGTAAATAATTATATAAATGAATAAATAAAATAATAAATGATTAATATTTTTGGATTAAAAGGATAAAATAGCTGGTGTATAATTTCTGACGGAATAAAATATAAATTATGCAACATTTTCTAGAAGCATAACAATAACTATTTTAAGAAATCCTTAGGAGTTAAGATGCATTGATAAAATGTACAGATCTTTTCATTCAGAACATATGAGACGAGAACACAAGGCGCTTGAGTAATCTGTGTCATGGAGTATATAAAGTATAAAAAAAGGTGACTCAACATACCAGCAACCATAAGAAAATTGCACAATTACAACAAAATTTCAAGAATTATTATTTACTTTAATAAAAACTGTTTAATTATTTTCAATTACTTTTATAAATATACTTTTATGACTCGAGTTGCGTGGGTCTCTCTTTAAATTCCGAAACTTCTGAGCTTAAACAAATTTGCATATTCAGGTTAATGGAGAGATATATTTATAATTCCATTCCATAAAAACAAACTTTAAGTTCAAGATCATTTTAATAAGTCTGCACTTAAAGCTCTGAACGTCCAAACGAATATTTTTAGTAGTAAAATAAATTTTTAGAAATTCATTTTATTTTAAATATATATTTTTTTAATTCAAGTTAAATTTTTTATACATATTTACTATCTATTAGATTTATTTACTATTTCTTTATATTTTGAATTATTTTATAATTTACTAACTTTTACAAAAAATGATTTTATGAATCCAGTTGCGTGGGTGTCTTGTTTAATTAAGTAAATTCTCAACGTCCAAACGAATATTTCTATAGAAATAAATTTTAGTAAGTTCAATTCAAATTTATTTCAAAGGCACTTTATAGTTAACTATGTAGGTTAAGGTACTTTTGAAAGTACTTTTTTTTTAAATTTGAATTCAAGTTAAACTTTTGATTTATTTTTATTTAACTTAACTTTCATTTAGTTTTAATACCGCGGTATTTTATCGTAAAATTAGATTTAACTTCACGTGATGAGAAATTCATTACTGTCTAAATACGATTTAAATTAATTATTAAATCTATTATTAAGATTGTCAGGTACATAAATTATTTATGAAACTATTTGAAACGATACCAAAACTTTTAATCACATGAAATTTATGTTTTTTTTTTTTTTTTTTTTTAATAAAAATTGAGAGAAAAATTTGTACTTGAATCGGATTTCGGGTTAAGATGACTGAAATGTCGATATTTGAAAATTTGGATTGATTAAAATTTGAATAAATGGATATTTAGACCAAAAGAATTTTCTTCCTATTCAAATTTGACAAATTGAAGTTAAGTTTCGTTTTAAACCGAATAAATCGAAATTTTCATTCATACAATTTGGAAAAATTCAGGTTCGAATTGATTGAAATTGTGATAAATTGAATTTTGTATTGATTAAATTTTGGATCGTTTTGAAATTTGTATCAATCGAATTTTGGAACGATTAAAATTTTGGTAAATAGATCTTTTTACTAAAAGAAGTCATATTCAATTGAAAATTGATAAATTGAAGTTTAAAATATTTTTAGGTAATTTGAAGTTTGGCTTGACTAAAATTTGGATAAATTAAACTTTAAATCCATTGAAATTTAATTAACATCTTGAAATTTGAATAATTTTTTTAAATTTGGATAAACTGAAGTTTGGAACGATTAAAATACGGAATAATTAAAAATCGAATTAAATTGATATTTGGACAAAATGTAGTTTGAATCGACTGAAATTTGGACAAATTAAAGATTATGTCAATTTACTATATCAAAAATTTGGATAATTTGAAGTTTGAAAAATTGAATTTGAATTGAAAATTAAATTGAAATATAAATTTGAAATTTGGAACAATTGAAATATAAATTATTAAAATTTAGATCTAGGTGCTGAAATTAACTTGAAGCTTAGATTGACTAAAATCTAACTTCTAATTATTAGAAATTGAAATCGGTGAAATAGTGGAGATTGATTGAGATCAAATAAACTTAAAACGGCTCAAATGAAAGGAAGGTGAATAAAATTTTTGATTGACTGTAGCTTGGATAAATAACATTTTTGATTTTCTGAAACTTGAATAAATTGGAATGCGATTAGTTGGAAATTTGAATAGATCAAAATTTTAAGTATCTAAAAATTGTATCTATTTAAATTTCAATTAACGAAATCTTGTCTGAATTGAAATTCGAATCAACTGAAATTTAATTTGTCTGACATTCATTTTTCTTGAAATTATAATTAAATTAAATCACCTACCTCTAATAATTATAAATATAGACTAAATTTGTTCCGATAGAAGTAAAGTTAGAATAACTTAAAATTTGGTTCAGATAAAAATCGAATTGATCAATTGGGATCTATGTAGAAAATTGAGTAATGTTACAGAACCAAGCAATGAAAATAACAATTGATTTATGAGTATATCGACCAAAAATAAAAGATAAAAAATAGTCTTTGATTCGATACGTTAAATTTTTATCCGGTTTTATTCAAGGCATAAAATTTTTGATTCGATTCAATTCAAGGCATAAAAATCCTTATTCGCACATTTCTAGTCTATCAAACTCCAATTTTCCAACTTCTTAACTGAAGTTGTCAGATCTAAAAAATTTGGAAAATTGACAAAGTTTTAAAATCGAAAGTTTACAGTAACCCTGATGAATTTAAAAGGATGAACTCACCTGTTATCTATTTTAGCGCCGTTAGGATGTCGACTTGGCGGAGTTTTCGGTGAAACTAAATGATTTGGAACAATGGTCCTAAGTCTGGGTTCTTCTGGAGGTGAACCAAAGCATCTTACCCAAAGTCTTCTCCACCAAGGAGGCGCTTCACTACGTCGAATTGTGTATATTGATTCCGACCTAGAAAAAAATGAACAACACTTTGAAAAATCATAACGTACAATTTTCTATAGATTGCAGAAAAGACCGAGAAAAGTCAGTGAAATCAATATTTTATAGGCGCGGTAAGTGGTGTTTTTTTTTCTTTATTTTGCGTGCAAAATAGCCTAGAGACGTCTATACTGCACCGGAAATTTAATAAGAAACCGTCGACCTGAATTCTAAATCTGCTCGTCCTAAGCTGACCTTGATCCATCTCTTCAGAAACTTGAGATATTGCCGACTTTTACATAACATTTGATAAAACGTCTCTTTATTAAATTTAATCCCTAAGAAAACATTCTTAAGGATTAAAATTTCAGATATTTTCCAAAAGTAACATTAACTCGAGACTCAGTTCTTTTTCTCCATTAACTTTAAAAACCAAGCTTAATGATTCATTTCACAACAGAAAAGAAAACATAATTACATCACTTTTATCTTTCATACAATTACCTAAGCGAAAAATTCTTTGAATCCCAAACATATTTACCGGACGTCATTCAAAGTGTCCAATGCAGAAAGATTACTTTCAGAAAATAAATTGTACGTCTAATAATATGTCTGACAAGAAGGTGATCTAACAGATTTTAATAAACTTTCAATAAGCATCCGGTAATCGACAAAATCTGTTTCCCAAGAAAAATGCTTTTCAGCAATATCTTCTCTTCTTGTAATAAAGGAGAAAAAGTTTTCTTTGGTTTTAAAAGAGCTTGATTGGAATTTTTTATTAATAGAGGAACTTATAAAGTCGCTGGAAATTTAGATTGTTTTAGAGGATCGATTTAAATTTGGATAAAATTAAGTTTAAATTGATTGAAATGTGTAATTTGGATAAATTAAATTTCGGATTTTCTGAAATTCAGATTAATATTGAAATTATTCTTCAATTTGAATCTAAAAAAATTCAGTTGGATTTGATTGAGATCTCAAATAATTTTATATTAATAAAACTTATGCTTATATAGTTTCTTAGAAGAAGAGAAGACTTGTTGCGATTTGTATTTTTTCATTATTAATTCCATTTAAAATTATTTCAAAATTTTAATCATAACCAATTTCAAATTCAATTTATTTAAATTATAATCTAGCAATATTTTAACTGTAACTTTTCCGAATTTATTCTCATTCATCCAAATTTCAATTTTTCCAAGATTCGAATTTTTTAAATTTCTATCGATTCTAACTTTTATTGATCCAAATTTTCAAAGTTATTGATTTCAATCAAATCCAACTTTAATTTATAAAGATTTTAATCGGACAAAAACTTCTATGTTTGTCTAAATTTTTACCGAAGAAAACTTTGCTTTTTCCAAATTTGATATGATATTGTCAATTTAAATTTGATTAAATTCCAACTTCAAATCTCAATCATTACGAACTTAATTTTATCCAAGTTTAAATTAATTTTAAATATGGATTCTACGACTTTGAGTAGACAAAAAATTTAAAAAACTAAATTTCAATAGATTCATCTGCCAATTAAAAATGTTCAGAATTTCCAATTGTTTCAATTTTTAATCAAATCCAATTTTAATTTATAAAAATACCCATATTGAACAAAATCTTCTAAGTTCATCTACAATTTAACAGAAGCAAGCTTTTTGTCTGCATTTTTGTTTTTAAATTACCATAAATTTCAACCAATCCAAAATTAATTTTAACAAAATTTAAATCAATCTAAATTTCAGAAAATTCAAACCTCAATTTATTAAATTTTCGATCAAGTAAAACTTGATTAATGATGAGGTTCTCTCCACTGACATTACCTCAAACTAAAAAATGGCTTTTCACACCAAATAAAAATATTATTAAAATTAATTTCACTAAATTTTGAAAGACCCAGTTGTACATTTTTCAAAAAGAATTAAATTAAGCTAAAATTTGTTGTTAAATAATAATTATTTAACTTTTCATGCTTTTTCTTTAAATCTAGTTAAAATCCGTAATTTTATCCAATTTTAACAAATAATATAGCTCATTTTTCTCGTTGAAACATTCTCTACAATTTTATTTATTAGATTTTGTTAAATATTATTTTGTTTAACCCTTAGTTTAACCCTTAGTTAAGTGGTCAGTCCCACTGACCACCTATTTTTTTGAGTTTTTCGTAGATTATTAAAGATTATTGGAATACAGTCACTATTTTACATTTATAGACCTAATTTTGAGGTTCCTCAGTAAATTTCCGATTCCAAACTATGGTTTTCAAATAAAATATGTTTTTTAGTTTCCAAGAAAAAAATTTGAAAATAGCAAATTTTTTTCGATTCTCTAATTTTCATATTTTTATTTTCTTTTGATTGTAAAGTACCTATTTTAATTGAAAAAAATTATTTTTCTACTTTTAAAAAATGTGTACATGTAAGGGTTAAACAATACGTAAAAAAACAAATTTTATTTGTATATATAAGGTTGGATGGGTCATTTAATTAAAAGACACCGAAATATAATTTAAAAGAAAAGCATTCTTTATTTAATCTGCACTTGGAAGATGCATTGGTTTTAGATCTTTACTCTAATGAGGCTTTGCGAAGACAGACTCGTAGTCAAAAGGACCTATTACATCATACACATATGAGCTTATTCGGAATTTCTTTGTGCCTACTTTTGTTTATAATATAAAGATAAGTGGCCGCCGGTCCGACGCCTTTAAACCTAAACTGGAACTTACTAAGAACTAATAAACTAAATAAAAGATAATTTTTGATTAACATTATATTCTAAGAAACCAACAGTATAATAACTTTTTGAAAAAATATTATTAAACAAAATTCAACAAATAAAATTGTAGAAAATATTTTAAAATGGAAAATAAGATATTATTTGTCAAAATTGAATAAAAATTACAGATTTTAACTAAATTGAAAGAAAAAACGTAAAATTTAAAATAATAATTATTTGCCAACAAATTTTATATCAACCTAATTTTTTCTGAAAAATGTACAACTGAATCTTCTAAAGTTTGATAAATTAAAAATTACGGACTATTTACGGACCAATTACGGATAAAAATTTTATATTCTGAAACACTATTTTTAGTCAAATACAATAAAAATACAGTAAAAAAAAAAAGGAAATATCAATCAGTCCGATGAGTCAAATAGAAAAACATTTTTTTTACCTATCACTAGTTAAACCCAATAAATAATAATTAATCTTAATTTTATAAATACTTTTTACTATAAACTGTTTTCCACCAGTGGCGGATCCAGACAAGGTTTTTGGAGGGGGTATTGCATGAGAGAGAAAGAGATAGCACTATAGTGCTATCTCTCTCACTCTCATGGTTAAATATGAGGCTTTTGGGGGGGGCCAAGCACCCGTGGCCCCCCCCTGGATCCGCCAATGTTTTCCACTATTTTAATAGAAACTTAAAATTTATTTAGCATTCAAAAAAATAAAAATTTTTTAAAAGCTACATTTATATAGAATTTTAAAAAAGTTGATCTCCAAACATTTTTTTCTCAAAAGCATTAAATATAAATATTTTAATGAAAATAAATATAATGATTTAAATTGCAATAAACTATACAAATGTTAAAATAAAAATACATATAAATATTTATTTTAAGAAATCAAATGTTTTGAAAAAATGGTTTTATATTTTTTTTACTATCATAATGCTTATCAATAAACATACCAATGTTTTTTTAAATCACTTCGATTTAAATCATTGGGGAATTTTCATGAAAATCATGATAAAAATAAAAAAAACTTTACAATTCTCCGGATGTCTAATACTGCATGTAAAAAATCTCAAACCATAAATAAAACCCACGAATTTGAGGATAAATCTTTATAAAGTTTTTGGTATCAAGATAATAATTAATGCAAAATAATTAAATAATATTAATTACTTTCCATATTTATAATAATCCTTTTTTTAATTCTTACAATATTTCTAAAAAATTTTACTTTTTTGAAAATGTTTAATTTTTATCTTATAATTACTTATTTTTAAAAAAATTTAAGATTTTTCTCCTTTTACTTTTAACATTTTTTTGTTTTTGTCTTTTTATTTTAGGATTTTCATTAATTTTCTTCTTTTTAATGCAAAATATTTAATATTATTTTACACAATTTTGGTATTATAACATTCACTAAACTTTTTATTTCGTTGATTTTCATAATTATTTTCATATTTTTCAAAATAAATACGCTCATTTTTTTGTGAATTTAAATTTATTCAATTTGTTTCACATCTTGTCTATTTTTTGTGAGATTTTTTGCAAACTTACTTATTCTTCCATAAAATTTTTAGATTTTCTTTATTTTTTTTAAATATATATTGTTTGGCTTATTTTAAGTGTAATATTATAAAAATTTAATTTGCTTAAACTTTTATAATTTTAAAGGATTTTTACATTTCTTTTGTGAACTTTTTATTTATTTTGATATACACATTTTTTATTTTATTTTTATTAATTCTACTTTTTTAGTAGATTCTAACCAAATTTGATTATTTTTTGTATTTTATACATTTTTTTACAGTTTGTTAGATTAAGGAAAAAAATAATTTCTCCATTTTCTTCCTTTTTATTTAATTTCATTGATGTTTCACTATTTTTTTAGTCCTTCCTTGAATTTTAATTAATTTTTTAATTTTTGTCATCATTTTTCTATTTCTTAGAAAAATTTTTCTTTCTTTTCTTTTTTTATTTTTTTGTTTAGTTTCCATCTTATAATTACAAATTTTTGAAAAAATTTATTTGATGCTTCTATCTACATTTTTTAAATTTCTCAATTTTCTACATTTTTGAAAGCTTTTATTTTTTTTATTTTATATTATGTAAATTTAATCTTGTACTAAATCTTCTCATTTGAACATCGTTCTTCTATTTCAATAGAATTTATTTTCTTTTAAATTGTCAAAAATTCTATTCATTCTTTTTTTATTCAACTTGTCAAATAATTCTCTAATTTTTTTAATTTAAAAATTTTATTTTTCTTTAGTGATATATTTAAGCATTTTTTAATTATCATCTTATTTATTATTTTCATGTAAAAAAATGTTCCTAAATATTTTAATTTTGTAGAAAGAGTTTCTACTTTAATATATATTTTTATATCATTGTTTCATTCTTGTGTTGTTTTTTAAATTATTTCTTCATTTCTTTAATAAAAATCATGATTTTTATCAGACTTGAAATCTATGCCATCTGTCTAAATAAGTCCAAATACCAAATTCTAAACAAATTACGGACGTTATTTAAAAAAAAAAACGGACTTTTACGGGACTTACGGATCTATTAGAGCCCTATTTCTAATTTAAAAATTTTTTACAAGCCCCTTTAATGATTCTCGCCAATCAATCGTGTGAAAGAAAATTAAAAATTCCAAATCTTGCGACTTTTTAAATGGAAAAAATTCCCGTCTCAAAGAGTCGTGTAATTTGTCGTTTCAGGCAGAAACTTGAGTCCTATTTGTAATGAGAAACCTGATGAAACTTCTTAATGTGTATAATAAATACCATAGCCGAGATATAGAGAAGAGAATGGCATAACCTGGTTACTAAAGTGTCCCACATTTAGGAATGATAGTGTAATATTTGCGTGGATTAAAAAAAGGTCGATTTACAAGGTGAGAAAAAGGAGCCTTGGAAATAAAATACCTGGAGGCTTGTCGTGAGTGACCTCGAAAAGATGGAACCTTCCCGCCGCTTGGAGGTCGAGGATCTTCTCGATGACCAGGTGGCAAGATGAAATCGGTCTTGGACCCAACTCGATTGTGGGCCATCACCGGTTGGCCCTGGACATTGACTACTTGACCTTGACTGAAAGCCCGCTGATGACCCGGCTTCTTCAGAGCCGAGGGTCTTCCTGCTATCGTCCCCGTGGCACCTCCTGGCGTTGAGAACGCTGATCCTGAAAGCACAAATTTCAATATCCGAATTTTAATTTTCAATTTCCGTCTCGAATTTAGGTCAATCCAATGATTATTATCTAACTCGAGTTAAAAGGCATATTTTTAAAATCTCTGACCTTTAAATATATATACATTATATAATATTGATTTATTTCGGGTTTATTTCTAATTTAATATTTGGACCGAATCCACATCACTTTATGCAGACTGTCGGATTTTAGTTAGGAGATTAATTGACAATTTTAGTCAACACGTTCACTTTATTTTGCGTGATTTTTATGTAATCACATTACCTTTCATAATTAAACGGGGTGTCTACTAATTTCGTCCCACAAAATTCCCGGTCATTTCCCGGTTTTTGTTCCTATTTTTCCCGGTTTTTAATCTTGTTAACTTAAAATTTATTTTAAGTATAAATAGACCTACAAATGGCTACAAAAATTGAAGATAACAGTTGATAATTGAAGCAAATAATTGAAATTCAAAGAAAATAATTGAGAATTGAAGAATTAAATATTAAACTTTACAAAAAATAATAATTAAGAATTAAAAGAAACAATTAATAATGAAAAGAAATAATTAATAATGGAAAGAAATAATTGAACAATGACAAAGATATTTGACAATTAGAAACAAAATTAAAAAAAAAGTAAATATTAATCTACAATTGAACAATAATTGAAAAAATTGAACAGTAGTTATTAAATTCAAAGAATATAGTTGAAAATTGGTTAACTAAATAGAAAATCCAAAAAAATAATTTAAAATTTAAGTTAATAATTCAAAATTAAAGAAATAAATTGGAAATTAAATAATCAAATTGAAATCAGAAAAACACAGAATTATTGAATATTAAAAAAAAATAATTGAAAATTGAGAAATAAAATTGAAATTCGAATACAATAATTGAGAATTAAAGAAAATTACTGAACAATTGGACTGAAAAAAGAAGAAAATAATTTATAATTAAAAAAAAATGGAAAATGACAGGAATTAATTAATATTGAAGAAAACATTAAAAATTGAAGAATAGAATTGTTATTTAAAGAAATTAATTGAGAATTGAAAAAAATAATTGAACAATTGAACAAGTAAATTCAAAATAGAAGAAAATTATTAAAAATTGAAGGAGGTTTTGAAACATGAAATAAATAACTGATAATTGAAAAAAAATAATTGAAAAAAGTCAAGATTACTGAATATTGAAACAAACAATTAAAAATTGAACAAAATAATTAAAAATTAAAGAAAATAATTGAAAATTGAAGAAAAAAATTAAAAATTGAAGAAAGTACTTAAAAATTAAATACAATATTTGGAAACAGCAGAAAAATTTAGAAATCGACTTAAATAATTGCGAATTGATGAAAATAATTTAAAAATTCTCAATATAAATAAAAATTGAAAGAAAAACATAATTTAAAAAAGCTGAGAATTGTTAAATATTGAAGAAAATTGAGAAAAAATTGAAAATTGAAAGAAATTGAGAAACTGAAAGAAATATGAAAAAATAATTGAAAATTGAAGAAAATAATTGAAATTTTAGAAAAAAAATTGAAATTTGAAGAAAATAATTGAGAATTAAAAAAATTATTGTAAAAAGCCTAGAGTTATTGAATATTAAAAAAAAATTGAAAATTAAAGAATGGAATTGAATGTCGAAAATTATAATTGAGAATTAAAGAAAATAATTCAAGAATTGAACAATGGGATTGAAAGTAGAAGAAAGTAGGTGATAATTAAAGAAAAAAGAAATGGAACAACTCAAGAATTATAGAATTTGAAAAAAAAAAACAATAAAAAATGAAGAATGTAATTGTAATTTGAAGAAATTAATTAAAAATTGTAGAATATAATTTGAAATTGAAGAAAATGTGATTTTATGAAAATTGTTGAATAAAAATTGATGAATTGAATTTAAGTTTCAAAAACATAATTGATAATTGAAAAAAAAAATTGAAAAAAGCCGAGAATTATTGATTATAGAAGAAAATAACTGAAAAATGGAGGAGTTATTGAAATGTGAAATAAATAATTGATAATTGAAAAAAATAGTTAAAAAAAGTCGAGAATTATTGAATATTAAATTAAAAAATTAAAAATTGAAGGAAATAGTTGAGATCTGAAGAAAATAATTAAAAATTGATTAAAATAATTTAAAATCTTAGAAAATATTTCAGAATTAAATAAATTAATTAGAAATTGATAAAAATAATTGAAAATTGAAGAAAATAGTAGAAAATCGAAAAAAATAATTGAGAAATGATAATTTTAAATTAATGAAAATAATTCCAAATGGAAGAAAATAATTGGAAATTGAAGAAAATAATTGAAAATTAAAAAGAATTTATTATCCCAGAAAAAAATTCCCGGTTTGACGGAAAATTCCCGGTTAATTCGCGGTTTTTCCCGGTTAGTAGACACCCTGTTAAATGAACACCTGTTTTCAGTATTTTAAATTACTTTACTGTATGTTCTTAAATTTTTTAAAATATTTTTTTTATACATTAACTGGTTTTAAACTATCGAAATTTTGAATTTAACCAGGCGTTTTGTCAATATTTAAAGAAATATATTGTAAAAATAGCAGGAGTTTAACAATTTTAGTTTAAACTTAATTTATAATTGCGACAGTAAATTTTTTTTTAAAATATGTATGTTATCTCTTTAAATGAAAATTTTTATCACAAAGCTTTTACATAAAAGTCCTTTATTATTTTTTTATCTAAAGAGATATCTTGTCTTTTTTTTTTATAAAACAAGAATTCAAATTTTTGTGATACTCGACTTGAATTCAGTATTAGTTTCCTACTTTTTTTTACGTAATCAGAAGAATACAAAGTACTACTGTCTACAAAATATATGGCTTCGATATTTTCTTGTAATCTATCAATTTTGTGTAATTTATTTACTGGGTATGCAAATCCAATTAAATTAAAATTCTTCAATTACGAGTAAACAATAATTAAACTCTGAAATTAAAATAACAAAACTTGAAGATATTGATCAATCTGAGTTGCGGAAAGTTTAATTAAAAGTTTTCAACCAAAAAACTCCCTTAAATTATTGAAATATATCCGCAACTCTTGAGTTTTTAACGTACCTAGAAATTCAATTTTTATTTCATTTCAGTCTATTGTTCAGTTTATCCTAAAATATTGTTCGACATACTAAATAATTTATTGTTATACTGAGAATTAAAGTGTTTTTTTTTGTTTGTTATTGGAACAGTAATTTATGAAGCCAGAGAGAAAAACTAAAAGTATTAAAAAAAAAAACTTATGTTTACAGAAATACTGAAAATTAATTTAGAAGAAAATCAAATTAAAAGTGTTCATTTTTATTTCATGATGAAATAAGTTTGTTTGCAACTTCAATTTGAAAAATTAATTTTTGAACTTTTAGAAAGTCACTTCAATCAAAAGTTTTCAATCTTAATCAAATAATTGAACTCCTTTAATGGATATTTGTCTGGTTGTAGATGAGTGAAAGAGAGCAAAAATATTATCCACAAAATATCACTTAGTATATTGCAACTGCATAACAAATCATTTTTTAATGTTCATTCTTTTTTAGAGTTAAATATATTAAATATTTATAACCGAATTATTTAAATCTTCAAATGGAATTTTTTTTTAAAAGCTTTTAATTAAAAATCATTTGAAATCTTGGTAATATATACAACTCATAAAAAATATGAAAATAAGGCATTTCTCAATTTATGAATATTTATTTAAAGTTTCTATTTTGTTGAGTAAAATTTAAGAGCAATGTATAAGGGATTCTCCAACTTTTCATAATGCAGTCAAACAAAGTCCATTTTCAGGGAAAAAATATAAAAAAAAAAGAAAATCGAAGAAAAACCTCGAGAAAAACTGAGAAAAAATAAACAAAAAAAATTTAAAAACAAAAAAATTAAGACAAGGTAAAGAAAATTTTTAAGAAACTGCAGGATTATAAAGAAAGAAGTAATGAAAATTGAAAAAAACATGTTAAGTAAAACTATAGAAACTTAAAAAACTAACTACAAATAAATAAAAAATAAATAAATAAAAATAAAAATTGAGGAAAACTAAAAAAATAATTTAAAAAAACAAGGACAAATGAAGAAAGAATAAAGAAAAAAGGAAATTAAGATAAGCCAATCAATGTGCTTTTATAAAAGATCTGTGGATCTGTGATATTACATATATATTAAAACTTAAATAAAAAATAAAATAATAGCACTTTTAAAATTAAATTAATTTCACAATTAATTAATTAACAGAACTTGTAAGTCACCGAATTCATATTAAACAAAAATTTCATTTTACGGAAGTTCTTTTTAACAGACTTTAACAAAGAAAAAAAGTTAACACGGAATTCCCATTTGTTCGAAATTGTAAATGTCCGAACAAACATCCTGCAAATGAAGATTTGATAAACTGGATATTCTGTCATTTAAAAATTTGACTTAAAATTATGTCAAATGTGAATTCTGCTAAATTAAAATTTGGTTAATTTCTCTTTCTTAAAAAAAGAAGGTTTTAAAGAAATTCTGTAAAATGAAATTTCTGTTGTGCACCCAAAGAAGTGATATATTTGACATAAAAATAAGTTATTTGTGCCAATTAAAAATATCATTGTCTCGGAGCTTACCAATTTTTTTATTTGTTTCAAATAAAAAAATTATTTGATTTAATTAAAATTTTATTTGACACAAATAAAAAAGTTAGTTGGCTCTGAGTTAATATATTTTTTCTCTGAGTGTGTAAATAGAAATTAGACTTTTATTATTAACTAAAAAAAATGTTAATAACTTTTTAAAATGTAAAAAATTATTTTTTGAGAAAGTCATTTCAAGGTATTTCGATATAAGAAACTTTACATACACCAAAATAAATTCTATATTTTATACACAAAACTTATTTAAACTATTTTTAAATAGTTCTAGTAATTAACCAACAATTTTAATTTGTTTAAACAATCTTAGTTAAACAAAAGAACTTCAAAAGCTTTCCTTACTTAGATTTCGTTCTTTTTGTGCAGTTAATTAATTATTATTGGTCTAGAAATATAATACAGTTTAGAATGTTTACAAACAATTTTTAAATTGTTTAAACAATCTCACTTAACAATCAAGTGACTTCAAAAGTTTTCATTACATACTTAAAATTCGTTTCTTTTGTAAAATTAATTCGTGACTATTGGCCTAGAGTCTTAATACAATTTAGATTGTTTAGAAACAATTTTTAGATTGTTAACATAATCTTAGTTAAGAAGTAAATAACTACGAAAATAAAGGGCCCCCAGAAAATCCTCATAAATTACAAAATTACTAAAAATTCGTTAAAAAATATGTTTAAACCATTTAATAATGTTTATTTTTAACTTTTCACTGAAAAAAGCTAGAGAATTGTAACTTTTTATAAAAAAAATAAAACAGGAGTATTTTTTCCCGATGTTGAACAATCCTAGGGAGCTAGAGCACTGAAAATTTTTGTTTTGTTTTGGACCACCCTACTGCTCATGCTAAAACAATTTCTGTAAAATGAAATTCCTGAAAAAGGAAAATCAAAGCTATTGAATAAACAGCAGAATAAAAATCAGACTAAATAGTAATTCAAGTAAATAAAAATTACACTGAAAACAAAATTATTTGATTTACGTCAAATTATTTGGAAAATATTTACTTGGTTCAAATATTTTGTATTTGGATCCAAAAAATATATATTTGATTAAAATAACTTGAATTATTTGAATCAAATAAATTAGGGGTCTTTCATAAACCACGTAGCCCACATTTTTGGAAATTTTACCCCCCCCCCCCTTATGTAGCACACTATCTCACACATAAGCGCCATTTTTTCCTATTAGAGTAGCCTCTAGCTTGACCCACCCCCTCCCCACTAAAGAGATATGTGGTTTATGGAAGATCCCTTATTAATTAAATCTAATAAATTAAATTATTCAACACAAATAATAATTTATTTAAAACAATTAATTGATTTATTTCCCTCAAATATTTGATTTTTTGATATAAATAAAAGTTATTTCACACAATAATTTTATTTTATGGATTCAAGTAAACTAAATTATTTAAAACGAATACCTAATGATTTATTTAATGCTAATACATTTTTTTGTGAAAACAAATAAAAAATACTTCGATCAAATAAATATTTAATTGAAACTATAATAGTGAGTTATTTGTATGTAACCATTAATTTATTTATTTCAGCCAAATATTTTTTTATTTAATACAAATAAAAATTATTTAAGACAATAACTTCAATTTATAGATTCAAGTTTACTTAATTATTTAATGCGAATAATGATTTATTTAATACTAAATACATTATTTTATGAAAACAAATAAAAAATACTTCGCCCAAATAAATATTTAATTGAAACTATAATAGTGAGTTATTTGAAACTATTAATTTAATTATTTCAGACAAATATTTTTTTGTTCAATACAAATAAAAATTATTTAATACAATAACTTCATTTTATGGATTTAAGTAAATTAAATTACTTGATGCGAATAATAGTTTATTTAATACTAATACTTTATTTTATGAAAACAAATAAAAAATACTTTAATGAAATAAATATATAATTAAAACTTTTATAGTAATTATTTGAAACTATTAATTAATTGAGGGTTCGAATTCTCTGTAGGTGCGATTTTTAATTATAAGTATATAATTGTTAAGATGTAAGAAATATCGTGTGAAAGTTGATAAAAACCTATTTAAACAAAGAATTGATTCATTTAAAGGAAAAAATGACACCAATATTAGAATAATACCATTAATAAATAGAAAACCATTCACAAATAAAGTATAACTCAAGTTTAAACAACAATTAAGAATTAATTTTATGATTTTAAAATGATTTTTAAATATTTTATTATTTATTAGTTCTCTAACATTCTGGCACTTGGAAATTTTGAATAAAATAAGAAGTTTACTTGAATTAGATAATTTCTGATTAGATACAAATAATTTTTTTACTTAATGCAATGAGACATTTACTTAAGATAAGTAATTCTTGACTTAAGTCAAATTTAAATTTATTTGAATCTAACAATTTTTTCAATTGATGCAAATAGATTTAATATTTGGGCTAAATAAAAAAATATTTGACGGAATTAAAGGGGTTTTAGTCAGAATTAAAACAATTACCGTAAAACAGGCTAACTTCGCTCAGTGGAAACTTTTCTTTTCAAAAATTATGTATTGTTATTTCTAGGAAGAAAAATATAAAATTTGCAATTGCTAATGTTAAGAAAAGTATGAAACTGTCTCTCAAGGGTATTGTAAAGTAGAATTATAGCCAAGTTTTAATAAAAATAATATTTATTTAAAGATGTCTATTTTGCTCATTGAACAAGTAGTGTGTAAAAGTCGCTTGTGAAACCTATATTTAAAATATTTTATGTTAAAATCATGCAATAATCTCATTTCTTACATCCCTGACATGATTTAGAAAAAATAAAATTACTGAAAAATTGAATAGATTTTGAAAAAAGTCAATTTAAAAAAAATATTTCATATTTGTTGGGTAATTTCGTTCATGAATACAATGTATCATTCAATTGTTTATCAAGTATCTAAGGTTATTTCTCATGACAAAATTAAAAAATTGTATCAAATTATAAAGCACAAAACGTGGTTAAATATTTATTCTCATGAATGTAAATATTATTTAAACAATATTATTTTATTTCTAATGATTTTATAAAGTGATTATAGCTTGTAAACTAACATATTTTTGTTGTTAAAAATTAAAGTCATTAAAGTTAAGCGAAATTACCCCACATTGAGATGTAATTTCTCTCACATTAAAAAGGTATATTAAATAGGTTTACGCAATATATAGGGTAATGTCACCATGAGTGGACCGCTTAAGCTTTTTTTCGAATAAATTCTTTATGAAAGTAAATTAATTGTACTTCTCTATTCCAAGCTTTAGTTTAGATCCCTAGATAGGAGTTTATGTCATAAGAGCTTTGATTTTGTTATTTAAAAAAAATATAATTGGCGTAAAAAAATATGCGTTTTTTTAAGAAATGAAAAAAATGTAACCTTGAGTGGACCACTTTTGAAAAATTGCAAGAAGAGGTCAGAAAATCAATAAAAACTCAAGAAATTGCAAAAGTTATTCAAGATTTTTAATTTCTTTCAGTAAATTATCTAGTTTTGACTTGCTGATATTCTATACTGTTGTCGACAATACCTATTTAGAAATCACAAAAAATATTAATAAAGAACATAAAATATAGTTAAACATAAGTTTATTTTTAATTTATTTCCATAAAAATGGTAAATTGATATTGCAAATGAAAAAAATTAGACGATTCACTCAATATTATAAACAATGGTCCACTCAAGGTGACATGTGACTTTTTAAAGGATCCACAAACATTTTTCTTTAGAGGCAAAATTATTACTTAATTAAACTTAGATAATCAATTTTAATGTCCAAACTAACAGCAAAAAAATTAATTAAACTTTAGAACTAGAGGTCAACACTATTTTACACTTCAGAATCACTTCATTAATTGTAACGGCGACTTTTTTAACAGTTTGTTATTTAAAAAATTTGTTTTCTCAAACAGTAACGTATTTTTTCATTGCAAAACTTAATTTCTTTTGGTTTCCGGGTGCGGCTCTACTGTTCGAACTATTTATTTTATGGTTTCATTGTCAGATCACTAAAATCTTTCAGGCGGTCCACTCATGGTGGCGGTCCACTCAAGGTGACATTACCCTAGTAATTTTTTTATTTTGTGAAATTAAAGGGGAAGAGTCAGAGATTATATATTTTCAGTACCAAAATTTATTATTAACTTTTTCCTATACTTTTTTTTTCCAAAAACATGAAAATATGAGCGAAATTAGCCTGTTTTACGGTATTTGTCATAAATAATTAAATACTTGTTACAAAAAAATGTTTAGTTCTTTGAAAAAAAAAAACATTTTTTTTCTTGCAACTAAATATTTATTTGAATTAAATAACATGCATTATTGAATTAAGTAATCTTCATATTTGATTTAAATCATTATTTATTAGCTATAATTATTCCATTTATTTGATTAAGGAAGTTCTATCGTATGACAATACTAGTCAAAACAGAGACCATTATTTTGAGGCTAGGGTTAAATTTAATTTTACCAATATATAATCAAATAATTGTATTTATTAACTTTTTTAACTTTATTTACTTTTTAAATATGACTATTTTTCATGTGCGATCAAAATTAACATTTTAAAATGTCAGAACGTCTGAACTGTATCGTGTAAAACGTGAAATATTTTTACAAATTAATTTATTGCAACTCTCACATGAACCCATTGTCCTTTTTTAAATACAATATCGGCTCATTAGATATCTGTGTTTAACTATACAAACTTTGATGACTATCTGGTCATTTAATAATTTTTAGTACGAAAATATATGTGACAGAGTAATGAATTCTCATAAGAATCAATGTTAAACAGGTTAAACAGTGAAAAAATATATCGATCATAACTTTTTTCCCAAGAACCTACAGGTCTCAAATATTTAACTACAAAATTTAAGAAACTTTATCTATCAGTACACCAAGTTTTATCAAAATTTGTTTGATTATTCGATTTACGGTAGAACTTCCTTAAAGTAATTTTTATTTGACGCAAATTACTGTTTATTTTATGCGGTAAAATAAAATACTTAGGACCAGTAAATATTTATTTGAGTCAAATACGTATTTAATGGATAATAGACAAGTAAATGATTTACTTGGATCAAATAATTTTTATTTTCAGTGTATGACTACTGCTGGTTCGATGCAATATGTTTTGATAAATTCTGTGGCTGAAAAGCATAACATCATAACTAACATTTTATCGAATTTGAGATAACATCAGATTTGAGTTAATTTAGTAATGCTTTTTAAAGTTTCATAACAGTAAAGTGATTTAAATGTTTATTTACGTAGAAAATAATTAATAACACAACAGCATAACTGCATTCAAATCGAAAAAAAGAATTGATATTCTTTTTTAAAGCGTTTATATTTTATTAAAATTGATAAACAGATGTAAAAACTACACTAGAAAATAGGATACAATGCCAAACACCAAAAATATTGGTTGATTTTTCGATTTTACAAAACCAAGAAAATAAACAAAAACAGGTTTTTCTCAAAACTATGAAAATGCAGTTATGTTATTCTGCCTTTCAGCCACAGAATTGTGCATTATGTCAGATATTAAGATACGTAGAAGATTCATGCATCCCTAGATTTTTCTCTTCGTGTTGTAAGCTGAAAAAATAATTTCTCGAGATAGTTATTTACCTGAAGGTAGGCCTGTTGGTTGCCATGGTGAAGGAGTTGTTGCCAAGACTCCCCCATGACTGGCAGATCTCGTGTGGGTCCTGAGTGGTGTAGGTCTCCTCTTCCACTTGTTCCCATCTTCGTCGTCTTCGTCCACGAGGACGTCGCTTTTCCCTTTGTTGGGGGTGGTGAGTCCTCCGAGGGTTGCAGTCGCTGAAGTTGGTCGTACCGGAAGCGGAGGTGGTAAACATGGAAAGACGTACAGCGACGCTTTCTTCTCGTTCTCCTCGCACGCTGCTTGCACGCCGCTCTCGGACATACTGGCTCATCTAAAATAATTAAACATCATTTTTATTTCTAACTTCGCACCTTATCCAAAATTACTCTTTCCACGAAGCATATCAGTTATGATAATCTAAGCAAACATTAACACTTCCCGTCTAATCAAGTTTCAATCCTAACTTAAATTATTAACCAAGGCTTCTGCCTAAAAATCTACACAGTAAAATTTTTTGTCTATTTGCATAGAAAACAGTCCTTGTTTAATTGTTTTTGTGGTAAAATTTTAACATTTTTCTTGAGTTTGTTGATTTTAGACCTTTTAGACATTCTTCAAATGTCATTCGATTCTTGAACATAACCTCAAATTTTTTAGTTCGTAACATTGTAATTTACGTTTATTTTCTTGTTGTGAAGCATAAATTTCTTATTGAAAATTCATTTTAACTTCTAGAAGGTGAAATACAATAGTAATTGCATAAAATTTGTACTCCTTGAAATTATCACGATTATATTTGACTTGTACCGATGAGCAGTCGATAAACAAAACAACACAAATGAAATGAGTCAAATTTTCTGAACTGGGCCACCTAAAACTGACTTTTCAAATTTGCTTTACTTCTATACATAATTTATTACAGCCAGGTGGTACAAAAACATTCCTGGAAAGCTTTTTTAAAAATTTTAATTTTTCAATTAGTTATAAACAATTAAAGTTTAAAGCACCTTTTTACGAAATTGTCAATTGCTCAGCTGTTTTTTGATAAAATTGAATAATATTTGGTAGAGACATAAAAAAATAGTGCCTCTATTAATCACGATCAGAATTTTAAAAATTCGTAATTATTTATGCAAAATAAATTGTTAATTAATTAAACAATTGAAATTTTTTACAACTTCTGGGGCAGGTATGAAAAAAATTCAAAAACAGCAGAAATCTGTGTTTTCTGCACTTTAATTTAAAAAAAAAATTTTAGTACCTTTGAAAATTGAGCAAATGGCGTAACTTTAAACAGCGGCGTCCAAGCATCCGAACTGCCGCGACCGCTGTGCTGGCGCTGCCGCCACAGTGGGGCAAAAAAAGCGTCCGTGGAAAAATTAACATAGGGCCCAGAAATATTAACCGATTTAGAAGTATTTTTTTTAAATTAAAGGTAACAAAATTCTGCATAACACCCCTTATTTTACTTTTTGAAAAATAGTTGTTTTCATTTATTTATTAAATGTTAAACATGAAAAAAAATGTTTTCTTATTAAAACCAGTTTAATTTTTTAGTAAACGCATAATTTATGTCAACAAGAACAACATTTTTTGAAGTAATTATTTTAGAACAACTTCTTATAATAAGCTATTTGTTTAAAAAATTTTTGTATATGTCATAAACTAGAATGTAGACGAAATATGTTTTCTTCGTTGGTTTTATTAATATTTAGCAAATTAAATCCATCTGTTCTTCAATATTTGTAACTAATTAGTGGTTAAATTTACGAAAAACTATTAAAAATTAATTATTTTGTTAATTTATAAACAAATTTTATAAACAATTTTTTTCCGGTTCCTATTTTCAAAATTAATGAAATTTTGTGCACAATGTACAATATTATTTCTGGAGATAATTTCAGGTTTCTGATTGTTTAAACAAACGTTAATTAACAAATTTCCTGTATTGATTAATTTGATATTTACCTATCAAAATTACAAACAATTTTTAAAAGAGAAAACGACGGTTTTACATTAATGTAGACATTTGAGTTATAATATAAAATAATTTTTTTGATTTAAAGCTATCGTCAAATATGTTTAAACATTTGGAATTAGACTTTAATGCTTAAATAAAATAACAATTACATTTGAATAGTAGGGGTAAAATAAAAACAAAATTAAAAGCTATTATAATTTATATAATAAAAGTATAATTTCATTACACTCTCTAAATCTGAATTAGTTAAAAATAACTAATTATTAGTAAAAAAATGACTAATTGTTAGTAAAAACCTAACTAAAAAATAGTTAAAATACGACTAATTGAATTAGTAAACAAAATTTTACTAAAACATTAGTTATTTTGACATAACCTAAAAATGAATTTGACTAATAATTAGTTATTCTTTACTAAATGATTAGCAGAAATATAATTATTTGAATTAGTAACTGAGTTTTTTCTTTCAAATTAGTTATTTTTAACTAATTCAGAATTAGAGAGCATGTATATTAATTATTCAAAACATATAAAACAAAAAGATAAATAAAATATAAAAATTCTTTATAAATTTAATAATAAAAATAAAAATAAAGAATAGTTCTTAAATATTACAAAAAATTATGAAATTAATTTAGTATCGAAAGAAATAAATACTAAAACGACTTCAAAAGTATACAAGAAATTTGTCAATTAAATAAAAAAAAAGTAAAAGTAGTTTGTTAATTAATGTTTGTTTCAACAATAATAAACCTAAAAATTAATTAAATTAAAAATAACTTGTCATCCCGTTAATCATGAGAAAAATGTAGAAATAATGTTATTAACTTCTTTATAACGATATTAAGAAAATGCATTGTTCATAAGATTGTCTAGTTTATGACATATACAAAAATTTTTTAAACAAATAGCTTATTATAAGAAGTTGTTCTAAAATAATTACTTCAAAAAATGTTGTTCTTGTTGACATAAATTATGCGTTTACTAAAAAATTAAACTGGTTTTAATAAGAAAACATTTTTTTTCATGTTTAACATTTAATAAATAAATGAAAACAACTATTTTTCAAAAAGTAAAATAAGGGGTGTTATGCAGAATTTTGTTACCTTTAATTTAAAAAAAAATACTTCTAAATCGGTTAATATTTCTGGGCCCTATGTTAATTTTTCCACGGACGCTTTTTTTGCCCCACTGTGGCGGCAGCGCCAGCGCAGCGGTCGCGGCAGTTCGGATGCTTGGACGCCGCTGTTTAAAGTTACGCCATTTGCTCAATTTTCAAAGGTACTAAAATTTTTTTTTTTTAAATTAGAGTGCAGAAAACACAGATTTCTGCTGTTTTTGAATTTTTTTCATACCTGCCCCAGAAGTTGTAAAAAATTTCAATTGTTTAATTAATTAACAATTTATTTTGCATAAATAATTACGAATTTTTAAAATTCTGATCGTGATTAATAGAGGCACTATTTTTTTATGTCTCTACCAAATATTATTGAATTTTATCAAAAAACAGCTGAGCAATTGACAATTTCGTAAAAAGGTGCTTTAAACTTTAATTGTTTATAACTAATTGAAAAATTAAAATTTTTAAAAAAGCTTTCCAGGAATGTTTTTGTACCACCTGGCTGTAATAAATTATGTATAGAAGTAAAGCAAATTTGAAAAGTCAGTTTTAGGTGGCCCAGTTCAGAAAATTTGACTCAAATACTGATATTAAAAATCAACACAAATTTTAAGTGGACCGTTTGGAAAATGTGATTTATATTAAATTTAAAACAAAATTTTCAACTTTGCAGAAATTACGTTCATTTAAACGTTAAGAACTTCAACTATATTCAGTTAGAATCGTTAGAATCATTATAATGTGTAAAATAAGAGGTTAAAATTTGTGTATCAAATTCAACATATGTATTTCCTTGTGTTGAATTAACACAAAGTTTTGAGTGGACTGTTTGAGACATGTGAAATATGTTGAATTTTACACAAAATTATTTACTGTGATACAAATTTCAATTTGGATTTTGATAATTAAAGAGAAGAGTAATCAGTAAATTCATTATTTGATAAAAAGACGAATTTATGAATTCCCTCCACCAATAGGTATAATAATTAATAAAAATTTGAATCGTCTTCAATTTTTTCAAAACTATTTAACAGAATGTGCAACAAGACCGAAATTGATTTATCCGAATATTTAAATTCGCGAAATTCCATTTGCCTGATAAAAATAGAATTCTTTTTTTTATCAAATATACAATTTATTCGAAAATTAAACTTCTAAAAACTCCATTTTTCTGTATGTTTAACTCTACAAATTTATATTCGTCTGCACTGAGAGAAATAGATGGTAAGAACTTTACTATCTTTGATGGTAGAGAGGTTATGTTACACTCTACCATCAGAGATACTACACCGTACCATCTAGATGCTACATCGTACCATCCAGATGCTATCAGATGCTAACCCGTACCATACAGATGTTATCTCGTACCATCTAGATTCTTGTCCGTATATTTAAGATCAGATATGGTATCTGGTACCATCTAGATGGTATCCCGTAGTATCTATTTCTCTCAGTGTGAATATTTAACTTTTAGAATTTATATTTGTCAGAGCATTCAAGTTCCCGAATCCTACATTTCTAAAAGAGCTTTCTAATTGGCTGGTAACATTTCCGGAAAGATTACTAGCCAATCAGAAAGCTCTTTTAGAAATTCTACATTTTCTGTGTCGGATAAATGCACATTTGTCAGTTTAGTATTCTGGAAGTTAATTATTTTGACAAATAAAGTTTCGGTTATGTAAAAATCCAGGCAAATGGTAAATCTGGTAAATGAAAAATCTGTCAAATACATATTCGAAAAATAAAATATTCTAACTTACTATTTTTTTAGTTTTTCTCGGAAATTTTGCTGAAAATTCCACTAAAGTGGAAATCAATTGTTAAATTAATTAATTTCAATCAGTAGCTAACTTTTTAATAATTCCTATTTAGATGCGACTCGATAAAAGGAAGTATTGACAAATTCGAATTTGTCAATCAGAGAAATATATTTTAAAAATCGCTTTTCACGACAAAGAATTTAAAAGGAAAATAATCTCAAACCGGAAACATAACAGTGCAATCAGTTGATAACGTTAAAAGTGGTAAAAATTGTAGATAATTAAGCGTAATAACCGATGTAAATTTCATGTCAATGAGAATGACTGGTCTTGACGAATAATCTGCTTGAAAAAAGAACGAGAAAATTAAAAAAAAACCAAATCATCTTCCAACAAAAATTATAATTAAATAAAATCACAAATTTATGTTTTGACATCGACTTTAACTTCCTTTTCAAAATTTATTCTACATTGCAAAAAATTACGAAAAATCATAATTTAAAACTAAAAAAAAATGTTAAAAAAAAAGTAAAAAAATGTTTTTCCATTTTATTTTATGATTAATGAACTCCCCGGCGAAAAATTATTTCCACAATAATTTTGTTAATACAGCTGAAAATGGGACAGAACCCTTCCTTTATAAATTTGTGGTAAAAAAGAATAAAAAAAATACTTGGAAAAAATAATAATTAAAACGGGAAATCAATCAAAAAAAAATTTCATTATTTTGTGACATGTTCCTTGAATCGTTTCAAATATCTACGATGAATTTTTTATCGAAGGTCAACTCGTGCGGAACTTAATACCTTATCATTTCATTTTTTTCTAACAAAACCGAATGCAAGAATTTCGTGATATTTTTATCAATGGTGACTCATGGTTTTTGAACTCTCATTAATCAGTCAGTTTCTAAAACCTTCTTTTTTTCGTAGAAATTGATCAAAGAAATATGACACAAAATAAATATTAGTCTTAAATCATCAAAAAGTGGAAGACCATGTTCAGAGGCAATTTCATAATATTTCATAATATTTCAATTTATCAATCGTTTATAGTTTTAAATTGAAATAAATTCAAATTCGGACCAATTAATAGAACCTGTAAATAAATTCAGGTTTTAATTGATAAAAATTCGGAAAAATTCCTGAAAAACAATTTTACCTCAGATAACCGGATTTTTTCAGATTGATTTTTTAATGTTCAATTAACAATAACAAATTTTAATATCATAATATCACGGAATCATTTAATAATATTCCAAGAGTCTAAAAATAAGTTATAAATAAATAATAATGTTCATAGTAATACAAAAAAATCTAAAATACGATAAATAATAAGAATATCAAAATAAAAGAATTTGAATTGATCAAAATTTTGATTAATTAAAATTGGTATTGATCGAGATATATATAATAATAATAAAATTAATAGACAAATGACAATTTAAATCGATCGATGCCACGTTTATCTATTCTTGATCAAAAAATAATTTATTAAACAAACAGAACGATCAATAATTACAATTATTTTAAGAAATAACTCACTGCATTTTTTTCAATAAAGTTTAGATACAAAAGAAACTTGGGAATTTTATTAACGCCTATCTGAAAAAGCAATAATTCTACTATATGTTGATTAATTAAATGCAAAACTATTTTTTTTTATCAGAAACTGATGAATAGCAAACAGATTAGAATGTTCTTGACAATGGAATATTTAACTGACGTCAATAGAATAAAACAGATATTTTCCTTAACAATTTAAAAACATTTTTTTAAATAACAACTCAAGTAGCTATGTTTTCTCTACTTGGGGAAATAATTTTTTCAAATATGTTTAATAGTTTAATTAGTATATTTAACGCGCGAAACAGACAGACTGCAATTTTAATTGATCTTAATGACCTGCTAATTAAATTAATTAAATAATAACACGCTTTTAAAAATAGGATTAGGAAATCTTAACTAATAACCTTCAACTAAATTGAATAGTTTTTAATAATTTTAATTTCTTAGTTAAGTTAATAATTTTCTTAAATTAAAAAATTCTTAATAAAATTCTTAATTCTCAATTTACAAATTTTTCTTATGTATCCATTGCAACACTGAAATTTATAAGCTCAACCTATTTATCTTTTTTAAGTAAACCATAAAAGATTTTTTATTCGAGCTCCTTTTTCTCTTTTCCAAATAGAGAATATACCATTTTGGTCACGCTAGTCTCTGCCAAGATTGGTATTGATCAGCCATACGATAAGGTTGCAAAAGATTACTCTTTCATTTTTAAAATTCTAGGGTATTAATTTTATCACAGTTTCTAAGTTTTAATTTCATTCGCGGAGATTAGAAATTGATATGAAAAGTTAATTTCAAGTTCCAGAAGTCATAATTAATTTTTGTTGTTTTTTTTTGTTAATTTGAAATTTGCAATAGTTTAAAAAAAAAATTTTTATTAACTGGCCTTAATTCGTCATTTTATCAAAACATTTGTAACTTCAAAATGACAAAATAGGATATAAATTTAAGTGCAAAAAGAAAGTGTAAAAAGTTAGTCATATAAGACTTATCGATAACTAAATAAAGACTAACTATCAAAACTTTACGAAACTTGAAACTAAATTATATTAAATATAAAACATATTTTCAAATGGTCATAAGACACTGCGCTTAGATCAATTATATAATTGATTTTAAAATCTATACACTTCTATTTTTGACTTCAAACACATTTTAATAAGTGCCTATTCATAATAACATATTAATGATTAGGTATAGTTTTCTCGCGACTGTTCCAGGCAAAAAGTAGTGTTGAAAATTAAATTAATTTCAAACAATGTAATAGACAGAAAAAAATTACCCACTGAAATTATTTTAAAATCAGCAAATTTTCTTTGATTTTTTAGATTGTTTTGGTGATTACAATTTTGAAATTTTTAGGCATTTTTGGAAAACTATTTAGCTTCTTGTTAGAAACAAAAGTTCCACTATTTTAAAATTATATTTTAAAATTGATTTGCCTGTTTACGAAAACATTATTCTAGTAATTATTTAACACTTTTTCCAAGGATTGTACCGAAAAAAATCTTGATAACTTGTAAATAATATTTCAAAAATTAAAATGTAAATCTTTTTTTTCCTTAAAAAAAACTACGTTGTAAACCTCAGAAAATTATCTAATCGGCAAAGTTGTGCAGAACGATTTTCCAATAAAAATGAGTTAATTTTTGTAATCGACCCATTTTGGAAAATTTTGCAAAAGAATAAATTCTCCAAATAGAAAAATACAACCAATAAATTTTTTTCAATTTTTTCAAACATTTTTCTTCGCAAATTTAACTTTAGAATTATAATTACTTAATAATTACATATAATATTAAAAAATATAGTAATGTAGATACAATTAAAATCCAAACTATCAAAGTCTTGTAACTAAAAAGCATATTTTTATCGTTGAAGATATATTTTTTTAAATTTAAAAGATTATCTAAAAAAATATATTTTACAAAGTTTCTTAAAAGTTAAGTAGAGTGATAGCTATAAATTATAAACAAATTTTTAAAATTTTAAAGTATGGATGAAACATAAATTTAGAGAGCTAATTATCTAAAAATTAATAATCTGGGTATTTCGTTAAATAAATAAATATTTAGTTTTCTTGGAATTAAGCGACATTCTTATCGTTCAATAATCTGATGTTTCCCGCTTAGTAGCAACGATCGTTAACCCGACTTGATATAAATTATAGAAGACTGCAAAGTCAAGGAGGAAGAAATTTCCCTTCCAGTATGAATACACAATAAATAAATACTCTGTAATTGAATAATTATTCACACCCGCTTAAATTTAGTACATTTAGTGTAGGTAATTATTTATCAAAATTATGCCAATTTCTAGTTTATTAAATATTTTTTAAATTAAAAAACAATTATTTAAAAATTTTATAATTCTACCTCACTGAACACTTTCTTAGTTATGAAAATCATTTATTTAGTTTGGACAGAAATCAATTATTTTAGTATAAAAATTCATCGAATCAATAAAAGAAGTACTAAATGCCCTAGATTTCTCAGGATACGTTATCAAGCGAAAGTAGTTGTACGAGTGAAATAGTACACGACCAAATGTGACACAATTATTGTATAATATGAAGCGTAGGTTGAGAAGAATTCTAGTTAGGATCGATCAAGACGAATAAATCTGACTTTGTCCAATATAAACATTCCATAAAGTTCAATTTAAAATACTTAATAAACTAAAGATCTTCAAGCTTGATTGCTTTAAATACGACAAATTTTAAATTGAACAATTTTATTATGTAATAATATTTAATAATATTATTTTGAAAAAATAAAAACAAGTATTAAGACATTTTTATTTAAAAATTAAGAATGTGAGAGGAAGGAAAAAGTGATTTAAAAAAAAAGTGAAAAAAAATAAATAACATTTTTTATTTTTCTAATCGGCGGAGCTCTTTTCGAAAAGAATCAATTTCTTTTCTTTCATTTATTAAAAATGGAGATTTCTTAATTTGATAAATATGTGCCCGCGATAAATAAAATATTTTATTGAAAAACCTGGTATTTTTAACAATCAGGGTTGCCACAAAAATTGTCTTTCGAAATTCCAGGCTTTTTCCAGGTTCTCCATGTTCAAATTCTCTCAAATTCCAGAGTAAATTACCCTAATATTTCAAGCTTTGGTTTAGACTTTAAATAGAATTTTAATACGAATTATTTTTTGTTGATTTTAATTTTTAAGTTGAAATTAAAGGTTATACAGGGTGTCCAGCGATTTTTGAAAAAATAAATTCAAGTAGGACATTTCAAGAATTTCAAGGGACAAAAAAAATTGTTTACAAGGATATATTTTGTTGAAGTCATTGGTTTTGTTCATTTGAAACTATAAATTTGGGTAAATGCAAATAATGAAAATTACGAGAATATTTACAAAATTAAAGGAAAAGTCTAAAAAATAACAGAAATAATATTCACAATTGAAAACAGAATTCGAAAAATGTCTAGATAACTAAACATTTGAATAAAATAATTTAAAAAATTAAACAAAAATATTAAATTTAAACAAAAAAAAATTGAAAAATTAAGAAAAATATAAGAATATGGAATAATAATTTTATGGAAATAATTGTACATTGAATAAATGTATTGAAAATAGAAAAAAATAATTAAAATTGAAAAAAAATAATTGACAATTTAAGAGTAAAATTGAAATTTAAAGATTATAATTAAAAATTGAAGAAAGCCGAGAATTATTGAATATAGAAGAAAATAATTAATAATAGAAAAAAAATGACAAAATGTAGAAAATAAATCAAAATACAACTGAACAAACTAATTAAAAATTTAAACAATAATTATAAAATTGTATGAGAATAATTGAAAAATAACGAGAATAGTTGAAAAAGTAAAGAAAATATCTAGAAAATGACGAAAATAAATATCAATTCAAAAGAAAATTCAAAAAATTACTAGATAGATAGAAAAAAAAATTGTCAAAAATAAACAAGAAAAATTACTTTTAAAGAAAATAATAGCAAATTGAAAAATTAAGAAAATTATACGAATAAATGTTGAAAATAATTGAAAATTAAACAAAATAATTCAAATTTTAAGAATATATTAAAAAAATGAAGAAAGTAAATGAAAAAAGTCAACAATTATTAAATACCCAAGAAAATAATTGAAAACCGAAAAATGGAATTCGAAGTTGAAAAAATTGAAAATTGAAGAAAATAATTGAACAATTTAATTAAAAATTAAAGAAACTTATTGATAATTGACAAAAAATAACTGAAAAAAACGTGATTTTTTTAAAGTTAAAGAAAATGATTAAAAATTGATAATTGGAATTGAGATTTGAAGAAAATAATTATAAATAGAAATTGTAGAATTGAAAAATCAAATAAATTACTTAACAATCTCTATAATTAAAATAAATAATTGAAATAATACGAGAATTATTGAATATTCAAGAATTAATTGAAAATCGTGAAAATTAATTGAAGATTAATGAAAATTTTATGAAAATAATCAATGATTAAAACAAAAATTAAAAAATGATAAGAAAAATTTAATAATTTAAAAAATAATGAAGAAATGAGGAAAATAATTGAACTTAGAAAAAATATTCGAAACTGGCGAGAATAATTGAAAACAGAAAAAAATATTTAAAAAAGTTAAAGAATAATTAAGAAATTATAAGGGAATAAATGAAAATGAAGAAAAGTAGAAAATAATTGAGAACTAATGAAAATAATTTATATTTAAAGGAAATAACGAGAAGAATTACAAAATGAAAGAAAATATCTAAAACATGACAAAAAATAATTGAAAATTGAAAACAAAATTCGAAAAGTGGGTAGATTAATACTCAATTGGAAAAAGTAATTAAAAGGAAATTCTGAAAATAATTGAAAAATAAAAGGAAAATTACAAAATGACGAAGATAATCAAATGTTAAAGAAAATAATTAATAAATGAGGAGGAAAATAATTGACAATTGAAAAAAAATTCGAAATCTGACAGGAACAATCGACAAAGAAGCAAAATAATAAAAGAAGTTAAAGAACAATTATAAAATTTTAAGAGAATAAATGAGAATTGAAAAAATAGTAGGAATTAATTGAAAATTAGAGAAAACAATTAATAACAGAAAGAAATAATTGAAAAATAACTATAATAATTGCAAAATGGAAGAAAATATTTGAAAAATGACGAAATAATTGACAATTGAAAAGAAAATTTTAAATTGCTAGATTAATAGAAAACTGAAAAAATTAAACAATAAATATTAAATTTAAACAAAGTAGTTGAAAATGGAAAAATTAAGAATATTATAGGAAGAATTGGTGGAAATAATTTCAAATTGAACAACTGGATTGAAAATCGGAAAAAAAATTAAAATTAAAGAGAATAATTGAAAATTGAAGAGTGGAATTGAAATTTAAAGAATATCTATAATTAAAAATTGAAAAAAACAGAGGATTTTTTAATATAAAAGAAAATCATTGAAAATTAAAGATTGGAATTTAGAACTGAAGAAAATAATAAAAAATTGTACAAATAAATTGAAGAATCAAGAATTAAATTGAAATTTGAAGACAATAGTTGATCATTGAAAGGGAAATTTAAGGAATTTAAGGTTTTGTTTCCGAATTCAAGACCATTTTAAGGACTTTAAGGACAAAAAATCAATTCAAGGATTTCAAGGGTCGCTGGAAACCCTGATTATAATAATTCTTGCGCATATTTTACGGAAATTTTGATTGTGAATTAGAAAGAACTTTTTCAAGTCTTTTGGGGCATTTGTTTTTAAATTTTAAGAAATTTCAGAATTTTTTTAAACTTAAGGAAAAAATTCCAGAAATATTTTTAAATTCCATACTATTTCCAGGTTTTCCATACCCTTTTGGAAATTCCATACCTTTTCCAGGTTTTCCAGGTTTTCCAGGGTCTGTGGCAACCCTGAACAATGTTATAAATATTAAAATAGCGTTATTTTTAAAATCGTTTTTATTTTGTTATTTATAAAATTTATGGATTAAAATGAGAAACGAATGAGAAAATTTAAAATTCACAGAAAATACCAAAATTCTACGAATAAACGCAAAAAAAAGAATCGAATGATTTTTAAACATGAGGAAATTGAAAAAATATATAAAATTATATAATAATCAGCAAAGTAAAAAAATTATTTAAAAAACTTTTTCAATCAAAAAGAAAAGTATTAAAAATCTTTAAAATAACGCAAAAATATTGGAATATTTAAAACTATCTAAAAATACTAAAATCTTTATAAAAATTAGAAATCCAGGCAAAAGTTTCAATAAACTTCAATAAAAATTTTCTTTGAAAAATTGAGAATATAAAAAAAACATCGTCAGGGAAATTACGGAAAAAAATCCTTTTTTTTACAGGAAATTTTCCTGGAAGAATTACGTGAAAATGAGATTTGAAAAAAAAATTTCTAAAATTCCATTTGTCTCAATATTTAATTTAACTCCACGAATTTATATTCGTCAGACTATTTAACTTGTGGAATTTATATTTGTCAGAATATTTATTTTCACAAATATGCATTTGTCAAAAATTGCATTTATCATATATTTAGTCTCGAATATTTAACTTACCGAAACTTCATTTGTCAGAACATTTAACTTCCCGAATCCTACATTTCTAAAAGAACTTTCTAATTGGCTGGTAACATTTCCGAAAAAATTACTAGCCAATCAGAAAGCTCTTTTAGAAATTCCACATTCTTTGTGTCGGACATATATATATATATATATATATTTAATAATATTATTTTGAAAAAATAAAAACAAGCATTAAAAATTTTTTATTTAAAAATTAAGAATGTGAGAGGAAGGAAAAAGTGATTTAAAAAAAGGGGGAAAAATAAATAACAGCAAATTTTCTTTGAAAAAATGAGAATATAAAAAATAAACATCGTCAGGGAAATTACGGAAAAAATCCTTCTTTTTTTTTACAGGAAATTTTCCTGGAGGAATTACGTGAAAATGAGATTTCTTATCGGAATGATCAGATGTTTTTTTTTACACTTGAAGTAATCGGAACGGTCGGGAAGTCACTTTCTAACATCAATGAGCAAAATAGACAAAACGTAACTACTGGTTGAGATTTTCAAATGGTTTGAATCAAGATATGTAATTTCTAGTTTAAAGTATCTTATATAATGAGAGAATGTATTTTTAAACATCACCTAATTCAAATGAAAAAAATTTGTACAATATTTATTTATTTAATAATTAAATCCCTACGGTTACATAAAATCATAAAAAAGTCGTACAAAATCTAAATTATTAATATGGATTTTAATTAAACAAGTTTTTATTTTATTTATTTATTCACCCTAAATTTTTATATAGTTTCGAAATTCAATTTCAAAGTTGTGTAAAACGTTTTTTTCTATCTGTTTGTGAAATATTTTGTATAGGTAGATTTAAAAAAAATCAAGTTTCAAGAACTATAAATTAATAATATAAAAATTAATTGAAGAAGTTATTAAAAAAAAAGAATTTTAAATGCAAAAAACAAAAAATGAAAAAATATGAATTATTTTACGAACTTTTGATCAATTATAATCTGGATATAGATTAATCGATTCGTTTTGAGATAAGGAATATGATTTTTGTATTTATTAAGTTGTATTTTTTAGCATGGAAAAAAATTTTGGCAAAAAACGATTTTTTCGATGAAAAAAGGTGCTGAAAAAAATTTGATTGGGTATTTTCAAAAATCCCTGTGTTCAAGTTCAGATATTTATGAACTTAATAAGCTATACAAATTTTATTAAAATCCATTGAAGCGTTCTCGAGATATCTTCACGACAAAAAAAATTATACACTCACACACAAACAACATGCATCTGGACATTTTTGCTTAAAATTGAAAATTTACGCTTTTCAGATAAAAATAGGTCGATTTGGACTATAGTTGGAAAATCGAATATTTTAACGATGACAAAGCTTTCTCTATGAGAAAGCAAAAATCAATTAATTTAGTATTTAAAAATATAAAATTACAAATTTTAAGAAAAATTAGGATGAATTGCAAGTAAATTGTTCTTAAAAATGGTAATACGTTCATAAGTTTTAGACAAATAAAAAGGAAAAGTATATTTTAAAAAAATAAAAAAGAGATAAGAAAGCTTCTAAAGACGATGACATAACTAACTCGGTAACTTTCAACAAGTAAAGAAATAGGCTTGTTTACCTTTTAGAAGAGCTTCCTTATGTCAAGAAGAAAATTACCTACATCGATACTTATAAATTCTATTATGCTTTCCGATTTCTAATATTTTTCCAAATTTTGAATTTTTGAAAACATCTGTTTATTTTTATACTTTTTTATTTACTTTGTTATAATTTTTTGAAAAAATACATTTTTTATACTAAAAATGAACAAGAAAATTTAATTTATGTTTTGTTTCATTAAAAGTAATCAACACTAGTCATTATCATATTATTAAAAAAAAAACTTTCAAGAAACATCATTGCCATACTGTATACAAAAATGTTTAATTAAGAAAAGATTTAAGAATTTTATTTTTAAACACAAAACATTCAATTTAGCGACTATTTTTTTCAAAAAAAGACATAAAGATAGCAGTATATTTTTGAAAGACTTTACATTCGAAATATAAAAAACGACTTTTTAAGAATGTTACACACAGTTTCGAACATTTTTTTTAACCTTTCCACTCAGCGTTGACTAAGAAATCGATAAATTCTCATGTAGTATAAAGTTATTTGTACAAAAAACATTATAATTAAAATTAAACTGGCCATATCGATCCTGATACCGTACCGATGATATGTCAAATTTCAACCGGAATTTTTATTGTAATTCGATTATGATTGATGGATGAATTTATTTTTGTACTCTCTTTCTGAGAAATTCGCTCAATAATAAAATGCATTGACTTATAAAATAGAGGAAAATTTGTTTTAAGATAATAAATAAAATTATATCGTTTAAAACATGTTACTCTACAAAATATTCAATTTCTTGACTATATTATGACTATCTTTTTAAAATGTTTTGATTTTAAGAAAAAAATCAAGAGGACAATTTTTATAATTTCTATTTATTTAAAAAAATGTTCTGTTAAAGTCTGTAAATCGGGATATTGAATAACAGTTTTGAAAATACAATAACATCATTTATAGAGCGAATCAAGCATCAGAGCACAGAAGGGCATAAAAACGTATCTCTTTATGTTCTTTAGAATCGAGTCGCTAACATATCTGGTGAATCCATGAAACCGGTTGGAACTCTTGTTTCTTATTGGTCTTCGAATAGTTAAAGACAGCCTTATGTTTTTAGATTCTTTTCTTCCCTAGTTTAAGAACACTTATGATGTAGTCTAAAAACTTGTTTAATTGTTTAAGAACATAGATTTAGTATAGATTAGATAAACAATCAAAGATTAAATATATAACATAAATAATAAACATACTCAATAAAAAAATCTTTTGCAATGATTTTGAGCTTTATACAAAAATCTTGTTCTAGACAGGAAAATTAGAATTAAAATAAGTAATTTACAGGCGCCTTATATCGTTCTCTTATAAATTGCAAATTAAATTCCAAAGGAATTTCCATAATTTATGATTATAGAATTAGAACGTTGCTTTGCAGCTGAAAAAACTTTAGAAAGTCATTTATTATTATAATTTTATAGTATATAATGTATGATTTTTTTAATTAAACGTCGGCATAACTTTTTTTACATAAATTATAATTTGGGCAGTAAAGATGATAATATAATTTAACTTTTTATAATTTAATAAGTAGTTATTTTTAAGATTCTAAGAGATAATATATAATTTACGCGACAATATTTTAAAATATATTATTTGCAAGAGATGTATGAAGGATAATTTATTTAATTTATAATTTGAAAAGATTTGATTTGTTAGATAAAAGATAGAAAGTAATAAAAGTTATTGCGATATGAAAAGTTGTTATTTGTAAGATGCGAGATAGAAATGAAAATGATAAAAATTCTGAAAATAATGATCAATAAAAAACATTGAGCTGAGGTTGGAAATGGAACAAAAGTAGGGTATTTGGGTGCAATAACGTTTCGTACGAATGGAGCACTAATGTCATTCACCTACATTTTTCTGGACTTCCGACGCGTCCACGTGGCCTCCGGTTATCCTCTCACAAGGATCAAGAATTACAATAGGCTGGACCAGCAGCTTCTGGAGCTCTTTACATTATTGTTGGTTCAGTAACCTCCATGAAGGTTAGGAACCATATAATCTTCTCGTATTCTCTCACTATAGTTGCACTTAATATGAAAGCTAGGTTCGAATTTCACTAACAAACACGAAGAGCGTCTGTATTCAAAGATACATTTTCTATCAAGGAGAAATTCGAATAAAATAGATCACACATCTCTCATTCTCTTTCAAGGCACGAGATATCCAAGGATGAACTCGCGACAGAATTACTTTTTTGCACATATGTTTGGATTTACATGTTGCTTCTATTTAAATAAAAACAGATTCGAATCCGCACTATTTAAAAGATTGTTATTCGTTCGCGTCAAATCGCGGACTGTCGCTTTGACGTTTCTTGTCTTTCGGAGTCTGCATTTAAGAAGTTTGAAGTAAGAAGCAAGAGACAGAGATACCAACTGACATAACTGTCAATATTTCTGTTTGTTTGGGTTGGTAAAGTAGAGTCAGTGCTAGGAAGCAGGTTACAAAAATACACGTAAGTCGTTGTTTTTCACGTAAATTACATTAGTTTTTTTGCATTAAATAATACGTTAATACGTATTTTACCCACAACCAGAGATGGGCAGAGTTGGGAAGTTACGCGTTACTTCGAGTTTTTGACGTAAATTACGTGCGATTTTACGTTTGTTACAATACGCTTCCATTCAATTGACCTCAACTTTAAATGAACTTCCATTTTATTTGAACTTTTCCGTACTGTAATTAAATTCGTTATTTAATGTTATTTCTTTTTATTTTGTCATTTACAAATTTTGTTATTAACAGAAATGTTCTTCAAAGTTTCATCTAGTGCTATAAGGTTTATTTTTAAGAAAATGTTAATAAATTAAGTAGAAAAAATCGGGTCGCCCACATTTTCTCCAAAACTCAATTGTCAGAATATCCATTTGACCGAATTTTATTTATCTAAAATTGCATTTATAGGAAATCTCGTTTATCCAAATTCGCATTTATCGAAAATCTCATTTATCCGAAATTGCATTGATCAAAAGTCTAATTTGTCAGTAATTTGAATTATCTAAAATCTTCTTTTATCAAAAATTGCATTTATCAGAAATCTAATTTGAAGAAATAAGATTTAGAAATCTTATTTGTCCGAAATTGCATCTAACAAAAATCTAATTTTTCAGAAATTTCAATTGTCAGAAACCTCTCTTATAAAAAATTGCATTTATCGGAAATCTCATTAGACCAAAAGATTATAAGTAATCTAATTTTTCCGAAATTGAATTTCTAGGAAATCGTATCCATTCAAAATTGCATTTATCAGAAATCTCATTAGTCCGAAATTCCATTTATCTAAAGTTTTATTTATTAGAAATTGCATATATCAGAAATCTCGTTTGTTTGAAAGATAAATTGTCAAAAATCTAATTTTTACGAAATTGCTATTGTCAGAATTATAATTTGTCAAAACGATTATTTACCAGAAATATCATTAATTTAAACTTGCATTTATCAGAAAACTAATTTGTGCGACATTGCATTTATCACAAATCTAATTCAACCAAAATTGCATTTATCAGAAATCTAACTTGTCCGAAAAGTAAATTATAAGAAATCTCATTTGTCCAGAATTGCATTTATCAGAAATTTAATTTATCAGAAATTGCATTTATCAGAAACCTCATTGATCCAAAAAAAGCATTTATTATCAGAAATCTCTTTTGTCCGAAAGTTATAGTTACGCGTAACTTCGATTTTTTTATGTAAATTACGTTTATACGTCTATACGTACGTACGTAAAATACGTCAAAAATCCCACGTAATTTACGTGAGGTTTAATTACGTGCACACCCCTGGGAATATTGTGTATAAAAAAAAGAGCGCTTTTGTACAACAATTCCTGGAAAAAAAATACAGAAAATATGCAAGAATGAAACAAACTTATACCAGTGCTAAGTAGTAGAATGAGGCAAAGAATTACTTTTAGAAAAAAATTTATGAAAGCGCCTAAAGATAATTTTCCGTATGTAAATTGCGTGAAGTTATTGCGTAATTTACATACATTACTTACGTATATGTTCTTAAATGAATTATTATTTTCATAGCGAAGGTACTTTTTTTAAGGTAGTTTAATAACAATCCTTTATATTTTGTAAATAAATATATTAAATTTATTTCAATATTTCTGTCAATAAATTTCCTTTTTTCCTAAAGAAGCAAAATCAACAGAAAAATTAAACAAACATCAAACACTATTTTCAAAACATTTAAAAATACAAAGAAACAAACATTTGAACAAACTTAGATTGTAACTAAACTATTATTAAATGTTCACAAATAAATTTGTCAATTTTTGAAGTCTAACAAACTTATTTGTAACTCTCTCCGAGACGTGATCACGTTTATTATTTTATATAATCTCCAGCTACTCTATCGAAAACATTGAAATATAAATTACTGTTTATATTGCAAAAATAAATTTTACACAAATATTTTTTTCAATCAATCTTCTCGTTTTGTTTCTTCAGTTTCTTCTTTCAATATTTTAGTATTTTTTATATTTTTTCTCTTAGGTTTCGTGCCATTATTCAAATATTTTCTAAAAGTCCTACAATCCAGTTGAGTATTTTTATTGAACGCTGTTTTATGTCTCTGTAAAGAGTAATTATCTGGAAAGCCTTTGTCGCACATGTCGCATTGATAAGTATATTCTCCCGTATGTGACAGCATGTGAAACCTTATAGTTCTTTTTATCGCAAAAGACTTGCTGCAAATATCACACAAGTAGGGTTTTTTATCTCTGTGCGTAAGTTCATGTTCCTCACAATGTTTCTTTACCAGGAATAGCTTTTTGCAAAATTCACACTCAAATGTGTTTTTTTTAGTGTGCACCCTTCTGATGTGTTTATTCAAAACTGCCTTGATATTATAAATTTTCTCGCAGTGTGGACATTTGAACTGTGTCTTACTATTGTGAAATTTCATATGCGATATTAAATAGACTTCTTGAGAAAACCTCCTAAAACAAATCTTGCACGTGAACTTGTTATCTGCAAAATGTAAAGTCATGTGTCTGTCCAAGGACATTTTGTTTGCTAGCTCTCTCTTGCAAATATGGCAGATCTTTTTATATTTATTCGTATGTACATATAAATGTTGCCTTACATCTAATTTTCTCAAAAATGTTTTATCACAAATTGCACAAGAGAAACGTCTTTCTGTGGCATGCAATAGATGATGCCTTTTTAACGACCCCTTTGTTAAATAGGACTTGTCGCATTTAGGGCATTGGTATAGTACCTGCGGATTGTGAATTTTCATGTGATTATTTAGATTCGTTTGACACGACAAAGTTTTATCACAAACTGAACATTGAAACTTCTTTTTCTTTTTTGGTCCTTTCTCTGAACAGATTTCAAGTTCAGATTCGTCAAGTTTCTCTATTTTTACATTTACAGGAGTATCGTCAGAATCATCTGAATAATTGTCCACTTTTTCTAAAAGAATTTCATCTTTCTCAAGTTTGGCAAATGGATTGACCACGCTTTCCTGGTTAATTTTATTTCCTTTCGTGGAACTTTGACTATTAATAAAAAACGAATCTTCCAAGGAACTTTCAAAAGGAAAACCTTAAAATTACAAAATTAATACTTAATGAGTTAAATTGTCTGAAATTCTGTGTTCTAGGTTGATTTTGTGAAATAATATTTTAATGAGAGAAATAAACATTCATAAGAAATAATATACTGAAATACAACTTACTGTCAAATTCTGCCTGATTATCAAAATTGTTTTCTATTTCGGTTATTATAGGTATTTTTACCAAATTTGAAACTTTGACTGCCTTTTCTTCTTCTATTTCGCATTTTATATTTTGGCATATTTTACTTTTTCGGCTTGATTCAGTGAAATTATTCTTTTTAACAGATTGTTTATTCTTTTTCCCAATTGTGATTGTTAATTTAAAAATCATATCCTCATTTCCATTTTGCGAAATAATTTGCTGAAAAGTGTGAAAATTAGAAATTAAAGTTTTTTTTTAAGATCCTCATCCTTTAATTGGAAAATTTGACTCACCTCTGTAAAAAAAAATATTGGAAAATTAGTGTTAATTCGTCATTTTCAAACTTAGTTTTTAGAGAAAATTTGTAACCTTTCACTTAAAAAATGAAACTTAAATTTAATAATCCAAATTACCTTTTATATCAGAAACGACTTCTGAATTTGCTTCATATAAAATAATTTCCTGGAAACGTTACAACAAGTTAATAATATTAAAGAATATTTTTAAATTTCTGTTTATTAATTTATTATCCAATTCTTCACTTTTTCTGTAATTAATAATTATACTAAACATAGTGTCATTTTTAAAAATGTTAAATAAATCGTACCTTTTTTGGTTGTGTCAAAGCACTTTTTGCTCTTTGGTTTAGACGTTTACGTGAAAATTTCATTATAAGTAATTTTTTTATCAAAAAAATTCTACTATTTTCATCTAAAAATGATGAAAATTTTCTAGATGTTTTCTTAACAGTAAATAAAATGACTTATGAGTTTCCTTTTGTAAATTGAAGAGGAAATAATTATTTAGAGATTTGTTGCAGACGATTTTTGTAAAAATTAAAGTATTCTACACTACTTTCAAAAACAGAAAAATAACAATAATATATTTCATTTTACTTATTTATCAAGATAAATAAAAAAATAACAAGTAATAACAAGCACAACACCCATTATAGTACAAACTATAAACAAATGTTTATGCAAGGCTGTGTGTGTAGGTTTTTTACGTAACTGTACGCAAGTCAGTGGTAATTTTGTTCATTATATTGGTGCTAAATTGTTCACTGTAGTAGTTAATTCATTTTAGTGGTACTCGGTTGGTAATTTGAGGTAACTCACATCCTTCCCATCTCTGAACAATTGTCAATTGTTGAAATTTTTCATGATTTCAATTGGCTAATGATAATATAACCAACCAATCAGGAGTCAGTGAATTTTTGACAGTTGTCAGTTGTCATTGCTGCTGTATGTCATAGAAACGTCACTGATACAATTTGTAGCCCATCAATAATTTGTTATGATTTACTTGCTTTAAATGAATGCAGTTTTATAATTATTTCAATAAAGAAGTGTTAGACGTGTATACCTGTAATTTTGACATATGACACAGTGAATTTGAAAAGTGCTGCTAGGTAAACGCAGTAACAACACTCTTCCAGTATGTCGTTTTTCGGCGTAAATGTTAATCCGTTTTCCACACCAGTAGGACAGAGAATAGGTAAGTTATTTCCTTCTTTATTTTTTCTTTAAAGTGATGAATGAATCACCTAAACTATAAGTATAGTTATTTAATTATCAAACACGACTTGCTCTACTTTCCTGCAGACGAGTTCATGTTGTATTTTCCAGATGAGTTCTTGCGTTGAAATCGTTAAAATTTTATGTCACTTATATGATTGTTTTCTGTAATTAAAGAGCAAAGAAATACAATCTCTTATTTCTAATAATAATCATTATTTCCTGAGGATGTTAATTGTTGTTAAGATAACTCGCTCAGTTTCATAAGAATAATCTTTTTTAGTTGATGTATATAGATCATCGCCGCATACCGCATAAGTTAGAATACCTACGCATTATGTATTTAATGAGTCACACTCACTTAAAGATATTAAAACAATATGAGGACTTCATTTAAAGAAGAATTAAAAAGTCTTTTAAGTTCTAAAAATATTTATCTAATTAATTTTTATAAATCCGTTAAGTACAATGTGCATATTCAAATCATCTAAGTATCAAAATTTGAGAAACAAACTTTTTGTCATGATCAAATATTACTTTTATTAAGAATAGTGCTAAATAAAGAATTACCAAACTGATAAAAGATTTACTTGGACTTTAATTTCTTAAATTCACCTTAAAATGAAGAACAAAGAGTCTTATCAATTTGCAGCTTATAAATAAGCTTTGATAACTTCACTTTTGAGTTTTTAACAAAAGAGTTTATTGGTTTTTAATCTAGATATAAATTTTAGAGATTGAAAATAAATATTTCATGTGATTACAATTTGCAATTCATGATTTAAAATTTTTGCAATTGTTGTTTATTATTGTTATTCTAAAATAAATTCTAAATACAAAATTTAAATTGTTACATAAAAATTATACAGTTACATTACTTTTTTTTTACTCTGCTTTCTCCTTTTGTCCTTGAAACAATTGTGTCAAGATGTTTGAATGAAAAAAAAACTAATGGTGTGGGTGATTAATTATTTATTTTAATACTCATTTATTAGAAAAGGTTATTGATTAATTTCATAAAATATTAATTAAAGCATTGTCATACATACGAAATTATAATTTAATTATTAAAATTAATAATCTAATTCATTTTCAATAGTGTACATTCGTTGAATTTATTACTTAATATTAATAACTGCCCTTAATCTTAATAACTGTTTTAAACATCTAGAAAATAAATATTTTTCGATTGTTTATTACAATATTTTCAATTTTTCAGAACAAGCCACTGATGGCAGTCTTTCAAGTGAAAATTGGGCTTTGAATATGGAAATTTGTGATATAATTAACGAGACAGAGGAAGGTCCGAGAGACGCAATTAAAGCCATAAAGCGCAGACTCAATCAAGCTGCTGGAAAAAATTACACCATCGTGATGTATACACTTACTGTTAGTATTTCTATAACTAGTCTTATACACGTTCAAAACAAGAGTACCGTAAAGTTTATTATTTCAACTTATAAGTTTTTTATAAGATAAAGGAATATAAGTTTTCAAAATAAGTTTTTTTGTCAGTTATAAATAAAACTGTCATTATTCAAATAATTATTATCAATTATACATTAAAAATTGTAATCATTAAAATTATTCTTATTACATAGTTATATGCAAGAAATTTCTGTTATGATCAGGAAAAAATGTTTAATTATTAGGTTCTCGAAACTTGTGTCAAAAATTGTGGAAAACGATTTCATGCATTATCCTGTTCACGAGAATTTGTTCAAGAGTTGGTGAAGCTAATTGGACCAAAAAATGAACCACCTACTGCCGTTCAAGAAAAAGTATTGAATCTTATTCAAACTTGGGCAGACACCTTCCGTAATTTACCACATACGCAAGGAGTGACCCAGGTGTATCAAGAGCTTAAAGCCAAAGGCATACAATTTCCAATGACTGACTTGGATGCCATGGCACCTATAATAACACCTGAAAGAGTAACTAAGATCATATAATTTATAATTGCAGCAAAATCTACATGTCGATGGCTCCTAAACGAAAACACGTTATTCATGCGAGCAGAAAGAAAACACGTTATTCAGAAAAACAAATAGAAAACGTCTTATTCAAAATGATATTTTTGTTAAACGCTGTGTTACAATTTTAATTAATGATTGTTTTTAAAACTTAAAAATATGGAAATCCAGATCAATTGTTTATTTTATGTTAAATTAACTTCATACGATTGAAATACTTTATCTTTAAATTTTATATTGACTTAAAATTAATACTAAAATTTAAGAAAATTAGGTTACAAAATTTATCAGATGAGCTACGAGTTTTATATTTGTTTTTCTGAATAATGTGTTTTCTATCTCCCGTCTGGAATAACGTTTTTTCATTTAGAAGCCATCGATGTATCCTTACTTAAACCGTATATTATTTTAACAATATATTGTCCATTTATTCAAATATTTTTAAAATTTCCTCTTACAAGTTTAAGGCGAAGGACTGGTGATGGAACTTTTTTACTTTTTTAAAAAATGATTGTAAAATTTGAAAATTTCAGAGTGTGCCTGAAACAGAGCCGTGTTTACCGAGTAATCCAACAGAGGACCAAGCCTCCTTAATAGCGGGGTCTCAACAAATCCAATCAGCCAATCAATTGATTCAATTGAGCGATCAGCAGCTTATTAAACTTCAGGGAGATTTGGATGTTTTGCAAGGTAATATGCGAGTTTTGTCGGAAATGCTCGCATATCTCACAAGTCCAGAACAAGCCAATCAACAGTCAGATCCTGCAGATCTTGAACTTCTAACTGTAAGTTATTTAAAAAAATATTTTTAAAATAGAATATAATAAATTTCAGTAATTTATTGGGACAATCCATTATATTTCACCTAAAGTCGTTGCGGAGTATTTTTATAAATATGATTTTCAATATCCGTACAATTCATTTTTGGTAAATATTTTATAAAATTTTTTGTTTTTGCTTTGGAATATTAATTTTTAAGTTGAGGTGCACGGAAAAAGGTTATTTTCACAACTGTGAAAACTTGATAAGAAAACACATAAATAATTTAGACAGTATAATTGTTTTAAATTGTTATGTAAAAAAAGTTAGGTAAAAATTGATTTTTAAACTTACATGCCCATTGTCAAAAATCTTTCGGAATGTAGTAGAAATTTCATTTCAAACAGTTTGAATATTAATGAATTTTAATGATTAAATCTTATTTAAGTATAAACTTAAATAAGAATTTAAACAAATAAAATGATACTGAGACTGCTAACTTCAGTTTCTTAAAACTTCTTGCATTTTAACCTTCAATTTCAATTTTCGAAACTGATTTTTCGAACTGAATAAAACGACAATATCCACCGCCATAAATTTGATAGGATGGAAAACAAAGTCTAACATAAATATAAAGAAATAGATCGCAACGACTTTAGGTGAAATATAATGGATTGTTCCTATTGCAAACAATTTAGCAGGTCGTTTCCATTTTAATTCAGACAGGCTATGTATGTTGAAGTCAGAAAATCTTTTCCTATTGAAATATGTTATATTTCAGATAATTTTAGACAACACCTATTTTCCCGTTTTGGGGAAAATACTTTTTTAACGAAGTTATGCGAATTTGAAGTTTTAAGTTAAAAAGTTGGATTACAAGAAAACAACTTAAAAATTTTTTTAAAATTATTACATCTTTTTTGCTATTTTATATATTAAAATGATCCTTTCTGTGTCTAATTAGGACTTTCATGTTCTTTTAAATTCCATAAGTGAATTTAAAATATTTTCAAATTTAACAAAATGGCGGCGTTTATTCCAAAAAAATAATCAAAGTTTTTCAAAAACCCCAGTGTTTTTTTCTCTCTCGAATTTTTACTACTTTTTGGAGGTATAACGATTATTTCCTATAAAAATTTATTGGAGTCCCGCTTCCTAGGGAAGAATAAATTTTTTTTCTCTTTTTAAGAAAAGAAAATTCAAAGTTTTTTCAAACCCTGTACTAGATACTACAAAAGTCCAAATAGAAAAAATGCTCCTATTAAAAAGTAGAATAAAAAAGTCTAATTGCTTTTATCTCAAACTTGCGAATCTTTCGAATTATTAAGTATAACACGAATTAAATTCATAAATTTTGCATTTTTGTAAGTATAATAAAGTTTCAATATATTACTGAAATGCAAGAAATGTTAAATGCGTAAAAACAGACGAATTCTGAAATTAATTAAATAAATAATGATTTCTTAAAAACTTGAAATTACACAGTAGGTATGTCTTTAGGTTTTATAGTTTAAATTACAATTAAACTTCTTTTATATAAACTAAGAATCATACAATTTTAAACTTGATGAACATCAGGAATAGATTACCTTTATTTTTGGGAGATAAAAGCCATTAGACTTTTTTACTCTACTTTTTAAGAGGAACATTTTTTTTATTCGGACTTTTGTTGTACATATCTTGAACAGGGTTTGAAAAAACTTTGAATTTTCTTTCCTTAAAAAGAAAAAAAAATTTATTCTTCACCAGAAAGCGGGACTCCAATAAATTCTTATAGAAAATAATAGTTATACCTCCAGAAAGTAGTAAAAAAACTGAGAGAAAAAAACACTGTTTTTTAAGAAAATTTGATTTCAGGGATCACAGTTTCTCCCCGTTTTCACCTAATCCCCTTTTTCCCCCTTATTTTCCCCTTTTTTTAGAAAAATCACCTAAAACACCTAAAATCAAGATTTTATCACCTAAAACACCTAAAATCAACATTTTTCTCTTCTTTGACCTTCTTTTTTTAAAAAAGTTTCTATTTTTTCACTTTCGGAAATGCAAAAATTTATCCTTTTTTAGGGTGTCTGTAGAATGATGAGAAAGTAGTTATTGAATTTAAATGTTTAAAAATAATTTTTAACTTGAAATGGTTTTTTATTATTATTTATTGAACTTATTTAGATTTTAAACAGGAAACATAAAAAAATCATAAATAAATTAAAATTATTTTAAAAAGTTATATAATTTTCTTATTACCATGTATTCTTAATTAATTAAAGCAAATTAATTTATTGGATAAAAAAATGTTTTAATAAATATTTTTTACTCGTTTTAAACAAATATTACTAGTTTTGCATCATAAAATAAAACCATGTATTCTTGCTGAAATACATCAAATTTATTTTATTGGATGAAAAAAAATTGTTTATGAAATATATTTATTTATTTCAAACAAAAATTAATTGTTTTGAATTAGAAAATATAAAAATACAATAAAAGAGATTAATAAAAATAATTTGAATTGATTTTGTTATATTTCGCTGAAAGATTTTTAATTTAATTTCTTCAACATTATATCAGAAAATTTTACATCACAGATTTTTATGTTTCCTGTTTAACATCTTATTATTAAATAAATAATTTAAAAAACCATTTGAAGTTGAAAATGATTTTTAAAAATATTTAATTGCAACAACCATCTTCTCGTCATTGAACAGACAACCTATTAAAAGATAAATTTTTGTATTTCCGAAAGTGCTCTTTCTTTTGAAATTTTCATTAACAAATTAACCCCTTGCCTACTGAAATGACCGTTAACGACAAAAATCGACAATTCGGACGCCTGGTGGGGACTATAGGAAACTCTTTAAATAGTGCGAGAGTGGGGAGAAGTAACCGTAGGCAGAGGGTTAAACAAAAAAAGACTAAATTACTTAATAAAACTGTTTTGAAAAAAAGAAACAATAAAGTTTTGTAAAAGAAAACTTGAATTATTAATATAACCCTTTTTTCTTAATTTCCAAAATCCCCTTTTTATTAAAGAAAATCCCCATTTTTTAAAATCGAAATCCCCTTTTTTACCTAAAATTAAACGAAGAAACCACTGTGATCCCTGTGATTTGTATTTTTTTCGAAAAAAACGCCGCCTTTTTGTTAAGTTTGAAAAAAGATACCATAATTTATTTTTAAAAACTTTAACGTATTTTCTTGTAATCTCACTTTCCAACTTAAAAAATCCAAATCTGTATAACTTCATTAAAAGTTTTTTTTTTCACCAAAACGGGAAAATTCCTGTCGTCTAAAATTGTCTGGAAAATAACATATTTCAATGGAAAATGATTCCCTGACTTCAACATACATAGCCTGTCTGAATTGAAATAGAAACGATCAGCAAAGAGAATGTTAAATTTGGAATAACATTTTTTAGGAACTTTATAATACCTGCAAAGCAATGCAGCAGCGTGTAGTGGATTTAATCGGAAAATTGGCACATGATGAAATGACAGCAGAGCTGTTACGCGTTAATGATGAATTAAACAACCTATTTCTGCGTTACTCTCGGTATACGAAGAATAAGGTGGCCCCGAGTGCTATTCTAGCTCAGGCGATAGGACGTCCACCAAATGCTGAATCCAGTGCAACCAAACAAGAAGGCGATTCTCTAATTGATTTGTCCGATGGAGTTGAGCCGTTGGAGAAGCGAGTCGACGCGATTCAAATTTGCCCGAAAGGAAAAGAAGGCGAGAGTGACGAGTTCGATATGTTTGCTCAGTCTCGAAACACTACTTATGAAACGGCTAAGAGCAGGTTTATTGTTTTTACAATTAATTTTTAAAAATATATTTATATAAATTGGATATAATTATTAATATATTTATAAAATAGATGTTTTTTGTTTCTTATTTTTGGTCATAAATCAAAAAGATTTGATTTTTTGTTTAATTCATGTTTTATTAACGTTTCGGTTGCAATTTGTCAACAATTGCAAATCTACAACATTTTTTATAATTAAATAAAGTCTGAATTATATAAAAAAAAACAGTTACATTTGAGAATTAATTTTGAATTCTGAAAAGGGTTGGCAAATTGCAACCGAAACGTTAATAAAACATGAATTAAACAAAAAATCAAATCTTTTTGATTTATGACCAAAAATAAAAAAACAAAAACATCTATTTTATAAAAATTAAATAAATTTGGTCGAAACCAGAAAGAATATCAACTTTATATTAATATATTTCTTAATAAATAATAATAAAACACTAATGTGTTTTAGCGGCAGCAAGTATGAAGACAACATGGAGCAGGTGAGCGGAGATGGACTAAGTACAGCGATTTTAAATCGCAATAACCCTAAACACACACAGACTGCTTCTACAGTTCCTGCTGCTGCTGCAACCACAACTTCTAGTTCCACTGTGCGTAACTTGCTTGATTTCACCTAAAACAGTGGAGTATGGATAAAATTGGAATGAAAAATCCCTTTCTATATATGGACCAAATCGCGAAAATTAAAACTTTTGTAATGTAACAGTCTTGTTGAAAATTCTATAACACTCAAATGACAAATCATTCAGAAATTTCTATACATAAATCTAATAGTATTATCCCGTAGTATTATTTACTATTAATATAAAAATTTTTATGCCTTGTTTTTTAAGAGTTATGAATTTTTTTAAAAAAGACTGTTACGTTACACCTCCGCGATTTGGTCCATATTGAGAATTGAAGATATATAAATTGCTTTTGTTGAACAATGTTCAATTTCATACTCTGTTGTGTAGTTATCATAAATAACGGTCATTTAATGCACTCTCAAAATCGAACTTGGAAGTCTATTTTTTGCCAGTATAGCATAAAAATGATAATTTTCAATAATACCCGAAGTTTTGTTTTAAATATAATACATACCAGTAATATATTTTAAATATAATAATTCCAAAATTTATATTTTTACCAAAGTAATTTAGAAATTAAACTATTTAATCATCTATCAACTATTTTCAAAAATATTTTCAACATCCGAAAATACAGTTAATAATATTCCACACTTTTGGATAAAGTTAATTTATTATTTAGAAATTTTACCCAACGTTAATTATCTTTTACTTTTGATTAAAAACAATTTGCTTCAGGTATTGCCAAACAAATTAACATTCTTGTGTTGTATACTCAAAAATGCTCAAGTTTGTAATTGAGTAGCTCGAAGTTTATTTATTATATTTAATTTTTTGCTTGCTCTGTTTAGTGCTTGAATTTTTGTTTAAACTGCAAGAGAAAATCCAGTTTTAGTAACTCGATTTTAAGATTAAAATACCACGTTTTTATTCATTTTCAAAAATTCACTGATTAATTTCTAGAATAGCTTTTTTAATATTACAATTCTTATTTAATATTTACATCTACTAGAATTACCGTGACGCATAGCTTTTATACATTTTTTCTATCATATTGCACGTATAATATTTCTGCTCGAACCAGCTTGATAAACAATATTTATATACATCGACTGATACACACAAGGAAAACGACAACAGTACGTAATAAAAATGTGATATTTCATCTTAAATAAGTTCTTAAACAAATTTAAATTTTATATAATTTCAAGTTTTGTGTAATGTTTTGTTAATTCAGTAGGTTTGTTCAATTCAATGTTATGTTTAAAATGTTCTGGGTGTCTTTAGTTTTTATTATTTCGTTGTCTTTGTTGCTTAGCTGAATCGAGAGTCAGAATTCAATGAGATGGCAGCATGGTTAGATCATACGGTAAGCGTTTAATTTGATAATTGGTTCTTGAATATTTTTATTTTCTAAACTTTTGTTCGTTAATTAGTACATTAAACTAAATATCTAATTTTTTTTTAAATGAATAATTTAATTATACATTTTTGAATTGACTGAGTACATATTAAGGAATTGTTAGTGCTTGTCAGTGTTTGTGTTAAGTTCTAGTTTGCAATATTTGTTGTTTTCAATTTTAAAATACTCAATATTTGTTGTTATTACTGGAATATTATTAACTTTAGAGTCAGTTGAAAAATATTATCTCCCGATAAGAGTATTAAATTTAAATTTATCGATTATTAAGTAAGCAAAAAAAAAAAAACCCTAAATACGAAATCTTAATTAAATAGAATTTTTTTATTTTAGCCTGGAGCTCAAGGGGACCAATCATTGACGTCTTCAGAATTTGACAGATTTTTAGCAGAGCGAGCCGCAGCAGCCGAGGCTCTGCCAACTCTTCCTGCAACAACCACAGCATCCAATACTACTACAACAAGTGGAACCAATATTCAAAGACAAATTAACAAAGAGGAAGATAAATCATTGTTCGCTTTGTAAAATGAATTTGGAATCGAGTAGCTCGTCGATTTTATTTCAACGAAAATCATGTATTGATGGTAAATTCTGCCTGTGAGTTATTCGTAAGCAGCCAAATTATTAGCGGGAATGCTAAGTCGAGTTGTATAAATTTTTAATGACGTAAAAGACAGTCAAATCTGTCGCATATTTATAAATTGCTTCTCGCTTTCACGTACTTATGTGCAACTAACGAGTTTTACGATCATGTCGAAACTCATCGTCGTTATTATTTTAATCAATCTGTCAAAATTGAGAATCTCTCAATTGAGAGCTCTTAAAAACTGCATTTACGTAATTTAAAAACACTAATGTGTCTTTAAATTACTGCAGTTTTTGTTTTTTTATTTTTACGTTATTTGTATATAAAGAAAGTTGCTAAATATGATATACACGTTTGATCGACTTTAAAGTCACTTTACGAAAAGATGAGATATATATATAAATATAAATATATATATAAATATATAGATATATTAAAAAAAAAAAAATTAATTAAAATCACGTTTTCCTTGCATTCAATTCAAAGTGATAAGATAATAACTTATTAAAATAAACATTATTTATAAACTCACATCTATACAAATATGATCTACGTTGTGGATTTTACCATGAATATCGAATACGTCTAATACGAGATCTATTATTATATTTTATTCTGGATAAGTTGTATAGTATTTATATTTTTATCGTCTATTGTGCACTCGAATTATGTTAAAAATCATATATGCAATATTCCTATGGTAATGGTCAGTAGATGTTCGTTCGATTACTTTTAAAGTCACTGACTTGTAAAGTAAGCTTACAATCTAAACTTTTAAATTAAACTTCATAATTAGAAGTATTAAAGGTTTTATTCGAATTCTGAGAAATTGAAATTCTCTTTGTTAAAATTATATAGAAATGTATTACGTTACGCTGAGCAGTATTAATACAGTGCGAACGTACAAAAAAAAAAGAAGAGATAGTCTTTCTTTGGAGCAACACTATTCTATCCAGTGAATGTAATTCAGAAGTGTATAAAAGAAAAGTGACTTCTCTTAATTTTATTAACCAAAAAATTAGATTTGTCGAGCGATTAATCTGCATTTTGTGCATTTAGTGTTCCAAGTCAGTGGCCCACTATTCAAGTTACCTGTCACAAATGTAGAATTTTTTGTTTTCAATAATGAATTTTGTTTACAAACTTCGAGTTCTTATTATTTTACAAAACCTTTATTACACTTTATTATAACGAAATCGCAATTTCAGTTAATTTATTTATAAAATCACTTTTAAAACCTAAAGTTCTTATTCGTTCATCTTGCACTAAAGCTTTGCCAGTTTCCGGAGATGATTTACAGATCAAATAGATGCACTCCTCTAGATCTTTAAAATTATCATCAATCTCAATTAAATCGAGATAGAGTTTTAGAAACATTGTCAACAGAAGTTCGCTGTGAACTGAAATTCGTAACTGAAATTGTTGAAGAATAATTTTCATATTCTCTAATGTAATTTTTATGGTTTTTAAATCACCGTAATGCTCACAATAACCTTTAACAATGCAGATAACTCTTTCGCACCATTTAAAACTTCCAATAGAGCCCAATAATTTCGGCAAAACGGTCATATAAGATTGTCGAAGTAGCAAATTTTCTTCACCTTCCATCATGTTTAAAAATTTTTCAAGAATATTGTCTCGTTCACTCCACTCGAAGGCATTAAAAGTCTCACTATGTAATTCTATTGACTTTAGAACCTTCTCAATACAACTATAAAGTATAATACAATTTAATTCTTTAGAATACATGAATTTTTCTAGATTGAAGAGAACCATCTTTGCAAATCCTGATTCAACGAACTGCTTTTCTTTGTAACAATGATTGACAATTTCGGAAAGACATTCTGATCCTAGAATTTGATTATGAATTTCAAAATCATCCAGTAAGATTAAAGTCGTAGGAATTAGACCACCTAAATGGTTATTAATTATGGTTTTTGTCAGCAGACTGAGGAACCATTTGTAACAAATAACAGATGCAGGATACATTTTCCAAGTGTTTTTCAATAATTTAGGTCTAAGAGTAGTAAGAACTTGGATAACATCCTCTTCATTATGCTCCAAAAGTTGTGATAAATTATCAAAAGAGTATAATTTACATAAAATGGCAGATATCTGTTTACAAGCCTCGATGGATTCAATTGTAGTCCAAGGATTTTTCCGACAGTGTTCTCCGATCATAATAATACATTTGTTTTTAAAAATATTAACTGTTGGTGAATTTAGTGATACATTTGCTTCCTTATGTTCATCCAAAATATGCTGAAGAATAGATAAAATATCTTGACAGTTTTGATTGACTGTTGTTCTATAATCTTTAAAATCATTTTCACAACATGGTCTAGATTCTCCTTCCGATATTTGTGGAACAAAGGTTTTCTCTATGAGACGAATACAACTGCTCCAGTAGCCATCGTTTGAATTAAATTCTTTTGAATTCATTTTAAATAGTAATTCTTCCAATGTATCTAAAATGTTTAAATTATATTTAAATTCTAATTTTTATTTTTCTTTAGTTTATAGCGAAAAAATAAAAGGAAAAATTTTACAGTTAATTAAATAAATGGGATGATAAATTTTCGTATATTGAAAGGAAATTGATATAGCTCAAATAGGAGTTAATATCCATGAGAAATTTAAATATAATTTTAGTTTTTAAATAATTTTAAATTTTGTAATGGAAAAATTTGAAAAAAAGCTGTAACAGAATTTTAGAGGTTAGGATATAGAAAAGTTTATTTTCCTGATATTTAGAGAAATTATTACTAAAAAAATGAAATGGTTTTAAAGAAAGATAAATTCTTAATAACTAAATATAATATTCAATAAATAAAAACATGAAAATATGATTTAAGAAATTATTTTGACAGCTGTTAAAATTACTTTTAGTAGGAAGATTTATCAAGAAATGATGTACATAATAGCTTAAATCATAATTTTAAAAACATTTGTGTTTTTACCATTTGTTTCTAAATTTTGTAACAATAATATTAACTGTTTAAAATCATTAAAATAAAAAGATAAAGAATTATCACAATTTGGAGGTTATTCTCGCGCGGAGTAAACATGTACACTGCGCTTGCGTCAAATAGAGCTCTCCTATTCGGTGGTTTTTAAAATACTGTTGCCGCGTAAAGTTAAAAGTTTATTTAAAAATAAGAAAGTTTGGTTTTATTTAAAATAAATAGTGCTTACAAAATAATCTATAATTTAGTGCTATTTTGACAAATGTAAAATAATATTATTAACTCAATAATAAATTCAATTGATGAGACTCACGCAGAATCGAAAATTATAGGTTAGTTTCACGACTTCACATTTTCATTTTCACGTGTTTACAAACACGTTACAATTACAAAGTGTTGCAAATATTATTGTATTTATTAAAATAATTAACTTTATTTAAATTGTGCATTACGTATTTTCAGTTTATAAATATTGTTAAACTTAAGAAAAGATTAAAATTTTGAAAGATTTGTTGTTTTCGGCATACTAATTTAAAAGGAAAGGTAAATATAAAGTGAAAAGAACTTTAAAAAAGACATTTGAGGAAGTAAACAGCAAAAAATGGAAATAGACTAATTATGAATAAATGAATATTAAATAGAATTGAAAAAATAAAATTTGTTTCAGACCATGTTTAAACTTCAAATAATGACAATTGAAGAGTACGAAACAACTGGTTTTAAATACAAAATCTCCTATGGATTTCACGAAACACTTTTTGGAAAATGGCTCATTGGAGTTTTAAATAATAAAGAAATGGCAATTTGTCATTTATCTTTCGCCGATGGAAGAGAAAGAACAGCTTTAGATTCTCTTGAGAAGCATTGGCCGCGAAATGAAATAACTGAAGATGATAAAGGAACAGTTAAATATGTAAATGAAATTTTTTCCAAAAATTTTCAAGGATTTAATGAATCTTCTGAGAATGTGATTTACGTAATTCTGAAAGGAACGGAGTTCCAAATTAAAGTCTGGAAACAATTGATTGAAATTCCCTGTGGCTCTACAACAACTTATGGAAATGTCGCTGAAGCAATTGAAAAACCAAAAGCTATTCGTGCAGTTGCAAATGCTGTTGCAAACAATGAAATTGGATATTTAATTCCATGCCACCGGGTTATGGGAAAAAATGGATCCAACAAATACGCATGGGGAGCTGAACTGAAAAATAAAATTCTACAGTTTGAAAAAGAGTTATAATAAATTACAGTAATTAAGGTTTTTTAAATCAGTATTTTATTTTTTTAATCAATAGTTTATTTTCTTTTACTTGAAAAATCGAAGAGTTATTAAAATACACGACTGTACACTAATACACTGAGTATGTAAATTTAAAAAATATATATACGTGTAAATTGTATAATGTGTGCTTCTTTTATAATATTTTCTGCACTGGTAAAATGTAAAAATATGTATCTCTCTTGTAAAAAGTGCAGATTCGAATGTGTATTTTCGAATCTGAATTTAAAAATCTTCATTCTCAGTTTTGTGACGATTTCAGACATGTTTATCGAATTTGTTTAATAAATATGAGTATAGTTTAAAAATATATACGTTTTTAAATTGACAACTTTTTGTTGTTGTTTTATCAATGAAGCAGTTTAAAATCGTCACAATTAATTTACAATCGGTGTTTTTCTATGACAGTTTTTCGAATAGACAATTTTGTTGTATAATTGTATTTAAACACTTAAAATTATAAGTACTAGGCATTACTACTTGGTAGTAAAACGGCATTGACGTTGAACAGATAAAATATTTTTTCAACATGTTCATATCGTCGTAGAATCACATTTAATTGGAGTTTATATTGCAATTCAGAATTCAATCACTCCGTATTATTTCTAAGTCACAAGCGCACTTTTACTTGGAAGTTACTTAAGAATTTTAATTCTATACACTAGTCTATTAAATATACAAATATTTACAATCAACTATACACAAACTAAAATTTAAAGTATTATCTAAAAAATCGATGGACATTCCAATAAAAAAGTTTTTAAAAAATTGAATTAGTTTATCAATTTCTGGCGTTCTAGATTAACTTAGAAAACAGTGAGGTATTGAAAATCAGCCTTGAAACTTATTATATCGAGTGGCAGTAAAATGTTTGGAAGCTTCTCTACCTGTAGATTTTCTGATTATTATTTGAAAATTTACTGATAATCTTTTCTTAGTTATTGTGGAATTAAAATAAAATTACCAGTTTTTGTTTTTGCCTGGATAAATTTGAAATTGGATCACAATAGCTTTGTAGAAAAGATGTATCAAGGTGGATTATAAAAGCTTTGTAATACCCAAAAATAATACAAAAATGTACCATTCAAGCCTGTGTAAAACGGAATGATCCACCATCCTGAATTTAGATAAAAATCCAGGAATTTCATTAAAATTCATTTCATTTCATTAAAATGTACAAATTTGATTTGTAGTTTATAGATTTGAATTTGTTTTTTCTTTTTTTTTTGGTAGTAAACAATGTTAAAATACGTTTTTCTATTATGCGATGTTGATTTTACACAAGTCAGCGAAATACTTGTTGCAATAATATTTTTATAAACCTATTATAATATACAACGATTTTAATTTACTATCACGATTTAGAAATTCGCGACCTGAAATTTTGGCGGTAATCGATATATATGTAAAAAAATATACATTAAATTATTAATAAATTCATTTCTTTCGCGATTTCTAGAATGCTTTGCTATCTAGTACATAAAATGTGTGTTAAAATCGCTTTGTTCCCTTTTTATCGTTTAAAAATTATTGGACTATGACTATTTTTTAAAAAGGGATTTTTTCCTTTTATGAGCTAACTCGAATTCTTTCGTTTCTTGATGAAAGACCATTAAAGGCTGGAAGTCAGTTTACTGTATAAACAAAAAGCAATTGATAATACTGTCAAGCTCGAAGAGTATTTTGTACTTCTTGCAGATGAAGAAATAACTCGTGGAGGCATTCTAGTTGGCCCTGATAAAAAATAAAAATAGTCCGAATATAATAATCCATTCAAACAATTGATATATTTAAATTGTACATTTAAATTATATATGAATAACTAGTATATATTTAAATTTTAAATAAACAACTGATATTTTTAAATTGTAAAAAATACTTGATATATTTAAATTGTAAACAAACAATTGAATTACTTAAATTTTACAGTTAGATTGTAATTAAATAATTGGTATATTTAAATGGTACATTTAAATAAAAAAATCTAAATAGTCAATTAAATCTACATTATTACCTGGAATTCGCGGTCGATACGTCGAATGTCGCATTGATGGAACTTTTGTGATTGGCCTCATGGGCGTTGGAGCTGGACTTGGTGAATTTCCATAACATTGTCCTAATAAATAAATAAATAAAGTTGTATATTTATTATGTTTTTTTAAAATTTTATTACTAATTCATATAGTTAATTCGTTTATTACTAATAGTATTTAATGTTTGTTATTACCTTTTTTGTAGAGACGCATTCCTTGTTCTTTGGGATCAATATTCCGGATACAGTGATCTCCCGCCTCTTTGATGTAAATCTCTTCATCATTTATGATTAAACCAACAAAACATTCTTTTGTTTTTGTATCATTTCGCATTGTATATGTATACATAACTCCATTTTCTTCCCATTGTCCAAGGCAGAGATACGAACGTTCTAAAATAAATATTGAATAATTTAAAACATTTTCGTCATAATAAATTGTTATCAAAATATTACTTGCCAATATATTACTAAATAAATAAAGTGTAGTATTTCAAAATAAGTAAATAAATTAAATTAAATCAACTGAGTTGTTTTTGTTTTTGTGGAAATATTTTCGAAAATAAAAATGAGGAGTCAATTATTAAAATATTCAAATTGGTTTTTTGGTTGACAGTGTAATATATTAGGTCAAATTTGAATTTAGAAAATTATAGAATAGAAATTTTGTTCTTTTGAACGTTCAGAACTTTAAACTCATATTATATGAGAAGCCAGGGTTTTCGAAATTTCAAAATTCCATGACTTTTCCAGGCTTTCCAGACCATTTTTCTTAAAATTCCATGACCAAAAATAAAATAATTAGAAATATTAATGAATGCCTAAGGGCGCGAGAAACTTTGCATTGATATTGGTCATTTTAAAACTATCAAATTTTGTAAAGGCAAATAATGAAGATTACGAAAATGATCACAAAAATGAAGCAAATATTTGAAAAATTACAAAAATAATGTAAATAATAGATAACTAAAAACAAGGAATTTAATTTAATTGAAAAAAATTATTGAGAAGTGAAGAAATAAATTGAAGATTAAAATATTAAATAGAAATTTTAAGAAAATAATTGTCAATTAAAGAAAAATTTGAAAACTGGCGAGAATGGAAAATAATCGACAACAGAGCAAAATAATTTTAAAAAATTAAAAAATAGGTATAATATTTAAGAAACTTAATTGTAAATTGAAAAACTTGTAGGAAATAATTGAAAATTGAGGGGAAAAATAAATAATTAAAAAAAAATAATTGAAAAATGACGATAAAATTAAAAAATTGAAAAAAATATCCGAAAAATGACGAAAATAATTGCACGTTGAACAATTTCATTGAAAATGGAAAAAAATAATTAGAATTAAAGAAAATAATTGAAAATTGAAGAATGTAATTGAAATTTAATGAATATAATTAAAAATTGAAAAAAGTAATTAAAAAATGGCGAGAATTATTGAATACAGAAAAAAATAATTTAAAATTGAAAAAAATTGATTTTTAACGAAAGTAAGTGAACAATTGAATTTGAGAGTAAAGAAATGTATTGATAGTCGAAAAAAATAATTTTAAAAAGGCGACAATTTTTTAATATTAAACAAAATAATTGAAAATTAACAAATGGAATGGAAATTTAAAGATAATAATTAAAAATTGAAGAAATAAATCGAAAAATAAAGAATTAAATGTAAATTAAATAAAATAAAAAAAAATTACAAAATGACGAAAATAATTAAATATTGAAGTAATTTTCAATTCAAAATAAAATTCGAAAACTGTAGAGAATATTTTGGACAAGACGAAATAATTGAAAAGTTACAGAATAATTATAAAATTAAAGAATAAATGAGAATTTACAAAATTGTAGGAAGTAAAAAAAAATGAAAAAAATTAAGCATTAAATATTACATTTAAACTAAATAATTGAAAATTAAAAAATTATGGATATTATAGGAATAGTTAGTGAAAATAATTGCAAACAGAAAAAATAATTGAACAATTGAATTTAAAATTAAGGAAACATTAATAGTCGAAAGGAATAATTGACAAAAGGCGAGAATTTTTTAATATTAAAGAAAATAATTGGAAATTGAAAAATTGAAATTGGAGAAAATAATTTAGTTGTAAAATTGAAGAATTGAATTGAAATTTTAAAAAAAATTTTTACGTTTGATCGAAATAATTGAAAATGGAAGAAAATAACGAAAATTGACGTAATAAATTGAATTTTTTAAGATAATAATTGATAATTGAAGGAGAAATCACAAAATGACGAAAATAATTATTAAACATTAATTAAGGAAAATACTTGACAGTTGAAAAAATTCGATAAAATGCGAAAATAATCGAGAATAGAATAAAATTATTTAAATATATTGAAAATTGACAAATGAAATTGAAATTTGAAGAAAATAATTGATAATTAAAAGAAAAATTACAAAATGACGAAATAAGTAAATAGCATTAAAGAAAATAATTGAGAAATGAATTGTCATAATTGACAATTGCCAAAAAAATACGAAAAAAATACGTAAAAAAAAAGTTAATTAAATTAATTTTTTAAAACAACATTTTATAAAATTCAATGACTTTTCCAGGTTTTGCCTGACTAGAAAAAAGTTCCATCACAATTCCAGATTTTCCAGAACCGTAGTAATCCTGGGAGCACTTTTTGAAAAGTTAATAAATCCACATTTTGTTCTTTCGAGAAAATTAAACAAATGCAGTTTCGCACCTAATCCATATAGTAGAAAAACTACGAAATTATTAATAGAAATATGTTTTTTGCACTTAAGGCGATTTTTTTTTAATTAAAGTTTATAATAATTAAGGAATTTAAAGGTTTTTGTTATTTTTCAAGAAAAAAGCATTAAAATTGTAAATCATCTTGGTGAGGTCAAGATTTATGTAAATTGAAAATTATTTGCTAATAAATGTTCTTTCTTAAATTTAACAGTGACAGATCTATTTTTAAGGCTTCTAATGTGTTAAATATGTGATTATCTCTACTTTTTTGGAAAATGGATTTATCAACTTTTGATAAAGTGCTCCTCATATATATGCATGAAATACTGAATATATATTTAAATCATACCTTCGTATAATTCTCCAGAAGTGCAATCGCTAACTTTAAAATACATAATTTCCCTAGTCTGACAATTGCTACTTAATTCTGCACACATTCCTGGAATGTCAACAATTTCTCCCATATACTGGCCAGTGATTGGGCACGGAGATTCCACTGTACGTTCAATACCTACAAAAAGTTAGGTAATTAATAAACAGACAAGGAATATATCAGTTTTGGTATTATGATTAAATTCACAGAGAATCAGGGACCGTCACGAAATTAATTTGGTTTTTGGAGTTTTTTCAATATATCTAGTAATAATTAATAGATTTTACTTAAAGATTGAAATCAAATTTAAGGCAAAAAATGATTTTCATTTGTTAAAACTTCAAAATTGATTTTTAATTTTTTGTTACTTCGCTTGAACCGTAACTCGAACCGAAACAAAATAATTAGGTTTCGAATTACGGTTCAAGCAAAGAATAAAAAAATTAAAAATCAATTTTGAAATTTTAACAACGTAGAATCATTTTTTGCCTTAAATTTGATGAATTGATTTCAATCTTTAAGTAAAATCTATTGACTATTACTAGATATTTTGAAAAAACTCCAAAAACCAAATTAATTTCGTGACGGTCCCTGCAGAGAATTAAAATCGATTGTGGTTAATAAAAATTAGGATGATTGAAATTAGAATCAAATTGACGATTGATCAAAATTAAAAAAACTGAAAATTTAAATTGTTTAAAATTTGGACGAATTCAATTTTTTATTCATTCAAATTTTAAAAAATTGAAGCTTTACAAAAAGTGATAAAAGTGAAAAACTAACAAAATTGGTGATAAAATTAAGAAGAATATGATAAGTCGGAAAATGTTAATTAACGATCCCTGAATTTATTTCATTATTTCTGTATTAATTTTTGTATTATTTTTTACTTACGAGCTTGCGTCATCCAAACTGGTTTATCGAAATTTGGATTGTCACATAAATTCGGTTGGTAAACTGGACTTGAAAGCAGACCTGTACAAATAAAGTAAATCCTTGTTATTTATTACCAAATAAAATATTTCCAAAAATTGAATAATTTAAATAATTAAAAAATACATTTTATTATGTTTTACTAAGAAAAAAATTAATGCTTTGAAGTATTTATAATTAAAAAAAAATTACAAAGAAATTACCTGTTGCGAATTCCATAACGTTTTCACTTCTTTGCCTCATCAACATACACGCAAAGGCTTCTCTCTCGCTAAAAATAATTAAAAACGAATTATTATTTTTTTACATTTTACAATGGAGAAAAACTTTTGAATAGAATGTAAGATAATTTTGTCTCGCGAAATTTGTTTAAAATAAAATTTTAATTCATTGTTAAAATGAAAATGTAAATAACACATACCAATGATCTTTGGAGTAGACAACATATCGTCCAGTTTCGTGATTAGAATCCACGGCTATGAAAGTAAAACTATTGTATCCATTTCGATCGATGAACGTCATTGTCCCGTCAATGACTAATGCTTCTTCCCATTCTCCCTGAGCCCATTTCGGAAATCTGAATTTAAAAAGGAAAATTAGATTATTAATTATTTCGTGTTACAATTAGATTTGAAAATATTTTAGTAAAAAAAAACGAGTCAATTATTAATATTAACTTACAAGGACAAATGTGTTTGCACATAGCTTGGCGTTATTTTCTGATTTGTAGCTTTTGTTAGCACTAAATTTTCATAACCCATTGTCGCATTCATCAAGTTTTGCGTGCAACTTGAATCGCTGCTAAAGGCCAGATAAGTTTTTCCTTTTTTATTATCCACGTAGAAAAGCTGCAATTGTTTGAAAAAAAATCATTAATTACCTTTGAACTAAATTAATTAATTTACTAGATTTTAAGTCAATTAGAATAAAATTATTCTTTTGCAATGGTTTGAAACACCTAATTTTTAAATTTACAAAATTGTGTTAATATAAAAATATTGTTATGAGAATTAAAAATTCAAATTTCTGGTATTTTTACAGTATCAGGAATTAAATAATAGAAATTAATTTACTTACTCCACAACGATATTGTGGTCTAAAACCTCCGCCTTCTTTTGTGTCTTCTAAAGCAATGTACCGTGCACCATTTGGTCCATCCCAGCTTCCCAAACAATTAAAAGTAATATCTGTGAAAATAAGAGATTTTTCTAATTAGAGCAATGTACTGTTAGTATTTGATTTGTTTTGCTTCTTCACAAATATACTTTTTATTATTTAATTGAAAACAAAAACTTATTTATATTCAATTTAATTATTTTATCTCACAGGAAAAATAAATAAAATAGTAGATAAATAATAGAAAATCTTCAAATTTTACTCAAAGTTAATCTTTATTTTTAAAATTTTCTATAATCATATTTGATCTTATTGATCAAATAAATATTTAAAATAGAGAGAGATTATTATGATTATTGATTATGAAATAAAATAATCGGTGGAAGAAAGTGTTGGTGGATAGAAAGAGAATATATACAATTTTTAAGTTGAAAAAAAGCATCGTTAAATAATTATTCAACAAAAGTAGATTTTTTATACTTATGTATTATCATAATAATTTTGAAAATCTTACCAAAATTGCTGAAGGAACAGCGTTTAAATTGCAGATGAATTACTGAGCCGACAGGACAGGTGTCGAAATCCGAATAAAATGAATTACATTCGAATTTTTCCTCCGTACCTTCATTGATATCATATTTAAAATGATATCGTCCTGCGATTGGGCAATATTCATAAGTAATTGGTGCTCCTCCAATGTCCTTTGTACCTGCACAAAAAAGTTGAACAAATAATTAATAAACATTTTAATTCACAGTTTTAATATTAAACTAATCTATTTTATTAGAAAAAATTAACTGTTTTATAATCTTCGTCCTTGAAAAGTATTTCGATTTATCCGTAAAAAAATAAAAATAAGAAAAAAATTATAAACATCATAATTATATTCATATTTACAATATTCACATATTTTTGTACCTCTACATTATTTTAATTTATTTAAATTTATTTCAATACATTATGATATATTTAAATTTACCCTATTTTATAAAAAAATTTTATACGCATTTTTATTAATGAAGTGAAATTTTCTTTTTTATAAAATTCTTCTTGTAAAGAATTATCCCTTAATCCCTTGAGAATTAAGTATTGGATTCTAAACAATGAACATTGTTATCTGCTGAAACGTGACGGACTAAAATCGTTCGCGTACGTGACTCTATAAATAAAAAAGTATATTTCACAAAAGTTTCTTCAGAGAATAGAAATATTAATAGCAGAACCACAAGACACACATAAAGGTAAACCCATCATAAACTTAATGGACAGTACAGGACTTGGTTTTAGATACAATGGAGCGACCCCAAAACAGGAAGTAGATGAAATACTATACGACTTTCCCGTGAAGGGTCCAGCGAAACCTTTTCCGTCGTTTTTTTTTTTTTTTGGAAAGACATGTGTAGATATGCGAATACACAAACCCTAACAATTTCATTGGGGCACCTTTGCACTTCAATGGTTTCTTAATGAGAAATTGGAGACTGGGTTTTTGTTTCTTTGATCTGCTCCATCGTATTGCAATTTTTTTTCTAATTAGAGAAAAAGTATAAATTGACAATTTTACAATTTTTTTAAAAATTTTTGTTAAGGGTAGAAAATATATTAAAATACCAGTTTTTAATTTTTTTTTTTTCTGAATATTACAGTTTTACAGTGAAACAATGTTCTAATTCAGTTAATAAAATAATCTGTAAATTAAAAATATAAGTTTGTGTTAAAAATGTTAAGAAAAAAAAATGTATTAACTTGGTTTGGAAAAGAGCTACAAGAAAAAGAAGAAAAAATTGCTAAATGATTTAAAAACATCAACAAATTTATGAAAAGAATCTGAACGAAAAAGTAATATTTAAAAATAAGTCAAAAAGTCTAGAGAAATAAGAAAAAAGGAAACATGAACTATAATCAAAAATTAAGTTAATCAAAAGTAAGCAAATTATGAATAAATAAGAAAACTACAAAAAAAGGTTTAAAAAACCTTACGAACGCACAATTAAGAAAATTGGGGAAAAGCTATTAAAAAAGTAGATGTAAAAAGGAAATATGAAATGGTAAAAAGATAAGAATACAGGCTACAATAGAAATGAGAAAATTATTTAAAGTTAAGAGTTACCTATATGGATATTATCAAGCAAAAAAAAGAAAAATTCAAAAATTAAATATATACGGGTCATCCTTTTCAAGTTAAGAAATGAAACTTATTAAATGAAGCAATAAAAAAAGATCAAATTTTTTACTGCAGAAAAAAATCAAATTTTTAAAATTACAAAAAGTGAACAAAAAATTTATTATTTTATTTTCAAACTTAAAAAAATGAGAATTTAAAAGAAAAGAAATGAACAAGAAAATTAAATTTGCAAAAAAACAAATAGGCAAAGCAAGAAAAATCTTTTAAAAATTATAAAAATTAAGAAATTATGGGAAAATGGTGAAAAAATACCGAATTTAAATGTTTTTAAAAAATTGGAAATTATAAAGAATTTTAAAGAACGGAAAATATTTCTAAGAAAAAAAGAGTTGATGAAATTTGAAAATATTTTATTAGAATATATGGAATATAAAACTAATAAATTTTATTAGACTATATGGAATATTCCATATAACTATGGAAAAATTACAAAATTAAAAATTACTTTACTTTTGTCCTCCCCTTATAAAAATGATCACAGATACCTCTATTTTTTATTTTATAATCAATAGCTATTGTAATTTTTCCTTTATAACATTATAAAATGCTATTTTTTAAGCATTGCCCTTTAACGATTATATGATTTTGGGCTCTACTTCTTAATTAAAAAATACATAAATAATAATAATAAGTTTCTAAAAATGGCAAGAAATAATTGTATTATGATATTAAATTAACAATTTTTTCCCCGGTTTCTTTCATGCTGTACAAAATTTCCAGAACTTTTCAGATCGCTAGATAATCTCTAGTATATTTTATTCTAATTACTAAAAACTAGCAATAATCCAACTTTGTTTTTCTTCATCCACCATTTTCAAGCCGCCATTTTGGATTTTAAAATATACCAGATTACGTTTTTAATTTAAGGTGGTTCTCTCCATTGGCATAATCTCAAACTAATAAATGGCTTTTTCTATCAAATAAAAATATTAAGAAAAATTAATTTCATTAAATTTAAAAAGGTTTAGTACTACATTTTTCAGAAAAAATTAGGTTCAGCTGAAATTTGCTGTCAAATAAAAGTTATTTAACATTTGGTGTTTTTTCTTTAACTCTGGATATAATCTATAATTTTAATTCAATTTTGACAAATAATTGTCATTTTGCTCTTTGAAACCTTTTTCTACACTTTTATTTGTTGAATTTTATTAAATAATATATTGCTTAGAAGTTCGTAAACAAATAAAATTTGTTTTTACGTATTTTTTAAACAGAATGTTATTTAATATAATTCAACAAATAAAATTGTTAATAATGTTACAAGAAAAATAAGCTTTTATTTGTCAAAATTGGATTAAAATTACAGATTTTATTTTCACTAAATTTAGACATAAAATAATACAAAACATTAATTAATTATATATTAAAATATATTAATTTTTATTTAAAATTTGTAAAGTCGTTTCTTTTAATTAATTAAAATATATAGTCATTTTTCGCGTTTTGTTACTGTTCCCATGTAAAAGTTCCAACTTTATAAATTTATTTCTTAAAAAGAGAACGGTAAATTTTACTTAAATTTTAACCATACATGAAAAATAATGTATTTAATATGTCATTACAATTTTATAAGAATCTGTAGACTGTAGAAAATCGATTTTTGGATAAACCTTCTTAATAATTTCTCTAATTAACTTTTTTATTATTACGTGGAAGCGAAATGTGAATAAAATGGATATAATTTTCACTCTCTAAATTTGAATTAGTTAAAAATAACTAATTATTAGTAAAATCGTGCCTGAGTTTTTGTTTCTACAATTAGTTAAAATTAACTAATAACTGAAAAATAACGAAAATAATTGACAATTAAAAACAAAACTCGAAAAACGTCTAGATAATTATACAATTGAAAAAGAATAATTTAAATAATTGAACAATAAATATTCAAATTAAACAAGAAAATTAAAAAATAAACTGTTAGAAATAATTGCAAATTGAAAAACTGAATTGAAAATCGACAAAATAATGGAAATTGAAGAAAATAATTGAAAACTGAAGAAAATAATAACAATTTCGAGAAATAAATTGAAAATTTAAGAACTGAATTGATATTGGAAAAATAATTAATAATTTAAAAAAAAATTACAAAAGGACTGAAAAAAAATTAAAATTGAAGAAATTAAATAATTATTATAAAATTTTTAGAGAATAATTGAAAAAAGTGTGCAAACAATTGAAAATTGGGTAAAATAAATAATAATTGCAAGAAATAGTTGAAAAATATATTAATTGACAATTAGAAAAAAATACTTTAAAAATATGAAAATTATATAAACAATTGTTGGAAATAATTAAACATTGAACAACTAGATTGAAAATTGAAAGCAATGATTACAAAAAAAAAGGGAGAAAAAATTGAAAAATTAAGAAAATAATTAGAAATTGCAAAAAGGAATTGAATTCCAAAGAATAAACTTAAAATTGAAAAAAAAGATAATTATTGAATATAGAATAACATAATTAAACAACTGCTTTTAAAATTAAAAAAATATATTGCGATACTCGAAAAAAACAATAATTTAAAAAATGCGAGAATTTTTTAATATTAAAGACAATAATTTAAAATTGAAAAATGAAATTTGAAGAAAATAGTTGTAGAATTGAACAATTGTATTGAAATTTTGAAACAATTTTTATGAGTGAAAAAAATAATTGCAAATTGAATTAAACAACTGAAAAGTTAAAAATTAAATTGAAATTTGAATAAAAAATGTGAAATTGAAGAAAATATTTAAGAGTTTAAGAAAATAGTTGTAGAATTGAAAAACTGAATATAAATTTAAAACAATTTTTATAATTGAAAAAAATGATTGAGAAAAGCCGAGAATTAAAGAAAAATTATAAACAAAAAAGTAAACTGGAAAAGTTATTTAAAATTTTTAAAAATAATTGAAAATTAAAGAATTAAATCAAATTTTGAAGAAGACAGATAGACAATTAAAAGGAAAATAACAAAATACAAAATTATCAAATATTAAAGAAAATAATAGACAAATAAAAAAATTCGAAAACTGTCAAGAATAATCACCAAGAGAACAAAATAATTTAAAAAGTTAAAGAATAATTATAAAACTTCAAGAGAATGAATGAAAATTGAAAAAATTGTTGAAATTAATTGAAAGTTGTGGAAAATGAATAATAATTTAAAGAAACAGTTTATGACGAGAATAATTAAAGAATTGAAAAAAATATCTGAAAAATAACTAAAATAATTGACAACTGATAACAAACTTCGTCAAATCGCTAAATTAAAACAATTTTATAATTCAAAAAATCATTTAAAAATGAAAAAATGACTATAAGTTGAACAATGAAATTAAAATTTATATAATTTAATTGAAAATTCAAAAAAGTAAATGGCGTGATTTATTAAATCTAGCAGAAAATAATTAAAAACTGAAAAATAGAATTGAAATTTGAAAAAAAATTCAGAGTTGAAGAAACTAATTGAACATGTAAATTATAGTCACAGAAACTTATTGATAATAAAAAAATAGAAATGGACAAAAGGCAAAAATTTTTAATAATAAAGAAAAAAATTGAAAATTGAAAAATGCAATTAAAATTTGAAAGAAATAATGGAGAATTGTAGGAGATAGTTTTAGAATCGAACAATTGAGTTTAAATTTTAAAATTGTTATGAGTAAAACAAATAATTGAAAAAATCAAGGAAATTTTTAAATGTAAAGGAATTAAATTGAAGTTTTAAGATAATAATTGATAATTGAAGGAAAAATTACAAATTGACGAAAATAATTGACAGTTGAAAAAAATTCGAAATGTGTCGAGAATAATCGTTATTAGAACGAAGTAATTTTAAAAATTAAACAGTAATTATAAAAGTGGATGAAAATAATTATATTTGAAAAAACTTTTTTCAAATTATGAATTTATTAATTGATAATCTAAACTAAAGAAAATTGTAGGAAAACTTTTAGGAAATAAATGAAAATTGAAGAAATCAATTGGAACTTGAAGAACATATTAAATTTTCAAAAAAATAACTGATAATTGAAAAAAGGCGAGTATTATTGAATATTAAATAAAATAATTAAAAATTGAAGCAAGGAATTGAAAAATTGAAACTCAACCGTTTTTACACTGCTTAGGGCCTCTTATCTTAGAATTTACGGAATTTGCGGACTTTTCTAAACAAATTACGGACTTTACGGACCGTTTTTTAAAAAAAGGATTTTTACGGACCATATGTAAATTTACGGACTTTTACGGGATTTACGGAGCTAGTTCGAGCCCTGTATAAGTCATCCGAATTTTATTGAAATCCGTTGAAGCGTTCTCGAGATGTCTTGACGACAAAAAACGCTATATCCACACACACATATGAATTAAATTTGTGAAAAAGAGAAAAAGTTTATATAAATAAATATAAAAGAAGGCCACTGAGAATTGCTCATAAAATGTCTCTCTCTCCGTGCAGTAATAGGTAGTTTTAAACACTCATTTCCAATTTGTAGACATTTTTATAACGTTGAATTACTCTTGACAACGTGATCTCGGTGATCTCAGCACTTTCCAGAGGCTTTAAGTCTGAAATGGATAAAAATGTTGGAATCTCAGCATCTCTTGATTCTGTGGTAGAAATTGCAATTTCAGAAGTTGTCGCGTGGAATGTCATTCTTGCTGACTACCAAGTTTTGTCGCGCGCCGAGTAAACGATTTAGTTTGGTCACGGAGCAGTCTTTGGTTGCAAGTCAGGTAACCTGGAGAGGTAGGTATCAGGTAGGCAGAATTTCTTCTTTGTCTTCTTTTTCCTCTATTACTTCCTGTCCTTTTCCCCCCCACGCTTCGCTGGGTCCATTGATCAAAGAAGGTCACTGCTCGTTACTGGAATTTATGAATCTTCTGGCCTCTGGTGACTGGTCCTTGTCTGCAACGTCAAACGAAACCTCAATTCCGAACATGAATGAACTTCCAAAAAGGGTAGATTTTTAACGTACAGGTGGTCAGTTTCTATTAGCTTCACGTTTTTAAAGAAATCACAAGAATCCATTGAAAATTATTTTCCTTCCTTCCGGTTTAACGAAAAATCGTTGAGCATTGAGCAAAATTAAGTGGAATGAGACGAGAGAGAATAAAGAATTCTAAATCAGAGCACGAAGGAACTTTAAAAATCTTGAGACGAAAACGATGAAATAAGAGTGAAGAGAGAAAAAAAGTCGAGGAAAAAGACCTTTAAATTAAAAGGGAACATTTAAATAAAATAGGTAAAAAGAATAAAAGCCACTGCTTGACGAAGAATGATGAAATTTTCGTTTTTGTAAAAAAGCTAATTCTGAGACATCCGTTCTTTGCGAGTGTAAGGCGAGATAATGTGAGCTGCTGAGATTCCTTAACGTGAGTTTTTTCGTTCCATTGTAACGCGAATTCCCAAGCAGACACGGGTTATGCTTCATTGGGCTCTTGGTGTCTGCAATGGTCCAATGCCTTCAACTCGAGGACGATTATACCGAAGACTCATAGCCACTCCCACGCCAAGATCGTTCAGGATGTAAAAAATAATAGAAAGAATCGGAAGGTACAGCGGCGCGAAGAATGGACAGAATACGAATACCCTGGATGAGAAACTCCATCTTCTTCAGGAGAGCATTCCCTGGGTGGGCCACCATCTCAGAATGGTGCAATACCTTTCCATTTCCTTATAGTTATACCCTCAAGTGTCAACGAACAAATATTGTCTGTAACCCTTTAAATACTGTTTATTAGTTAAACACTGAGAAAAAAGATTTCTTTATACAATAAGAATAGAGTATTTTAATGTGACATATGTGACGTCACTAGTCAAGAAGGTTAGGTCATTTTGTCAAGAAGGTTAGGCTCGGACCCAAATTTACATTACGTTATAATGGGATTTTTAATAAAAAGTGATTATGACATAAATCAATAAAAAACTTTCAAAATTATTAAAGGCAATAGATAAAACATATTTTTACGTTTTTGTAGTATAATCATACTTCTTATCGGATTATCTGCTTTATTTTTAAATTTAAAAAAATAGTGAAAAATTGAAAATAGGTTAGAAAGTTCTGTCAGTGTGATTATTTTTTTGGCTTCTAAATATAAATTTAATTAATTAACAAGGAATATGAATACATTATAAAAATGTAAAAAAAACATATTCTATCTTCTAAAAAAAAAAAAACTTCATAAATAAAGATAAATGAATTATATACAGTAGAACTTCGATTTTTTTATTTGGGTAGAACAAAATTACAAAGTTGTAAGATAAAAAAACTAAAACTAAGAAATATAATTACAAAATTTTCAAATTAATAAATAAAAATAAAAAAAAGGAAAATAACTACAAATTGTGGAAATTAATTTAAAACTGATAAATAATAACTCAAAATTATAGAAAATGAATGCAGGACTTTAGAAATAATTGAAAATTTAAGATAATAATTGCCATATAAATGATAAGAATAATTAAAAATTGAGGAAATTAACTGACAAATAATAAAAATAATTGACACTTGAAGAACATAATTGAAAATTTAGGAAATTAATTAAAAAATTATGCACATAATTAAAAATTGGGAAAAAACAATTAAACGATTATAAAACTAATAAAAATTAAAAGAAAAAATTCAAATTTGAGATAAATAATTGAAGATTTAATACATTAATTTAAAAATAATTAAAAAATTTCTATAATTGCAAAATTACAGAAGCAGCTAAAAATTGAAGACAATAATGGTTTCATTCACATATCACGTGATATCTTTTGGGGAGGGAGGGGGGGTAGGCAAAATATCACGGTCCATTGAAATTACATTTTTAAACAATAGAAAAAATATCACGTGGGGGGGAGGGGGTTCAAATTAGCCAAAATTTGTATCACGTAATATGTGAATGACCCCTTAATTGAAAATTGAGAAAATGATTGAAAATTGAAAAAATTAATTTAAAAATGATGAGAATAATTGAAAAAAAATTAAAATTGATGAAAACAATCGAGAATTGAAAAAAATAATTGATAATTTAGGAAACTAATTAAAAAATTATGAAGGTAATTTAAAATCGAAGAAATCAATGAAAAGGTTATAAAACAAATTAAGCATTAAAAAAAAGAATTGCAATTGAAGATTAATTAAATCACATTGAAAATAATTTTAAAAATTAAAAATTAGAGTAAAAAAATTGCAAAATTATAGAAATAATTTAAAATTAAAGATAGTAATTGAAACAAATTACAGAATATGTATCAAATTAAAGGAAATAATTGAAAAATGTCAAAAATAATGATAAATTTTACAAAATAATCAAAATTTGAGACAAATAATTGAAAATTTAGGAAATTAATTACAAAATACTGAAAGTAAATGTAAATTTGAAAAATTCTATATCTAATTCTTTACAAAAAATTCTAAATAATTGAAATTTGAAATAAATAATTAAAGGTTTAGTAAATCAGTTAAAAAATAAATTTAAAAACTATAATTTGGAGGAAAAAAATGAAAATTTAAAGAAATCAATTAAAAAACGATGGAAATAGTTGAAAATAATACAAATAACTGAAATTTGAGATGAATAAATTAAAAATGTAGAAAGTATATGAAAAAACACTTTTCAAAACTATAAATTGGAGAAAGCATAATCAAAATTATAGAAATAATTGAAAATCAAAGAAAATAAATAAAATTTATGAAAATTAAGTGATAAAATTACAAAACAATTTTAAAATTTAATAAAATAACTGAAAAATGATAAACACAATGAATTAAATTATGAAAAAATTAAAATGTAAAAAAACTGCAAGTTTTGAAAAAAAAAATTCTTCAAATGGCATTGACTTCAACTCAAGATTTCGAAGTTGCAATTTTCTCGAAAAAAAAACCTCTTAAAAAACTATATTTTTTAATTTACTTAATTAAAATGGTTGGACCTCGATCCATTTTATTATAAATTAATTAAACTTTCAAACGATCCATGAACCGAATTTTAAGTTTGCGAATTTGTTATTGTCAATCGTATTTTAAAAAAATTGAATTTTTACTCAACAGAATTTTTGTATCATTCACATATAACAGAATTTTCAATTTAGAGAATTTATTTTTAACTGACATTTCATGTAAAAGAATTTTAATGTGATTAATTTTTTCCGAAATAATATTTAAGGAAGGGTGTGATTGTAAGAACATAACCTGAAATTAAGAAATGCAAAATTATTGGCAAAATTTAATCAGGGTAGTGTTAATTTTATGATTTTAAATTACCAATTCTTCCAGACGATATTTTATATTTCCCGGTTATATTTTTACGAGCATTGAAAAGTGAATAATTCTTCAATAATCTTTAAATAATTAAAAAACTTTTGTATTTACAATAATTTCAGTTAAGGAGGTTCTCTCCATTTACATAACCTTAAACTAGAAATTTTGGCAAATTTAAATTCTGCTTGATTGGAATTTAAATAGGATTTAAATTGGGAATGATTTAAAATTGGATAAATTTTAGTTTGTATTAATTGAAATTTTAGTAAATTGAAACTCCATTTAATTGAAATATAAAAACATTTAAATTAGGTATGATTTAAAATTTTAAAATTGGATAATGTAACAATCTGAATTAATTGACATTTTAGTATAATAAGTCAAAAGATTTGAATTGTGTGAAATTTAAGTAAATGTCAATTCGGTCTAGTTGAAATTTAAACTAATTTAATTTTGGATCGATTAGAATTTTCATAAATTTAAATTTGTATTGATTGAAATTTTAGTAAATTTAAATTCTGCTTAATTGAAAATTTTAAATACATTTAAGTTGGGTATGATTTAAAATTTTAAAAAAGGATAAATTAAGAATTAGATTTAATTGAAATTTTAGTAAAGTGAAATTTGGTTTGAGTGAAAATTAAGTACATTTAAATTCGGACTGATTGAAATTCAAACTAATTTAATTTTTGACTGATTGAAATCTTAGTGAATTTAAATTTGGATTAATTGCAATTTTAGTAAGTTTAAATTCCGCTTGTTTGAAATTTAAATACATTTAGATTGAGAAGGATTTGAAATTGGATAAATTTAAATTTGGTTATGTCAATGGAAAGAACCTTCTTAATTCGAATTTTAATTTAGCAGAATTTTAGGTATAAAATTCATGCAAATACAGATTTGAACAAATGAAAATTCGTTGAAATGAATATTCTGTCATTTAAAAATTCTAATCACTTAGAATTCTGTTGAATGAAAATTCTGCTAAATTGAAAAAAGTATTTTTTAGTGATTTTTCTACCCAGAAAATAAATGTTGTTTAAAAAGAATACTAATTTAAGTATATATGCTTCAGAAACAAAGAAAGATCGAAAGAATCATTATTGGCGATGTCCTTCGAGTTTTTCTTCGATAAAGTTGTCTTTCTTTTTTCTTATAAGTTATTCTTTTTACAACTCCGTCAACCGAGAAAGGTTGAAGGAACAATTTTGTTCGTTACGCTACCATGAACTGAACAAATCCTGAGACTTTAAACGACAAGATGACTGTTTTTCAACAATTCAGTATATAATTCGGCTTCGTAAGATCTTGAAACGCCGTTAAAAAGTAATTTCTAATATTTAAAAAAAATATCACTGTAAACTTAATAATCATTACTTAATATTTTACCAACATTTTTTTGAATTAACAGGATGAAAAATTATAATTTTCTATTATTTAGTTTTTATTGTATTTGTTTTAATAGAAGCTTGACTGGATTGAGTTTTGATCTGATTCAAATTGATCTTGGAATTAATTAAAATTTGCAAAACTTAGATTTAAATTTTCTTCCTTGAAAGTTTTTATCACTAAAAATTAAGAATGATTAATTTTGAAAATTACTAATTGTAAAATTAAAATAACTGAAAATTTGAATATTTTTAATTTTTAATTAATTAAATGCAGAAACGATTAAATATTGAATACATTAAAATATCAGGCTAATTAAATTTATAATGAATTGAAATTAAAGTCTGATTAAAATTTGAATGGATTTTTAGAATCGAATGAGATTTACACGAGTAGTAATCAGAATAGACCAAAATTTCCATCAATTGAAATATGAATCAATTGAATTTGAGATTGATGAACGAAAGTTAAAGATGAATAAAATTTTAAAGATCTAAATGTAGAAACGATTAAATTTAGAATATATTGAAATATTCACCAATAAAAATTTGAATTTACTGAAATTATAACTGGGATTTAAAATCCCAGTTTGGATGAATAAAATTTAGAGCTGATTGAAAGTTTAATCAACAAATATTTTGACAAATTGAAATTAATTTTTATTGAAATCCGTGACAAATTAACAAAATAAGTAAACGAATAAATTTACAAACAAATTTTACTTTTAAATATCTGAATGATGAAAAAATTTAAGTGAACGTTTTAATTCAGCAGATGTTCTCACATTTTAAAAGATAATATACTCATTGAATCGAAACACGATAAAGTCAAGTAAGCAACTGAGAAACTGAGATTCACTAACCATAAAGCAGTGGTTACATTTTAAATAAGTGGACCGCAACGTACTTGTCTGAAAGTTTCAATTTGTCTCTGAATTGGTGCACTGATACAAAATCTTCTTTGTCATTGAAAATAAACTTCGATCTCTTCGGATCTAAAAAACTAGCAACTCCCAATATTACATCAGTTTTAAATTATTATATAAAATTCAATGCCAGCAGAATGAAATGAAAATTTTAAAAAGTTTGTGAATCAAAATTTAAAAGAAAAACAGCAATAATAGCGAAACAGTAATAACAGTAAAAAAAAATTAGAATTTAAGTGAAAATTATCATCCTTTGATGAATCAAGGCCGTTGTTAAATTCAATGTCGACAACCCTTGAGAACCTGAGAGCTCGTTTAATTATGAGGTCGACTAATAGCATGTACGTACCGATTATGTAAATCTGTGATCGCATAAAAGAATTTTAATTGGTGCATTCTTGAGAAAGACAACGCAATAAAAGCGCGTGCGTGTGCGCTCTTTACCTTACACATAAGGTTCGTGTATAACATCTAGCAAAGTATTAAAAATAACGTTGCTGTATCCGCCCTCCTACACATTGTTCACCTACGTCGTTACGCAAGCTTCATTACTTCCTCCAGACTAATTAACGTTAATTAATAAGTTTATACATTAATCCAATGCACATGGTTGATCCTTGTCGAATCAGCCAATTTTAATAAAAGAAAAGTGTGATTTATCATCAAAGACAGGAAGTTTATCAGATTTCTAATGTGCGTTTCCTCTACTAAAAAAAAGAAAAAAAAATCAAATTAAAAAAGAATGTGTTTACTCATTTATTTGACAACTTGAAATTTTTTCATTCATAAAACCTGTCTGCTTACTCATCAATGAGTAAATGAAACCTCCGCACTGTCAATGACCTTCTGTCTGATAAAATTTTGCTGAAAAGTGCTCAAATCGTTCACAGAGTTCCAAGTTTTTAAATTATCTACTTTGTGAAAGTTATCATGTATACTTAAAAATTAAGCTTCGAATAAAATTCGAATATGCCAAGTGATTTTTGTCTAGAAATAAATAAATAAAAAGTTTTTTATATTATGTCTTTTAATAATTTATTTATAATGAATCGATATTTTTTGTAAAAAGTAAAAAAAAATTGGAAGTTATAATTAAGAATTTAGAAAATAAAAAAAATTTGGGTGATTCTACGTCAGAAATATTACAATCTGCAAGTGGTTCACAGAATTTAATGAAACTTAGTAAAATTGTAGTATAATATGAGAGAAATTAGTCAGTAAAAGGCATTTTTAAAATATCATAAATTGTAGGAGTTATTACTACTTTGAATCTTGATCCTTAATTTTCTTAATTATTTTATATCTCGGTCAATTTTTAACCGATTTTGATGAATCACCCACCAATTTCTTCATAAAATTGTGTATTTTCAGAAAATTATAGACCGAAAAAAATTTATTGTTTAGATAGAAAAAAAAAGAGAAAATAAAATTTTATTTTAATTTTGACCCGTTTTTTTTATTTTTTAATAATATTCCCTTTTATTTTATCTTTATTTTAAAATAAAGATCATCCTGGAGATTTTATTGGATCTTGTGATATCGTCCTTTTAGTATCATCATCTTGAAGAAAAAAACTACGTAAATTCATGTTTTTACCTTTAATTGTTTTTCGATATTTTTTTAAATTAGAAACTATTTACTGTGAAGATTTTTTTTTCAATTTCTCTATTACATAAAGTGATAATCCAATAAAATTGTTACTCTATTAATAGATTTGAAAATAATTTTTAATTTTAAGTAAAAATAAAAACATTTAATTAAAAATTAATGTTCATATAATTAAATGAATTAGTTGAATTATTATTTATTTCATAACAATATAATTATAATATAATATAATAAATAATTGTACAAACAATGATTTAATTAGTAAGCAGTTTTGTTTATTTAAAAAATTTAAATATTAAAAAATTTTTATCTAATTATTCAGCAGCAGAACAATATCTGCATTGTATTGTTTGATTTCCACTTGGAATAAAGAAATTGATAATATAACGTTAATTTTTTGTTCCCAAAAAGAACATGACAAGAAAGCTCGAGGTTTAAAAGTCGCTTTAGCAAAAAGTAAAATTAATTTTTAAATAAATAGCTATTTTTATTTTTACTTAAAATTAACAGTTATTTCCAAATCTATTAATAGAAAAACAATTTTATTGGATTTTCATTTTATGTAATAGAGAAATCGAAAAAAATCTTCACAGTAAATAGTTTCTAATTTAAAAAAATGTCGAAAAACAAATAAAGGTAAAAACATGAATTTACGTAGTATTTTTCTTCGAGATGGTGATACTAAAAGGACGATATTACAAGATCTAATAAAATCTCCAGGATGATCTTTATTTTAAAATAAAGATAAAATAAAAGGGAATATTATTAAAAAATAAAAAAAATAAAAAAACGGGTAAAAATTAAAATAAAATATAAATAAAATTTTATTTTCCCTTTTTTTCTATCTAAATAATAAATTTTTTTTCGGTCTATAATTTTCTGAAAATACACAATTTTATGAAGAAATTATTGGGTGATTCATCAAAATCGGTTAAAAATTGACCGAGACATAAAATAATTAAGAAAATTAAGGATAAAGATTCAAAGTAGTATAACTCCTACAATTTATGATATTTTGAAAATTCTTTTTGATGATTAATTTCTCTCATATTATACTAGAATTTCACCAAGTTTCATTAAATTCTGGGAACCACTTGCAGATTGTGATATTTCTGAAGTAGAATCACCCAGTTGTTAATTTAAATGTTGAAAACTTGAGATTATATTCTGGGGTCAGAATTTTTTTTTTTTTTATAGTATCATTTCAAAGTAATTTAAAAATAAAGTGATTTCATGCTACGAAATTCTACTAAAAATAAAGTGTACTCACGGTAAAGAATTGAAGTTGCATTGAGAGTTGCACAGGATTCTATGGCAGCAATCTCGGAGGTATAACACCTGTTTAAATTCTCAGAGAACACTTCAACAACGTTGCGTGACCTTCGTTCAAGTCGGAAACATCTTATACAGTCCCCGTCGCTGAAACTGTAAGCAAATTAAAATTAGTTTAAATATCATAAAATACAATTCTTTAATGAATGCAAAAAAAAATTAAAACCAACTATTATTTACACAAACAGTCAATCTTTGAAACTATTTACTACTACAATTAATTTAATTCAATTAATTCAAATTATATATGATTTAGGTGGATGAAAATACAAACTATTAAAATTGCTGTAAATGGAATTTGGGGGCATAAAAATTCAGATTGACCGAAATTTAAATTAATTTAATTTTGGATCGATTGAAATTTTAGTAAATTTAAATTTGGATTGATTGGAATTTAAATTAATTTAATTTTGGACTATTTGATATTTTAATTTAATTTTGGATTAATTGCAATTTTAGTAAATTTACATTCCGATTGATTGAAATTTAAACACATTTAAATTGGAAATGGATAAATTGGAAATTGGATAAATTCAAAATTTGTATTAATTGAAATTTTAGAAAAATTAAAATTCCGCTTGATTGAAATTTAAATATATTTAAATTGGGAATGATTAAACATTTTAAAATTGGATAAATTAAAAATTTTGATTAATTGAAAGTAAAGTCAAATTTGTGTTAAGTGAAATTTAAGTAAATTTAAATTCGGACTGATTGTAATTTAAATTAATTTAATTTTTGATTGATTAAAATCTTAGTGAATTTAAATTTGGATTACTTGCAATTTTAATAAATTTAAATTCCGCTTGATTGCAATTTAAATACATTTGAATTTTGGATTGATTGAAATTTTAGTAAATTTTGCTAAATTCAAAATTGTAATCACATTTAAAATGGGAATGATTTAAAAATTTTAAATTGGATAAATTAAGAAATTGGATTAATTGAAAGTAAAGTCAAATTTTGATTAAATGAAATTAAAGTAAATTTAAATTCGGAATGATTGAAATTTAAATTAATTAAATTTTTTATTTCTTGAAATCTTAGTGAATTTAAATTTGGATTACTTGCAATTTCAGTAAATTTAAATTCTGCATGACTGAAATTTAAACACATTTAAATTGGGCATGATTTAAAATTGGATAAATTTAAATTTTGATCAATTAAAATTTTAATAAATAGAAATTCCGCTTGATTGAAATTTAAATACACTTAAATTAAATACACTTAAATGATTAAAATTTTTCAAATTGGATAAATTAGGTATTTGGATTAATTGAAAGTAAAGTCAAATTAGTGAAATTAAAGTAAATTTAAATTCGGACTGATTGAAATTTAAATTAATTTAATTTTTGATTGATTGAAATCTTAGTGAATTTAAATTTGGATTTATTGCAATTTTAGTAAACTTAAATTTCGTGTGACTGAAATTTAAATACATTTAAAATTTTACAAATTTAAAATTGGATAAATTAAGAATTTATAAGAATTTGAATTAATTGAAATTTTAGTAAAGTCAAATTTGGTTTTACTGAAAACTAAGTACATTTAAATTCGGACTGGTTGAAATTTAAAATAATTTAATTTTTGATTGATTGAAATCTTAGTGAATTTGAATTTAAATCAATTGCAATTTTAGTAAATTTAAATTCCGCTTAATTAAAATTTAAATACATTTGAATTGGGAATGCTTTAAAATTGGATAAATTTAAATTTTGATCAATTCAAATTTTAATAAATTGAAATTCCGCTTGATTGAAATTTAAATTAAATTAATTTTGGATTGATTGAAATTCTAGTGAATTTAAATTTGGATTACTTGCAATTTTTGTAAATTTAAATTCCGCTTGATTGATATTTATATACATTTAAATTTGGATTGATTGAAATTTTAGTAAATTTTGCTAAATTGAAAATTTTAATCACATTTAAATTGGGAATGATTAAAAATTTTAAAATTGGATAAATTAAAAATTTTGATTAATTGAAAGTAAAGTCAAATGTGTATTGAGTAAAATTTAAGTAAATTTAAATTCGGACTGATTGAAATTTAAATTAATTTAATTTTCGATTGATTGAAATCTTAATGAATGTAAATTTGGATTACTTGCAATTTTAGTAAATTTAAATTACGCATGACTGAAATTTTAATACATTTAAATTGGGAATGCTTTAAAATTGGATAAATTTAAACTTAGATCAATTGCAATTTTAGTAAACTTAAATTCTGATTGATTGAACTTTAAATACATTTAAATTGTGAATGATTTAAAATTGGATAACTTAAGAATTTGGATTCCTTGAAATTTAAGTAAAATTGAATTTGGATTGAGTGAGATTTAAGTAAATTTAAATTCGAATTAATTGAGTTTTGAATACATTTAAATTCGGATTATGAAAAATTTTAGTGTAAAATTTAAATTTCGTTTGAATTATATTTTAGTAAATTTAAAATTGCATTGACTAAAATTTGAATAAATTAAAATTTGGACGGATTAAAATTGGAATGAGTTTATATTGTTTGAAATTAATAAATTGAAATTCGTATTGAATTTGGATTGTTCGAAATTTGAATAAATTGAAATTTAAATTAATTAAAACTTCAATAAATTGAAATTTCATGTATAAACTTTAATCAAAATTAAGAAAGAATCAAATTTTGAATCAAATGGATTTTGAATAAATCAAATCTGAATCTATTGAAATTTTGTTTAAAGTTTAATTCGATTTTAAAGATTATTTAAATCCATCAAAATTAAAAACACTCCAAGAATCATAAAAAAAAAACGTATTTAAATAAGAAAATAACTTCAAAGTTGAGGATTGGGCAACACAAATTCAAAATTGTGGAAACTATGTAAAACTTTTCTTAACTGACATTAAAATTTATATATCTCGTTTAGGGATAACTTTATAGAGAAGAAAGAAGAATAAAGCTCTTTAAGACAAGAATTTCAATTAGATACAAAGTTTGCAGGATTATTTTTGTTATTCAAAGTTTCTGAAAGTGTAATATTTATATTAAACTAAAGAAGAGCAATTAAGAAACTACTGATTGCAATCTTTAAAGATATTCGTTTGAAAGAACCGAAAGAACCGCTACTGTGTATATAAAACTGTTAAAGTAGAAAATACTGACAACCCTCTGCAAGTCTTGAATTTATGCACACAAGTGCAAAGTATAAAACGGCCAACATCGTTATCCCTAGACTCATAATTTCACTAGTAAGTCTGCAGAGCAGCAGCTGTAGACCGCGAGGAATGTTTTCCAGTGGTGATACGGGAAGCCATTTTTACGACCCATTCTATGTTTAATGCATCAAATTTACCAAGTATGTATATGGAAAAAAGAGTCATAATGTCCCGAGACGAAATTAATCAGGATTTCTCAAGAGCAAAATATACGAAACATTAAAAAGTTAAAATCAACTCGTGAAATCTTAAAACTTCCACGAATAAGGGATTAAAGGATTTCTTTCTTGCTAGTTAAAATTTCAAACAGAATATAAATGTTTTAATTTTAGATTTTAAAACAAGCTGAAAATATCAAGTCTTGTATAATACAAAGTTATTAAAACACATAGGTATTTAACAAAAAAAAAAAAAAAGAAGAAGAAGAAAAGGGAGAAAAAAAAGTAAATAAAGGCGAGGTGAACGGATATGCCAAATAAGTCTCAATATTCTTCTCAAGAAAGATTTTTATAACTGTGTATAGGTCTTTAAAAACTGTACGAGATTTAAAAATCAACTAAGATAAAGAGATAAAAAATCTAGTTGACGTAAACGGTAAAATAAACGATGAAATAATTTAAATTGAGACAAAAAAATCTTTAATGTATAAATCTGCTTGAGATGAGGCAAAAGGACGAAAATAAAGAAGCTACAAGAGCTAATTTGAATTGATGAGCTCCCTGATCAGCCTAATGAATTCCTGTCATTATCATATGGCTGAAATTATCATACAACATTGGTACAAATAAACAGCTTCAGAATTAACCACCGAATTAAAATGATCTATAGCTAACCATTAGCTAGCAATATTGAAAAGGTTCTTGAATTGCAAATCAGTTAAAACTATTTCGTATGTTGCTAAAAAGAAATAAGTAAAGAAGAAAAAGATTGATTCTACTTGAGTTTTATTTTTAATTTGTGTTGTAAATAAAAACTTTCTCTGATATTGTCATATAATGAAATAATTATCAATCCGATGATGAAATAATTATCTATTCGGTAATAAAAATGATATCAATAGTTGATAAAATAATCCATTAGTTCCGTATTAAAAATAAGGCGCCTGATAAAGTTATAAAATTATTGAAAATTTTAATTTTAATTTATCGAATTCAAATATATCCGAAGTTTTACTTAATACAGAATTTTCATTGTACAGAATTTCTCATTAATCGACTTTTTATTCAGAAGAAATCGAATTTAACCGAATTTTCACTTAGTAGAATTCTTATTTAACATAATTTTAAGTGGGTCAAATTTCTAAATGTCGGAATTTCCGTTTTACTGAATCTTATTCACTTGTCCGAATTTGTATTTGTGCGAATTTAAAATTAACCAATCAGAAATTATCAAAAAAATTGTGTTTGGATAGTTTTAAAAACTTGAAAGTAACTAAGACTTAAAATTCTCTTAAATAAGAATTCTAGTAAATGAAAATTTGGTTAAATTCGAATTCTTTTAAACAAAAATCCGGTTATAATGAATTTTTTAATATGAAAATTCTGTTAAATATGAACCAAGTGGCTTAAAAATTCGGATTTATTTAAATTCGATTGAAAACAAATTAGAAAAATTAAAATTCGGTAAAAAGAAAATTATATCTAATAAAATTCGATAAAATAAAAAATGCTAAATAATAAATTTTAGAACCTAATCAGGCGCCCCATTAAAAAAATGTTAATATTTTTTTTTAATTCTTTTTTCGATTGTACAATTATGTTTATGAACTTATCAATTATAGTTATTATTTTGGTTTTCTCATTGTCAGTAAAGAAATTGCAAGCTTTTATAAGAAAAAAATTGAAAATTGAAAACGATCTTATAGATTTAACTACAATAAAGTTTCAAATAACGAATAAATTTTAAATTTAGTAAATAAAATACAAGGTTAATTAAGATTTTATTAAAAAAATAAAATTGAAATTTGTACGAAATTAGGTTTGAATTAATTAAACTGAGAATTAAATTGAACTTGAACCGAATCCAATTTTGGATAAACTAAAATTTAAATCGACTAAACTTGAAATACATTTAACTTTCAACGTTGATTGAGATTAAAACCACATCTAATTTTACTCGATTGATAAAACTAACGCTTGAAATTTAAATCCACGTAAGTTCAAATTAATTAAAATGTGGATCGATTTAAGGAAGTTTATCCCAAAAATCGTTTTTCTACAGATTCCTATAAAATTTTAATGACATATTAAATATATTATTTTACATGTATGGTTACAATTTTATTGAAATTTACCTTTCTGTTTTTAAGATATAAATTTATAAAGTTGGAATTTTTACACGGAAACAGTAAAAAAAAACGCGATAAATTACTATATTTTAATTAATTAAAAAAAGGTCTCTACGAATTTAAAAAAAAATTAATATATTTCAAACTGTAATATAATACAACTTTTACAACAATATTAAATTAATTTACCGTACTGTTATTAAGAAAATGTTATTCAAGGTTAGTAATTGTTCTATTTTTGTGAAATAATAAATTTTAATAGCTTGAAATTCTCAAAGGAAAAAAATGTTTTTCAACAAAATTCGTTTGTGTAATGATTTTAACTATAAAATACTATATTAAAGCCAAATTATAAGAAAAAATGAAATTAAAAAGATATTAAATATCATGTTCTGATACAATGAGAACCGCTTGAGGGTATAAAGTCCTTAAATTTCAAAAAATTAAAATTTGAATATCAGTAAGAATTTAGATTAATAAAGGGCAGTTGATATTTAAATGAATGTACTTTCTAAATTGATTAAAATTACGATAAATTAAAATTGCAATAAACTGAAATTCAACTAAAATCAGGATCAACCTTGAATTGAAGGATAAATTTAAATTCTAATAAAATGATTGTTTCTGAATGGTTTATTCAGAAAATAGTCTCAGAGCTTAAATGAGAGTTTGAAGTCCTTTTTAAGGAAATATTTAACGACGAGATAAAGAGGGAAGTCGCGTGACTTGAATTGTAGTAAAAGTGGCTGTTTATTTCACTTAGAATGCAATTTTAAGTTGACAAGAACGATACCCAAGGGGTTAATATTTTCCTTCTAAAAGAGGGTTAGAGCAATCGAAATCTATTGAATCCGGGTGTAAGTGCTAAACTCCTGGCAGTTGGCCATTTCTTTCTTTTTAATTCAGAAATTATCCTCGGTATAGCAATGCGCATCGTAGTCTGGCACTGCCTGGAACGAAGTCTATTTCCGTCGTAGACATTTTGCAGACGACGTGTTCGTTGGCATCCTTTGGATTCGTTACATTAAAAAATCAAGTGCCCTAAAGTCCTCTGCACAATTATTCTCTAGAATAACAAGTAATCAATCTCGTGCCAATCAAACATAGTAGAAACAACAAAAATCGTATTCTAAAGAAATTAATAACACAAAACTAGGCTTTTTAAAAAATTAGATCCGAACGATCAGATAATTAGGTTGACGACTAATGTCCATTAAAAAAAAAAATAAATAAAGTCGATTTTCAGGTTTCTAAAGCTTGAAACAAATTCAAGGTGAATTGCAGGTTTTCAAGATTTTACACTTAATGTTAGTTAAGTACAAGGAAGTCATTTACTTGAGAAAAGATTTTTGATTGAGTGACGCACTAGATGGAGTTTGTAATGAGAAATAAAAACTAAAATGACTGAAAATTGCTATTTGCGCAAGGATCTCGGCAAATTGTTGATCCTCATTTCCTCACAATTGTGCAATGAGCTTTATAGCTTCACATTTCGTGACAGAGTGAAAAAAATGCACTACATTGAGATACGAGGTACGAGACGACATTGACATATCAAGCACGCGATATTGCGTTCCACCTATCACTATTTTTAATCCAAGATTTCCGATAGTACTGCATCAAATTTTATTTTAACTGGTTTATTGGTAATTTTCCCATTAGTGTCTGACGTGACTCACAACAGTTGACACATTCAAAAATAATATTTTACAACTTATTCGACATTTATAAAGAGCTATGGATTTTTTTATTGATGTCCTGTATATATAATTAGGTATCTTACGGTCTAACAAATACCAAAATGGAAAGAATGAGGACTCAAAAATAAACTTCATGTACTTCACAATACTTCAGAGTAATTCGTTATAATTCAGATAATTCGGGATACTTCTGAGAATTCAAGATACTTCAGATAATTCCGGATATTTTACGTAGTTCAAAGTAATTCAATATACTTTATAGTAATTGAAGGACTTTCAGAGTAATTCGATATACTTTAAATAACTTAGATAATTCAAGATACAGCAGGATAATTTAAGATAATTTAGTTAATTCAAGATACTTTAAAGTACTTCACGAAACTTTAAATAATTTACTATACTTTAAAGTAATTCCTGATACTTTAGATAATTCAGGACCATTTACGCGTAATTCAAGATGCTTCAGATAATTTAAGATACTGCAGATAATTCATTGTACTTTAAAATAACTCAAAAAACTTTAAAGTAATTCCTAATACTTCAGGTAATTTAGAACAATTTAAGATGTTTCAAATTAATTTAGGATACTTCAGATAATTCAAGATATTTCACGATAATTTAAGATACTACAGGATAATTCAAGATATACATAAAATTAATTCATGATACTTTAGTTAATACAAGATTCTTTAAAGTAATTCTCAAAACTTCAAATGATTAGGAAACTTTCACAAAATTCAGGACCTTTCACGTAATTCAAGATACTTCAAAGTAATTAAGAATATTTAAAATAATTCAAGACACTTCAGATAATCCAGGACAGTTCAGATACTTTACGATACTGCAAATAATTCATTAAACTTCACAATAATTTAAAAAAGTTCAGAGTAATTCAGGATATTTTAGATAATTTCAAATAATTTAAGATACTTTAAAGTAATACAGGATACTTCAGATAATTCAAGATACTAAAGATAAATTAAGATACCTACTGCATATAACCCATTATACTTCAAAATGACTAAAAAAACTAGAGTATTTCCTGATACATCAAATAATGTAGAATAATTCAAAACATTTCAAAATAATTCAGGGCACTTCAGATAGTTCAAGATACTCTAAGATAATTTAGGATAATTTAAGATACATTAAAATAATTCATGGTACTTTAGTTAATTCAAGATACTTCAGATAAATTGAGATGCTGCAAATAACCCATTATACTTTAAAATCACTCAAATAATTTCAGAGTAATTTTCGATACTTCAAATAATGTTGAATACCTACTTCAAGACACTTCAAAGTAATTAAGGGTACTTCATACAATTCAAGATACTTTAGATAAATTATGATGCTGCAGATAACCCATTATACTTTAAAATGACTCAAAAAACTCGTTATACTTTAGATAATTTTGAATAATCCAAGATACTTCAAAGTAATTCAGGATATTTTAGATAATTCAAGATACTTCAGATAATTCAGGATAATACAAGATACTTCAGATAAATTAAGATATTTCGGATAACCCATTATACTTTCAAAAAACTCAGAAAACTTTAGAGTGACTCCTGATACTTTAGATATAATTTTGAATAATTCAAGATACTTCAAAGTAATTCAGGATACTTCATTTAACTCAAGATACTTCAAATAATTCAGGACAGTTCAGATAATTTACGATACTGCAAATAATTCATTAAACTTAACAATAATTTAAAAAAGTTCAGAGTAATTTAGGATATTTTAGATAGTTCAAGATACTTCAAGATATTCAATACACTTTAGAATAATTTAGAATACATCAAAATAATTCATAATACGTTAGTTAATTCAAGATACTTTAGATAAATTAAAATGCTGCAGATAACCCATTATACTTAAAAATAACTCAATGAACTTCAGAGTAATTCCTGATGCTTTAAATAATGTAGAATAATCCGAGACACTTCAAAGTAATTTAGGGTACTTCAGATAATTTAAGATACTCTAAGATAATTTATGATAATTCGAGATACATAAAAATAATTCCTGATACTTTAGTTAATTCAATAGATACTTCAAAGTAATTCACGAAACTTTAAATGATTCAGGACCTTTCACATATAATTCAAGAAACTTTAGATGTTTCAGGTCATTTAGCGTAATTTAAGATGCTTTAGATAATTCAAAATCGTTCAAAGAATTTCAGAAACTGCAGATAATTTATTATACATCAAAATAACTCAAAAAAGTCCATAGTAATATAATAATTCAAAATACTTTAAGATAATGCAGGATAATTCAAGATACTTAAAAGTAATTTAGGATATTTTAGATGATTCATTATACTTCAAAATAACTCAAGGATCTTCAGAGTGATTCATTATACTTCAGATAATGTAGGATAATGCAAGATATACTTCAAAGTAATTCATGATAATTCAGATAGTTTAAGATATTGCAGATAATTCACTACATTTTTAAATAACTTTTAAAACTTTAGAGGAATTTATGAGCTTTTAGATAATTTAAGATAATTTAATATACTTTAATGTAATTTAGAATACTTTAGATAATTCATGATACTTCAGATAACTTAGAAGCTTTCAGAATAAATTAAGATACTTTTTCTCAGTAACTCAAGATACTTCTCATCAATTCAAGATTCTTTAAAGTAATTTATGATATTTCAGATGATGTACGATAATTCAAAATACTTTAGATAATTTATGTTACTTTAAAATAATTCAAGATACTTTAAAGCAAAATCAACAATACTTCAGGATAATTGACGATACTTTAGATAATTTAAGATACTTTATGAACTTCAAGTTACTTAAAATTAAAACGTGGAGATAATATTGCAATTCAATGTTAATATTCGTGTTATTTAGGAGCATATTCTAATTGTGATGTTCTTTTAAAAATAAATTTTTTCAAATTATACAAATTTAAATTACCTGTCAATGAGTAGTACGTTGCTTCCAACTTTTTTGTGGCACACTCCCCAAACTGGTATGGCATTATAGGTAATATTAACCGGCGAATATTGGATTGGTGCGTTTTTCGTCATCGAACCCTTCGCATTTTTGCCGCTCACTTGCATCATAAATTCACCCTGAAGTTCTGCAGGAAAGTAGCAAGTCGATGAGACATGAGTTTCATAATTTCGTAGCTGGTCTGTCCCTGAGAGAGTTGTTTCGGCTAAAAACAAAATTCCATTAAGTTACTATCTTCCACAAAAATCACATGTACTAATTAAAAAACATACAGTAAACTTAATAATTTATAAACTACTAATAACAATGTCCCAATCACGCTCAATTTTATTACACTGAAAAAAATTCAGCCGAGAAACTCAACTACAATTGGATAGTTAAGTGTTGAATAGTTAAAGTAACTACTTTTTTTAGTTAAACCGTGCTTGAAATGTTCATTTTACCATATTTCATGTAGTTAAACATTAGTGGTTCAATTTACTCCTTTAAGTAGTTAAATTTCAAAAACTACAAAATCACATTTTGCCAACTACTTTCGTAGTTCTTTTAACCAGTTTTTCAAAGTCAATATAACTTTTTAAATTCGGTTCAGGATGTAGTTAAAAAATAGTCAAATCTACTAAGTATTTTTTGAATGTACAAGATGTCTGACATTTTAATAATATCTAAGAAACGCTGTTTAAGTATAATGAAATAAAAATCAGATTCAATACACCACTTCTGTTAATAAACACATTAATCTTTATTACAATTCTATTATCCTTTGTGAATAATTTTCCAAGTACACGACTGTTTTCGACTAATTAATTATAATATGATTAATGGAATTGGTCTCACGAACATGAGTACTTGCATTAATTATAATTACCCAGGGAAAAAGTGTCTGGATTGTGCGAGTGACGTACTCACGAAAGGGTTGTCATAATTCGGTGCGATGGGAGTCTAAATATTACACATAGTAATATATGGCTACTAGTGTTTTTCGGCGCCGGAAGTTTCGCGGGTGAGTAAATCCATTAGGGGTAAAGTGCAGGTGTTGCAGGGATGTTTGTATTAAAAAAACTGATACTTTTGTAACTCTCGTAAAAAAAAAAGAACGTCAAATTATATTGCCACCTAATATCCACATGCCGCTTGAGCAACGATCCATAAAAGGGTCATTACAGTTTCTTGAAAAGTGATACTCGTAATGAGTCTTTTAAATTGAAACCAGCCAGCACGCAAACTCAAATTATTTTCCATGTGCAAACAAACACATAAAGTATAAAACAATTGTGAAAAGAATATAAAAATATTTTATGTGTATTCATTTTGAAAAGTATTCTGTTGGCTATCTGTAATTTAAAGACCTTCTCATTCTGAGTTGAGAAATATAAAAAATTGGGTAATATAATAATTACCAAGTAAAAAATAGGGTTGGTTAAAATTAGAATTTTTCACGCATCTCAATAATGTAAATAATAATTGATAATCCTTAACATGAAAAAACAGTTATCCTCTTAAAATAAACTTGAAGTTTTTTTCCCTTCTCATTCTCCTTTGTTTTTTTTTTTCAGACAGTGGAAAGAGATGTTAGGTCAAACACTCGGATAAATACCTTCTGGGCAATCACCAAGAGGTAATGATTACCAGGTTTTTGATGAAAGCTAAGTTTAATGGCAATAATTTGGGAACTATTTACTCGACCTTCGATAATAGCGCAGTTTTTATACACGCGGGGCATTCCAGATTAAGTACACTCCAGCGGTATATAATTATCCCAATTTTAAACTAAAATAGAATTCAATGAAACAGACTTTTTCTTTTGTTTAAGTCTTTACAACTTTTTAAAAACTAATTCAACGTAAAATTCTAACAACAAATCAATAAAAAATATCAAAAATAATCTAATTTAAAATTAATTGACTTATATGATCGAGTGTTTGAGAAAATTGATAATCAAGTTTTAAAAATGTCTAATTGCTGAAAATTTCCGAGAAATCACATTGAAACTACCGAAGCCAATTTCATTAACAACGTTTGAAGATTGCTCGTGTACAAGACGATACCGGAAATGCGGTCAAGTTTTTCGCACAAACGCTCTGTACTGGTTAGGCAAGATCCCGTGCGTGTAGGCTCGTAACTTCTTGAGTATTATATCCTCGAGACTTTCTCGTTTGAAAATACATCCAGCAGGAAATTTTCAACAACAACAAAATGAAAAAAAAAGGAAGGAGAATGAAAAAACAGTCGTAATTACAAAAGGACGAGTGTAACAGAGCTAACAAAAAGTTTACTACTAAAGTCAAATGAGTCTACGGTCGAAAAATTGAGTGTAGTAAAAAAAACTTTAACCGTGAGAACAAGATGAGGCGTGTACATAATGCGAAATACCTTAATGTTACGGTTAATGAGTAAATCATCCTTGAAAGAATCGAGAAAAAAGTATTTAAAAATTACGTATTTTTATTTTTGATGTCCTAAGAATGATGAAGAGTAAATAAATTAGTTTGGAATGAATGAGGGTATGAAGTTAAAAAAGATTTATTGGAACTTAGGTGTTTTTTTTTTTTAATTGGGAGTAAAGTTTCAGTAATAGGTGGAATTTGCTACATCCAACTACTTTCTTTTTTAGTTATTTTTAATCAGTCATAATTTAATCTATTAGTGTCTATTGGAATTTAATTAAAAATAGGAAGCAGTTCAGGTTAAATAAAAGAGAGTTAATTATAAAGTATAAAGTCAAAATGTATTTTGGAATAAGTCTTTACAAGACAAAAGCTAAAGTAAATGTTACAGTATTATATTCGTCATCCCATGGACGACTCCACAAGTCGAACCTTATCGGTTTCATATAAACAAAATCAAAAGAGTGTTCGTATTTATGAGAGCACGTGGTACATAAAAAACACATCTACAGTCAGACGAATTATAATATAAATAAAAGAGAAATTATTTAGCATATTACAATAGTGTCGTATCAAGGTTTTCTTTTTTTTTAAATGACCAGAAAAATATAAGGAATATTTCTATTTTAGGGTAATTTTTTATAATTTTAATATTAAAAAAGTTATTAAATAAAAATTATATAACTTTTAAGCAGCAAGACAAAATTATATGACCCAAATGCTAAAACGAACTTACCTGGGTTCTTTTCAAGATTCCAAAAGAAATTAACTTCACAGCTACTTTTTTGATATTTAATTTTAATAAATTATAAATGTAAATATTGGAGATTTTTGTTAGTAAACAAATCAATATGGTAGGGCGCGCATTTCCATCTGAGAGAAATGAAGTCATGATTATACGAAGTTGCAGAAACCTTCAACAGAAATCTCCAATGTTTACATTTATAATTTACTAAAATTAAATACCAAGAAAGTAACTGTGAAGTTCATTTCTTCTGGAATCTTGAAAAGAACCCAGGTAAGTTCGTTTTAGCATTTGGGTCCTATAACTTTGACTTGCTGCTTAAAAGTTATATAACTTTTTTAATATTAAATTTATAAAAAATTACCCTAAAATAGAAATATTCCTTATATTTTTCTGAGCATTTAAAGGCGCGCAATTTAATTCCTTCTATTCAGTGCTTTTTAACTAACCTCTTCATAAAGGTGTTCTTAATTCGTCGCTTTTTAACCTAGTGGCAAAAAATGGAACTACTGAAAGTGGGTTACAATTTTGCAATTCACATAGTGATTAGTCAAGTAACCTGTTTTTAGTAGTTACGAAAAGTAGAAAGAGAATCGAAGTCATTAAGTACCTTAAAAAAATATCAGTGGTCATTATCGCATCGTGGTAGGTCACTGTACAGACAATGTAAAATATATATGAGAAAATTCATTGACCTTGAAAAGTGACAATGAATTAGCATCTTAAAATAGAATACGAAAAAGTGAATAAAAATGTAAACAATGTGAAAGAACATATTGTTTTGCGAAAAAAGTGAATTGATAGAAAATTAACTTGCCTTGTCGAAGGTAAAAATAAAATAAGCTTTAAAAAGAAGTTTGTGACTTGAGAACTTTTCAATCATAAATTGTTTTATCCCTCTTTGAAGAGACTTAACCTTGGTTCAAAAGATATGCACGAGTGTCTGAGGCTTCGCGTGGCACAACGATACTCCGAGTATGATTAGACGCCAACGTACAATTACTCCGGGAGTTTTTTTGATTCTGGCAGGAGGCGTGCGCTCCATTGGCTCCATCTCTTTCTCTCAGGCTCGTCCTTTTTGACTCCTCTCATTTCCATAAGCGCCGATCCTTCTTCAGCGCTCTTTATCTGCACAACATTCTCGTTTCTCCAAGCTCTCTGTCTCATCTCTCGTTCCAGGTACCAGGTGTTCGCATCCGGAGGTCCTTAATTCGCAGGTCTCGGTGAATCCTTAATGAATGGGAGACGATGAAACTTCGATCTCGAATAATAGCTTTTTAAATTAGAGGTTTTCTCTTTCTTTATAAAATTATTTTCACTATTCATCAGCAAAAATTGTTCTTGGCGGAATTACCATTTTTAGATCACTCGCTGGATTTTGGTTGTCAACTCACTCCTGGGTGGTCCAAGAGAATTCAGCACATGTTTTATAATCAAATTGTATTCTTAATTCATGTTCATATGCAGTTTTTTTTACATTTAGGCACGTGTCTAGGCCTCTAATTTAGGGAGACTATTAGGGAGAGGTAACAGGGGTGGCCTCCTAAACACATGCATGACAAATGTAACAAAAATTAACATAACTAAACTACAACATTTTTATCGTATAATGTAACTAGATTTTCCCAATCTTTTACCAATAAAACATAATATTAAGAGCTCAGAGACCAAATTACGAACACTTTAATGGCAGAATGTCACATGCATTTCCTCCATTATGTTAGCATCATCACAGAATGCTATTAGCTCAGAGACCCAATTACAAAATTTTTATGAGAGTACGTAACATTAGATTTCCTTCACTATGTTGAAAATACAACCGAATATTAACTGCTCAGAGACCAAATTACAAAACTTTTATGCCAGAATAGACGCTTCTTCAATTATGTTACCAGCATTACATTCCATTGTAAGAATTTTCAGCATCAATTAAGCAAATTGTATAGTACAAGTTTAAAAATACAGTATAGTAGTAGCTTGTTTGAAGAAATTGCGTGGCCCGAGATCAATCTTTGATCAGACTCAACCTCCTTTAAAGCACCGAAAATATTTGGTAAGTGGCAGAGGGGATGGTTCACAAATCAAGAGATGATCCGCTGGTAATTGGATGCAGATTGTAAGGTGGATTGTGAAGTGATTTAAGTACGGATAGATACAATGTAAAGGCTGATAAAAGATCGTGTTTGGAAAGTGGAGCCTGTTACTCAGAGATCTTTAGAATTTAAATCTTGGAAGAAATATACATCGACTTGAAAATCTTGCAACAACATCGACTGGTAGAAAGACGTCGAGGACGAGCATCAGCGAATGGTCGGAAGAGACAACTTCAAAGCCGTGCGAAAGGTGTGGCGCACGGTATGAGATCCCGGAGCATGGGTTCCCCGTGAGCTCGGTTCTCAGGAACCTGAGACCCCCGCGTACAGCTGTACATAATGCACCAAGACATTGCACGAAGAGGAACGAGTTGCTTCACTCGGGCATTACACTCTCTTCCTTTCTCTTATTCTCCTTGTCCACCTTTTGGGGCGCGCCCTCCTTCACTCTTCCCGCATATCAACATCTGATAGATTAACACCACAAAAATTCCCTCAACGGGTGCGCCTGAAAACTGCAAAATACACCTCCTCCATTCATTAAAGATATGAAATATAAACATCGGCATGATGATAATTTAAAAGCAAATTCTATTTTCTTAAACTCTAAACTGCTATGCGAAAATTTTGATCTTTATTAACCTTCATGACTTAAATTATCCGTTTTCTAAATTTTATTTTCAAAATTCATTCAGTTGTCTTGTCCGACTCGTGGTAGAATGTCTCTATTTGGACGTGTCTTATAATTATGTTTTTGAAGAATTTGGTAATTGTTTTTGTTTGTTATTAATTTTTGTGTATATTTGTATAATTAGTGTATCTTTGTGTGTTCGATTTCATTTTATGTTCAATAAATGTTTTTTAGCCTGATGATGTTGACAAAACTGTGTCAACGAAACGTAGCTAAGTAAAGATGTAAGAGTTGTTTGGATTATTTCAAATTGTAGTGCAGCTAATTTTGACTACACGAACAAAATGTAAATAATTTTATTCACCTCACCTTCTTGAGTTCATTTAAAGCTTCTCTACTTTATACTCATTATCGAAGGATTTAATTCTGGTTTATTTATTTATTAGTAACTGTTATATCCCAAAGATTATAAAACTGATTTCTATAAAAGGGGTCATTCATTAATTACATAAGATTTCTGGGGGCGGGGAGGGGGTTCAAAAATCTCTATATCCGTACGTGAGGGAGAAGGGGATAAAAGCCATTTTTTAAGATTTTACTGCGAGTCAAAATTTTGACTGATTTTGTTTAAGATTATTTCAAATATAGTCGCTTTGTATTATTATCTACGATTTAAGTTCAATCATTACTTGTTTTGTTTTAGGGCAATTGAAACTTCTCTCATTGGATTCAATTGTTTATTGCTTTTCAAAAAAAAAAAACTCTGTAAAATCTTACGTAAGATGGAAAAAGGAGGTGTTCGAATAATCTTATGTGTCCTTAAATGGAGGAAAGGAATAGTTACAATTGTCTAAAATCATCCTTGCGTAATTAATAACGACCCCACAGCGCATAGTCTGTCTTGTTTTTTAGCCAGATTCGCGTTTTTTTACTGTCCTGAAAACATATCATTTCATCCTTTTTTTAAAAATTATTTATAAATAACAAATTTATTGTTTGTTGTTATTGTTTTATTTTTTAATAAAAATTATTTATGATAGAAGATCATAGTTGAATTTGACTGACTTAACCCATGACCACAATATTATATTCTACATTTTATTAATAGATTACTAATCACTAATACCAACATTAACAACTTCACTGAGAAAATAATTATCATTACAAATTAAATATAAGACAGTGAAAAAATCATAGAAATCTTTGTAAATTAAAGAAAATAATTTATATATAGGAAAAATACTTCAAAATCTTAGAAATAAATTGAAAAAAATTAGAATAATGAAAAATTGGAGAAAAGAATTAAAAATTGAAAAAATAGCTTGAAATTGAGATAAATAATTAAAAATTTAGAGAATTCATTCAGAAAAGATGGAAATGATTAAAAATTTAAGAAAATAATGAATATTTAAAATAAATAATTTAAAATTTAAGAAAATAATTGAAAAAATTACATAATTTATTTCAAAACAATGGAAAATTAAAGAAAATGCCAGAAAAATACTTGAAACTTTCAGAAGTTCATTGCAAAAAAAAAAAAAAGAAAACAATTAAAATTTTGAGAAAATAAATAAAAAAAGATAAACATAACTTAAAATTTAAAAGAACAATTTTTAATTTAAAAGAAATTATTGCAAAAAATACAGAATATTGGTACACAAAATACAATAAAACCGTATATATAATTGAAAATTGAATAGAAAAATGAAAATTTCAGATAAATAATTAAAAACTTTTTAGAAAATAAGAATTTAAAAACAAGAATAATTAAAAATTGGGGAACATAAATGAAAAATGATTTAAAATTTTTAAACTTGAAGAAAATAATTAAAATATATTAAAAACAATGATAAGTTGAAAAAAAATTAATGAAATTTAAAATAAATATCTAATAGAAAAAATTGCAGAATTTTTACAAAATTTTTAAAAGATCTGTTTGTCGGTTCCAACGCTTAAATTTATGATGTAACCTAATTAATAAAATGTTATGAAATAAACAAAAATAAAAATTTAAAATAGAAAAAAATCGAAAGTTGAGAAAAATGCTTGAAAATCTGAGAAATTAATTGAAAAAATGAGAATAATTAAAAATTGAAGAGAATTTAAAAGAATTGAAGATGGATAAAAATAATTAAAAATCTTGAAAAACAATTGAATTTTGAGGAAAGCACTTAAAGATCTTGAAAAATAATTTTACATAATAATTAAGAATTTTGGGAAATAATTTAAAAATTGATAAAAATAGTTTAAAATTTTGAAAAATGATGAAAATAATTAAAAATTTTAAAAAATAATTGAAAAATTTATTTATTTATTTATTTATTGAGTACAACTCAAAAATATGATGAAAAAAGATTTTAATTTTATAAAATAATTGAAATATGAGAGAAAATAATTAAAATTTCGGATAAATTGAAATTTTTTAAAATTATGCATAAAGAAGGAAAATAATTAGAAATTGCAGAAAATAATAGAAAAAGGGCCCGTATCATTTTGACACAAATTTTTTCGTACAACTTGTTATATTGTACTCCCGAAGATGAATGTTATATTGTACTCCTTCTAAAATCAAAGATTTTTAAGTCTTATTTATTAAATAATTGATTTTAATACATTAAATTAATACTAAAAGACTTAATTAATCCAGTAAGCTCAATTATTGAATAATTAAAATTTAAAAATCTTTGATTTCAGAAGGAGTAAAATATAACATTCATCTTCGGGAGTACAATATAACAAGTTGCCCGAAAAAATTTGTGTCAAAATGATACGGGCCCTAGAAAAATACAGAATTTATTTTTAAGCGAAAGAAAATAATTGAAAAACCGTTCAAAAAGTTAAAAATTGAAGACAATCTATATTTCAGATAATAACTGAAAATTAAGAAAATTAATTGAAAAACAATTACAATAGTTAAAAGGTGGAGAAAATAATTACAAACTGATAAAAAGAAATAAATATTGCGAACAAAAGAATTGAAAATTGAGATAATATATATTTGAAAGTTCAGGATATTAATACAAAAGTAATGAAATGATTCAAAAGTGAAGATAATAATTGCAAAACGAAAAAATATAATGGTGAATTAAAAAAATTAATTCCATTCTGCGATAAATAATATGAAATTTTGCAATAAATAATAAAATTGTTTTATTGTCGCAAAACAAAAAAAATTTTAAAAATAATTGAAATTTGCGGGAGGTAGATTTAAGTTTTAGGCGAAAAGTGAAAAACGATGAATACAATTAAAAATTACAGAAAGTAATTGTAAAATGATAAAAACAGTTGAAAAAAAAGAATTATTAAAAATTTCAGAAATTTTGAAATCACCTTCAAATTTATTATATTTGAACCGTGGATTAATTAAACTTTCAATCAATGCAAATTGAAATTAACAGAAATTAGAAGTAATTAATATTGCTAGGTATAAATTTAAAATTTGTGTACATTTTGAATAGGTGAAATATCATAGTACAAATTTAAAACAAAAAAAAACATCTAGTGACAAACTTTAGGTGTGGACAGAATGAAAGAAACTTGTAAATTATTATATATAATTCTTACTTTTAACATTGAAATTTAAATCATTTCTAATTAGACTGACACTAGAGATTCTATTTTTGTACATTGATTGAGAAAATTTGACTTAATTTGATAAATAAATAAAAAACTTAAATTGTCATAAATTCTCGATTAGAATTTTGGTCGGTTATATTCCCGGTTACATTCATTGAATTACCTATTAATATTATAATAAAAATTCTTACCAGATACTTCAAAGGACTTGGACCAGTTCATTGGAAGTTGTGCAATATCTGAAACAAAAATATTCATAATTTAATTAACGTCTTTTTATAAATTTAGCGATTCTGAGATTTTAATAAATTGTTCATTGTTATAAATTCTTACAATGTTGTTCGTTAAATTAAAAACTTTACTTAACCAACAAACATTATTCCATTTTTATAATAAATAGGTAAATAGAAAATTCTTCAAATTCCAGACCATGGCTAAAAAATTCAAGTTTATATCTAGATCTAGAATTTAGAGGTTTCTTTAAATAACATATATTATCAAATAAATTTTGTTTTTTTGATATACTATTAAATCAAAGATAAAAATCTAATTATTGTTTATTGACTGAGGCCGACAATGAGAAACCAATGATCTCGATTTCTTGGTTAGCGGTGTGACGAATTGAAAGTGTGTAAATTCATGCTAAAGAGATTTACCAGCTGAACATCCAGGTACCACAAGAATCTTACTACTCTTTTCTCATGTATAGGATTTCAACTTGAGAATTCTTACCATTACAGAAACAAGAAAGATGTACCTGAATAATACGCTTGTCCGCTTAATGGAGTAGGCCTATATATTTATCTCGACATATAACGATCTACAGACAGGGACATAAACTCACATGATACACATTAATATTTAATAAATATTAATTCCCCATGAATATTTATATCCCGTACTCAGCTACTATTTATCGACCTCTTAAAATCGAGTCATAATTAACGAATTGAACTCATAAATTTCTTTAATGAAAAACTGCCCCTTTATTTATACTATTGCCAATTAATGCTGCATCTCTCTCATTATTTTTTATTTCGTTGAAACAGTTGATAAAACTTTCTGAAAGTAATAAATAATGTGTCTTCAGTATTTAAAACCTTAGTTTGAAACCCAGTAATTAAACACTGGAAATACTTTCACTTTTAAATTCAATTTCATCAAAAATGTTTGAATTACAACAATATTAAAAGTAATGCAAATTTTTTAATAACTTTAAGAATTTTGAAATATTTAAAGAGTGGGATTGATTTTTCGTTGTTGAAATGAATGTATTCCTGATTAGAGTTTGACAGAAACGGAGTCAAGAATTTCGAAGAGATTATTGCCCTCACTTTTTACAAGGCGCTCAGCCCACGATGTTAACAAGCCCGTTCGAGCGATAATAAGCATACTTGCAAATCTGAATACGACTGTAAATTATCAGCAATTTATTGTGCCATCGATGTTAACGAGAGGACGGATGTGTCGCTAGAAAAACGCATCTTGCTTTAAATGTTCATATGCATAAATATGCACATATATATTCTCACGGATAGCAGCCGTATAAAAGGAAACCAATATCTGACTGACAAGTTTCCAGGTTGCTGGTGTGATAGGCCTTAACGAGGACAGCCTTTAATAGAGCTGCAAAAACGTTTAATAATCTCATAATCCTTCATAATAGATCGACATTGTATATGTTTACAAATTAAAATCTTCCTCTAGAAAAAGATAATAATATGTTTAGAAAGCGCAAAATATTAAATATGTGTTCATGAAATTAGGCACAATTACCTAAAATATAATCTACAAGGTTTGTTTGGTCAGAGTTTGTTAATTTTGCCATGAACTTTAAGTTCTGAACATTCAAATGAACCAAACTCTTATTTTAACATTTTCCAAACTCAAATTTGACGAAAAATAATGTTCTGCACGCCAAAAAATTGATTTGGGTATTTTAAGAACTGAATTCTTTTTTTATATTTTAGGATGCAAAAGCTATTTTTTAAAATATTTTCATGGGAAATTATGTATAAAACCGTGGAAAAATGTTGCCTATGCCAGAGACGTCATTATCCATCACATTCCCTTAAGACACTTTAAGATATTTAAAAATGTACTTAAAAATACTTCAAAACATTTCAAAACACCCGAAAGATTACAAAACATTCTACGTATTTCAAAAGAGAATTTAGAATTTTTATGTATTCTAAAAATATTATCAGCTTTTCAAGACATTTCGGTACTTTAGAATATTTTTAGGTACTTAAGGATATTTTTAGGTACTTAAGGATATTTTTAGGTACTTAAAAATATTTTACAGTACTTAAGAAAATTTAATGCTACTTTAGAGATGTCAGATTATTTCGAACTCAAAATGTGTGCCTTTCGGGACATTTTTATCACTCGCTTTAGGTTATTCGAATACGATAAAAAAGTTATAAATAAAGATTTGAGAAAATAATTTCAGGGTTGCTACGTTTTCGAAATTTCAAAATACATAACTTTTCCAGGGTTTCCAGACCATTTTTCTAAAAATTCCATGACCAAATATAAAATAATTAGCCATAATAACGAACGCCTAAGGGCGTGAGAAAATTTGCATTGTTGGTTATTTTAAAACTCTAAAATTTTGCACAAGCAAATAATGAAGATTACGAGAATAATCACAAAATTGAAGCAAATGTCTAAAAAATTACAAAAATAATGTACAATTAAAAAAAAATTGGAAAAATTTAAATAATAATTATAAAATTTTAAGAGAATAACTGAAAATGGAAAAATTGGAGGAAATCATTGAAAAATTTCGAAAAATAATGAATAATTAAAAGAAATAATTGAAAAAATTACACAAGAAATATTAAATTTAAAGAAGAATTTGAAAAATTTGAAAACTGTCAAGAATAATGGACAACAAAATAAAATAATTTAAAAAAATTAAAAAATAGGTATAAAATTTAAGAAACTTAATTGTAAATTGAAAAACTTGTAGAAAATAATTGAAAATTGAGGGAAATAATTAAAAAAAAGTATCCGAAAAATTACGAAAATAATTGACAATTGAAAACAAAATTCGAAAAATGATTAGATTAATAGACAACTAAAAAAAAAATAATTTCAAAAGTTTAACAAGAAATATTAAATTTAAAAAAAATAATTGCAAATCGTAAAATTAAAGAAATTAAGGTCGCATGTCAAACATCTTGGATTTTTCAATAGAAGCCGACATGTAAAAATCCAAGATGTTAGATATGGCATTAAAAGAAAAATTGTTGGAAATAATTACACGTTGAACAATTTAATTGAAAATGGAAAAAAATAAATAAAATTAAAGAAAATATTTGAAAATTGAAGAATGAAATTGAAATTTAATGAATATAATTAAAAATTGAAAATAGTAATTAAAAAATGGCGAGAATTATAGAATACAGAAGAAAATAATTAAAAATTGAAAAATGGAATTGAATTTGGTAAAAAATTTATTTTTAACGAAAATAAGTGAACAATTGGATTTAAAAGTAAAGAAATGTATTGGTAGTCGAATAAAATAATTCTAAAAAGGCGACAATTTTTTAATATTAAACAATATAATTGAAAATTGATAAATGGAATTGAAATTTCAAGAAAATAATTAAAAATGGAAGAAATAAATCGAAAATTAAAAAATGGAAATTTTAAGAAAATGAAAAAAAATTGTAAAATGACGAAAATAATTAAATATTGAAAAAAATAATTTAGAAATGAAGAAAATAATTTTCAATTGAAAATAAAATTCAAAAACTGTCGAAAATATTCGACCACAAGACGAAATAATTAAAAAAGTTAAAGAATAATTATAAAATTTAAAAAGAATAAATGAGAATTTACAAATTGTAGGAAATAATTGAAAATTGAAGAAAATAATTAAGAATTGAAAAATAATGAGAATAATTGCACAATTGAAGAAAATATCTTAAAAATAACGTAAATATTTGACAATTGAAAACAAAGATGGCTAAATTAATATACAATAATTGGTAAAACTAATTTAAAAAATTAAACATTAAATATTAAATTTGAACTAAATAATTGAAAATTAAAAAATTATGGATATTATAGAAAATAATAGAAAAAAATATTCCAACAATTGAATTAAAAATTAAGGAAACATTAATAATCGAAAGGAATAATTGAGATAAGGCGAGAATTTTTTAATATTAAAGAAAATAATTGGAAATAGAAAAATTGAATTGAAATTGAAGAAAATAATTTAACTGTAAAATTGAATTGGAATTTTAAAACAATTTTTATGTTTGATCAGAATAATTGAAAATTGAAGAAAATAATTTAAAATTGAAGAAAATAACGAAAATTGAAGAAATAAATTGAAAATTAAAGAATTAAATTGAATTTTTAAGATAATAATTGATAATTGAAGGAGAAACTACAAAATGTCGAAAATAATTTAACATTAATGAAGGAAAATACTTGACAGTTGAAAAAATTCGATAAATGGCGAGAATAATCGAGAACAGAACAAAATTATTGAAAAAATTAAAGAATATGTATAAAATTGAAGGAAAAAATTAAATTGTCAATTGAAAACTAAAGAAAATAATGGAAAAAATTGTAGGAATAATATAACTGAAGAATTGTATTGAAATTTGAAAATATAATTGAAAATTGAAAAAATGCGAGAATTATTGAATATTGAACAAAATAATTGAAAATTGAAGAAAATTATTAAAAATGGAGAAAATATATTGAAAATTGACAAACGAAATTGAAATTTGAAGAAAATAATTGATAATTGAAAGAAAAATAACAAAATGACGAAATAAGTAAATAATGTTAAAGAAAATAATTTAGAAATGAGAAAAATAATTGACAAAAAAATACGAAAAAATGCGTAAAAAAATGTTAATTAAATTAATTTTTTAAAACGACATTTTATATAATTCCATGACTTTTCCAGGTTTTTCCTGACTACTCTCTAAATCTGAATTGGTTAAAAATAACTAAAGTTATTGACCCTAACCTCAAAATTATTAAGAATTGCACTTTTCGTTCGTTAGAATTTTAAGCCTACTTAACATTAATACATGCTTATAGTCATTAGAAAGCTTGAATTATTACCTTTAAAACGCTTTTTTAAAAATTGTTTTATGATGGTTTTTAACGAAGATATGATGTTTTACTTATGACTGTTTTAAATGTTAAAAACGCGTGAATAGTGGATTACACAGCCCTGCAAATCTTAATTTTTTCTCTGTCGAATGAATGTGACCAAGTGTTTCCGAAGGGAATTTTTGAGCTGAACACGAATCTGGAGTCCAAAATGTTGCATCACGTCAAGTTTTCGAAAAAAGAGGGGTTGAAACCCTCAAAAATAGCGTTTTAGGCAGTTTTTGAAAAATCGTAGTACCAAAATTATACGTGTCAAAAATATCGCTCTTATCAGAAATTAAAGCTTGAAATATGCCCTTTTAAATGAACTATGGGCGAAATTAATTGCATCAACCCTTAAAGAAGGGGGTGTGTTTTTTAAAGGGTATTTTGAAAAAATTATTAAACAAAACTACTCAAGTGAAAAACACGGATATTCTTGCAACTTACACTATAAACATAAAGAAAAATATTTAATAAGTGTTTTTTCAAAGCTGCTTTGCGTTTTAAGGGTAAAAAACATCCTTTGTGACAATAAGGATGTTTTTTGCGTTTTAAGAATAAAAAAAACACTTTTTAATCAAAACAGTGTTTTTTGAGTTTTAAGGGTAAAAACACGTGTTAAATATTTTTCGTTATGTTTGTAGTTTATTAAGTTGCAAAAATATCGATGTTTTTCACTTGGGTAGTTTTGTTTGATAAATTTTTCAAAACACCCTATAAAAAACACACCCCCTTCTTTAAGGGCTGATGCAATTAATTTCGCCCATAGTTCATTTAAAAGGGCATATTTCAAGCTTTAATTTCTGATAAGAGCGATATTTTTGACACATATAATTTTGGTACTACGATTTTTCAAAAACTTCCAAAAACGCTATTTTTGGGGGTTTCAACCCCCTTTTTTTTGAAAACTTGACGTAATGCAACATTTTGGACTCCAGATTCGTGTTCAGCACTAAAATTTCCTTCGGAAACACTTGGTCACATTCATTCGACAAAACCGATGCAGGGCTGTGTTATGGAATAAAATTATTTTATGTAAAACATATCATATCTTCGTTAAAAATCATCGTAAAACAATTTTTAAAAAATCCTTTTAAAGGTTACAATTCAAGCTTTCCATTGGCCCTAAGAATGTATTAATGTTAAGTAGGGTTCAAATTCTAACAAACAAAAAGTGCCATTTTTTAATTTTGAGGTTAGGGTCAAAACTTGACGTGCTGGGTCAATTCTGATGACGGATTCGAATTCAGCGCATCAAAAGGCATAGAAAAATATGTGTCTCATGCCCAGATCAGGAAACTTTATTTTTTTTGTGTGGCTGTGTGATTAATCAAATCGTGGCTGAGTTTTTGTTTTAGCAATTAGTATAAAATAACTAAAAAATAGTTAAAATTTGATTAATTGAATTAGTAAACACAATTTTGCTAAAATATTAGTTATTTTGACATAACCAAAAAATGAAATTGACTAATAATTAGTTATTTTTTACTAAATAATTAGTAGTAATATAGCTATTTGAATTAGTAACTCAGTTTTTGTTTTCAAATTAGTTATTTTTGACTAATTCAGATTTAGAGAAATAGAAAAAAATTCAATGACAATTCTAGGTTTTCCAGGTTTTCTAGAACCGTAGGAATCCTGAATTTGGTACAGTTATGGTTGAGAATAGAACAAAGGGAATAGCTGTTGAGACAATGTCTCTTGAAATGATTTTCCCATGGCTCAATATAAATACACTGTAAAAAATTTTCGAAATATATCGCACATAAAAGTAAGAAAATTTTCGAAAATGGGTACGAAATACCATTTTTCCCAAGAAGTTTCGAAATTTTTCGACTTATTTAGAAAAATTTCGAAAAAGTATCGAAATTTTTCGAAAAATATATAGGGTTTTAAATTTATCAAAGAAAAAAGAAATTTTTCTAAATGATGTTGGAAATGTTCGAAATGGTTTAAAATAAAATTCGAAAGAAATTCGAAATTTTTCGAAAAATATATAGGACATAAAATTTCTGTAACGGGTAAGAAATTTTTCTAAACAATCTTAGAAAAGTCTCAAAATTTTTCGAAAAATATATAGGATTTTAAATTTCTCAAAGAAAAAAGAAATTTTTCTAAACAATGTTAGAAATTGTTCGAAATGATTTACAATAAAATTCTAAAGAAATTTGACATTTTTCGAAAAATATATAGGGCTTGAAATTTCTGTAACAGGTAAGACGTTTCTCTAAACGATGTTAAAATATGTTTGAAATTTTTCACTAGTTCCTAGCTACATATTTTGGCAATAGTTTTTTAGTGAAGCGGAGTTATTTCTTTGTATTATCAAGAGTACGACTAAAGAGATGCTTAAAATAGGTAAGTTTTCCATTTCTTTTATTGAATTAGCTACAATTTTTTAAATTTAGATTATTATAAAACTTTTATGTAATTTTAAAACCGTCTTATTCCGATAGCTTAGAAATTATCTTTTAACTTTTAAAACTTGAAATATATATCTGCATTTTTATAACTTTCTGTATAGATGTTCAATTAAATTAATGCAACTGATAATGCGCTTCATAAAAATTTTCAATAAAAATATTTCTGTTTATATTTTCATTGACATCATCACAAAAATGTTTCCCGAGGTCTCAAAAATCTTGACCCCTTCAACAATGCACCCCCACAAACAAGTTTTTTTTCCTATCGAGACAACTCGCTTTGTCCTTTTACGACTTTCAACATGTGTTTCATCTCAACTGTCACTGTCCTGGTAAATTTCCTCAGTTTTCGTTAAATTTTGCTTCAGTCAAGACGTACTAAAAACGCTCATTCAAAGCTAAAAATTAAATTATACTGACAATTTGTTCTTCGGTTTTCAATATAAAAACTATAAAAACGCTTGTGAAAGTGCCATATAGACTGCTAAACTTGCTGGATAGAAAAGTGGATACTTACATTACTATGTAAATTATATAGGTATATATATAATATTTTTGTTTTTTACACCAAAAAATTATCTTTTATGTCAAAAATAAAAAAATGAAAATTTGGATTAATTATTATTAGTCAAATTCATTTTTAGATTATGTTAAAATTACTAATATTTTAGTAAAATTCGGTTTACAAATTCAATTACTCAAAATTTTAACTATTTTTTAGTTGTATTTTAACTAACAACTAGTCATATTTCACTAATAATTAGTTACCGTCAAGTGGGGCTATTTTGTGCACAAAACCGCTCTTTTTTTCACTCTATGCTTTATTAAAATTCAGAATTTGCAAAAATAAAAAATTTATTTATTCAGTTATGTTGTAGATATCCTTCTAAAGGTGTCCTATGAGTTAGCCGACAAGAAAAAATTTTCTGTCTGAGTTATACAAACTCAAAGTTGTGCTCAAAATAAACCCCATGGTGGGGCTATTTTGTGCATCAAAGTTTGCTTATTTATAAAGTTGTGAAAAAAAAGTTTTTAACGTTTTTGCTGTATGAAGTATTATTTCTAGATATTGTAGAGTACAATAAACAAAAACAAAGCCAGAAATAATTTTTTTCTAGGAATTATTTAACTAATTTGAAAGTAAAACACTAAAATTTAACAAAAATGTAGATTTACAAAAAAAGTTATTTCTTTAAGAAAATTTTACTTAAAATAACTTCTTTTACATTTCTTGAGTTATTTTAAGAGAAAAAGTTTCAAAATTAACTTGAAAAGCATGTAAATATTAATGTTACATTTTTGAGGTTTTTAAGGCACCATGTGTAAAACTGAAATTTTCTGCTTATTTCTTCTCTTTTGTAACAAAAATAAGACAAAAATGTTTCAAAACGAAATTCTAAAGTAATTTATACTAACTACAAAACAAATTATTGGAAAAAATGGGATTTTAAAGAATGCACAAAATAACCCACCAAATCTTGTTTTCCAGTTTTTTACACTTTTTTCTTAAAATATGCAATAAAAAGTTAGCGCATCACGTATACACCATCACAACTAAATTGTCAACAAGTATTATTAATACCTTTAGAAACACTTTTAAACTTCCGGAGATCTGAACAAAATTTTGAGAACTGTGAAATTTTCCAGCTTGATTTTCACGACTTTACGATTTTTTTTCTGATTTCTGATAAAGAATTAGGTAAATTCATTTAGTACTCTCTGTAGCCTAGTCATCAAAAAATATTTATACCAAGTATCAAACTTAAGCAACTGAATATAAAGATTTTATTCATTAAAAACCTCGCGTGCACAAAATAGCCCTACTTGACGGTATTTTTAACTAATTTAAATGTAGAGAGTAATTTACTGATTATCAGTTAAAATCTACTGGTGAGTCAGTGCACTCAGAAAAAAATTTGTTTGTGACAACCAAACTTCAGTTAAAGAAACAAATTTAGGTTGAAACAACCAAATTTTGGTTGAAACAACCATATTTTGGTTGAAATAATAGAATAATTTTGTTGATTTAACCAAAAATTGGTTGTTTCAACCAAAATTTGTTTCTTTAACTGAAGTTTGGTTGTCACAAACAAATTTTTTTCTGAGTGTGACATACGACTGATTGTCAGTTAAATTCATCTGATTGAAATAAAGAAAACCCAGCCATTAAGAATCAGTTATACTCACTAATTGTCAGTGATATTTCACTGATTCAAATTTAAATATTATTGTAATATATTAATCTTATTATTAAGAATATATAATATATTATTATTCAAATATTTTGTAAAGTTCATTTAATGATTTTATGCCTATTTTAGAATGTTCTTGGATATGAATCCCAGCAAGGGGAACAAGAGGCAGAAAAAAAAGAAGAAATCAAAAATCAGGAGATGAAGATTCCCGTGCAGTTAAATTAATAAATAATATTATCAAATTTCAAACTCAAAATAATATATAGATTTGTATTTTTCTTGCCATGATTGTTAACAATAAATTTAATTTTTCCAGTAATTTATTTACGTTAAAAAACTGTTGGTGCTTTTTAATTATCGTATGAATATGGTTTCCTTCTTATATATCATTATATATGTATTATTAACGAGCGATAGTTTCTGTATTAAATTAAATTCTATTTCAATTTACTAATAGTATACTAGTCAGTAAAAAAATTCGAAATACGCTGATTGTGAGAAAAACAATAAAGAAGTTGTAAGGAGAAATTTCGCAATAACATGAATGGTTTTCTCCACACTTTTTTTCTCGAAAACTAAACCTATAATCATACATTTTAATTTACCAAAAATTTAAATTTGATAAAGTATTCAAAAATATTAACTCCGCAAATCCATCTATTTTTGGGATTCTATTTGTAAAATAAGTATCAAAACTGTTACACGTAACTATTGATATTTACTTTGCAAATTTAATCGCAATCAGTAGATGTATTTGCAAAGTTAAAATAATTTTGGATTGTTTTTTAAAATTAAAATTTTTAGTAAATGAACCTTTTTTTATTACAAGTTTAGTTTTCAAGGAAAGAACTGTCCAGAAAACCATTGTCCCCGCCACTGAGAAATCTCTTCTTTTCTTTTTTTAACAAAAAACTCTTTTTATTATATTTTTTTATTAAAAATTTTTCGGTAAAATTTATCAGATTAGAAAGAAAGCAAAGAAGATTTTCAAAAATCGATTTTTTGCTTCTATATAAGGTACCTTTTTTCAAAGCGCGTCAAACATTTTAAATCTTTCCGAAAAATTTCTAACTGTACATGCAAGAAAAATTCTAACTTTTATAGCATGAAGTTTTTCCCTTCCTTTGCAGTAGGAGTGGGCCCTACTGCAGAGGGAAGGAAGAACTTCATGCTTTAAAGGTTAGACTTTTTCCTCCGTGTAGCTAGAAAGATTTCGGAACATTTTTTTTGAAAAAAAGGGAGCTAAGTTTTGATATTTTTCCCCATAATCTTTTTAAAACATTCCTAACTTTGTTTCGAATTATTTCAGAATATTCGTTTAGAAAAAAAACATACTATGTTTCGATATTTTTCCTAACAATCTTTTCGAAAAATTTAGAACTATAATTCGATGTAATTCAGAATATTTGTTTAGAAAAAAAATGGAAATATTTTTCGAAATTTTTCCTATCAATCTTTTTGAAGTTTTTCGTACTATGGTTTCGAATTATTTTCGAACATTCGTTTAGAAAAAAAAACGTACGATGTTTCGATATTTTTCCTATCAATCTCTACGAAAATTTTCGAACTATGCTTTAAACTATTTCAGAATATTTCTTTAGAAAAATTACGAACCAGGTTTCGAAATTAAGCTGGCAAACTTTTTTTCGAAATATTTCGAAAAAATTTTTTACAGTGTAGAAGGTGATGGAGTGAAAAGAGAGACAGGCGGAAACGTCTGTTTTGAGCGAAATATCTGTAGCTGAAGAGTCATGACTTTTAAAGTCAATGATAAGATGTACATAAAACTTGAATGTACGAGTACAAGTTACTTGGTCTGGGTACCGATGAAGAATCTAGGTGTGCCCTGTAGAGAGGAAACGCGCTATTAGCTGATGCATCTTGTCTTGGTGCAGCGATCTCTTTCGTTTAATTATCCACGTTTTTCATTCTACTACCCCTTTCGCTTTTTCCTTTACCAATCGTCGGTTAAAAAGCCTATATACCGATTTATAACCTTCCTTCTGTATTATGTTCAATAAAGTTCCTTGCACAAAGGTGCATTCACGAGAAATTTTCTTTATCATCCGAAAAAGAAGATAAAATAAATTTAAATCACTTCTAATAAATCTAAACTCCATGTTACAAAACTTTTAATAAATCTTAAATATGTGTTATACAAAACGTTTATAAATGTAAAATATAGTGTGCAATAAAAGTTAAACAATTTTAAAATACCCGTAATAAAACGTAAACAAATTTAAAACACGTGTAATAAAATTTGAATATATGGAATAAATTTGCTTTATATAAAATAAAAGTGAAGTATATACTTCAGAAAACGGAATACATACAATATTTTCCATGAGATTGATTTTTGGTCAAGTATACCTATATCAAGTATGAAAATTGAACGGTGTAAAATTTTTTTGCGAAAATGTGGAAATAAGTATTTATGTGTGGGTTATAAAAAAAAAATACCAAGGACGTTAGAGTCAAAGGTTCAAGAAAATAGCCTAGTTCTGTTGGTAGTGATCAAGATCACTTAATACTCGTCAATAAACTCGCCTTAAGAATTCCTTTACCGATTTTCCTTTCTAACTAGATTGTCCATCAAGCCTTCTCTTACGTGAAAATTGAATGTTCTCGTTTACTTGATGTAATGGTACACCTCTGCAGTGACTCCAATACCTATTGCTAAACGTCGCGGGGAAAGTTTATCCACGCAAAAACTTTCCTTCTTGGAAACAGCGACAAAAAATTCTGACAAAGGAAAAATTTATTAACATGTTTTTCTAAATTAAATTTTCAATTTACGGGCTATTTAACTCATTTGCTTCTTTCTTTGTAAATTTCTTTTTAACATTAAAATTAATATTGACAGCCTAATCCTATATAAGAAATCAGCCAGCTATTACGCTTTTAGCTGTTACGCTGTTCGTCCGTTACGGTATAGAGAGACAAAGATTGTAGGTAGCTTAAGATAGATGCCCTTAATGAAAACAAATTGATTTATGAATAAAATAAACAGACTTATCCAATTTTTAAGAATATTCCCGATTGATTCCAGGTTACTTTAAATTCCCATCTGTTTCCTGGTTTAGTGGGTATGGACTTATGGACATATCTGTGACAAAAACAGGTATCAAAGTAATCATATTTTCTTGTTTTTAGTCTCATGAAAAATGCAAAACTTCAAATGATAATAAGAGATAGAGAACGAGTTCGTCGACTTCTCTGCGTAAAATGCGGGTTTAGTCATTGTCACGGTTACACTTGGATAGTACAGTTATGTACAATTAGACTAGTTGTAATGCAGTATTTTGGTTTCGAGACATACCGAAGTACTTATTGTCAAGAAAAAGAACCACAATACACAATAATCTTGTCAAAAGTTCTGTAAATATGTAAATTTAACAATTACTGGTACCGTTAAAATGTATTCACATAATGACAAAATTACTCGATAACTTGTTTAACAAGCACTCAAATTACACAGTACCTAATAAATTCCACCAACAACTGAATAATTTCATTTTATTAATGGCTAAACTTATTCAAAGGTTATAAATAAAAATTAAAAAATTGCATAATCAACAAGTTGTCTTCTTTTATCAACTAATTGATGATCATGGCACATGTTTTCTTCACCTGAAGAATCAAAGAAAACTTCTCTTTGTCGCGTCTTCAGATCTTTACGAGGTCATAAACACAAGTGATATATCGTTTTCATTCCTTTTAATGATAACAATTCAAAATCAGTTGTAAACACGTCTAAATAAAGTCAAGAAAGGAAATTCACAAAACTGCATGATGAAAAGTAAAGCAATAAAGGTAGATTAATTATTTCTAAGAATTAAGATAAAAACTAACCGTTTTTTAAGGTCTTATTAGCACACTCTTTAGATTCTCTCATACCCAACTAAATTCAGTCATAAAATTAAAAGGGTTTTACGGTAATGTAATTTATATCGAGGCAAACGTTCCATAAACCTTTTTTAACTGAAAATACCCTTTAACGAAACCAGTTTAGCAATCTTGTGCTCCGTTCTCAACTGAATACAGGATATAGTTTAAAATTTAAAGGTTCTTAGAGTGAGCTTGCAAAAAATGACCTTGGCAAATCCTGTCGGTCTCTTCGTCCAGTGGTCTTGCTCAGTTTCGTCCGAACGCCATATGGCCTGACGAATCGTTCCTCTCGACGCTTAGCTTCATCATCACGACCATCATCATCATCATTATCAATGCGTAATAACCGTCGGCAAATGTCTGATTTATCTTTGATCTACGGTTTTCCCAACAAGCTACCACCCACGAGACATTCTGCCCCTGCACACCAACCAACTGATTGGCTATCGATTTTCCAAAAATTAGGGGAACATTTACATTTAGAAGGAGACCTACTTCCGAGGGGTGAACGACTCAAGAATATAAAAATTCAAGTTTTGATGTTTTTTGGATCATTCTAACATCTGATATTTCGTAAATGTTTCAACTAACTGACAATTTAAATTCCCTAGTCGAGTAAAAAACTTCACCAAATAAATGACCTCTGATAAATTGCCATAGTTCAATTTACCTCCGTCTCAAATTCACTTCAACTGATCATCCATAAATCAAAGACATATAAATCAAATTTTTTTGCATCCTTTAATCTGAGACTATCCTTTCTAAGCTGATGAATACGATTTTTTTTTTCTAAGCCCCTGAAGATCCGTGTGATGAAGTTGGCGAAGAGTTTCTCGCGGCCCAATTTGTCGAGGAAGAAATCAGAACCGGAAGTCGGTCAACCTTTCAGGCTGAGAGGGAGCAAAAGGACGATCGAAACTTTATCGTCGACCAAACACTCTTGGGAACCTACCAGAACCTACGCGACTCGGACACTTAGGTAAGAAAAAATAATGAAGGAGGAGAGATGTAATAAAAGATAAAAAGGGAGCTTACACAAAGGACGCCGGATGATGCTGCGGTTCATTGCCAGTCGACAGACCGCGAACCCAAATTACCGATCTAATCGAGAAAATGGAAAGAATTCAGCCAATAACTTCCGGCCTATTATGTGCTTTTATCTTCGTTTGTTTGTCGTTAATAATGTTACGTGACAATCATTTTGTCAAACATCCATCAATTCCCATATAGCCAAAACAATATGACTATATGTATCTTATTTCTGTCGAGTAATCTTTGACATATGTGTATTCTATTTTTTCATCAACTTGATGACAAAATAACTTTTGATCCCCCCCCCCCCCCTCTTCCCCCTCTAAATGTTCACATGGACTTTTTTTTAAAAAAATTATATGATTTTCTATGTTATGAGAAATTATAACTATATCTCTCTAAATCTGTATTAGTTAAACATAACTAATTTGAAAGCAAAAACTCAGTAACTACAGTACCGTCGGGAATTGTCAGCTCACCTACTTTTTAAGGTTTGAAAAACGTCTTTAAACGTACAAAGTATAATTATTAAAATTTTTCTGTGTTTATTTCCTTAAAGTAGATAAAATTTTGAGGAAAATCAGGCCTGAGTGAAGTGAGTTAGTTAATTTTTCATTGAAATATGTTAAAAAATGTGGAATTTTTAATGTTTTACAAAAATTGAAATTACTCTTAAAATAATAAAGGTTTTTTAAAGTTCCTATGCTTGTTTTAAAGGGAATTTACTGGAGAATAACATTGTTGTTTAAGCATTAATGTGCAATTTTTTTCCTAGCATATGCAAGGCTCGGAAGTTGGACCAAAAAATTTATCAAATTTTGAAGACACTATTTTGACATAAAAATAATTTTGAAAATTCCAATATATATATTATATTACTTCCTTCCGAAAGTTATTGACAATTATGACCTTGGTATATTTTATATAGCTGTATTTGATATCAAGATATAAACAATAATTTTTTTTATATTTTTTGGTCCAACTTCCGAGCCTTGCATATGCTAGGAAAAAAATTGCACATTAATGCCTAAGCAATAGTCTTATTCTCCAGAAAATTTCCTTTAAAACAAGCATAGAAACTTTAAAAAACCTATATTATTTCGAGAGTAATTTCAATTTATCTAAGACATTAAAAATTCAACATTTTTAAACATATTTCAAAGAAAAATTGACTAACTCACTTCACTCAGGCCTTAATTTCCTCAAAATTTTATCTACTTTAAGGAAATAAACACAAAAAAATTTTAATATTTGTACTTTGTACGTTTAAAGATGTTTTTCAAAGATTAAAAAATGGGTGGACTGACAATTTCCGACGGTACTGTAATTTAAATAATTAGATTTCTACTAATCATTTAGTAGAAAGAAAAATTTTTAATGCAAAAAAATGTAAAATATGAATTATTTTACGAATTCTTGATCAATTATAAAAGTTATATGTATAGGTCAATCGATTCGTTTTGAGATAAGGAATATGATTTGTGTATTCTTTAAAATGTATTTTTAGTATGAAATTTTTTTTTGGCAAAAAACAATTTTTTTTGATGAAAAAAAGGTGCTCAAAAAAATTTGGTTGGGTATTTTCAAAAATCCCTGTGTCCAAATTTAGATATTCATGAGCTTAATAAGTCATCCAAATTTTATTGGAATCCGTTAAAGCGTTCTCGAGATATCTTGTACACAAAAAACGTTACACACACACACACACACACACACACACACACACACACACACACACACACACACACACACACACACACACACACACACACACACACACACACACACACACACACACACACACACACACATACATCTGGACATTTGCTTAGGAATGAAAATTTACGCTTTTTAGATGAAAATAAGTCGATTTAGACTATTTTTGGAAAATCGAAAATCTTAACGATCACAAAGCTTCCTCTATGAGGAAGCAAAATAACTAATTTTTAGTCAAATTCATTTTTAGGTTATGTCAAAATAACTAATATTTTAGAAAAATTCTGTTTACTAATTCAATTAGTCAAATTTAAACTATTTTTTAGTTATGTTTTTACTAACAATTAGTCTTTTTTTTACTAATAATTAGTTATTTCTAATTAATTGCTGAAAGAAAATCTCAGCCACGATTTTAATAATTATTAGTTATTTTTAACTAATTTAGACTATTTTTGGAAAAATGATGATAATTCAAACCTAAAGAAAATAATCTCACTTTGAGAAAAAGAAATGATGAAAGTATTAAATATATTTAAAATTAAAAAACATAATTGAATAAATAAGTAAATAAGTCAAATTTGAGATAAATATTTAGAAAATTAATTGTAAAATAATTAAAATCGTTAAAATTGGAAGAAAATGATTGTAAAATAATGAAAATAATTGAAAAATGAAATAATTTAAATTTAAGATAAATAATTTAAAGTTGAAGAAAATAATTACAATTTTGAAAAAATAAGTCATAATACTTGCCATATGAGAAAGCAAAATCAAAAAGCTTAATCGAAATTAAAGAAAATAATTGGAGAAAGGTAAAAACAATGAAAAGTTAAAGGAAGTAATTGATATTTATAGAATTAATTAAAATTAGTGATAAACAATTGGAAATTTAGAAAGTTAATAAAAAAATAATTAAAAATTGGAGAAAACAATTGCAAAATAATGAAAATACTCAAAAATTAAATAACATAATTCAAATTTAAGAAAAATAAGTGATAATACTTTCTATATGTCAAAGCAAAAACAAAAAAATTTAATTACAAATAATCATTGAAGAAAGTAATTGATATTTAAAGAATTAATTGAAATTTCAGATAAATAATTAGAATTTTGGAATATTGACTAAAAAATAAATTAAAATTTGAGATTAAAAATTAAAAATTGAAAAAAATAATTAAAATCTGAGGCAAATAATTAAACATTGAAAATAATAATTTAAATTTTGAAAACAGTGATAAAATCACCAAATTAATTTGAAATTGAAGAAAGTAATTGAAATTTGAGATAAATAATAAGAAATTTGGAAAATTGACTTAAAAATTATTTAAAATTTGAGAAAACAACTGCAAAATAATGAAAATATTTAAAAATTGAAAAAAATAATTCCAATCTGAGGCAAATAATTAAAAATTGAAAAAAATAATTAAAATTTTGAAAAAAGTGATAAAATCACCAAATTAATTTAAAATTGAAGAAAGTAATTGAAATATGAGAGAAATAATTGAAGATTTAAGAAATTAATAAAAAATTGAAAAAGTAATAGAAATTTTAAGAAAAATAGTTGAAAAATGATAAAAGCGATTAAAAATTGTAGAAAATTACGCAGAATTGCTTTTAATTAAATTTAATAGCGCCAGCCTGTGTATATTGTGTTTTAGCTTATATTGGTTTTACATATACTATAATTTTATCAATGAGTACTTATGTACGAAAGGGTTATAATTGTACCCGTTTAAGAAGGAAAGAATAAAGAATAAACAATAAAATATTTAAAATTTAAAGAATTAATTAAAAGTGGGGAAAAATAGTAGATATAATAATAATAATAATTAAAAATGTCTTAAATTAATTGAAAAATAATAGAAATGTTTTGGAAATTAGTTAAAAAAATAATTAAAATATTAAAAAATTGGAAAAAATAATATTAAAATGGTAAAAGTAATAATTGAAAGTCTAAGAAATAATTAAAATTTCAGAAAAATTTATTTCTAAAATTACAAAATATATTTAAAATATAAGAAAACTATTTAAAAAATAATATAAAAAATTAAACTCTCATAAAAATTATTGAAATGTGAGATAAATAATTGTAAATTAAGGTAATTGACTAAAAAATATTGAAAATTCTCACAAATTGGAGAAAAGAATTGCAAATTGATGAAAATAATTTGAAATAAAAAAATATAATTGAAATTTGTGAAAAATAATTAAAAATTCAAAAAAATAATAGAAAAATAATTTTAAAAATTAAACATTGTATTTGCTTTGGAATTTTAATTTTTTAGTTGCAAAAAGTGCACGGAAAAAAGGTTATTTTGACAGCTATGAAAATAATTAATAAAAAACACAGAAATAGTTTAGATAGTATAAATGTTTTGATTTATTAATAAAATAAAAATTTAAAAATTGGAAAGACCAATTTGAAGTTTTATAAGTAATTTATTTGATCGTCATTAATCCTGTGAAAATTGTCGTTTTATTTGGTTATACGATCACTTAATTACATTATTTTTTAAAAAATAAGAACTGACGTTTCGACACTAACTTTGTGTGTCTTTGTCAAAGTTTCAATCTACAAATTTATAAAATTAAATAAATTACAAAACTTGATTATATTTTTTATTTGAATTTGTTTAAAATAGTTTAATTTACTTATATTAATTGATTGCTATGTAAAAAAGTCAAAAATATTAGGTGGAATTTTATTTTTAAGCTTACCAGTCATATGCCAAAATTAACCATACATTTTGATAACATTTTTCTAGAAAGTTTGTAAACATTTACAAATTTATTACTGCCTATTACTAAGTACTTTCAATGGACTTTCATATAATAGGTTGAATTTTTAATTTTATAATGTAGAAATATGAAAAATGTTGCCTTGAATATTAAACTTTCCAAGATCATGGGTAATTTTGAGCACTAATAACTTCTCAGATGCAAAAAGAAAAAATCCAAATTCGGTCTTAACATTTAAATTAGACCTTGTTTTCCATTCTATCAAATTTTGGCGATGGATTTCGAGCTATTTTACAGTTTTATTCAGTTTGAAAAATCAGCTTCTAAAATCGAAATTGAAGGTTAAAATTCAAGTAGTTTTACAAAACTGAAGTTATAACAGTCTCAATATGAATTGTTAAGTTCACTGTAGGTGAAATAAAATGGATTGACCCTTTTTTTCATAATTTAATCCGAAATTTTTCGAATTTCGGAAATTTAAACCTATACGAAAAAATTGCAGAGACTAATTATGCAGTAAAAAAGTGAACCTGAATTAGAATTTGCTTTGTATTGCCAGACGTGTAAACGAAGCGTACGATCGGCCAATCTTTTTCTAAATATAATCACCTCGTTTCCGGTTCAACTTGTGAGAGAAGATATGAAAGAAAAAAGAAAGCAAGAAAAGAGAAGGAAAGAGTGCACACATAGGTATAATTCACGTGTAGCTGTGACTCGTAAAAAGTGAGTAGGGTTCGCACGAGAAAGATCAAATTTCAAACGCAGTTTACCGAAAAAATGAGAACACGAGTGCTGAACATTGCCAGCAAAATTGATTCTTTTACAAAGGAATTCAAGGTTAAAAATGTATTCAACTTTGCAGAAATCTTTTGTCCCGTGAGCCTTAAAACAATATAAAAGAATTTCTGAATTTAAAAATATTCGGGCAAGGGTTTACGATACCTTGGGAAAAGAATTTCACTTATGTATGTGTTATTAAATTTATGTATATGAAATATATTGTAGGGGTTAATAAATTAAATGTATTGTATACACTTTAATAAATTAAATACATTGTAAGCGTTAATAAATCAAATAAATTGGAAGCGATAATAAATTAAGCATCTTGTAGATGCTATAAAATTATAATTACATATTAAACAACTTCATTAAATTAGCCGCATTATTTAAATTCATTAAATCATTAATTAAAGATTTCGAAGGTCAACTAACGGAATGAGACCAAGTTATTAATATCCAATATAATTACAAAGTTGTTTCTCGCGTATTGTTGACTTATTTTAAATTAAGAAGGTTATTTAAACTAAATAAAGATTATTGGCAATTTATGCGTCAGTAACACTGTAAAAAGAAACATCTTAAAATGCATTGTAGTCACTTTTAAGACGTTTAAAGTATCTTATATTTCAGTTTCCATCTTAGAAAACTAATGTATTTTAAGATACTTTTGCTAACTTTTCGGAAACATCTTAAAAGTGACTACAAATGTATCTTAAATTAAGATACTTACTTTTTGCAGTGAACTGTCAATTATTTAGAACGTTTGTGAAAATACGAGAATAAAATCTGAAAGTGGAATAATTATTGAAAGAAAAAGTGGTTATTTGGATGAAATTAATATTTTCCCATGGAAGTGTAATCAGTACGATCAGTAAAAACGTTTAAAAGGTGCACGGCATTCGACTGGGAATAAATCGTCCCATTCGCATGGGACGCTCATTAATGCCGTGCAAGCAGTTGCAATTACTTGTGATGTTACTAACCAGACTTGCAATAAGTGCAATTTTAGCAGACTATCTCGGATTAGTGAACAACTTTGAACTATAGAATAAATAACTTATTTTCAAACCTGTTCTTGATTCCTTTCGTTTCATAAAATAGCTATATTTCTTGGGAGATTCCTTTCCTTTCATTTTTTTTAAAATTAATAATTCGAGGACAATAAATCCTAATGATAATATACAGATCAAGAGGGAATTATGAGACTGTGATTAAAGTCACTCCATTTTTATAAAAGATGTGACATCTTAATATTTGTCACTCTAAAAAACTCGGGTAGATGTCTCGGTGAATATTAATTTATTACAAGCACGCACCAAGCAGGTGTGACTGAAACAAGTTATACCGTAAGCCTATTAAATGAATGTTGCAAAGCGAATCAAGATGGCTAATTTATTTAAAGCTTATCACAGGGATGAATTTCATACATTACAAAATTGTGCTGACTCTCCATTTTCTACATTTCTGCGAATTTTTTTCAGTTAGGGGAGTGGAGCTTACAGTGAGACATGATAATACGCAATAGTTAATTTTATCCTTTTTCATTTTTCACTTAATTTAATAACTATCATTTTGTTTTATTTAGGACCTGTTTATTTAATTTTATTCATGTTGGTTCTATCTTGAAGCACATAATTGATTTTAATTCTAGAAAAAATTGAAGAAATGAAATTACTCATATAACAACAAACAAAGAGGATATAAAAAGACTGGAAAAAAAACTTTCTTTTCGTTAATGATAGGGCGCCTGTCATTATTTCTCAACCTTAGGATAATTTCGTGGAAACAATAAAAACTTCAAAAGGTAGAAAGGTGTTTAAAGTTGGAAGATAAAAATCCGGATTTTTCTATTTTAAAACAACTTCCGTTCTTCACTCGATACCACGGACTCTGACAAAATTAAAAATCCCTTTCAGAAGCCGAAAACAGGCTACTTTTAAATTCTGCCGGGTCAGAGAGTGTTCAAATGTCTAGCTTAATCTTCTGTAATTTTAAAACTAAAAACAACAATCATTGGCCTAAAAAACAAAAATAGGTATATTTTTGTCAGTTCGGGCTTTTTAATAGAGAAATTATTTGACCTAAAGGAAACAAATAAGTTTTCAAAATTTTGCCAAAATACTTGTGAATGAAGAACGAGTTGAAATTGAAATGACAGCACATACGTGAAACCTAACTGTAAGTACCATCAATGAGATATTATATGAAGGAAAAAAATTATAGGTGCAGCTGTTTGAAGATAAAAAAAATTCGTGAGGAAGGAAGGAAGCACGAAATGAGTGTAATGAGTTTGTAAAAGAGACGATACATGCTTCGAATGACGCCCAAGGTGTCCAACAGACTTGGTCAATGCTTTGACCACCTGTGAATGTTTATATAATGAAAACCATAATTTCATGACCACGATAATATTTAAGATAACCTTTCAAAGTATAATTATGTTTCTTTTTTCTCGTGTAACTATATTTAGCTAGATATTTCCTTTCGAAAGCAATATACTTTGGTATTTTCTTTCAACGCCAATTTCATTAGATATTTTATCCAATATCCGTTTACTTTCTTCAAAGATCAATTACTTTAACATTATTAGTCCGAAAATATTATTAATGTACAGAAAAACCATGTTTTTTTTTAAAAACATGCATTTCCTCCAAAACCCAATTCAGAGAAAATTTATAAACTAAAAAATTATCAATTTAACTATTCTTTTTACTCAACTACCCAAGGCAGTTAACTCTTTCTCGGCTAAATTTGTTTCAGTGTAGTGTGATCAAAATAATCGACCTGTTTAAATTTTCGTTAATACTAGTTTCTAAAACTTTTTTCAAACATAAAATTTGCCCTCAGAATTGAAATGAGGCTTAAATCGTGTTTTGCTTATGATGCAAATCTGGTTTGGAGTCCGATTAACCACATGAAGTTTAATTAAACTTTATATGGTTAATTCGTTGGAAATGCAAATTGCACCGAAGCTGGATGCGCTTCGATGCTGGACTTGTTGGATCATCCAATTAACTTATACAACAATTTTAATATGAATCATAATCAATTTTAATTTAAATAATTAACCACAGTTTTCGAAGCGCGTTTCCGAATTTTCTAAATACAAAAAATCTTTAAAATTGAATTCAAATTATAATTAGCAAAATTTTAGGTTAGGTACCTTGTGAACTGATACACCATTATATGCATTCTTGGCTTAAGGATACTTATTCTTGAACTAAGTATATAATTATTCACAAGTATATAATATTTCCGAGAACAATTATTTTTCGTCTAAAAAACAATATTCTTGATGGAAAGAAATTTTTTGTCTTAGTGTAGGAAAAAAATACTGGTTTCGGTGCATAAAAAAGCTATTTAAATATTTTATTTCGGCAATTTCTGCTAATGAAAAGTGTTTTAGGCTTAAGGTGACGGTTACCATTCTTACAATAACCCACTAAAATCTCCTTTAAACTCGCATTATTTTTTTCTTCGTTCAATAAACCTTTCTTATCTTTCCCGACATCTTAACTTTCTGTTTCCATTCAACGAAGTCTCTATGCAAATGACCAAGGTTGCGGAACTAAGACGCGCAGGAATAGAAACTGCAAACTGCATTTACGCCAGAGAGCACCAGGCAATAATGAAACTTGCGAAATTGCCTTGTTAAACAATACTACACACTCATTTTGTCTTCACTCCTCTCTCGAAACCTTTCTTTTATGCATTTGCTGACGTAAACGCGAAAAGACATCGAAATTCGTCATGGGAAGTGTGAGAACTTTATATAATTGTAATAATATTTTACTTGCACACCCAATGGGAAATTGCCAATGATCGCCATTGGCTAAATAATGGTCCCATGATTGGCGGCCAACAGTTTTTTCTTGGCAAACTATTGGCAACCAATATTGGACCACAGTTGGTCAATCCTTGGGATGATAACGGGTTTGCCAGTCATTGGCAGCCATCATTGGTTCAATATTGGTTGCCAATGATAATGCCAATAAATAAAATTTTTTAAATTAACAATATTAAAATCTATATTTTTATATTGTTAATTTATTTATTGTTTAAAAAAATTTTTTTTTTTAATAAATATTTTAATTTATTTATTAATGCATATCAAGTATTGGTACAATAATTGGCTTTCAATATTGGTCCATCCTTGGGAGCCAATGAATAACCAACAATCTTATTTTTACAACTCTATATGGAAACAGAGTTGTTAATTTAATCTTCAGCCAATATTTGACAATGAAGATTTGAGTGTTGGACACATTAGAAATGTATTTTCAGAGGTACGGGATCAGGCCTTATATAAAAGAGCTGAAGAAACTCGATCGTGAGAGAGGCTGACCGATGCGCGCCCTATGCCAGTTTCCGAAACCACAAACGCGTGAGAATCCTCGGCGCGCAGACGCGGCATAGATGCGGCGGGAAACTTCCACTATTTGAATTTGAATTTTTTATGCATTTAATCAAAAACAAGAAAAGAAATACAATAATACAAAAATTATACAAATTCTTAAATTTGTATAGTTTTCTGATTGTTATTAAAAAGTAATACGCTTAATTATAAAGAAATACTTATAATAAATATCCTCCATAAATAATTGTTCAATTCTTGAAGATTTGAAAAACTCTTAAAGGTGTGTCCTAAGGTTAAAAATTATTGTTCTAAATCTACTTTAATCGATTTTCATGTTATAGAAATTATTTAAATAAATTAATTAGTTTTAAAGAAATCAGAAAGAAATTAAATTGATGAAAAAATAAACATTTAATATTAAAAATAATATTAATAAAAATAATCACATTAAAACTTTGCTTGTAAAATAAACTGAACGAAAAATTTAAAATTAAAAAATTAATCAACAATTACAAAATATTAAAGAAGACTTTAATTTTATTAAAATGTAAACTTAAGTCACATAAATACAAATATTCATGTAAGTATTTAAATTTTAAATTCACCATTTTTTCTGTTTAAATTTAAAGTAAAATTTAACAAATTGGAAAGAATGATAGTTAATAAATATTTAACTTTATTTGTTATTCTTTTCGTTTTTCACATGCAAAAAATAATCATTTTTTTTTATAAAACTAAGAAACAAATTCTCTAAATTTGAATACAAATTAAAAATGAAAAAAATTTAATATATGTAAAAAAATTTTAAATTTGAATCATTTAATTAAATAATTTATTTTAACAAAATGACTTTCTAAATATAACTATCCAGAATATATAAAAAATATGAGCAAAAAAAATAAAAAATTGGTTTTTAAAAATAAAAAAATAAACTTTTTAAAGTTCAAAATAAATTAAATTTTTTTTTAATGTTGTTATTCTAAAATTAATATTAAACTTGAATAATAATTTTCAATACAATTACTTAAAGTTAGTTTTCAAAAAATTCAATTATCATTAAAATGAATCTTTCCAAATAATAAAACTTAAACAGAAAGAATTAATGGTTTCTTTTAAATTAAAGAAATAATAGAGTATTAAACATAGTTAATTTAATATTTTGAATACTATTAAAAAAAATTTAAGTTTAAAAAAATTAATGATATCAAAAATATTATTTTTCGATCGTAATTTAAAAAAAAAATTCATTTTAATTTAGCTTTATTGAACAGTGTTGATTTTTAAATTTTAAAATTTGTGTCTAGGTATTAAGCTTTAAATTAGATTACATCTTATTTTTTTTCAGTCCATATCTTTTATTAAAATTAAATTAAAATTTGTTTTTAAAAATAAAATATAAACAGTTTAAAGTTGAATTGAAAATTTTTTAAAATTCGTTATATTAAAATTGTAATATTAATCTTAAATAATAATTTCAAATATAATTACTTAAAGTTAGTTTCCAAAAACTTGAATTAATTTTAAAACGAATCTTTACAAATAGTAAAACTTGAACAGAAAAAATTAAAGGTTTCTTTAAAATTAAATAAATAATAAAGCATTAAACATGGTTAATTTAATGTTTTGAATATTATTAAAAAAAAATTAAGTTTAAAAAATTTAATGACATCAAAAATATTATTTTTTATCTTAATTTTAAAAAAAAATTCATATTAATTTAACTTTATAAAACAGTGTTGATTTTTAAATTTAAAATTTTTAAATTTGAGTCTAGGTATTAAGCTTTAAATTAGTTTACATCTTATTTTCTTTTTTGTCCATATCTTTTATTAAAATTAAATTAAAATTTGTTTTTAAAAATAAAATATAAACTTTTTAAAATTTAAAGTTGAATTGAAAATTATTTAAAATTCGTTATATTAAAATTAAGATTAATCTTAAATAATAATTTCAAATATAATTTTTTAAAGTTAGTTTCCAAAAACTTGAATTAATTTTAAAATTACGAATCTTTACAAATAGTAAAACTTGAACAGAAAAAATTAAAGGTTTTAAATACTATTAAAAAAAATTTAAGTTTAAAAAAATTAATGACATCAGAAATATTATTTTTCGATCTTAATTTAAAAAAAAAATTCATATTAATTTAGCTTTATAAAACAGTATTGATTTTTAAATTTAAAATTTTAAAATTTGTGTCTAGGTATTAAGCTTTAAATTAGTTTACATCCTATTTTCTTTTATGTCCATATCTTTTATTAAAATTAAATTAAAATTTGTTTTTAAAAATAAAATATAAACTTTTTAAAGTTTAAAGTTGAATTAAAAATATTTTAAAATTCGTTATATTAAAATTAATATTAATCTTAAATAATATTTTCAAATATAATTACTTAAAGTTAGTTTCCAAAAACTTAAATTAATTTTAAAACGAATCTTTACAAATAGTAAAACTTGAACAGAAAAAATTAAAGGTTTCTTTTACATTAAAGAAATAATAGAGCATTAAACATGGTTAATTAAAATTTTGGAATAAAATTAAAAAAAAATTAAGTTTAAAAAAATTAAAGATATCAAAAATTTTAAAATTTTAAAGTAAACATTTCGAATATTATTAAAAATGTGCTCAGAAAGTAAAAACTTTGTTATAAATTTTTTAAACTTTTAAGTTAAACTGGAAATAAGATGTGAACTAAATTAAACCTTTCTATACAAATTTAAATTTTAAAACTCAATGCCGTTTTGTAATAGCTAAATTGAAATAAGTTACATTTTTTAATTAGGATCGAAAAATAATATTTTTGATATCATTAATTTTTTTAAACTTAAATTTTTTTTAATAGTATTCAAAATATTAAATTAACTATGTTTAATGCTCTATTATTTCTTTAATTTAAAAGAAACCATTAATTCTTTCTGTTTAAGTTTTATTATTTGGAAAGATTCATTTTAATGATAATTGAATTTTTTGAAAACTAACTTTAAGTAATTGTATTGAAAATTATTATTCAAGTTTAATATTAATTTTAGAATAACAAAATTTAAAAAAAATTTAATTTTTTTTTAACTTTAAAAAGTTTATTTTTTTATTTTTAAAAACCAATTTTGATTTTTTTTGCTCATATTTTTTATATATTCTGGATAGTTATATTTAGAAAGTCATTTTGTTAAAATAAATTATTTAATTAAATGATTCAAATTTAAAATTTTTTTACATATATTAAATTTTTTTCATTTTTAATTTGTATTCAAATTTAGAGAATTTGTTTCTTAGTTTTATAAAAAAAAATGATTATTTTTTGCATGTGAAAAACGAAAAGAATAACAAATAAAGTTAAATATTTATTAACTATCATTCTTTACAATTTGTTAAATTTTACTTTAAATTTAAACAGAAAAAATGGTGAATTTAAAATTTAAATACTTACATGAATATTTGTATTTATGTGACTTAAGTTTACATTTTAATAAAATTAAAGTCTTCTTTAATATTTTGTAATTGTTGATTAATTTTTTAATTTTAAATTTTTCGTTCAGTTTATTTTACAAGCAAAGTTTTAATGTGATTATTTTTATTAATATTATTTTTAATATTAAATGTTTATTTTTTCATCAATTTAATTTCTTTCTGATTTCTTTAAAACTAATTAATTTATTTAAATAATTTCTATAACATGAAAATCGATTAAAGTAGATTTAGAACAATAATTTTTAACCTTAGGACACACCTTTAAGAGTTTTTCAAATCTTCAAGAATTGAACAATTATTTATGGAGGATATTTATTATAAGTATTTCTTTATAATTAAGCGTATTACTTTTTAATAACAATCAGAAAACTATACAAATTTAAGAATTTGTATAATTTTTGTATTATTGTATTTCTCTTCTTGTTTTTGATTAAATGCATAAAAAATTCCAATTCAAATAGTGGAAGTTTCCCGCCTCATCTATGCCGCGTCTGCGCGCCGAGGATTCTCACGCGTTTGTGGTTTCGGAAACTGGCATAGGGCGCGCATCGGTCAGCCTCTCTCACGATCGAGTTTCTTCAGCTCTTTTATATAAGGCCTGATCCCGTACCTCTGAAAATACATTTCTAATGTGTCCAACACTCAAATCTTCATTGTCAAATATTGGCTGAAGATTGAATTAACAACTCTGTTTCCATATAGAGTTGTAAAAATAAGATTGTTGGTTATTCATTGGCTCCCAAGGATGGACCAATATTGAAAGCCAATTATTGTACCAATACTTGACATGCATTAATAAATAAATTAAAATATTTATTAAAAAAAAAAATTTTTTTAAACAATAAATAAATTAACAATATAAAAATATAGATTTTAATATTGTTAATTTAAAAAATTTTATTTATTGGCATTATCATTGGCAACCAATATTGAACCAATGATGGCTGCCAATGACTGGCAAACCCGTTATCATCCCAAGGATTGACCAACTGTGGTCCAATATTGGTTTCCATTAATGCGCCAATATTGGCACCATTGGCTCCCAATACTGGTCCATTAATGCGCCAATCGTTAGTTTCCCATTGGGCACTTTCATACACGAATTTATATATATATGTATATATATTTATTATATATTTATTCAAAAGACATCTTCAGCTGCAAATTTATAAACTTGCTTTCATCAATTCACATTATTTTGAATTGATTCCTTCTTCATATTTTAAACAATGATTTATCCTTTCGAGCTATTACAATTAACTTTATATAATATTGAAATAATGTTTGATCATTTTCTTCCGAGAGCTATCTCTTGTACCGTTTTCTTCTCTGCTGTTTATTATATACCTTGTCGTTTCATCGTCTTTTTTAAAAGACGAGAGGAAAAGAGTTCGCACAACGAGCGTCGATGTCTAAAGATTTACAGGCTGGTTTAACCTACAAATATCTCTTTGCAGCCACTCCCTATGCGATCCCCCATCAATTTGTAGTTATTGTCCGATCCAAGCATAAGAGAAGCACACTTTGTGCGCAGTTATAATGTTCACACATAGGACTTTACTGTTTTAATGCATCCTTTGCATTCTGATATTCGAGAATAAACCTTATCGAGTTTATAAAACGGCATCTTGTGTACATAAAACTTTTCCACTTAATTCGCACCCGAGAAATTTAAGACTGATGGAATTTTAACATTTGCATCACATCTGATTTCTTCCTTCGAGCCATCAGCCTTTTACGATTCATAAAATCAATGTCGTGAAATTCTGCAGCAAAATTAAATTATAAAACCCAAATAGACGCTGTTTTCCAAACAAAATAGCGACTTTCTTAAGTTTCCTGCATTTCCTAAAAAAAACCTAATTGACCGAACTTGCAATTGCCAGAAATTTAATTGTTCGAATTTGTAATTCTCATAACTTGCATTTGTCAGAATTTGTAATCCCCCGAGCTTGCATTTGTCCGAACTTTTAACTTCCAGAATTTGCATTTGTCATAACTTAAATCACCGAACTCGCATTTGTCATTTTTTGTAGTCAGGAAAAACCTGAAAAACCTGGAAAAGTCAGGGAATTTTATAAAATTTTGTTTAAAAAAATTAATTTAATTAGTTTCTCTTTTTATGATTTCAATCAGTTATATTTCATTATAAACAAGTTGAAAACTGCTGAATTGGCGGTGAATTTTACCTAATTGATCAATATAATAGATCGCCAGATAGATCAATAGAAAATAATTGAAATTTTCAATGCTGTTATTGAAATTAAAAATTATTTTCATCTATATCAATCAGAGTAAAATTACTGACAATTTAGTCCTTTTAAACTGATTCCCTGTGAAATTTAATTGATTAAAATCGCGAATAGAAAGTGATTTTCAATATAAAATTATTCTCCTTAAATTTTATAATTATTTTTAAATTTTTTTAATTATTTCGTTCTGTTGTCAATTATTTTCGACAGCTATCGAATTTTTTTGTCAATTGTCAGTTATATTCCTCATTTCTCAATTCTTTTCTTTAATATTTAAATATTTTCGACGATTTGTAATTTTTCATTCAATTATCAATAATTCCTTCACATTTAAATTTAATTCTTTAATTTTTAAATAATTTTCTCCAATTTTCAATTATTTTCTTCAAATTTTAATTATTTTATTCAATGTTCAATAATTTTCGTCTCTTTTCAATTATTAATTATTTTATTGCAATTTCAATACAATTCTTGAATTATCTTCTTCAATTTTCATTTAGTTTCTAAAATTTTTTTTTACAATTTTCTTCAGTTTTTAATTGACAACTTAATATTTTCCTTCAATTTTATAATTATTCTCTAATTTTTTCAATAATTTTGTTCTATATTATTGAATATTCTCGTCATTTTTCGAACTTTTTTTCAATTGTCAAGTATTTTTCTTAATGTTTAATTATTTTAGTCATTTAGTAATTTTTCTTACAATTATCAATTATTTTCTTACAATTTCAATTGAGTTTTTTAATCTTCAATTTATTTCTTCAATTTTTAATATTTTCTCCAATTATTAATTTCGGCATTTTTTAATTATTTCTTTCAATTATTAATTATTTTCCATAATTTACAATTATTTCCTACAATTTTTCCAATTATTCTCTTAAAATTTTATAATTATTCTTTAATTCTTTAATTTTTTCAATTTTTTCTTGTTTTGTTGTCTATTTATGACATCGAATTGTCAATTATTTTCTAAAAAGTTTAATTCAATTCTTTAATTTTAAATTATTGTATTCAATATTAAATAATTCTCACCTTTTTTTAATTATCAATTATTTTCTTCAATTTTTAATATTTTCTCTAATTATTATTCTAGTCATTTTACAATTATTTCTTTTAATTATTTCTTTCAATTATTCTCTTAAAATTTTATAATTATTCTTTAATTTTTATAATTTTTTTGTTTTGTTGTCTATCAATCTAGTCATTTTTCAAATTTAGTTTTCAATTGTCTATTATTTTCGCCATTTTTCAGATATTTTCTTCAATTTTTCATTATTCTCGTCATTTTTCAATTATTTCTTTCAACCAATAATTTTTTTCCGAAATGTTTAATTATTTTCTACAAAGTTTTCAATTCACAATTATTTTTCTTAAATTTTTAAAATTATTTTGTTTTGTTGCCGATTATTCTCGAAACTTTTCTGATTTTTTTTCACTTGTCAATTATTTTCGCAATATTTTAATTCAATTGTTTAATTTATAATTGAACTCTTCAATTTTAAATTATTTTCGATTTTCAATCCAGTTCTTCAATTTATAATTATTTCCAACAATTATACCTATATTTTTCTTAATTTTTCTTATTTCTTGTTTAATTTTTTCAATTATTTTTTTCAGTTGCCTATTAATCTAATCATTTTTGGAATTTTGTTTTTAATTTGCAATTATTTTTGTCATTTTTCAGATATTTTCTTCAATTTTTCGATTATTCTCGTAATTTTTCAATTATTTCTTACAATTATTAATAATTTTCTTCAATTTTCAATTGTTTTACGAAATTTTTCTACTATTTCCTACAATTTTTTCAATTTTCAATTCTTCTCTTAAAATTTTATAATTATTCTCTGATTTTTTCAATTTTTTTGTTCGGTTGGGTATATTAATTTAGCCATTTTTTGAATTTGATTTTCAGTTGTAAATTATTTTCGTCATTTTTCAGATATTTTTTTTCAATTTTATAATTATTATCCTAATTTTTATTATTTATTGCACTTGCAAAAATTTAAAGTTTTAAATGACCAACAACAATGCAAAGTGTCAATTTTGCTACGTATTTTATATTTGGTCATGGAATTTGATGAAAAATGGTCTGGAAAACCTGTAAAAGTCATGGAATTTTTAAATTTTGCAAACGTAGCAATCCTGGCAAGTTAACAAAATTTTATTTGCCCGATCCTCGGAATTTATAATTTCTAAAAGAGCCTTCAGATTCGATGGTAATGTTTTCGGGAATTGTACCAACCAATCAGAAGACTCGTTTAGAAATTCTACTTTCCGAGGTTCGGGCAAATCATAGTTCGGAGAGCTGAATGTTTTGGCAAATACGAGTTCGGTGATTTAAAACTTTGGCCAAATGCAAGTTCGGAAAAATGCAAATTCGGGGAATTAAAAATTCAGAGAAATGCAATTTTGGACAATTAAATTTCGGCAATTTTTCTGCATTCAACAAACTGAATTGTGTATTCTACAAACTATTTTGTGTATTTCACAAACTGAACTGTTTGTGGAAGCTATAATCTCCATTTGCAGATGTCACAAAAGTTTCTGTGAAATACACAAGACATTTTTTCCGTGCAAACACAAGTTTTGTAATACAGTTTTAAGGACCCTATTAAATTATGCAGAATACTGTGTTCATAGATTAGAATTGTCTATAGTTGACAGATTATCTAGAAGTTAACCAACTATATGAATTTGCAATATTACGATTTAACCGATTTTAACAGAAACATTCCCAGGTGTTGTAGACACCCTGAAACAAGAAGTCTAACGGTTGTAAATTCCAAACACACCAAGCACTATTACACATGTACGTATAATATATATATAATAACACATCTTAAAAGTGTCACAACATTCGTAACAAAATTGCAGTATCTTATTTTCTTTTCTGCATAATTTGTGAACTGCGGTTGATGATAAACAACTGTTGATAATAAAAATAAAAGCAGAGGAGGTAATTTTTCTCGGTGACTAGCACGAGTTGATTACTGGTCTGTTTTTTGAAACTTGGCAAATTACAATCCCTTGAGATGCTGTCATGCGTTTCGCAACGTGTATACCGAGTGCTCGTGGACTTTAGTACCTCGTAAAAATGTCTTTGCAGGTTGTAATGTTAGACTAGATAAATGCAAGGGATGCATAGACATACGGAAGTGGAGCGGTCAGTCGCTTCGTTTTTGAATGAGGATGCCTCGAGTGCGCGATGTGGAACAGGTAGCTATACATCCCGTTTGTAGACACCAAGATAGTTCATAGTCCCCGGCACATGACTCATGCCACCAAGACTTATATCTCAATGTGCATATGTGCAACGAGGTGTTCATTACATAAAGGTGGAGTCCTGCGAGAGAGCCAAATAATAAATGACGAATAAGAAAAAGAAAAGATAAACCTTGTAAAACTGGCGAACACGACTGTTTTCACACGTTCCAATATATTCTACGCACAAACGCCCACGCTCCACTGAATTTTATCACTCATTGATGACTCAATTCCAAATAATCCGAGGTGTCCAAATAATTAATTGGGATTATGCGCGATTTGCATTTTTATATCCAATTCATTTCTAGACTTTCGGAATAAAATTAAATTCAACTTTTTTCTACAGAGAGAATAAGAAAGAGTCTCGAGTGTTTATTGGCCAGCAAAGAAACGAGGAAAATTAAAGTGGATTCTTTTAGAACTTGGAAGAAAATTAAAGTCGGTTTTTTTTCAAGAAAAAGTTTCAAGGACACGAAGAATTGAATGTACAGCGAATAATCCAAAGAAATGGCGAATCAACCAGAAAGTTATGATCTTTTAATGATCTTTAACGATTTTGTATGTAGTTATTTGTGGGATATGTAATTTGTATGAGAGCGCATGTATAATGACATGATGCGTAATCTAATAAGTAGCATTGAGAGAGAAAATTGATAGCGTATTGAAATGAGACTTGATGACGCTTTCTAGGAACGAATTCAAGAAGAGTACGTCAGCTGCATCCTCCGCATCCGCCTTCGTCGTCTTCCTCTTCATGGAGTTATGAAGCCACGACGCAAACCTAGGCAGGCATTCGCGGATTATAACAAACTTCCGGTTGCTCATTCGTTCCTTTGCTTCATATATTGTTGCGCTGTTACCAAGTGTGACGACCCGACAACCTCAATCCAAGATTGCGATTTGTGTTGTCAAACAATCATTCTTAATTATAATTACAATAATAATAATAATGATGATAATAAGGACAATAACTTCTCATTTACAATAATTTAAAAAATATATTTTTTATTCTTAGTTCAAGGATAATAATATGTAATGAGTGAGTATGATTTTGACAAAAAATTTTTCGTGATAATTGTTAGGTTATACTCCGAAGATAAATGTTATTTTGTACTCGTACTAAAATCAAAGATTTTTAAGTCTTATTTATTAAATAATTTATTTCAATACATTAAATTAATATTAAAAGACTCACTTAATCCAGGAAGTTCTATTATTGAATTATTAAAACTTAAAAATCTTTGATTTCAGTAGGAGTATAATATAACATTTTCATAGGTTGAACAATATAACATGTAGGACTACGAAAAATTTTGTGTCAAAATAGTACAAGCCCATAATTTTCACACAAAATTTTTCATCAGAATTGTTATATTATCCTCAGAAGATAAATGTTATCTTGTACTCCTAATACTAAAATCAAGAGATTTTTAAGTGTTAATGATTGAATAATTGAATTTACTGAACTAATTGAGTCTTTTAATAAAGTATTCAATAAATAAAACTTAAAATTCTTGGGTTCGTATGTATCATTTTGACACAAAATTTTTCGTATCAGTTGTTATATATTGTACTCCCAAAATAAATGTTATTTTGTCGCCTACTGAAATAAAAAGATTTTCAAGTTTTAATTATTAAATAATTGAATTTACTGGATTACCTAAGTCTTTTAATAATAATTTATTAATATATTAAAATCAATTATTTAATAAGTAAAACTTAAAAATCTTTTATTTTTTGTAGGAGAACAAAATAACATTTATCTTCGGTGTAGTATAATAAAACAATTGCTACGAAAAATTTTATGTTAAAATACATAGGGCTGTTATGGATTTAAATCATTGGTGAATTTGCATTAAAATAATGATTTAAATAAAAAAAACTTTACTATTCTATGGATGTCTAATACTGCATGTAAAACATATCGCAAACCACAAACAAAACCCACAAATTTGTGAATAAATCTTAAAATTTTCAATTTTAATCTTTATATAAAACTTAAAATATTCTGCTAATACAGATGATCAAAATATCTACGATTTACCAATTTTTGGTATGAAGATAGCAAAAAATAGTCTTAAATTTTTATATCTTTAAGTCATTATAATTTAAATAAATTCCAAACGTTAATTAACTCGTATTTATAATTTAAAATTTCTTTGTTTTTCTCTTTTTATTTTTGGAATTTCCTTAATTTTCTTCTTTTTATGCAAATTATTTATTATTTTACACAATTTTTTTATTTTAATATTCAAACTTACTTATTTTTCCATCAAATTGTTATTTTTCTAAATTTATTGTTTGGAGTTGTTTTAAATGTAATATTATAAAAATGTTTTTGGTTTAATTTGCTTAATCTTCTTTAATTTTAAATGGATTTTTAAATTTCTTTTGTGAACTTTTTATTTATCTTGATATATACATTTTCTTTTTTTTATTAATCCTAATTTTTTGTAGATTCTAAATAAATTTTATAAGTTTTTGTACTTTATACATTTTTTTACGGTTGTTATTTAATTTTCTTGATGTTTTACTATATTTTTTAGTCCTTCCTTGCGTTAATTAATTCTTTAATTTTAGTAATCATTTTTCCATTTCTTAGAAACATTTTTCCTTCTTTTCAATTGTTTAGTTTCTGTCCTTTAATTACGAATTTTTAAAAATGTTTATTATTTGATGCTTCTATTTACATTTTTTAAACTCATCAATTTTCTACTTTTTTGAAAGCTTTTATTCTTTTATTTTATATTATGTAAATTTAAGCATATATATTTATTTATATACTAAATATTCTCATTTGAACATTGTTCTCTTACTTCATAGACTTTCTTTTCTTTTAAATTTTTTTCATTCTTTTTTTATTCAATTTGTCAAATAATTCTCTAATTTTTCTAATTTAAAATTTTTGTCTTCTTTAGTAATATATTTAAACGTTTTGTTAATCAATCTTATTTACCTATTATTTTAATTTAAAAAAAATGTCCGTATTTAGTTTAATTTTTTTTAAAAGAGTTTCTACTTTTTATATATTTTTATGTCATTGTTTCATTCCTGTTGTTTTTTTAAATTTTTTCTTCACTTCTTTAATAAACTACTTACAAATAAACATTTGGAAATTTTATACATTGATTATATTTAAAAAAATCTATTTTTGATTTAAATAAAAAAAATTCGGATTTGTTTGATTCTTTTAAAAAAATCATTTTTTTTTATCAGCCCTGTTAAAATGATGCGGACCCAAATTCTTTGATTTTAGTAGGAGTACAAAATAACATTTATCTTCGAAGTACAATATGTATAACAATTACAATTGTCACGACAAATTTAGTGCCAAAATGATACAACTGCTAAAATTGAAAGACTTTTAGGTTCTAATTATCAAATATTTTATTATTAATTTAATTTATTAATTTAATTGAATAATGTTAAAAACTTGAGTAAGTATCATTTTGACGCAAAACTTACCTTGAAGATTGTTATATATTATTCAAACATATAGGTAAATGTTATTTTGTACAACTGCTAAAATTTAGTGAATTTAGGTTGTAATAAATAAATAATTGATTTTTTAATCAATCAAATTGTTCTTTATTTATTAAATTTATTAAATAAATTTATTAATGTTAAAACCTTTAATTTTAGCTGTTATTCAAAATAACATTTATCTATATGTTTGTACAATATAACGCAGGCCAGTATCATTTTGACACAAAATTTTTCGTAGCACATGTTATACCTATCACTGTTAAAAGAAACATCTTAAAATGCATTGTAATCACTTTTAAGACAAACAAGTATTTTATATTTCAGCTTCCATCTTAGAAAACTAATGCATTTTAAGATACTTTTGCTAACTTTTCGGAAACATCTTAAAAGTGACTACAAATGTATCTTGAATTAAGATGCTTACTTTTTGCAGTGTATTGTTTAACCTATACGAAAATGTTATATTGTACTCTTACTAAAATAAATGATTTTTAAGTTTTAATTATTCATTAATTGAATCTACCGGAATAATTGAGTCTTTTAATATTGATTTAGTAGATTTGAAATAAATTATGTATAATAAATAAGTCTTAAAAAGTATAGATAATCCTGTAAATTCTATTATTAAATTTAAAACTTAAAAATCTGTTGATTTTAGTAGGAGTAAAAAGTAACGTTTTCTTAGGTTAAACAATATAACATGTGCTATGAAAATTTTGTGTCAAAATATACGGGCCCAAAATCATTGACTTTAGTAGTACAAAACATTATCTTAGGTTGAACAATATAACACGTGCTACGAAAAATTTAGTGTCAAAATGATATGCGCCCAATATAACAATCTAACCTAATAATACGTTTCGTTTAAAAATGATACTTTCTCATAATAATCATTGATCCTATAATAAATTACGTACAATCACTGATTAAAAAAAAAACGTTGCAAACTTTACGATCGTTATATATTTTAACCATTTTGAAATATAAAAACGAGACTGACACAATTTCTTGCACAAGATTCAGCAGCCAGTATCGCTTGAAACTTGGTTGAAGAAGTATAAAAACTTGTAGGATGGACTTTTTTCTAGAAATATAATTTAAAGGCTCATTTGAAAGATGACTATTTCAGGTACTGCAAAATTGATTTCTCAGTTCCGAGTACGAATTTCTCAACCGTATCAATGTTCAGGGAGGAAGACCTTCGATCCGTAACCTAGCTAGGCAGACCAACACTTATAATAATATCTATCCGGTTACGGGTCACGGTTTAGGTTTGTTGGGGGTCTAGGGTGGTTATTAAGGTTTCTCCATGGAGTCACCTTACTCACGCATATACATTACATGATTCAGTCACAAGTCAAAAATACTTTGACTAATATCATTTGTTCGTACCGGCATGAAATGAAATTCCTCTCGTATAAGGGGATCATGAGAAAATACTGCTTACGAATCAATTATCCACTTAATATTATTCTTATTAATATTATTATTATTATCACTCCCTATATATTTAACAAGTGTCTAAACAAATAATTTCTCTTGAGCATTTATTTTGTCGTTTGGACTCGAGCTGACAAATTATTCACGTCTGAGTACTTAAGGGTTATTATGACTCGTGAACCATGAAACGAAAAAAGCCTCGGCTCGTGCCAAATTGCAAGACACTTGCATGTCCATTTGTAATGCATGCACAACACTGAAAAATTGTCCTTCCTTTTTAATTTTTTCTTCTACCGGCAATAATTTCGAGTCAAGGATACTGCAGTGGTTTTTGTTAAAAATGCTCCATTTATTACTTCTGGCTTCCTTTTTAAAAATAACTGATTAACATTTTTTTAGGTCCTAAAAGAGTTAAAACTGTTTCAAATGCTGGATTACCAAGTTAAGTTTAATGACGAGATTTTCTTTTATTCTCGAATAAATAAAAATAAATGAAGGACAAAAGGAGAGCTTTCAACGAGTCAGAAGGTAAGCGTGTTATACTATAATCTCAAATTTCTTGAAAACGAATAATTTTGGATTAGTTTCGTGTGTGAGTTTAGTCGCCAGTCATAAAGTTTGTAAAATCAACGACCTTCCGAAAGTTTGAATGAATAGGACGAACATCTGTCGCAGCAATGAACTACCTACTTCCGATTCAAAATTCTTTTTTATTTCAAGCTCGCCAATCTCTCACTTCACCCTTATTTCCTTTTACTCCTTCAGTCTTCAAGGACAGAAAAAAAGACTCCTGCACGCGATATATATGGCACCTGGTCCTCAAAAATCCCAACCAAAAGCCTTATTCAAATCCAGCCCGAGACATTTCAATATTTTCCTCCTCTCATAAACAAGCACTTCTTTTATCTTAAATCGTATAATCCTTTGCTTCTTAAAAATATTCTTTTATTTCTCAATTTATTCCATTGTTTCTAAATCTATCTCTCTGTTTCTAGATCTTTAAATTATTTTTTTCTTTCTAAATCACATTTCTTTGCTTATAAAGCATCTGATATTATAATGTCGAGTTTAAAAATTCCGAGTGGCTATTTTCAATCTTAATAGACGCTAAATTATAACTTTTTAGCATCGCCGGGTCTTGTATGATTCTCTAGTGTTATAAATCTGAAAGAAGAAAAATAAAAAAATCACATTTGCCTGTCACAACTTACAGCAAACTGTTTTCATTTTTTCTTTTCTGACTAGCTAAATTCTGTCTTGATGAGAGGCAACATAATGGATCTGACTCCCCTACGTGATTATAGCGCCTGTCGACTGTCGCCAGGAATAATATTTCTAAGGGTCCTTCAGACAACATTGTGTGTTCGCTTTAATATCCTCACAGAAGGTCTGAATAATTCAAAGGTGATGTTCGACTTTTATAGTGATGAAGAATTCCATCTTCGGTATTTTCGGAAAACTTACTACTTGCTGCAATGTACCTTTGAAAGCTATTATTACTTTTTAAACACGTCAGACATTATGTCAGATAAAGTAACGAAAATAAAGTGTCTTGTTAAGGTGGAGACACACTAGGCGCGCCGAGCCTGTAATGTAATGCTCGGCGAGCATTCGCGCTGTACAAACTGGACGCGCAAACCCTGTAATGTAACGTTCGTCGAATGCTCGGCGAATGCTCACCGAACGTATATAATAGAAATTGAGTTACTGGCCAAATTTCTACCGAATGTTCGCTAGATTTGTCCGTGTCACGCGCGGCTCGTGAAATGCTCGCGAGCTGTTCGCAGCCGATCCGCCGATTGTCGGTTTTTCCTGCGCGCTCAAAGGGATTTGGGGTCCTATCTGCTTTGGGTCCCTAGTCACCCTTCAACTGAACCAGTCATAAATTTTGTCCTATTATATTTTTATGAGAGAGTGTCATAAAATTCTAGAGTATTTAAACCTTCGAACCCATTTTTTGCTTAAATTAAAAATGTTTGCTAATCCTCCAAAATTTTATGGCACTTTCGCTGACAGCATTCATTGAAGTATTTGAAATCAGCCTTCGTTTTCCCATTGTCCAGAACGTTCGTCGCCTGTTCGCCACGAATGTTCGCCGAGCATTAGCCGAGCATTACATTACAGGCTCGGCGCGCATAGTGTGTCTCCACCTTTAGATATAAAGATTGTCGGCATTTTTACCAAAACTCAATTGACAGAATATGAAAGAGACAGAAATTTATTTATCCGAATATTTAAATTGTCGAAAGGTGTCGTTCATATACCACGTTGAAAATTTTTAATCACTTTTTTATCCCCCCTTCCCCCCTCGTGGTCTTTTGACTAAACCCCCCCCCCCACACACATTGGCTTCAGAATGAAAATTTTTGCATTTCAGATGAAAATAAGTCAATTTAGACTTTTTTTGGAAAATCGAAAATCTTAAGGATCACAAAGCTTCCTATAGGAGGAAAGAAAATCTATTAAATTAATTGAAAAATAAAAACTGGAGAAAAAAATTAAAAATGATAATAATAATTTACAACTAAAGAAATTAATTATACTTTGAGAAAAATAAGTAATGAAACTATGAAATATATTTAAAATTAAAAAACATAATTGAATAAATAAGTAAACAAGTAAAATTTGAGTTAAATATTTAGAAAATCTAGAAAATTAATTGCAAACCAATTAAAATCTTTAAAATTTTGAGAAAATGATTGTAAAGTAATGAAAATAATTGTAAAATGAAAATGATCATAATTTAAATTTAAGATAAATAATTTAAAATTGAAGAAAATAATTACAATTTCGAAAAAAATGTGTAAAAATACTTTCCAAATGAGAAATTAAAATCAAAAAGTATAATGGAAATTAAAGAAAATAATTGAAAAATGGTAAAAACAATGAAAAATTGAAGGAAGTAATTGATATTTATAGAATTAATTGAAATTAGTGATAACAATTACTTATCTGAAAAAGCAAAAACATAAAATTTAATTAAAAATAAAGCAAATTTTTTCAAAAATGGTAAAAACAATTAAGCATTGAAGAAAGTAATTGATATTTAAAGAAATAATTGAAATTTGAGATAAATAATTGGAAATTTGGAAAATTAACTAAAAAATAATTAAAATCTGAGGTGACTAATTAAAAATTGAAGAAAATAATTGAAATTTCAAAAACAGTGATAAAATCACTAAATAAATTTAAAATTGAAGACAGTAATTGAAATTTGAAATAAATAATTAGAAATTTAGGAAATTGGCTTAAAAATAATTTAAAATTTGAGAAAACAATTGCTAAATAATGAAAATATTTGAAAATTGGAAAAAAATAATTAAAATTTGAGGTAAATAATTGAAAATTGAAGAAAATAATTGAAGTTTTGAAAAAAGTGATAAAACACCAATCTAATTTGAAATTAAAGAAAGTAATTGAAATATGAGAGAAATAATTGAAAATGTAGGAAATTATTAAAAAATTGAAAAAGTAATAGAAATTTTAAGACAAATAGTTAAAAAATGATTAAAAATTGTAGAAAATATTTGAAATTTAAAGAATTAATTAAAAGTGGGGAAAAATAGTAGGTAAAATAATAATAATTGAAAATAGAAGAAAGTAATTAAAATTTGTAAAAATAATTATTGAAGATGTCTTGAATTAATTGAAAAATAATAGAAATGTTTGGGAAACTAGTTCAAAAATAATTAAAATATTACAAAATTGGAGAAAATAATTTTAAAATGGTAAAAGTAATTGAAAGTCTAAGAAATAATTAAAATTTCAGAAAAATGTATTTATAAAATTACAAAATATATTTAAAATATAAGAAAATAAGTAAAAAATAATAAAAAAAATTCCACATTGATAAAAATTATTGAAATATGAGATAAATAATTGTAAATTAAGATAATTGAGTAAAATTTTTGAAAATTCTTAAAAATTGGCGAAAAGATTTGCAAATTGATGAAAATAATTTAAAATAAAACAATATAATTGAAATTTGTGAAACATAATTGAAATTCAAAAAAATAATAAAAAAATAATTTTAAAAATTCAGCATTGATAAAAATTATTGAAATTTGAGATAAATAATTGAAAAGTTTAGGAGAAAAAAATCATTGAATATAATTTAAAAATTGAGAAAACAATTGCAAAATAATGAGAATATTTAAAAATTGGAAAAAATAATTAAAATTTGAGATAAATAATTGAAAGTTGAAGCATTAAAAAAAAAACTCTGTTTGTCAGAATATCATTTTGACACAAAATTTTTCGTAGTACATGTTACATTGTTTAACCTAAGAAAACGTTATTTTTTACTTCTACTAAAATCAACAGATTTTTATGTTTTAAATAATAATAAAATTTACAGGATTATCTAAATATTAAGTCTTTTTTATTAAATAATTTATTTCAATACATTAAATTAATATTAAAAGACTCAATTATTCCAGTAGATTCAATTATTGAATAATTAAAACTTAAAAATCATTGATTTTAGTAAGAGTACAATTTGACATTTTCATAGGTTGAAAATTTTACTACGAAAAATTTTGTGTCAAAATGATACGGTCACACAATATTCAACTTTCAACACATTCTTACATTCATTAGAAATCTTATTAGGAAATCAAATTTCATTATGTATTTCTCTAAAGGTTAAAATAAACAATTTTCCTGCCTTTACCGTAAAATCTACATTTGTCCGACATACAGAAAGTAGAATTTCTAAAAGAGTTCGCTGATTGGCTGGTAATATTTCCAGAAGGACTACCGGCCAATCAGATAGCTTCTTTAGAAACTCTCCATTCAGTTTGTCGGGCAAATGAGGATTCTGGAATTTTTGTAATCGGTAAGTTTAAGTCTCTGATAAATTAAGCTTCGGTTAGCTCGGACATATAATGAAACTGATAATTATACAATTTCTGAGAAATATATACCTATTCGAGAATTTAAACATTCTGAAAAATGAAAATTCGAGAGGTTAAATATTCTGAGAAATGGAGTTTTGAGAGGTTAAATATGAGGTGAAGTGGTAAATCTGACAAATACAATTACTGCCAAATGCATTTTCGTAAAGTTGAATATTCTGAAAAATAGAATTTTACTCAGAAAGTTAAATATTCCGATAAATAATGTTTTGGTCTATTGCACATTCTGTCAATTGAGTTTTGGTCAAAAATGTCGGCTTGTGAGTTATTTTGAAAAATGAAAAGAAACAGAGAAAAAAAGGAAAATCATACTTAACACGATTGATTAATTAGTTGATTATTGAGTTTAATAAGCAGATTTGTTCATCTCAAGAACGTATGAAATAAAGCTTGATAGAAGCTGGCAGAAAACAAACTTAAAGTGGTTTTAAAAAGTGGAGAAAAGAATGGTGAGTAACGAGGATAATGATGTAATTTACGTAAATGAAAGCTGCTTCCCGTTTAAAGAGAGCAGAAAATCTGAATTGCCTTAATCCGTTTATGCCCGTAGGACGTGACTCGTTTAGTCACTGGTGGAGTCTTGTGTACTTGCTCATCAAGGGAAATCTGTATCGATCGCTGGAGGGGGTGTCATCCCGGGGGGTAGGTTAGTACCCCAATGGGAGACAGAAGGCATTACAGTTTCAAGCTATATCGGAGGGATGAAACTGTTGAGGAGATTCCTAGAGATCAGTTTTAGGGGATGTAGATGCAACCCAGGCTTTAGGTCCAAGATGAATGCGTCTACTGTTTCCGCACCCTTCGGCGATCTAGCTCTCTGCATCCTGAATTATTCAATTCCATTTGTTGATTTTTCAGATCATACCTCCTCAGCAGTCATTCCGATAAACCTTAATCTTTATCAAACTCGTAAAACTGGTTATCTTTATAGCTTATCGAACTCATAAATAACATCATTTTTATAGTTTACTCAAATAGTGTGATTTTTATGCCTCAACCGCAAGGTAATCAGAATTACCGCATGAATTATGATGATTCACGAACTAAATCATGTATCAGTAATGTGGGGCCGTCCATAAATTACTTCACACACGGAAAAAAATAATTTGTGGCATCCACAAATATGTTTCGATTTGCTACAAACAGTAACATTATTATGTATAAATGGGTAATTCTTCACTGAGTGGTTACTTTTACTTCCCCACTTAATAACTTTCAAAATTATTTAAAAATATATTTAATACTTTGTACATCTATTCTTTGTTATCATTTTTATTAATATCATAACTGAAAAATATTTTTTTTTTACATCAAAAGATATAGAATTGTTAAAAATGACTCAAAATCTGCACTTTTCTAGGTTCTCCACATAGAACTTGTGAGATTTAATACATTTTATTTCACTTAAAACATACTTTTAAAATGTTTTTATCTATTCTAATCGACAGTTTACCTCAAAAACTTTGTTTTTGTTGTATTTTCTTCCAGATTTTATTAATAAATTTTGCGTAAATCATTTTTTAATACTTTCTCCACCTTTTCGTTATTTGGAACAGGAGTTTACATTTTCATTGTTTTTCATCAATTTTAATCATTTTTATAGTGCATTTTCACTAACTATTTATGTTAGTAAGATGAACACTTTGACGTATGGATATACTTACATGAAGCAATGGGATATTTAGTTTTAAAATTGAAAAATTATTATTAATTTACTGCGTATTTTAATGACATGTAAACTCCGGTTCGCCAAAAATGACTGAATTATTTATATTTAAAATAAAATTAAAATAATAGTGATGCAAAGTAGGCAAATCTATGCAGTATTCTGCAAAGGTCTTCTTATTTTATTAAGTTTTACGGCTATAATAATTTATTTTCTTTGATTTGTAAACTCCAGTTTCTGTAAACTCCGGTTCATTATATTAAAAAAGCATGGGAATAGTGTTTTGTTTTCTATTCAAAATATCGTTAACCTGGATTATTAACAAAATATTGATTTTTTTATATATAATTATTTAATTAAATACGTTTATTTTAATTTATAATTAAATAATCCTAGAAAATCATTGGATATTTTAGCGCATCCTCCAACTAACAGAACATTCTTGGGATGTTCGGTTAAGGTAAAAAATTAAACATTTTAAATTAATTTTTTTAACCTTTAAAATTTAAAACTTTAAATTTTCTATGTAAGACTAAAGACATGAGTTTAAGCTCAAATTTTTATAAAATTATTTATTTTAGTAATTGCTAATAAGTACTACATAAATAATATTGAAGAAGAAAGATCTTTAATTTAAAAATTTAATGTTGTCCAAAGTAACCACTTAATGAAGAATCACCCAAATACTTTATTGTTCCTACATGTTTTTTTAAGAAACTTAGTTCTTCACAACAAATTCATGTTTTGCAATTGAAAAATTAAAGTAAAACATAAAATTTGAGGGCTGTTATTAAGCAGTTTGAAGCCGATTTCTGAATGACACAAATATTATTTGACAAATATGCCACATATTTGTCAAACCCCCTTTAAAATTACGTCACATTTTTTTGACCCCCAACCCCTATTAAAAATCGTGTTGAACAATTATTGTTGAAATTTTTTTAATTTTACGATTTAAAGTATTGAAGTTTTTTGTATTTTAAACTCTTAAAAATGACTCCTTTTTCAAAAAACAGAAAAAAACTTTGTAAAATAAGATCTAAAATTTTTAATATATTACAAAATTGAAGTAAGTAGTTTATTAAAGGAATAAAGAAAAAATTATAAAATCAACACAAGAATGAAACTGCGACAAAAATATATAAAAAAGTAGAAACTCTTTTCAAAAAATTAAACTATTTACGGACACATTTGTTTTAGATTAAAATAATAAAAAAGATGATGATTAACAAAACGTTCAAATATATTAATACTAAAGAGAACAAAATTTTAAAATAAGAAAAAATAGAGAATTATTTGACAAATTGAATAAAAAAAAAAATGAATACAATTTTGGAAAATTTTAAAAAAATTTAACAGAAAAGAAACTCTATGAAATAGATGAACGTTGTTCAAATGAGAATATTTAGTACAAGATTAAATTTACATAATATAAAATAAAAGAATAAAAACTTTCAAAAAAGTAGAAAATTGAAAAATTTTAAAAATGTAGACAGGAGCATCAAACAAATGTTTTCAAATATTCGTAATTGAAGGATAAAAACAAAACAATTGAAAAAAAAAGAAAAATGTTTCTAAGAAATGGAAAAATGATGAGAAAAATATATAAGAATTAATTAAAACGCAAGAAAGGACTAATAAAATAGTGAAACATCAAGAAAATGAAATAAATAGGACGAAAATGGAAAAGTGTTTTTTCTTTAATCTAATAAACTGTAAAAAAATTTATTAGGTACAAAAAAAATTTGGTTAGAATCTACTAAAAAATTAGAATGAATAAAAAAAATGTACATATATAATATATAATAAAGATAAGTAAAGAATCCACAAAAGAAATTTAAAAATCCTTTAAAAATAAAAAAATTTAAGCGCTTTAAACCAAAAACATTTTTATAATATAAATTACATTTTAAACGAGTCCAACAATAAATTTAGAAAAATATAGAAAATCTAAAAATTTTATAGAAGAATCAATTTGCAAAAAATCTCGCAAAAAATAGACAAAATGTGAAAACAAATTAAATAAATTGACAAAAAAATGAACGTATTTATTTTTAAAAATATAAAAATGAACGAAATAAAAAGTTCAATGAATATTATAATAAAAAAATTGTATAAAAAATATTGAATAATTTGCATAAAAAAAGAAAATTAAAGAAAATCCTAAAATAAAAATACAAAAAAGAAATCAAAGTAAAATAAGAAGAAAAAATCTTAAAATTTCGTGAAAATAAGAAATTATAAGATAAAAATTAAACAGGTTAGAAAAAGTGAAATCTCTTAGAAATCTTCTAAGAATTAAAAAAAGAATTATTATGAATACGGAAAATAATTAATATTATTAAAATTTAATTGTTATGCATTTAAATTTGAAATAATTGAAATTTTAAAGTTGGAACAAATTGGAATACGAGTTAATTAACGTTTGGAATTTATTTTAATTGTAATGACTTAAAGATGAAAAAATTGAATACTACTTTTTTATCTTTATACCAAAAATTTGTAAATCGTAGGTATTTTGATCGTCTGTATTAGCACAATTTTTTAAATTTTATAAAGATTAAAATATTAAAATTGAAATTCCGCAGAATTGTTAAGTTTTTTTAATTTAAATCATGATTTTAATGCAAACTTCCAAATGATTTAAATCAGTAACATCCCTGCTTTAAAGCAAGAGTAAAATCTACTAAATCAATAATCTTTTTTAAATTCCAATTATTTTATATTGTCACTTCAATTATTTACAATAAATTTCAACTTTTTAAAATATTCTTAAATTAATTTCTTAATTTTTAATGATTTTTTTCATTATTTTTCAATTTTTTACCCAAATTTAAAACTCACTTTCCATAAATTATAATTATATTCTTCTTAAATTATTTTTTTTTACTATTACATTATTTTCCCCAATAATGTATTAGAATCCTTTTTTTATTTATAAAAATTATTCTTGTTTATTTTTAGTTTCTTTTTTCATTTATTATTTTTATAAATTAAAAAATAATTTCTTTATATAACAATTATCTTCTTCCATACATGTGATTAACGTAATCAAAACTTAATAATTAGTAGTATTTTTTAATTACTATTGTCAGATTTTCATTATTTTCTGATTCTTCAATCATTTTTCAATTAATTGACTCAAATTTAATTTATTTTAAAAATAATTTCATGAATTGTTCATTATTTTTTTAGATTTTAAATTATTTTTCCAATTTTGCAATTGTTTTTATCTTTTTTTAAAATTAATTTTTCCAATTGTTTTCTTTAATTTTCATTTTTTAAAAGCATTTGTCATTTATTTGCCTTCATTTTTAATTTAGTCCTAAATTTTTTCATTAAAATCATAAATAATTATTGATTATTTTTATTATTATTTAATTTTTTCTCCAATTTTAAATTATTTTCATTATTTTCTTTTTAATTTTTTTTCTAATTATTTATGTAAAATACCAATTATTTTTTTCAATTTTAAATTTTTAACATAATTTTTCAATTAATTATTATAATTTTTGCATTAACTTTCTATTAATTTCATGAATTGTTAATTATTTTTATCATTTTTCAAATATTTGTCTCAATTCTTTCATTATTTAATTTTTTTTCAATTTCATGAATTATTAATCATTTTTATTATTTTTCAATTGTTTTCTCCAATTCTCAACATTTTTCAATTAATTGACCAATTTTTAAATTTCTTAATTTATTTTTTTTCAATTTTCAATTCTTTTTATCATTTTTAAATCAATTTGTCCTCCAATTTCATATTATCTAGTTTTATTATTATCCATTTTTTTTCTCCTATTTTTAATCCTTTTTAACATTTTTCAACTATTTTCCACAATTTTCAATTATTTTTATCAGATTTCAATTCTTTTCTCTAATTTTTTCCATTATTTTAATCATTTTTCAATTATTATCACCAATTTTTAATTATTTTTTCATTAATTTTATGAAATGTTAATTATTTTTATCATTTTTCAATTAGTTTCTATAATTTGAATTTTTATAAGCATTTTGTTTAATATTTCGGGTTTTATTTAATAAATAATTCAAATAAAAAAGCACACAAATAATTAATAAATGGATTATTTTTATATATTGTTCACAACTGTGATTATTTTTTTAATTTTTGTATACTTTGAGTTAAACGTAACTTCTTATAATTATGAAAATTGATATTAAATTAATATGAAGTCAAATGTCAAATTTTCAAACTTCTAAACTATTTTTTGTGTAATATTAATTCATATCTTTTTTATATAGAACGTTACTTTAAATAAAGTACTTTTGATTTATCGACATATGATCTAGTGTTTTTTTTTAATTTAATAATCTGGAAGTATGGAATATTTTAATTCCAAAATTGAAATTTGATGAGTTTCTCACAATTTTAAATACAAATTTCTCATCACCAGAGGCTGGGAAAAATTTAGTAGTATAAAAATAATCTTTTCAAAATACAAAGTATCTCTGAATAAAAAAAAAGTGCAAGGTTGGATTCAGAACACCGGTTCTCAGCGAAACAGCCAGGCTTTGACTTTCGCACAAATATAATTTAAAGTAGTTTTAAATTCGCTTTTTGTTGTATATTCGGTTCATTTCTCTGGAACCGGATAGAGAAACAATAGGGCAGACGTGAGAAAAGTATTTTACTCGTATCGAATGTGGCTTCCAGTGCGAATTTCACGAAGCCCTTGAATTTCCTGTGAGGACGCAGGAGCCCACCACAGGAATTGATTGGACTTATACGGCTAACCACAAAAAACGTCAAAACATGCTGAAATTTCCGAAAAAAGTAAACAAAAATTTTCAGGAAGTGTTATTCATGTGTGAAGATCAAAATACAGAGGAATTGGGTTTAAATGAATAGCTTAAACTTTTACTGATTCAAAACAATACTAACAACAACTTATAATCTTAAAACTTAATATAAATAATATATAATTGATATGTTTTTTTATTTTTATAATAATATTCTTATAGAAGATCAAAGTTAAAGAAATTGGTAACACCAATTTCCCGACTGGCAGAATCTTCTGTACATATAAATAGAAATTTAGTAATTGCTAGCTATTGGAATTGATGGGATATGCTGAAAGGGGATTCATTATTAAATGTCGAGAGAGTCTAGAATTAGTTTTATCAACTGATAACCTTCGATAAAAAATTATAGGGTGTACAAGAATTATATAGCATTTCAGTGATACTGTTGCCCTTTGTTTTCTAGTCGTTGACATCGAAATGAGACTATCACGTGATGATAATCGACAAGTATTCAAATCTCTAATGATAACCTACACGCGACACATGTCTCACGCTAACTAAATTTATTCCTTCTCAATGAGTCATCTTCCAGTTATGATTTACAGATTTGAAAACACATTCACTGGTCTCTTTTAGTTAGAATCTGAATTAATTTAATTTCCAGGGAATACTTATTAAATTCAAGAAAAAGATGTCCGATAATGAGATCAAAAGAATCTAAAAACAAGATTGTAAGAATTTAAAAACGAAATGGTGTAAGAATCTATGGAAGAGATAGAGAGAATCTAGAAACGAGATTATAAAAATGTAAACGACAAAAACGAAATTAGAATACCCTAAAGTTGAGATAAGGATTGAATAACTATAATTGAATGATCAAAAATCGAGTCGACAATTCGAAAATCGATAAATTGTTCATACCAGACAATCAGTTCATGTACAATTTTTCTCACGATATATTCGAGTAAGATAAACAATGAATTTTAATACGTTGAATACAGGTTCTCCTAAAGCATCATAGGCGGGAACTCAGCAGGAGGACTATATGTACAACGAGGAAATTAGCATATCAATTCTTTTCAACCCACGCATAAGGCGGGCACATGCCTTTAATCTAATTCCGACCTATGCAAAACGATATATACTAGCTGTTATAAAATATCTTGGATTAGATTCGGAATGTGCTAGAAGACACAATAGTAGAAAAATATCAGCCATGTTAAAGCTGTCGAGCAAGTGGCTTTCAAAGGTATAAGGTAACCCGAGTAAATGCAGAGTGCATATGTGCGTCCTTTAATAGGGAACAGTTATTTTCTAAGGAAGACTCATACGCGGAACTATTATTTCTGAACAGCAATATTTATGGCTGGCTGCGTACACGAATCCAGATGATAAGTTAGCCATCGTATAATTGTACACCAGCCGCAAAATGTTGCTTAGCAGTGGCTCAATTTCTCTAAAATTATATGAAACGATTCCATTACTATTATAAACTTCTAGTACAATAATAATTCAACAATCTTGGCAATTTGCTCCACAGTCTCTTGAGACTTTCAAGCTTTGAAGAATCTTTAACACGAATAATATTGTCATTTCTTTGAATTTTAATCTTAAAGTTAATTTTAACATATATGTGCGTATAAAGAGGGCCCACTTCGTCGATTTTATTTTCCGAGCTATTCGCGTTTTTCTAAAAAAGGTTCAAATTTTCGAATTTTTTTTTATTGATGAAAAAAACTACGACGAACCATTATCATGACTTTATCGTAATTAAAAACACAAGAGAATCTTACATTCAAATTTGAAAATGCATATTGACGCTAATGGTTATCTTGAATTTTAAACTCCTTTTTCTCAAAACTAGAGTTTTGACACCTGTAATCTTGAGTGACCTTTCAAAATTTTTGATATTTAATGAAGAATGTGATCATATAAATAAGTCCGTTAGTACCAAAGTAGGTCCAAATTTCAATAATTGGTATAACAATATTGGTCAAAAATTTTTCTAACATGGTCAACAATCGATTCACTTACCTTTCTCACAAATGAGCTGAGGTATAGAAGATACATAAGAGATGTATTTGATACAAATTCAAGACTTACCGAATATTAGCAAAGGCTTCTCTTATATACTCAATAGATCGACTCACTTGGGAGAAACGAAAGTGAATCGATTATTGACCATGTTTGGAAAAATATTGAATCAATATTGGTATACCAATTATTGAAATTTGTACCGTCATTGATTGCTAGAGTTGCAAAATTCTCGGTAACTTACAATCCGGTTACATTCTCGAGAATATAACCGTAAATATTCTCCTTCCGGATAATTTATAAGAATTTTCTATATTTAAAATAAGCTCCAGTAATTTAAAACGCAAACAATTTATTGAAATAAAAATGAATAAATAACAAAATAATAATCATTACAAATTAACTATAAGACAGTGAAAAAATCATAGAAATGTTTTAAAATTAAAGAAAATAATTTAAATTTGGGAACAATACTTCTAAATAAATTGAAAAAAATTAGAATAATGACAAATTGGAGAAAATAATTGAAAATTGAGAAAAATGATTGCAATTGAGATAAATAATTTAAATTTTAGAAAATTAATTCAGAAATGATGGAAATGATTAAAAATTTAAGAAAATAGTGAAAATTTAAAACGAATAATTTAAAATTTCAGAAAATAATTGAAAAAATTACATAATTAATTTTAAACAATGAAAAATTAAAGGAAATGTCAAAAAAATAAGTGAAACATTTAGAAGTTCATTGCAAAAAAAAAAAAGAAGAAAATAATTAAGATTTAGAGAAAATAAATGAAACAAGAGAAACATAATTTAAAATTGAAAAGAACAATTTTTAAGTTAAGAGAAATAATTGCAAAAAATACAGAATATAGGTACATAAAATACAAGAAAATCGTACATATAATTGAAAATTGAATAGAAAAATGAAAATTTCATATAAATAATTAAAAACTTTTTATAAATTATGAAAAAGAACGTAAGAAATTGAAGATTGAATTCATAATTGAAATATCAGATAAATAGTTTAAAATTTGGAAATTATGAAAAGAATTAAAAATGATTAAAAATGGAAGAAAATAATGGAAATTCGAGAAAAATACTTAAAAATCTTAGAAAATATTTTTTAAAAATAAGAATAATTAAAAATTGTGAAAATTAATTGAAAAATGATTTTAAATTTTGAAAATTGAAGAAAATAATTAAAATATGATAAAAACAATGATAAGTTGAAAAAAATTAATGAAATTTAAAATGAACAATAGAAGTTTTTTTTTTAAAAGTTTGTCGGTTTCAATGCTCAAATTTATTATGTGTGTAGCCTATATTTAATAAAATGTTATGAAATAAATAAAAATAAATAATTGAAATCGAAACAAATTGAAATTTAAGAAAATGCTTGAAAATCTGAGAAATTAATTGAAAAAAATGAGAATAATTAAAAATTGAAAAGAATTGAAGATGGCTAAAAATAATTGAGATTCTAGATAATTGATAAAAAAATTTGTAAATTATGGAAATGAATGAAAATAATTAAAAATTGAGAAAAATAATTAAAATTTGAGAAAAATACTTTAAACTCTTGAAAGATAATTTTACCTAATAATTAAGAATTTAGGGAAATAGTTTAAAATTGAAAATAATCATTCAAATATGATGAAAATAATCTAAAATTTTTAAAAATAATCGAAATATGATGAATTTTTTTTTAAAATTTTATAAAATAATTACAATTTCAGTTAAATAATTGAAATTTTTGAAAATTATGCATAAAGAATAAAAATAATTAGAAATTAGAGAAAATAATAGAAAAATTAGAGATTAGGAAATTAATTGAAAAATAATTAAAATAGTTAATAGATGTAGAAAATAATTGGAAAATGATAAAGAGAAATGAATATTGAACAAAATAATTGAAAATTGAGATAATATATTTAAAAGTACAGGATATTAATTCAAAAGTAATGAAAATGATTAAAAAGTGGAGATAACAATTGCAAAATAAAAACAATAATGGTGAATTAAAAAAATTATTTTTATTTTGCGATAAATAATATGAAATTTTGCAATAAATAATAACATTTTGTTTTATTATTGAAAAAAAAAAACGAATTTCAGAAATTTTTGAATCACCTTCAATTTTATTATATTTGAACTGTGGATTAATTAAACTTTTAATCAATGCAAATTCAAATTAACAGAAATTTGAAATAATTAAAATTGTTAGTAGGCATTGTAAATTTCAAATTTGAGAGAAAAATGAAATGAAGAAAAAATTTAAAAAACAGCACAGGAATGAAACAGTAACAAAAATATATAAAAAAAAGTAAAAACTCTTTTCAAAAAATGTAACTATTTGTAGAAATTTTTTTTTATATTAAAGTAATAAAAAAAAAGATAATTAACAAAACGTTCAAATATATTACTAAAGAAAAAAAAAATTGATAAATTTAGAAAATTAGAGAATTATTTTACAAATTGCACAAAAAAAGAATGAATCAAATTTTGGAAAATTAAAAAAAAATCCAAAGAAAAGAAATTCTATGAAATAGAAGAACAATGTTAAAATGTGAATATTTAGTACAAGATTAAGGTATTTCTCTCGCAGTTATAGTTGAAAAAATCGATTTTCTATGGATTTTCTTTAAATCGTGGGAAAACGTTATTTTATATGTGCCTTGTATCTGGTTAAAATTTCAGGAACATTTACCGTCTAAAAGTTGAGATATTCATATTCGAAATTTCAGTTTTACATGCAAAATGATAAAAACTGAAATTTTGAATATGAATATCTCAACATTTAGACGGTAAATGTTCCTGAAATTTTAACCAGATACAAGGCACATATAAAATAACGTTTTCCCACGATTTAAAGAAAATCCATAGAAAATCGATTTTTTCAACTATAACTGCGAGAGAAATACCTTAAATTAACATAATATAAAATAAAAGAATAAAAGCTTTCAAAAAAGTAGAAAATTTAAAAATTTTAAAAATAGCATGAAACTTATGTTTTCAAAAGTTCGTAGTTATAAGATAAAAACTAAACAATTGAAAAAAAAAGTTTTCTAAGAAATGGAAAAATGATGACTAAAACTAAAGAATTAATTAAAATGCAAGAAAGGACTAAAAAATAGTGAAACATTAAAAAAATGTAATATATAGGAAGAAAATGCAGAAATATTTTTTCTTTAATGTAACAAACTGTAAAAGGTACAAAGAAAAATAAAATTTGGTTAGAATCTACTAAAAAATTAGAATTAAAAAAAAAAATGTATAGTTATATCAAAAGATAAATAAAAAGTCCACAAAAGAAATTTAAAAATCCTTTAAAAATAAAAAAGTTTAAGCAAATTAAATCAATTTTTTTTTATAATATTACACCTCAAACGATTTCAACAATAAATTTAGAAAAATAAAGAAAATCTAAAAATTTTATGGAAGAATAAGTAGGTTTGTAAAAATTCTCGGAAAAGATAGATAAGATATGAAAACAAATTGAATAAATTAACAAAAAAATGGGAGAATTTATTTTTAAAAATATGGAAATAATTATGAAAATCGTCGAAATAAAAAGTTTAGTGAATTAAAGAAACTGTGTAAAATAATATTAAATAATTTGCATAAAAAGAATTAAATTAACGAAAAGCCTAAAATAAAAAGACAAATAAAAAAAAAAAGATATCAAAAGTAAAAGGCGAAAAAATCTTAAAATTATGTAAAAATAAGAAATTGTAAGATAAAAATTAAACAGTTTGGAAAAAGTGAAATTTCTTAGAAATATTGTAAGAATTAAAAAAAGGATTAATGCGAAAATGGAAAATAATTAATATGCATTTAAATTTGAAATTTAAAAGTTTAAGTAAATTGGAAAATGAGTTAACTGACGTTTGGAATTTATTTAAATTATAATGACTTAAAGATATAAACATTTAATACCTTCTTGATACCTTCATACCAAAAATTCGTAAATTGTAGGTATTTTCATCATCTATATAATATTTTTAAAACTTTAAAAAGATTAAAATATTAAAATTAAAAATTTTAAGATTTATCCACAAATTTATGGTTTTGTTTATGACATGCGATGTTTTACATGTATTAGACATCCTGAAAATAATTGTAAAGTTTTTTTTTTATTTTAATAATGATTTTAATGCAAATTCCCCAATGATTTAAATCAAAGTGATTTAAAGCCATAACAGCACTGCCAGAAGGTAAGTATTGTTGTCAAGAAAGTATAACGTCAGCAAATTATAAAATCTGGAATAAAGATCCTTAAACCATTGTAAGCTAAAATTAACTTTCAAAGGACAATATTATTCATGTTAAATATTGCAAGTTCTTGAAAACTTTAAACTCTCAAGAGACTGTCGTGCAAATTGCCAAGACTACTGTTGAATTATTATAGTTTGCGCTGTGTGTGATTTTGTCATACATACACTGACAATCCCAAGAGAAATCATTTGAAATTATTGGCAACTGATTTTGAAATGATATGATCTGATTCCATTTAGTTTAGTGTTTTCATTTAAAATGCAATCAATTCCAAGATTGAAAAATGATTGGAAGTCTTTAATTCAAGTCTTTCGTGGGAAATGTTGCTCGGGGCTTTGTTCTAGTTTCAAGTTATTTCCGTGGCGATAGGACGAGTTTGGGTTGTACGAATAGTTGTCGGCTGTGTAGTTACTGGCACGTTAATTGGCCTGTGAATACGTAAGTGACGTGTCAGTAATTGTCGGTATCGAGACAGACGTAAATCAATCGTTCGCCCTGATAAGTAATCGGTGTCAACCCGATCCGAGAACAGAGAATCGCGAGAACAATGGTGTAGTGGGAAAATTATTGCGGAATTGAATATGATTCACTTCCGGCAAAATAATAGATCCTCGACCGTAATCCTTTGAGAGACAGCGGCTCCATTAAAGGAGACATACTACTTAAAATTCGATCTTTCATTTTCCATTCCATCACATTTTAATTTCAATTTTATTCTTATTCGTGCAAGTTCCTATATAACTAGGAATCCAATAAATAAAAATGAATTTTTTATTCTTATTTCATTCTTATTCATATCATATTTTTATTCCCATTTCACTATTTTTCATTTACATATTAGTCACCATGTTGGCATTTCCTCTATAAAGTTATTCAACAAACGTCTCAGAACCATTTTTGATTTTAATCAATAATGCTTGGGGATTAGCGATTTGTAAATTTTTTGCGTTAAATATAGAAATGTTTGTACTCGAGGGTGGTAACAGTCACTGTGTGTGATCTTGTAGTTCAGAGGGACCAGAAGAGGGTATCGTGTGGTAGATCTTTTATTAAGACTCAGCTCTTAAGTCTGAAGGATGTCTTCTGGGGGGTCTTTCTTTTTGGATACTCAATTCAATTGAAATCTAAATATAACCTAAGATGAGAGCTTTCCTTTTATCCAATTTCATTATACATTTAACAGAATTATTGATAAGTGTATTAATAAGAATAATGATGACTTGACAAATTAAAATTCTTTTCTAAAATAGTTTAAACCAATACCGAATTATAGAAAAATTTAAAAAGAATGAGAAACAAGTGAGAAATTAAAACAATGAATGATTAAACATTAATTGATTCACAAATTAAGTACCTACAAGTTGAATAAATTGAAAGTATATATTTCTCACAGAGTATAAAATCTAAATTTGCTTCTCGGAGAGTAAAAAGAAGTTCTGTATAATATTGGCAATTAGGTTACCACATTCCTGGGCAGTTTTAATTTCCAATCAGGTATTCCTGAAATGATTCTGCTGCTGCGAAAGAATGTAATCCTTTGGCAGAAGGCTGCTGTTTAAAATTTAAAGCCTCGTCCAAGCGAACCCGTGCTCCGATTTTAAACATTCGAAATGGTTCTTCAACCGTTCAAGTATGCCATGTTTCTCTGTAATCACGGTCGCAATAATTCTCATCCTTCGCATGCTCACGGCAAATGTTTCTGGTCCTGTAATTAAGCACACGAGTTTTCGTGGCATGTCAGCCAATTTTGCGCCCATGTTATATAAAACCCACGAATTGTGTTCAATGATAAGATTTGCTCAAGATAAATATAAACATAGATGTTAAACCCCTATTAAATGTTGATAAATGTTTTTTTACATCCGCTTTTTATCGTATCTCTTTCACTAATGTAAAAATGACATTTTTCTCACTGGTAACGAAAATAGTAATTTTTTGTTTGTCAAGTGACAGGAAAAGTTATTTGCAACAACAGTGAGGTTGTAATGGCGATTATGGTGACGGAATTAGTTATTTTTCCCACTAGTGTTGAAATGGCTATTTGTCCAACAAGTGTTGAAATGGTTAAAATGGTTTTTCCAATATCAGTGACGAAAATGATTTATTTTTTACTAGTGATGAAAATGGACGTTTTCCCACTCAGGGTGTCCAGCGAATTTTGAAAATTCCATTCAAGTCCTTTTTTTGAATTGGAAAATAAATTATATCAAAGTACACTTTTTAATAATTAAAACAATGAACATCATAATTGAAAATGGAAGAAAATAATTCAAGAATATGTTTGAAATAAAAGAAAATAATTTACAAACGAAGAAAATAATTGAAAAAATTAAAAAATACAATTGAAATTTCAAAAAAAAAAAATATTTAATTTGCTTTAATAATATTCATGCCAAATACTTCTTCGAATATTACAAGCTTTATTTTTACCAATGTAATAAAACTATTATTTAATTTTATTCAATTAAATCATCACTGATCGACAATGAAATATGAAAGACAATAATTTTTAAATGAAATATTAGATTTAATATATGAAGAGTATAATTAACACCGAAAAAGAAGTAAAAAATTGATGAATATAATTGAGAAGGAACTGGACACATGCTCAAGAAAAGGTTATGTTGAAGTTATTATTTTGCTTTTTGAAATAGAAAATGTAACTTTTATTGTAATCTTACTTAGACAAAATATAGCAATATAATTTAAAAACAAAATAAAACATTAAAACTCATGATTGGATAAAAACTAAAGACTTTTGAAATTCAGAAACGATTTAGAGAAACGAGAAAAACTATAAATTTGTATTAGAATCTCAAAAATCTTTAATTTTTACCCAATAATGAGTTTCCATAGTTCATTTTGTTGTAAATTAAATTTGTTACATTTTGTCTTAGAAAAATTAGGATAAAAGTTAGCTTTTATATTTCAAAAAGCAAAATAATGACTTCAAACATAACCTATTCTCGATTATGTGTCCTATTCCTTCTTAAAATTTGCGGAAAAACAGAAGTCAGGAAATCAACAGAAAAGTAATTAAAATAATATGAAAATAATTTAAATTTGAAAAAAAATTAAATTTAAATTAAAATTAAAGAAAAACCCACAAATTTGTGGATAAATCTTAAAAATTTCAATTTTAATCTTTATAAAATTTATAAAAATTGTGCTATCACAAATGATCAAAATACCTACACTGAGAAAACGGAATTCTTATATTAAGTAACTTTTACTATTTAAAAGTAAAACCTAAACCGACTGGAATTTCTGCGCAGGTCAGCCAGTTTTTACTATTTCCGGAGTAAATTTTACTATTTCTGAAGTAACTTGTAGTAAAATAATTAAAACTTACTTCGGAAATTGTAAAAATTGACAGATATGCGCAGAAATTTTGGTCAGTTTATTTTTTACTTTTAAATAGTAGAAGTTACTTTATCTTTTTTTTCAGTGTACGATTTACAAATTTTTGGTATGAAGATATCAAAAGATAGTTTTACATTTTTATAGCTTTAAATCATTATAATTAAATATAAATTCCAAACGTCAATTAACTCATATTTCAATTTGTTTCAACTTTTAAATTTCAGTTAGTTAAGATTTAAATGCATATTAATTATTTTTCATATTCACAATAATCCTTTTTTTTTTTAATATTCTTACAAGATTTCTAAGAGATTTCAATTTTTCGCACTGTTTAATTTTTATCTTATAATTTCTTATTTTTTCTCTTTTTTTAATTTGTCTTTTTATATTAGTATTTTCTTTAATTTTCCTCTTTTTATGCAAATTATTAAAAATTATTTTACACAATTTTGTTATTTTAACATTCACTAAACTTTTTATTTGCTTGATTTTCATAATTATTTCAATATTTTTAAAAATAAATACACTTATTTTTTTGGATATTTATTTAATTTATTTTCACATCTTGTCTATTTTTTGAGAGATTTTTTGCAAACTTACTGATTCTTCCATAAAGTTTTTAGATTTTGTTTATTTTTCTAAATTTATTGTTATACTTATTTTAAGTGTAATATTATAAAAATGTGTTTGGTTTAATTTGCTTAAACATTTTTATTTTTAAAGGATTTTTAAGTTTCTTATGTGGGCTTTTTATTTTTTGTACATTTTACATTTTTTTAGTTTGTTAAATTAAGGAAAAAACATTTCTCTATTTTCTTCCTATTTATTTAATTTTCTTGATGTTTCACTATTTTTTTAGTTCTCCCTTGCGTTTTAATTAATTCTTTAATTTTTGTCATCGTTTTTCTATATCTTAGAAACATTTTTCCTTCTTTTAAATTGTTTAGTTTATATCTTTTAATTTCGAATTTTTGTAAACATATTTGGTGCTTTTATCTACATTTTTTTAATTTCTCAAATTTTTAGTTTTTTAGAAACTTTTATTCTTTTATTTTATATTTTGTAAATTTAATTTTGTACTAAATATTCTCATTTGAATATAGTTCTTCTATTTTATAGAATTTCTTTTCTTTTTCTAATTTTAAAATTTTGTTCACTTTAGTAATATAAGTATTTGTACGTTTTGTTAATTACCATCTTATTTGTGATTTTAATTTAAAAAAATGTCCGTAAATAGTTTAATTTTTTTGAAAAGAGTTTCTACTTTTTTTATATATAATTATGTCACTGTTGCATTCTTGTGTTTTTTTTTTCCTTTTCTGTAATAAACTATTTACAAATAAACATTTGAAGATTTTACATACTGATTATATTTTTAAAAAAGTCATGATTTTGATCAGCCCAGCAAAATTTTAAATAGACTAAAATAAAAATGAAGAAGGTTATACCTTTTTTATGAATTTAAAGAATTATTTAAAAATTCAAGGTCGTTAAGGTTTTCAAAGTAAAAAAAAGTTCAAGAATTCAATTTTTTTAAGATCACTGGTCACGTACCACTAATAATGGAAATTGTCACTTTCCTCACTAGTTATGGAAATAGTCATTTCTCCTACTAGTAGCGACAATATTTATTTTTTCCTCTAGTGACAAAAGGACAATTTCGTGTAATAGCATAATTTTTTGGTGCCTCGTGTCCAAAGTAAAAAAAAAAAGGTCCAGTGGGCTTAAAAAAAAAATCTTGCTCTACTAAGACCGACTCTGGGTATTAAAAGTTAAAAGACAAAACATAAATGTTAAAAAATAAAAAGCTTTTGAAATAAGAATCCCATTCTCGATATTTTTTTTGTAAAATTGAAGCAATCCAGGATACACATTGTACAAAAACCTCCAAGAATTAAAAAAAAAAACTTTTATGAGCACTTTTCTTGTTTACAATCACTCAGAGCAAAGTGGTACCCAGCATAAATAACTTAAGTAGCAGCAAAGAGGAATCTACAGCAAAATCAACGTAGTCTATGAATAGAGTAAACCATCTAGAGCGAAGCTTTTTTGCTCAATAGGGATTTTCCCAGTGATGAAAGAAACGAGGTGACTCAGACCAGTCAGCTTGAATAGCATCTGAGAAAAAAGATGCTTGCTTTATCCAGCAGACATATTTAGCTCTGTAATTAAAAAAATTCCTTAAATTTAGAAGACAACAACAACCTCGCTATTACAAACGAACCGCAATCTATAAAAAAAAAAAATAATCATAATAATTGTCTTTGTCCCAACAACAAAAGAAAGTTTGTAAATATTTATTACTCAGCTTTTCAAATAAAAGAAGTCAATGTTGACAGATGTGAAAAACAGCTTTAAACAGATAATTTGACGCTTCAAGGAATATTAATCACTTTTCTAAAATTAAATTCACTAAATAAAAAAATTCAAATCGACTCGAAAAATACGATTGGCGGCTATTCCAGAAAAAAATGTAAATGAAATTTATATGTGTACCCGAGAGGAATAAATAAGAGAATAAAAATTTGAATTCCAAGTGCGTAAAAGAAATTCAAATGATTTTGAAAAAAAAAGTAAATTAATTTGATAAAAGTTTTTCGTTGAAACGTGGGTAAACATAGAAAGGACAAACTCGGAAGTGCCTTTCTTGAAAATGAAAAATGTATAGGGGGGTCTGAGTTTGTTGGTCACGTACGAGCTACTCAAATGTTGAGAGAGTGATACTCTGATTTGAATCGTGCTCGTGGCACACCTGCCCTTCCATTGACCGTCTCTTAACAGTTTTCAGGCGTATAGGTCAACTTGTATCGGGTTAATACTGAAAGGAATCGAGTATCGGGGGCGGAGGTCTTTCAGAAGCGAGAGCAATTATTCCGGAAGCGTGCTAATTTCCACCTCCTGTTTCTCCGGCACGCTCCAGAAGGCCCGAGACTCTTTAGGTAGGGAATGAGGATGCAGAAACGTCCAAACCATTAAGACGAATTCTTTCACACCGAAAATCATCAGAGCAAGAATGCAACTAAAAGAGGGGGAAAATAATGACGCAATAAAATGACTAGAAACGAAAATAATCATCCCCTGGTGAGTCTGAAGAAAGAGAAGATTGAGAGGTTGGTTTTTCGAGGTAGAATAACAAAACAAAAGAAGAAGAAGAAGAAGCTTTGAACTAAATTTAAGGGACAGGTCGGCTGTCGAAGGTGGTGATTACGAAAATGTCAATTTCAAATCCACATCACTGTGGTCCGCCTCGAGGCATTAATCACAATGATTTTGGATCACAAGAGATGGTATCGAGGAGATAAAGTCTAAACAGGCACAACTTCCTGCCTCTGGACCGGTTCAACCGAAATGAATGTGGCTACCCGTGGAAAATACAGAGTCGTCCATCGCCTCACAGTCGCACGGAGATCAAAGAAAGGAGGATCCAAAGTAAGAATTGCCATCGTCTGGCAAACTCCGAAATGCGCAGCTCCATTAGGATGGATGCCAACCAAAGGAGGGTACCCCATTATGAAAGGAAATCATTTTGCTTTCAACTCTTTTCTACTCCTTGCACTTTGCCAATGCCAAAGCGACTTTACCGAAAGCAACTTTAAACCGCAGGAGATAATAGGATCCTAACTTAATTTCCCGTTTTTGTCCTTAACTATCTTTAACTTCAATGGCCCTTTTTTTTTTGTGTTTTGAGTGCGGTTGTTTATTTTCTTTTTCTTTTAGTGCAATTGAGCAAACTCTGAAACCTGTTACAGATCGAACCTGTTAGAAAAGAACAAATCGTGACTTTCTTGGATAGTAATTTTGTAACCTTCGTAAACATAGTAAGAGGTAATCAGAAGTTGCTGTACATCCATTATAAACAGTCTGTAAGTAATTCTGATGCCGACGGGCACAGTGGCTTTCTTCACGAGATCCAGGTAATGTGGCGATGTGAAATAAGCGCGATTGCTCTGGGCTCTTGAAGCAATATTCAGCCGGAAGATCTCTGTTCTTGAGAATCCCATGTAATTTTATGTGATTCTGAATGCATCTTTACGAGCACTTACCGATTCAAGAACAGTGAACTCATGCCAAAAGCTTTTGAATCTATTTAGGCACCAATGGATTCAAATAGAGGATTCAAGTGTCTCACGGCCATGAATCTAGTTTGTTCTATATAACTTTATGGACCACTCTAAAATTCTGGGATATTATTCTTTACTTTACGGTGTTGAGAGTATATTAAATAAACTCTTTTATAAAAATTAGGTAACTTTGAAAAACTTTTTGAAGACAAATTAGGTCATTTGTGTATTGAATAGAAATACAATCAATATACCTTTTCGAACAAGAAAAATCTATAGGAGAAGTATGTAATTAAAATGTATGTCATGTAATTAAAAATTGAGTTGTTAATTGAATTTTCAATCTTCAATCTGCAGTATGCTAAGTATAATATATCGCTAGACAGTATTCAAAAGAGATTCTTGAAATACCTTGTGTTCAAGACTGATAAGGTTTATCCTAATAGGGGACTTGATTACAAGGAGTTGTGTTTGCGTTTTGGTTTTAAAATTCTAGAGCAGAGAAGAATATCTGCTGCCTGTATATTTCTATATAAAATTATTTATTTGCAAGTCTATTCACCAGATATTCTTTGTAGAATTGCTTTCCGTTTATCTAGACGCACCTCGTGGTAGATTGAACCATTTATTTTGCCTACACTAAAGTCTGATTTTGGGACCAAGGCACCAATCTTTTTTGCTTGTTATGTAAATATGATGTTTAATTCTATGAAACCAGACTGTGATTTATTTTACTCAAAAAGCAGCTTATTTCTTAAAATCTCACCTCCTGGTAGACTCACCTCGTGGTAGATTGAACCATTTATTTTGTCTACACTAAAGTCTGATTTTGGTACCAAGGTACCAATCTTTTTTGATTGTTGTTTGATTGTTGTTGGCACAATCTCGTCTTAGACTAACCTCGTGGTAAATTGAACCATTTATTTTGCCTACACTAAAGTCTGATTTTGGTACCAAGGCACCAATCTTTTTTGCTTGTTTTCATGTAAATATGATGTTTAATTCTATGAAACCAGACTGTGATTTATTTTACTCAAAAAACAGCTTATTTCTTAAAATCTTGAATTTATATTTGAATTCGCTAGATTAGTTTTATTATACTATATTGTTAAACTGATTTTGTATTTACCCTTGTATGGTCCTTTTGGACTACGGGTGTTATTGTGCAAATAAATAAATCTTCTTTAAACATGTAGTCAATTTTCAAAATGCAGATTTATTTTCAGGCAAGGGACTGATGCCAGAGAACTGACGAGTCGAGTGAGTGATGTGACAAGAGTTATAGAATGTACCGAGTCTACTTATATTTTCTCAGTAGAGCATAACAAGTCCTACTTGTTATGTAAGTTTCTATTTGGTTTATTTTATGATAGTAAAATATGTAATGATATTGTTAACCTTCTTAATTTTCCTTCGCACGGCAAGTTTTTAAAAATTCCCACTAGAATTTTCTGTCACAGAAATTTTTTTTAGTCAGATGTGACTAGACAATTTTGTCACCGTAACAAAAATTAAACACAATGAGCATACGTGATACCACCCATCCTGCATTAAATAATATTAAAATTTTTAATTGAATTCAATCCTTTTTGTACACAAATTTCTAATTAAATAAAAAAGAACTAAACGAGAAAAAATGAAATGCAATTGAATACTTTTTTCAATGAGATTTTAAAGTTGTGAAAAAATCAAACACGCAGAGAAAAACGGGAAGATTTTAAGAGTGCTAACGTGGAGGGTAAAGAAGAATGAAAAGGGTCTGTTTATTCGCAAACAGGTTTACAAGAAGAGAACTATTTATGAAAGAAGAACCTCCGCAAAGGTTATTAGGTGTACGCGCGCACGCCTGCTGCTGCTGCGTTTCAAGTTTCTTGAGCTTATTGTCACAGGCAGAATAATACTGTCAACGAGGTGACAGAAGCACATTTTCCATAAAAGTTGCCGCCAGACCTTTAAACGCCACTAAACACTAAAGATGAGAAAGTAACTGCCATTCTTGATCCAATAACTTTAAAACCTCAAAGAATGTCTAGTTTGAATCGCAAATCTCAAAAGCTAAAATACACCTGGAATGGTACAAGCTAAATCTATATTTAGCTCGTAACATTTCAGGTGTTAATGTACGTGAGACTCTAGAAAGATATTTAAAATATTTTTAAGTATAGATTCCAGGATTGAAACTTTCTAGTTTTGCATTTATAAAGTATGACACATTTTTATTAAATTACTATTTTCAAGGTCAGGTTCAAGTTATCATGTATTTTGCATAAAAGTTTTCATGTATTTAAATCGTACCATTACGTGCACTAAACTTAATAAGATAAATACTTAATAAAAACAACTTAATAGTAACTTAATAAAACTTAATAAGATAGCTTTGAAACACTCATTCGAAGTTAAAGAATTTGGAAATTAAATTTTCCCAATTTTCCGCTTTTTTACATTAAGAAATAGAACAAATTTCAAAAACGTGATACATTCTGTTGATCAAGAATTAATCAATTTTATACCATTTTTCAACGTTTTTTGTTAGCCTGGAACTCCAATGCGCATGCGTAGAATCATCTGTTTGATGTTACGCATGCGCAAATGGCTTTAAAGTGAGTCACGCACGCGCAACGTCAATCAGCTGATTCAGCGCATGCGCATCAAAATTCCAGGCTATTTAAAACTGTTTGAAAATGATTATAAAATTGTCCAAAGTATATTCAATCTTCATCAAGTTTGTGGATTGTTTAACTTTCTTTTTTGAAACACAAAAAAAACTTAAATATTTTAATTTTTAAAACTTTGTAAAGAAGAATGGACGTTTCAAAGTGATCCTATTTTATATTAATAACTATTTTAATTAACAAAATATCCCAAAAAGGCTTACAGGCTTATCATTTAAATTAGTATTTTGAAAAAAAGAAATTTTTATAACCTGATAACTGTTCAAGAACCCTTTGAGGTTTATTATTATTATTATTATTTCTTTTTTGCAAATTTAATAACACGACTGATTGCTAGTTTATTAGTAATACTGTATATTTTTAATTATCCAAGGATGTTGTTTGATGTTTCTTATAGCATAGGTCAATTTTTTTCCACTGCATCCTTTTTCTTGTTCACACATAAATATATATTTATCTTGCACCGTTTCAGGTGTAAATATATATTTAGCTAGGTGCCATTTTAGGTGTAAATATACATTTGCCTTGTACCATTATACCAATACAAAAAGACGAAGAATCAGAATGTGTCCCAGAAAAATATTCCCAATAAAAAAAAAAAAACATCATTGGCAACTATTTAGGATTAAACATCGGATTACAAGAGCTACAGATTACAATTTGACTTTGAGTGTTTATTTGAAAAGATTTCTACCTGGTATGAAGAGATTTGAAGATCCAGATTGAGTTTTTAGTGCAGTAAAAAGACGCAGGGACAACTTGAGAAAAAGTGAAGAGGGTACCGGCCTATCTTAATAAGGTGCGGACAATCTTGACAAATATTTGCCAGACATAAAATTCCCTGGATTAAATAATCAAAACGATCAATCGTATCAACGTTATCTTCAGTGCCTTAAAAGACACCTTGTCGGGAGATATTTTCTTTTCAACTCTTGAAACAAAAATTGATAGTTTTCTTTTTAACTCTTAAAAGAGAATTAATAGAATACACAAATACCTAAAAGCGAGAACTCGAAACTAAAATCTCTGGTCTAAGTTAATGTGATTTCTCTGTTCTTTTAAAATAAATGGAATAGCAGCCTTCTGGCGTTGAGACCCTGTTTCCAAAAATTTTAACACACTTTTTTATCGGTTCTCGGAGATAAGAAGCTAATCAGGCCTGTATTTATCGTACAGGGATAGAATTTATAGGACATAAATTAACATTTCTACAGAGTTGTTTAGATTATCAAAAAAAAAAAAAAATCTGAATATTTTGCTAAATGATAAATTATCGAGAACTAGAATTTTTTCCACTTCCCGCAATTTGTTGCCTGTATTGGACAAAAAAAAGCTTCCTTTGGAATCATTCTTTTTTATAATCCTCGCATAAATTAATTTTTGTTTGTCGTCAAACGATGAATCTCGGCGATTCGATATTGAATCGGTGCGAAATTCCTGAGAAAAATTCACAGCTCTACCCACGAGACTCTTTGACCATTAGCATCGTGAAAGCGGGCGTTGGCGTAAAACATCTTTTCGTTGCTATCCAAGATTTACGACTCGATAGAAGGATGCAAGTGTGTGATGACTCTTCATTACAGAGAACTGGGATTCTCCCAGATGAAAAAAAAACCGGATGACGAATTAAAGATTATTTTAAAATAATAAATCTACAACCATCTTTGCCAATTAATGTTATTTTAATCAATTTGCTCTAGAGTTGACAACTTGAAAGAAAATTGGAAATATTAAAATGGAATTCACAGCTGACTTTATAATATTGAATAATAAATTTTCAATTTACACGTAGGAGGTTGCAAAAATGTTTAACAAGATAGCATCGAGCACTGTAGGCTCAAGAATATTGCAATTCTGATGCACGTCGCGATCGAAGAAAATGATTGTCTATATAGATTTCTCCTCGGATTTCTCTAAATTAAATGAAAGCTACCAAAATAAGTGGATACAAATTTTTAAAGATTTTTTTTTTAACTAATAATTAACAATTTAATTATTATCATTAGGAGAATTTATGCTCTAATTAGAATTTATTGACCGATCAAGATTATTTCTTTGTTTCTGAAGCACCTAATCTAATATGATGTATAGGTGTTTGGGAAGAACAGATTTATAAATTTTAACGGAGCTACATTTTTATTCTATTCGACATCCGGTCACACGACTCTATGATTAGATGAAGCGCATTTTAGAGGAGTGTTTATTATTAGATGAAACACTTTCAGAATTAAGTGAATGAGCATATTTCTTGAAAAAATGAAAAAAAAATTCTCTCAATTTATAAGACATCATAAATAAAAAATTTGATTTATATTTTTTGTAATATAAATCTCGTGCGATGTTTGTGTAAGATAAAAAATTTAATTGAAAAAAATAAGTTCACATAGAATGTAATTACTAGGTTCTATTGGATAAATTTTTGAATATTTTTCAAACCGACAGGGTTTTTTAATCTTTTTCAAAAGCAGAAGGACAATAATATAAATTTAGATTAAGAATTAGAAATAAAACTTGAATCAAGACTTTACAATTTTTAAAAATATTTAAAAACATCAAATCACAATTTCAAATTTTTTTCTCAGAATTTCGCATCCAGCTCTGGACACGCGATATGAATTCAGAAGTAAGTCCCCAACTGTTCCGACTTTTTGAAATCTCTCCTGCCTCATTGGAAAGCGGAAATCATAATGAATTACGAATCCCCGAGATTTCAAGGGAAAGATAATTTTTAAATAAAGTAAATCAGCGACATATGAAAAAATTATATTTCCCGTCTCAAAAAACTCAAATTCCTTTTGTTTAATTAATTTGAATATAGCTGGATTTCAATACACAGATAAGAAAATTTCTGTAGGAAAATTATATATAAATTAGATTGTATAAAGGGAGGAGAATATTATCCGGAAGTTACTGCTGCTCTGTACTTAAAGTAATTGCTGATTTTCAAAAATTGTGTAATTTCTTCGATCCTTTTTGATCTTGAGATGCAGAATCTAATCATTTGATCAGGTTTGATGAATCTATAAAAAAACATCCTAGAAACTAGAAATAAATTGTGCATAATAGACGTAAAGTTCAAGGATACCGAGACCGCTTAAAGCTCACGCAAGAAGTTTTGTTTTTTAACAAACTACTTATTAGATGACTTTTCAAGAGGGAGTTGACAAATGGATGAAAGTTCCATTAAGTGAGATTACATCCTGACAAGATAAAAGAGAACTTTTCACAACATTCCAGATTTTGAACAATAAATTCATGTAAATGGTACCGAGAAGTGGTAGTTCGTGTCTGTGATTCTATAAATAAAAATTGTTTGATCAATGTATTACTGCAATCATTTCAAACCTTTTGCTTAAAAAAAAAATCCGGTTTTTAAATAAAATGAGTGAGGATTTTAAAAAATTAATTGGCGTAAATTTTCGCTCTTTTCAATTTTTACTTGTTCTATGTTTTATTTGTATTAAGTAATTTTTTAATTATTTATACACGGATAGTAAAATATGTTAATTATTTTTTCAGTATTGATTTACAAATATTTAGTTTTAATTTCATTATCAATTAAAAAATCTCTATTATTCCAACAATCATAAATAATAAAACATTTTCTAAAAATAAGTATTTGTTCAACACGTTTTTTTAATATGGATAATTAGTACTTAAGATTAAAAAAAGAATTAGGCATAAAAGATTTTTTAATTAGTATTAATATTTAAAAGATAAATTTTCTAAAAATATTTTCTAAAAATAAGTATTTGTTCAACACGTTTTTTTAATAAGGATAATTAGTACTTAAGATTAAAAAAAGAATTGGATATAAAAGATTTTTTAATTAGAATTAATATTTAAAAGATTTTATAAAAAAAGATTTAATCTTTAAAAACGAATTAACCTAAAAGATCTGTAACAAGAGAAGAAATTAATGTTCAAAAAGAATTAATCCGTAAAAGATATTTTAAAAAGCTAATTACTTAGATTCTTTTAAATCGCAATTAATAAAAAATCTCTATTCCTCGAATTTTCAAAACTATTAATAAATTACCTAATTAATAACAAGTACAAATTAATGTAAAAAATGACTCACTTTGTGCGAAAACTGTGGTAGACAGCAAAACAAGTAGCAGAATCTCCATTCTGATCCTGATGATTTTTGAATTCATCGCACCTGTTGTAGAAATAACTCACTGCACTACAAAAACACACCTTTTACGAAATTGACTTCAAAATAGTAGAAATGTTGAATTTTAACAAAGATCGATGACACCTCAGCATCGGAAATTGTTTGTTGCCACTATCCACGAGAAACACATGTGAATCGGCTTTCTTACAGTAACGAAGAATGACTCCTGTTTTGAATTAAGTTCCTCGTCTTCAAGGAGGCGTGACTCGCGAAACAGAGCGTGTATCACTTTCCACGGGTTTTTATTCAGCTTTTGTAAGAGCAAATTTATAATTTACAGCACAGTATATGTAACACAGAAAAAAAAAATTTCACCCACTTCTATTGTGTCGATGTAAATCCAATACCACGTGACAGAAGTAATTTTGTAAATATCGTAAATACAATAAATCAAGACTTTTTAGAGGTTATAAACACAATGTTTTGAGGTTATAAAAGGCGGTACCAAAAATTCGCAAATATTCACTTTGCGAATTGAATAGCGTCTTTTGGAATTGGAATCAGAATTGATCTGATTGGTGGAGTTATTGAAACTGCGCAGGTCAAGAAATTTAAATATTTTTCTATTGAATTGAAGGTGGACGGTACTGAACACAATGTTTTTTAATTTGGGACGAATGTTGACTATTGGACGTTATCAAACAATGCAATGTGATTATTGTGATAAGATAAAGCTTTTTAAAGACGATTCGTGCGTTGTAACAGACCGAAAGCAAATGCCAGACTTTCAGTGAGGTGAGCTCCCTGCCATGTGCGTGCTCCCACCCTTTTATTTTCTCCCTCTTTTCTACTGGCGAGCGCGTGTGCGGTCGACGTTTGAAAGATTAAAACCCGGCAGAGAGAAAAGATCTTCCCAAAGTGGTTTATCACACTTCGCTTTTTAACTAAAAATTGTTTCTCACAGCTCTTTTAATTTATGTTTATCTATCAAACTGTTATTTACGCTTAACTATCAAACTTTAATTTATGTTCATCTATCAAACTTTAATTTACGTTTATCTACTCAAGTACAAATTTTTCATAATGCTGCTGGATTTCTATTAATTCTGAAGATAATGATACAACTTAATACAAGTCGTTGTAAAATTTTGAATGAATATCGAATATTCATCACGAATAATCTATAGATAATCGAACTTTTATTTAAAAGAATTTCTATTTAACAGAAATTCGAGCAGAAAACTAATTATAAATTGATAAATTATTAATTTAAGCTATGAGATCTCTGTAACATGTGCAATTTTTCATTTCATCAAAACTAAAAAGCTAATAATAGAATTGAACAAATAAATTAAATTTTGAAGAAAATAATTAATAATTTAAAGAAGTAATTGATAATTTATTTATTTTATTTATTTATCAAAACTATACAGGCCGGAAACAACCTTTCGGGGTAATATGTACAATAATTACATGGCATATTAGCCGCAAAAGAGATATAATTGATGAAAAATTAATTATATGTACCGTATTATAATCATTAAGTTACAAAAATTTACCAAGAGATTGTAACAAATAACAGAGACATGAATGATAATGGAAAGAAATAATTGAAAAATGACAAGAATAATTATAAAATCGAAAAAAATATCTGAAAAATGAGAAACAATTGTAAACAAAATTGAAAAAATGTCAAGATTACTCGACAATGAATGAAATAATTGCAAAAATTAAACAATAAATATTAAATTAAAATAAAATAAATGAATATTGAAAAAAAATAGTTGATAACGGAACATAATAATTGAAAAAAGACGAAAATGATTGAATATTGAAGAAAACAAATAAAAATTAAAAGATGGAATTGAAGTTTAAAGAAAATAATTGAGAATTGAAGAAACTGTTTGAAGAGTTGAACAAATGATTTGAAATCTTAAAAAGTTATTAATAATAATTGAAAAATATAATTGATAACTAGCGAGGGTTATTAAATATTGAAAAAAATAATTGAAAACTGAAGAAATAATTTTAAAAAGCCGAAAATTATTGAATATAAAAGGAAATAATTGAAAATTGAAAAATTTAATTGAAATTCTTAGAAAATAATTGAGAATTGAAGAAATTAATTATAAATTGAAGAATATAATTCAAATTTTAAAAAAATAATTGAGAGTTGAAGAAAATAATTGAACAATTCAGTTGAAAATAGAACAAAGTAATTGATAATTGAAGAAAATAGTTGAAAAAAGACAAAAATTATTGAATATTCAAGCAAGCAATTTAAACTTGAAGAAAAAAATTTAAATACGAAGAAATTAATCAAATATTTGAACAATATAGAATTGAAAGTATAAGAAAATTTAATTGAAAATTGGAAAATTGAATAGAAATATGAAGCAATTAATTGAGAATTGCAGAAAATAATTGAACAGTTGAGCTGAAAATAAAAAAAAATAATTGATAAAGCAAAAAATTATTGTATATTGCAGAAAATAAATGAACATTGAAGAATGGAATTCAAATTCTTAGAAAATAGTTGAAGAATGGAACAATTGAGTTGAAAATTGAAAAAATAATTGATAATGGAAAATAATAATTGAAAAAGCCCGAAAACAATTGAATATTGAAGAAAACAAACGTAAATTGAAGAATGGTATTGAAGTTTAAAGAAAATAATTGAGAATTGAATAAAATAATTGAAATTTGAAACAATAATTTTATAGAGTCGAGAATTATTAAATATTAAAGAAAATAATTGAAAATTGATGAATTGAATTGAAATTCTAAGAAAATAATTAACAATTATTGAAGAATCAAAAGAAAACTCTAAGAAAATAATTGAGAATTAAAGAAACTGTTTGAAGATAATTAAAAATAGTATTTGAAAAAGTCAAAAATTTTTTAAGATTAAAGGAAATAATTGGAAATTGAAGAATAGATTTGATTTGCAAAAAATAATTGATAATTAAAAAAAATAATTATACAAAAGAAATGAAAAAGTCGAGAAATATTGATTGTTGATGAATGTTGTTGAAAAAGGACGGCAATAATGATTAATTTTTAAAAAATTGAAAATTGCAGAAAATAATTCGAAATTCAAGAAAATAATTGAAAATGGAAGAAAATAATTGTGAATTTATGAAAATAATTGAATATTTGAAAAATTAAATTGAAATTTCCAGTAAATTCAAATTTTTTTTGTCTTATCTGCTCAACAGTAAAATAGAATTATTTAATAGACTTATTAAAACACTGAATTTCTTATTTGTCAGAAATTTCGTTTGGCAGAACAAATAGAAAAATTTTAAAGCGAATTTCCAAAGTTAATTAATCGGGAATCGTCAAGAAAATTGTGATTGTTAAATTTAAAACTTAGTTTTAAAATGTTTTTATTTGTTTCGCCAAACGAAAGTTCTACCAAATGAGAATTTGATTTACGAATTCTATTAAATTAATTTTAATTCAGTAATTCGTAAAAAAAATTAGAGGAATAGAAGAACTTCTATTTTAATAATTTTTTTTAATAGAAATTCTTGTTTTTGTTCAGAACTAATTTTTTTTAAAATGAAAATCCGATATAATAAAAAATTGTCATTATAAAATTTGACTTATACGAGTATTTTTTAAATTAGGTGAGTTTGTCTTTAATCTGGCGACTACTTTTTAAATCTAAGCAAGTATATTTTATATCTAAACAAGTATCTCTTTTACAAAATATTTTGTGTTTCAAACTGACTGAGTTTGAGGAACTATTGACTGGTTGGAATGTTATCTTTGAAAAGACAAGTTCTCACGTCTCCTATAAGTCAAGATAACTTATCTTAAATCTTACAAAGACGCATTTTTCTCAAAATCCACTTACTTAATTCTAAAGGCAAACATCGGAAAAATCTAGGAGACTATTATCTTTCTAAATTATTTTAGACTCTGAGTAAAACAAATAGTGAACTATTTTTTACTATTAAACAATTTTCCAGTTTTTTAAAAAGACAATAATAACTTTATTTGCAGTGATTACTTATGTTTTAATAATTATAAATAACATTTATAAACACATGTTTTTCAAATGACAAACAAGTTATGCCATTTTAATTAATTAAAACAATCATATTTTAAAAACGATTTATTTGTTTAAAATTTTGAAATGAACTTGACGAATTATTTTCCGTAATAAATGAGCTTTTTAAAATAGCAAAATTAAAAAAAATATTTTAAATAAAAAAATTACATTTGTAAAATCAGTTCAAGTACAAGTTTTTGAATCCTTACAAACTCATTTCCCTCAAACAAATAAATTACCATTTAATGCATCTTTCATATTATTTTTTCACTGTTTATAAAAAACAATGAAAGACTCATTTTCCCACAAGAAAATATCTATTATTCATGGCTTGTTTACATTAAGGATCATGATCTCACTTAGTTTTCAATTGTAATGAAGCTAAACTATATAGGCTTTAAGTAGAACTTTTTTCCCCGGGGATATATCAATTACCAATACAGATTAAGTTCACATGAATAATTTTCAAAACCTTTGTGCAGAAAGATAACTCTGGTATCACATGGATGATAATGAAACCACACTGTAAATATGAGAAAAATAGTTTGTAAGAATGCTGATCTTACCGACTTGAATAATGACGAAAGATTTTTCTGTCACAATACTTCTCTTGATGAAATATATTCCTGCTCATGTATGTATTTTGGCAGACTTCCAAATTCAAGTGCTGAGGATTACGAAGAACTTTTCTCATTTCATGCTCGATCAATCTTAATTATGGAAAAGCTATCATTGATCACAGTAATATCCTTTTTATCCCATCATTCTTGTTTTCAAGTTTTTAAAAGTTCGCTGTTTTAGCTGATTCCTGGATTCGAAAATAAAAACCTATTTAATAATTAAGTTAAAAAGTTGAATAATTAATATTAAAATAATACAGCAAACAATAATAAAAGAAATTCAACTTTTACATCTTGAAATTAAAAATTTATAATTTAAAAAAAAAGTACAGTTTTGTCTCGAAGAAGGATGTTTTGGTTTTTAAATTCTAAGCATAGGGGATCATTGTAACATTGAAAACATTCTGGCAAATTTTCTGAGAATTCCGGAAAATACGTACCTGGAAAAACGGAGTAAATAGTAAAAGTAAAAGCCCACCGGCTGGAGTCCGAAGATGAATGGAATCCATGAATGAAAACCGTAGTAACCAACATTCCACTCCGAAAGTCCTTTCTACAACACAGAATGTACAGAGCTAAATCTTAAAAAAGTATCATCTTTGAAAATCTTTACCGCTTTCAATGGCCAAATTCCGATGGCCAATTTCTAGTGCCCCAAACATTTTTCTAAAATGTCCACAATGAAAACGGATGTTTCTTCAAATCGACGCTTAAACTTCCCGCAGTTTTACATCCTTAAGAATTTTCCTATATATCAATTCTTTTCTCAAGATCTCTCGATTTATTTTCTAATTTCTATGGAGAACACAAAAGCTCTTTAGAAAATAAAAAATATTGTTCAAAATTAACATATCATTTTATCAAAAAGTTCATAATTCTTTAACATAATCAATTATTTGGAGTGTTTATTTTTCTATTTAAAGAATTTTTATTTTTAATATTTATTTATATTTATCGTAACATAATAAAATCTATAATCATCTGAAGTTTCGCACTTAAATATTTTTTTGTTTTAAATCAGTTACTTTTTAAAAAATATATATTTAAATTGATTAAAATTTATAAATATCAGTTCAAATAATTTTAATTTCGTTAATACATAAATCTATAATTTTCAACAGTTTTTAATATACAATTTTTCTCTTTAAATTTTATAATCTATTCTTTAATTTTTTTAATTGTTCAAATATTTTCTTTCATTTTCAATTTTTTTTTTTATCGATTTTCAACTAATTTCTCAATATTTAATAATTCTCGGACTTTTTCAATTTTTTTTCACTCATAAAAATTATTTTAAAATTTCAATTCAATTGTTCAATTCTAGAACTATTCTCTTCAGTTCTCAGTTATTTTCTTTAAATTTAAATTCCAATTTTCAATTATTTTTTCTCTATATTAAAAAATTATCGCCTTTTTTCTATTACTTTTTTCGATTATCATTAAGTTTCTTTAATTTAAAATACAATTGTTCAATTATTTTCTTTAATTTTTAATTCCATTCTTCAAATTTTATTTCCATTCTTCAAAAACTTGAAGTTCTGAACTCGGTTCTGAACGTTCAAATCGAGGTTCAAATGGACGGAATTATTATTTTAACATTTTCCAAATTCAAATTTGACCAAAAATAATGTTATACATAACAAAAAATTGAATTGAACATTTAAAAAATTGATTTACTTTTTTATATTTTGTGTTGCAGAAGTTATTTTCAAAAATATTTCCAATGGAAAAATTTTTTGTTCAAATGAACGTTCAAAACTTCAGAGTCTCGACTTTTTTCTGTACATTTTTTCAATTTTTAAGTATTTTCTTTAGAATTCAATTCCATTCTATTTCCAATACTTATTACTATAATTTTCTTAAGTTTTCAATTTGCAATTATTTTCTTTAAATTGTATATTTCTTGTTTAATTTTCTAAATTGTATATTAATCTAGTCATTTTTTGATTTTTTTCAATTGACAATCATTTTCGTAATTTTTCACAGTTTCTTCAATTTTTCAATTATTCTCGCCTTTTTTCAACTATTTCCTTCAATTATTAACTACTTTCCCCAATTTTCAATTATTTTCTACAATTTTTTCAATTATCAATTATTACCTATCATAAAATTTTGAAATTATTCCTTGATTTTTTAAATTATTGTGTTCAGTTATGTATTAGTTTAGCCATTTTTTGAATTTTGTATTCAGATGTCAATTATTTTCTTCATTTTGTAAATTTTTTTCAATCATTAATTATTTTTTCATTAATCAAAATTAATTTAATTCTTAAATTTTCAAATTATTTCCTACATTTTCAATTAATTTCGTTAATTTTTTATTATTTTATTCAATTTCAATTATTTTTATGATTTGGAAACCAGTTGTTAAATGGTTAATTATTTCCAACAATTATTCCTATAATTTTTTTAATTTTTCAATTATTCTCGCCTATTCTCAACTATTTCCTTCAATTATTAATTATTTTTGCAATTTTCAATTATTTCCTACAACTTTTTTCCAATTTCAATTATTATCTTAAAATCTTATAATTATTCTTTGATTTATTCAATTATTTAGTTCGGTTGTGTATTAATCTAGCCATTTTTTGAATTTTGTTTTCAATTGTCAATTATTTTCTTCATTTTGTAATTTTCTTTTATATTTTAATTTTAATTCCTAAATTCTCAATTTATTTCCAAAATTTTTTATTAGTTTATTCAATTTAAATTATTTTATTCGATTTTCAATCCAGTTAAATGTGCAATTATTTCGAACAATTATTCCTATAATTTTCTTAATTTCTCAATTTGCAATTATTTACTTTAAATTTAATATTTCTTTTTTAATTTTCTGAATTGTCTATGAATTTAGTCATTTTTTCAATTTGTTTTCAATTGACAATAATTTTCGTCATTTTTCATATATTTATTCAATTTTTTTTCAATTATTTTTCAATTATTATACTTGTCATTTTTTAACTATTCCCTTCAATTATTAATTAATTTTCGCAGTTTTCAATTATTTTCTACAATTTTTTTTTAATTTTCAATTATTATCTTAAAATTTTATAATAATTCTTTGATTTTTTAAATTATTTTTTTGGTTGTGTATTAATCTAGCCCTCGATCTAGACATTTTTTGGATTTTGTTTTCAATTCTCAATTATTTTCATCATTTTGTAATTTTTTTTCAATTATTCCCAACAGTCATTCCTATAATTGTTAACTATTTTGTTTAAATTTAATATTTGTTGTTTAATTTTTTAAACTATTCTTTTCAATTGTGTAATTATGTAACCATTTTTCGAATTTTGTTTTCAATTGTCAAGTATTTTCATCATTTATCAGATATATTCTTCAATTTCGTAATTTTCATTATATAAATTAGCAAAAATAAAAAAAATCAAATCTTCCTTAAGAATTACAAAAAAATTTTTTACTTTTTTTTTGCATTTTACTGACGTAAACTGAAATAACTTGAGAAATAAGGTCAATCTGAAAAAATGACAAATTTGCAGCATGAAATATTTGCAGACTTTATAATGAGTATGACTCATCGCAGTAACACGTGTTAGTCATGTTGAATGAATAAAAAAAACTGAAGCAACTCGGCGACAGGTTATAACTTGTAAAATCTTCGAGCGGAAATCAGAATACATAGTTACACGCCTTTTGAAAATAGGCAGCTGACGGAAGATGACAATCGACAAAGGGGCCAAAATTGTACTCTAGGGTCCGAAGCCCATTGAGAAATATTTTTCTCGTTTGAGCAACACTATAGAAAAACTGTAGATTGAATGAAAGCATCTGGAATGAATTTTACGAAATTTTCTGTCTATTTAGATTATTTAGAAAATCAAATAGATCTATTGGAGAAAAATTAGAGTCAACAAACTCTGTTATTTGGGATATTCGTCGGAAATTAAACTCAAGTAATTTCTACATTTAGGGAAAATTTCTATTATATCAATAGAATTTGATATAAATATTTTTTGTAAGAGAAGTATTTTATTTTCTAATTACATTATATTATCAATTTTTCAGCTCAATTGGAATTAGTAGATAATTACTGATTTTTGTCAAGTTTTGTCATTAAATAATGATTTACTATGGGATATAAATTATAGAACGACTTTTTTTTAATAATTATATATCATTAGCTTGGCAGATGGAATTTGTGACATCTGCGGAAGCGAGGAAACTGTCAAAAGTGACATTCAAAGCATCTACCTGATGCACCTGTCACATTTTGCTCCTTAGTTTGTCTAATTTATTTTTTCTTTTCGTCTATTGTCGGCTCATTTCTAACCAGTTAAACTAGACAAACAAATAACACGTCAAATACTTATTGGAATATCAATAAAACTTTTAATATGCTCTTTAAATCACAATTATTAAATTAGGATCAAATAAAAACTTGTACCAAAGCAAAATAACTTTAAAATAAATACAAATTTTGTAATTATAAAATTAACTAAAATTAGTTTCATTAAAAAAAATTTCGATTCTTTACTTCCTTAATTAAGATATTTCCTGTGACGTTTAGAATTAAGAAACTATCTTAGATGAAACCGAAAACAAAAAAAAAAGGGAAATACAAAAAATGTGTAATAGAATGCTATTTAAGAAAGAGAATTTGATACCTTTAGCGATTGTTACTTTATAAGCTAGGATGCAACATCTGCGATAGGTAACGGGATTGAAGTTGAAACTGGTTGATAAAATATCGGGTTAACAGGCTTTCAATTTCAAACTGTAAAGGTGGTCATCTTTAGATCTGTCGATGAGGGCAACTTCCCCATCTGTACACTTCCCTCTGATATCCGTCTCAGATTGAAAAATTCTGAAATGCTCTTCCTGAATCAACAAAAGCCCATATTTCATATATTGAAAAGAGTTCAATCAATTTTCCCGCACCATCAGCTCCGCCGTTTTTCTACAACAAAATTACAAAAGGTAGATAAACTTGCTTCCATATCCATTAAATATACAAACAAAAAAAAGAAATACATAAACCAAAATTGTATGGAAACACGAGTGGAAACATCTAGAAATATAATTTTCTATAAAATAAAGTTTCTCATTTTAGTGCCATAAATGACAATATCTTAATTAACGTAAAAAATTTCATAATTCTAAACAATATCTTTAAATCAACGAACTTTTATTTTATAAAATTTCTCTTAAACTTTTTATCTCAAAGAATTGTAATAATTGAATTAAATTTTAATTCATTAGATTTCTCCAGAATTTTAAATAATTTGAATTTTTAAATGATAGAATTTGTAAATAATATAAATAATTATATAATAAGTACAACTATAATATTATATTTAATATAAATAAAATAAATAATTAAAATAAACATCATAATTCAAATTGAGGGGGTTCTTTCCATTTATACATAACCTCAAACTGAACAGTGGGTTTTCTACCCAAATAAAAATATTATTAAAATTAATTTCACCAAATTATTAAAGATCAAGTTTTACATTATTTCTGAAAAAAAAAAAAATGTTGAGCCGAAATTTGAGGTCAAATAATAAGAATTATTTAATATTTTGTGCGTTATTTGTAATTTGTATCCAATTTTGAAAAATAAAAGCCCATTTTTCTGTTCGTAACATTCTCTGCAATTTTATTTGTTGGATTTTGTTAAATGATATTCTGTTTAAAAAATATGTAAAAAAACAAATTTTATTTATTCACGAACTTTTAAGCAAAATATTATTTACAGGGAACACAGCGGTTTCTCTGTTCAATTTTAGGTAAAAAGGGGGATTTCGTTTAATAAAAAGGTTTTTAAAATTAGTAAATAAAAAAAATTATATTATTATTTCAAAGTTTCTTTTACGAAATTTTATTGTTTTTTTTTTTTTTTTTTAGAAATTTAGAGCACGAGAACTTTATTAAGTTTAACCCAAAAGTCCTATCATTTAAAGTTTCTTAACATAAATCTATTACTGATTAGTTTAGAAGATTTTAAGCCTAAAATGAAATAAATGGGGAAAGAATTTTTATAAAAAAAAACTCATTTTCAAAAATTTGTTGTCAGTCAATTCTTCTAACATTTTTTTTTTAATTTATGCTTTAAACCTTTATTCTTCAGTTTTTTTCCTTGAGGTCTCCTGGAGAATTTACCATAAATAGAAACTGGTTTTTGTTGTCAATATACATTATTAATTAATTTTAAAAAATGCCTAAAGAAGTGTTTTTTGTTAATATCTCATAATCATTAAAATACAATATTATAACACTAAGTATTTCAAATCACCTCTTTTTATCTTCGAAAGAAAAAAATCTTTTAAATTGATTTTTAAAACTTATGACATTTATAATTAAAAGGAATTAGGAAAAAATTGTTTCGTAAAGAACAAGTATAGATAATATACCTACTTTAATACACTTTAAATCAAGTCCAATATTTTGGTTTATTTAAAAAGTTCGTCAGATTTAAAAACAAATAAAAAAAATCTTTCAGAAATCTTTTACGAAATCAATGATACTTAAAAATTAAGTTAGATCTCTCTGTATCTGCGAATTTATTGTTGAGTCAGCACATTTTGAAATACAAAATATATGGAAAAATGCGAAAAAGAGTTTTTTAATATATATAATATTTGTTATTAAAATTTAATAAAACATTAAAAGTTGAAAACACATACACATATTGAAAAAGAAAGGTCAAAGGAGAGATGTTGATTTTTTAGGTGATTTTTTTTTTAAAAAAAAAGGGAAAATAAGAAGTCGTCCTTAAATTAGGAAATATTTTTGAATTTTGAATAATTGTAAAAAGTGTGAAATGGGGAGGAAAGGGGGGGGGGGAGTAAAAATTTATACAAAATTGTGTGACGTAATTATTTATGGATGACCCCTAAGTGTAAAAAGGAAGGAAAATCTTAATTTTGGGTGTTATTTTCTAAAAACAGGAGAAAATAAGGAGAAAAGTTGAAAAAGGGGGAGAACTGTGATCCCTGTATTTAACAAAATTCAACAAATAAAATTGTAAACATAGTTTCAAAAAGCAAAATGAGCTATTATTTGTCAAAATCGGATGAAAATTACAGATTTTAACCAGAGTTAAAAGGAAAAACACAATATGTTAAATAACTATTACTCGATTATTTAACAACCAATTTCAGCTGAACTTAATTTTTTTCTGAGAAAGTACATCTTTTTAAAATTAGAGAAATTAATTTTGTTAATATTTTTATTTGAAAGGAAAAGCTATTTTTTAATTTAAGGCAATGTCAATGGCGAGAATCACCTTGAAACATGTTAAAACATCAAAAATAAATCATTTACGATCAATATTGAGAAAAATTGTCAGAAAAGAAACTTTTAAAATTGTAAGATTAAATTTAATGAAACTAGATAAAACATAAATCACGGAAAATCGTAACGTTTTATTTTTCATTAATGAAAAAATGTTTTTGAAATGAGAATAAACGAGTCAATAATAGAGATGACTGTGTTTTTGAAGCGCTTTTAAAAAGCTCGTTTGCAGTAGAAAATGAACAAGAGCTGACAGAATCCTCTAATTATACTATTTCGCCGACGAAGACGCATAAATGCCAAAAGGTTGAGCACATGATCCATCTCGTAATCGAAAAGCATCTGCTTTGCGCTGTGCTTATCTGTTTTGGCGCCCTCTAGGGCCCATTAAGTCCGAAGAATTGAAATAATCAGATTGAACGAGTTCGGGCAATTATGCGCGTGCCAGACTGAGACCCATTCGGATGTGGGCGGGGTAACACTCTGCATGCAACCCCGAGACCCACCTGGTAACATTTTCTGCTTCTGCTTCCACTTGCCTTCTATGGACCCACTCAGACCCACTTTGAAAACTACGTTCCAATCCACTCTCGTTTTACTCTCTTTTATCCGCTTTCCTCTTTGCTTTTACTTCTTCATTCCAAAACTCCGCCTCGCTTATATAGAAAATCCAATACTTGATTCTGTTAAAAGTAGCTATTTAAAATGCTGAAAAATTAACAATTTGTCAAGATAGATTAATCGAATTTACAAAAAAATTAATGAGTAGATTTAAAAAAAAGGAGACATAAAGAGATAATTAAAAAAATTAAGTTATACAAAATACAGAAATATTTCTTAAAATCTATAATAACAATCCTCAAGATTCATTCATTCTTTCATTCTGTCCACACCTGAATAGATAAATATTTTTTGTTTTAAATCAGATACTTTTTAAAAAATGCATTTAAATTTATACATATCGTTTCAAATAATTTTAATTTTATTAATAAATAAATCTATAATTTTGAGCAGTCTTCAATATACAAATATTCTCTTTAAATTTTATAATTTATTCTTTAATTTTTTTTATATATATATTTGATCTATTGTCGATTATTCTCTACATTTTTCGAATTTCTCTTTCAATTATCAATTATTTTCCGCATTTCTCAATTATTTTCTTTAATATTTAATTAATTTAGTTATTTTGTAATTTTTCTGTTAATTATCAATTATTTTCCTGAAATTTCCATTTAATTCTTTAATTTTCAATATATTTCTTCAATCGTTAATTATTTTCTTCAATTCTCAAATATTTTCTTTAATTTTCAATTATTAGTATCGATTTTTAGTTAATTCCTCAATATTCAATAGTTCTCAAATTTTTTCAACTAATTTTTTCTCTCATAAATATTATTTTAACATTTCAATTCAATTATTTAAATTATTTTTTTCAATTTTCAATTATTTTCTTTAATATTAAAAAATTATCGCCTTTTTCTATTATTTTTTGTCGATTATCATTAAGTTTCTTTCGAGGTTTCTTTAATTTTAAAACCAATTGTTCAATCATTTTCTTTAATTTTTGATTTCATTCTCAAAATTTTATTTCCATTTTTTAGTTTTCAATTGTTTTCTTCTATACGTCTTTTTTCAAATACTTTTTTTCAATTTTTAAGTATTATATTATACTCGTCATTTTTCAACTATTTCCTTTAATTATTAATTACTTACCGCAATTCTCAATTATTTTCTACAATTTTTGTAATTATAAATTTTTACCTATCTTAAAATTTTATAATTATAATTATTTTTAATTTAATTATTAAAATTTCCAATTATTTCTTACATTTTCAATTTATTTCATAAATTTTTTATTATTTTATTCAATTTCTATTATTTTTTATAATTTTGAATCCAATTGATAAATGTGCAATTATTTCCAACAATTATTCCTATCTTTTTCTTAATTGTTTAATTTGCAAGTTTTTTCTTTAAATTTAAAATTTCTCGATTCATTTTTACATTTATTTTTTTCAGTTGTATATGAATCTAGTCATTTTTCGAATTTTGTTTTCAATTTTACAATTATTTTAATCATTTTTCACATATCTTCTTCTATTTTTTTAATTATTCTAGCCATTTTTAAACTATTTTCTTACTTTATTAGTTACTTTCCGTAATTTTCAATTATTTTCTACAATTTTTTCAATTTTCAATTATCATCTAAAAATTTAATAATTATTCTTTGATTTATTAAATTATTAGGTCGGTTGTATATTAACTAGCCAATTTTTGCATTTTGTTTTCAATTGTCAATTATTTTCGCCATTTTGTAATTTGTTTTTATATTTTAATTTAACTCCTAAATTCTCAAGTTATTTCATATTTTTTCAATTTATTTCTTAAATTTTTTATTAGCTTATTCAATTTAGATTATTTTTATTTATTTTCAATCCAGTTGTTAAATGGGCAATTATTTCCAACAGTTATTTCTATAATTTTTCAACTATTTTGTTTAAATTTAATACTTCTTGTTTAATTTTCTAAATTGTCTATTAATCTAGTCATTTTTTGACTTTTTTTTAATTGGCAATTACTTTTAACATTTCGTAATTCTTTTTTTCAATTATTAATTATTTTTTCAAATTTTAATTTAATTATTAAATTTTTAATTTATTTTCTAAATTTTTTATTAGTATATTCAATTTAAATTATTTTTTCGATTTTCAATCTAGTTGTTAAACGTGCAATTTTTTCCAACAATTATTCCCATAATTTTCTTAATTTTTCAATTTGCAATTGTTTTCTTTAAATTAAATACTTCTTGTTTAATTTTCTGAATTTTCTATTAATCTAGTCACTTTTTGACTTTTTTCAATTAACAATTATTTCCGTCAATTTTCATATTTTCTTCCATTTTTCAATTATTCTCGCCTTTTCTCAACTAGTTCCTTTAATTATTAATTATGTTCAGCAGTTTTTATCATTTCCTACAATTTTTTCAATTTCACGATTTTCAATCCAGTTGTTAAATGTGCAATTATTTACAACAAATATTCCTATCTTTTTCTTAATTATTTAATTTGCAATCTTTTTCTTTAAATTTAAAATTTCTTGATTAATTTTCACAATTATTTTTTTCAGTTGTCTATTAATCTAGTTATTTTTCGAATTTTGTTTTCAATTTTTCAATTATTTTTGTCATTTTTCACATACTTTCTTGAATTTTTCAATTATTCTCGATATTTTTCAACTGTTGTCATCAATTATTAGTTATTTTCTGTAATTTTCTAAAAAAAATCAAAATGTAATCTCCTAAAATTTTTACAATTTCCAATTATTATCTTAAAAAATTATAATTATTCTTTAATTTTTTAAATTATTTTGTTCTATTGTGTAATAATCTAGAGAATTTTTAAAATTTTGTTTTCAATTGTCAATTATTTTCGTCATTTGGAAATTTTTTTTTCATTTATTAATTATTTTTTCAAATTTTAATTAATTCTTAAATTTACAATTTACTTCCTCAATTTTTTTATTATTTTCTTCAATTTCAATTATTTTTTTCGATTTCCAATCCAGTTGTTAAATGTGCAATTATTTCCAACAGTTATTCCTATAATTTTTCAACTATTTTGTTTAAATTTAATATTTTTAATTTTTTAAACTATTCTTTCCACTTGTGTAATTATATAGCCTTTTTTTCAAATTTTGTTTTCAACTGTCAATTATTTTCATCATTTTTCACATATTTTCTTTAATTTGTTAATTTTCCTTATTTGAATTTGCAAAAATTTATATACCGTTTTAAATTATCAACAATAATACAAAGTTTGTCGCATGCTTGTTCTCGTGTTAATGTTGCTAGTTGATATTTAAAACTGAAAAGACATAAAAAATTTGTATAATAATTTAACTTAATTGTTTATAAAATGATTAAGAAACAGTCTGGGGAAAGTTTTTTCAACCAAACGGTTGCAAATTCCTGAATGAGTCATGACGGGTTCAGAATTCTAGGAGCTCGAAAGTTTTATTTTAATGGTATCGAACAAGACAGAGAGGGACAATGACGACAGTCTGTAAATTAATGACTTCTGCAATTCGGATACATGATGTTGGGAACCACATTTTGAGAATAGCAAACTTTTTTCGGAAATTCGCACGCTTCTTAAATAGATCTAACCTTTGCCTGGTTTCGTTTTACATTCTCATGGTAATTTAGTCTAATGATAAAAAAATTGTCTTCGTGATACGTGAAATTAACTGAGAAACTTAGTTTGTCGTTTATATTTTGTTACTTATAAGGTCAAAACAGTTCAATCTCAACTAAGTAGGTCGTGACTTCTTTTTTGGAAATTTTTATTTTGGAATATATTAAATAGAAATGTTTTAGGAACATATGTTTGTGGCATTAATTAAAAAAGATATCTAATAGTTTAGTCAAAATGATTTTTTTTTATGTTGGAAGGTTTGATATTCTGCAAATTTTTTTTTGCCAAATATCATAAATTGGAGTTGAATAAAATCAGGTTAAATTCAATGAAATTTGAATTAATAAAAGTTGAATTTATACCAAGGTAAAATTTACGATAGTTAAGATGTTGAATCGATTAAAATTTGAATAAATTGATGTTTCGAAGAATTAAATTTTTGATCGATAGACATTTGGAGTAGTTGAAGTTAGAATTGATTAAAATTCAATAAATTAAGGTATGAGTAAATTGAAATAAGAAAAAAATGCCAATTTAGATGGATTATAAAATTTGAATAAATTATAAGTTGAATTGATTAAAATGAAATAAAATAAAATTTGAAACGATTGACATTTTTATCAAAAAGTTTTGATCGAATCGAGGATCAAATAGAATTTAGAAAAGAAATTATTGAATTTTCAATTGATTGAAATTTTGTTAAATGGAAGTGTTGATAAAATAAAATTCAGTTCAATTAAATTTTCTATTAATATAAATAATAAAATATAGTCGATTGAAATTGAATAAAAAAATTTGAATCGACTGAAATTTGAATTTAAGATTTCAATGGACCGAAATTCGACAAACTAAAGTTTAAATCGATTGAAACTCGGATAAATAGAAGTTTGCATTAATTAAAATTTGGATAAATTGAAGTTAATCAATTTTACTCTAAATAAACATAGAAGTTTTTATCAATTGAAATGAGTTTTAATATTAGGTTAGGACATTACTAATCGAACTACTTTCAAAATAGTTACGGAAAAATTGGCTCGATTGAAATAAAAATCCATCAAAATCTTTATTTTATTTTAAAACTAAATACTTTGAAAACTCTGTTCTAATGAGACTATGCAGAGAGGCGAATGACTTGCGTTCACACTTAGATTTTGATGACAGAATCTCTACTTTTATTTGTAAGCTAAGAAACATCTTATTCAAAGCTAATGTGCCAAATGCGACAAATTAAATTAAATTAATTACATTAATTGATTATTATTATGATATTAATTACTAATGTTAATTAATTGTGTTATTAATCAGTACTTTAAAAACTGAACATTTATTAATTAAGTTTGTTAAATTTTTATTTTATTTTATTTTTATTACTCAGTACTTTGTACGAAAGGGCCATTTATTATTGTAAGCCCGTTTATAGACAAATAAATAAATAAATAAAATCTATATTAGTAGAAATTACATTCAATTGAAAATTTTCTCCATAAAACTTTTAGACAGTTTTTTTTCTAATTTATTTTCCAAACTGAGTAAAATTAAAAACCAAGTAAATCTTAACTGAATTTATATTCGTATTAATTGGGATATAGTTTAAAATTTCAGAAACTGGTTTTTTAAAATTAGATATAATAAATAAATAATGATTATATAAAAAAGCAATGTCTTGAACGCGCCACAAACTGTGTTTATTATTGCAATAGTTTGTAATAAAAATCTTAGACATTGTAAAATAAATTACTTACTACTTTTTAAACTAAAACCAGAGTGTTTTGAATTATTATTTAACCATTAATGATGTTCTTCCGCAGGTTTACAAGTTCTGTGATTAAGGCAAATATCAAAGCAACATTTTGTTGATGAACTGCACTCATCATCATGATAACAAGGAACAGGAGGATCATACCACCAGTCATTACTTTTGGGACAAGCGTGCCTCGTCGGTGGACACACTTTTTTTGGTTTTGCCTTTTCTGTCCAAGGATCATGTTCGTGATGATATATTTGCGGCAATCCAAGAGCAATCCACAAGTGCGGTATCAAAATTCCCATCATTGAGGCCCAAGGATTTTTCATTTTGTGAACTTTATCATCTTCCGGACAGCAGTAATATTCCCAATTTGAATTTTTGCACCAATATTTGCAGGGTTTTGCAAATGCCACAACGATATAGCAAATAAATAACAGTTTTCTAAACATTCTGGAAAGAATAAGTAGTTAAAATAATTTAATTTAAATATGAAATGATATAAAATTGTTAATTATTGAATCATGCTTACTTGTAAGTTTGTTTCCAATTTGATGTTGGTGATCAGAGTTACTTCTTTTATACCTGTAGCTTCCCCCATTTCTTTTAAGTCTTAAAAGCAATCTGTTTTGTGCGTCGAGAGTAGCAAATATATTTGCTGAACAATTTATTTCCTGTCTCTTAACTTAAAGCAAGTGTCATTTTCCAATTTGTCTTGTAAATTGAAACTCTTCTATTTCGAAAGAGAAGAAGAAATATTTTCCACAACAGGGTTAGAAAGATTAAAATGACACACCAATGATTACCTTTTTATAAAGTTTAAATGGAAATTTCAAAATAAATTTTTCAAGTTCATGATTTTCCATTGTAAATAATTCAATTTTACAGTAAACTCATAAATTAAGTTTTGAAAAATGTTCCAATCAGTTTTGTTTGAAGTGTATAAGTGAAAAAATAAATTGTAAAAAGAAAGATTGTGAAATTTCTCTATAAAATAAAAAAAAAACGTGTCTTTGTAAATTGCAATTTAAGAGAAATACCTTTAAAATAGTGAAAAGAATAAAGTATTGATAAATTACCGTTTATGAATTTCAGTAAAATATTCACTGTGATAATATAGGTATGTATAAGTTAATTTATTATTGATATTTCAAGATATCAAAATTGTTTCAACAAATTTTAATTAAGCAATAAAAAATATAAATAGTATTTTTTGTTATTTCGAGGTAAAAACTTTTTTTCGAATAATTCTTTGCCCACAGTAGGTAACTTCCTTTCTAATTCCGTTCCTTTGCTAAAGAGGGACTCAGTAATAACTGTATCACCTTCGCGTATTTCAAAGTTAAAGAAGAAAGTTTTTAACAATGTGTTAATAATATTGATAATAGTGTTTTTAATTTTTTTAGTTAGCATTCTAGTTTTAAAAATACTATTTGATTAATGAATGCTAATATTTATAAATGTCGGTAACAATAAAATAAAAGAAAAAACGATTACAAAAAGTTTATTAAAAAAAAAAAAAATTAATAAATAAAATAAAATGAACTGAAATAATTCTTTCTTTTGAATTATTATTCGAATATTATAAATATTTTAAGTAATAACTTTATTTTTATAACTAATAATAAAGAATCAATTATGAAATTAATTGGTTAAATTATTATTCATTTCTTGCAATTATGTGAGATAATTATTGCATTTTACTTGATTCTACAAGATTAATTTATTAATATCACTAAATAAAAGATAGAAATATGGGGTATAATTTCTCAAGCGATTCATTCTGTATAGACTGGTTATCAAAGTACAGGAGCTCAAAGTTTGAAGTATTCTTTCATTTAATATATTGAAATTGATTAAATAAAATTTATATTAAGCCGAATTTTTACACCAAAGAACAAAATTCTCATTTAACAGAATTTTTATAAAACATAATTTCTATTTAATAGAGTTTTTAAATATCGAATTTATGATATGTATATAATAAATATTAATTTACAATTAATCAAATTTATCTATGACAGAATTTTCATTTTTAAACATTCAATCTAAATTTGGATGAATTAAATTTTGATTCGATTTTAATTTTACTAACAAAGTTTGGTCAAATAAAAATTAAAAATTGGTTAAAATTTGGGTTAATTTCAATTGAGAATTATTCAAATTTGGATAAATTAAATATTAGCTTAAACATTAACTAAACTTCAGCTTTAAATTCAGATTACTTAAAATTTGGTATGGTATAAATTTATGGTCGAATCAACTTTTATTTTAATAATTTTTTGACAAATAAATGTTAAGATTTATTGATATTTAGTTTTTCTTTATTGCGTGGGAATAATTTTTTTTTAATGAAAAAATTTGTTAATCAGAGTTACTGCAGTGTCAGGTAAGTAAAAAAAATACCAGGGAAAACAAAAACATGCCACGAAAAATTAAAATCTTGAGACAGTTAATGGAATATACTTATTTTAAGAACGAAAAGATTCATTTATTTTTAAGAAATAAGTTGAATTCTTTTTTATATTAGATCTTTATTTTTAATAAAACTTTTCTGTCAGAGAAAACTGAAGAGGAATGTCAGGGAAATTTATTAATTTAATTTCAACTAACTTTTATATACTTATCACCTTTTTAGCTTTACTTAGCATTAAATTAATAAAATAAAAAAAATATTAAGTTAGATTAATCACAACTATTATTAGAAATTATTTAAACAAATAATTGTTGTTAATTGCCAACTTTCTCAATAATTTGCATAGAAAGTTGCAATTCTTTTTTCTAATTTTGTAATTTATCGATCATTAAATAAGGGAGGATAAAAATAAGAGGTAAAAATATTTTAATAATTTTTAAATAAATTATTATTGTTATTTACTAACTTTTTCAATTGTACATGTTTTATTCCCTGACTTTTCCCTGATCAATTTTTCATTTTCCCTGACTAACAAATTTTTTAGTTATTTTAAATTTTTTTTGTATATTAGAAATTTTATATTGTTATTAATTGTTTTCACATTTATAATTTCATATACAGGGTTGCTACAACTAGGTAACTTAGAATGAAATTCCATGATTTTTCCAGGTTTTCCAGATCTTAAAAGGTATTTTTCCATACCCTACAAAAGTATGCTCTAGATAAAAAATACTTCATAAAATATACAACATTTGCCAAAACATAGTAACGTTTATTATTGTAATAAACATTTTAAAAGCATTAATAAATTTTTAAAGGTTATTTTAAATAAATTTTTAAACTTTCTTTGATTGAAAATAATAACAGTTTTGAACTTTTTTGACTACGCTTATATATTTTTAATTATAGAATTTGATAAATTACTAATTTAGGATATGAGGTCACTTTAACATCATGTACATACATATTTAAAATACACAATTGTGTTATGTTACATTGTTATGGTAAAACGCCTGTCGCGAAATATTATATTCAAACTCCTTGAAATCGACCTATTTCTCGAATCGTAAAATGTAATATTCTTTTTTTTTTGCTCTTCTAATAATTAAGTAATAACTATACTGTAAATAATAAAAATTTAAGAAAAATTTTAAAAATATATTTAAAATAAATATACAAAATATTAAATATACAAATAATAAATAATAATATACAAAATAAGAAAAAGTAAACGATCAGGGTGGCAATACTTTTTATGATTGTACATTCCCGTTATTTCCCGGTCGCATTTTTTTGAATTTGGAATTCTTTAGAAAAGCAAAAAAATTAGGACGCATAAATAAGTTCTAAAATTTATTAGTATTATTTTAATTTTTAAGAATTTCATTAGATAAAATGTTTTTCTAGACGAATTATCATTCTTTGAATCTGTTTTAAGTCAAATTTAAATAAGTCTGAATTTTCACTCAGAATTTTTAGGTCAGCGAATTCATATTTAACAGAATTTTTGTTAAACAAATTTTTTATTTAAAAGAATTTCAATTTAATCAAATTTTAATTCAGCAGATTTTTCTTATTTAACAGAATTTTAAGTAAGACGAACTATTAAATATATCAGAGTATCTATATATATCACCAACTCTTTATTTATCCGAATTGATATTTGATAGAATTCTTAAAACGGCGAATTTTTACGTCTTCAAAACTGAAAATAACCAAACAAACATCTGACATCCGGCCATTTGTAATTTCAGACAAATAGAAATTTGGCGTTTTAAGAATTATATGAAATAACAATTCTTAAAATGCCGGAAAAATAAGGATTCGGTGAAATTCGGTCATTTGAAAATTCGATTTAATAAGATTTGAAGTTAAATAAAAATTCGGTTAAATTGGAATTCTTTTAAACAAAAAGCATGTTAAAATGAAACTGATTAAAATAAAATTGTATGAAACATGAATTCGGTAAACTAAAACTTATGTTAACTACAAATTTGGATTTATTGGATTTCGATTAATTATTAATTCAAATGATTATTAACTAAAAAAAAATGTTAATATCTTTCAAAAGTGTAAAAAAAAACCTATTTTCTGAGAAAGTGATTTTAAGGTTTTTCGATATAAGAAACTTTACAAGTAAATTAACCAAAGTAAATTATATATTTTATACAGAAAACTTATTTAAACTATTTCCAAATAGTTCTATACTGACCAGCAATTTTAATTTGTTTAAACAATCTTAGTTAACAAATAAATAACTTAAAAAGATTCTATTACTTAGGATTCGTTTCTTTTGTAAAAAAAAAATTTTTAATTAAAAAAAAAAAAATTTCTGACACTCCTGACAAAAATTTTTTTCCTGGCATTTCCCTGAATTTTCCATACCAAATAAAATTCCCTGACTCTTCCAGATTTAACTTGTGGATACCCTGCTTTAAAATAAATGAGCATGCTCAATTGATCTGGAAAAAGGCCAGGGATCTAACATATTAATAGAATATAATAATAATAAATATTAAAATTATTAAATTATTCCTCCCACTAATAATTACCGATAAAACAATGGCTGCCATAAATTTAAATAACAAAAAAATATCAGTTTTTTGCAGATAGTCGATGAGACGAACTTTTTTTCATATTATAAGAGAAAAAAAACTAATTTTACGACTTTTCCAAGAGAGAGAATTTGCATAATGCCAATGCGCCCCTCGAATCTAAGTGTCGAGAAATGCAAATGCAAAGTCTCGTTGTTAAAATCTATACAGGCTGAGCGTTGAAGCCCATCGAATTAGAAAATAGTGGTACTGTCTTCCCCAACTCCTTCATTATTTCCTTTTCTATCTAAGTATTCTTGCAGCTTTTGGTATTTCTCTTTCATCGACGTTTCGAAATGTCATTAATTAAAAGCAGTGCTTTTAAACTTTAATTAGAATTTGCCTCTCTTGTGAGGTAAATGAATCATAACGGATACTGAAAAACAACTTGAATAGTAAGAAAAGTAATAGTATTAGTAATAGCAAAAATAAAATTAATAACAGTATTGTAGTAAAAATTAATAACATTTTCCATTTATATCATCAAGATATGATTAATTATTAAATCATTATAAAGAAAAGCGTTTTAATATATTAAATCTGTTAATCGGAAAAGCATTTATGCTTTGATCATTAATAAATTTAACATATTAGATCGTTCTTTTACGTAAAAAAAGTTGTTTAACCTATTTTCTCGGCTTGATATTTCCTTGTAAATAACATATTATTTTTGTTATTTGTTTGTTTTATGCTGTAAAAATGTTCTGTTTAAATTCCAGTACCAACAATAAGAAGCAGTACACAAAAGGGAAAATAATAATGTGAAACTAATAAGCTTATCTTAAACTTTATGACCGCTCTTAATAGTCGACACACAATTCTGAAAGCAGGTGGTAAGATTGATCGAGAACAAAAACATGTTTAAGACCCTTTTCACAAATTAAATTCAAATTCTCATTAAAATGACTGAATAATTTTACAAAACGTTTTGTGAGTGAAACCACGTGTTAAAAATTCAATTATCTAAGTTAAATTATTTAAAAATATTTATATATAAAGCCGATTAAAAATTCTTTTTCAAATTATATATAAAAGCAAGCAAAATCTAGTGAAAGAAAACATTATTTTTAATGGAAAGGTGACATTAAAAAGAAGCTGAAAATTTTGGAATGTACCTAAAAACACTTTAAGGAACACTTTAAGGAAATCTGAGAAATTCCGCTCTGATTTAAGAATTAATAAAAAAGGAATTATCGTCGAATCAAAAATTTATGCAACATGAAAAATGGATCTTGGTAGAAATGCAAAATCCTTTTTTCTCCGCGAGAAGTGCTTTTTAACATTTTCATCAAGACAATATTGAAGATAAACGTTTTTTTTTAAAAGTTTTCTGAATATTAAGTAAATTATAAAAGTTTCTTAGATTTATTTGAAAAGTCCAGTAGTAGAATAGATGAATTTTTGTTAAAAATAATAAAAATTCATCAGCTTTTATTTTTCTCAAATCTGATTTAAAAGATCCTTTTTTTACACAAGGATACAAAAATTATTTTAAAAAATCCCTGTCACCTGAATTCTATTCATTGATTATAATGTGTTTAAAAAATAGCCACTAGAGACAAAGCATTTAAAGAATTAATTATCGAAATCTCTTCCGACTTGCTTTTCAAAAATTTAGTTTTTAAAAGTTTTTATGTTTTATAACTTTTAAAATAATATGATAGAAATTTTATGCTTTTAAATTTTAACATTAAATTACCACTTTCTGTGCTTTAGAATTTTGCGTTTTTTCATAATATCTATTCTACATTAATTAATATTTCTGTCAGAGAATGTCTGTGTTCTTGGTTCCTAATATTTTAAACTAATTAATATTTTTTGAATGAGAATTAAAGTTGTGAATTTATAGAGGTCTGTGAATGTTGAACATTTGTGAAGGAATAATTCTTCATTTCTGAACTCGAATTTGGTGCTACAGATAAAAAATGCAAGCCTTTCGTATTTCACGAGCGTTGATAGCGGTCAGGCTTTTTCATCTCGTGAATTCTCAGCACAGATTCGAATCACTAGGGTTTATTTTCCGCGTGAAATCATGAAAATCCCTGAGAAACTTGGTATGTCACGTGAGGCGGCAAATACAGCGCCTATTCTTCGGCTTTGGTTTCGCTTAAAGTCGATATACGCCCGATATTCGGAATTCCAATGAAAATTGTTGTTTTTCGTTCTAAAGAAGCATATTATTCTGATTCATTATTATGTTCTAATTATTAAAAATTAACCGGACTATTTGTTTAAAGTCTATTCATTCTTATATATAATTATTAAAGTTGTGTTCAATTTTTTGATCTATTTTATTTATGAATTTTCAATTTCACACTTTATTTATTCTATGGTTTTTACATACTGAGTAGATATTTTATCTTTTTTATGTCGGACACTTCCTCTTTTCAAAGAAAACTCAGTTTCAAACAGACAAATGGCGCACTTTATCTCTTTGACCCTTCAATCCTACTATCATGGCTATCATACTTCCTTCCATTTAGGTTTATGTTTATAGAGGCTTTCGCAACCTCAGGTAAATGTGAACTTAATTTTACAAACTTAAGATAAAAGTTATATCAAACAAGATTTATTAAACAGAAATAAGCGTCTTAGTTGAATACCTAGTTTTTAATAATATTTGTTATAAATCTAAAATATCACGAGGTATTTATACTGTATACCAGATACATTGACAGTTTTCTGCTTTATAACTCTAATTAGAACTTCAAAATCAACATTCCTTACGATATCTTCAATATCTTGTTAATCTTATTTTTGTTAAATAAAAAATTTCGTTGCAAGTGACATATATCACTATTAAAAAAAAAAGTTCTTACAAGAAAAAAGATTTAAGCTGGTTGAAAAATATGTACCATTTGAAGTATTTGAATAATACTTATAAAAACTTAATAATAAAAAAATAATAATCCGGGAAGTTAAAAAAGGTTTGAAAGATTTAAACTTAAGGTAAAAACGTCGCTTTTACCACTTTCAAAGCGTGTTCCTGAAAATTAATGATCAGGTTATACTATTTTTTCCATCATTTTAGAAAAATTATTACTAATATAAGAAATTACTTACTGAAAGCTGATTTGCATTGCGAATGTCGTCGTGAGGACCAGCAGTTCTTTCCGGTAGTGCTGGTATTAAAGAATCTATCATCTCAACATCAAAATCTGGATTTTTCTTAAGAATTTCCTCTTTTGTCTTAAGAGCGACTTCTCTTACAGCTTCCGCTTCTTGGTATTTGTCGTCTGTATATAACGGACATCTGAAAAGTTAAAGCAGTTAATTGTGTCAAATTATCAATAAATAATAATATAAAGTGAATTATTATAATAGTAAATAAATAAAGACGCTATCAGACAAGTCATTTAATAAAAATTTGCGCCCAACGTTTTAAGATTCAATAGTTCGTTCAATAAGAATTTCCAAAAATAAATCAATTTAAAAATAATATAAAACTTATTATTTATTATATACGTATACATATTACAAAAATTTAGCAATTTTAAATGATAAAAATTACTTTCACAGTTAATAAAATTTTGCCACAAAAATATAAAAATTATTATAGACAATGCACCATAAAATCATAATGACTGATAAAAATCATGATTTTTTAATTAAAATCAGGTTTTTTTTTGTTTAAATCAAAAATTGATTTTTTTAAGATAATCAGTATATAAAATTTCCAAATGTTTATTTGTAAGTCTGTGGCTGAAAGGTAAAATAGCACAACTCCCATTTTATCAAATTTGAGATAAAATCAGATTTCTATATACGTAGATACACTTTTTAAAGTTTCATTATTGTAAATTGATTAAAATGTTTATTAAAAAACGAAATCGCATAAAAATACATTAAAATCGAGAAAACTAATTGATGTTATTCTCTGGAACCTTTAAATTTCATTAAATTTGTTAAATAGATCTTAAAACTACATTAGAAAACGGAATTAAATATCAAACACCCAAAATATTTGTTCATTTTTTGATTTTACAGAAATTGAATAAGAAATAATGAAGAATAAAACATTTAATCAAAATCAAATAAATTATGTCGAATAAATGAGAAAATTTTAAAAAAATATCTTCAAATTCATATGATCGCAAAAATAAAGAAACTTAGGTAAAAAAAAGCAATGAAAAAATAATAAATTATAATAAAAGGACAGAAAGTAAAAAAATATAAAACAGGCTATTAAAAAAATGAGAAAATTATTTTAAATAAAAAATGTCATGGGCATTATTAAACATATAAATAACTTAAAAAACACCACAAGAATGAAACAGTGACAAAAATATTTAAAAAAGTATAGAAACTCTTTTAAAAAAATTAAACTATTTACGAACATTTTTTTACATTAAAAAAATAAATGAGAAGATAATTAAAACAACGTTAAATTATATTACTAAAGAGAACAAGTTTTTAAAATTAGAAAATTATTTTACAAATTGAATAAAAAAAAAAAAAATGAATAAAATTTGGAAAAATTTAAAAAAATTTTAGAAGAAAAAAAATTCTTTGAAATAGAAGAACGATGTTAAAATGAAAATATTTAGTACCTTGATTTAATTTACATAATATAAAATAAAAGAATAAGCCTTCAAAAAAGTAGAAAATTGAGAAATTTGAAAAATGTATAGATAAAAGCATCGAAAAATATTTTTTCAAAAATTCGTTATGACAAGATAAAAACTAAACAATTTAAAAGAAGGAAAAAAATGTTTCTAAGAAATAAAAATCGGGCAAGTACGAGTTACACCCGTACCAAAATCTAGGGTTCCGTACATTTACGAAACAAAGATATACCTAATTAACAAACAGAGAGCTCTAATTTGGTACACATATGTATTTTTACGTGTAGATTACAGGAAAATTATAGGGAACATTATCTGGATTGACAGTCAAAACGTTGTCAAAAAAAAAAAAAAAACTGCAAATTTTCGAAAAAAAAAGTTTTTTCCTCATAACTTTGAAACTATTTGAGCTAGAGGGCTAAAATTTGATACATATTTTTATTTACAGATTATGAAAATTAATTAGAACGTACAAATTATAAAAATACTTCTACCTTCAAGTACATGAAACTTTTGCTTAAGGGTACAGGTTTGTATTTCATATAAATAACATAAAATCAAGAATTTTTTTTTAAGGGGAGGCCCTGAAATTTTTATAGGGTTTCAGGGCTTATAACAGTCTTGATTATAGGTCCTGTGGCAGCCTTGATCAAGCCTTGTATAAGATTAAAATTTTTTTTTGTTTTTTTCATAATTTTTCAATTATTTTGAAAAAAAAAGTGATAACAATTTTCAATTGCGTTTTATACCGTTTTTTAGGGTTCCGTACACAAAGTGTCCAAACGGAACCCTTATGTTTTCACTCGTTTGTCCGTCGCCCAAAACCATTACCCCCCCCCCCCCTAGCGGCCAAACTATTTGAGATAGAGAGTTGAAATTTGGTACACTTATGTATTTTCACGTGTAGATTACAGGAAAAATATAGAGAACATGATTGGAGGTGATGGTCATAGCGTTGTCAAGGAAAAACTTTTTTTTTTTAAAAAAACGTGTCCCCCCCCCCCTTATCTTCCAAACCATTTGACCTAGAGGTTTGAAATTTGGTATACCTAGGTATTTTTACGTGTAGTTTACAGGAAAAATATAGCGAACGTTGCTGGACTTAATTTTCAAAAGTTATTAATGAAAAGTTAAAAAATGACAAAAAACCCCTATGCTAGCGCTTAGCGTATTTATCCTGAAAGGTCGGGAATTGGTTAAAAATGTGTAATTTTATGCAGAATTTTTTATAAAACCATAAAAATTGTGGTTTAAATTTATTATCATAACATTTTTTCCAAAAAACTGAAATTTTACCAAAAAAAATTTTTTTCTTCTAAACAGCTACAATATTTTATAGTTTCAGATTATTTTTTTTGTACAAAATGTTTATGTTTATGTTTAAATTACTTTAATAGTTGAAAAATTAAAAAAAAAATTCTTTTGGCTTTAAAATTTAAAATTATATAAAAAAGTTTAGTCTATTTAATTGGAAATTTTTAATCTTATAAAAATCATTAAGTTTATACTTAAATTTCTTTAAAAATAAAAAAAATTATTTTAATTCATCATTATTTAAATTATTATTCAAATAATCTCTGACTCATATAATTGAAAAAAATTAGAGCGGTACGGAAAAATGAAAAAGTTAAGGGAAATTGAATCAATAATCTTTTTATAATATTACACTTAAAGCAAGTCTAAGAATAAATTTAGAAAAATAAAGAAAATCGAAAAAATTTATGATTCATAAAAAGTGAGTTTGCAAATATAGACGCAATGTAAAAACAAATTTACCAAAAAATGTGCGTATTTATTTTGAAAAATATGGAAATAATTAAGAAAATCAACGAAATAAAAAGTTTAGTAAATGTTATAAAATAACAAAATTGTGTTAAATAATATTAAATAATTTGCATAAAAAGAAGAGAATTAAAGAAAATCCTAAAGTAAGAATGAAATAAAAAAAAATATCAAAAGTCAAAGAAAAAAAATCTTAAAATTTTGTAAAAATAGGAAATTATTAGAAGATAAAAATTAAACAATTTCGAAAAAGTGAACACTCTTAGAAATATTGTAAGAATTAAAAACAGGATTATTGTGAATATGGAAAATAATTAATTTAAATTTAAATTTGAATTAATTCAAAAGTTCGAACAAATTGGAATAATATGAGTTAATTGACTTTTGGAATTTTTTAAAATTATAATGACTTAAAGATATAAAAATTTAATACATTTTTTGCTATCTTCAAACCGAAAATTTGTAGATTGTGGGTATTTTGATCATATGTATTAGCACAATTTTTTAAATTTTAGAAAGAATAAAATATTAAAATTTTCAAGATTTATCCACAAATTTCTGGATTTTTTTTATGTTTGCGATTTTTTAAATGCAGTATTAGACATCCGGAGAATTGTAAAAAAATTTGATTTAAATCATGATTTTAATGCAAATTTTCCAATTATTTAAATCAATTACAGCCCTATAATGTACAGAAATTGACTTCTACTTACAAATCGTGTCTATCAGATCCCTGCCCGTTAAAATGTCTATAATCGTTGGCAGCTACCGGCTGATCACAAAGGTAACACTGAACTTTAAGACAACTTGGACATTGCATTCTATTACATCCTTCTAGTTTTATAAATTGTTTTCGACAGTTGTGACATGTTCTAATCAGAGCTTTAGTCATTTTTTCCTCAACGTATAGTCGAGCTTTTCTTAATTCTAGAACATCTTGACATTCATAAGGTAAATGATTTTGTTTTTTACATTCTCTATAAGAAAAAAGAGAAAAAAAAATTATGTAGTTTAACTTATTACATATTACGTTGAAAAAAAATCTTTTATATTTAAAAAGGATTTTGAAAAATAATTATGTACTAACCGACAACTTTCTTTCAGGCAATCTTGATTCCGGCATTTTAATATTTTGTCCTCTTTTTGAGTTTCCGATTTTATCTCGCAGAAAGGGCAAGATTCTAAATTTTCGATTGCTGACAATTCGATTTCTAGTTGTTTTTGTTCCAAAATATTATATAATTTTGAATTCAACACTTTTTTTAAAGTAATGTCGCTGAAAATCGCCCCACAATCAGAAAAACATTTAATGCTGTAAACAGCATCGGAAATTTTAGTTTCAACGCCAGAAGAAATGCAACTATTGCAAAAAACATGCCCATTATTGCAAGTTGAACATTTAGATGAACTAAAAGTATTCAAACAAATTTCACATTCTAAAATTTCATTTTTTGAAATTTGTAGAGCTTCGTTTTTTAAATGATTTTCAATCATTTCCCTGTGGCAAATAAAAGCGAATTCTGGCATTTGATCTTCAAAGAGTTGTATACTATCTTTTGAAAATTTTTCCGCAGTTCCCAGTTTTTCTAAATTTTTTGCCGTTAAAGTTGCATTATAGTTACATGCCTTATATTCAGCAGCAACCTGTTTAATTAGATAAAAATGAAAACATTTTTTTTAAATATTAAAATTTAATTCAAGAGAATAAATATTAAGACATGTAACCTTAATTACAAATAATAAATGTGTTTAAATTAAATTGTTTTAAATAATGGTCAATAAAAATAATTCAAGAATGCTAGACAATTATATAAATTATTATAGGCAGCAACTATTCGAAGCAAATGTACTTACATTAAGATTTTTAAATCGATCACACAGCAATTTATAAGTTTTATGATTCTCTTCAGATTTTCTTCCTTCGAAATATTGAAAAGGATCCGGAAATTCTTTAATGAATTCGTTGACATCAAAATTTATAAAATATTTTTCAAAATCGCTTTCCTTTTTTCTCCGAGCGACATATTCATCCCTTGTGGGATAACTTGGTTCCATTAAATTTTCTTCGATAAAATGATTTAGGACAATTGGTTGTTGATAATTTTTTTTTGCAAAGTTTCTTAAAAAGTCGGGATCAGCGTTCGGAAAAATACCTATCAACCTTTCAGATTGCATTTCCGAGCTTGAAACCTCTTGTTGCCAACGATTATTTAAATTTTCAACATCTACGAAGTCAGCACCATTATTTAACAAATATTCTGTAAGATCATTAATAAATGCGTCATTTTCTGCATTATCCTCAATTCCATAATTATTTGGGTTTATTATTATGTCTTTAGTTCTTGCTATATTGAAATTCGGAAAAACAGTCCTTATTTTATAGTAAACATTAATTTTGTTTGCAGGAACTTCTGCAGATGTTGACGGTTCCATACTTCCTGTGAACACGGAACTATAAAGAAACGAGACCAAATGATACGAATCTTCACATAATCTTTAAAGATTCAGAATATTTTGCAAGATTTCGAACTATTGTCAAAATTTCCATGCCAACTTTATAACATTTGTTATAAAGTTAACCTATAAATTTAGAATAAAAATCAAGATTTTACAGTAAAGTTAAATACGAAAAAAAGTACTTTTACCGTGTAATTCTAAATAAATTAGTGCGATAAAACCGAGTATAAAACACTATTCTCCAGTTCACACAGCGAAGAGACCAAACAAACCTCGAAACTAACACGTGCAATGGTAAGCGCGAACTCTGGCGAACTCGCTTATGAGTTCATAACTCTCAGGACATAAAGGTCTTTAATGTCCCCTTCCACAGCTCCTTATTATTGACATATGCAACGATTTTTTATTGGGTTTTTTAAAAAAAAATTAATTACAAATGGCGACTACTCGATTCACTCGATTAATCACACACACAATTGCACAGTGACGGTTAGTTCCGGAAACTTCCGGAGAAAACTGCAATAGTCAAATGTGCGAAAGTGTAATTTCATTTTCAATTAGAATTTTGTACTAATATTAATTATTCGATAGTTTTTAACTATCTTTATTATTTTAATAATGTGAAATAAGATTAATATATGCATTTGAAAAAAAGAAAGAAAAAAGAATTTTCTTTAAGCAAGGTTATTTTGACTCATATATAGTAAAAAGCTAACAGGCTTTAGCGGGTTTTTTCTCACTTCCGGAAAAAATGGCTCAAGCATTCAAGCGTTTGTCTCGTCTCTTCAAATTTGCTTTTAAAATTCATTTTAACTGTTATTTTTCAGAAGATTTTTTGATAAATTTGTTTGATAAGTATGAGGGTAATAATTATTAACTTGCATTAAAGAGACAAGAACATCGAAATATTGGACTTCATGTAGACTCCCGCCTTCAATTTCCAGTTTTTAAAAAATAGTTGAAAAAGGAAAATTTGGAAGATTTTCAGAGATGTAGAAAAAAAAAGACATAAGAATAAGGGTTGAGAATTAGTTTCATATTGTTATTTTTAAATCGTATTTTGTCAAAATTGAAACAAATATTTTATTTTCTTTGTTTGCTTTTGTCCGGTTTGTCGTGTGGATCAATGAGATTTATTTTATTTTTTAATTGTTTGATTAGATTCATTTAAATAACAACTTTTTTTTTATTTTCCGCTTTCTTTTTGCTGTGAGATAATTATCATTTAGGTTCGGATTTTTAAATATAAATTTGAAATAGGGAAAAAAATAATTAAAAAACATTGTATTATTTTTCGTCTTGAAAATACTTATATTTTTTTTTGTTTCGAATTTATTCCAGGTATTACAATATTTTTATAAATTTCTATATGAACAGAAATAAAATTAAGACAATTTTAAATTTTCTAATAAAATAATTAGAATATTGACATATTTACTTAAAAATAAAAATGAACTGTAATTCCAAAAAGTATCCCAACGATTCTGCTGGGTTATTTTTTTTATTGGTTATTAAAAAAGTATCGAATTGCGGAGTCAATAGATACTTTATTCGACGGGCAAATTTATATGGAAGTTCACTGAAATGAAAAACCGATAACCAATAAAAGCATATAGAAAAATAAAATTAAAAAAAAAATACATTTTTTAATCGAGAAAAAGGAATGCGTTAATGTAAACTTATAAGTAAATGAAAAATTGTTTTCAAGTTCTAACATTAATACTAATAGCTCAATTATTAAAAAAGTTTTAATAAACAAAATTGGATTAGAAACGTAGTATCAGCTTATAGTTCAGGAATTGTGTTTAATTGTTGTGTTGCGTAAACCTGCAAAAACAAAGAAAATTATTTAATTCCTAATATTTATTTATATTTCATTTTTTTAAAATTACCTTTATTAAAAACAATTAAAAATCATTTAAACATATTTTTAATTGTCTCTTAATAAGTTATCCTTAATAAGAAATGAATAACATTTCATTAAAATAATTTTTTTTAAATTAAATATTTTTAATCACTTCTAGTTAAATTCATTTAAAAATAGCACAATTAAAAATTATAACTGAGATTATTGTTTTAAGAAATAAAATAATTTTACCGCCAGATTTTGATTTTGGAAACTGGTTGAAACTGAAGGTAAAATTGAGTCGACATCAATTTTGAGATTTGGATCCAATCTCAAAAGTTGGTCTTTTACCGCTCGGGCTACATAGGCAACACCAGAAGCATCGGTATCGCTCGTAATTGTGCCATTACATCTAAAAATTAATATAATTAAAAAACAGTCATTAAATCGTTACAAAATATATAGAATATAACATTATAAAACTGACGATCCATTTAAATGCTCATGTGAACGTGTTGATTGTCCACAAAAGTAACAAATGTTATTGCCACAAATGCACGTTACATTATTACAACCTCCTTCCTTAATAATTTCCCTTCCACATTTGTGGCATTTTCTGACCAAAGCCTTAGTCATTGACTCTTCCAGAATCAATCGAGCTTTTTTATTTTTTTCAATGTTCTCACATTCCTTCGGCAAATGATTGAGTTTTTTACACAATCTGTAAAATAGTATTACATTTGTTTACTATTATTCACATTATTTGTTAAAAATTATTTAATTTATTTATTTTTAAAGTATTTTTCTTGCAATTTCCAGATTATTAATTATATTATGATACCAGAAAGGCCACTTAATTTTTTTTATTTTTAAAAGTCTTGGCAAATAATTATTAGTCAGCTTTTAATTACAGAAAGAAATTAATAAACAGGCTTTGTTGTTTCGTTACAGAGAAAATACAGGGTTGCCACAAAAATTGTCTTTCGAAATTCCAGGCTTTTTCCAGGTTCTCTATGTTCAAATTCTCTCAAATTCCAGAGTAAATTATTCTAATATTTCAAGCTTTGGTTTAGACTTTAAATAGAATTTTAATACGAATTATTGTTTGTTGATTTTAATTTTTAAGTTGAAATTAAAGATTATACAAGGTGTCCAGCGATTCTTGAAAAAATAAATTCAAGTAGGACATTTCAAGAATTTCAAGGGCCAAAAAAAATTGTTTACAAGGATAAATTTTGTTGAAGTCATTGTTTTTTGTAAATGCAAATAATGAAAATTACGAGAATATTTACAAAATTAAAGGAAAAGTCTAAAAAATAACGGAAATAATATTCACAATTGAAAACAAAATTCGAAAAATGTCTAGATAACTAAACATTTGAATAAAATAGTTTAAAAAATTAAACAAAAATATTAAATTTAAACAAAAAAAAATTGAAAAATTAAGAAAATTATAAGAATATGGAATAATAATTTTATGGAAATAATTGTATGGAAAATAGAAAAAAATAAATAAACTTGAAAAAAAGTAATTGACAATTTTAGAGTAAAATTGAAATTTAAAGATTATAATTAAAAATTGAAAAAAGCCGAGAATTATTGAATATAGAAGAAAATAATTAATAATAGAACAAAAATTACAAAATGTCGAAAATAAATCAAACTACAACTGAACAAAGTAATTGAAAATTTAGACAATAATTATAAAATTGTAAAAAAATAACTGAAAAATAACGAGAATAGTTGAAAAAGTAAAGAAAATATCTAGAAAATGACGAAAATAAATATCAATTCAAAAAATTACTAGATAGATAGAAAAAAAATTGTAAAAAATAAACAAGAAAAATTACTTTTAAAGAAAATAATAGCAAATTGAAAAATTAAGAAAATTATACGAATAAATTTTGAAGATAATTGAAAATTAAAGAAAATAATCCAAATTTTAAGAATATTATAAAAAAATGAAGAAAGTAAATTAAAAAAAGTCAACAATTATTAAATACCCAAGAAAATAATTAAAAACCGAAAAAAGGAATTCGAAGTTGAAAAAATTGAGAATTGAAGAAAATAATTGAACAATTTAATTTAAAATTAAAGAAACTTATTGATAATTGACAAAAAATAACTGAAAAAGGCGTGATTTTTTTAAAATTAAAGAAAATGATTAAAAATTGATAATTGGAATTGAGATTTGAAGAAAATAATTATAAATAGAAATTGTAGAATTGATAAACCAAATAAATTACTTAACAATCTTTACAATTAAAATAAATAATTGAAATAATACGAGAATGATTGAATATTTAAGAATTAATTGAAAATCGTGAAAATTAATTAAAGATTAATGAAAATAATTAAAAATTGCGGAATCAAATTGAAAATTAAAAAATGAAATAGACATTTTATGAAAATAATCAATGATTAAAACAAAAATTAAAAAATGATAAGAAAAATTTAATAATTTAAAAAATAATGGAGAAATAAGGAAAATAGTTGAACTTTGAAAAAATATTCGAAACTGTTGAGAATAATTGAAAACAGAAAAAAATATTTGAAATAGTTAAAGAATAATTAAGAAATTATAAGGGAATAAATGAAAATGAAGAAAAGTAGAAAATAATTGAGAACTGATGAAAATAATTTATATTTAAAGGAAATAACGAGAAGAATTACAAAATGAAAGAAAATATCTAAAACATGACAAAAAATAATTGAAAATCGAAAACAAAATTCGAAAAGTGGGTAGATTAATACTCAATTGGAAAAAGTAATTAAAAGGAAATTCTGAAAATAATTGAAAAATAAAAGGAAAATTACAAAATGACGAAGATAATCAAATGTTAAAGAAAATAATTAATAAATGAGGAGGAAAATAATTGACAATTGAAAAAAAATTCGAAATCTGACAGGAACAATCGACAAAGGAGCAAAATAATAAAAAAAGTTAAAGAACAATTATAAAATTTTAAGAGAATAAATGAGAATGGAATAAAAAGTATGAATTAATTGAAAATTAGAGAAAATAATTAATAACAGATAGAAATAATTGAAAAATAACCATAATAATTGCGAAATGGAAAATATCTGAAAAATGACAAAATAATTGACAATTGAAAAGAAATTTTTAAATTGCTAGATTAATAGAAAACTGAAAAAATTAAACAATAAATATTAAATTTAAACAAAGTAGTTGAAAATGGAAAAGTTAAGAATATTATAGGAAGAATTGGTGGAAATAATTTCAAATTGAACAACTGGATTGAAAATCGGAAAAAAATTAAAATTAAAGAGAATAATTAAAAATTGAAGAGTGGAATTGAAATTTAAAAAATACCTATAAGGGGTCGTCCACATATCACGTGATATCTTTAGGGGTGGGAGGGGGGTAGGCAAAATATCACGGTCCATGGAAATTTAATTTTTTAGCAATAGAAAAAGTATCACGAGGAGGGGGGAGGGGGTTCAAATTAGCTCAAATTTGTATCACGTGATATGTGAATGATCCCTAATTAAAAATTGAAAAAAACAGAGAATTTTTGAATATAAAAGAAAATCATTGAAAATTAAAGATTGGAATTTAGAACTGAAGAAAATAATAAAAAATTGTACAAATAAATTGAAGAATCAAGAATTAAATTGAAATTTGAAGACAATAGTTGATCATTGAAAGGGAAATTTAAGGAATTTAAGGTTTTGTTTCCGAATTCAAGATCATTTTAAGGACTTTAAGGACAAAAAATCAATTCAAGGATTTCAATGGTCGCTGGACACCCTGATTATAATAATTCTTGCGCCTATTTTACGGAAATTTTGATTGTGAAATAGAAAGAATTTTTCAAGTCTTTTGTGGCATTTGTGTTTAAAATTTCAGAATTTTTGAAATCTTAAAGAAAAAATTCCAGAAATATTTTTAAATTCCATACTATTTTCAGGTTTTCCATACCCTTTTGGAAATTCCATACCTTTTCCAGGTTTTCCAGGGTCTGTGGCAACCCTGAAAATATCTTGAACGTAAATTAATTATTTTATTATTAAAAGCACTTTTTTTGTACATAAAAAGGTACCTGCAAGTCTCTTTTAAGCAGTCCAGATTTAAACACTGGAAAATTGTTTCATCCTCAGGTGGAATGGAGGCAAAATGACAAAAAGGGCATGAAACCAAACCTTCTATATTTGCTGAAATTATTTCTAGTTCTTGAACTTTCGATAATAGTATTTTGAACTTTTCTGGGTTTAAAATTTTCTGTAAAGAATGCAGATTTAATTCGCTGCTACATTCTGCAAAACATTTTATTTTGCAAACTCCTTTTGATAATTCTTCATCTGTGCCTTTAATCGCACATGATCGACAAAACACGTGACCTTCAGCACAAGATATTACTGACGCTGGTAAGAGTATTTCTTCGCAACAACATTCGCATTCCAAAAGTTCGTTATTGTCCTAAAAATTAATTTTAAAAACTAATTAAGTTTAAATATTAATTAATGTTAAGTACAAAGTTATTTTAAGGTTTTAGTCCCGCAAAGTACCAACAAAAATTAAATTTTACATCTAAATTCATTTAAAAACTATACAATCTTTCATCTATTTTTTCTATTATTTTATATTTTTTAACATTTTTCAGAAGTATTACGCTCAATATTTTTTATTATTGTTTAATCCAAAAACAAAAAGTGGTAAAATTCAACTTTTATTATTTTCCATTAATCTCTTTGATGTTAATAAAAAAAAGGCTTTAATTTGAAAAAAATTCTATTAATACAAATAAACCGTTTATAAAACTATCTTTTTATTTAAAAATTAAAGTTTAAATAGTGTCAAATTTTTTTTTTCAAAATGGCCTAATATTAAGAAATTTATGTAATGAACAAGTTTTTGAGAACTTTTTTTATCAATAAAAATTGAAACAATTATTTTTTAATTTTACGAGAAAGAGTGTAAGAAAAAATGAATGAAAATTAAAACTTAGTAAATTCTGTATTTAAGTTAAAGAATAACCATAAAAATTAATATTTTTCAAAGATAACAAAAAACAAATTAACAGATAGAACAAATAAAAGTTTTTATTTATTAAGTAAAGCGAATTAAAAGATTAAATTAACTTTTTCTTGCTATTATTGTGTGACTAACACTTTCAACGTCAATCAAAATAACTTTTTTTTTAATATTCTAAAAATTTATTCTAATTATAAAATAATGAAATTTTAATAACTATCATTCTTTGCAGCATTTGTTCATCTTTTTCTTTCTTCTCTCTTATGCAATTTTTAATTGCCTTCTGATTAAGAAGAAAATTAAATTCTTGCAATGCAGTCGAATCTTCCAAATTAATTGATGATTTTTTTCGGCTCTTTTTAATTTCAATTTTCATGTTTGTCAGTAAATTAAACGTTTTAACAGCATTAAATGCGCTACGTGTGTAAGTGTCAGATATAGTCGTAATCTGTAAAGTAACATTTTTATTTGAATGAAAAAATTAAATCAATTAAAAATTCACTGTAATTTGTTCAGATGTAAATTTTACCTTTAATTTACGAAAGTGGTTTTTAAATAACTCGAACATTGTTAAGTTGTAATTACATTTCCTGTCAGGATGTTCATAAACTTCAACTGGATATGGAAGCTCTTGTAAAAAATTTTCGACATTAAATAACGGTGGATTCTCTTCTTTTTCTATTTTTTTTTCATTTTTCCTTGGAAACTCACCTTCGGTATAAAATTCTTGAAAAATCGCTTTTAGTCTTTCAAGTTCTTCATCCTTTTTATTTGGTTTTACACTTGTTTGTGGCCACACATAATTTTTTATTTCTTGAGTTATGTGTGTACGAGTTGTCTGATTTCTGCTGGTCGATGGTAAATAATCCAGCAAAAATCCAGTTTCAAATTTATTCATTTCATTCATTTTAAAGAAGAATTTTTATTGTCGAATTTCACCTAAAACAAAATGAAGACAAATAAAAAAAAAAAGTTTAACTTTTAATTTTAATAATTCTATAAATACTTCAAATGTATATTTGAATACTGAATACATATTTTTTATAACCAAATCTCAAAGAGAAATTTTCTTTATATTTCAGATGTTACCACAAAAGTTATAGATAAAATAAAGAAAAAGGAAAAAAGGGAGAGAAAGAGAAAGAAAACAACAAAGAACGAGAAATGTGAGTAACTAAATTATTATAAATTATATTCATATCCGAATCTATATTTAAATGGAATATTTATCCGTTTATTATTTTTATGATAACTAATTAGCAAATAATACTAGCAAAATTAATATTTATTGCTCGAAATTCATTGATTTTAATTCATTTACAGAATTTAAAAAACAATGTAAAACTCAGTTTAATTTGCAATTATTACAACAAAAGAAAATAAAAAAGCTTTAGAAATTAAAAATCAATTTTATTATACCAATTTTTAGAAAAGATAAACACAAAATACACGGAAAAAAGATATAAGTAGTTTTACATTGTAGATATGGTTTTCTGTTGAAATGTCTCATATGTTTCTATGGAAATATGATTACGACAAGTTATATCTGTGTTTTAATTTTACTACACGAATATATCAAGTGGCAGTAGCATATTTAACGAATTAAATTACCAATAACTTTTTTTTTGCTGATATTGCAAATTTTGATAACTACAACAATAAAAATTATTGTGAGAATTATTTTAGTTTGTTAAGTTTGTTGCTTCCACTTTATTTTTTTCATAAAATATTGGCTTTTTTTAAATTCTATTTAATCAATTTAATTTCTCTTGTGACAGAAATAGGAATTTTTTTTAAAAAATTAGGTGTCTACGCTGATGGCGTTATTCTAGAATTTAGATATTGTACTTCCCCTGATTATTTCGAGAGTTTTTTGTTTTTGAAAACTAACCTAAAATTTTAAAATCCATATAAATTTTTTCGTAAACATTGTATAATCAAAAGAATTTTTTAATTCATTTAACTATAAAATAAGTGTTTTGGGAGAATATATTCTTTAACAATATTATTTTTACTTACACGTGCTGTTGAAGCTCGACTTCATCAAATATCCATCAATATTAATTGGTATATTGGTTTCTTTTACAACCTTTTCATTAAATCTTCGTTAAAAAGAGTGAGAAACTTATCTGAATAAAATATTGTTAATGAATATTTAAATAATTAATAGACTTAACTCGCGAGACGTAAAACCATTTGGCCGTTACGATCTGTGTTTGAGTGTTCCAGAGTGAATTCTTTTTTTTGTTGTTGTTGTTGTGGTGGCAGCACTAATGCGATTATCGATATGTCGATATACACAAAAAATTTACAAAATCCTTTCAAAGTTTATATTGTATCAAATTGTATATAACTAGGAAATTGTTTTAAATAAAATAAATTTGAAGAAGATTAATATTTTTAACACACGCTACATTTGCTCGTAAATAAAAAGTTTTTAGTATTTTTTTAATAAATCCAAAGAACCGAAGAGAATTTTCGTTAAAAACAGAAGCTGCTGATATTTTTTTTTTAATCAAATAAAAATTTTCTCGAAAATGTATATCAAATTCGTAATTTAAAAAAAAAGAACAATAAACAATATTTATATTTTTTCATTTTTAATTAAATAATAGGTACTTAATTGTTTTTTGTTCGGATCTTTTTTGTATTTTTCGAAAAATATTTATGATTTTTATTTATCCTAAATTCTCAAAAATATATAATTAAAGGTTTTTTCTCAGCGTGATTTTCATTACACTTAACTTTCATTAAATCAAATATTTATAATAATCATAATCATTATTCCTTTTAAATATAATAATAAATTAAATTTCATTCTTATATAAATTAATTTAATTTTTTTTATAATAACAAAGTTAATATTTTTTCAAATCATTCACACAATTCTTTAATTAAAAGACAATTTATTATGCTACCTTTGTACAATCAAAATATTGCAACTTTTTAACTATTTTATTGAGTAGATTTGACTTTAAATAAATAATTTTAAAGACGTGTTTTTATTAAACAGGTAAATATTTAATTTTTCTTAATTCATTTTTAGTAAAATTATTTAACAATCGTAATTTTGTATTTGTCTGATTTTTCTTCAATAGAATTTCTATTTTTAAATAAAAAAATATTGAACTGAATTGTAATTTTTCTAAATTATTATTTTATTTTAACGTAAAATATTATCTGTGAAAGAAAAATTATGTTTAATTGAAATTATGTCTAAAAATTATGTGAAATGAAAATTATTATTCAGAGTATAAAAATTATATTAACCATAATTTGGAAAATTATAATTTGGTTTAATGATTTTTGAATTAGGTGGAAACAAAAAATTAGGTAATTAAAAAAATATGATTGATAAAAATCGAGATAAAATTAATCAATCAGATAAAAATTTGAGAGAGTGAAAATTCGGTACGTAAAATGAAAATTGTGTAAATTAAGTTTTAACAAAATAATAATTCTATTTTTAAAAAAATCTGTTAAAAACTTTGTTATGTTAAATAATAATTGCTTTAAAGGAATAAAAATTCTAAGAAATAAATATTGTTCAATATTAAAAGTCTGAAATAAAAATTAGATAAAATAAAAATTAAATTGAGGAATTAAGATTCGTCAAAATAATAATTCTGTCTGGTAAATATTCGGTTTAATAAAAGTTACGTAGAATAAGAAGTATGCTAAAAATTAATCTTCTTATAAAAAATTTGGTTAAATAAAAATTACATCTGATAAAAATTCTGACAAATAAGAATTATGTAAAATAAAAATTATACTATTAGGTTAAAATTATAACAAATGATAATTCGGAAATAAAAATTACATTAATTAAATATTCAGCGATATAAAATTTCTGTTAAGTGGTTATTAAATTTATTTAGGTGAAATAAATTAAGACCATTATTCTAATTTGGAGAAAATGTTCTTTTTTAACATTAGAAAATTAATACTTAATATTTTTTTTAAATTTGCCACTTTTATTTATTCTTTTAAAGGAAATAAATTTTTATTGTTATAAAACAATTTTTTTCATGTTCTATAAAATTGAAAAGGTTCCCACACAGCACCGGAAATTCCCTGAATTTTCCCTGAATATTCGTCAACATTTCTCGAATATTCGAACTTAATATTCAGGGAAGTTTCGTGGAAGCAGTAAAATGTCCGCCTAGAATAATATTGGGCGCGAAATTTCCCTGAAAATGTATTTCCAATTTTCAGGGAATTTCTGCCTCTAATATTCCTTGAAAATTCAGGGAAAGTTAAAAAAAATTCCAAAATTTTTTTTAATCTGGTAATTGATCAAAAAAATATGTTATATTCGACATCCGTGGGATTCTAGAAAATTAAAAACTACTGCGCAGCCGTAAGTGTCATAGAATCCAAGTTCGACCAGTGCGCATCAAGTTAAGTGAATATACGAATACTATGAATATTGGAGGAATGTTAGATGCGGAAATTCCCTGAAAATTAGAAATACATTTTCAGGGAAATTTCGCGCCCAATATTATTCTAGGCGGACATTTGACTGTTTCCACGAAACTTCCCTGAATATTTAGTTCGAATATTCGAGAAATGTAGACGAATATTCAGGGAAAATTCAGGGAATTTCCGGTGCTGTGTGGGTTTTTAATAAAAGTACAAACATTCTCATATATTTTTAGCCGTAAAATGATTTGATTATAATTAAAACAATTTTAATTTATAAGCATTATATCATTTTCATGTTGTAAACCACTTGAGTTCTCATTATTCGATGGCAATGCCCTTTATGCTTTTTTATTTTTCAAGTTATCGTTGTATTTTATCGCTCGTGTTATCAGAACGTAAAATTTCTTTCTCACGGGCAAACATTTTTACTCTATGCTAAATCAAACGAATATTTTACGTTTAAAAATAACGAATTTACCTTTGATATATTTGCTTAAATTAGATTTTTATTACTTTTTTGTTTCGTATAAAGCACAATATTGTGTTTATAATTGAAGTTCGTTTTAATAAACAATCCATATATAGTTTTTCATGATATACAATTTTGAAATTAGTTTAAAGTCCATTTAATAACTCAGCTTAAAACTAAATTTTATTTTTTCTTCTTTTTACTTTTCTTCTTATTACTTTTTGCTGTAGCTGGTGAATGAATTTGTATAATTGGGGGAGGAGGTCCCGGTTCAGACAAGGGCTTATAATTTCGGGGAGCTTTAAATTCTATTTCCAGGGTGTTTTCCAAAGTATCTGCTTGCAAGACACGTTTTTTGCATCTGACCAAAAATAACTCTTCTTCCGGTTTTTTCGGTGGTGGTTGTTTGTTTGAAATAACATTAACCTTTGTGCATTCTTCTCTGCAGGTTCTTTCTGTAACAAAAATTTTTTTGCCTTAGAGTTAACAAATTTCACTTATAAAAGAAGAGTTTAATGATCGATTAAGTAATTCTAAATCAATTTGAAAATTTAAGTCCTTTATTTGTTTGCTTTTTTTTTGGGGGTTAAAAAGGTTGAAAAACATGTGATTTAAAGTTGGAATTACGGTTATGTACCAAAAGCATCTGCACAATTGACACGAACGGAATTGGAAGGCGTCGTGCCAGCTCTATTTCCATTTCCGGGAACTGCCTCTATCTGTCCGATGTCCTTTAGGACTTTGATAGACAGAAAATTGTTGTCAATCTCATGCGAAATCTCCTCGTAGGGTGCTTCATTACCCTGCTCTCCTGAAGAGTCGTATATCCCAGAATTACATGAAACTGCCATTTATCTCAAATAGAAACGGAATTGGGTGGTTGTTGAATAAATTGGGTCCTGTGAAGTTATCTTCTTTTATAAATCATATTTACATTATTGCTTTATGTTTGAATGAAAAATATATAAGTGAATTTTACATTATTCTGCCATTTTGTGTTGTTTGAAGTTTAACAAAGTTTAATATGGCTTTTGTTTTTTTAGAGCCACGAGTACAGGCGCGGTTGAAATTCTATAAATTAAAACTCTAAAATATAAAAATTTTTATAAAACATTAATATTAAACATTAGGTACATAGTTAAATTCAACAATTAAAAAAAAAAATAAATGAATAAAAAAAGAAGCATTTTGAGATCTAGAATACAACATTTATTTAAAGAAATTTAATTTAGTAGTTTTGTTTAATAAAAATAACGTTGAAAGTTTGAAAACGTAAAAAATTGTTTAATCAGTAAGAAATGAAAAAAATTATTTTAGAAAGGTATTTAAGACACTTAAATAAAATATATATTTAAAAATGGTGTTTCTTTTCTTTTCAATGATATAATAATTGATAATATTTTCTTATTTATTACTATATGATATTACTTATTATTCTACTTTTATTATAAAAGGAAGGAGGATGGTGACCAAAACAAAAATGATAAGATCATTCTAAAATTCACAAAAATAAGTTTTTGAGAATATTTGGAAGCCAAACAATTTATTTTTTATTTTTTCACTGTCCCGTTTTTCAGAAATTAAATATCAAAGTTGCAGGTATTTACATGGGCTCTTATGGATAAGACTCAGTCAAGTACTCTATTTTAATTATAACTTGTGATAAAATGATAAACTATTTTTCAAAAACTTACGGTCGTAAAGTTTAAAACTTTTGGAATTATCAGCGAAAAAAATCAATTGAGTCTTCTGTTTCATTTTTGAGAAATAAAATAAAATCCAGGGAGTAGTATAAGGAGACCGAACGATATGTATAGAAAGTGGTCCCGATGTTCGTAACTTAATTTCTATAGGCTCACTTCTATGCGCACTTGCGCTCATGGTGGTCAAAATTGGCATTATATGTCGTCTGCTACTGTTTGTTCGCGTCATCGCGATTGCATCCGTACTGCTGCATAAAAGTTAATTTCTTGTTGTTTTTGACAATTAATTGTCTTTTACTGTGAAAGTGTATTATATGTTTAAGGGAAAATATAGGAGAGAGGCGAAAAATAAATATTTTTCTTGTGAACAGATTCCTGCCACAATTCCCGCACTTCCTCCCATGTGCATAAATAAACATTAAATTTAAGCACATTCATAAACTATAACATTAATTTTAACTAGTAACATCTGTACAATTAAAAAAATATAAGCCAAAACAAACCTTTGTATAACAAAAGAAATTTTTTTCCTTCCTATCGCTTGATTAAATCGTAAGAATTGCACTTTTCAACTGCACATACGGATGACATTTTTGGCGTAATCACGTGTTACACTTGGACAATAAACACTTTTTTATGATAATAGGTAATAATAGGTAAGCTTTTGATGTCTAGCAACGATTATACGCAATATTAATAAAATTCATATGCAAAAACAGGTTATAAAATGCCATTTCTTGTTTACAAACAGGGTTCTCAGACTTTCCACGAGAAGCGCTAGTGCGCATTGAAGTGAGCCTATAGAAATTACGTTACAAAAGAGTGGTCCGCTTTTAACGCGGATTTATCATGGCCGTTCAGTCTCCTTATACTACTCCCTGATAAAATCTGACTATGAAATAATGATTTCCTAACCTTTTTTTAATCATAACGATCATAACAAACAAATTCTATGAAATGTGACAACGTCGCAAGTTCACGTCATGTGATTTCGAATCTGCGCATATAAATTCATATGTGAATTGATTGCGCGGGAATGAAGCTACCTATCAAATTCAAATCCGAAACAGTGTAACCAACATTGTATTACTATAATTTCTAACCTCACAAACAAATTTTCTAACAACATTTTCCAGACAATTGAATGGTTTTCTTTAAATATATTTATAAAAAAAAGTAAATTAAAGATATTAAAACATAATTTTTGATGACCAAGATGTTAAATACTTGATTTTTCATTTATGAAGTTCATATTTAATCAGTTGGTGACAGTTGTTATAATCTCATGTAAAAGCATAGAAAAACCCCTCTTACCGCCTGCCCCTCAAAGACAGTCACAATCCTCCTTAAAAATATCCATTTTTTTTCAAACATAACTGATTTAAAACCAAAAAAAAAATATCTAAGTGCCTAACTTTAGGTGTGAACAGAAAGAAAGAATAAATGAATCTTGTAGATTATTATTATAGATTATTAAAGTTTAAATGTGTAAAATTTTAAACTATGGAATTTCACTATGTTGAATTTAATATTAATGTTTTATAAAAACATCTTATTGTAGAGTTTTCATGTGTAGAAATTATTATTTGTAGAGTTTAATGGCCTGTTTACACCTTCGAAAAAAAGTTTTTTTTGCATGAGAGTAAAGAGGACAGATACACAGTCTGTCCTCTTCCCTCCAATGCGAAAAAATTTTTTTTTTCGAAGGTGTAAACAGGCCATTAATGTGTAAAATATTAAACTATAGAATTTAACGAGACTAGACTATGTTCTACTTTCTATTAGTTCGAACTTTTAATTGGCAGAATTTCATTAAACAGTACTTTCTTGAAGTTGAATGTTTATTTTATAGAACTTGTTTTTAATCAAATGTAAATTAATCAGACTTTTCACTAAGTAGAATTTTCAAGTCACCGAACTCATATTTGACATAAATTTCTTTTCACGAAAATTCTATTTAACCTACTCCTTATTTGAAAGAACATTAATTTCGAAGAATGTTAATTCAGCAGAATTATCATTTAATAGAATGTTAAGTTAGCCGAATTTTTAACTAACAGAATGTCTATTTGGCCGAATTTCCATTTGTCCGATATTGCAAATATCCGAATATACATCAGACAGAAAAATTTTGGCGCAAATATTAAAATTAACCAATCATAATTTCCATTTGTCCGACACTGCAATTTTACTGATAATTTCTGTTTAGTTAATTTTCAAATTTGCGCCAAAACTTTTCTATGTATATTTGGATATTTGCAGTGTCGGACAAATGGAAATTCGACGTTTTAAGAATGCTATCAAATATGAATTCGTGTAAATCAAAATTCGGGCAAATGAAAATTTTAATTCGGCCAAATAGATATTCTTTTAGTTAAAAATTCGGCTAAATTAACATTCTGTTAAATGATAATTCTGCTGAATTAACATTCGTCGAAATTAATGTTCTTTCAAATAAGGAGTAGGTTAAACAGAATTTTTGTGAAAAGAAATTTATGTCAAATATGAGTTCGGTGACTTGAAAATTCTACTTAGTGAAAAGTCTGATTAATTTACATTTGATTAAAAACAAGTTCTATAAAATAAACATTCAACTTCAAGAAAGTACTGTTTAATGAAATTCTGCCAATTAAAAGTTCGAACTAATAGGAAGTAGAACATATAGTCTAGTCTCGTTAAATTCTACAGTTTAATATTTTACACATTTAACACATTTAACTTGGACTTAACCAAGATGATTTAAAATTTAAATTTTTTTCCTAGAATAAATTACAAAAACCTTTAAATTTCTTAATTACTATAAACTTTAATTAAAAATAAATCTCCTTAAGTGCAAAAAACATTCGTATATAAATAATTTCGTATATTTTTTCTACTTTATAATTAAATCTAGGAGTTAGGTGCGAAACTGCATTTGTTTAATTTTCTCGAAATAACAAAATGTGCATTTATCAACTTTTGAAAAAGTACTCCTCAGTTATGTTTGAAAAAAATGGATATTTTTAAATTAATTAGGCATTATATGAGTTTTTATTTTATGTATCTAATATGTAATTATTAATTGCCTTTTATAATAAAAGTAGAATAATAAGTAATATCATATAGTAATAAATAAGAAAATATTATCAATTATTATATCATTGAAAAGAAAAGAAACACCATTTTTAAATACATATTTTATTTAAGTGTCTTAAATACCTTCCTAAAATAATTTTTTCATTTCTTACTGATTAAACAATTTTTTACGTTTTAAAACTTTCATCGTTATTTTTATTAAACAAAACTACTAATTAAATTTCTTTAAATAAATGTTGTATTCTAGATCTCAAAATGCTTCTTTTTTTATTGCATGAGGAAATTATTATTAAACTTATTTAATTCCTAATTAAAAATTAGATAAAACAAATCAATTAAAATGAGAGTTTATTTTGATGAAAATCGATTTTACTGCATTTACAGAAAATAAGATTATTGAAAAATATAGTTTTCTTTAAAATATTGAACTGACATTTCAATATTCTTCAATTATTTTCAACTATTTTCTTAAATTCTCAATTGCATTCTTCGTTTTTAAATTATTTTATTTAATATTCAATAATTCTCGAATGTTCTCAATTTTTAAATATTTTATTGTAATTTCAATACATTTCTTCAATTTCCAACTCATTCCTTCAATTTTCATATATTTTCTACAATTTTTTTCATAAGTTTCATGAGTTTTCAATTGACAATTGAATTATCATAAAATTCAAGGAGAACTAAAATTTATGATTATTCATTAATATAATTTTTTTGTTCGAATGACCATTATTCTCACCATTTTACAAATTTTTTTTCAATTGTTAATTATTTTTTTTAATACTTAATTATTTTTGGCAATATTTAAATATTTTCGTCAAATTGTAATTGTTCTTTTAATTATCAATTATTTTCTTGAAATTTCAATAATTTAATTCTTTAATCTTTAATTTATTTCTTTAATGTTTAGTTATTTTCTTCAGTTCTCAAATATTTTCTATAATTTTCAATTAATTCCTCAAATTTAAATAACTCTTGGATTTTTTCAATTATTTTTTTCACTGATACATTTTTTTTTAAATTTCAATTCAATTATGCAAATCTGGCACTATTCTCTTCAATTTTCAGTTATTTTCTTCAAATTCCACTTTTAAAGTTTCAATTATTTTCCTAAAAATATTTTTTTATTTTTCTATTTTTTTCTATTTTTTTTTTCGTTTATCATTAAGTTTATTTAATTTTAAATAGAATTGTTCAATTATTTTCTTTTATTTTTATTTCAATAGATTTTTTTTTAATTGTTTTTTTCAATTTTCAACTATTTTTTTCAATTTTAATTGTTTTTCTCGATTTTCAATCCAGTTGTTAAATGTGAAAATATTTCCTGTTATTATTGATTTTTTCCCGCAATTTTCAATTATTTTCTACAGTTTTTTCAATTTTTAATTATTATCTTAAAATGTTATAATTATTTTTTGATTTATTTTAATTAATTCTTTCGGTTGTGTATTAATCTAGCCATTTTTTGAATTTTATTTTCAATTGTCAATTATTTTCGTCATTTTGTAATTTTTTTTCAACTATCAATTATTTTTTAAAATTTTAATTTAATTCTTAAATTTTCAATTTATTTCCTCAATTTTTTTATTATTTTCTTCAACTTTAATTTTTTTTTCGATTTTTATTTCAATTTTTCAGTTTTTAATTGTTTTCTTCTATATTCATTAATTCCCGGCTTTTTTCAATTACTTTTTTCCAATTTTTAAGTATATTCTTAAAATTTCAATTCCATTCTTCAACTTTTAATTGCTATCTTCAATTTTCAATCGTTTTTTCAGTTGTCTATTAATCTAGTCATTTTTCAAATTTTGTTTTTAATTGACAATTATTTTAGTCCTTTTTTACATTTTTTTGTTTAATTTTTCAATTATTCTCGTTATTTTCCAAATATTTCCTATTATTATTGATTTTTCCCGCAGTTTTGGATTATTTTTTCAATTTTCTATTATTATCTTAAAATTTTATAATTATTCTTTGATTTTTTAAATTGTTTTGTTCGGTTGTATATTAATCTAACCATTTTTTGAATTTTGTTTTCAAGTGTCAATTATTTTCTTCAATTATTTATTTATCAACTTTTTTTTCAAATTTTAATTTTATTCTTAAATTTGCAATTGACTTCCTCAATTTTTAATTATTTTCTTCAATTTCGATTTTGATCTCGATTTTTATTTCAATTCTTTAGTTTTCAATTGTTTTCTTCTATATTTATTAATTCTCGTATTTTTCCAATTACTTTTTTTCAATTTTTAAGTATATTCTTTAAATTTCAACTACAAATCTTCATTTCTTAATTGCTGTCTTCAATTTTTAATTATTTTTCTCCATTTTAATTATTTTTTTCGGTTTTCAATTATAGTTCTAAAATGTATATTTAGGTATTTCCAAAAATTATTCCTATAATTTTCTCAATTTTTCAAATTGCAATTCTTAACTTTAAATTTAATATTTCTTGTTTAATTTTTACGATTATTTTTTTTAATTGTCCATTAATCTAGTCATTTTCCGAATTTTGTTCTTAATTGAATAATTCAATTTTTAATTAGTATCCTAAAATTTTATAATTATTCTTTTATTTTTTAAATTATTCTTTTCAATTGTGTAATTATATAGCCATTTTTCTAATTCTGTTTTCAACTGTCAATTATTTTTGTTATTTATCAGATCCTTCAGATCCTTTAATTTCATATTTTTCATCATTTGAATTTGCAAAAATTTATAATTTTAGATGACCAACAACAATGCATTTAATTTTGCTAGTATATTATAAAATGTAATAATTATATTAATTATAACAATATTTATATTTTTGATATTATCTTTATTAATCTTTGCACAGTTAAATTGCACAATGAAAATTCTACACACGTTTATTTGTTTATTTTTTAATAATGAAAGAGGTTATAGACATGCAGAATTTAACTATGTAGGATTTGATATTAATTTTTTAAAAAAAATTTTATCATTGTAGAATTTAGCTATGTAGGATTTAATGTTATTGTTTTATAGAAAATTCTATTGTAGAGTTTTATTAAATAGAATTTAAGGTGTAGAATTTATCATTTTCGAGTTTAAATTTTTTAAATTTTATATTGTGAAATTTAACTAAAACTATGTAGGATTTAATATTAATGTTTTATTAAAAATCATATTGTAGAGTTTTATTGTGTTGATGAATAGAATTTAAGTAACCAGTAGAATTTATTATTTTAGAGTTTAAATTTGTAGAATTTAATTATGTAGAATTTATCATTGTAGAGTTTAAATGTGTAGAATTATAACCGAGCCTTACCTTAAAATCCCCTTTTTTCTTTTGATCTTTAAAAAGTCCCCTTCATTTAAAAGATATTCTCTGAATGTCTTCTAATTTGCAAAAAAATCTATTATAAGTTTTCTATTTGTCAATTAAATTATTACCAAATTTTTATTTTTATCATAACATTTATGTCTTATCAGGCCTTTTAGAAAACAGTATATGTGTACGTCCATATGAAAAGGGCCCAGGTTGTCGATTTTATTTATCGAGATATTCGCATTTTTCTAAACAAGATTCAGATTTTCGAAATTTTTTTTATTGCTGAAAAACAAACTACGTAATGCCCTTCGTCGAATCATGCATTTACAATAACTTTATAGTAATTAAAAACACAAAGAAATCTTATTTTTAATTTTAAAAATGCATGGGCGCTAATGGAAATCTTGAACTTTAAACTCGTTTTTCTCAAAACTAGGATTTTGATACTTTTAACTTTGAATGCTTATAACTTTGTGAATTTTTCATCTAAAGGATCATTTCGAAATAAATCATTTCGAATCTAACATAATTTCGAAATGTTCGAAATTTAATAAAGAATATGGTCATATAGATAAGTCCAATAGTGCCAAAGTGGGCCCTTTTCATATGGACGTACACATATAGTTTAGGTAATTTGACAAAGTTTTATGACAAAATATTCAGTATTTTTAAAGTAAGACCTCATCAAACTTTGTCTACATATTTTTAATTTCTCAATTAAAGTTCTTCTAAATAATTTCGTAAAATTATTAACAAAATGAAAATCCAGTGTATAATAATTAAGATATAGTATGTAACTAAATTTGGAAAGCTATAATCTCAGTTTTATTATCTTTATACTATTAAAATTGTTTAAGAATCTGTCCTCGTAATTTAAAAGTTATATTCTTAAAAGTTTGTTCACTAGTTAAAAAATAATGATGTTCAACAACTTTCTTACAATTTAATAACCCATTTTGGATTAAAGAAAAATTATATTTAAAAATATTTAGCTATTATTTTAAATTCTCATGGAAATTGTTTTTAACTGAAGTTAATTTCACAGGTTCTGCTTCTTCGAAAAAAAATATTTTCTCATATTATAAAGGATTTTATGAATGAATTTTTTTTCTTTGGGCCTTATAGGACCAAATCTTTATGTCAGGCTCAAAATTAATTATAACTTTATTATTTTTTTTTTAAATTTTAAATGATTTTTTCAATATGATTGATACATACATTTTTAAATTTTAACTTTGGGCCATAAATAGTATTTATTTCAGATCCAAAACTGGATTGCAATATTATTTACGTATTCTCTGTTATTTAAAAAAAGTTTAACAGCGAGCTATAAATAAAAGAAGAATTAAACATTTTTTTAAATTTATTAAAAAATTGTCATATCGCCCTTTCTAACGAAAAAATTTTAACTCTCAAAGTTTATAAACCTAATTTGGGTTATTACCTTTCACACCACCAAGTTTCATTTAAATCGGTTCAGTCGTTTAAATATGATGGGTGTATAAAGTTTTGTCACAGACAGCCAGACAGACAGACAGGAACTTTTTTTGTCATTTTCGGATTACTTGATACTTAAAATAAATATTTATGTTAAAAATTTAAAGTTGTATAAGCAATACAGAGGCAAAACTGATGTTATTTATATTATTTAGATTAAATTTAACTGTTAAATTTTATAATTAAATATCCATTCAAATTAAATATTCTCATGCAGAAAACGAAATAGTAAATTTTTCCTGGATGTTCATATATTAAAAAACAAAATTTGAAATTATACTAGAACGCTGAATAAGGAAGAAAAAGTTGGAGAATAGTTTTTAATTAAAAAGAGTCGAGTTTTCCGCCTTATTATGGTTTTTAATTTTGATTCCTTGGTGGGATTTTTTTTTAACGTGACCGTTGAACGATGCGGTTTCGCGATTATTTTTCGTCTAAAAAAAAATGAAGATAGAAGACGAGGGTGGTAGAGAAAATAACGATGGCATGTGGCCCACTGGAGTGGTGTGGTCGAGAAAACCAAAGGAGGAAAGAGTGTGTAGGTACTTCATCATTCGAGTGTTTTGCCAAGAACTAAGAGACTGAGAAATGAGGCTGTAGAGGCGCTCTTGTCTCATAATTTCTTTTGGACGATGGGTTGTAATTTTAGAGCTATCAAAGCCGTTATTTTCAATTCCAATCCATTTTCTTTCAAGGCATTAGGAAACTAGACATTTTATTTGAGTAGTTGAATTTTATATAATTCAAAATGTCTTTCTCACATTTTCCATGTCCTCATTTGACTTATTTATTGATTTAACAAATATTCCGACGAGATTAATCTTCTAAAAGGAATTTTATAGTTTGAGCTGAACTTTGAAAAATGTAGCTGCAAACTTTCTATCTGAAAGTTCTCTCCTTTTCTCTCTCTCTTGTCTATAAAATATTCCTCTGGCAGATAAATCTGTTTTTATCTGAAAAATTTTGTGCATGTGCTTTTGATTTGATTTTGTGAGAATGTGACTATCATACAATATCGGAAAGGTCGGTTTGAGTCGTGTCTGGGAATTCTGAGTCAGCTTCAGTCCAATATAACAGCTGTCCGATTTATTGGAAGTTTCTTCTTAACGATTTGTTTCAATCACAGCGCGGCTTAAAGGAGAAACGTGAGATCTTGAAGACAGGAGACTGCTTTGAAAATTTCATCAATCTTTCTTCTTAACTGCTTCTGGACCAGCAGACATTCGACGTGCCCTATCATGCATTTGCAAAGCTGAAGATATGCTAATATTATTCGGTTCTTTCCGTTCTTTCATAAAACAGAGGCTGTCGGGCTTTACTTTCTTAGTTTGCACACTTAACAGTTTTTAAATTGTGACAAATATAGTGTGCGAAACATAAAAGTAATTACTATTTTCGATTATATTCTGAACTAGAAGATTAGCTCTCATGATACAAAACGGACAAATTAAAAAATTTGAATCGATTAATAGAAGGGTTTTTTGAAATTAATGATATAGGGAGAGTCGGCCAAAATGCCTAATTAGGTAAATTGGCAATCGTTAATAGCTTGGCCAAAAATAAATATTAATCATAATTGTTTTTATTAATGAAGTATATTAAGGTAAAGATGATTTCTATAAAGTTTCATGTTTATCAGTTTATTATTAAAGAATTTATTAAAGAATTGTGAAAATGAGGCTTTCCAACGATAATTTTTTCATTTTTAAATTTTAGAAAATATGCACTTCTATCTCACAGACGTACATAATTTTTTTTTAAATTAATCCTTAAACATTTAGCTATCTAAAAACTTTGATTTAATTTATAAAAATGAGTTCTAAAATAAAAATAATTAGTTTAATTACATCGTGTGTTTTTGGGCAAATTGCCTTGGTTAAATTGCCTATATGCTGTAAAACTTCTAAGCAAGATACGTACGATACGGAAAATTTCTTGGGTTACGTATATTTTGATGTAGAAACTAAATATCAAGTTGTTACTGCTTCTTTATAAAAAACCAGTGTTTGAACAAATTAATTATATTAATTATTGCATTTATATTAATAATAATTATAATAATTATGCATTGAAGAATCATTTTTAATATATTTTTAAAACATGATTTTAAATAACAGCGGGATGAATAAAAAGAAGTGCGCAGGCGCAGAAAAATTACATACGATTGCGATAATTACGTGTTTACGTGTAGTCACGTGACTGTAAAGAATCATGGCGGATTAACCTGTCACATTTGGCATTGAATGTCAAAATTTTCATTTTATTTCTAAAACTCACGCTATTTTAAAGCAGGCAGGTAATTTTATAATTTATTACAGTGTTTAATTTACTTTTGTAAGTTATTTTATAATTGTTAAAGGTTTATTTATTTCTTATAGACTTTATTTCCATTTTTTGTCGGACTGCTTTGGATTGAAACTTTAGTTTTATGATAGAAAGATTATATTTTTGTATTCAAAGCTAGTTCTTTTTTTAATATTAACAAGATAATTAATTATAGAAAACATATAAAAATTTTTTTTTACTTTTATTCATATTTTTCCATATTTTTGTGCACAGGCGGTTTACCCAGTCGTGAGTCAAAATGGCGAATTTTGACATCAATATTTAAATAATTATTTTTTCTATTTTTTCTGAAATAAATACTTAAAACTACTACCTCATTATATTCTTAAAGGTTGTTTTCTAAATATTTGATAGTTTATATTTTTCAAAACTATAATTAAATACTTTTTTTTGGCTCCAAACTTTACAATAGGCATTTTGGCCGACTCTCCCCTAATAAAAAGTAGAAGCTAAGATAACATTTTTTCTAAATTACATAATAGTAGTATAACTATGAGAGTACGAGGCCACAGTGTCGATTTTCGCCACCAGGTGGCGCCCTAGTCAGTTACCTGCAGTGGATTTTTAGCGGTTTTGTTGATAAATTACCGTCGGTCGGTAATGCAGATTTCGCGCGCGTGTGTGTGTGTGTGTCGGTAATGCAGATTACTTGCTTGCTTGACGGTAAGGTAGATTTCCGAAATCGGCTACCATTAGACGGTATTACCATAATTCGGCATTGTCTTGGGGATTCTCCTACGTCATTTTAAATTTTTACCCTTACTTTTGCGCGGGAATTTAAAAGTTACCTCTACTTTTAGGTTTTTCAAGCGGGGGATTTCTACATAGACGGCGCTGCAATCGAATCGCACCAAGTTTAACTTAAAATCTTAACCTTTCTAATTTGCATAAACTGTGTATTGTTGTTAACTTTTACCTTAGGACTAATTGCATGTGTTTATGACCCCATCCATGTGTAGAATTTGCATAAACAATAAATTGTTGTAAACTTTTATCTTAGAAATAAGTTACATGTCTTTGGTACTACCACCCACTGTCCACCTAGTATATGTTTTCAATGTATGTATCATATGCCTGACACCCCCCACCCACCCACCACCCACCTACCAACCCCAAAATGTATTGGGACTTAAATTTTCAAAATACAACCCACCACCCTCTTTTGCATATATGATCTCAAATTTGGAAAATCATAATGAAAACCGCGAGAGACTGAAGAATAGTGAAATACCGCGCCAGATTAGCGTGTGGATAAGGGGGTGGGTCACGTTGGGCCTGACTTGACGTATGGTGCGCAACGAGATGCGCGTGGCCAATGTGAACGGATACTCAAGCGATGTATATTCGGTCTAGCTTAAAAAGAAAGGTCCACGATCCCCCTAAAGGCCTAAGCAGATAAAAATACGCTTACGGGACCAGAGCATGAGACAGAAAAGGACAGAAACAGTCTCTGTCCTTTATTATCTCATGCCCTGATCCCGTAACCGTATTCGTTGTGCTTTGGGCTTAAGCCAAAGAGTTTTGCTATTTTTCTCTTCCTCTATCGCAGTTAATGACGCATGAAATAGAAAGGGACAAGGAGAGGAGGATGAAATTCTCACATCGTTTTAAAATTTACCTTCTCCTTTCAGTACAAATGTACTAAATTTTACAGTTGTAAAATACATAATTTACTCTCCACCAACAGAAAATGCATTAGAACTGTAAAAAATTTAATTGTATTTTGTATTGTGACACTATGAAAATAAATCGCTTTACGTAACACATAGTAAATTTTAACGTTTTATGATGAAAATATTTGGTCCGATAAATAAATATTTCACTTATAAATTTCTTATTAGAAAGTAAAGGATTAGGTAAAGTAGTAAAAACACATTGATAGTAGTAGGGTTTATTTGAATAACACCTAGAATAAATTCTACAGTTTCAATATATAAATTTAGAAAACAATTTCGAAGAGCTACTACATTCTTTACAGCTCATTTATCGAATCACATACAATGGATTGTACATGTAATATTAACAATAAGTCTTTTTTAACATTCCTAAGCGCTGAGCAGTCTATATATTATAAATTTCATATCAACAATTATATTAAAAAAGAATTATCAAATATGCTGTAAATAATGATAAGTGTAATAATATAATGATATTATCGGTATTATAAAGCGTACAAAGCTGACCTTTTAGACATAACCTAAAAGATCCGGCCATCATATTTGTTTACATACGTCCTGGAGCTATAATGTCAAACGCAAGTACGCATGCTTTCATAATGCGCGCGTTATTTGAAATTTTTAGAAATTGAAGAAAGGGACCTAAGAAGGAAATTGGTTATTTTCCAGGAGAGCGAAAACAAAAGTCGAGCGTGCATGGTAATCTGTACAAATCGAGAGATTTGAATTGTTATAACTTAAAAATTATTAAATAAAAACCTTTTCAGACTTTAGATAATAAAAAAGGAACCTTTGATTAAATTAAAACATCAATAAACCGAAAAACGATTTTTTACTTCTTAGGTCCCTTTCTTCAGAACGCGTCACATTATTACTATCTTTTAACATATTTATTATGATTAAATAATTTTAGTTTAAGAAAAAATAAACTTCATGAAATATATTTTATATAAAGAAAGTATAAATACATTTTTTAAATATGTTTAAAATTAATTTATTAAAAGCATTTCTAATCAACGTGTGTATTTTGACCAATCGCACTTATGCCTGTACTTTATGTTGTCAGCAGTCAGGTTCGCCAACCAAAAAACAAAAAATGCTGCGTTGCAGCACCTTTTTTTAATTATTCATATCCGAAAAGAATTTTTTAAAAACACTTAGGTTTCTTTTCCTTTTATATTACAATATTTCTTATGACTTTATATTTATTGTTTATAAAAAAATCTATTCTAAAAAAAAAATACTGTGGTTAAGATAGCACTATTTTATTTTGTTAAGTTGGTGTATAGTAACAGCCAAAAGTTTTTTTATTTTACTAAATGTTTAAATTATATAATATTTATATTTTATAATTATAAATTACTTTGGATAAAATAAAAATTGTTTTTTTTTCAGGAAAACTAATACCTAACCTTTTAAGATAACACTTTATTAATGTTCACAAAAACACTCGATATGGGATTTACATGTTAATTGCATTTAACTTTTTCACAATTTAACTTTTTCAAAAGTTAACTTTAACTTTTCCAAAAGTTAACTTTAACTTTTCCAAAAGTTAACTTTAACTTTTTCAAAAGTTAACTTTAACTTTTTCTAAAGTTAACTTTAACTTTTCCAAAAGTTAACTTTAACTTTTCCGAAAGTTAACTTTAACTTTTCCAAAAGTTAACTTTAACTTTTCCAAAAGTTAACTTTAACTTTTCCAAAAGTTAACTTTAACTTTTTCGAAAGTTAACTTACATTCTTATGGGATTTACATGTTAATTGCATTTAACTTTTTCACAATTTAACTTTTTCAAAAGTTAACTTTAACTTTTCCAAAAGTTAACTTTAACTTTTCCAAAAGTTAACTTTAACTTTTCCGAAAGTTAACTTTAACTTTTCCAAAAGTTAACTTTAACTTTTTCGAAAGTTAACTTACATTCTTATGGGATTTACATGTTAATTGTATTTAACTTTTTCACAATTTAACTTTTTCAAAAGTTAACTTTAACTTTTCCAAAAGTTAACTTTAACTTTTCCAAAAGTTAACTTTAACTTTTTCGAAAGTTAACTTACATTCTTATGGGATTTACATGTTAATTGCATTTAACTTTTTCACAATGTAACTTTTTCAAAAGTTAACTTTAACTTTTCCAAAAGTTAACTTTAACTTTTCCAAAAGTTAACTTTAACTTTTTCGAAAGTTAACTTACATTCTTATGGGATTTACATGTTAATTGCATTTAACTTTTTCACAATGTAACTTTTTCAAAAGTTAACTTTAACTTTTCCAAAAGTTAACTTTAACTTTTCCAAAAGTTAACTTTAACTTTTTCGAAAGTTAACTTACATTCTTATGGGATTTACATGTTAATTGCATTTAACTTTTTCACAATTTAACTTTTTCAAAAGTTAACTTTAACTTTTCCAAAAGTTAACTTTAACTTTTCCAAAAGTTAACTTTAACTTTTCCGAAAGTTAACTTTAACTTTTCCAAAAGTTAACTTTAACTTTTCCAAAAGTTAACTTTAACTTTTCCAAAAGTTAACTTTAACTTTTTCGAAAGTTAACTTACATTCTTATGGGATTTACATGTTAATTGCATTTAACTTTTTCACAATTTAACTTTTTCAAAAGTTAACTTTAACTTTTCCAAAAGTTAACTTTAACTTTTCCAAAAGTTAACTTTAACTTTTCCGAAAGTTAACTTTAACTTTTCCAAAAGTTAACTTTAACTTTTTCGAAAGTTAACTTACATTCTTATGGGATTTACATGTTAATTGTATTTAACTTTTTCACAATTTAACTTTTTCAAAAGTTAACTTTAACTTTTCCAAAAGTTAACTTTAACTTTTCCAAAAGTTAACTTTAACTTTTTCGAAAGTTAACTTACATTCTTATGGGATTTACATGTTAATTGCATTTAACTTTTTCACAATGTAACTTTTTCAAAAGTTAACTTTAACTTTTCCAAAAGTTAACTTTAACTTTTCCAAAAGTTAACTTTAACTTTTTCGAAAGTTAACTTACATTCTTATGGGATTTACATGTTAATTGCATTTAACTTTTTCACAATTTAACTTTTTCAAAAGTTAACTTTAACTTTTCCAAAAGTTAACTTTAACTTTTCCAAAAGTTAACTTTAACTTTTCCGAAAGTTAACTTTAACTTTTCCAAAAGTTAACTTTAACTTTTTCGAAAGTTAACTTACATTCTTATGGGATTTACATGTTAATTGTATTTAACTTTTTCACAATTTAACTTTTTCAAAAGTTAACTTTAACTTTTCCAAAAGTTAACTTTAACTTTTCCAAAAGTTAACTTTAACTTTTCCAAAAGTTAACTTTAACTTTTCCGAAAGTTAACTTTAACTTTTTCGAAAGTTAACTTTAACTTTTTCTAAAGTTAACTTTAACTTTTCCAAAAGTTAACTTTAACTTATTCGAAAGAAATCTCTAAACAATTGGATGCTTTGAGATTACTATATAGGTTGAATATAGGTTGATCTTATAAATTCTCATTAATTCTTCAAATTGCGAATTGTAAAATTCTTTACCTTTATCAGTTTGTAATTTCTTTGGAATGCGCATTTCCCACGTAATATACGTAGAAAACGTAGAAAGCTAGGTAATTTAAATGTCAAATGTATAATGTATATCTACCCAGATAACCAGCGTACAATATGTACCATTGCATTATACTACTACTATATACGAGTATAAAGGTACGGTCACACCTCGACAACTGCCTGCCTGCGCAGGCAGCCGATATGAGATAACAGAGGACAGAAATAGAAATTTGAATGTTTTCTCTCCCTTTATCTCATATCGGCTGCCTGCGCAGGCAGGCAGTTGTCGAGGTGTGACCGTAACTTAATGATACTGATTTTTGAAGTACTGATTCTAAACTATAATGGCCTGTTTACACCTTCGAAAAAAATTTTTTTTTTCGCATTGGAGGGAAGAGGACAGACTGTGTATGTGAACTCTTTACTCTCATGCAAAAAAATTTTTTTTTTCGAAGGTGTAAATAGGCCATAATAGTGCCAGTATGTATGTACCTTTTTATTACATTTGTATGACGTACTTGTATCGTACTAGTATTACACTTGTATGTAATTCATAAAAACTTTAAGATTTTCAGTTAGTACGCGTACTAAATAAATATGGAGTCATACCAAAGTCGTACTAATCTAGCATCTTGAAAAATAATTTGGAAATTTGAGTACATAGTAAGATTATAATGCAAGTACAGGGCCAGTACATCATACTGTTGAAAAAAAAAATAGGGGAGACCGAGGAGGAAAGTAACAGAGGTGGAAAGTAACAACGCTTATAACTTCTAAACCAATCAGCGAAGAGACATGGTCCCAAAGTAATTTTTTGTCCAGTTTTACCCCCTCTACCTTCCCTATATCATGCGCGAGCTGGTTTGGGAACCGTATGTCTGATATTGACATGTTGTGCAAAAATTATGATAAAAGTAAGTTTTTGCCTAAATTTTCAAAATATCATATTTCTTTGATTTCATAGATATTCCGTGCTTTTCGTAATTTTGAAGCTTAATTATCTACCTTTAGGTTGTACTTGTGTTTAATTAAAAAATATAAAAAACTTTTTTGTAATTTAAACTTGTTTTTTGAGATCCAAGGAAAAGAGGGGTGAGGTGGAAAGTAACACGTTGTTACTTTTCTCCTCACCCCATGCTTTATTTTTATAAACATCCTCCTTTTTTATAACTATGTGATTTTATATGTTGATTTCATATTTTAATGATGAAATATTGAACTTTTGATTGGAATTTTTTTTTTAAAAACGATACTTTTTAACGTCATAGCTGTGGAACGAATATTAAATAGATAAAAAAAGCTTGATTACAAAAAAGTGTAAAAATATGTGCCAATTATGTACAAAATGTAGTTAATATTACTTTGTCTTTTTTATATGTTCATAATAAAAATAATTTTAATTAATAGCAGTTTTATATTTGAAATGTTAGCCTTAATTTTTAAGTGTTACTTTCCTCCTTCGTGCTGTTACTTTCCACCTCAAGGGTGAGGAGGAAAGTAATAAACAAAGAGCTGATTAAAAAGTCCTGCTGTTGACTATCTAATTATTATTTATGTTTAATTCCAATTTTATTTAATAGCTGAAGGTCCAAGCTTTCGATTAGTATGTTTACAGAACTTATCCGACAAATAGTTTTGATGTTATCATAAAAAAATAACTGATTTTTGTTACTTTCCTCCTCTCCCCTATGCACATACTGGCACTGTACCAGTTTAATGCAAGTAACTAAACGTGATTAAATGTACGTGAACTGACCTATGCCACATTATGTAGAAATGTAGAAAGGTAAATTGCATAGATAATATACGTTAATGAGGAATCGGACAAACATTAAAAAATGTCAGAAATTTTTTAAATTTTGAGAAATGATATTATTTGGTACAACAAAAAAAGCATGCAAAATTTGAAAATTTTTTGCTAAATAATTTAGAAGTTAAAAAAATTATTTATTTATCATGGTCTCTTATGAAGAAACGGTAACCAAGGTACTTTGAAAGTAAATTTCTGATAGATATCGATGCCAGATTTTCTTGGGCTAATTGCATTTAATTTGGTCACCTTACCGATCATTTAAAAGCAAAAATGTTAAAAATATTCAAAAATTCTCAAGATTTTTCGAATTATTCAGTCTAGATGCGGCAACGCTGCAAAGCTGTCAAATGCAGTAAAGAACGTAGGTTACGTAAGTTTGGTTTGAGTCGGGTAAGAAGTTCCAACTACAAGCGCGCTAAATTCAAATTCATTAATATTAAAGTTTTTTCAATTCACTTACAGATTGTCAATTGTTATTTATTTATAAATATTTAAATATTATTCCACTTATAAATTTCTGTAGGCATGCTCAAACGCTGCTACCAGCCTTCGAAAAATAAAACTTAGATATGCCTTGTTGTTACGCTTTTTAGGTTACTTTGAAATTAAAAATAATAACACTTATATTACACTAAAATAAATCTGATTATTGTATATTACGATATATTTTAGTTTATTAAATATTAAAATACGCTATTTACCATTAAGTTAAAAATAAATATGGAAATAAATTTCCCCAAATTTTGTTTTCTTAGGTTTCCGAATCGTACAGTTACTGTCAAAGTTTTGTTTTCTTCGGCCAAAAAAAATGCTAATTTCTTATACTAAACATTAGTTTAATTAAAAAATGTTATCTTTAACTTTTCCGAAAGTCACCCTGAACTTTTCTGAAAAATGACTAACTTTTCCTAAAGTTACCTTGAACTTTTCTGAAATACATGTAAAATTAAACTAAACTTGTTTACCTTCTGTAGAGAAGATTTGAAACTAATTTAGGACATACTGACACGCTTGTACTGTTGACACTGTATATTGTGTCAGCGCCAGGGATAGGTGCGTATTATACGTGATGTATTATACATGATTTTCTACAGTATAATACGTACGTATTATACGTAAAAATTTCGAAAATAAGAGGGAGTGGGGGGTTTTCAACGTATAAAACGTATTTTACATAATGTAGAAAACCACGTATTATACGTAGAAAACCTCGAGTTTTCTACATTTACCCATCCCTGGTCACTTGGTCAGCGCATATAAGATCACATGGTATAATATAGACCAATCAGCAACAGAGTTAGGAAGGTTTCAAATAGTGGAGGGGTTACATTTAAGAGAAAGGCAAGGGCGGATCCAGCTAGTGCTTCACGATGTCGATATAATATCGATATCGTCTCGATATCGTCTTGAAAATCAAGACGATATCAAGATGATATTCTAAAAAAAAAATTCGATACATTTTACAAATATAAATATAGGTATATTTTTTACAAATATTTTTAAAATTAATTCTTTATTATTACTTTTAATATTAATTAAATAGTAAAGTTTTCTTAAAGTAGCGCGTTTTAATGATTTATTTATTTATATTTATAATAATATCTTTGGATGCTCCACCGAAGTCCTGCATTCTCGACTGGGTTAACTTTAACTTTTTTGATATAATAATTAAATTATAAGATAAAAATAACAGTCAGTAATTTTTTTAGAAGTTAAATTATAATATTCAATATAAAACAAAAGTAAATACTTTTTTTAAAAAGTTCTTTTTTAATTATATTTATATCGTATTTTAATCTAAAGACTAGGGTAAAATGGTAAAAACACGTTGATTTCTAAAACTATCAAATTCATTTATTCCCAAAAACTGTTTCAAATTAATTACAAAACAGAATTACAATTTTCATAAGAGGACTTCTGAGTGGTGTAAAATATAAATAAAATCAAACTTAATAATCGACGCCTTCTATAGAACTTTTGATTCATTTGCTGTTTTGAGAAACTAATTGCTGAGTGACATTACATTGTTTACAGCACATTCTCTAGTTAGTGATTTGTGATATGCATATAAAAACAATGAGGTGTTAGTTTCAATAGTTTTACTTGCTGGACAGTCTATTTCTTTAACATTTTGTACAACAAATATTTTTTTAACCATTCCTTTTTTTGCACTACCTTTCATGTAGATAGTTTTTGCTGCTCGTAGTGTTTCTTCAAGAATGATAGGTAGCTTATCCAGTACCGAATTAAGGCAAATTGAGACCCAGGGCACAACAATTTTTTGAGGCCCCCTCCCTCCTTTTTTGTAAAATTAAAGTACAATGTTAAAAACACAAACTTATGTATTATTTTATAATAATTTTATTTTAAAAGGTTAAAACATGAATTATCAAATACATAAAAAGTAACTTAAATTTAAATATTACCCATTCTTTTTCGTGACATTTATCCAAAATGGTAGCGGACTAGTTATCAGTTATAGCTCTTGATAAATGGAAAATAATCTATATTAATAAAATCAGAGTTTTGTCTGTACATTGCACAGAACTTGGAAATTTGTGTTTATTTTTTCGTTTCAAGTAGTAACAATTCCAAAAATGCTGTTTAAAAAAATTATGTATGTTTGTATGTATGTATGTATGTATGTATGTATGTATGTATGTATGTATGTCCGCGATATTTTGTCCGGGCATCACTCAAAAACGGCTCCACGGAATGAAGTTAAATCTTGCAGTCTGTTAGGTATTCGCGTAACTTAAATTTACAGCCAAACCCGACTAAAAAATATTAAGTTTAACGGAAGTTATAACATTTTTACAAAAAAAAAAAAAAAATCAAAAAACCAAGAAATTTAATATTTTTCATTTTTTTATTTTTTTTTTTTATAACACTCTTAAACTCTATGTACATATAGCTTTTTATTTCGACAATAATTGATAAGGGATTAATAATTAAATAATAATTTCTAGCCAAACCCTATTAAAAAATATTTTTTTAAACTGAAATTATGAAACTTTTTAAAAAAAATAGAAATATTAAGAATTACGATATTTATCATGTTTTGATGGATAACACCAACACTCTTTGTGCTTAGCTTTTTTATTATGATAAAAATAATTAAATTAATTCCAATTTCAACATTAAAAATGAAATGGAAAAATAAATTTCAAATTTCTACAAAATTCAAAAATTGAGTATTGCATGTGATTTCGTCACATTTTAGCAGAATTTTGCAAAACTATTATTCTATAACTGAGATAAATTATAAATTGTTATCGGGATAAAAAAATAAAAAAAAATTATAATTGTAACGAATTACTTTGAAGCATAATTGAGTGGTATTGTTGAGGTCTTTGATTAAGATTTTGATGTCGAAAGGATATATTTCAGAATAACAAATTCAAAATGTCAGATACAAATATTTGAGAGTTACTTAATAGTAAAATTAAGAAATACAATATTAAAATATTTAATTCAATTATTTAATGGACACAAATCAATACTTTAATAAAAAATTGAAATTAATTGAACTAAAATTTTAAATTGTGAGATACAACATATTTTTTAAAAATGTGCATTTTCAGATTTGTTTCTTTTATACAATGTTCCTTAATTGACAAAACTTTTAAAATATTTAAAAAGGGAGATTGAACAATTTTTCTAACAATCAAAAATATTCTAAATTTTATCATTATCTAATGTATGTACATGACTTCTAATATTTGTAACTAATATGAAATAAAAATTTTATTAAATAAAATTAATTTCATTTAATTTTAAAGTTGGAATTAAAAACAGATTTTCATAATATATATTATAAATACTCTGTGACGTTGCAATTTTGCACGTCACAAAAATTTCATTTTTTTTAAGACATGAAGCTGCACTGATACTTCCCGTTTGTTTTTCTTTTATTAATATTATTTCGCGTTAAAACAAGTTACCTCGAGAGCAAGGTCCATGAGAAGCTCCACTCCACGAATCGGCCACGATATAGCGTAATAGCAATAATTTCAGATATTTTCTGTCGTTGTTTTCTTTCTTTTTGTATGAAAATCGCTGCTACCTGGAATCGACGAGGAAGACGAGGACGAATTGCTGACACACACACAAACACATCTCACCGTCAGGAATGGCCGAAATACGGAACAAATATTTAGGAAATTAATCCACATCGCTATGCTATTCACTGTCCACATCAGCTTCTGCAAAATAAAAAGAGACTCAACGGGATATCGTTACGTTTTGGAACGACATTTTACCTTCGCCGCTGCAAGACTCAAGCCTTGTTACAGATGAGCACGACGAGGGAAAATTCAACCTGGTTCACCTTTTTGGTAGCGCAAGACTCGAACTTTGTAATCAGATGAGCCTACCGAAGGACACCTTTTTGTTTTGATACCCATCCTAACTAAAAACAAGACTCGGCCAACGCGAAAGATGAGTTCGAGGTTAGGATGACTTGTTATGACATTGCTGCCAACCGTGGATCAAGATTCAAGCCTGGTGACTAGATGAGCTTCATGGCTGGCAACTCTTTTGGCCAGTTCGAGTCTATAGTTAATTCATACTAGTCAGAATTAGCTATTTGCCGAGTTGGATAGAAAATATTCAAAGACTGAAGAAGATACTTAAATTAAACTTAAAGTAGCCCTAGGATTATGCCAAAATGGTGAAGTAAATTAGAATTTAGTTTCGACAAGAATTCAAATTCAAAAGGATTTCGCGCCACTTCCTGTTGACGAGAAAGTGTCCACCAATCAACGCTCAGCAACGTTAGAGGACTCGCCGATAGCCGCTACGAAGATTCCACTCTTGTCTTTTGTTCAGGGTTCTTTATCGACTTTTCTGGCGGAAAAGATTATTGTATTGTAAGATCTTGTTCTTGGCGCAACTTGCCTGACAAATATATATGAGATTTGCGTTCTGATATAAAAGATTTTAAAATTGAATAGACGGCAATTGCCTAAAAATTAGATTAATACTTGGTAAGTTGATTTCAGTACATTTTGACTCAATGTTGCTTAAATTAGTGATAAAACTTGTGTAAAAGTTCAAATTGTCGGTCATATTAATTGTCGAAATTTCAAGTGTTCCTTAATGGCGGAAGCACGCCACGAGAACTGTCGATATAATTTTGATTCCGTAGTGTGGCTGTGAATTTCCGATCGTTCTTGAGAATGTACCGGAACATTAAATTTGTTTTAGCGGGATTTTATCCATTAAAAATTTTGAGTTTAGCCTAAAGTGTCGAATTTTCTTTTCTTTTGAGTGGCCGAATAGTTCCGAGACGCTAGTTTTATAGTTTCGTGCACGCTTGAAACGACATGTTATAGTGTAATTCCATGCCTAGAGAGAGAGAAAGAAAAATTAATATCAAATCCAGATTAGAGATAAATACATTGAGGCGAGAGTGTCTCTGGATTATTCGTCTATTTATTACTGAAGTCCTATATTGAAATATCAGAAATTTCGCGTAATAAAGGAATTAGTTTTCGCCATCGTGGTCTTAGGTTATGTTTCGCGTCGCGACATTCAATCTTTAAAACCAACTATCGTTTATCGAATCGTGGAGTGAACTTATAAGCGTACTGCAATGAACAAGAATCTCGATTATAATTTTCTTTCAATAATCTTTGCTTATCGTAATTGTTAAATTCTTTTTTTTTGTGTTAAAGTCGAAATATTGTAAATAAGTCAAAACATGTATTTGATTTTATTTATCTTTGTAACTTCTTTGGCGATTATCGAGATCCTAGTTCCCAGTTAATTTCGTGTTTCATGAATTTTCTTTGTCAATTTTTTTTTGCTAATCTTGTTCACTATTATTGTTGCTTATACAGATTTGTTGTACACTCGAAGGTTTAATGAGTTAAGAGACGGTCCCTTATCACTTTGTTTAAATGTGACTATTTATCTCTATCGATCTTATTCAATTAAATAGTTCGAATATGTTTAAAAATTGTGATTTGTTTATTTCTAAACTCTCCAATAAGGACGAACCTCCCCACTCTCCCTTGTTTTCAGCAACGCTAGCCGGGGAAATTGAAAGCTCCCCTCTCTCAATTTTAGGAATTTAATTATTTTGGATTTAATGTAAATTTGGGTTTTTCTTGTTTTCGTTGGTAGTTACGATGGCTAACTAGTTAGCCAGGCGCCCAACAAATTTGTTAAGAGTGAATAAATTCTTTTATTTGTTTGTTAAGTTGGTTGGTTTCATGAAATTTTAGATATTGTTAAGTTAAGCTCCTGGAAGAGAATTTATTCACCCTTTTGTTAGATATCGGTTTAAGATTTTGTACATAAAATTGAGAGTTGGGTTGATGCTCATTTGGCGTTAGTTACTTCAGCAGTTGACGAATTATAATTTCGGGGTTTTCGGTAAGTTACAATTATTTTATTTTATTTAAATTTTCTTGTTGTTTTGGAGACCCAATCCCCTTCCCGAAATCAATGGTTCTCACAATGGCGCCCAACGTGGGACTTGCCAAATTTTAAGTTGGAGAGTTCAAAATATTTTTGAATTTGAAATTTCGATTTTTGAGAATTTTATTTAGTTCGTTCGGACATCGGAAATTCACACTTCGGCTAATTTACTACCAAGTGACAAAACCAGAGTTTTGAAGTGTTTATTGGAGACTACTGAATTTATTTTGAAAAATTTATTTCGTCTCGATTGTTTTGATCCCCTTTTAATATTTCTGTTTCTGAATTCTGAAATTGTTTTCTGATTTCGAAATGGTCCTATAAACAGTCAACATTGAAAATTACTTCGAGACTGTTTTGATTTTCAAAAGTATCGTTGAGTTTCAGATTTTTGATTTTTTTTGCAATTCTGATTTGAATTAATTTTGAAATTTATTTCGAGATCATTTTGGATTTCGAAGTTGTTGTTGAATTTCAAACTTGTGGATTTAATTCTGAATTCGATTTTGACTGTTGACTTTTGTTATGTTCGTTTAAAGTTTGCTGACGTTCATTTTTTTTTATGTACTTGAATTGCTGAATTTTGCCGATTTTACTATTTATTTTCCGAATTGCTGATTTTGTTGTTTAATTGAAACTTTACATTTATGATTATGATTTATTATCGAAAATCATAATTATGTACGGTTACTGAACCCCTTTCTGAAATAATTTTGCCATATCTTACCAAAAATTTTACCCGATATACAAAGTAAAGAATATTGGCCGTTTTACAATATTATTGTATCTTAAGATTGCTCATCAATCTTAAATCATGGAGTTCGCGACTATCGCAGAGTTCAAACAATGGGTTTACACACTGTCCCAACCGCAATTAATCAGCGAATTAGAGTATCGGAACCAGTCGTTAAAGGGTATAGTACCGGTACTGAGAGAAAGGTTAATAAAATTCGAAACGGCAAAATTAACGGCTAATGACTCAGGTGTTGGATCAACCAACCCTAGCTCAGAGATAGATCAGGAAAGTACGGAAGCTCCGCGACCACCGTCTCCAAATAGGAGTAATATGGAATACCGTGACGAACATTCGGAAAATGTAGAGGGAGCTGGAGCATCCTTCCACCTCCCCAATTTAGATAACCGTAGCCGTGAGGAGCGTTATCGTGGCGTTCCGGTGGCGTTCCGTCAACTATGACGCAACCCCCACCCCCGAAAACGCCTATTACCGTCACCACACCAACCATGACGACAAACACGACTACCACGACAAATTCTCAGTATCGTTCGCGAATACCGACCACAGCCCCTACCGATCCAACCTGGGCCCATAGAACTCCCATTTTCACCACTAATTCCTCAACTAGGAGGGAAAATTTAGACCACCTTTATCGCGACGCGAATAATAGAAGCTCGGAAAGATTCGAAAGGGAGAATGAAAGCCGACACGATGATAGGCGGTACCCGGACGAAGATCATTATGGTCGTCGAGAAGAAAGTCATCCGTTTGAGACGCCCTTAAGGCAAAATTTTGACCGAATGAATCTCGGACAACCACCGGTTAATCGGAGGTTAGGTGCTTCTCGACCTGAGACATTTAACAGAGGCGAGAATTATTTTCGGAACGGACCCAATGTAAATAATCGGCAAGATTTTAGATATGAGTCTTCAGACAAAAACGCTCATAGAGATTACCGTCACGGAGAGCAGGATTATTTTTCGCAAAGGGATTTTCGTGATTTCGGGACCTTTTGTTCCCCTCCACCACGTGAACATAATAGTAGGAAAGAGAATGACAGAGTACGTTTCGAGGACGATTTCGGATACCCCAAGGGAAACCACGCCCACGACACTCGTAACTCTCAACATCCGGGACACGAACAACATCCCTCAGCAGGTATGAACTGTGGAGGTCTGGGTACTAGTAGCAATCAGCAATATTTTAGAACAGAAAGGCCTACGGCAGGCTATCGCGACGATTATAGCCAAGACAACACCAGGTCATTCCCCAGTGCTCGCTTCGGCGAGAATCAGAATAGAGAGTATCCCAGATACCCCCCCGAATGTCCTTACAATGACAATCCTTTCCGAGACGAACCTCGATATCCGTCAGATAGCGAGTATTATAGAAGGCGCGAGAATCGGCAACGATATCCGACTGGCCGAGAAAGATATAATACGGACGCTACTGCCGCATTCGATATTATGAGGAAGTGGAATATCCGCTTTTCAGGTAACTCTCAGGAAGACGCTGAATCCTTCCTACGGAGGATAGAAGAAGGAAAACACTTCTTTCACATTACGGGAGAAAATTTACTATACGGCTTGCCGTTCTTTCTTTCAGGCATTGCGCTAAACTGGTTTAGAAGCTCAGTGTGTCAGTGGCGGTCTTTCGAAGAATTTACTCATGCTTTCAGGACCCGGTTCGCCGACTCAGACTTCCAGTTTGAGCTCCGCCAAGAGTTACACCGTAGAACTCAGGGCGAACATGAAAAGGTAGCCGATTTCCTGACATGTATGTGGTCCATGTTAGACCGAATAGAGCCACGCCTCTCAGAGCAGGAGGAGGTTAGTTACGCCCACAGAAATTTGTTGCCGCGACTCCAATTGACCATCCGGAGATCGGAAATCTTTTCTAAGGCCCATTTAGAGGATTTAGCGATTGCCGCGGAAAAGACCTATCGAGTGGCGAGGGCCTACACACCCCCACCCACCCCAGAGCGTTCACTTTTGCCTGACTTAGCGTATCGGGACAATAGAATTCGGAAACCTATCAGAAAACGCGAGTCGGTTAACGTTATCGCTGAGTCTGACGAAGACGAAGTGGACGTCGAAGAAATACTGCTCGTAAACGATAAGAAAAGCTTAGATAAAAGTAAAGAAAAGCCGAAAGCTAATGTGAATAGAAAGGTCAATGTCCCGGTTAAAGATACTAAAAATTCGGAAAGCTCAACGTCCACCGCGAAAGAAACTCCGATTACAAGTAATGAACCTAAAGAGAAGGTCGAAACGAGATCCGTCACTTGTTGGAATTGTGACCAGCAAGGTCACCATAGCATCAATTGTACGGAACCTCGTACTATTTACTGTTTCGGTTGCGGAAAGAAAGGTGAAACAAGAATAACTTGCAAGAGTTGCGCGGGAAACTCGAAAGGGAGTCGTTAGACGGGGCAGAACTGATTCCTAATCTCGTGATAGCGCCCCATTCTGACTCCTTATTTCCGGAATGTTCATCCTCAGAAAGTGACCCTTCATTGTTCTCACTTGACCTGAGCTCAGAGTCGCCAGGAACGACCTCGATCGACACCCGGTCAATCCTTAGCGAATTTACGGAAAATTCAGATCTAACCTATCGTGACGAGCCATGGGAATTTTCGGAATTTCCCGAGTGTGAAATCACACAGAAGTTATTAGGTATAGTAGAGGATCCTTTCGAAAGGATACCCGTAAATCTCTCAGAGCCCCTGTATTTCTTAACGATCAAAATAAAGGGAATAGAATATAGGGCCCTATTCGATTGTGGTGCTACCCGAACCTTTATTAGCCCCGAAGGCCTAGAAAAGTTAAGTTCATTGAAATTACCAACTAGAGATTCAAGAGCTAGGGTACAGTTCGGCAACGGTAAAATCGAGGTAGTATCTAAGGAAGTTTTATTGCCCATTCAACTAAACGATAAACGGAGACAACTGTGTGCCAGAGTATATAAGGCCTTACCTTATCCGTTAATTTTAGGGCTAGACTTTATGCGTTCTTTCGAGATAATGGCGAACCACCGAGATAGTACTTGGGCATTTGTAAATAATCTCAGCCAGTGGTACGAATTTGAAGTGGAAGAGCCATCCCTAGACGAGTGTTACGGTATTAAAGAATTAACGAAAGATCAGGCAGATACTCTTGCCGAGTTTTTGAAACAAGAAATCCCGGAAGACACGCGCAAAATCGGATATACTAGTTTAGTCGAGCATCAAATAGACGTAGGCGATAGTGCAGCTATTAAGCAAAGGTATTATCCCGTCTCACCGAAAATTCTGAAGTATATGCACGATGAATTAGATCAGATGATTGCCGATGACGTAGTTGAACCGTCAACTTCAGATTGGTCATCGCCCGTCGTAATGGTCAAGAAACCGGATCAAACGTATCGTGTCTGCTTAGATTTCCGAAAGGTTAACGCAGTAACCAAAAAGGACGCATATCCCATCCCACGAATGGATAATATCCTAGACAAATTGAGGCGCGCACGCTATATCACTAAAATAGACCTGCACAAAGGCTTTTTACAGATCCCCCTTAATCTGAATAGTCGTGAAAAGACGGCATTTACTGTCCCCGGCCGAGGGCTTTACCAATATAAAAGGATGCCTTTCGGACTGACAAATGCTCCTGCGACTTTTCAGAGGTTGGTAGATAAGCTCATTGGTGCAGAGTTAGAGCCTTATGTCTTTGCGTATCTCGACGACATTATTATCGTTACAGAGTCGTTCGAGGAACATTTATATTGGCTGAACCGAGTTCTATCCATTATCAGAAACGCTGGATTAAAATTGAACCTCGAGAAATGCGAGTTTTGTTGCCAACAGGTGCAATACTTGGGCTATGTAGTTAACGAAAACGGATTGCAAGTAGACCCAGAGAAGGTAGCTCCCGTGTTGAACTACCCTGAGCCACGTAACGTTAAGCAACTTCGCAGGTTCCTCGGCATGTCGTCGTGGTATAGACGATTTATACCAAACTACGCGACTGTCGCCACACCCTTAACGTCCTTGTTAAAGAAAATGAAAACTTGGACTTGGGGTGAAGATCAGCAATCAGCGTTTGATCAGCTAAAGAAATGTTTGGTCGAAGCTCCAGTTCTAGCTTGCCCTAATTTTGATGTCGATTTTGTGGTGCAGACAGATGCCAGCGACACCGGTGTCGGAGCAGTTTTGTCTCAAGTCATTGACGATGTCGAGCACGTGATTTCGTTTGCGAGTAGAGTAATGACGTCAGCCGAGAGAAACTATTCCGTGACGGAAAAGGAGTGTTTGGCCGTAGTTTGGGCCATCCAAAAATTCCGAGCTTATTTAGAAGCCTATAGATTTACTGTAATCACTGATCACAGTAGTCTAACGTGGCTGAATAACCTCAAAAATCCGACCGGTAGATTAGCGCGTTGGGCTTTGTCATTACTAGAGTATGACTATACGATTCGTTACCGAAAGGGGTCAGCTCACCTGGTGCCAGACGCGTTATCGCGACTTCACGAATCGTCGGAAACGTTAAACTTGATTAGCGACGCTAAGACTTCTTGGTATTTGAGACGTTATGTAGCTGTAACTGAATTTCCCGGGAGATTTCCGTGTTGGCGTATTTCTGAGAAAAGACTCTATTGTTATCACCCCGATCCCTTCCTTGCCGCGTTAGATCAGGATCTCAATGCATGGAAACTAGTTCCAAGTGATGACCAGCGAGAGGCCATAATCTCGGAGTCCCATGACGATACTCAATCAGGCCACCTAGGAGTACAGAAAACCTACTCCAGAATCGCTCGCGATTACTACTGGCCTAATTGTTTCCGAGAAGTAGCTACGTATGTCCGAAACTGTCCGATCTGTCAGACTTGCAAAGTAGAGCAAGTTGCTCCTGCAGGAATGATGAGTCAGAGAACGATAGAGGAACCGTGGGCCGTAATATCAGCAGACATAATTGGTCCCTTGCCGAAAAGTAAATCCCAATTTCAATATATTCTCGTTATTCAGGACCTCTTTACGAAGTGTATCGAGTGCGCACCCTTGCGATCGGCTAACGGTAAGAAAATCAGCCAAGCGTTTCGTGAACTAGTTACAAACCGATGGGGAGCCCCTCAGGTGATCCTTACAGACAACGGAACTGAGTTCGTGAATAGCACGATCAGATCGTTGGCGAACGAATTCAATATTCACCATTCCACCACCCCCCCGTACCACCCTCAGGCAAACCCTGTAGAAAGGGTGAATCGGACGCTAAAAACAATGATCATCTCTTATATTAAGAAGGATCAAAGAACGTGGGATGAGAACCTCGCTGAATTCCGTTTTGCGTATAATATCGCTTTCCACTCTAGTTTGAAAGCCACTCCTGCATTTCTGAATCACGGTCGCGAGCTGAAGCCCGTTAATTCGTTGCGAAAAAGGGAAGAAAATGCTAACGAGATCGAACCGATTGAACATAAGTCGTGGAACGATCGAATGCGAAGAATGAGTATCGTGAGAGATTGGATCGGAAAGAATCTCGACGATGCTTTTGTTCGGCAATCAAAGCATTATAATCTTCGGAGACGTAAATTTCAATTTCACCTAGGTGACATGGTTTTATCGAGAAATCGGCAACTTTCCAGTAAGGAAAAGAATATTGCGGCAAAGTTATGCTCGAAATTTACGGGTCCTTACAAGATAACGAAGGTAATTTCTCCCCTTGTTTATGAGGTAAGTAACTCGGAAGGTGTTAAGATCGGAAAAATTCACATTCAAGACTTAAAGCCATATCGTTGCTCTTAAGTCAATTCTAAATTTGCGTGTGTAAATGTTAATTTTTCAGATTCCAAGTTCCTAAATTTTCTTCTGCCGAACGAGATGGACCGTTTACTCTCCGGACTATTTACTGAATTGGAAGAATTGTTGCTAAAGATAAAGGCTGAAGCCTTGTGCCTAGAAAATGTTGCCAACAACGCTCAAACGCAGAATAGGTACTTGAATCGTCAGTTTGAAGGACACCGAGAGGAATTGAGGGAACGAGATGAAGAGATTTGTCGATTGACTCAGGAATTGGAGGCCTGTAGGTTAGCCCTCTCAGAAATTGAAGAGCCATGTTCTAGTCCCAATGGTAAAGTGGATTTAGAGGCCGGTCCATCTGGTGACACCGCCTCTTATAAGAGAGTCAAAATGACTCTCACTCTAGACGCCTACACCCAGACAGATAACTCAACAGCAGCTCCCATTGAGGTTGTAGATGTCATACCACTAGAACTACTCCCAGTAGCCCAAGAAGCTGTCCCAGTTCCCGCTCCGGTCTTTGAACCAGAATTGCAAGCTGTTCCGGTTCCCGCTCCGGTCTTTGAACCAGAGTTACCAGCTGTTCCGAGACTCAGGGGAGTCTTCCAGCTTCCAGTATGTAACATTGAGCCGCAGCCAGAAGAACAACCTGCACAAGTGGTCCCAGAACCAGATCGACGCCGAGCACGTCACGCCAGGCCAGAACCGGAGGTTGACCAGGACATGATAGAGCAGGAACCCCGTCCTGTTCCGATGAATGACGGTAGATCGGTTCCCCGGTTGGAAAGGTTCGTAAGGTTAGAGGGGTGCTGGAATTGTCTAGAGGAAAACCATCGCTATCCTAGTTGCTCAAGACCCTTCAACCGAAGGTTCTGCTACCATTGCGGGTACAATGGTTATAAATCATCCGATTGCCCAAACTGTGCGGCTAGGAACCGCCGCTGACTCTACCCCTCAGTGTAACCTTTCAAAGAGCTTGTAGATCGTAAATACCTCCTAGAAAATGTTCATTTTAGTTTAGATCCAAGTTCTTATTTTTTTTATATTATTATTTTTTTTTAATTTTTACAGTCCCTCTTCTTTATTAGCCGACTTAAATTAGAGGCCAATTAGCCGACAAGGGTTTGTTTATATTCATTTTTTTTTATTACTATCTTGACTGTCTGATAAGGGTAACCGATGGTATCGTATTAATTGATAATAATTTTTTTTGTTTTATGCTTAAGGAGCTATATTTTTTTTTTTCCTTAACTTGCGCCAGTGGTACCCTTTAGAATTTGAAGAAAAGGACTCCCAGACAAGCCTATAACCTCCTATTAGAGTCAAGCCTTTTGAGATTATTTTTGCTGACACCTGTATTCACGTACCCACGTGCCATTTTGATATTTTTTTTATATGACAAAAGTCTACCTCACTAATGGTGATTCGCCGAGATTAATTAGTGTTAATAAAACAAAATATTCTTCATAATTATTGTTTATTAATTTTCACCCTGTTGCCTGGTTTAGTCACTTAAGTTTGTTAAAGTAAACAAAACAATTTAATTTATTTATTTTAAAAACATGTTGAATCCTTCTAGTTACGCTAGTGACCGTTCGTTAAGTGGAGTGCTACCGCTAGATTTGAGTCGAAATCATGGTGAAATCAGCTTATTTAATAATGGCTAAGGGGTTATTAGTGCAACTTCATCTAACTTTAGCTTTGTTTGTTTAAATTTAGTTATCAGTTTATTCGGTCATGTACGTTTCGTTACGGCCTAGTTCGGCCTCCCCCAAGGAGGGAATAGTTGTGACGTTGCAATTTTGCACGTCACAAAAATTTCATTTTTTTTAAGACATGAAGCTGCACTGATACTTCCCGTTTGTTTTTCTTTTATTAATATTATTTCGCGTTAAAACAAGTTACCTCGAGAGCAAGGTCCATGAGAAGCTCCACTCCACGAATCGGCCACGATATAGCGTAATAGCAATAATTTCAGATATTTTCTGTCGTTGTTTTCTTTCTTTTTGTATGAAAATCGCTGCTACCTGGAATCGACGAGGAAGACGAGGACGAATTGCTGACACACACACAAACTCAAGCCTTGTTACAGATGAGCACGACGAGGGAAAATTCAACCTGGTTCACCTTTTTGGTAGCGCAAGACTCGAACTTTGTAATCAGATGAGCCTACCGAAGGACACCTTTTTGTTTTGATACCCATCCTAACTAAAAACAAGACTCGGCCAACGCGAAAGATGAGTTCGAGGTTAGGATGACTTGTTATGACATTGCTGCCAACCGTGGATCAAGATTCAAGCCTGGTGACTAGATGAGCTTCATGGCTGGCAACTCTTTTGGCCAGTTCGAGTCTATAGTTAATTCATACTAGTCAGAATTAGCTATTTGCCGAGTTGGATAGAAAATATTCAAAGACTGAAGAAGATACTTAAATTAAACTTAAAGTAGCCCTAGGATTATGCCAAAATGGTGAAGTAAATTAGAATTTAGTTTCGACAAGAATTCAAATTCAAAAGGATTTCGCGCCACTTCCTGTTGACGAGAAAGTGTCCACCAATCAACGCTCAGCAACGTTAGAGGACTCGCCGATAGCCGCTACGAAGATTCCACTCTTGTCTTTTGTTCAGGGTTCTTTATCGACTTTTCTGGCGGAAAAGATTATTGTATTGTAAGATCTTGTTCTTGGCGCAACTTGCCTGACAAATATATATGAGATTTGCGTTCTGATATAAAAGATTTTAAAATTGAATAGACGGCAATTGCCTAAAAATTAGATTAATACTTGGTAAGTTGATTTCAGTACATTTTGACTCAATGTTGCTTAAATTAGTGATAAAACTTGTGTAAAAGTTCAAATTGTCGGTCATATTAATTGTCGAAATTTCAAGTGTTCCTTAATGGCGGAAGCACGCCACGAGAACTGTCGATATAATTTTGATTCCGTAGTGTGGCTGTGAATTTCCGATCGTTCTTGAGAATGTACCGGAACATTAAATTTGTTTTAGCGGGATTTTATCCATTAAAAATTTTGAGTTTAGCCTAAAGTGTCGAATTTTCTTTTCTTTTGAGTGGCCGAATAGTTCCGAGACGCTAGTTTTATAGTTTCGTGCACGCTTGAAACGACATGTTATAGTGTAATTCCATGCCTAGAGAGAGAGAAAGAAAAATTAATATCAAATCCAGATTAGAGATAAATACATTGAGGCGAGAGTGTCTCTGGATTATTCGTCTATTTATTACTGAAGTCCTATATTGAAATATCAGAAATTTCGCGTAATAAAGGAATTAGTTTTCGCCATCGTGGTCTTAGGTTATGTTTCGCGTCGCGACATTCAATCTTTAAAACCAACTATCGTTTATCGAATCGTGGAGTGAACTTATAAGCGTACTGCAATGAACAAGAATCTCGATTATAATTTTCTTTCAATAATCTTTGCTTATCGTAATTGTTAAATTCTTTTTTTTTGTGTTAAAGTCGAAATATTGTAAATAAGTCAAAACATGTATTTGATTTTATTTATCTTTGTAACTTCTTTGGCGATTATCGAGATCCTAGTTCCCAGTTAATTTCGTGTTTCATGAATTTTCTTTGTCAATTTTTTTTTGCTAATCTTGTTCACTATTATTGTTGCTTATACAGATTTGTTGTACACTCGAAGGTTTAATGAGTTAAGAGACGGTCCCTTATCACTTTGTTTAAATGTGACTATTTATCTCTATCGATCTTATTCAATTAAATAGTTCGAATATGTTTAAAAATTGTGATTTGTTTATTTCTAAACTCTCCAATAAGGACGAACCTCCCCACTCTCCCTTGTTTTCAGCAACGCTAGCCGGGGAAATTGAAAGCTCCCCTCTCTCAATTTTAGGAATTTAATTATTTTGGATTTAATGTAAATTTGGGTTTTTCTTGTTTTCGTTGGTAGTTACGATGGCTAACTAGTTAGCCAGGCGCCCAACAAATTTGTTAAGAGTGAATAAATTCTTTTATTTGTTTGTTAAGTTGGTTGGTTTCATGAAATTTTAGATATTGTTAAGTTAAGCTCCTGGAAGAGAATTTATTCACCCTTTTGTTAGATATCGGTTTAAGATTTTGTACATAAAATTGAGAGTTGGGTTGATGCTCATTTGGCGTTAGTTACTTCAGCAGTTGACGAATTATAATTTCGGGGTTTTCGGTAAGTTACAATTATTTTATTTTATTTAAATTTTCTTGTTGTTTTGGAGACCCAATCCCCTTCCCGAAATCAATGGTTCTCACAACTCTTATGATAAATATAACATAATGCACTGAGAGAAATAGATGGTAAGAACTTTACTATCTTTGATGGTAGAGAGGTTATGTTACACTCTACCATCAGAGATACTACACCGTACCATCTAGATGCTACATCGTACCATCCACACGGAAAAAAAAAGTTTATTGATATTTACAAAACTTTTTTTGGACTCTTGGATACATGAAAAAGTTTTGTGAAAACTCTTATAGCAAGGTTTGTATGAATTACTAAATTTGTTCATATATATTATACCTAAATTCCGTTAATTATACAAAATGAAGCAATAGTATTTCTATCGGGGAGTTTGTAAGAATTCTAGAGGAGTTTTGTAAAACAGAACCATGCAGAAAAGAAAATAGAATGACTCATCAGTTGTCTGATGAGACTGTGAACGCTTCCCCTTCTCTGGTTACTAGTAGGTGTGGTATTTTGACTGTTGTTGGTGAGATGCAAGGTGATTGGTCGAAAGTTGACGATTCGCAAACATACATACATACATAATTAATTTAATATTTTATTAATACCTTAAACGCAAGTAAACGCATAGAAACGAATATTTTAAAAAATCCTAGCGACGCTGAGATTCGAACCCTGATTTTCTAAACCGAACGCATATAACGAGTCAGACGCACTACCACGGGGCCATTGAGGCTAATGATTTGGATTTCCAAGTACTCGGTGACCTCTAGTTCTGGCATGTGCCATTTAAATAAATTTTCACCAAACGAGGAAATGGCAATTCCTTTTGAGTATCTTTTGTTAATTACTTATTTTAGAGATAAAGATATTTTTTAGAAAAATAATATTGTAGAATCTTATAAAAATAATCAAAATAAATATCAAAATTGAAGTGAAATAATATTTGAATTCAAGAGGAATTTTTAGTTTTCATCTAATCTTTGTAAAATTATGAAATAATAAGAACTAAAAACATTTCTATTATTTAAGTTTAACATCTCATTTCAATCATGTGAAACAGTAATAACTTATTTCTGGTAAAAATTGACAAAAGTTTAGTCTAGTTAAATTTAGTATAACAATAGTTATTAGCAAATTATTAATAAAATAATTAAATAAGTTAAGTATCTCCAAAAAGTTGTTTTTCAAATAATTTTAGACTACATGTATTTTTTTGTTTGTCTGAAAAAAAAATTTTCATGAAGTTATAAAGATTTTAATTTTTGAAACTCTCGTTTACTTGAAATTTAAGAAAAAACCTTTTAAGTGTAATAACTTTTTAAATAATTTGGATATCTTTTTTTTTTTTCAGGATCGGCCTGAAATAGTTGTTAGTTGCTCCTCTTCAAAGGATGTAAAAAAAGTTGCTCTTGATATTTTTCTATATTTCTCGTTTTTTCAACAAATTTCGTTAAAACTCGATAAAAAGCTAATTTTTAGAAAACTTTCCAGTGTTTTTGGGTGAAAATAAGCAAATAATTTTAGAAAACGTGTAATTTATCAGAAACGTTTATATCTTAAACGTATCTAATTTTTATTTTAATTGAATTTTTTACATATTTTTTTAACTCCTTTCGTTAAAAATTCAAATTAAGAAATGGTTTTAGCTGAATAAAAATATTATTAAAGTTAATTTCACCAAATTTTAAATTATCAAGTTTCACATTTCTTAGAAAAAATTATGTTGTGTCAAAATTTGTTGTCAAATAATAATTATTTAACATTTTATGTTTTTTCTTTGAATCTAGTGGAAATATGTAATTTTTATCCAATCTTGACAAATAATAGCTCATTTTTCTCTTTAAAACGTTATTTGTTGGCTTTTGTTGAATAACATTGTCTTTAAAAATATATCTAAATCAAATCTTATTTATCCAATAACTTTTGAATAAAATATTTTAAAAAATCCAACCAATAAACCAATATTAACCAACATTACCTGTTTATCAAAAGCAAGTGACTTTTAAAAAATTAAAGATATTGTAAAGTTTCATTTTCTGTTTTTCCGTAATTTTTTTTCAGACATTCTTTGAAAATTACTTTTTATTTAAACTAAAACTAGAATATTAAACATTAAAATACAAAATAATTAAAGAAGACATTGGATTAAAAATTGTTTGTATTGGAAGTATAAACAAATCATAATTTATATTATGAATACAAAAATTTAAAGTATTTCCCTTTTTCTATTAGTTTTAAACAGTTGCTAAAAGTTTGTTGTAACAGATACTAATAACAATAACATTTTCTATGTTGCATTGAAACATAGAAATCCTTTGAAATTCAACTGTGATAGACACACGGCACACTGTTAACTGCGCGCGCGAGCGCAGTCAAATATTTTACGAAACTCATTCGTAACTCGTACAAATGGACATTTTAATATTTAGAACGGGCAAGTTTAGAATAAATGAAAAGTATATATTTGAAATTCTGTTAAAATAATTTATCAAATTAGATTTTCCAAAGAAAATAAATCTATTTTGTACTTTCCACAAAATAATTTGATAACTTTTGCTGAATTAGTTTTATATGAATTACAGAAGTTTTTTTTACAGGCCTGTTTTATAAAATGTACAGAAAGTTTCGTAAATAGTTTAGAAAAGTTTGACATTAAGAGCAGAAAATTTAGTAAACAATACGAAACTTTGTTTTGTAAAGCGATTTATCCAAGACTACTGAAATAATTTTGTAGTATTCGAAAAACTTTTTTTTTCCGTGCAGATGCTATCAGATGCTAACCCGTACCATACAGATGCTATCTCGTACCATCTAGATTCTTGTCCGTATATTTAAGATCAGATATGGTATCTGGTACCATCTAGATGGTATCCCGTAGTATCTATTTCTCTCAGTGTGTAAACAAAACAGTACAAAACTATTAATTTTCGTAAGATTTTTGCTTTTCTGGTCCTTTTTAAGTGAATTATACTTATGAATATAAATTATCCTTTAATATGAGACTATTCTTAAGAGATTTTTAAATTATTTTTAAAGATGAATGATTGCTTACTTTGACGTGACACATCTCAGAAACAATATCGTAGAAAATAAACAAAAACAGAATAAAATAAAACATTTATGAATTTTATAAATTATTGTAAAGAAGATTTTGAGCAATGTAAAGATAAAACTTGAAATGTATCAGTAGGAACTAAAACCCTTTGAAGACGGGTACGACAGCTAGTTTGTTAATAAACATAGGTTCCAAAATTTGTTTTAAAAAGTTATTTTAAAAAACTGATTTCGTCATATTAACTATAATGCACTGTTTGTATTCTAGCCAGTCGCTATTTTGAATAATACGCTAGCGGCCAAAATTGTGGGACCGCTTACAAAAATGGTATTAAAAACATGTCCCCTTTAAAATGTTCATAATTTTCATTAATAGAAACGGAGATTGAAATTGAGAAAGACAGGTGAATTTTTCGTTTTTTTCGTATTTTAATTTTTCAAGTTTGGTGGGCTGCATTTTCTAGAAAAGTAATGCGAAAAATTTTAAATTACACGGAGAAAAGTGGATAGAAAAGGCCTTGACTTTAATAGTGAGACTTACTAAACAGCCGTTGTGTTAAAAAAGCATTAAATTCTAAAGAAATTATTGTCCTGAAATATTTGAATAAAAATTAATTTTCAAACTCTATTTGTAACTTTTGACAATAAATTAAGTAATTAAATAACAAATTTAGGTAAAAAACATTGTTTAAATACAATTAACATGTAAATCCCATAAGAATGTAAGTTAACTTTCGAAAAAGTTAAAGTTAACTTTTGGAAAAGTTAAAGTTAACTTCACGTACATTTAATCACGTTTAGTTACTTGCATTAAACTGGTACAGTGCCAGTATGTGCATAGGGGAGAGGAGGAAAGTAACAAAAATCAGTTATTTTTTTATGATAACATCAAAACTATTTGTCGGATAAGTTCTGTAAACATACTAATCGAAAGCTTGGACCTTCAGCTATTAAATAAAATTGGAATTAAACATAAATAATAATTAGATAGTCAACAGCAGGACTTTTTAATCAGCTCTTTGTTTGTTACTTTCCTCCTCACCCTTGAGGTGGAAAGTAACAGCACGAAGGAGGAAAGTAACACTTAAAAATTAAGGCTAACATTTCAAATATAAAACTGCTATTAATTAAAATTATTTTTATTATGAACATATAAAAAAGACAAAGTAATATTAACTACATTTTGTACATAATTGGCACATATTTTTACACTTTTTTGTAATCAAGCTTTTTTTATCTATTTAATATTCGTTCCACAGCTATGACGTTAAAAAGTATCGTTTTTAAAAAAAAAATTCCAATCAAAAGTTCAATATTTCATCATTAAAATATGAAATCAACATATAAAATCACATAGTTATAAAAAAGGAGGATGTTTATAAAAATAAAGCATGGGGTGAGGAGAAAAGTAACAACGTGTTACTTTCCACCTCACCCCTCTTTTCCTTGGATCTCAAAAAACAAGTTTAAATTACAAAAAAGTTTTTTATATTTTTTAATTAAACACAAGTACAACCTAAAGGTAGATAATTAAGCTTCAAAATTACGAAAAGCACGGAATATCTATGAAATCAAAGAAATATGATATTTTGAAAATTTAGGCAAAAACTTACTTTTATCGTAATTTTTGCACAACATGTCAATATCAGACATACGGTTCCCAAACCAGCTCGCGCATGATATAGGGAAGGTAGAGGGGGTAAAACTGGACAAAAAATTACTTTGGGACCATGTCTCTTCGCTGATTGGTTTAGAAGTTATAAGCGTTGTTACTTTCCACCTCTGTTACTTTCCTCCTCGGTCTCCCCTATTTTTTTTTTCAACAGTATGATGTACTGGCCCTGTACTTGCATTATAATCTTACTATGTACTCAAATTTCCAAATTATTTTTCAAGATGCTAGATTAGTACGACTTTGGTATGACTCCATATTTATTTAGTACGCGTACTAACTGAAAATCTTAAAGTTTTTATGAATTACATACAAGTGTAATACTAGTACGATACAAGTACGTCATACAAATGTAATAAAAAGGTACATACATACTGGCACTATTATGGCCTATTTACAGCTTCGAAAAAAAAAATTTTTTTGCATGAGAGTAAAGAGTTCACATACACAGTCTGTCCTCTTCCCTCCAATGCGAAAAAAAAAATTTTTTTCGAAGGTGTAAACAGGCCATTATAGTTTAGAATCAGTACTTCAAAAATCAGTATCATTAAGTTACGGTCACACCTCGACAACTGCCTGCCTGCGCAGGCAGCCGATATGAGATAAAGGGAGAGAAAACATTCAAATTTCTATTTCTGTCCTCTGTTATCTCATATCGGCTGCCTGCGCAGGCAGGCAGTTGTCGAGGTGTGACCGTACCTTTATACTCGTATATAGTAGTAGTATAATGCAATGGTACATATTGTACGCTGGTTATCTGGGTAGATATACATTATACATTTGACATTTAAATTACCTAGCTTTCTACGTTTTCTACGTATATTACGTGGGAAATGCGCATTCCAAAGAAATTACAAACTGATAAAGGTAAAGAATTTTACAATTCGCAATTTGAAGAATTAATGAGAATTTATAAGATCAACCTATATTCAACCTATATAGTAATCTCAAAGCATCCAATTGTTTAGAGATTTCTTTCGAATAAGTTAAAGTTAACTTTTGGAAAAGTTAAAGTTAACTTTAGAAAAAGTTAAAGTTAACTTTCGAAAAAGTTAAAGTTAACTTTCGGAAAAGTTAAAGTTAACTTTTGGAAAAGTTAAAGTTAACTTTTGAAAAAGTTAAATTGTGAAAAAGTTAAATACAATTAACATGTAAATCCCATAAGAATGTAAGTTAACTTTCGAAAAAGTTAAAGTTAACTTTTGGAAAAGTTAAAGTTAACTTTCGGAAAAGTTAAAGTTAACTTTTGGAAAAGTTAAAGTTAACTTTTGGAAAAGTTAAAGTTAACTTTTGGAAAAGTTAAAGTTAACTTTTGAAAAAGTTAAATTGTGAAAAAGTTAAATGCAATTGACATGTAAATCCCATAAGAATGTAAGTTAACTTTCGAAAAAGTTAAAGTTAACTTTTGGAAAAGTTAAAGTTAACTTTTGGAAAAGTTAAAGTTAACTTTTGGAAAAGTTAAAGTTAACTTTCGGAAAAGTTAAAGTTAACTTTTGGAAAAGTTAAAGTTAACTTTTGGAAAAGTTAAAGTTAACTTTTGAAAAAGTTAAATTGTGAAAAAGTTAAATGCAATTAACATGTAAATCCCATAAGAATGTAAGTTAACTTTCGAAAAAGTTAAAGTTAACTTTTGGAAAAGTTAAAGTTAACTTTTGGAAAAGTTAAAGTTAACTTTTGAAAAAGTTACATTGTGAAAAAGTTAAATGCAATTAACATGTAAATCCCATAAGAATGTAAGTTAACTTTTGAAAAAGTTAAAGTTAACTTTTGGAAAAGTTAAAGTTAACTTTTGGAAAAGTTAAAGTTAACTTTTGAAAAAGTTAAATTGTGAAAAAGTTAAATACAATTAACATGTAAATCCCATAAGAATGTAAGTTAACTTTCGAAAAAGTTAAAGTTAACTTTTGGAAAAGTTAAAGTTAACTTTCGGAAAAGTTAAAGTTAACTTTTGGAAAAGTTAAAGTTAACTTTTGGAAAAGTTAAAGTTAACTTTTGAAAAAGTTAAATTGTGAAAAAGTTAAATGCAATTAACATGTTAATCCCATAAGAATGTAAGTTAACTTTCGAAAAAGTTAAAGTTAACTTTTGGAAAAGTTAAAGTTAACTTTTGGAAAAGTTAAAGTTAACTTTTGGAAAAGTTAAAGTTAACTTTCGGAAAAGTTAAAGTTAACTTTTGGAAAAGTTAAAGTTAACTTTTGGAAAAGTTAAAGTTAACTTTTGAAAAAGTTAAATTGTGAAAAAGTTAAATGCAATTAACATGTAAATCCCATATCGAGTGTTTTTGTGAACATTAATAAAGTGTTATCTTAAAAGGTTAGGTATTAGTTTTCCTGAAAAAAAAACAATTTTTATTTTATCCAAAGTAATTTATAATTATAAAATATAAATATTATATAATTTAAACATTTAGTAAAATAAAAAAACTTTTGGCTGTTACTATACACCAACTTAACAAAATAAAATAGTGCTATCTTAACCACAGTATTTTTTTTTTAGAATAGATTTTTTTATAAACAATAAATATAAAGTCATAAGAAATATTGTAATATAAAAGGAAAAGAAACCTAAGTGTTTTTAAAAAATTCTTTTCGGATATGAATAATTAAAAAAAGGTGCTGCAACGCAGCATTTTTTGTTTTTTGGTTGGCGAACCTGACTGCTGACAACATAAAGTACAGGCATAAGTGCGATTGGTCAAAATACACACGTTGATTAGAAATGCTTTTAATAAATTAATTTTAAACATATTTAAAAAATGTATTTATACTTTCTTTATATAAAATATATTTCATGAAGTTTATTTTTTCTTAAACTAAAATTATTTAATCATAATAAATATGTTAAAAGATAGTAATAATGTGACGCGTTCTGAAGAAAGGGACCTAAGAAGTAAAAAATCGTTTTTCGGTTTATTGATGTTTTAATTTAATCAAAGGTTCCTTTTTTATTATCTAAAGTCTGAAAAGGTTTTTATTTAATAATTTTTAAGTTATAACAATTCAAATCTCTCGATTTGTACAGATTACCATGCACGCTCGACTTTTGTTTTCGCTCTCCTGGAAAATAACCAATTTCCTTCTTAGGTCCCTTTCTTCAATTTCTAAAAATTTCAAATAACGCGCGCATTATGAAAGCATGCGTACTTGCGTTTGACATTATAGCTCCAGGACGTATGTAAACAAATATGATGGCCGGATCTTTTAGGTTATGTCTAAAAGGTCAGCTTTGTACGCTTTATAATACCGATAATATCATTATATTATTACACTTATCATTATTTACAGCATATTTGATAATTCTTTTTTAATATAATTGTTGATATGAAATTTATAATATATAGACTGCTCAGCGCTTAGGAATGTTAAAAAAGACTTATTGTTAATATTACATGTACAATCCATTGTATGTGATTCGATAAATGAGCTGTAAAGAATGTAGTAGCTCTTCGAAATTGTTTTCTAAATTTATATATTGAAACTGTAGAATTTATTCTAGGTGTTATTCAAATAAACCCTACTACTATCAATGTGTTTTTACTACTTTACCTAATCCTTTACTTTCTAATAAGAAATTTATAAGTGAAATATTTATTTATCGGACCAAATATTTTCATCATTAAACGTTAAAATTTACTATGTGTTACGTAAAGCGATTTATTTTCATAGTGTCACAATACAAAATACAATTAAATTTTTTACAGTTCTAATGCATTTTCTGTTGGTGGAGAGTAAATTATGTATTTTACAACTGTAAAATTTAGTACATTTGTACTGAAAGGAGAAGGTAAATTTTAAAACGATGTGAGAATTTCATCCTCCTCTCCTTGTCCCTTTCTATTTCATGCGTCATTAACTGCGATAGAGGAAGAGAAAAATAGCAAAACTCTTTGGCTTAAGCCCAAAGCACAACGAATACGGTTACGGGATCAGGGCATGAGATAATAAAGGACAGAGACTGTTTCTGTCCTTTTCTGTCTCATGCTCTGGTCCCGTAAGCGTATTTTTATCTGCTTAGGCCTTTAGGGGGATCGTGGACCTTTCTTTTTAAGCTAGACCGAATATACATCGCTTGAGTATCCGTTCACATTGGCCACGCGCATCTCGTTGCGCACCATACGTCAAGTCAGGCCCAACGTGACCCACCCCCTTATCCACACGCTAATCTGGCGCGGTATTTCACTATTCTTCAGTCTCTCGCGGTTTTCATTATGATTTTCCAAATTTGAGATCATATATGCAAAAGAGGGTGGTGGGTTGTATTTTGAAAATTTAAGTCCCAATACATTTTGGGGTTGGTAGGTGGGTGGTGGGTGGGTGGGGGGTGTCAGGCATATGATACATACATTGAAAACATATACTAGGTGGACAGTGGGTGGTAGTACCAAAGACATGTAACTTATTTCTAAGATAAAAGTTTACAACAATTTATTGTTTATGCAAATTCTACACATGGATGGGGTCATAAACACATGCAATTAGTCCTAAGGTAAAAGTTAACAACAATACACAGTTTATGCAAATTAGAAAGGTTAAGATTTTAAGTTAAACTTGGTGCGATTCGATTGCAGCGCCGTCTATGGAGAAATCCCCCGCTTGAAAAACCTAAAAGTAGAGGTAACTTTTAAATTCCCGCGCAAAAGTAAGGGTAAAAATTTAAAATGACGTAGGAGAATCCCCAAGACAATGCCGAATTATGGTAATACCGTCTAATGGTAGCCGATTTCGGAAATCTACCTTACCGTCAAGCAAGCAAGTAATCTGCATTACCGACACACACACACACACACGCGAAATCTGCATTACCGACCGACGGTAATTTATCAACAAAACCGCTAAAAATCCACTGCAGGTAACTGACTAGGGCGCCACCTGGTGGCGAAAATCGAAACTGTGGCCTCGTACTCTCATAGTTATACTACTACTCATAATACTGTTTCGAACAACAGACGATTGTTTAGAACTTATTTAACACTGTTTGGAACTGGTTCAAAACCGTTTAAAATTGTTTGAAACTGATAAGAACTGGTTAGAAATTGTTTAAAATTGATGAGAATTAGTACAAAACTGTTTAGAACATGTTTAAAATTGTTTATAACATATTCAAAAATTACCACAATCGCTTAAAAGTGATTAGAATTCGTTCAAAACTCTATAGAACTTGGCTGAAATACTTTAGAACTAGTTAAAAAAAATTTAAAGCTTATTTAGAACTATTTTAGACTGTTTAGAAATTATTTATTTAAGAATGTTTATTACTCATTTGAAACTGTCAATAGATAGTTTCAATCTGTTTAGAAATATTTAGAACAACTTTAAACTACTACAATGACTATAATTTATTTAAAAATGTTTAAAACTCTGTCAATATCTAGTTATAAACAGTGGCGTAACTGTTAAGGGGCAAAGTGGGGTAATGTCCCGCGGCCATGGAGCTCAGAGGGCCCTTGGTCAATTCTAATAGATCTTTATTATTAAAAAAAAAAAATTATATAAATAAATAAAATAAATCAAATCTTGCAAATTAATTGAAAAAAAAAATGAAATCAATTTAAAAATGGGAAAAAGTAATTTAAAAAATCATAGAAATGTTTTAAAAATAAAGAAAATAATTTAAATTTGAGAAAATATTTGAAAATTAAGATAAATAATATAAAATTGAAGAAAATCATTAAAATTTGTAAAAATAATTAAAAAAACTACATAATTTATTTTAAATGAAGAAACGTTAAAGAAAAATTCAGAAAAATACTGAAAACTTTCAAAAGTTAATTGAAGAAAAAAGAAAATAATTCAAAATTAGAGAAAATAATTAAAAAAATATAATTTAAAATTGAGAACTATTTTTAAATAAAAAGAAATAGTTAAAAACTTTTTAAAAATTATGAAAAATAACGAAAGTAATCAAAAATTGAAGAAAATAATATAAATAGTAATAAAAATAATTGAAAATTGAATAAAATAATGGAAATGTCAGACAAATAGTTTAAAGTTTTTGAAATTATGAAACAAATGAAAAAATTAAAAATTTACGAAAATAAATATTGAAAAATAATTGAAAAAATGATTTTAAAATTTGAAACTTGAAGTAAATATAATATAATATAATGCAAATAATCATAAGTTGTAAAAAATAAATGATATTTGAGTGAAATAAATGAAAATATTACAAATTTTTTTAAAAAAAAAAGAATAATTGAAATTTGAAAAAAATACATGAAGATTTAAGTAATTAATTGAAAAAAATGATACTAACTAAAAATTGGAGAAAAGAATTGAAGAAAGCTAAAAATAATTGAAATTCACGATAATTAATAACCCAAATTTGGAAATTATGATAACAAATGAAAGTATCTAAGTGACAATTGAAGAAAATAATTGGATTTTAGAAATATACTTAAAAATCTTTAAAAATACTTTTAGAGAATGAGAAAAATAATAAAAAACGAGGACAATAATTGAAAAATGATAAAATTAATTCTAACTTAAAAAATACCATTGAAATATATTAAAAATAATTTAAATATGAAATATTGAAAACAGTAAATGAAATTTGAGGTAAATAATTGAAAAAATCATAGAATATATGTTTAAAAAAAGAATATAATTACAAAACTACTTAAAAAATGTTTAATTAAAGATAATAATTAAAAAATCGTAGAAACAATCGAAAACTGTTGAAAATAATTGAAATTTCAGATAAAAATTGCAATTTTTGAAAATTATCCCAAAATAATGAAAGTAATTAGAAGTTGAAGAAAATAATAGAAAGATTTCAGAATTTATTTTTAAGCATAAGAAAGTAATTTGAATTTGACTTTAAGTCGATTACAGTTTGATTATTATTAATCTTCTTCATGTTTATATTTTATATGTTATATTATATTTTATATTGAGTTGCATACATTTAAAAACGTGAATTAATTGAACTTTTGATCAATGTAAATTCACATTAACTGAAATTCGTAGAAACTAAAATTCGCTATAAATTTAAAAATTAGAACATTTTGAAAAGGTGAAATATTATTTAAAATTTTAAATTTAAAAAGAAAAAACATCTAGTGACAAATGTCAGATGTTGACAGAATGAATGAATTAAACTTGTAAATTATTATATATAATTGGGGCTTCATTTTCCTTTTTGTCCCAGGGCCCTTGCCCTCCTAGTTACCCCACTGGTTACAAACTGTTTAGAACTATTTCAAAACTGTTCAAAACTAGTTTAAAACTGGTTTGAAGCTGTGCAGAATCATTTTGAATTACTTAAAACATTTTAGTAGTTATTTCAGTCAGTTTACAACTTCTTTTAATTTATATAAAATTGGATATAAACTGTTTTAAACTTTTTGAAACTACTTAAAACTTTGAATAACTTGAAACTGTTCAGAACCAGTTTTAAACCGGTTCGGAACTGTTTTGAACCATTTAGAATTAGAATTAGAATTAGAAAACAAATTGTTTAAAACTATTTAAAAATCCTTAAAATTGTTTATTCGTTGAAAACTTTTTAAAAATGGTTTAAAACAGTTTAGAACAATTATCACTTATTAAAAACTTTTTAGACTTGTTTAAAACTAATTGAAAGATGTTTATAATTGTTAACGACTACTAAAAACTATTTAGTTGTTTGAAACTATTTAAAAATAATTGAAAACTGTTTCTAATTTTTTAGAACTACTGAATACTGTTACAACTTGTTTATAACTATTTGAAACTAATTCGAAATCAAAAAAACTTTTTGGAACTATTTTAACTGTTTAGAAATTGTTTATAATTATTTGAATCTAGTGTAAACTGTTGAGAACTTGTTTGAAAGTGGTTGCAATTGTTTGAAATTTTTTGTAATTGTTTAGAACTGCTTGTATAGAAACAATATTTGGAGCAATTTACGACTATGTAGAACTTGTTCAAATCTCTTTATAAGAGTTTACAAAATATCTAGAATTATTGAGATACTACTTTAAACTGTTTACAACTTTTTTATTTAAAGTAAAATAAGATTTTTTAAACAATTTGACTTTTAAATCAAAATACACATTATCTCGCAGATAAAATAAAATAAATGCGACTAGATACTGGTTAATAACATTTATTATTGACTGTAGTTTTCTCGGTTCGATTAAATTACAATAATGAAAAAAGTTGGCAAATTAGGTTTATTAATTTTGAGGTTTCATTACTTACTCCGTTCACTTTTAATTCGATAAAAACATCGATTCACTCAATTATCGGAAGAACCGTATTTCCATTCGTTTCTGTTCGTTTACTTCATATTATTACAAATGAGTTTTATATCCTTTTATATTTTTGTATAAATGACAACTCAATTTACATTTATCTTATTTACATAAATTTCCCTTTAATCTTCTTCTCTACAATGCACATGAAATGCCAATTTTAAATTTAATTTACAACCCTTTATATGGAATTTTCGATCGTAGTTTTATTTTATTTTTCGATGTACTTTTATTTCATTTTGAAAAATAAAGGTATTTATGGAAGGGAATAAAAAATCGTTTTATGTTCCATGTGAATTATTTTGTTCGTTTTCATACTCATGTTTTCGTTATACAATTTTATTTGGACTGTTTCCCACGTGTTATTAATGGCGGTAAATCACTTTTTGATCTTTTATACCTTAGTGGAAACCTTGTGACTAAAGTCGCTGCGGGAAATGATTCAATTTTAGAAAGAAACTTAATTCGCACTCCACGTTCCACGTTCTTGAGAGTTAAAGCTCTTTCAAGAAGCAAGAGAAAGGTTACTTTCTTAGAATTAAGTTTTGAAAATACTTAGCTTTGCTGAAGTTTCGGGAAAGGAATTACTGAAAGAATGTAGGTATGAGATAGACCATTATATCCACAGTAAAAAAATAAGAATAAAAATTCGCAACATTTCAAAATTAATTACTTGCTCTTCGTTCAAGATAAAGATGAATGAAAGTAGACAGATATTTATAGGTATTTTTAATGGTTTTATAATATTTATATTATGTCCCATAAATTACTTAAATTGACATTAAGTTTCAAATTAAAAATAAAAATAGTAATAATGTGAAAAAAGAATGATAAAGTAATAAAATACATCCTATAGGTGTACAAGTAATATATATATATATTTATATTTCATTAAACTTAACAGAGCTGTCTCGATAACTAATTATTTAAATTAGGTTACCTCCGGTAAACTTTAATCAAATATTTTAAATAACTCGACCGAAAATTTCAAGTGAATTGTGTGATTTTCACTGCTTTTTATTTACCTATTATATCTGAATTATGCGTTATAAACTTTTATGGCAAAATTTCGCTAGAAGAGAAAACAAGAAAAATCCATTAATTTCAAAATTTATAAAAAGCGCGTATATATGTGGCCATAACTCACTGAAAACTAAAGCTTCTTTTTTTTAGCTTTTAGAATTTTTAAAGCTGATATTTCGTTGAAAAACAGAGTGATTTTATCTATATAGATTTAATGATGGTATAGCAGTGTACTAAAATCTTTAGGCATTTTTTATTTTGAAAATTAAAACCTCGCGCTGTAAAAATGTGATTTACAGCTTAAATTTCTGTATAATCAAGGCACCAAATTCTGCCAACCAATAGAACATTTATGGATACATAAACGAAGTTTATGTTTGCATTTCACTGCACTAGGTACACTTCATGTGTGAACTGTTTGAAAATTCGTCCCAGAATTATATTCCTCCAGAGGTATAGTCGCATCATTGTGAAGACTCTATATTCGACATTAGTTATGGACAAGTTTGGTCAGACTTCATAATGAGAACTCCACAGTTTTAACGCAAAATAGGTGCATAATTTTAGTTTAATAAATATTCATGAAAATTCATGTCTTTTTAGCATTCTCAACGAGACTAAACTTTTTGAAATGGTATTGGGTTTTCATATATTAAATAAAATAATGAGAACGTACTTTCCCGAATTTCGAGAGTAGGTATACTCGAAGAATGGTAGAATAATTTATATTGATAAATATACAATTTAACACAGTTGTATTCAATTGTTTCTAGCTAAAGGAACCGTTTTTGGTTTACAAAACTATTTTCTGGTTAATAAAAGAGGGACAGCGACTTGTGTATGGTTTATCTGCAAATTTCATAGAGCAAAAAAGTCGGCCTGTGGAATTCCATATGGAAAAATTACAGACAAAAAATAAATTTCTTAATAAGAATATGGATAAATGAATTTACAATTCGAAGAAAAAAATTTAAATTTAAAAAACAAAAATCACATTTTGCAAAAATAATTAAAAAATGACGAAAGAAATTTAAAATTAATTAATAAATAATGAAATTAATTTGATATTGGAGGAAATAATTAAGAATGAACAAGGTTTATTTGAAAAAATTAAAGAAAATGATTAGATGCAAATTGTAAAAAATTATTAAAATAAAAATAGAAAAGAATGTTAAAAACTGAAGAAATTTTTAAATATTTTTAAATTTACAATTATTTTTAAAGCGTGGATTAATTAAATTTTTAATCAATGGAATTTCAAATTGAAGTTCAAGGAATTTTAATATATAATTGTGATTGTAGTCTTGTTCATCTCAAAATATATTCTGAAATTCTTTCAATTATTTTTTACAAATTTTTATTATTTTTTTCAGATTACAATTATTTTTATAAATTAATTTTTTATTAAATTTATTTTTCAATTAATTTTCAATTACTTTTTGTAATTTTCAATTATTTTTCTAATTTGTTTATTATTTATATGAAATTCTAGTTATTTTTTCAATTTACAAGTATTTTCATTATTCTTCAATTAATTAATTAATGATTTTAAAACATTTTTTACAAATTTTAATAATTTTCTTAAATTTTCAATTATTATTGTTATCACTTTGCAATTAATTACTTCAATTTATATTTATTCTCAAACTTCATTCCACAATTGAATTCCTAAATTTTTAATTATTTATCTCATTTTTCAATTATTTTTCCACTTTTCAGTTTCTTTTATCTTTCTGCAATTATTTTGTCCACCTTTTAATTAGATATAGGTATTAATTATTTTTAAAGTAATTTACTCTTGTTTTTTTATTATCTCAAATCTAAGTTATTGTATCCACTTTTCAATGTTTTAAGGTATTTCTCTCGTGGATGACAGGGACAAATCGATACTATTAGCTCACTTCTGATTATTATTGTCTGATTTAAGGAGTATAAATATAGTAACATTTAACTTTCCTTATTTTTTCAAAAACTCTTTTTCTAGGCGATTTTTTGAAAATGCTTTAATTTTAATTACTAATGGCTTATTTTATTAAGAAAAAGGTTCTCCACAAATTCACCGTTTAGAAATTAAATTTAAATTTTTAGAAAAGTTTAAACTTTTTTAAATATAAATATTTGTTTACAAAAAAATATGTAAAAAAATCTCCTTTTTTTATAAAAAATTATTTATATTTAAAAAAGTATAAACTATTCTAAAAGTTTTAAACAGTGAATTTGTAGAGAACCTTTTTCTTAATAAAATAAGCCATTAGTAATTAAAATTAAAGCATTTTCAAAAAATCGCCTAGAAAATGAGTTTTTGAAAAAATGTGTACGTCCATATGAAAAGGGCCCACTTTGGCACTATTGGACTTATCTATATGACCATATTCCTTATTAAATTTCGAACATTTCGAGAGGTCTTGGACCCCTTTAGATGAAAAATTCACAAAGTTATAAGCATTCAAAGTTAAAAGTATCAAAATCCTAGTTTTGAGAAAAACGAGTTTAAAGTTCAAGATTTCCATTAGCGCCCATGCATTTTTAAAATTAAAAATAAGATTTCTTTGTGTTTTTTATTACTATAAAGTTATTGTAAATGCATGATTCGACGAAGGACATTACGTAGTTTGTTTTTCAGCAATAAAAAAATTTCGAAAATCTGAATCTTCTTTAGAAAAATGCGAATATCTCGATAAATAAAATCGACAACCTGGGCCCTTTTCATATGGACGTACACAAATAAGGAAAGTTAAATGTTACTATTCTTACACTGAGAAACTTTTGATTTTAAAATCTGCTTTATTGCTTATTATTATGCACAATAAAATTTAAGAGTTTAGGGATAATCGAGATGTGGTTATAAAAACTAATACACTGTTTAAGAAAAGACGTTTTAGATGCAACACTTGTCTTTTTGATAAAACGTAGTAAAAGTGTTATATATACTTCATAAGACATACATAATTATATTACCTCTAAAGTAAAAATACTAAAAGTATTTGTTTGAAAGTTTAGAGATACAGCTGCAAGCTCGTCTTTGATATTTTTATAGTTACAAGTATTGTGTATCTTTAGAGTGGTATTTGACGAAATCTGTGTACCGAACAACCTATACTATGATATATATATGTAGGAATAATATTTAATTTGAATTTGGTTTACCGCGGAATTGTTCCGAATCCACGTTTCAATGTTTAGTGTTAAATAGAAGGACTGGGAATGGGAGTGAAGAGGAGGAGAGTTCTCGTCAAGATGGCGACGATGTGAGCTGATCTAAAACGATGTAATCACGTTCTATTTTTAATCTTTAAAATAAATCAGTTCATGTTATTTTTTATTGCAATCTGTGATTTCATTTTGATCCTTATTTCGGATCCTACATATATAATTAAGCACACTTTTAAGCCTAAATTACAAACATATAACATTTCGATGACGTCGAATAATAGCGCGCGTCGCTAGAAAAGAGTGTATTAACTTTCCTTATAAATACTAACTAGCAAAAGTTTCATGTGGTTTGAGAAGTGATTTTTTACTAAATTGAAGTGAAAATGGTAATAATAATTAACGTCTGTGTTCAGTATTCCGGATAATACGAAATTTTTCTAGAGACCGATTTTTTTTAAATATATTTTTGAATAAATATTGTGAAAAAAGTAGAATAGCTATAGCTCATGAGACATGTGGCTGCTCGAAAAACTGTCGTAGAAAAAGTCTAATAAAATTTTAGACATGTCATAATAAATAGATCAAAATGTGTTAAAAATATTTCCGAGGAATATTATTTTAAAAGTTTCAAAATTGATCAAAGCAATATCTCGTTCAGTAGCTCGCATATTTTTCAGACCTCATATTTTACAAATTGTATTCCTATAATCGATACCATTGGGTTATAATTATATTTTCAGCCTTTATCGATTTTAATTTGTCTAATTGCATACGCAATTAAGCTTTCTTCGTTTTTAATATCAAAGATCTTTAGCATTTCGTTTTTTTTATTTTCCAAAACACTTTGCATTTCATTAAATTCTTTTTTACAATTTTAGTATAAAAGAGAGATAAATTCCGAGCAAAATTGCTTCGTTTTACATCCCTTGAGGCTTCAAGTTTCGCAGTGTGCATCAACGTTTAAATAATTGATGATCACATTCCAGTTTCTGGCAGCCTAGTAAACTTTTGCCTTTTGCATTGTTTCATAAGACTCGATGGCATTTAGGAATAAAACATGCAAACGTTAATTTAAAACTTTTTACTATAATATAAAAGTGATTATTTTATCATTTTCATTAAAAGTACATTCATTATAATGATTGTGAAATGAGTTATTTTAAATAGATGCTACTTTGTTTAATTAGAATTATTATACTCCTTTTTGTAACCTTGTTATTTCTTAATCCTCTTTAAATTAAAATTATAGTTAATATAACACGAAAACCGAGACCTTTAGGTATAAGATTTCAGTGGGGAAATTCTAGTTAAGGGTTGAGGGGGAAGCGGATAATTAAGGTGAAGTATAGTATGGCGCAACGATGAAAAGCACTTTGGTCACGTGGTCTGATTTCCACGAGTAGTCTAGGAGGAGGACCTTAATCGACAAACGAATTTTCTCATAAAAGCTTTCAAAGCTTTTTCGCGTAATTCTGTAAAGGAACAATGTACTTTTTACACCTTGCCATACATTTTCTTTCATTGCTTTATGAAATGGAGAAAAAAAAACACTTTTAAACTCAACCCTTATCCACTAATTCCGAATATTATTCCACGATTTGAGAAGAATGGCCGAGGATTGAAAGTTAAATATGAGGGTAGATTAAATTCTTTGTTTGTGAGGGCCTACGATTTTCTGTTGTTATATAGCCCAGTTTAATTATTTTCTCTATTTAAATATTTTACTGTCAAGCTTGAAGATAACGAATACATTTCCATATTTCGATTCGTTTTCAATCTTATAATTGTGAACGTGGAATCCATGAATTTGAAATTGAAAAAAGTATTGCTGTGTTTTTTAATAACCTCTCAACAAGTTAATAGATTTCAGAATTAAAAAAGTATTTTCTTAATAATTAAAAAAAAAACTTTTGATGGATTTTTGTAAATTAATTGAGTGAAGTTTTAATCTTACTATTATAGTTTTAGTTATGAACCATTTTTTTTTATTAACCATTTTTCTCTAATTAATAACATACAATAAATATATATTAATGTGTAAATATATTAATATAATAATAATTAATATTTTTACTTTTTTTTACCCTATTTGACGGTGTTTTTAGTATCAGAGGAATGTCTAAAATCAAATTTAAAAGTCGTTTTTCTTTTTCTAAGGTTTTTTTTTTACCTTAAATTGTCAATAAATTGTTTGAAAGAAGAAGCCTTATGAAAATTATTGAAAGGATGAACATGATCTTGTTCCTAATTTCAACTCAGGCGTAAGTGCAAGTTACTTCTTGTGTTAGGATAACTTAGAAGATAAATTTATTACCTTATCATGTTTCACTATAAAGCTGCATTTTCATCTTCTCCGGAAACAACAATTTGAAGGACTATTTTATAGGCTTTCGTGCGATCTTAGAGCAAAACTGAAAGCACACTTTTGTCGTAAAATAAACTACACTGTAAATCTTGTTGCAGGATATAATTTTGAAAAAAGATTTTATCGACTATGAATTTTTGTAGAAATCGTGTATATATACATTGTGAAAACAAATACTTTTTTAAACTATAGATTTTATAATAGTCTATAGTCCCTCTAAAAAAATTGTTATTATATGTAAAACAAAAATTAATGAAATTTGGTTGAATTAATTAAGAGGATTTAACATTGCTAACTTCTTGATCAAATGAGAACAAAAATCATATTTTGTAAAAATAATTTGAAAATGACGAAAGAAATTGAAAGTTAATTAATAAATAATGAAACTAATTATTGAAAAAAATAATTATAATTAAAAAAATTAACGAAAATAATTGAAATTGAAACTTGCGGAAATTTTGAATTTAAAATTTGGGGAAAAAATTGTAAAATAATGAGAATCATTGAAGAAAAAATTTTCAAAAATGATAAAAAAAAAGTTGAAATTTGTAGATATTAATTGCAATATTAGAAAAATAGTTTTAAATAATATAGAATATTTGTGAAGTAAAAAAGTACATTATTACAAATTGATTTCAAGAATTTTAAATTCAGGAAAATAATTACAACATTATAGAAATAATCGAAAACTTATTGAAAAATATAATGGAAATTTGAGATAAATAACTGAAAATTTAGGTATTTAATTAAGGAATGAAGACTGAAATTAATTAAAAATTGAAAAAATTAATTGCAAAATGATAACAATAATAATTAAAAATTGAAGAAAATTATTAAAATTTGAGAAAAATATTTTAAAATCCAGGAAATTAATTGAAAAATAATAAAAGTAACAAAAAAATCCTAGAAAATATTTGCCAAGTAATAAAAATAATTAAAAATTGAAGAAAATAATTTTAGTTTGTTAAAAATAATTAAAAAATTTACAATATATATTTGTAATAAAAGAAAATAATTGCAGAATGATGAAAATAATTGTAAATTGAAAAAATAACTAGAATTTGAGATATATAATAAAGAAATTAGAAAATGAATTAAAAAATAATTGAAAACGACAAAAAGTAATTGAAAAGTAATTGAAAAATAAATTTAATAAAAAAATAATTGATAGAAATAATTGTTAATTGAAGAAAATAATGAAAATTTGTAAAAAATAATTGAAAGAATTACAGAATATATTTGGGATGACAAGCATACCTTATAAGCATACATTAGTCACTAGATGTTTTTTCTTTTAAAATTTTAAATCATATTTTACCTTTTTAAAACGTTCTAAAATTTTAAATTTTTAGCAATTTTAGTTTTTTTAAATTTTAGTTAATGTAAACTTGCATTGATTAAAAGTTCAGTTAATCCACGTTTCAAAAATACTAAATTTGAAATGATTTAAAAATTTCTTCAATTTTGAATAATTCTTTTCTATTATGATTTCAATTACTTAAAATACAATTTTGTTGTATTTTTATCATTTTTCTACTATTTTCTACAATTTGTAATTATTTTAATTGTTTTTAAATTGTTTCTCTAAATTTTAAATTTACCTTCCTCAAATTTCAATTATTTTGTTTAGTCTTCTCAATCACTTTTTCAATTTTAATTATTTTTCCTTGACATTAAATTAATTTAATTATTTATTCCTAAATTCTGCAATTATTATTTTCAATTTTTAATCATTTTCATAATTTCTGAATTAATTTACTGAATTTTCAAATATATATTTGAATTTTCATTTATTTTATACAATTTTCAATTCTTCTTATTATTTTGCAATTATTTTCTCTATCTTTTAACATTTTCATTATTTTTCAATTAATTTACTAAATTTTCAGTTACTATGTATCAGAAATTTAGATTATTGTCTTTACTTTTTAATTTTTTTAAACGATTTTCAATTATTTTCTTTCGCTTAAAAACAAATTATTTAATTTTATATTATTTTCTCCGATTTTCAATTATTTTCATTCTTTTGGCATAATTTCCAAAACTTGCAATTATTTATCTGAAATTCCAATTATAATTTTCATCAATTTTCGATTATTTCTGTGATTTTTTAATTGTACTTTGTAATTAAAATTTTTAAGTAATTTTGTAATTATTTTCTTTTTTTAAACATATATTCTACGATTTTTTCAATTATATTTCTCAAATTTTATTTACTGTTTTCAATCTTTCATATTTAAATTAATTTCATCGTAAATTTCAATTATTTTTCTCAATCTTAAATTATTTTCAGCATATTTCAATTATTTTTTTCACTTTTGAATAAATTTTGTCATTTTTTAATTATTTTCCTCGATTGTTAATTATTGCTCTCATTTTCTAAAATTTTTAAGCATATTTCTAAAATTTTAATTATTTTCTTCAGTTTTTCATTTTCATTTGTTTTCATAATTTCAAAATTTGTTTATTAATTATTGTAAATTTAATTTATTTTTAGCTTTCTTCAATTCTTTTCACCAATTTTTAGTTATTCTCAAATTTCAATTATTTTTTTTATTTAAAAAAAATTCTGAAATTATATTAATTATATCACTTAAATATGATTTCTTTTTTACAACTTATCATTATTTGTATCATATTTCAATTATTTTCTTTCAGTTTTAAATTGTAAAATAATTTTTCAAAGATTTTCCAAAATTTATATCTTTCAATTTTCAATGTTTTTCATTTCTTTTATAATTTCAAAAATTTTAAACTATTTATCTAATCTGTGATTTGAATTATTTTATTTAATTTATTATTTATTTATTTATATGCTTTTTTATATTATTGTTTTCAATTTTCAAAACACCTTCTTTCTTTCTTTTTCGTAACTTTTAAACAAAATTTAATTTCTTCTGTTGAATTAAAAATTATTCCCTTCAATTTTATATTATGTTTAACTTTTTTAATTTATTTTCTCTAATTTTTAATTATTTTCTTTTTTTTTAACAAACTTCTGAAAGTTCCAAGTATTTTTCTGAAATTTTCTTAAACTTTTCTTTATTTAAAATATATTATGTAATCTTTTCAATTATTTTTTTTAATTTTAAATCATTTTTTGTTCTATTTTCATTTATTTTCACTAATTTTTCATTATTCAATTTTTTCAATTTATTTCTAAGATTTTTAGGTAATTTTTTCTAATTTAAATTATTTTTTTTTATTTTTAAAACATTTCTATGCTTTTTTAAATTACTTTCCACAATTTTTAGTTTATATTTAACCTTTTTTTCAATAAATTTGCAATTATTTTATTTAATTTAAATTATTTCTTGCATTTTTTTTTTAATTCTAAAATTTTATAATTTTTGTCCTAAAAAAAGGTTTATTAGGGTTTCTTAGTAAGAAATTTATTTTTTGTCTGTAATTTTGCCATCTGGAATTCCACAGAGCGACTTTTTTTGTCTTATGGAATTTGCAGATTTACCATACACAAGTCGCCGCCCCTGAATGAGAATGGTTAATTTAATGGGTTTTTTTTTTGAAAAACTTATTCCAATTTTTGTTGGTGGGTCAACCCTATGTTACTGAGAGATGTAATTTCTAGAGGTTGTTCGTTCCAGTGAGTTTCAAGAGGGAGCACCTGAGGACAGGTTGACAGTTTGGACTCGGATGAAAAGGGGTCGGGTAAGAGGTCAGCGTGACAAATGAGGCTGTTTGTCTGAGCCTCCTATCACGAGATAACGAGCTACACACAGGTCTTCAACGCACTTGTGTTGCTGCCTCTGGCTGAGAAAATTGCATACTTTAAATACTCTTCTCAGTCTCTAATTTTCAAGTGTGTCATTAGGTTTAATTGAGATTGTTATTAGCAATGATCACGCTTATCCCGCTGCAGCCTCTAATGAAGTTCGTTAGAACAGAAAAGCAAACGCAAACGATACTCAAGATTGAAGAGTATATAAATAATATACAAAAATAATCTCGCTTCTAATGCACTGATGCACATTTCTCTGAATTAAATTCCTCAAATTTAAAATCTACCCTCTCTGACCCACCCAAGAAAAAATGAGGATTCAAAATGTATTTGAGAAAATAAGGATATTTGTAAATATTAAGGTATTAGTCGCGTAAAATGATTTTCGTCAGATTTTTTTAAAACTTTGTATCTGTATTCATGAGGTATTTATCTATGAAATGAGATCTATCCTATTAATTTTGACCACTTCTGAGCTTCAAAATATTAATTTAAAGTTTATACCTTTTACATGCAGTAGCACAAAATGCATGGAAAAAATGTCTCTTATATTCAATTATAAAAAAACAAGTCGTCAGTTTTTCAAATAAAACTACTAAGTTACACATTGAGATAAAATAAATCCTTTTAAAAAAAAATTAATTTTATTGACCACGCCGTATAAAAAATACAATAATTTAAAAATTCATAATTTTTCATTTTCACGTGGTTTCATTGAAAAATGTCGAAAACGTGTGAGCAATAAATCACGATAACTTATAGTACCTGACTCAAAATCGTGAAAATTACATATATTACATTAGAAGAGGTCACAAGGAAGCAAGTGAGTTGATATAAAAGTTTATTTTTTGTTCTTTTTATTTTGCGGGAGCATTTACGCGACTAATACCTTAAATGCAAGTTATTTTTGCGCACAATAAAATCTTAGCAATTTTACTCAGTTAAAAAAAGATTTATTGACTTTTTGGCACTCTTTATATATATTTAAATTTTAAAATCTCATCTTCTGATGTCAATATAATAACCTCCAAAACAGTAGCGTAACTTGGGTTCAAGACAACAATTTCAAATTGAAGAAAATAAAAGTAAAAATTAAAGAAAATAATAATTGAGAAACGAAAAAATTAATTTTAAAATAACAAGAATTTAAATTAAAATTGAGAGAAATTCCTTAAACACTAATAGAAAATTAAAGATTATAAGTTAAAATATACAAAAATAATAATTAACACACTGTTAAAAATTTGGGGAGTTAACGGTTGCTGGAGTTGGGAGTTGAGATTTTAGAGTTAAAAGTAGACTCCCCAAGGTGAGTAAGGCTCATACGCTCCATGTTTAAGAATAGTGGGGACTGAAGGATTAAGCGTTAACTCTCTTTACTTCAACTCTTCAAGGCGTGCGACTTTTATAGAGTCCCGTAGAGAGTTAAATTTCAACTCCTTTTTTTAACAGTGCAGATGATAAATAAACGAAATTTGGAAAAATTAATTTAAAAATAAGAAAAATGACTGAACTTGAAGACAATACTTTAATTTAAAAAAGGAAAAAATATTCGGGAAGAAATTAAAGACAAAAATAAAAATTGTAATTGAAATTTCAGGAAAACAATTTCATTATGACAAAAGTAACTGAAAATTGAAGAAAATAGTTTTAAAAAGAAGGTAATTAATTAATGACAACAAAATTAAATTGAAAAAAAATTCAAAAGAGAAGAAGAAAAAAGTATTGAAGAAATTCTTTTGAAAATAACAAATAAAAAAAAAATTATTGATTTCAAGTTAAATTTAAGAAAATAATAAAAAATGAAAGAAAATCTTTAAAAAAAACTTTTATTGCATTTAAAAATGAGAAAAATAATTAAAATGGAAATAATAATTTAAATTTAAAGAAATACCATACAAATTAAAGTCATTAACTAAAAAGCGATAAAATAAATTTAGTTTTTAGTTATTTAGTTTTGTTTTTTGATAAAAAATTAAAAGAAATTTTCAATTGTTGGAAAATATAAAATACTACGAATGTAAGATTTATAAGAACTACAATTTCAAATAAAATACTGAAAAATTAAGAATATCTTTAAAAAAAGAATTGAAAATTAGAGAAAAATATTTTAAAATACATTAAGAATGGAATTAAAAATTTTAGAATCACATAGAAAATAATTCGAATTGTTCAAACAATACTTTAAAATTGTTGAAAATAACATTTTTCAAATTTGAAAAATTAAAAAATAATTTTAAATTGAATAAAATAATTGAATAGTTAAGACAATACGTGAACATTGAAGACAGAAACTAAAAGTTAAAAAAACTCGTTAAAATATCAAACATAATTGAAAATTGTAAGTTTCAAGTTAAAATTGAAGAAAATAATTGAAAGAAGAAGGAATATAATAAAAATGACAAAAGTAATTGAAGTTGATTACGAAAGTTTAGAACTGAAGAACGAAAAAGTGAAGATTTAAGAGAATAATTGAAAAAGAAAAACATTCATTTTGAAATGACAAAAAAAATTTAAATTCAAGAAATCCATTCGCAAACACAAAAATAATTGAAATTGAAGACAATATTGTAAAATTGATAAATTCCTTTTCATAAAAAATATCAAAAATAATTAACAATTATAGGCTACAAGTAGAAAATTGAAGGAAAAATCGAGAATTAAAGGAACTTATTTCAAAATGGGAAAAACAGTTCAAATTGGAGACTATAATTAATTATTAACAAACATAATTGCAAAATTTTAATTTTAATTAAAAATTCAAAAAGTAAATATTTAAAAGCAGAAGAAAATCACCGAAAATTGAAGAAAATTAGTTTAAAAATTAAAAGTGTAATTAAAACAAAATGTAATTTTCTTAAATTAAACAAAGTAAATGAACATTAAAGAAAGAAAATAAAAAGCATTACAATTTATTTAAACTAGATGAAAATTATGTCCATTTCATGGACATTTCGCTTCCAAGTAAGCAAAATAATTTGCTTCCTCATAGAGGAAGCAAGAAATTAATAATATATAAGTTAATTGGGGAAGTTGTTAAAAGAAAATTTTAATGCAAAAAAATGTCAAAATATGAATTATTTTACGAATTTTTGATCAATTATAAAAGTTATATAGGTCAATCGATTCGTTTTGAGATACGGAATATGATTTTTGTATTCATTAAGTTGTATTTTTAGCATAGAAAATTTTTTTGGCAAAAAACGATTTTTTTCGATGAAAAAAGGTGCTCAAAAAAATTTGGTTGGGTATTTTAAAAAATCCTTGTGTCCAAATTTAGATATTCATGATATCTTGTACACAAAAAACGCTACACACACACACACATACACACACACATACATCTGGACATTTGCTTAGGAATGAAAATTTACGCTTTTTAGATGAAAATGAGTCGATTTAGACTATTTTTGGAAAATCGAAAATTTTAACGATCACAAAGCTTCCTCTATGTGGAAGCAAAATTAGAAAAAAATTGTAATTAAAGACAAAAATTTATAAAATGTGAAAAATAATTAAGAATTGAAGGCATTCAATAAGAATGCCGAAAATAATTGAAAGATGAAGAAGAATAATCGAAAATAGAAAAAAAAACATTGAAAAATAAGATAAATAATTCCAATTGAAGACAATAATATAGAGTTGTAAAAGACATTTTTATTTAAAGAAATTTAGTATATAAAATGAGCAATATAATTAATAAAATATAAGTTACGAGTTAAATTTGTAGAAAATAATTGTAGAAACTCATTTAAAAATAGAAAAAGTAATTGAAATTGTAGACAAAACAGATTTAAAGTAAAGAACAATGTGAGAAATAAAACAATAATTGAAATTGAAGACATTGCATTTAAACATGCTTTTAAAAAAATTGAAATTTGAAAAAAGTGCTTAAAAAGTGATAAGAACAATTGAATTTAAAGAATTAAAATTATAAATTGATGATATTTCTGGAAACATAATTGAAAATTGGAGACTATAAGATAATGCGAAAATGAGAAAAATAATTGAAATTGAAGACAATAGTTTTTTAAGGAAGGAGCCAAAATTCTTGATGAAATTTAAGACAAGAAGTAAAATCAAAAATTGTAATTGAAATTTGAAGAAAAGAATTAAAATTGCAAGAAAACAATTTGACTATGACTAAAATAACTGAAAATTGAAAAAAATAATTTTAAAAAGAAGGTAATTAAGTAATGACAAAAAAAAATGATATTGAAAACAAAATTGAAGAAAAAAATTAAAAATTTATTGAGGAAATTTACTAGAAAACGACAAATGTACACTGAAAAAAATCCCTTGCACCCGTACACAAGGAATCAACCAGTTTTCCTTGCTAGTTAAGGCGCCAACTAGGGAAGCCTAGTTAAAATACAAGGATAATTTTTAGTCTAAGAAATTAGAAATTATATTATATTGAACATCAGAAATTGTGGGACCGACTGTTTTTATTACTCAGAAAGTCTATTATTTCATAAAATATTAATATTTTCTATCTCTAAAACATTAGTGGTTACGGTAAATGACTTAGTTGTGGCCGTCATATATTTGAAGGTTATGTTGATTTGACATTTTCAAAAAACATTATTAAAAGTTTAATGTATACTTTTGTATTATTTTAAGATTATGTAATACAACTTTACTCATTTGCACAATAGAAAACTGTAAATTTTTAGCTGATTGACAATTTTTTCACCCGTTTTTAAGAATTACAAACAAACAAGTTTGATGTGTATTAGAACTAACTTTTCTTCGATTGCAAGCTTAACTTGGAATCCTTGTCATTTTAACTAAAATGGCTTCAACTATAGACAAATAGTTGATTTTGACAAACATATTTTTTTCAGTGTAATTGAAGAGTTTTGATTGCAAGTTAAATTTGAGAAAATCTTTAAAAATGTTTGTTTTTAATTAAAATTTGAGAAAATTAATTAAAATGGCAATAATATTTTGAAATTGAAGAATCTAATTGAATCGATTTGTTGAAAAATGTCATAAATAATTGAAAATCGAAGAAGGGAAGAGAAAGTTGAATAAATTAGTTAGAAAATAACAAAAAGTAATTAAAAATTATAGTTTCCATGTTAAAATTGATAGAAAAAAATTCAATGAAGTAGAAAAACATTGCCCTAAGATGAATGAAATTTTATGTGAAAAGTTGAAGAAATTCGTTAGAAAATGACAAAAAGTATCTGAAAATTATAGTTTCCATGTTAAAATTAATGAAAAAAAAATTAATGAAGTAGAAAAAAATAGCTCTAAGTTAAATGAAATTTTATGTCTCAAATCGCAAAATTGTAAATTCTTAAAAAATTCTTTAAAAACATAGGTTTAAATAACACAAAAGTATTTCGCATTTCTTAATTATGCACTAGCATGACTTAAGGGCATGTGATGGAGTATGACGTCACTTGTATAGGCAAAATTTGTCCGTAACTTTTCTCTTAAAATATTGAATAATTTGTCATGAAACTTGGTAGAATTACTTAAAATGTCATTAGGAAGGTCTCTCAGACCCAAGTTTGTTTGATTTTTGGGTCAAAAGTGATTTTTAAAAAAATTTCTTTTTTTCGAAAATTTCTCAAAAATTAATTTTGAGCTAAAATTCAAACAAATTTGGGTCAGAGAGACCTTCTTAATGATATTTTAAGTAATTTTACCAAGTTTCATGACAAAATATTCAATACTTCAAGAGAAAAGTTACGGACAAATTTTGCCTATACAAGTGACGTCATAATCCATCACATGCCCTTAAAGATAAATAAAAAAGCTTAAAAAAAAAACGAAAAGCATATTTAAAATATCTATAAAATCAAAAAAATATGATATTTTGAAAATTTAGTCAAAAACTTACTTTTGACGTTATTTTTGCACAAAATGTCAGTATCAGATATATAGCTTCAGGTAGACCCCTAACATAATTTTGGGGAGGTAGAGGGGGAAAAACTGACTAAAAATTATTTAAGGACTATGTCTGTCCGCTCATTGGTTTAGAAGTTATAAGCGTTGTTACTTTCCACTTCTGTTACTTTCTTCCTTGGTCTCCCCTAATTAAGTAATGAAAAAAATTGATTAAATCGAAAACAAAATTAAAGAAAAAAATTGAAAATTTATTGAGGAAATTTACTAAAAAATGACAAATATAATTGAAGATTGTTGATTGCAAGTTCAATTTGAGAAAATCATTAAAAAATTTTGTTTTGGATTAAAGATTGAGAAAAATAATTAAAATGGCAATTATATTTTGAAATTGAAGAAACCAATTGAACCAATTATATTTGAGAAATATAATCGAAGATTGTTGATTGCAAGTTAAATTTGAGAAAATCTTTAAAAAATTTTGTTTTTAATTAAAAATTGAGAAAAGTAATTAAAATGGCAATAAAATTTTGAAATTGAAGAAACCAATTGAATCAATTCGTTAAAAAATGTCAAAAATAATTAAAAATCGAAGAAGGAAAGTGAAAGTTGAAAAAGTTCGTTAGAAAATGACGAAAAGTAATTGAAAATTATAGTTTCCATGTTAAAATTGATGGAAAAAGAAATTAATAAAGTAGAAAAACATTGCTCTAAGTTGAATGAAATTTTATGTCTCAAATCGCAAAATTGTAAATTCTTAAAAATAAGAGAAATTTTATGAAAAATTGAATAGCGCGACCTTTAAAAATGGTTTAAAAAATTAATAAAAAATATGCTGATCTTTTTTTTCTATACCAAAGATCTATATTTTTGGGTTGCGTTATAGAAAATTAAAAGTTGACCTTTTTCTGGGGCACCAAAATATATATACTTTTAGACTAAAGGCCTGGACCCGGCTCACCCTACAAAAATGTTCTAGTTACGCCTATGATTTTATCTCTGGTGGAAAATATTTTGCGGTTTAAAGTAATTCACTCTATTACGGAATTTTTCAGTAAAATAAGTTTTTAAATAATTTAAATTCTATATCATTAAGTTTTCTTTATGTAACTGACAGGTTGCCTAGCGTTCCCTTTGAATCCATTAGGTCAGTTGAATTTTAAATTATTTAATTATGGATCAAGGGTAGTTAAAAAGTAGTTACATTTTCTAACAATTTTGTTGAGTGCCGCAAGAATAAATCCGGAAAAATGGTATTTTACGATCCGAGAAATCCGATCATTTAATACACATCCTAAATTGCCCAAAAAATGTTATTAAACAAAAGTTCTAGATTTTCGAATATCTTTACATTTCTCAATATCCGTGACTAATTAATATTTCCGACATTTATTGGTAAAATTATGAATCAATTTTGATAAAGCACAAAATGAAATTTTACTTCACATTAATTTCGGATGAACAATTAATAATAATGAACCATTTGTAATTATCAAAGCAAGGTTCTTGTGCGTCGTTGCAATCAGATATTAATACCACCACTCGTTGAACAAAAAAAACGGACTGAAAGCGAAGGATGAATATGTATTTTATGCTGTGACGTTAAACCGCTTTTCAAATCAACAACTCGAAATTGACTGCGCTCTTCGAATATAAAAAAAAACATTGGCGGAATTGTACAGAATCTAGTAAAATTAAATGCATTTTTTATATTCCAGTGCATTTTTTAAGTGTCAAGCGATACGGGTGTAAATTATTGTCGAGTTTTAATCTTTGGTTTAAGGGCTGGATGCGTGCTGGTGTCTTGCGATAATCCATGAATAAATTCAGTTGCCGTGCAATCTTTCTGACGGTACCTACATAATTTATGGCGTGTACTGATCGTGGTTTCATCCCCCTTCTAAGACTTTTTGAATCAGTTTGACATGTTATGTCACTCTGAGGCTCTGCATACATTGAAAAGTTATACTTGCACAACAAAGTCCGTACCTATATATATATTCTACGGTTCGAATATTCTAGAAACGTTTCAAATATTTGTTCAAGTTCTATCTGTTGCTCGCGATATGTAAATTAGTTTTGTAACTAATTTTATGAATACTTTATAAACAAAACAACAACTTGTTTTGAGTGATTTTATCCTAGGATTGTACCTAATACACTGACAACTTATTTTACTTTAACATATTTGATATGAGAAGTGGATTTTAGTTTTATAAAAACTAGGTATGTGACGTTTTCTTTTACTGTTATTGTTTTTCTAAAATTTTTGTAAAACTCAAGAATCATCAATTTAAAATTATCATCCAGAAAGATTATATTATTGATGATTGTGAAGTAAAATAGGTCAAATTTAGCATCAATCTGTCATTTTTAAAATTAATGTCCTGTTCACTCCCGAAACTAAAAGATACCCTAAAGGCAAACTAATTTTTTCGATAGAACATGAGAAGAAAAATTTGGACATTTTTAGCATTTGAGGGAAGCAAAATTGTAACATGAAAATTGTCTTGTCGTTCAAATGAATTTTGCTTATATAGAAATTAAAATAAAACAGTTTTCTCATTGTCAGATACAAAACTTTTAATTTAGAATATGGACAAATGGTCTAGCAAATATTTTATCAACAGTTTCTTAAGTGTAGAGTATAATGGTAAAATTTAAATTATATAAATGTAAAGTATAATTAAAAATTTTAATTAGTAAGTAAAACATACCTATTTCACCAGTAAAAGAACAAGTTGACCAGTGAAAGAACAAATTTTTTTTATATTAAATTAATGCATAAAAATACAAATTGTCGTAGAAAAAAATATCACAAATGTTGAAAAATTAAGTTCAAAACTTACTATATGTCCAAGATGTTGAAAACGCCATTTTGTTTTTTCGAAAAAACAAACGTTGTGCCAAATTGTGCTAGATTTGTGCTCTATTGTGCCGTAAATTTTTTTTTAAAAAAATCAAAATTTGACCTAAAAAATTAAAAAAACATTTTGTTGACCTAGAAACGCCATTTTATTAAATGGATTTTTTGTTGAATGGAATTTATGTTAAATGGGTTTTAGGCTGAATGCATTTTATGTTAAATGGGATTTTGGTTAAATGAGATTCAGGTTAAATGGAATTTCGGTTAAATGAGATTTAGGCTGAATGAATTTTTGGTTAAATGGGATTTAGGCTCAATGCATTTTAGGTTAAATGTATTTTAGCCTTGGTGCATTTTAGGTTAAATGGATTTTAGGTTTAATAGGATTTAGGTTAAATGAGATTTGGGCTGAATAAATTTTAGGTTAAGTGGGATTTAAAATGAATGCATTTTATGTTAAATGAGATTTAGGATAAATGGAATTTCGGTTAAATGAATTTTTGGTTAAATGGGATTTAGGTTGAATGCATTTTAGGTTATATGAGATTTAGGTAAAGTGAGATTTAGGTTTAATAGGTTTTAGGCTGAATGCATTTTAGGTTAAATTTGATTGAGGTTAAATAAGTTTTAGGCTAAATGGGTTTTAGGCTTAATAAATTTTAGGTTAAATGGATTTTTTGTTGAATGGAATTTATGTTAAATGGGTTTTAGGCCTAATGCATTTTATGTTAAATGGGATTCTGGTTAAATGAGATTTAGGCTGAATGAATTTTTGGTTAAATGGGATTTAGGCTCAATGCATTTTAGGTTAAATGTATTTTAGCCTAAGTGCATTTTAGGTTAAATGGAATTTAGGTTAAATAGGATTTAGGTTAAATGAGATTCGGGTTAAATAAATTTTGGGTTAAGTGTGATTTAAACTGAATGCATTTTAGGTTAAATGGGATTTATGTTAAATGAAATTTAGGTTAAATCAATTTTAGGCTGAATGCATTTTATGTTAAATGGAATTTGGTTAAATGAGATTTAGGGTGAATGAATTTTTGGTTAAATGGGATTTATGTTAAATGAAATTTAGGTTAAATCAATTTTAGGCTGAATGCATTTTAGGTTAAATGGAATTTAGGTTAAATAGAATTTAGGTTAAATGGGATTTGGGTTCAATGGGTTTTAGGCTGAATGCAATTTAGGTTAAATGGGATTTAGGCTGAATGAATTTAAGGTTAAATGTTTTTTAGGCTGAATGCATTTTAGGTAAAATTTGGATTTAGGCTGAATGCATTATAGGTTAAATAGAATTTAGGTTAATTGGGATTTAGGTTAAATGGGTTTTAGTCTGAATGCACTTTAGGTTAAATATGTTTTTGGCTGAGTACTTTTCAGGTTACATAGGATTTAGGCTGAATGAATTTTAGGCTATATGATTGTAGGCTGAATGGGATGTAGGCCAAATGGAATTTAGGCCAAGTGGGTTTTAGGGAATATTTATGCGCCTCAAATGTTTAATCTATTTTTGAATGTGCAACAACGAAATTAACATAAAATATTTTTTTGAAGTGTCGAACATCGTTCAGAGCAGCTGCAAGAAGGAAGTCGGTTACAGCTGAACGCCGTCCATTGTTAGCATTTATTATTTATTTTATAGGAATCTTTAGAATATTACATAAGAGTCCTCCAGGTTGAGATTTTTACTTTTGCTAACTCAAGTTATGAGATCGGGTTAAAAAATCCTATATACGATTTTTTAAACTACAAGAGGGTTTACTGCTCTGTTTATTAATAATGAAAAACACTTCTTGTTCCACATTAAACTGAAAAATCGAACATTTAAAGTTTAAGTAAAATGCATATTAATAACTTTTTAAAAATTTTCAGATCAAATCCCAGGATGGAGGGTTCAGAGTTGAGGATATTCCAACGTTGGAATCCGCGATCGGTGAGTGCTATTATAAATTTAAGTTATTTAAGTTAAATTTAACGGTATTTATAATTTTCTATTAATATTATTATTATTATTATATTAAATATAATGTTAACAAACCTGGCTATTGGCGTTTTGATCAGACTCGAAAATTATGCATATAACACAATTTAAATAAGCCTTTTTTTAACTTACTTACTTTATGGTAGGTGATGTAAACAGCCTCAATATTAGTTTCTTAAACATTTGTCAATAAAAGACAGAGGCTAATGTAGTATAGTAGTTCTTGCAGTTGGTTTGAGATAGCACCCTGTATATCTGGAAAAGCGAAAAATCCAGCGTTTCCTTTTTACTCTGAGATCATTGGAGTCTGAAACAGATAAGAAGATGGATCCGATAAAAGGTCCATGATCTATATGGTTCCAAGCCTATCTGCGATCCCACTGTATCCCTTTTCCAAGTTTCCTTACCATTTCTCTTTAACGGTTCTTGCACTTGAAACCACTGTAACTCTTTCTTCTAAACGACCTCGCTGCTTTTCTTTCTTCGACAGCAATTTTCGATAATACTTTATTACTTTGTAAACTCTTTCATTACAGATCAATTCCATCAAGTAGCAATATAAAAAAATTCTCTTTTATCGACCCAAGGTTCATCATTTTTTTTCGTCTTTTAAAAATTAATAAAACAGTAAACTATAATAGCTTTAATTGAATCATAGGCAGATGAAATATTTATATAAAAACAAATGGATTTTTCGTTTCTGGTCTTCCACTCTTTTTGCTTTTGCTTTTTATTGAATTCCACTCGTTCTTGTTCAATAAATACGCAGAATCAATCCGACACGCTTGAGTAAAGAGTAAATTGCCGACTAGTCCAGACAGAAAATTGAGTTATAATATCAAAACGATTCGACACCCTGGGTCGGTGACTATCAAGATTTTTTGTTATGAAAGTTAATATTGTTTTAAAACAAGGCATTAATAAAGCTTAGTGGGTTTGATTATGTAACTTTTTCCGAACTCTGCATCACAGATTCAAGTAAAAAAAAATATCGTTTAATTCTACTATTTTTTAGGATATTATGTACTTTATGTAGATTAATCGATTCACTTTTTAATCTAGAATGTTTTTTGAAGAGATTTTTGGTTATAAAATTACAATTTTATAGATTTTATATAAAAAAAAAATAATTTTAAATGACAAAAAAACGGAAAATTCTTGAATTTATTATTCTACGAATTTTTGGTGAATTATATACTTTTAATAAGTCAAATGATTCGTTTCAAGATAAGGAATATAATTCAAATAGTTTGTTTTTTAGTAATTGTATTTTTCAAAATAAAAAATCAAAAAATTTTAATCAATTTAAAAGGAATCTGTAACCTCTACCGGCTATAAACAAATTTCCAATAATCATTAAATTAATGTAGAATAAAAAATAATCAAAAAAAAATCCCTTAAAAATCATTCCCTAAGAATTATTTTTGCAAGTTAGTAATTATTCTTTTTAAAATCTATACTAACAACATTTCTGTCACCTCTACAGACAATAGAGTTCCTTCCAGATACCATAAGATCAAAATAAAATAAAAAATAGTCAAAAACAACCCTTAAAATCATATCCTAAAATTTATTTTGTCAAGTTAGTTCCTATTCTTTGTAAAATATACTGAAAACATTTCTGTCACCTCTATAGGCTTTAGAAATCTTTCCAGATATCATTGGACCAAAGTAAAATAAAAAATATTCAAAGATAATATTATATTATATATTAGGGGATAATTTTTAATGGATGTTTTGTACTTATTTTTTATTTTACTTTAATCTAATGATATTTGGAAAGACGTCTATAGTCTCTAGAGGTTACAGAATTTTTTTAAATTGATTTTACAAAGAATAATTTTTAATATGTGAATATAATTCTTAGGGGACGGTTTTAAGGGTTGTTTTTGATTATTTTTATTTTCTTTGATCCCTTTATATCTGGAAGGAACTCTATAATAGCCTGTAGAGGTGACAGAAATGTTTTCAGTAGATTTTACAAAAAAAAATTTTTTAATTGCAAAAATAATACTTTGGGGATGACTTTAAGGGTTGTTTTTTATTATTTTTTGTTTTACTTTGAACCAATGATCTGGTAAGAATTCTATAGCATGTTAAAGTGACAGAGATTTTTTAAATAGACTACACAAAGAATAATTCCTAACTGCTGGAAATAATTCTTAGGGGTTGATTCCTAAGGGATGTTCTTTGAATATTTTCTATTTTACATTGGTCCAATTATATCTGGAAAGATTTTTAAATCCTGTAGAGATGACAGAAATATTTTAAGTAGATTTTGCAAAAAATAATATCTAACTTAAAAAATTAATTTTTAGGGGTTGATTTTAAAGGTTGTTTTTTTATTACTTTTTATTTTAGTTTTATCTTATGGTATCTATTAATCTAATATCTGTAAAGTTGACAAAAATGTTGTTAGTTGATTTCACATAGAATAAATACTAACTTTCAAAATTAATTCTTAGGGGATGATTTTTAAGGGGTATTTTATAACATTTTTTATTTTACTTTGATCCAATAATAGTTGAAAAAATTTCTATAGCCTGTAGAAGTGACAGAATATTTTAAATAGACTTCTCAAAGAATAATTTCTACCTGCTGAAAATAATTCTTAGGGGATGATTCCTAAGGGATGTTCTTTAAATATTTTTTATTTTACTTTGGTTCAATAATATCTGAAAAGATTGCTAAAGCCTATATAGGAGACAGAAATGTTGTTGGTAGATTTTACAAAGAATAATACCTAACTTGCAAAAATAATTCTTAGGGGATGATTTTTAATGGTCGTTTTTTGATTATTTTTTATTTTATTTTTAACTTATGGTATCTGGTAGGAATCAATCAATTAAATATTTATCCGAATCATCTAGAAATAACCGGGAGATATTAAAGTTAAATATTTCTGATATAGACACAAATATAATTTATTTGGTTTAACTAAAAGTGTTCTTGACATATATATATATATAAAACATAGATTTAATTTATGACTCGGTATTGTCTTAGAATATAATCGACTTCCTGAACTCTGCACTAAACATCATCTTAGTTTTATTATAATTGTGTTTTAAAGGGAAATAAATCACCTGACACCACCACCGCACTATACAGTTGAGAATATGATAATTGTTGTTATCCTCGGAGAGAAGATTAATTATTTTCGCAGTATTCGTCTCAATGCGAAGACCACACCTTCATTAAAACCGGCGCATTAACCAAATTGCTAGCATTTTGCTTCTGGCCGCGGGTTTAGCCTCCGTTATGTGCTCGTTTGTTAGTAGAAAAGCCTTTTCGCCACAGAGGAAAATTTATGGTATTCTTGCATGGGATCACTCGAAAACATAATCCTCTGTTGGCTAAGACGAATGTCTCTTTCTCTTCTAGCGACTCTCCAAGTCACGTATGTTTTATTCCCAGCTCCTAGTTGGTCAATGCCGCTCAAACTTTCTCTGTAACATATGTGCTTGAACTTAAACTAAACCGAGCGAAAATCCGCAAAAGTACGAGACTCTACTGGGAATTCAACACTTGCAGAAACCACAAACCATAAATTTTTCAATATTTCTCAATTTTAAATTTTGCGATTATCCTGTTTTAGTTTCACTTTTTAAATTTTATTTCCCAGTGCACTGAAAGCTTTAGTAATGGCGGTGACTTGTAAATTTTTGCCATCGGCAAACTTAATATTGACAGGGGGGAAGGGGGGGAGAGAGATATAAAACAATATTAAATTAAAGAGTTTCTTAATTAGTGTATTTATTGCAACGCAAAAGTTGAAACTTTACTTGATTTCGAGTTATTTTTCGGAATTAATAAACAAATAATCAAAATAATATAAAATTTGTGAATATCATTACAAATTAAAAAAAAAAAAATTAAAAATTGACAAACTTGATTAAATTACTAAATTAAATTACTAAAATTTGAAAAAAATATTTTAAAATCTAGGAAATTATTGGAGGAACTAGCAACATAAACGCGCGCCCAAGCGCGCGACAAACTTTCCATTGTTGTTGTTTATTTAAAACTATAAATTTTTGCACATTCCAATGATGGAAATTACGAAATTGAAAAATATATCTGAAAAATGACGAAAATAATTGACAGTTAAAAGAAAATTCAAAAAATGACTACATAGTTACACAATTGAAAGGAATAGTTTTAAAAATTAAACAATGAATATTAAATGTAAACAAAATAGTTGAAATATTATAATATAACTGTTCCAAATAATTGCAAATTGAATAACTGGATTGGTCATCGAAAAAAATAATTGAAATTGAAAAAAATAATAAAAAGTTGAGGAAATAAATTGAAAATTTAAGAATTAAATTAAAATTGGAAAAAATAATTGATAACTGGAACAAAAATTACAAAATGTTTAAAATATTCGACAACTAAAAACAAAATAAAAAAATGTCTAGATTGATACACAACCGAACAAAATAATTTCAAAAATCATAGAATAATTATAAAATTTTAAGATAATAATTGAACATTGAAAAAATTGTAGAAAATAATTGAAAATTGCGGAAAACAATTAATAATTGAAAGAAATAAGTGAAAAATGACGAGAATAATTAAAAAATTGATGAAAATATGTGAATAATAACGAAAATAACTGTCAATTGAAAAAAAATTTGAAAAATGATTAGATTAATAACTGATAAAAATAATTGAAAAATTTAAACATGAAATATTAAATTTAAAGAAAATAATTGCAAATTGAAAAATTAAGAAAATCAAAGGAATAATTGTTGGAAATAGTTTCACATTTAACAACTGGATTAAAAATCGAAAAAAATAGTTAAAATTGAAAAAAATAATTAAACAATTAAATTTAAAATGAAATAAACTTAATGATAATCGAAACAATAATAGAAAAAAGACGATAATAATCGGAGACTCAGGATGTTTGTAAGCTTAAAGATCATCTCCAAAAGAAATATCGAGGTCTTCTTAGAAAAATTTGGTCATCTGAATTATCTGGGAAGAATAAGATACAAGCCACAAATACATTAGCCATTCCTTTACTTCTCTATACATTTGGAGCTGTTAAGTGGAATGTGGATGACCTGAAGTTACTAGATAGAGAGACACGTAGGATGATGTCAATACATCGATGTCATCACCCAAGGTCTTCTGTACCTCGAATTTACCTTCCACGCGATCAGGGAGGGAGAGGTCTACTTAGTGTAGAGTGTCTTCATCGCCGTATTGTATTGGCTGCGGCGTGTTCGGTGAGGAACAGTAATGATCCTCTTATGCAATTTGTCCACCATCATGAAATTGCAGATAATGGGGCATTTTTATACAAAGCGGCAAACAGAGCGGCAGATGAACTTAGTCTTCCGTTTGATACCAGCGATACAGAACAGGGATTGGCATCATTAACACCTTTGATGCTTAAAAGACAAGTGAAGCAGGCTGAACATGTACTTCTATTGGAGCAACATGTTAGGAAGCCTCTTCATGGGCAATTCTATAAGATTCTTAGGGAGATGGAGTTGTCTAAGGATCTGTCTTTTAGATTTCTGAAATCTGCTGGTTTAAGATCGGAGACTGAGGGATTTTTATTTGCTTGCCAAGATGGTGTTATCAATACCTTATATTATCGCAGTAAGGTCATGCAGATACCTGTCGACAATTACAACTGTCGAGCATGTAAACAATATCCGGAAACACTTACTCACATTCTAAGTGCGTGTCCGACGTATGCATGTTCCAGGTATATTGAAAGACACAATGCTGGACTTAAGGTGTTGTATTACCATCTTCGACACCAATATGGTGTAGATGAGGAACCTGTCTTGCCATACGCCCAAGAGGATCAGGAGGCTGTTGTGGAGAATGAGAATTGCAGAATCTACTGGAATTTTTCGTTTTCTACCACTCATCGTATCAGTGCTACTAAGCCTGATATAGTACTCCAGGATCATAAAGGTAAGATCATCCGCGTGATTGAGTTTTCGGCTCCTGCCGAGGGCAATATCGCTCAGAAGGAGGATGAGAAACGGCAAAAGTATCAAGACCTGCTGTTCGAATTGAGGAGAATACACAGAGGCTATAAAGTCCATTTAGTTGTCCTTATTCTCGGCTGTCTAGGGGGGATGAGAGCTTCATTTGTTAGCCAGCTTCAAAGAGTTCCAACCTGCGAGCGTCAAGCTGACGCATTGGCAGGTCGAATGCAGAAGGCAGTTCTGCTGAGCTCTCTTCATCTGGTCAGGCAGCACTGTTCTTCATAATATAACATCACGAAGGTAGCTCTAAAAAAGCATCCAATAGCGTTCCTGGCCACCGCGTAAGAACAACAGCGGCAACGGACAGGAACACCTACAGAACAGTGAACTGAAAACACCTCGAGCAAAGGAATCGCGCTATTGCTTACCTTTCAGGACGGAAGGAGCAAAAGCGGATAAGAATACGTAAGGCAAGAATGGGAGAGGTTGTTTTAGTGAGGTATTACCACAGCATGTGGTCGAGTCCCACACGAACAAGTGCGTAAATGCATTTTTTCCTCTCCTAAACTTGTTTTGTAAAAAAAAAAAAAAAAAAAAAACGATAAAAAACAAAAAACAAAAAATCGTCTTTAATAATCGTCTTTAACAAAAAAAGACGATAATAATAATAACACCCGAAATGGGTTGCTTGGTGCTTCCGTTACCAAGCAGCTCAAAGATACTGGTCCTACTTGGCTCAGTACTAAAATGACCATTGCAGAACATCGTATAGGTGTTTGATCGTGTTGGTAAGGGAGTTGTGGTACCCTTTACTGGATATCACAGAATTTCTGAGCTGACTGGGTCAAGTACTTGAATGGCATTTGAGATGGGGTTTTTGACACCCCAATCGGGCGCCTCCCCAGGTGGCGGATAGGGGAAGGCCTCTCAGATATGGGAGCTACTGAGGAAATTAAAATACCCGGGGCGGACCAAAAGTCAAATAGGGGTGGGCACCCGATATAATTGTCCACTCTGTGTTGGGATAACCTCCCACACAGAGTATTTGCGGTTACGACGACTGTAACGCGCAGTGCCACCCACAATAGGTCTCTCTCGGATGGAGATCAGGGTTCAGTTGGGCGTGGCAATAGGATAGAACCCAGGCGACGACTAAGCAACGACCAGGGACAAGCTCGATTAAGGTTAAAGTGGACAGACCAACTTCGGAGGGACATTTTGTTGTGTTGGCAAAATAGTTCCCCTAACAGAAGAGGATACATGCAGAGGTTACATTCGCGATGGATCAATATGCACCCACAATACGCGGAAATGACGCCTCAGTACTTAAGAGATCAGGTATCCTCTCTGAGAAAAAGGGGATATGAAGCTCTTCTCCAAGACCAGGAAGACCCCTCAGAGAATACACAAATTTTGTGTGAAACACCAACGCCCGCAGCCGAAGATGGAAACATGAGTTCGAGGGAAACCAAAATTTATCTCAAGGTTTCCATTAAAATGGATAAAATCTCTGAAGGGAACAATGAACTCTCATTACTCTCAGAGAGTGTAGATCTCTGGACATTGAACTGTGCTGTGTATGAAAAAGCTGTGTCCTTACTTCGCAAAAGTAACAGAAAATCTGTTGCGGAACGCGTTGCTAAAACCTGCCAGCGAATCAAACAAGTGCAGATCAAGATCGGGATAGCTCGACGACATGCTTCTCAATTGCAGAGTGTGATTGCATATCTGGAATCAAATAGAAGGTTTACTCCAAGAGTTGTGGAAATAGCCCGAACTCTTAAAAGATTGCATTACACTCTAAAAAAGTCAAAGTTGCAGACCATCAAGCAACACTGGATTGAGAAGATACGTTCTCTTGTCGTCATAAGGGAACGTTTAGAACGGAGGATGAAATGGATAAAGCAAAATAATATCTCTGCTACTAATCCTTCCCGCCTGTTCAGTGTACCATCAACAACCGTTGAAAGGCCTCCATGTCGTGAAGAGATTGAAACTTTCTGGAGCAACATCTATGGGACATCCCATTCAGTAAACGATGAAGGGTTATCTTTGTCACTCTTTCGCAGCTTCTGTATCAGACAGGGGCTTGACCAACTTGCAGAGATATGTCCACCAATTACTGAAGAGGAGGTAAGAAAAGCAGTAGCTAGAACTAAGAACTTTTCAGCACCCGGGCCAGATAAGATTAATAATCTATGGTGGAAGAAGTTTACTTCAACTCACCAACATTTGGCCCGTATATTCTCTACCTATCTCAACGGGGAACATGCAATACCACAGTGGTTGGTGGAAGGACGAACGGTACTTCTACCAAAATCAGGAGATTTGTCCAATCCAAAAAATTACAGACCAATTGCTTGTCTTAACACCTGCTACAAGCTATTTACTGGGATCCTCAAGGAGAGGATATTGTCATCTATAGAACCAGTCTGAAGTGCGATAGGTGAACAACGAGGATGTAAGAGAGGTCTGTCAGGTTGTAGGGAGAACCTATTAATAGATAGGTGTGTTACCCAAGATTCGATATTTTATCGACGTAACCTGTCAATGGCTTGGATTGATTACCGCAAAGCATTCGACTCCACGAGTCACGAGCTGATCATCAAGCTCCTTGAATGTTTAAAGGTACATCCGAGCATTGTGAGATGCTTAAAGGATCTAATGCTTAAGTGGAGGACAAGGTTTGTTATAACATCTAACAAACAGCAGGTGATGACTAACATCATCTCGTTTAGAAAAGGAGTTTTTCAAGGCGACTCCCTTAGTCCACTTCTTTTTTGTATCTCCCTCTTACCTCTGTCTATTGCACTTCGAGAAAAACACTCTGGATACATGTGTGGCAAACCAAGAAATAGAGTCTATAAGATCAACCATCTTTTCTATATGGACGATCTGAAGCTCTATGCATCCAGTAAGGAAGCGCTTAGAATTTTGGTGTTTGCAGTGGCCGAGTATTCCAGAGCCATAGGAATGGATTTTGGATTGGATAAATGTGCCGTCATCCATCTGATTAAAGGAAGAAATGAAACATCTGAAATTCCGAGGGACTCTGAGAACATTCAACTCATTGGTGGCAACACCATTCAACATCTTGCTGGTGGAGAGACTTACACATATCTTGGAATTCCACAGTCGGAGACTCAAGATGTGCGTGGGCTTAAAGATCGACTCCAAACAAAGTATCGTGGGCTTCTCAGAAAAATTTGGTCTTCCGAATTGTCTGGGAAGAACAAAATACAGGCCACAAATACATTAGCCATTCCTTTACTTCTCTATACCTTTGGAGCTGTTAAGTGGAATGTGAATGAGTTGAAAATACTAGATAGAGAAACCCGCAAGATGATGTCAATCCATCGTAGTCATCATCCAAGGTCTTCCGTGCAACGAATTTACCTTCCAAGAGACCGGGGAGGAAGAGGTCTATTAAATTTAGAGTGTCTTCATCGAAGAATTGTACTGGCTGCAGCATGTTCGGTGATGAACAGTAGAGATCCCCTTATGCAATTTGTCCACCATCATGAAATTGCAAATGTTGGGGCGTTTTTATATCGTGCGGCAGAAAGAGCTGCAAATGAACTTAGTCTCCCATTTGAAGCCAGTGATATGGAGCACGGGTTAGCATCGTTAACACCATTGATGCTTAAAAAGTGTGTCAAGGAGGCAGAACAAGCGCTTTTGTTACAGGAACATAAAAGCAAACCTGTTCACGGGCAGTTCTATAATCTCATAGGTGAAATAGGATTGTCTCAAGGCTTGACTTTTGCTTTTCTTAAATCTGCTGGTTTGAGATCGGAGACTGAGGGATTTTTGTTCGCTTGTCAGGATGGTGTAATTAATACTCTGGTGTACCGCAGTCGTGTGATGCATATACCTGTCGACAATAACAACTGTCGAGCATGTAAGCAATACCCGGAAACACTTAGTCACATTCTAAGTGCATGTCCGAAGTACGCGTGTTGCAGGTATATTGAAAAACACAATGCTGCGCTTAAGGTGTTGTATTATCACCTTCGACACCAGTATGGTATAGATAAAGAACCCATCTTGCCGTATGCCCAAGGGGATCAGGAATCCGTTGTGGAAAATGAACAGTGTAAGATCTACTGGAATTTTTCTTTTTCTACAACTCATCGTATCAGAGCTACTAAGCCTGATATTGTACTCCAGGATCATAAAAGTAAGATCATTTGTGTGATAGAGTTTTCGGCTCCTGCTGAGGGCAACATCATACAAAAGGAGGATGAGAAACGGACGAAATATCAAGACCTTATGTTTGAACTGAGCCGAATGTATCCAGGTTATAAAATCCGATTAATTGTTCTCATATTAGGCTGTTTAGGAGGGATTAAAGCTTCATTTATAAGCCAATTGAAAAAGATACCTAACTGCGAACGTCAAGCTGAAGCATTGACGGTTCGTATGCAAAAGGCTGTCCTTCTGGGTTCACTTAATCTGGTCCGACAGCACTGTTCTTCATAATATAATATAACGAAGGTAGCTCTAAAAAAGCATCCAATAGCGTTTCTGGCCACCGCGTAAGAACAACAGCGGCAAGGGACAGGGACACCTACAGAACAGTGAACTGAAAACACCTCGAGCAAAAGAATCGCGCTCTTGCTTACCTTTCAGGACGGAAGGAGCAAAAGCGGATAAGAGTACGTAAGGCAAGAATGGGAGAGGTTGTTTTAGTGCGGTATTACCACAGCACGTGGTTGAGTCCCACACGAACAAGTGCGTAAAGGCATTTTTTCCTCTCCTAAACTTGTTTTGTAAAAAAAAAAAAAAAAAAATAAATAATAACAATTGAATTTAAATTTTAAAACAATTTCGATAAGTGAAAAAAGTAATTGAAAAAATCCTAGAAATATTGAATATTGAGAAATTAGTGGAAAATCGATAAAAATAATTGAAAATTAAAGAAAATATTTGAGAATTGAAGAAAATTATTAAAAATTGAAGAAATAAATTGAAAATTAAGAATTAAATGAAAATATTAAGAAAATACTTGACAATTAAAAAATAAAATTACAATATGACGAAATTAATTAACTATTAAAAAAAATAATTAACAATTGAAAAAAAATGAAGAATGGTGAGAATAATCAGGATTAGAAAATGTTTTTTTTTAATTTAATGAATAATGATAAAATTGAAGGAGAATAATAAATTGTCAATTAAAAACTGATGGAAATTATGGATAAAATTGTAGAAAATAAATTAAAATTGAAGAATTGTATTGAAATTACAATATAATAATTGATAATTGAAAGAAAATTTACAAAATGACTAAATCAATTAAATATTAAAGACAATAATTTAGAAATGAGGAAAATAATTGACAATCAAAAAAAAAATTTAAATCTGTCGAGAATGATCGACAACAGAACAAAATATCTAAAAAAATTAAAGAATAATTATAAGATTTAAAGAGAATAATTGTATATTGAAAACTGTTGAAAATAATAGTCACATAAACATTGAAAAACAGTGAATTGTTTCTGGTCATTTACAACTATAAATTTTTGCAAGTACAAACAAGATAAATAATTTAATGAAATTTGTTATTCAAATTTAATAAACTTAATATTCTAGATAAATATAATTTTCATTCTATGCAAATTAAAATCGCTGCCGACTCCAAAAAATAAATAAATAAGTGAAAGTAAATAAAAAATGTTTTAAAAGAGCACGAATTTTCCAATTTTATATTTAGAAAAGAAAAAATAATAAGAAAAATAAATAGAAGGAGAAAATAGCGTAGATAGATACATTACAAAAAGTTGAAATATTTTTGTTGAAAGAATAGTTTTTTGAACAAAATGTATTCAAACTTCTATAATTTATAATAACTTCAATCGTTCAAAATTTCTATTGAGAATTATTTCTATTCTTCAAAAGTTCTAACAATTCAAGTTTTAATTTTTCCAAATTTAAAATACATTCAAACTTAAAACAGTTCCAACGAAATGTTGACTCAAATTTATTTAAACTTCAATTAATTCAATTTTTTATTTTTTAAAGTCTTAAAAGACTTATATTTAATTTTTTTTAAATTCCTTTAAATTTTAATTAATAAAAATTTTAATTAATTCAACTTTGAACTGTTATAAACTTTACATGTTTTCAAAATCTAATAATGCATATTTAAATTATTTTTAACATTAACCATTATATAAAAACTTCTAAGTATACAAAAAAATTTCATTGTATATTAAAGCTTTAATCAGTCCAAATTTTAAAAATAATAATTTAGACTATAATTTGAATCAATGAAAATTGGATCTTATGGAATTTGAAATTAAGTGAAATTTATATTTAAAAAAAAAATTTAAATTGTGAAAAGTTAAAATGTTTAGTTATTAATAATCAGAATAATAAAAACGCATGGATTGATTAAAATTTAGATAATTTAAAGCCTAATAACCAATAAAAATTTAGATGAATTCAAACTTCAATAAATTAAAACTTATATATTGATTCTTAATTACTAATTTAGATTTTCATTTAAAATAATTATTTCAAAATTTTAATGATCTCCATTTTCAATGATCTAAATATCAATTAATTTAATCACAAGAACACTGAGAAAATAAGCCTCTAGCCAAGCAGCTTTATTTCTAGGTTAGGGTTCCTCGGGACAAAACAAACAAAACACCGGCGATGACAATCAAACTTCTAGGATACCGGAGCATATGCTCTGCTAAAATCAATTAAGTGCTTTGCAGGTGCTATATCAACAACCTCTCTCTGCTAAATTTAATCAAAAATTGGTTGTATTTAGTCAACTTATTTTCTCAGTGAACATTTCAAATTAGTTTATATTAATAGAATTAAATTTTAATTTACTAAAAATTTGAGTATATGGAAATTTCAGTTCAATATTTTAGGGTAAACTATATTTTAATTAATTTATTTTCTGACATTGCAGTTAAATTAATTCTTATGAAAGTAGACTCTAATTTTAATTTAAAGATATACATTTTTTCAAACGTAACTGATTTAAAACAAAAAAATATCTAAGTGCCAAACTTCAGGTGCGGACAGACACGAATGAATGAATGAATGAATGAATCTTGCGGATTATTATTATAGATATTGAAAATGGTTAAAAATTCTAGAAAATATTTGCAAAGTAATAAAAATAATAACAATTGAAGAACATAATTCTAATTTGTGCAAAATAATTGAAAAAATTACAACATATATTTGTAATAAACTAAAATTATTTCAGAATAATACAAATAATTGTGAATTGAAAAAATAACTGGAATTTGAGATAAATAATAACAAAATTAGAGAATTTATTAAAAAATAATTAAAAAGGACAAAAACTAATTAAAAAATGATAAAAATAATTGAAATTAAAAAATTTAATAAAAATTTGTAAAAAATAACATAAAAATTACAGAATATATTTAAGATAAACAAGACTACTTGAAAAAGGATAAAAATAATTGGAAATTAAATCTAATTATCAAAATTTAAGAACAAAATTGAGTAAACTACAGAATGTATTTGATATAAAAGAAAGTGAATGCAAATCGAAAAACATTATTTAAATACATTGAAAAATACAACTAAAATATAAAAACAATAAATAAAAATTTAATAAAACTTGATGGAGCATGAAACAAGTTTTTTAATATTGAATAAATTATTTGGAAAATGATTATAGAAAACGATGAAAATAGTGAAACTAATAATTAAATTAACAAATTTAATAACTTATGTCTTTCCATTATTTAACATTATAAATTAACATTAATAATTCGATATTGAAGAACATAATTGTCATTTAAAGAAAAAAATTGTAATTTAAAAAACAAAAATTATATCTTGTAAAAACAATTGAAAATGACGAAAGAAATTGAAAGTTATTTAATAAATAACGAAACTAATTTGATATTAAAGGAAATAATTAAAACTAAAAAAGTTTTACTTGAAAAAATTAAAGAAAATATTTAAAATTTAAATTAATTGAAAGAAAGTAATTGTAATATAAGATAAATAATTGAAAATTTAAGGATTTAATTGAGAATTAGTAAAAAATAATCAAAAATTGAAGAAATTGATTGCAAATGATAACTATAATAATTAAAAATTGAAGAAAATTATTAAAATTTGAGACACATATTTAAAAAACTAGGAAGTTATTTAAAGAATAACGAAAGTAATAAAAAATTCGAAAAAATATTTGCAATGTATTAAAATAATTAAAAATTGAAGAAAATAATTGAGAAAATTACAACATAAATTTATAATAAATGAAAACTATTGCAAAATGATAAAATTAATTTTAAATTACAAAAATAAGGGGACTTAGAGATAAATAATAAAAACATTAGAAAAGGAATTAAAAAATAATTGAAAAATTATAGAAATAATTGAAAAATTGAAGAAGGTAATGGAAATTTGAGAAATATAATTGAAGAATTATTAAACCCTTAAAAAGTGGATGCAATAACTTAGATTTGAGATAATAAATGAAAATGTAGGATATTAATTGAAGAATTAAAAGGTGGAAAAAATAATTGCAAAAGTTTTAAGAAAATGTATATTAAAAAAAAGTAATTGTAATATAAGTTAAATAATTTAAAATTTTGGAATTTAATTTAGGAGTAGTAAAGTATAAAATAATTAAAAATTGAAGAAATTGATTCCAAATGATAACAATAATAATTGAAAATCGAAGAAAATTATTAAAATTTGAGAAAAATATTTTAAAATCTAGGAAATTAATTGCAGAATAATGAAAAGAATAAAAAATTCGAGAAAATATTTGCAATGTAATAAAATATATATAAGCATATATATAAGCATAAACGCTTAAAACTTCCAAAAAATATAAAAATTGTGCGAAAAATAAAAAAATTTATAGTCTTATGAATTGAAAAGTAATTAAAAAATTATAGAAATAATTGAAAATTGAAGAAAGTAATGGAAATTCGAGATAAATAATTAAACTTTCTGAAATTCATCAACAAATATTTAAAATAATATAAAATTTGTGAAAATAATTACAAATTAAAAAATAAGTAAGCAAAATAATTTGCTTCTTCATAGATAAAGCAATAAATTAATAAAATAAATATTTAAGTTAATTGGTGAAGTTATTAAAAAAAACATTCTATATGCAAAAAAATGAAAAAACATGTATTATTTTACGAATTTTTAATCAATATAAAAGTTATATAGGTTAAATACGATTTTTGTATTTATTATGTTGTATTTTTAGAATGGAAATAAATTTTGTCAAAGAACGATTTTTTTCTATGAAAAAGGGTGCTCAAAAAAATTTGATTGGGTATTTTCAAAAATCCCTGTGTCCAAATTTAGTTATTAATTAGCTTAATAAGTAATCCAAATTTTATTGAAATCCGATGTAGCGTTCTCGAGATATCCTAGCGATAAAAAAAGCTTTACACGCATGTACACACACACACACATACATACATCTAAACATTTGCGTAAGAATGAAAATTTACGCTTTTTAGATGAAAATGAGTCGATTTAGACTATTTTTGGAAAATCGGAAATCTTAACGATCAAAGCAAAAAAAATTAAAAATTGACGAAATTATTTCAAATTTGAAGAAAATAATTGAAAAATGATTAAAACACTTAGGAGTGGATACAATTATTTAGATTTGAGATAATAAATGAAACTTTAGGGAATTTATTGAAAAATAATTAATATATCTAGGTAATTTAAAGGTGGACAAAATAATTGCAGAAAGATAAAAAAAAATCAAAATTAAAAAAAATAATTGAAAAATGAGATAAATAATTGAAAATTTAGGAATTTAATTGAGGAATGAAGTTTGAGAATAATTATAAATTGAAGTAATTGATTGCAAAATAATAACAATTATAATTAAAAATTGAAAAAAAATTGAAATTTGAGAAAAATATTTTAAAATCTAGGAAATTAATTGAAGAATAGTAAAGGTAATAAAAAATTCGAAAAAAATGCAAAGTAAAAAAACAGTTAAAAATTAAAGAAAATATTTTTAGTTTGTTAAAAATAATTGAAAAAATTACAACATATACATATTTGTAATAAAGGAAAATAATTGCAAAATTATGAAAATAATACTTGAAAACTGAATAAAAAATTTGAAATTTCAGAAAAATATTTTAAAATCTAGGAAATTAATTGAAGAATAATGAAAGTAATAAAAAATTGGAGAAAATATTTGCAAAGTAATAAAAATAATTAAAAATTAAAGAAAATATTTTTGGTTTGTTAAAAATAATTGAAAAAATTACAACATATATTTGTAATAAAAGAAATTAATTGCAAAATGATCAAAATAATTGTAAATTGAAAAAATAACTAGAATTTGATATAAATAATAAAAAAGTTAAAAAAATAATTGAAAAAAAGTAATTAAAAACTTAGTGAAAAAGAAATTTAATAAAAAAATAATTGATAGAAATAATTGTAAACTGATGAAAATAATAAAAATTTGTAAAAAATAACTGAAAGAATTTCAGAATATATTTAGGATAAAGAAGACTACAATTACAATTATATATTTTAATTTTTCGAACTTCAATTAATTTTGAAATTTCTTTGATTAAAAATTGAATTAATCCAAGCTTTGAGAATAATAAATTTAAAAATATGTGAAAATTTCTTAAATTTTTAATAATTCTTTTCTATTATGATTTTAATTATTTGCTAGAATTTAAATCTATTTTTATCATTTTTCAAAAATTTTCTTCAATAATTTTCTTTCTTTTTCAATGATTCCCCTAAATTTTAAATTCATAATTTCCGCAAGTTTTAATTATTTTTTTAATTTTTCTAAATAAAACTTTTTTATTTTTAATTATTTCCTCCAATATCAAATTAGTATTAGTTTAATTATTTATCGATTAATTTTTAATTTCTTTCGTCATTTTTAAATTATTTTTACAAAATCTAATTTTTGTTTTTTAATCTTTTTAAGTTTTAATCTTTTTCTTTGAATTGTAAATCCATTTATCCACATTTTTATTAAAAAATTTATTTTTTTGTCTGTAATTTTGCCATATGAAATTCCACAGGGCGACTTTTTTGCTCTATGGATATTGCAGATATACCATACACAAGTCGCCGTCCCTGATCTTTAGAACTGTTTGAATTTCATTTGGCATTGATAAAATCAATTTAAAATATTGATTGAATAAAAATTTTGTTAAATTCAATTTACTTAATGTAAAATCACTGAAAATGAACATATTATCTGTAAATAATTCGGATGAGCAATTTCTATTAACATTTGATTTAAATGACATGTTTCAAAACAAAGTGGTTAATATTGTTAAATCTATGGTTCGGAAACTATTGAATAATTTTGTCATCAGAGAGTAATAAGTGAAAAACATTTGTCAGGTACACGTGTCGGTTCACGATTAATGCAGTATGTGGAAAAGCCGAGCCATTGTTTGAAATCATGAATTCCACGAATATAGAAACTGTTATAAATTTAAAAGACCCGCTTTATAGGAAACCCAGGAATGTTTCATAATTGATATCGGAGAGGAATCTCACATTTTTATTCCAGTGTCAATTTAAATAATTATTTTTTATTGAAATTTGTGGAATGTTTAAAAAATTTGCTCAAATCTAATATTTATGGAATAAAACAGAAAAAATTCATTTCAAAAAAGGAAAAAACTGTTATTTTGTCGTATTAAGGGTTTTTTTTTATTTTCGAAGAATAGAAACTTCGACATTTTTTAGTTGTGAATTGAATTTTTTTTTATTCAAGGTAAAAAGTGAACTGCAGCTAGAATTTTGATTATTTTTATTTATTTTCGATTTGGGTTGTATATTTTTACTGAATTAAGAAGCTAAGGAAACAGGTATAACAAATATAATAATGATAACAAAATATATCTAACATCATAGATATTTAGGGAGTAAGAGTTTGTGTATTTAACCACACATGGCGTGTGTTATTGAGCGCCCTTTTAAGCCGTCCACACAATCCGGAATCCCAGATAAATCCCTGGACGTGATATTCTTACTAACGAAATCGCATTTACTCTCCGGGCGATGTCCCTCATGCTTTTAAGCATTTTTATTTCATACATAATAAACTAGCCATCATTTTTCTTACACTTCACGTGACTGCAATTATAATTTTAAATAAAATATAAAGTTCGCAAGATATTAAATAAGAGATGTAATTTTAAATTACTTTCTTGTGATCTTGATTTGAGATTGATCAATTAAAAAAAAAAATAAATAAATAAGTAACAAGTCTGAAAGCCACAAGTTAGTTGTCTGTTTTGAGTAAAGCATTGGCTGCATTTCAAAACGATGGCGTTGAATTGAGAGAAACTTTCGCATTCAGCACGTTTCCTATCGAACTGAGATTTTCCGATCCCTTTGCACTGAATTCAAGGATGTTACCATAGCCACAAAGACATCTACAGGGAATTAAATGCTTGGGAATCTCTTCTATAGAAAGAAACGACTTTAGTTCGTACTAATCGTTCGAAGCTCCGAATGTAAACATCCTTGTTGAATTTGCTTCAATTTGCTTCAAATAAAAAACCAAAGAGTTTAAAAAAACAGAGCTTGTATCTAACTGCTAGGAAAAAGATTTGCGAGAAAAAGAGGGCGTTCATTAGAGAATACTGTAAAAATGAAAAAATGTTATTTTTAACATGTTAAATTTTTATCTCATTTCTTGCACTGAAAAACGGTAGGGAAGAGTCGGGTAAAATGCCTAATTGGATAAATTGACAATCCTTAATAACTTGGCCAAAAATAAATATTAATCATAATTGTTTTTATTAATGCAGTATATCATAGGCGTAACTAGAATATTTTTGTAGGGTGGGCCGGGTATAGGCCTTTAGTCTAAAAGTATATGTATATTTTGGTGCCCCAGAAAAAAGTCAACTTTTAATTTCCTATAACGCAACCCAAAAATATAGATCTTTGGTATAGAAAAAAAGATGAGCATATTTTTGATTAATTTTTTAAACCATTTTTAAAGGTCACGCTTTTCAATTTTTCACAAAATTTCTCTTATTTTTAAGAATTTACAATTTTGCGATTTGAGACATAAAATTTCATTCAACTAAGAGCAATGTTTTTCTACTTCATTATTTTTTTTTCCATTAAATTTAAAATGAAAACTATAATTTTCAATTATGTACTTTTTGTCATTTTCTAACGAATTTCTTCAACTTTCACTTTCCTTCTTCGATTTTCAATTATTTTTGACATTTTTCAACGAATTGATTCAATTGGTTTCTTCAATTTCAACATATTATTGCCATTTTAATTATTTTTCTCAATTTTTAATTCAAAACAAATTTTTTTAAAGATTTTTTCGAATTTAACTTGCAATTAACAATCTTCAATTATATTTCTCAAATATAATTGGTTCAATTGGTTTCTTCAATTTCAAAATATTATTGCAATTTTAATTATTTTTCTCAATTTTTAATTCAAAACAAATTTTTTTAAAGATTTTCTCATATTTAACTTGCAATAATCTTCAATTATATTTGTCATTTTCTAGTAAATTTCCTCAATAAATTTCCAATTTTGTTTTGAATTTAATTTTTTTTGGTCGCTACTTAATTACCTTCTTTTTAAAATTATTTTTTTCAATTTGAAGTTATTTTAGTCATAGTCAAATTGTTTTTTTGAAATTTTAATTCTTTTCTTTAAATTTCAATTACAATTTTTATTTTAATTCTTGCCTTAAATTTCATAAGGAATTTTAGCTCCTTCCTTAAAAAAATATTATCTATAATTTCAATTATTTTTCTCATTTTCGCATTATCTTATAGTCTTTAATTTTCAATTATGTTTCCAGGAATATCATCAATTTATAATTTTAATTCTTTAAATTCAATTGTTCTTGTCACTTTTTAAGCACTTTTTTCCAATTTCAATTTTTTAAAAGTAGGTATGTTTAAATGCAAATTTTTTCGTTTTTCAATTATTTTCTTTATTTCTCATATTTTTCTTTACTTTAAATCTGTTTTGTCTACAATTTCAATTACTTTTTCTATTTTTAAATGAGTTTCTTCAATTATTTTCTACAAATTTAACTCGTAACTTCTTTTTTTTAATTATATTGATCATTTTATACTGAATTTCTTCAATTAAAAATTTCTTTTACAATTCTAAATTATTGTCTTCAAATGGAATTATTTATCTTATATTTCAATGTTTCTTTTCAATTTTCGATTATTCTTCTTCTTTCAATTATTTTCGGCATTTTTATAGAATGTCTTCAATTCTTAATTATTTTTCACATTTCATAAATTTGTGTCTTTAATTACAATTTTTTTCTAATTTTTAAATTAATTGTGATGTTTTTTATTTTCTTTCTTCAATGTTCATTTACTTTGTTTCATTAAAGAAAATTACATTTTGTTTTAATTACACTTTTAATTTTTAAACTAATTTTCTTCAATTTTCGGTGATTTCCTTTTGCTTTTAATTATTTACTTTTTAAATTTTTAATTAAAATTAAAATTTTGCAATTATTATGTTTGTTAATAATTAATATAGTCTCCAATTCGAATTCTTTTTCCCATTTTGAAATAATTTCCTTTAATTCTCGGTTTTTCCTTCAATTTTCTACTTGTAGCCTATAATTTTTAATTATTTTTGATATTTTTTGTGAAACGGAATTCTTCAATTTTACAATATTGTCTTCAATTTCAATTATTTTTGTGTTTTTAAATGAATTTCTTGAATTTAAATTTTTCTTGTCATTTCAAAATGAATGTTTTTCTTTTTCAATTATTTTCTTTAATCTTCACTTTTTCGTTCTTCAGTTATAAACTGTTGTAATCAATTTCAATTACTTTTGTCATTTTTAGTATATTCATTCTTCTTTCAATTATTTTCTTCAATTTTAACTTGAAACGTACAATTTTCAATTATGTTTGATATTTTAACCAGTTTCTTTAACCTTTAGTTTCTGCCTTCAATGTTCACGTATTGTTTTAATTTTTCAATTATTTAATTCAATTTAAAATTATTTTTTAATTTTTCAAATTTGAAAAATGTTATTTTCAACAATTTTAAAGTATTGTTTGAAAAAGTCAAATTGTTTTCTAGGTGATTCTAAAATTTAAATTACATTCTTAATGTATTTTAAAATATTTTTCTTTAATTTTCAATTATTTTTTTAAAGATTTTCTTAATTTTTCAATATTTTATGTGAAATTTTTGTTCTTATTAATCTTACATTTGTAGTATTTTATATTTTTCAACAATTGAAAATTTTTTTCAATTTTTTATCATTTTCTTTAATATTTTTCTTAATTTTTCAAAAATATCTTCCATTTTCTTTTGCGGCCTAAAAACTAAATTTATTTTATCTCTTTTTAGCTAATGACTTGAATTTGTACGGTATTTCTTTAATTTTAAATTATTATTTCCATTTTAATTATTTTTCTCATTTTAATTATTTTTCTCATTTTATGATTCAAAAAAAGTTTTTTTTAAAGATTTTCTTTCGTTTTTTGTTATTTTCTTAAATTTAATTTGCAATCAATAATTTTTTGTTTTATTTTTTATTTTTAAATAAATTTCTTCAATATATTTTTTTTCTTCTCCTTTGAATTTTTTTTTCAATCTAATTTTGTTGTCATTAATTAATTACCTTATTTTTAAAATTATTTTCTTCAATTTTCAGTTAGTTTAGTCATAATGAAATTGTTTTCTTGAAATTTCAATTACAATTTTTGATTTTTAATCTTGTCTTTAATTTCTTCCGGAATTTTGGTACCTTTTTTAAATTAAAGTATTGTCTTCAAGTTCAGTCATTTTTCTTATTTTTAAATTAATTTTTCCGAATTTCGTTCATATCTCATCTGCTAATTATTATTTTTGTATATTTTAACTTATAATCTTTAATTTTCGATTATTGTTTAAGGAATTTCTTCAATTTTTGATTTAGATTCTTGTTATTTTAAAATTAATTTTTTCGTTTCTCGAATTATTTTCTTTAATTTTTACTTTTATTTTCTTCAATTTGAAATTGTTGCCTTGAATTTCAACTATAGGATCGCTTAAAATTTTATTTGAAGTTTTCTAAGAAAGGAGGGACCAATTTTCCTTCCTGCGGGAAGGCCCTCAAATCCAAATTACGCCACTGTTTTGGAGGTTATTATATTGACATCAGAAGATGAGATTTCACAATTTAAATATATATAAAGAGTGCCAAAAAGTCAATAAATCTTTTTTTAACCGAGTAAAGTTGCTAAGATTTTATTGTGCGCAAAAATAACTTACATTTAATATTTACAAATATCCTTATTATCTCAAATACATTTTGAATCCTCATTTTTTCTAGGGTGGGCCAGAGAGTTTTTTAGGTGGGCCGGGCCCACCCTGGTCCCCATGTAGTTACGCCTTTGAAGTATATTAAGGTAAAGATGATTTCTATAAAGTTTCATGTTTATCGCAGTTTATTATTAAAGAATTTATTAAAGAATTGTGAAAATGATGCTTTCCAACTATAATTTTTTCATTTTTAAATTTTAGAAAATATGCACTTCTATCTTACAGACGTACATATTTTTTTTTTAATTAATTCTTAAACATTTTGATTTCTAGAATTTCTAGAAAGAGAACATACTTTTATCGAACACTGAAAATAATAACTCTAGGTTTAATAAAATATGCTTTTTCCAAGGTTACGGAGGGGAATTTTATCATCATATAAAACATGAATATTTTAATCAATTTAAAATTCTTTATTCCTTTTTTATAAAATCTAATTAAACAATATTGAATTCCATCATATGTCTTACATTATTTTTATTAACTTAAATTACTTTTTAGATAAAATGTGAGTTGTCTATTTCGAGAGAATGACCCAGTTGTGTTAAAAATACAAAAAAAAAAAAGAAAACTTGAAAGCTTTTAAGTGATCTGGAATAGTCATTTGAAACCCCTGCTTTCTTTTGAAACATGAAATTATTCTCAGGGGAATAAAAAAGTATTTGTCGAGAGTTGCTGAGTTCTGGGTGTTTTATTTTTCTCACTTTCAATAATGGAAATATAAGCAGAAGAAGTTCAACATGCGGAAAGGGATTTTAAGCGAGGTTTAATTCTGGTAACTCAGATGTCATGCGATTATAAATATATGTTTCACATCGACAAATAACTGGAGCGTATGAAAAATAAATAATCGAAAAATGAACAAGAGTGTGTAGATATGGCTCCTTCGATTTATTGTCCCCGTCATGTGGATATGAAAATTTATCTCGCGTTGAAAGCACAACAATGTGAAAGAAATATGTTTCCACTGAGTAGGTTAACTTTCATAAATTTCAGGAAACATACATTTTTATTTGTCATCCCTAAGGCAGGTATATAAGGGACTCGAAAGTACTTGTATTTTATAAATGCATTTTATTAAATGTGAAGTAATAGCAATTTTAATTAAAATGTCGAGCAGTGACCGTGTTAATCCTCGAGGCGTCCCTATTATATTTTTTATGAACATTCTTAGGAGCATAGCAGAAATAATTCACGTTTATTATTAATATTTGGGATGGGTAAATGTGTATCTGCTTTTAATTTTTGACATGCTGTTACTGTCTAGTGCTCTGATTGATTTTGAAAGGAGTGAGACAATTTTTAATAATGTACGTCTTATGGCGCACAATATCTGAATTTAATAACAGTAGACTTTTACGAGTTTTGAATATTACGAGGTGGCGAGAACCCAGCTGGTCGCTTTTAATTTCAGTTAGCGTCTCTGCTGGTGTCTCTCTTTTTACCTTGCTTTCGTTATTTTCCACGTTGTATTTCAGCATCGCCAAGAGAAAAATGATCTTTCTTTCTCGTTTCTTTTTAGACTTTCTTTCGTCGTACCTTTGTCTTTTCGGTCTAGTTTTTGCTTTCCTCGTATACACGTCCTTATAGTCACTTTTCTGCATTTGAGACCAAGGTTTTTGATTTCTGATGAAGGATATCAAGTTTGATAAAAAGGAAAACATTAACTTTATGATATGGAAAAAAAACTTAACAGTGTGTCAAAAGAATTGAAAAAGAATTCTATTGAAATGGGAAAAACAGTTTTAAAATAATAAAAACTTGTATGAAATCTATTCAAGCAATTAAATTAAATTTATTTCAATTTTATAGTCAAGTTTAATTTATTCAATTGATCTAAATTTTAGATGGATCAAACGGTGGTAATATCAATCTCTCTAAAGTTTAATTCACGGACAGTGACTTGTAAATTTTTGCCATTTGTACACTTAATATTGATCTGGGGGGAGGGGGGGAGGAATAGAGAAATAAAACAATATTTAATTAAAGAGTTTCTTAATTAGAGTAATTACTGTGACGCAAAAGTTAACAATTTATTTGATTTCGAGTAAATTTTCGGAATTAATAAACAAATAATCAAAATAATATAAAATTTGTGAAAATCATTATAAATTAAAAAAAAAAAAGAAATTATAAATTGACGAACTTGATTGAAATTTGAAAAAATAATTGAAAAATGAGATAATTAATAGAAAATTGTAGAATTTAATTGAGGAGTAGTAAAAATAATTAAAAATTGAAGAAATTGATTGCAAATAATAATAATAATAAGTGAAAATTAAAGAAAATTACTACAATTTGAGAACATTATTTTAATTCTAGGAAATTAATTGAAGAATATTGAAAATACTTAAAAATTCGAGAAAATATTTGTAAAGTAATAAAAATAATAAAAATTGGAGAACAGAATTTTAATTTGTAAAAAATAATTTAAAAAATTACAACTTATATTTGTAATAAAAGAAAATTATTGCAGAACAATAAAAATAATTGTGCATTGAAAAAATAACTGGAATTTGAGATAAATAATAAAAAAATTAGAGAATTTATTAAAAAATAATTGGAATGACAAAACTAATTAAAAAATGATAGAAATAATTGAAAATTAAAGAATGTAATAAAAATTTGTAAAAAATAATTGTAAAAATTACAGAATATATTTGAGATAAACAAGACTACTTGAAGAAGTTTTTATTTCAGCAATTAGTTAAAAAAACGAATTATTAATAATTGGAAATTCAATGTAATATTATGAAAATTTAAAAACAAAATTGAGAAAATTACAGAATTTATTTGATATAAAAGAAAGTGATTGAAAATCGAATAACATTATTGAAATACTTGAAAAATATAACTAAAATATAAAAAGGCTTCCGTTTCCGGTTCCGTACAGTAGTGAACGCGTTTGTGAAGGGTAAATTGTTTTTTGAAAAATTTGGTTATTATTAGTTAAGGGTGGGTAGTGGTGTGAGTGAAAAGTGATGTGCAAAGTAAGGTGAATGGTTAAAAAACAATGTAAGTAGAAAATAGAGTGAATGGGAAAGATAAAGAAGGTAAAAGGAAAGCGTGAATTGTGAGGTTAGGTGGAAAGAGTGGGGCGTGAGTGCGAGAGATAGAGTGAATGACGAGGAGAGCGAATGAACTGTAGGTAAGGTAGGAATTTAGAATGGCGAAATTTGACTCAAGTAGTATAAGCGGGAAAATATCGGAGATACGAAATATTATAGGCGAAATAAGAAAGGGAAAAGACGGGGAAATTATGAAGTGTCAGGACTGCATCGACTTACTTGAGTTTGTCAAGTTGTTGGTAAAAAGGTTCGATAAAGAATGGATAGAGGTGTGGGACAGAATAGAGATTGATAGGGACATAGAAGAAAAAAGAGATAAGCAGACGGAGGTAATAAAAAAGGAGATAGAAGGGATGGAAAGGAATTTAAAAAAGTGGGAGGAAAATTGGAAAAAGAAAATATGTGGAAGAGAATGAACAAGTTAGAGAAAGAAATATCGGATTGGAGTGAGGGAGATGGGAAGAAAGAGAAGGGTGGATTGGAGGTTGTAGAGATAAGGGAAAAGGAAGAAAGTAGAGGGAAGAATGGAGAAGTAAGGGATCATAATTTAGAAAGGAAAATGAAAGAGTTAGCGAGTCAGGTTGAGTTGCTTGAAAGGGAAAAAAGAAAGCTGAACATCATGATTAGAGGTTTGGAAGTAGGGTGTAGGGAAGGCAAAGAGGAAGTAGAAAGATTGCTTACAGGAATTGGGGCCAAAGTAAAAATTAAAAAGGTTACGGGAATTAGAGGAGTAGATCAGGAGACAATAAAATTGTGGATAGTGGAGTTGGAAAATGAGGAGGACAAATATGAAGTCATGAAATTAAGGGGAAGGTTGAGAGGGAGTGGGAAGAAGATAGATGAAGATAGAACATGGAGAGAGAGAAGGATAAGGTGGTTCTTGGAAGAGAAAGCGTGGACAGTAAGAAGAAAAGGGGGTGAGGTAAGGATGGGGAGAGATTGTGTCTGGGTGGATGGAATAAGATGGAAAGTGAGGGAAGAGACAGGAGAGGTTATAAAAGTGTGATTGTGTGTAGGTATGGAGTGCATGGGTATGTTAGGAATGGAAGAAAGTGTGGGGGTAAATGACGAAAGTGGAATAAATGGAGAAGTGAGAAAAAAGAGTGGATAGTAAGGAGTGAGTGAGAGAGTATAGTAAAAGGTAAAAGGGTGGTCGATAAAAGGGATAAAGACAGATTTGTCAAAAGGAACGGGAAATGGAAGCCCAGGCACATGGCGAATAATAGGTTAAAATAAGTTAAGATGGCGTTTAGATTTAAGTAGATTAAGATTGTAAAAAGGCAGTTGTAAGAAATATATTGTATTAAAAATGTAAAGGAAGTGGAGCCCTCGAACCCGTTAAAGGGAGAGTAAATAAAGTATAACTAAAATATAAAAACAATGAATAAAAATTTAATAAAAATTGGTGGAGCATGAAACAAGTTTTTTAATATTGATAAATTATTTAGTAAATGATTATGGAAAACGATGAAAATAGTGAAACTGATAATTAAATTAACAAATTAAATAAGTTATGTCTTTCCAATATTTGACATTACAAATTCACATTAATAATTCGATATTAAAGATATTAATTGTCATTTGAAGAAAAAAATTACAATTTAAAAGCAACAATCATATTTTGTAACAATAATTGAAAAATGACGAAGGAAATTAGAAGGTAATTAACAAATAACAAAGCTAATTTGATACTGAAGGAAATAATTTAATCTAAAAAAATTTAATTTAAAAAAATTAAAGAAAATAATTCAACTTGCGTAAATTTTAGATTTAAAAGTTAGGGGAAAAATTGAAAAATAATGAAAATCATTGAAGAAAATTAATGAAAAATTAATTTTAAATTCCTTAAAATAATTACAACATTATAGAAATAATCAAAAATTTATTTAATAAAATAATGGAAATTTGAGATAAAAAATTGAAATTTTTGTAATTAATCAACAACTACTCAAAATAACATAAAAATTGTAAAAATCATTGCAAATACAACATTAACAAATATTATACATTATCAAATATTCAAAATAATGTAAAAAGTGTGAAAATCATCGCAAATGAAAAAACAATTAAAAATTGCCAAAATAATTGAAATTTGAGAAAAATAATTGAAGAATTATTAAAACATTGAAAAGTGGTTGCAATAACTTAGATTTGAGATAATAAATAAAAATTTAGGAAATTAATTGAATAATCAAAAGGTGGAGAAAATAATTGCAAAAGTTTTAAGAAAATGAAAATTGAAAGAAAGTAATTGTAATATAAGATAAATAATTGAAAATTTAGGGATTTAATTGTGAAATAGATAAAATAATTAAAAATTGAAGAAATTGATTGCAAATGATAGCTATAATAATTAAAAATTAAAGAAAATTATTAAAATTTGAGAAACATATTTTAAAATCTAGGAAGTTAATTATAGAATAATGAAAGTAATAAAAAAATCGAGAAAATATTTACAATGTAATAAAATAATTAAATACATACTGAAGATAACAATTAAGAAAATTACAACATAAATTTGTAATAAAAGAAAATTATTGCAGAATGAAAAAATTAATTTTGAGTTGAAAATAAGGGGAATTAGAGATGAATAATAAAAAAATTAGAAAAGAAGTTAAAACATTATTGAAAAAATTATAGAAATAATTGAAAATATAAGAAAGTAATGGAAATTTGAGACAAATAACTGAACTTTTTTGAATTAATCAACAAATATTTAAAATAATATAAAATTTGTAAAAATCATTACAAATTAAAAAAAAGTAATTACTCTCTAAATTTGAAACAGCGAAAATTCGCTGTTTAACCAGCCCAAAGTATACTGCTGTTTTAAAACAGCGTATATACGCTGATAAATTAGTGAATTTCGCTGTTAATCAGTGAAAAATTCGCTTTTTGATCAGCGTATATACGCTGTTTTGAAACATCTGTATACTTTGCGCAGTTTCAAATTTAGAGAGTAGAAATTGACGAAAGTATTTGAAATTTGAAAAAAATAATTAAAAATAATTAAAATATTGAAAAGTGGATACAATAACTTAGATTTGAGATAATAAATAAAAATTTAGTAAATTACTTCAAAAATAATTAATATATCTAATTAAAAAGTGGACAAAATAATTGCAGAAAGATAAAAGAAACTGAAATGTGAAAAAATAATTGAAAAATGAGATAAATAATTGAAAATTTAGGAATTTAATGAGAAATAAAGTTTGAGAATAATTATAAATTGAAGTAATTGATTGCAAAATAATAACAATAATAATTGAAGATTGAAGAAAATGTTTTAAATTTGTAAAAAATATTTTAAAATCTAGTGAATTAATTGAAGTATATAGAAAGTAATAAAAAATTCGAGAAAATATTTGCAAAGTAATAAAAATAATTAAAAATTAAAGAAAATATTTTTAGTTTATTTAAAAATAATTGGAAAAATAACAATATATATTTGTAATAAAAGAAAATAATTGCAAACTGATGAAAATAATTGTAAATTTAAAAGAATAACTAAAATTTTATATAAATAATAAACAAATTAGGAAAATAATTGAAAATTAATTGAGATATAAATTTAATAAACAATTAATTCATAAAAATAATTGTAATTTGAAGAAAATAATAAAAATTTGTAAAAAATAATTGAAAGAATTTCCGAATATATTTTGAGATAAACAAGACTACAATCACAATTATATATTATAATCCCTTGAACTTTAATTAATTTGAAATTTTATTGATTAAAAATTTAATTAATCCACGTTTTGAGAATAATAAATTTAAAAATATTTAAATATTTCTTCCATTTTCAAGATTTCTTTTCTATATTACGATTTCAATTATTTGCTACAATTTTCATCTAGTTTTATCATTTTTCAGAAATTTTCTTCAATTTTTAATGATTTTCATTATTTTATTTTGCGTTAACATATAGAAGAGCTCTCAAAGCTACAGACTTTTATCCGCCATTGTTTAACAATGTTGAAAACAATTTTTATAAACAATTAGCAAAGTAGGGATTTCAACTGTTTTTATCATTTTTCAAAAATGTTCTTCAATGATTTTCATTATTTTTTAATTTTTTCCCTAAATATTAAATTCAAAATTTGCTCAAGTTTTAATTATTTTTTTAAATTTTTTTAAATAAACCTTTTTTATTTTTAATTATTTCCTTTAATATCAAACGAGTTTTATTATTTATTATTAAGAAATTTATTTTTTGTTCTTTAATTTGGCCATGTGGAATTCCACATTATATATGAACGTCTATCATTAATAATAATCAATTTAAATTTTATTGATCTTAATTTCGATTAAGTTAATCCCTCTAAATGTTTTCAAGCCTGAATTTTAAAAATTTGATGACAAATTCAAAAACAGAGACTAACTGAAATATTTTAGTTTTTATTTATTTCTTTTTGATAAAATTTTAATTAACTTTATTAATAGTTCTTTAAATGTTTGACAAACATGATATTTGTAAACATTTGAGAAACTAAAAGAATATAAAAATAGTTTCTACATTAAGATCATTCCAATAATGTCAACCTTGTCGATTTTCTAACATTTCCAATAATTTTACTAATATAAAGATTAGAAATAGTAGACAAAATTGACATCCTTTATCTGAAATGCGTAAATTTGATAAACAACCAAAGAAAGCAACTTTTCAATCTTGAGAAACATAAAGTTCAACCCATTTTTTCTTTTTAGAAATTTCTGAAATTTCTACATTTTCGAGCGGTTTCTTTACAAAGTTACAGGATACTTCTGTATGTTTCTTACGTTCAGAAAAGTTAACGTTTTTCTCAATTGAATTTTTGGCCAAGGCAGAATATCTACTTTTTAATTCCAGTTGTGTGCGTTCAGTAACTGTGCCAAGTTTTTTGTAAAAGAACCAACACTGTACTACTTGCTCAAAGTATAGTCATAAAATATATCGATGTCTCCCTTTTCAACGATATCAAACTTCATTTTGCTTTATAAGATATTTTGTGCTATTCATGAACGAAAAAAAAAATATAAAACGTAATGTTTAATTTATTGCAAGAATGATAATTATTTTCAGTTGAAAAGAATTGTTAAAAATAGAATGAAATTATAAATTGATAGAACAAAAAACTACAAAAATAAAGTAAAAATTTATAGAAGAGGCGTATTTCGTTAAAATGAAAGACTGAAGTAAAAATGAAGTAAAATTTTTGAAACAGCAGACTTTAAGCTTATTAAATCCATTTCAAACAAAGAGCGAATGAGATATCTATCTTAAAACAAGTAAAAGAATTAATTCCACCTGACTTGCCAGAGATAATGGAAACTTCAGATCTTCCACCTTTCCTCACGCTCACTTTTTAACGTATCTCAAAAGTGTATTGTGGTCTCGGCTTTTTCTTGACAGGAAAGCTTTCTTTAGAAAATAAGACAGCATCTCGCATACTTTATAAATTCTGACAGCGTCTATCGCATAAACCCAGCCTCGTGCTGTCGAATCTTTCTCTTGAAGGAACAAGTAGCTCGTGAAAAAGAACAATCGATTTTATGATGCTCTCATTGTTTATTCCCTTTTCTTGGCATTTACTAAGAAAAATCTAGAACGACATTTGGTTATCTGCGAATATGTATGCAAATTTAATCTTCGCTTTTAGTTGACAATGTTCTTTGAAATTCTGAATACAATATTTTATATTTTAAACACCTGTTTAAAGTAGTATAAGAGGTTATAATAATCGGGAGAAGATAAAAATGTAAAATCAAAAAGGGAAAATTCGAGGGGTCGCGTCGTCAACTCCATTTTAGAGCGTAAGAAGAATATATTCTCAAAGAAATACTTGAGAACTCGCTAAATCTGAATTAGTTAAAAACTAGCAAAATAAAACGCGCGCAAACGCGTGATTAGTTTTTCATGCATTTTAAAAATAATAAAATACAATAATAAATATAAAAAATCGGTAAATACTTAATACTATTTATCTAATAAGAAGAAATAAATATTTTAAATATAATATTTAAAAATAAATTTATATATAAATAATAAAATAAATATTTATTTAGGACAAAATTTATAATATTTTAGAATTAAAAAGAATTGCAAAAAATAATTGAAATTAAACAAAATAATTGCAAATTTTGCAAATAATTTGAAAAAAAAATGAAATCAATTAAAAATTGGGGAAAGTAATGTAAACAATCATAAAAATGTTTTAAACATAAAGAAAATAATTAAAATTTGAGAAAACTACTTGAGAATCTTCAAAGTAACTTAAAACAAAATTGAATAATGAAAAATTAGAGAAAATAATTGAAAATTGAAAAAACATGGTTAAGTTATGTTTTTACTAACAATTAGTCATTTTTTTAACCAATAATTAGTTATTTTTAACTAATTGCTGAAATAAAAACTTAGGCACGATTTTACTAATTATTAGTTATTTTTAACTAATTTAGATTTAGAGAGAATACGTGTGAATATGTGGGAATACTTGGAAATACTTAGGAATAGGGAATATTCGGAATACTTCAAAATCCGAAAATATTAGCTAATATTTAGGAGAATCTGTATATAGGTATCCTAATAATTGTCAAATTCTTTCATTCTCTTTAAATCTGAATTAGTTAAAAATAACTAATAATTTGTCAAATACGTGGCTGAGTTTTTATTTCAGCAATTTGTTAAAAATAACTAATTATTAGCAAAAAAATGACTAATTGTTAGTAAAAATATAAGTAGAAAATAGGTAAAATTTGACTAATTGAATTAGTAAACAGAATTTTACTAAAATATTAGTTATTTTGACATAACCTTGAAATGAATATGACTAATAATTAGTTATTTTTTACTACATGATTAGTAGAAATGTAACTATTTAAATTAGTGACTGAATTTTTGCTTTTGAATTAGTTATTTTTAACTGATTCAGATTAGAGAGATTCCTTTATTCATTTCTTCTCTTCTCACTTGAAGTTTGGCACTTAGATATTTTTTGTTTTAAACCAGATACTTCTTAAAAAATGTATTTAAATTCATTAAAATTTGAATTCAAAAATATCAGTTGAAATAACTTTAATTTTATTATTAATAAATCTATAATTTTTTCTACAATTGTCAACAATTTTCAAATTACAATTATTCTCCTGAAATTTTGTAATTATTCTTTAATTTTTTAAATTATTTTGTTCTGTTGTCGATTATTCTCGTCAATTTTAGATTTTTTTTTCAATATTGTCAGTTATTTTCCTTATTTCTTAATTACTTTCTTTAGTATTCACTTATTTTCGTCACTTTGTAATCTTTCTTTCAATTATCAAATACCTATTTTCTTAATATTTAAATTAATTTCTTTAATCTTCAATTTATTTTTTTTCGTCAATTCTCAATTATTTTCCTTAATTTTTTACTATTTTATTCAATATTCAATAATTCTCGCTTCTTTTCAATTAACAATTATTTTCTTGAAATTTCAATACATTTCTAAAATTTCCAGTCGATTTCTTCAATTTTGATTTCTTTCCTACAATTTTTTCTTTAATTATCTACAGTTTTCAATTGATAATCTATTATTATTTCTATATTTTATAGTTGTTCTTTAATCTTTAAAATTATTTTTTTTTAATGGTAATTAATCTCGCCATTTATCGAATTTTTTTAGCAATTGACAATTATTTTCCATAATATTTAATTATTTTCGTGATTTTGTAAGTTTTCCTACAAATATCAATTATTATTATACATCTTCAATTTAATTCTTTAATTTTCAATTTATTTCTACAATTATAATTATTTTCCTCAATTTTCAATTATTTCATTTTTTTAAATTATTTTCATCGATTATCAATTAATTACACAATATTTAATAATTCTCTGATGTTTTCAATTATTTTTTTCACTCATAAAAATTGTTCTAAAATTTCAATTTAAGTGTTCAATTCTACAACCATTTTCTTCAATTCTCAGTTACTTTCTTCAAATTTCCATTCCATTTTTTAATTTTCAACTATTACTTAAATATTAAAAAATTTCCGCCTTTGGTCAATTATTTTTTTTTCAATTATCAATAAGTTTATTTAATTTTAAATTCAATTGTTCAAATATTTCCTTCAATTCTCAATTTTTTTTTAAATTTAGTAATTCCATTTTTCAGTTTTTAACTTTTTCTTCTACATTCAATAATTCTCGGGTTTTATCAATAACTTTTTCAATTTTTAATTCTATTCTTCTAATTTCAATTACATTCTTCAATTTTCAATTACGAGAGCGCGCGTGCTTACGTATTGTGGTGTGGTATGTTACACAGTTGTATAAATTTTGTAAAGAAATGAGAATAATGTGATTAAAAAGAAAATGAGTTCATGAATTGAATTGTCGAGTTGAAGAAATGAAGATATTAAGAAATAGAATACGATATATGGGATATATGGAGTAGGGTAAGGGATGTAATGTAGGAAATATAATATAGTCTGGAAATTCTGATAGCACAATACTAAATCTCAGTTTATTTTAAAATAATATGTTATTGTCACATAATGAAGAAATCAACATTGATATAGTAAATGTGCAAGAGAATGGTGAAAATTAAGGCCGAATATGTGCGTGAGCTTCTATAAAATAGTTAGTTCTTGAAATGAAATATCTGTACGTGTAATTTTACTTTCAAAGGGGATCAATTAACATAAATTTTGAAGAATGGAGAATGATTGTTTGTTGAAGTGTAATTATGTTATTCCTGTTATGTTAAAGAAACAAATTTATAAAAAGAGAAAGTAATAAAAGTAATGTAAATGATAGTATGAATTGAAATTAAAGTGTACTGTTAGAGATGAGCATGCAGTTGCAATACTGTCATTTCATTAAATAATAGAAATCAGTATTACATACCTTTCTCACTATTACAATAATGAAGAGTGATTTTAAAGTTCATTTTGTTCATTTCAAATGGATGGCCAGGAAATATGACATATAATTTTTTATTTTTCTAATAATTTGAATCATTGATGAAGAATTTATTTTAAGTTGAGCTTGTAAGATCATTGAATAATTCTTGGTATACGTAATTCTTAATATTGGAATTACTTCGTTGATCTCCAATGAAAATACGCAATGACTCCCAAGATCTTACTCTGGAGAAAGCAACATATAGTAGTCCATGATTAAAAACGTTTTTACGAAGATCTATTCCAATTTTTTTGAACGTTTGTCCCTGACTTTTGTTTATTGTCATTGCAAATGCAATTTTAACTGGAAATTGTCTTCGTTTAAAAGTAAAAGGATAAATGTTTTCACAATATAATGTAATACGATTAATGAAAACAATATTTCCAGCCTTATCACCTGTTATAATTCGGCACTTTAATAAATTATTTCCAAGTTCTAAAATTTGTAATCGTGTTCCATTACACAATCCCTCATGAATACTTAAATTGCGAATTAACATGATGATTAGGGCTGTGCAAAAAGCTCGAAACTCGAAGTCCGACCGAGCCGAACCGAGCCTAGCAGTCTTCGAGCCGAGTCGAGCTTAGCTCGGCTTTGTCGGGTTCGAGCCGGGTCGGGTTCGAGCCGAGCTTTCTTAAATACCCGAAATTTTTCGAGTAATCGAAAATGTACGGGTTCTCGAATGATACGAGGGCCCGCAAATTTCGGGTCTTGAACTAGACCCGAAAATTTCTACATGCGCAGTAGACTTCAAAGCTCCAAACAAATGCGCACTAGTGTTCCAAGCACTAAATACATGCGCAGTAGTGTTCCAAGCACCAAATACATGCGCAGTAGTGTTCCAAGCACCAAATACAGGCGCAGTAGTGTTCCAAGCACCAAATACATGAGCAGTAGTTTTCTATGCACTAAATGCAAGCGCACTAATGTTCCACGCACTAAATACATGCGCACTAGTGTTCCGCGCACTAATTACATGCGCACTAGATTTCTACGAACTAAAAACCTGCGCACTAATTTTCTATGCACTAAATACATGCGCACTAGTGTTCCACGGACTAAATACATGCGCACTAGTTTTCAATGCACTAAATACATGCGCACTAGTGTTCCACGCACTAAATACATGCGCACTAGCGTTCCACGCACTAAACACATGCGCACTATTGTTCCACACACTAAATATATGCGCACTAGTTTTCTACGCACTAAAAACCTGCGCACTAGTTTTCTATGCACTAAATACATGAGGACTATTTTTCTACGCACTAAATACATGCGTAGTAGAGTTCCATGCACTAAATATGTACTGTGCGTAGAAAAATTGTGCGCATGTATTTAGTGCGTGAAAAACAAGTGCGCATATATTTAGTGCATAGAAAACTAGTGCGCAGGTAATAAGTGCGTAGAAAACTAGTGGGCATGTATTTAGTGCATAGAAAACTAGTGCGCATGTATTTAGTGCGTGGAACACTAGTGCGCATGTATTTAGTGCGTAGAAAACTAGTGCGCATGTATTTAGTGCGTGGAACAGTAGAGCGCATGTATTTAGTGCATAGAAAACTAGTGCGCATGTATTTAGTGCGTGGAACACTAGTGCGCATGTATTTAGTGCGTGAAACATTAGTGCCCATGTATTTAGTGCGTGGAACAGTAGTGCGTATGTATTTAGTGCATAGAAAACTAGTGCGCATGTATTTAGTGCATTGAAAACTAGTGCGCATGTATTTAGTGCAATGAAAACTAGTGCGCATGTATTTAGTGCGTGGAACACTAGTGCGCATGTATTTAGTGCGTAGAAAACTAGTGCGCATGTATTTAGTTCGTAGAGCACCGGTGCGCATGTATTTAGTGCGTGGAACACTAGTGCGCATGTATTTAGTGCATGAAACACTAGTGCGCATGTATTTAGTGCATAGAAAACTAGTGCGCATGTATTTAGTGCATTAAAAACTAGTGCGCAAGTATTTAGTGCGTAGAAAACTAGTGCGCATGTATTTAGTCCGTGGAACACTAGTGCGCATGTATTTAGTGCATGAAACACTAGTGCGCATGTATTTAGTGCAATGAAAACTAGTGCGCATGTATTTAGTGCGTAGAAAACTAGTGCGCATGTATTTAGTGCTTGGAACACTAGTGCGCATGTATTTAGTGCATTGAAAACTAGTGCGAATGTATTTAGTGCGTAGAACACTAGTGCGCATGTATTTAGTGCGTAGAAAACTAGTGCGCATGTATTTAGTGCGTGGAACACTAGTGCGCATGTATTTAGTGCATGAAACACTAGTGCGCATGTATTTAGTGCGTGGAACAGTAGAGCGCATGTATTTAGTGCATAGAAAACTAGTGCGCATGTATTTAGTGCGTGGAACACTAGTGCGCATGTATTTAGTGCGTGAAACATTAGTGCGCATGTATTTAGTGCGTGGAACAGTAGAGCGCATGTATTTAGTGCATAGAAAACTAGTGCGCATGTATTTAGTGCGTGGAACACTAGTGCGCATGTATTTAGTGCGTGAAACATTAGTGCGCATGTATTTAGTGCGTGGAACAGTAGTGTGTATGTATTTAGTGCATAGAAAACTAGTGCGCATGTATTTAGTGCATTGAAAACTAGTGCGCATGTATTTAGTGCGTAGAAAACTAGTGCGCATGTATTTAGTGCGTGGAACACTAGTGCGCATGTATTTGGTGCTTGGAACACTACTGCGCATGTATTTAGTGCTTGGAACACCACTGCGCATGTATTTAGTACTTTGAACACTACTGCGCATATATGGGTTGCTTAGTGAGCTAGAGGACCAAAACATGTTATGTAAGTTCAAGTTCTCGAAATTTTCGGGTTCTCGGGGTCCTTTTCGATTTTCGAGTTCTCGAATATTTCGGGTTCTCGAATCGTTCGGGTACCCGAATTCATTTGTGATCACATTTTGGTCGGGGGCTCGAAATTTTCCGAGTATTCGACAAATTTTTCGAGTTCGAGCTAAACTCGAACCCGGCTCGACTCGGCCCGAAAAAAGCCGGCTCGGCTCGGCTCGACATTTCGAGCTTTTTGCACAGCCCTAATGATAATACAATTTAATCGTAATTTTAATTCGTAAGGAGAGAAGCTTGGGGGATTTAAAGTATTTAAGTATTCAGGTAAAATAGCGTCTTCAATATCACCATTATCGCAATTATCAGTACTATCAATGCCTGTGTAAATACGTTCTGTTGTTTTATCAAGCAATTCAACAACTTTTCTGTTCATTTCTTCAACATCAACATTTCTAGCAGATAATATGGCAACATGTGCAACATCATTGTATGAACGATTTCTAATTAAATCTCCAAATATTTCTTGAACGATGTCTTTGCCCTGTTGAATTAAACATTGTTCTGGAACGACAATGTTGTTATCATTATCATTTTCAGTGCCATTACCTATAGATAATAAATATTTGGCAAATTCTAATTCTGTAGGTAATGTTCGCATATTTTCTATTAAAGAAAAGGTTACAAAATGTTTCCATAATGATGAAGATTTTATTGACAAATTAATTAACTCTGATCGATTAGCATTTTGTTTAACAGGAAGTAATTGCCTAAAATCACCACCTAATAACATAGTTTTTCCTCCAAAAGGTAAATCAACATTCATGAAATCACGTAAAGTTCGATCAATTAATTGTAAAGTATATCGAGGTGCCATTGGAGCTTCATCAGAAATGAAAATATCAACCGATTTAAGGAAATCAGCTTCTCTTGATTGGCTTTTAATGTTTGAAACGGAATCATGAAACAGGGGAACTGGCATACCGAAAGTTTTATGTAGGGTTTTACCACATGGAAGTAAAATTGCTGCAATGCCTGTGAAGGCCATTGTACAAACAATTTTACCCTTACTTTTTAACATATGATAAAGTGTTGTATATATATATATATATGTTTTACCTGATCCACCTGGAGCGTCGATGTAAAAACATGACGTAGACATTCGTTCGGTTCGCATAACAACCTTAAAAATGGTATCAACGATATTTTTCTGTTTGGAATTCAATGTCGAATATTGTGTTTGGCTAATAAGCGCATGATCAATTGTGAAAATGTCAACAGTAATATCATTGAAGGAAAGAATAGAATCATGTTGTAACTGAATCATTGTAGGGAAATTTTTGATGTCTGAACCATCTTTCAAAAGAAAGTTATTAATTTCTTCATAAGCTTTTTGATAAGCTTCCTCAGGAGCATACTCCCTTTTGAAGTCATCTGATAAAGCGTCTTTAAATGTGTCCCATAATTCATGTGGATTAATTGGTTGACAATGAATTAAAATACGAACAAATAGATGTCTTAACTCTCTAGGCATCATCCAAGTTTCGCCTTCCTTCATAGCATTATGCCATTCTGCATCGTGTTCAATGAGACCTAAATTTAGACGTGCATCACGAAAATTTTCATAAAGCTCACCGTTAACTGTTCGAATGTGTTCAAAACTTGTAGCTCCCTTAACAGTAAGAAGTAGTAATCGAAGATGAAATAGTTCTACTTGGGTTGGACTTATAGAATACATGCGACCAATAGTATTAAATTGGCTTTCACGTCTTAACCATTTGCAATTACTTTCTCCTTTTTGTTTTTTAAACACGTAATGACTTGGTATTTCAGGATACGCGAATTGTCGAGCATCTGGATCACGTTCATTTAAATGAAAATAATCAATTAGTATGGTTTCTTTTTGTAAGGCAGTTGTAATAGAATCTGTATTGTCTTCCAAAGGAATAATGACAGTTTGTTGATTAGGTAGGTGAACTGGTAAGCGAGTGATTGCATGACTTTTACATTGGAGTGGTCTTCCAAATATTCAATCACACGCTTCAACAGGTCCAACGTGGCGTGTATATATAAACTTTTTGATTTCATCATGTTCCAAAATAGGATTGATATTGTCGTATGGAGTAATTACAACAGCAGCAGAATCATATCCTTTGTAAATGTACTTATACAAATATTTAACAGACTTAATGCTTGAAACAATTTCAACATTAATGTGACAATTAAATCTTTCTAATAGTTGAGCATTATAAGGTACTACATACTGATTGTCTGCTGTTTCCCCATTGGGACGATTAAAAACACCGGTATTTCTTCTGCGATAAGTTGGATAACAATTTTCATCAACTGTTGTTTCATTGTGAAAGGGTTTGGGGAAATGTTTCGAAGAATGTCCTTTATCGTCTTGACAGCGAGAGCCACATGGTCCATGAATCATATGTTTAATGACAATATTATGAAGCTGAGGATTATCAGTTAGGAATGGAATTTCTGCAGAAATATATTTATCTACAACTTCAGATACAGTTATTTTATAATTTTGTTTTAATGTGATTAAGATATGAACATGTGGTAATCCACGCTTTTGATATTCAATAACATAAACATATGCAAGTACCTCACCGAATAAATGTTCCTTAACTATATAATGAATAAGTGCCTTCATCTTTAGTTGGAAAACCCGTGAAACAATGTCAGGCCTATCTGATGATGTCTGATTGGGCAATAAATTTTCCTGAATTTCGCGCCAATTTGGATTGCATGTTATTGTTATAAATAAATCAGGTTTACCAAATTGACGTACAATTGCCATTGCATCTTGATAATGTTGCAACATATTACGTGGTGAATCTGTAAATGTGGATGGTAAGATAAGAATTTTCCTACTTGTAAATTTGATTCATTTCCACGTTTTTGCAAGTGATCTATTAATCCTGCATAACTATCGGCACGAAGTGTTTTTTGATTCATTTTACAGAAAGTCGTCCTGTCTCTTTCAACTTTAACATAACCATCAACAATCCACTGTTGAAAAAGTCTTCCTCCATTTAAGAAAATATTATTATTTCTTGTTGCCATTCTATACCTAATATATGCAGACCGTGTTACACGCTTATGAGTTTTATGTTTTAATAGAATATTACTATGCTAGCCTATTGTACCATGTGGATAAAATAATGGATAAATCCAAGGTTCCACATAAGGATTCATGCTGCTAACATATTGCAATTCTTTATTATTTTTTTTACGTATACTTACATAGGAATCTGGAATTTCACCGTCAGCTGTTGTTGTGAAAATAGCATCAATTTCATTAATTTTTTGCACATTATATCGTCTAGTATCCATTCCTGGTTTTAATGTAAATAATAAATGCATATCGGGTTCAAGGTCTTGATTATTGTCATGCATTATATTTTTCATTTCCTCGTGCATCATTTGATATGATTGAGCAAAGATATTGCAGTCTCTAAGAGCATTATCAATATCATGAAGTATATCTTTATTTAAGTGAGAAGTAAAATTAGAACGGATATCTGTTGCTTCATTTTGATCAATAACAAATAATTGTCCATAAGAGGGATTTTCATCTTGTGCAGGATAGAGAGAAGTATTAATTTGATAATATACTTGACCATGTATTTTGAAGCAATATGGTGCAGATGTGGAATTATTGAAATTACACAAATTAGCATTAAAAGAAGCAAAAGAAAAGAAATTATTGTAACGTCTGATATTTTGTTTAAAATGTTTGGACATTTTATGACTATCATCAAACAAAGTTTGCAATATGGAAGGTAAAGTTGGTAATGGGTCAAGTTCAACTTCTCCATGTGCACAACAGTTCATAAAAGAATTCTTTTTTTCTTACTTTTTCTTCTTCGAAATGTTTGGCATCACAATGTTTACATAATTAATTCATTTCACCACAGTAATGTTCACCGGTGTTATCAATTGAAGATGTATCTTCCATGTCAGTAAGGTCCTCATCATTCTCTTGAAATGAATGGGTATTCAATGACAGTGACATATCAATATCGTTTTGTAACTGGGTAGAGGATGTACTGGGTAACTGAATGTACTGATTTTTATTTGTGGACTGAATGTATTCTAAAGAGTTTAAAAAATTTTTCTGTCTATTTTTTTCATCACGAATTCTTTGTCGATAAGCACGCATATACTTCTTTTGTTTTTCGCGTTTATATTTCAGATATTCCTCTTTGTCATGTTCTGAATTGAAAAACATTTTTGGAGGCATTATTTGAAAAATAAAAATCGTATTAAATTAGAAAACTATTGATGTGTTTTGAAAAGGAGTTCGATGACAAAGGAGAAAGTAATATTTGTGATAGGTATTTGTAGTTGTTAATGACAATTAAAAAGAAGAGAACTATGGGAGGATGATTGATATAATAAGTAATACAAATTATTTGTATTTTGTAAATAGTATCTAGAAATTTGTGTATCTTTTTTATTGGTATCTGAAAGTAAAATATCTATTTGTTATTGGTATCTGAGAATGAGTGGTATCTGTGTAAGAGAACTAAAGTGTTTTGTATAAATGTTTGAAATGAAATGTATCTATTTATAAGTATAGATGCTCCACCTGAAAGAATAAAATATATTATTAATAATGAAGAACAAATGAAAAGGCATTTAAGAAAAGCAAAAAATATGACGTGGAAAGGGACGTAGGAAAGAACAACAATTTTTTCAAAAGGCTTTAGTAGTTTTATTTGAAAATGTGGGAATTAAGACACATTTGGGTATTAAATAAATATAGAAATTTGTAATTAAAAATATTGAACACTTTTAGAGAAAGTGCATCGCAAAATTATTGAACAATTTTGTTTTTATATGCAAAAGTTTGTTATTTCTTATCTTGAATAAAAATCATCACAATGGTTTCACTCTAAAGATATTGAAATTAAAGAAAGGAAACATTGGGATGAAATAAATATTTTTAAGACGTGAAAATAATTAGACGTTTGTAATTATGAAACCTGTTGTCCCTCTTTCTGAACCTTGCATGAGATGATGGAGAAAGTTGATAATATAATAAAGTTTTACTGAAATTTGCGGCTAGGATGTGTTAGTTGTATTCTATTTTGCAGATAAATGAATGTCATTATAGTATAGTAATGTAATATAAGTTTACAATAAAAAGATTTAGAAGAATGTTGTGTATCATGAAAAGGAAAAAAGTTATGAAAAAAGGAAAGGAAGTTTGCAAAATAGGGAACATGAAATGTTCATTTTGAAGATAAGCACAAATTATAAAACAATTTTAAAGAAATTAAATATTTTATAAGATTGTAAGAAAGAACGTTTCATTAGGATACTTGTTTATGAATTTTATAATGATCATACAATGTTACTTTATGGGCAATCTTTATTGTAACAATTCATTGACAATGAGACAAACGGATAGTAAGATTTTGATGTTAAAAAGGTTATGTTATACAGTACTATCATTATGCTACTGTCTACCATCAAAGATGTTACAAAAATATAATTATTCTTCCCCGTACTATGAAGATGTTACACCGTATAATCTTGGTGGTAACTGATACTATCTAGATAGCTGGCCGTATTTGTATGATTAAATATGGTTACCGTGAACATCATTATGTTACCCAATATAATAATTTTCTCTGGGTGTTGCTGATACAATATGTGTGAAAGTAAGACAATTTGGAATACATAAGTCTGACAGTGAGACATAATTTTGTTTCTTTAGTCCCCTTGAAAGGCATGTTGTATCTCATTTTAAGACATATTATCCCCGCAATTTGTACATTGTTCAAGTTAGGGTAAATATGGTTATTATCGCGGATCTTCAGATATGTCGAACGTTAGAATTGTTCAGAAAACTGAAATGAACATACATAGTGATTTTTGTTTGCTTGAAACACCCGAATGGAGGCTAATGCAACCGGACTTGTTGAAAACAGCGTAGAAATTAGTGAAAGAAAAAGCCACGAAACCTCCTATTATAGGCGCAGTGCTTCTGCTTATCGTACTGATTTCTTTGTCATTACTGACACTAAGAGAAATTGTTGTTTAAAATAAGGACAAACATCAAAGATGTTTATGATAAGCATCTATATATTTATCTTAAACATTATTGAGACTGTTTACACCACCTTACATAAAGCAAGTTACTTAAAATAAGGCATACTTAAATCGAGTTACATACATATATTCGAGTCTGCGCAGAACACCAGTGCCCAGGTTTGACAACATTATATTAGATTCATTTTGACAGGTTCGGTTTTCTAACCTTTGATTTAGAGGTTAGGAATATAAATATGTCAAATCAATGTTGGCAAACCAGAGCACTGGTGTTCTGCGTAAACTCGAATATATGTATGTAACTCGATTTAAGTATGCCTTATTTTAAGTAAATTGCTTTATGTAAGGTGGTGTAAACAGCCTCATTGATTCTTACTTTAAACATACATATTTGTATTTATATTGAACCTATAGATTCTTACGTTTAACACCTTACAGGTTGATCCCTATGTTAAACATCTGAATGTTGAATTGAAATATACATTTTTTTGCAGTGTAATTAGCGGATGACGTTCCGAATACCGGGAAAAGAAATACGTCCGTTTGGGGTGTCCTACTGCCCCCTTAGTATCCGTAAAAAGGGTAGCCCCAACCCCTGGTATGTTAAAAAAAATATTGGAGGTTTGGGGTGCCCTAGTGGCTCCTAAACATTCCTGGGGAAGGGTAGCCCCAATCCCCGGTATGTTAGACAAAATACCGGGGGCTTAGGGTGCGCCACTGACAGTTGAATGTGGACAACCCTGAAAAAACTTATAGTTATATTGGTTTTTATGGTATTTATCATAAGAATGATAAAGTTGAAAATTTATTTACAAATAAATGTCGTAATTAGTGAATGAAATTACGTAAAATTACGTAATTTTACGATGTTAATGTATAATTAATAGAAATAATTATATTATTATAGATTATATGTATATATATTTTATAGTATATATAATTATTAAAGGTAATGTATCATTGTATAATTGGTATAGTATACCAATTATACTATACACTACTTTAAAGTTATTAACAAATATTACATTATAAGATCTAATTCTAATATAATATTTTAAATTTTAATATAATTCATACATATAATATACAATTATAAAATGTTCATAAATTAAAATTATAATTTCATGACATTTTTGTAAAATTAAAAATATTGAATATATTTACTTCATTGTTCTTTTTACAATAAATTATGTCAGTGCAGTTGTGGGTTTGTTTTGATTTAAAGAAAAAGAAAGCAAATTTACTGTTACATAATAATCCTTTTATGTTATGTATTAAAGTAAGAATAATGATTTTAAAATTTATAATTATGAATAAAAGTATATTATTACGTTAATTGAAATTGAAGAACAACACGTTAAAGCAACACAACAAAATCTTCTCATTTGTCAATGAACCTCACTTCTATGGTTATAGAGGTTATTTTTATAATTCTTGAAGGGAATGTATATCCGCAATAATGGATGCCCATAAAGAAACAGATTTGTCTATTGTGACGGCCAATGAGTATAGTAACTACATTTATAATTACCGTCTGTAGGAAAAATGGTGTTTATGCTAACTTGAACATCAGTTGAAGAAGGAGAGAAGTAGAACTATCTGTTCAATATAAAAGAAGTATATCATATTTTTTGGCATTATCTTGTTAAATTATTAAAATTAGGAAAAATGCTTATAACAAAAGTTGCAGATCTCATTTCAGAAAACATTTTATGTTCTGTGCCTTTTTAAGTTAAAACGAATAGTTTTCTAGAAAAAATGCAAAACCCATAAAGAACCATAAGGGGGGTTAATAAGGGGGGGTTAGGGTGCCCACTGACAGTGGAATATGGCCAACAGTCGAAGAGGACCAACACAACAATTGTATGTAATTAATAATTTAAAAAACCTATATTTCTATGATGTTTCATTGTTTTTATTATAAAAATGATTTATGGTGATTGATGTTTTTTGAAATTTTCTCGTAAATTAATTTGTTTTAGTAAAAAATGCATTAAACATAAAATATGTATTTTTGTGAGACCTACAACTTTATATATTTCAATTTGTTATAATATTACATATTGAATGCTTTACTTATATTTTAATTACCTTTTAAAACCATATAAGTATTATTAAAAAAATTAAAGTATCACTGATTAAAATTATTTAATTAGTTATGAATTAATTATTTTACTTATTATTTATTCTATACTATAGTCATAAATTAATTTAATATTACATATCTGTTTATATTATTTTGAAATAATTAATTCCTAATTTTTTAATAGAATTAATTAAAAATAAATAGAAACAAACCACTTATTACAAACAATGCGAATTCTTCTTCTACTTACCATTCATTGCTACTGTTCAGGAATCTCATTTAAATTAAATCAAGTAAAAATGTTACTCACATAATATATCAACGGGTGTTACGAAAAACAAACATTCCATCGTAAGTTTGCACGAAAAATAACACTCCTGATTTTTTAAACCCAAAATCGAATTTTTGTGTTGAAATCGCATTTATTACATTTATTTTATAAATAAATGTCACAACACGTAAACGAATTACAGCTTTTAGTTCGATAATTTGACACCTATAATTTTTAAAATTCCATATAATTCAGTTTGATAATTGGTTATTAAAAGATAGATTAATAAAAAATAAGATATGTATAGATTCGTATAAATTTTTTTGCAGAATTAATTACTAAATAGTATTTTAATAAATAGTAATAATTAGTAGTATTTTAATTAATTTTTTAATAATACTTATATTGTTTTGAAAAGATAATTAAAATATAAGTAAAGCATTCAATATGTAATATTATAAAAAATTGAAATATATCAGATTAAAAATTCATTACTGAAGTAATGTGACAAAAATGGGCTCATAGTTTTAATATTAATCAAAATTTTCTAAATGATATTGGATATAACCGCTATTGATTAAAAATTGTTGTATTTTTGTTTTTAGATTACATTGAATTAAAAGATAAAATTGTCTTGCATTGAAGTTTTTTATGAAATTCTTTTGCACCCTGCTTCACATAATATTATTTGTACGCAACATAATATTGTCTTACACTGAATATTAGGATAAAATTCACTTGCGCGATTGTTTTTGTTAAATTTATATTGCACTTTTTTATAACTTAAAATTATTTCGCATGAGGCGTCGATAAAATTATATACTTACTAAAATAACATGCAATTAGAAATGTTGAATCGTTAAGTATACATAACCTCCTACCTGTCAAAATCACTCCCACAACGAAATTAAACAAATTTACACAATTTTAACAAAAGTCGTTGTACACACAACACTATTACTCCATAATAATATAATATAAATAAATACTTATAAAAATAATTTACATGTGTTTCACTATATAACTGTAAAGACAAACGTAAACACACTTTAAATTTCAACCAACTTCACTGTTTACAAAATACACGTGGCGATACTGAACTACCAATATAATTACATCCAATAAAACAACGAGCATTTAAGTAAAGTACAGTTCATTTTAACAACAATTTTCACAAAATTAATGTAAATATATATTATTAATAAAAAAATTTACATTTTTACAATTTAAAAAAATATTAATCGAAAAGTTCATTATCGAAACTATCGAAGAACTAATTGACCAATAGCAAAAGCAAGTATAGGCCTTACGCGTGAACGTAGCCGAAAGGGTTCTCGTTTTTCTTTTAGGAGGATTTGTACGATTTTGAACTAATTCTTCATTATTAATTTTTTCAATCTTAAAAATTGTTTTAAAATTCCGTTCCAACAATTTTCTTTAATTTTCTTTAATTGTTTTCTGTCTGCAATTTTCTACAAATATTTTCTTCAATTTCTCATTATTCTCTTTAAATTTCAATTCCATTTTTAAATTTTCAAGTATTCTTTTTAATAATAAAAAATTATCGACTTATATCTATTTATTTATTTTTTATTTAATACATATATACGGGTTCAGAAAACCCATTAATTAAATTACAAATATATTATAATATTAACTGCAGGTCGAGTCCATACCAAGTGATCACACCAATTTCAGTCATATTGAGTAATATTTACGAAATTGATATTTTGGGTTCCTTTAGGAGTAAAAAAAATAAATTTTAATTATTTTTAAAAAATTCAAAATATTTTCGACAATATTCAAATTCAAAATGTTGAGTACTATTTTTTTTGTTTTATCATAACTTCTGTAATTTTGAAGCAATTGAGATCATTTTTTTTTAAATTACTCGTATTTAAATACTCTTTCAAGAAAAATTATAATAATTAAGAAATTGTTTATAATTAAATTTTTATTAAAAAAATTAAATTATTTATTTAAACAAAATCTAAAGTATATCATCGATCTTTTTCAAAAAAATTCATAAACATAGCCTATAATGTGCTTAAAAATTTAAGCCAAAGAAAAAGATGGTATGTATTATAGTTTTTGAGAAAAAAATTATTAAGTTATGCTAGCGCGGCGCAGACCGGTGTCACCGCTACTCAACGCGTAGTTCCGTAGTAACCGAAATGTATGTATATTATTACATAATATAAATACAGTTAATCGTCATGTTTATTTTTTTATTTTACAAATTGTGCTGTGCACAGAATTTGAAAAAATTTTTGTTTCAATTTTATTCTCAAGGGGTACGAAGGAATGAAATTTTTGTGTACCTTTAATGGTCATAGCTTGATTAAATCTTTCACTTAACAATTGTTTTTCAGCTTCATATTCTGCGTAATTACAAAATTCTACATTAATTTTCTCTAAACTGGATTTTGCCCACTAGTATAAGTCAAGAGGAGTAACAATTTGATTGTTTAATGGTCGTTGTAAACTTGCTTCTTTCAACTATTTTCAAACTATTTTTATCATTCTTTAAGGGGAGAGATAGGTGAAATTTTAACTCAACAAAATTTTTGATGCTCAGAGGTGTCATTTTTTTTCTTACATCAATTAAGATGTAGAATTATGGTATTACATAAAAATTAAAAAACAATATTTTTTTGGTCATTTTCGAAATTTTATTTTTCAAAATCCATACGATGGATTGTAGAAAATCATTTAAAAATCCCACAAAAAAATTGTCGATGGAAAAAATGAAAATTGTGAAAGAGGTTTAATTTTTAAAATTTAAGTTTTTCTTAGAATAAATTTCTCAAACTCCGCAAATTATTTGTTTCTCTATTTTTGACATTACCCTATAATTTTAGGTCTAAAATTGAATAAGAAAAAAAATTAACACCCCTGAACATCGCGAATTTTGATAATTTTACCAGTCCATTATTTTTCTTTCTTCAGTTTTAAATTATTTTAATTATTCACTTATTTTTACCAGTTTTTAATTATATTAATTATTTTTCAATTGATTTAACAAATTTTCAATTATTATTCTTAAATTTTAATAATTTTCCCAATTTTTAGTTATTTTTATTATTTTTCTATAAATTACCAATTTTTTAATTACTTTTTTTTACTTTAATTATTTTCTCCGATTTTTTTAATTCTAAAGTTTGATGTCCATGTACTATGAAAAGATCAGTGTGACTTTCTGAAGCTTATAATTTAAATATAATACACTAACTACATTTACATTATGTAAAAATATACATACATTTCGGTTACTACGGAACTACGCGTTGAGTAGCGGTGACACCGGTCCGCGCCGCGCTAGCATAACTTAATAATTTTTTTCTCAAAAACTATAATACATACCATCTTTTTCTTTGGCTTAAATTTTTAAGCACATTATAGGCTATGTTTATGAATTTTTTGAAAAAGAACGATGATATACTTTAGATTTTGTTTAAATAAATAATTTAATTTTTTTAATAAAAATTTAATTATAAACAATTTCTTAATTATTATAATTTTTCTTGAAAGAGTATTTAAATACGAGTAATTTAAAAAAAAATGATCTCAATTGCTTCAAAATTACAGAAGTTATGATAACACAAAAAAAATAGTACATAAAATTTCGAATTTGAATATTTTCGAAAATATTTTGGATTTTTTAAAAATAATTAAAATTTATTTTTTTTGCTCCTAAAGGAACCCAAAATATCAATTTCGTAAATATTACTCAATATGACTGAAATTGGTGTGATCACTTGGTATGGACTCGACCTGCAGTGAATTGTGGTCGATTTTATATTAGTCGAAAAATATCTATATTACCAACGACCAAAAATAATCTACATTATTTTTCTCTACATCAATAAATTTCTTTAAATTTAAATACAGTTGTTCATTTATATTCTACACTTTTTAATTCCATTCTTCAATTACATTCTTCAAATTTAAATTATTCTCTTCAATTTTCAATTCAATTAATTTTTTTCAATTTTCAATCAATTATTCAATATTTCATAATTATCGGATTTTTAAATATTTTTTAACAATCATACAAATGGTTTTAAATTATCAATTTAATTTTTTAATTCGATAACTATTTTTTAAATTGTTAATTATTTTTAAAATTTTCAACTCAATTCTTCAGTTTTCAATTATTTTCTTCTGTATTTAATAATTATGTGCTTTTTTAAATTACTTCTTAAACTTTATTATTATTTTTTTAAATTTCAATTACATTCGTCAATTATCAATTATTTTCAGCAATTTCAATTTTTTTTTCTTGTTCAATTCAGTTTTTCAATTTACAATTATTCCTATAATTTGCCTAACTTTTGAATTAATTAGTTTAAACTTATTGTTTATTGTTTAATTTTTTAAATTATTTTGTCAAATTGTTTATTATTCTAGCCATTTTTCAAATTTTGTTCTCAATTGTTCTCGTTATTTTTCAATTATTTCTTTTAATTAATCCTATACAATTTTTTAAATTTTCATTTATTCTCTTAAAATTGTAGAATTATTCTTTAATTTTTTTATTATTTTTTCTCTCTTGTCGATTATTCTTGGCAGTTTGCGATTTTTTTTCAATTGTCAATTATTTTCGTCATTTTGAAATGTTTTTTCAATTATTTTTTTTAAATTTTAAGTTACTTTCTTCAGTTTTTAATTATTTTCATTAATATGTTTTAATTCTCGTATTTGGTTATTTTTTCAATTATTATTAAGTTTCTTTTATTTTATATTCAATTGGACAAATATTTTCTGCAATTCTGAATTGCATAATAAATAAAACAAAATAAATTCTGAATTTTTTTTTTAAATTTCTATTCCATTTTTCAGTTTGCAATAATTCCTTTCCATATATTCAATAATTCTCGCCTTTTCTCAGTTACTTTTTTTTATCTTTTATTATATTTTTTAAATTTCAATTCCATTCTTCAATTTTTAATTATTTTCTTAAATTTTTAATTCTTTTCTTTAATTTTCAATTATTTTCTTCAATTTTAGTTTTTTTCTACTTTCAATCCAGTTGTTCAATTTACAATTATTTTCAACAATTATTTTCAACAATTATTTCTATAATTTTTTTAATTTTTCTTTTTGCAATTATTTTCTTGTATAAAAATGTTTATTTTAGGTATTTCACCCTAAATTATAAAAAATTTTAGTAAAATTTGTAAGGCTTGAAGAGCTTATTTTAAATAGCTATTAATTTCTATGTATTGTGTGATTTTTAAATCTGTTTCGGGGTTTTTTTGCTGATATAATTCGGGAGTTGAAGTGTTTTGAAATTTTCCGTCATATAAAGAACGACCTTTAAAAAATTTGTTTGAACTTTTCTCTTTATTTTAATGGGTTAAATTAAAATAAATGTGATAACCGGGTGATATTTCTGATAATTGAATACAGGTTATAAAACAGTTTTAACATTGTTCCTGAACAATATATTTATATTTTTGAAAGTAAAAATTGTAACATTATGATCTAATTCGCAATATTTTCATTTCCGTCCCATAAAGTAGGTGTGTGGGGGTACATATATCCTTTCTAATGGTACCGTTTAAAAAGAGTCTCTCAGCCCCAACATTTCCACTCTCGTTGGTCGGGTCGGTTGGAAAAAAGATAATTGTATTTTATGAATTCCAGATAAGCCGAAAAACGCGCGAATCGCGTGAGGTAGCGCATACCATCAACATAATTTTCAGGACCCGCGAGGTCACATTTCCATAATAGAATGCATCGAATTCCTTTTCTCCATACCGTCTCTTGTTTTTTTTCAACTTTCCTACTTTGGTACATATATAATACCACAATGAAATTACTCAACATCCTTGTCCCAAGAAGATGATTGCTCAATTTGTTTCTTCATCCTTGATGAATGGACTTCTTGAAGGCATTCATTAAAATTTAATTCTTAAATACAGCCAGGATGAGTCAGTTAATAACGTTTTTCAGAGGCTTTCATAGTTAAAAGCGAAAGAAAAGATAAATTAACTTCGAGCACTTTGTGTTTCACAATTAAGCAACTGCTGCAGTATATTATGTAGACTTAAATTAATCAAGACTTTTCAGCTTCATTTTATACTCATCTTCAAGCTTATTTTACATGAAAATGGAGAATAAATTTGAAGCGTACTGCGAATAACTTTTTAATTGTGAAAATTAGCTGAGCCATGAAAATATATCTTGAAATAATTCTTTCGACAAATCCTCAGTATTTTTTAGATTTGGTACAGATTAAAACAAGCCGACAATTATGTTCATTTCATGAATATTTTGCTTCCACTTCAATAAAAAGATTTGCTTCCTCATGGATGCATATATATCATATATATTTATACGTGACAAAAGGGTCAAACAATTTTATTTCGCCTAATGTATTTTTCACCTTTTTAAAAAAAACTTTAATACTTTGCGAAAATATTATGACATGTTTTGAGATGTCGAAATTAATGATGATTTTAAAAAAAGAATTACTTTTCATATAACAAATGATTTTTTAAATTTAGAGGACACGAAAACATGTCACATTGACAGACAATAAAAAATAATTTTAGATACCAGTAATTACTTCTAAAAGGATAAAAATTCAATTGAAATTTATTTTTAAAGACTTATTTTATGTTTTGCTCTCACCGTTAAAATGGTGTGTTAAATTTAACATTAATCACATGTTCCAAACAGTTCACTAAAAATTTGTGTTAATTTTTAACACAGGGATTTGTGTTGATTTGTTTTTTGTTTGCCTTCCCGCAGAAAAGAAAATTGGGCCCCCCTTTCTTAGAAAAACTCATATTAAATTTTAAGCGATCCTATATAGTTGAAATTCAAGGCAACAATTTGAAATTGAAGAAAATAAAAGTAAAAATTAAAGAAACTAATTGAATTAATTTTAAAATAACAAGAATTTAAATCAAAAATTGAAGAAATTCCTTAAACAATAATCAAAAATTAAAGATTATAAGTTAAAATATACAAAAATAATAATTAACAGATGAGGTATAAACGAAATTCGGAAAAATTAATTTAAAAATAAGAAAAATGACTGAACTTGAAGACAATACTTTAATTTAAAAGAAATTTTTATTTGAAGAAATTCAGTATAAAATGGTCAATATAATTAAAAAATATAAGTTACGAGTTAAATTTGTAGAAAATAATTGAAGAACCTTATTTAAAAATAGAAAAAGTAGTTAAAATTGTAGACAAAACATATATTTAAAGTAAAGAAAAATATGAGAAATAAAAAAATAACTGAAAAACGAAGACATTGCATTTAAATTTACTTTTAAAAAATTGAAATTTGAAAAAAGTGACAAGAATTAAAAACAAGGTAATTAAGTAATGACAAAAAAAAAATGAAATTGAATACAAAATTGAAGAAACAAATTGAAAATTTATTGAGGAAATTTATTAGAAAATGACAAATATAATTGAAAATTGTTGATTGCAAGTTAAATTTGAGAAAATTTTTAAAAAATTTTGTTTTGAATTAAAAGTTAAGAAATATAATTAAAATTGCAATAATATGTTGAAATTGAAGAAACCAATTGAATCAATTCGTTAAAAAATGTCAAAAATAATTGAAAATCGAAGAAGAAAAGTGAAAGTTGATAAAATTCGTTAGAAAATGATAAAAAGTAATTGAAAATTATAGTTTCCATGTTAAAATTAATGGAAAAAAAAATTCAATGAAGTAGAAAACGTTGCTGTAAGTTAAATGAAATTTTATGTCTCAAATCGCAAAATTGTAAATTCTTAAAAATGAGAGAAATTTTGTGAAAAATTGAATAGCGCGACCTTTAAAAATGGTTTAAAAAATTAATAAAAAATATGCTCATCTTTTTTTTCTATACCAAAGATCTATATTTTTGGGTTGCGTTATAGAAAATTAAAAGTTGACCTTTCTCTAGGGCATCAAAATATATATACTTTTAGACTAAAGGCCTGGACCCGGTCGACCATACAAAAATGTTCTAGTTACACCTACAGTAAAAAAAACGTGGAATTTTAATTCCATCATTAAATTAAATGTCTTTTCTCTCTCCTTTATTGCACAGCTACAGGGTGGTCCTTAAAATGAGAATTTTCGAATTTTAAAGTACTCACCCCCACATTTTGTTACTAATCGAAAAAGAAGAGATACGTATTTTTTTATTTTTTTTTATTCTAATATTTGATGGTGCCTCATCGACCCTGAAATTTCCCATGTATTTTGCATGGAGAAAAAACAATTTTTCGTAGATTTGCAATAAAATCATGAAAAATCAACATTTTTTTACCGGATTACTCTGTTTCTCTTAAAAAATGTTCAAACAATGACATTCAATAATTTATTTATGAATTTTTTATTATTAACTATTTTTTACAGGGCCGTAAAAATATCCCATAAATTGCAAAATTATGGAAAAATCGTTAAAAAATATTTCTTATCACATTTTACAATATTTTCCACTAAGATTCTGTTTAATTACATGAAAATTAACAACTAACAATTGTTGCATGTGTTTTTTAATTTGTTTAAACAAATTCATATTGTTTATTTGCAACTTTTCATCTAATAGAGCTAGAGAGCTGTAACTTTTTCCTAATTTTGCAACTATCTTAGCCTAGTGAAGCGCAATATTACTAAAAAACTAAAATATACAATTACAAAAATTGTTTAAACAAATTCATATCGTTTATTTGCAACTTTTCATCTAATAGAGCTAGAGAGCTGTAATTTTTTCCTAATTTTGCAACTATCCAAGCCTAGTGAAGCCCAATATTAGTAAGAAACAAAAATATACCATTATAAACAATTTTTAAACAAACTAATATTGTTGATTTGCAACTTTTTATCTAATAGGGCTAGAAAGCTGTAACTTTCTTTATATTCGCAAGCTTTTATTTTTGGAAAGGTAAGAATGAATGTAAAACACAATAATTGTGCAGAAATTCTGCAGTTTACTTTTTAAACAAAACGCGACAAATTTCTTTACCATTACAGCATTGTTTCTGTTAACATTTTTTTATTTCAGTCTGAGAGTCTGGGAACTGTTTACTATATTCCGTAACAACTTATAGAAAGTGCTGTTATTGATCCTCATCTCTTACTATTAGATCATTATAATCTGTCATTAATTTAACATTTCACTCCGCAATATCAATAGTCACTTTTTAATCCTGGACATAATTTTTAAACAAACTTTTGTCGCAGTAAAAAAAAGACAAACTTGAAGAGACAAATTGATAAATTCCCAAGAATTAATAACTTATCATCACTTACAATTCTCTTAATTTCATTGATAAAAAATTAGAAAATATACCATATTAATATGTTGAAAAAATTTGAATCATTGTTGATTTTACTTTGCTGTTAGTACTGGGCTTTATGTAGCTTAAAAAGTTGCAAAATTAAGAAAAAATTAAAACACTCCAGCTCAATTAATTGAAAAGTTGCATATAAACAATATTAATTTCTTTAAACGATTTTCATAATTGTGGTTTTTGTTTATTATTAGTATCGGGCTACACTAGGCTTCAATAGTTGCAAAATTAGGAAAAAGTTACAGGTCTCTAGCTCTATTAGATGAAAAGTTGCAAATAAACAATATTAATTTGTTTAAACAATTTTTATAATTGTATATTTTTGTTTCTTACTAATATTGGGCTTCACTAGGCTTCAATAGTTGCAAAATTAGGAAAAAGTTACAGGTCTCTAGCTCTATTAGATGAAAAGTTGCAAATAAACAATATTAATTTGTTTAAACAATTTTTATAATTGTATATTTTAGTTTTTTACTAATATTGGGCTTCACTAGGCTTGGATAGTTGCAAAATTAGGAAAAAATTACAGCTCTCTAGCTCTATTAGATGAAAAGTTGCAAATAAATGATATGAATTTGTTTAAACAATTTTTTTAATTGTATATTTTAGTTTTTTAGTAATATTGCGCTTCACTTGGCTAGGATAGTTGCAAAATTAGAAAAAAGTTACAGCTCTCTAGCTCTATTAGATGAAAAGTTGCAAATAAACAATATTAATTTGTTTAAACAATTTAAAAAACACATGCAACAATTGTTAGTTGTTAATTTCAATGTAATTAAACGGAATTTTAGTGGAAAATATTGTAAAATGTGATAAGAAATATTTTTTAACGATTTTTCCATAATTTTGCAATTTATGGGATATTTTTACGGCCCTGTAAAAAATAGTTAATAATAAAAAATTCATAAATAAATTATTGAATGTCATTGTTTAAACATTTTTTAAGAGAAACAGAGTAATCCGGTAAAAAAATGTTGATTTTTCATGATTTTATTGCAAATCTACGAAAAATTGTTTTTTCCCTATGCAAAATACATGGGAAATTTCAGGGTCGATGAGGCACCATCAAATATTAAAATAAAAAAAAATAAAAAAATACGTATCTCTTCTTTTTCGATTAGTAACAAAATGTGGGGGTGAGAACTTTAAAATTCGAAAATTCTCATTTTAAGGACCACCCTAAGCTACACTGAAACCTCGCTTTAGTATTACTTTGAATAATATTTGGAATTTAAATTAAATCAAAATGCAGGAAGATTATTATGAAATTTCACTGCTAAGAAAATGAAACTGCTAGCTTCTCTTATCTTTTTACCTAAAAATTGTCTTTTTGATTAAAAGACCTTCCGGGTATGAGGCGCCTGGGAATTGCTCACAACAAAAAGCAGGATGTGTGACAAAATTTAAGAAAAATGCAAATTTTGAAAATTATCTCCCTTTCAAGTTTCGCCGAGGACATTTGAAAGAATAGTGCTGTTGCAAAAGTTGCTCAAGCAGGTAAAAGGACGGCAGGAAGTGAGCGATAAAGGAGTGCGAGACGGAAGCGTCTTTCTAGTCTAATGTAAGGAAGGCGTAGAGAGGATGGAAGGGTATTCATTCGGCTTGGACAGGATCTTGAATCACCTTCTTGCCGTTGACGTAGACGTCGTCGTGTCTTCTTCTCCTTGAACAAATAAACCTCGCTTCAGACCCTTTTACAAAGACCAAGTTGACCCTTCACAGTTTCACTGAGTTTACTGAAGGCGTCCGATAGTAATTACGTTTGGGTGTGGTTTAATCTTTGATTTTCTACCAAAGTCAAAGGCTGTATTCCTGCACAAAAGAGCTATCAACCTTATCGAATGAGACCAAATTTAAACATTAGAATTTCACACAAACCTTAGTCTTTCTTCACATTTCTTCAATTCTTCTATTCTTTTCTGCTTTTTTCTTTTATTTCTTTTTCTATTACCTTCTTCTTTTCGTCCTGCAAATCTTTTTTTTTTGGTTTTTTTTATATTTCTTCTTTCTGAAAAAGACATTTTTTCTTCTACCTTTATATCTCTTTGTTTCTTAATTTAACTTTACATTTTTACAGTTCATCTTCATTTCAAATAATTTAATTTAGGTACATTTTGCCAAAATTGAGAATGTAAACTCAGTGAAACTTGTCCAAGCTGCATGAATTAAATCAACACTGAAATATCTTAAGAGGTCAAATTACACATTACTAAAACTTGAGTGCAAAAACAGCTTGTGCGTTCGACTTTGCGATTAGCATTTTAAACGCATAGGCGATTTCTGCATGCGGCGATTCAATTTCTACAAAACTGGTATCACTGGAAAAATACTGATTTAAACTAAACCCGAAAAGAGTTAAGTTTATTTCAGTATTAACTGTTGGACAACTCAGAAAAGTGTTAAGATTATCGTCTACATAGTTTAAAAATAACGCAATTATATAAAATCTGTTAAAAGTTGAAGATTCGTCCTTAAGAAAAAAAAAAAATAAATAAATAAAAAATCTTAAAAAACTTGTAAAGAATATTTAATCAAAATCTTCAATTCTCAATCTTTTAAAACTTTTATAATAATTTTCGAAAAAATCGATTGTCAAACTTTCTGCGAAATCTTAGTTCTAACCAAACTTTCAATATTTAAATTTAAAACTCGAGTAGATTTAAAATCTCTTTTAATTTTAGAAATTTAAAATTTAATAGAATTATTTTGAAAACTAAAATAAGATAAATATAAGTGATTTATTAATATAAATATGATACATTTTTAATTTTAAAAAAAGTAGAAAAATTAATTAAATTTCTTTATTTTTATTTGTTTGGTATTAATGTTTTAATTAAAAAAAAAATGCCTAACCAAAAAGAAATGTTTACCTATTACTTACATTTTTGCTTACGTCTATTTTTAGTTATTCTAGTGTAAATAAAACTTGTTATATAAATAAATAACAATTCAAAATATTTTCAATATATTAATTAAATAACCGTTCTACAACATTTTTTGTTGTCATTCGGTATTTAAAAAATATACTAAATTTGAAGTGGTTTAAAAATTTCTGAAGTTTTTAATTATTCTTTATTTCTCTTATGATTGAAATTACTTAAACTACAATTGTCAACTATTTTTATCATTTTCCAATTACTTTCTGCAATTTTTAATTATTTTTATTGTTATTCACTTTTTTCCCTAAATCTTAAATCTACCTTCCTCAAATTCCAATAATTTTTTTTAATTTTTGTCAACAATTTTTCTTTGTGATTATTTTTTTTCAACAATAAAACAATTTCATTATTTATTGCAAAATTTCATATTATTTATCGCAATATGAAATTATATTTTTTAATTCACAATTATTGTTTTTATTTTGCAATTGTTATCTTCACTTTTTAATCATTTTCATTACTTTTAAATTAATATCCTGAACTTTCAAATATTCTTAATTTTCAATTATTTTGTTCAATATTCATTTTTTTATCATTTTGCAATTATTTTCTCCATCTTTTTACTGTTTTAATTATTTTTGAATTAACTTCACAAATTTTTCTGTTATTATCTCAAATATAGATTATTGTCTTGAATTTTCTACTATTTGAACGATTTTTTAATTATTTTGTATTTTCTTTTGCTTAAAAATAAAATCTTTAATTTTTCTATTATTTTCTCCAATTTCTAATTATTTTCATTCTTCATGCATAATTTTTCAAAATTTCAATTATTTTTTTCAATTTTAAATAATTTTTATCATTTTTTAAATTATTTCCCTAACTTTTTAATTATAATGTAAAATTATTTTTCAAGATTTTTAAGTATTTTTCTCAAATTTCAATTATTGCTCTCAGTTTTTAATTATTCTCATTTGTTTTCATAATTTACCAAATTTTTTTTATTTATTATCTAGAATAATTTCAATTATTTTTAACCATCTTCAATTCTTTTCTTCAGTTTTTAATTATTCTCATTTTTTTCTATTAATTTCATAAACTTTCAAGCATTTTTCTCAAATTTTAATTTTTTTCTATTTTAATTATTTATTTTTAATTATTTCATAACATTTGGTAGAATTACTTAAAATATCATTAGGAAGGGCTCTCTGACCCAAATTTGTTTGACTTTTGGCTTAAAATTAATTTTTGAGAAATTTTCGAAAAATAGAAAATTTTTTAAAAATTACTTTTGACCCAAAAATCAAACGAATTTGGGTCAGAGAGACCTTCCTAATGATATTTTAAGTAATTCTACCAAGTTTCGTGACAAAATATTCAAGATTTTAAAAGAAAAGTTACGGACAATTTTTGCCTATAACAGTGACGTCGTACTTCATCACATGCCCTTAAGTTTCATTAATTTTTTTCAACCTATTTTTTTTATTATATTTCAATTATTTTCTTCAAATTTTAAAATTATTTTTCAATTATTTTTCAATTATTTTCTCCAATTTTTAATTATTCTTATTTTTAAAAAATATTTCCTAATATTTTTAAGTATTTTTCTCGTATTTCCATTATTTCCTTTCATTTTTAATCATTTTCAATTCTTTTCATAATTTCCAAAAAGTTTTTAATTATTTATTTAAAATTTTTATTTTTTTATTCCATTTGCAATTATATTTATTATTTTCTTAAAATTTTAATTATTTCCATCATTTCTGAATTAATTCTCTAAATTTTTCATTATTTATCTCAATTTCAAGCATTTTTTTAAATTTTTAATTATTTTCTCCCATTTTTCATTATTCTAATTTTTTTCAATTTATTTTGAAGTATTTTTCCTAAATTTAAATTGTTTTCTTTATTCATTTTTATTTCAATAAATTGTTTGTGTTTCAAAATAGTGGAGCTCATTTCAAATATTGAAAATTCTTATAAATTTTCTGGAATGAGAATATTCTCGGTTATATTCTCGTGAATGTAACCGGATTTTAATTTTAAGTTACCGAGAATTTTGCAACTCTACTAGTATGACTTTAATTTCTTTATACTACTTCTTCTTTAAGTAGTCGAAGATGTGATGAGTCAGCCAATTCCAAAGAGTGAATGTCGTTTTCCTATCCTATACCACGCTTGTCCTATACTACTTAACTCCTGTCTGACCACATTTGATTCATACTACTTGATATTTAAAATATTAACTTTGGATGGACTTTTCGGCTCTTTTCGTCTTTTTTCGTCATCTAAAATTAAACTCTCTCTGTTCATACTTATTTTTCTCGTTTAAAAGTTAATTACCAGATAATATTTTCAAAAGAAATTAAAAAAAAAAACATCAATTTACCTTGTTTTTTCTTTTATTAGAATTTCATTACTCTTTCCAAGCTGCGTTCTATGCTCGTGAATATTTAAAAAGTATCAAAACCAAGCACAAGAATTCTTCTCTTCTGACAAGATTTATTAGGTTAGTCGCCGGTAAATTTTTTTTCTTCGCTTCGAAGAAAAAAAAAAAAATAATGCCATTTTTTTCGCGTCCTCTTTCCTGATTCCCTTAAGCCTCGTAAATTCTTGGAAACATTTCTAGGAACCTTTTACACTGTGGGGTTTCCCGTGATGAACATCCAGTCAGTACCATGGCATCGTTTTTCTCCCCTGGCCTAGAATAGACTGCAATTTCTTGCCCGCCTTAAGATTAGATGCAAGAAAGCTCTCAAGTCGGATTGCGACTTTGAGAGTCGAGCTGATACTTCCTATGAAGACATAACGTTGTGGTGAATAAAAAAACTTGTTTCTCTTGATTTCATATATATATATATATTTTACACCAAAACTGACCCACTTTCATTTTTATCCATCTATTTTTAAAATACTTGACGATATTTGATTTAACAATCGCGTCTCTAGAGTCGGGATTGGTGAGAGTTTAATTAATTTATTGGAATTTGTGTCGCAATCACTGGGAGAGACGATTTTATTGAATTTGGCAACATTGGAAGTTTCGATAACAATGTTAAATTTGAAAGATTGTATAGATGCAAAATAAACTATGCTATCCAATAATTCAGTGTAAAATGGAATCCCGTAGTCACTTGGACTTTTGGTGAAATTGTGTCTCACAGCAAGTCAAACTTTCGAATTAATTGAATTAACTAAACTCGCTTGGGAACGTTAGCCAGAAACACTACATTGTACATACAAGTGTATGCATATTGTGCTGCTTCCAAAGTACGATCTGGCCAAACCGTTGCGATACGTGAATTATCATTAGCCGCACGTTCGTAGTTCAAGGGAAGTTTCTGGGGTTGTCTTCTCTTCACCGTATCACTGACCTGAAAATGTCAGACAAGAGGATTTAGATATATAAAGATAAAAATCTACCGGAAACTGAAATAAATTCTGCTGACATGCATTAAAAACTGTACTTCTCATTATTGAGTAATGAATGGACCTTGAGCTCAGATGGCCTTCAATCAACCCTAATAATAAACATTTTTTTTTTATCATTAAAAAAAAAAGTAGTCAAGTTTACTACTTTTTTAACTACGCGGAGTAGTTCAATAGGTCCTCAATTGAATTTAAAAAGTTATATTGCACGGAAAAAAATTAAGCGTGGCGAACCACCGAATTTGTTAATAAAGCTATAATAAGGAAATGTACTGCTAATTTCTATAAATTTTTCTGCTATTTTCACTGAACTGTTTTAATAAATTGCTATTTCTTTTATTATTGTTAAAATTCGAAATTTCGTATTTTAGTAAATTATGTATTTTTCTAAAATAATCAAAACAGAAAAACTTTTTAAATGTAACAGCGAAACTCACCTTTAGGTCAGCTATAGGTATAGTCAACTTTTTGATACGAACTTTAGTGATTTAGCGATAATGAAAATCTTCGAAACACGTGGTTATATTTATTTAACCTAATAATAAAAATTGTTCTTTTTATTGAAAAATTAATTTAATCAAAAGATTTATGTGATTATCTTTTAGTGAAATTAGTGAAAAGTATTCAAATAAAAATAAAAAAGAAGAAGAAATATAAACGAGAAGAAATAAGTTATTATAAAATTACACTAATTATGTACTTATTTATATTTATCTTTTTAAAACAATAAATACATTTTTTAACTATATTTAGTTTTATCAATTACTATAAATCATTAATTAAAATTTAGATTAATATAATTTTGCATAATGTGATAAATGGACTTTTTTATTTTAAAGTTTATTAAAATAACCTTTAACTTTTGTTTATAAACATAAAAGTTTTATTAAGAATGTAATCAACAAATCATATGATTTAATTTTAAAAAATAACATTAATAATGAAATATTTAAAACTAAAACATTGTTATATTTAAATTAATTGGTAAATTTGATTTAGATTTAAGTACCTACATACGTTATTTTTTTGATATAATAAGTACCTTTTAAATTTCAAAATACCTAACGAAAAAAAAAACGTAAAATGAAAATTTAAAATTCAATTTTTAAACGTTAAAAACCTTTATTAAATAATATATATTGTGGTTTTGAAAACTTATTAAGTTTATTTACAATTTTAATAACCCTACTTTTAATAAAATTAATTGTAATGAAACAAAGAATAACAAAAACTATTTATCAAAATATTAAAAAATCATATCAATTTAAACATAAATAACATATTAATGACAAAACTAAATCCATACTTAAATTTATTTATTATTTTGAAAATAGAAATACAAATACAGAATCATAATTTTGTCAACTTATATTTTATCGTATTCACATCAATCCTTCTTGATTTCTTTTTTATACGTCACTATCATTTCATAGCTTTTCGCTGAAGATAATTATAACATTTTTATTAATTAAATAATGTTTTAATAACAATTTCAATATTTATTATGTATTAAAAGAAAAGTAAACAACACCTAACCACGAGAATATGTGACGCGTCGCGAAGAAAAGCACTTAAGAAGGAAAAAATCGATTTTCGGATTTTGATAAAATTAGGTTAATTATATGTTCCTTTTTCATTATCTAAAGTCAGAAAACATTTTCATTGAATATTTTTCACGTATTTAAGACTTAAGCATCAGCGGTTTGTACAGAATCCAATGGCGCGCACGCCGCTTCTTTTTACTCTACGGTAAAATTGCTGTTTGGCTTCTTAGGTGCTTTTCTTCCCAACGCGTCACATATTTAAAGCTGAAATTTTCAAACAATTAAAATTTTGAAAGGCAGTGAGACAAAATGAGATGAGGATGATGATATGAGATAAGTATTCTGCAATAATTGAGCTCTTTGGCCGCTGACTTTTCATAAACACAATTTTAAATAACCCTTTATAAAATAAGGTATAATTGCACAAACATATTCATTTGCTATTTTTCAACTTTCTGTCAAAATCAAGTTCCTAGCTATACATTTTAAATATTTGAAGCAAAGAATTTCAATTTCTTTCTTTTAAAGTGGCAAGTATATAAATTAATAATACACTTTCGCTAATATAGAAAAAATGAGCGACGATTTTCAATTTCGCCAAAACAGTGATATTGTCAATATCGCTCGTTCGTTTTTGGCTAAATGTTTAGATATTATGGAGAAAAGTTTAACTAAAGCAGTTGTATTTTTTTTCCGTGTGACTTTGAAAAAGTAGTTAAAATAAATACGAAAGTAGTTGGTATAATGAGATTTTGTAGTTGTCTTTGAAATTTAACTACTTAAAGTAGTAAGTTAAACTACTAATGTTTAACTACAAGAAAAGTAGTAAAATTAAAAACCCGAACACAGTTAGATTAACAAAAAAAGTCATTACTTTAACTGTTTCGCACTCAACTATCCCATGGTAGTTGAATCTCTTGACTAAATTTTTTTCAGTGTAGTGAAAAAATTTGTAAAATTTTAGAATTAAAAAAAATTGTAACAAATAATTCAAAACCCTTTTATGGCAGGACGGACACTTTTTTGTACACATTTTCAACATTAATTTTCTCTGTTTTTGGAAGTATACAAAATTATATGAATCACCATTTCTGACGTATTTTTTATTGCTTTTACAGAATTTGTTGTCAAAATTAAAAAAAAAAATTTTAAATAGTTATGGACTCTTTTTTGAAAAAAATGTGAAATTTTGACAATTTTGTTTAAAAATGATTTTTTTTTTTAATAATCAGAAAAATGTTTCAACTTCAAATATCGCGTCCGTAATATTCAAGCTTAAAAATGATGAACTGTACTTTTACAAATATCGAAATGGCGAATCCAAAATGGCGTCGAAAGAAAATTTTTTTCAATATATGAGCATCCAGTGTACACTTCATTAAAAAAAAAAAATTATTTCCATGTCACTAAGAGTCTAAATGTTTTTTTGGCTCTCTTATCACGAATCCGAAGTCAGATTTTAAAAATTCAAAATGGCGGATCCAATAGGGCGGACGATATTTTGAAAATCGATCGGATTAGTTTGAAAATTGTTACTCGGGGGTTTTTGGGGTCGCTGATCACGAATCTGAAGTCAAAATTTAAAAATTGTAAATGGCGGATCCAATATGGCGGACAATATTGGACGCGATATTTGAAAACGGACGCGATATTTGAAGTTGAAAAATTTTTCTGATTACTGAAAATATAAAAAAAAATTATTTTTAAACAATATTGTGAAAATTTCACATTTTTTTTAAAAATGAGTGCATAACTTTTTGAAATTTTTGTTGTTAAAATTTTCACAACAGATTCTGAAATTCTAAAAATGAGGTATTCTGAGGTATTCTAAAAATACCTCAGAAATGGTGATTCATATAATTTTGTATACTTCCAAAAACAGAGAAAATTAATGTTGAAAATGTGTACAAAAAAGTGTCCGTCCCGCCCTTAAAGGGTTGAACAAAATAATTGAAAATTAATTGAAAAATAAGATAAAATCAACTTAAAATTTGGAAAAGTAATTTAAAAAATCATAGAAATGTTTTAAAAATGAAGGAAATAATTTAAATTTGAAAAAATTACCTGAAAATCTTAAAAATAAAATGAAAAAATTGAATAATGAAAAATTAGTGAAAATAATTGAAAATTGAACAAAAAATGATTGAAAAAAAACCAAATTTAGCAGTCAATTATTTATTCACCACAGCTAAATATTATGTAAGACAGCTAAAAGTTAGCTGTGTAAGCTAACAGAAGTCGATCACACAGCTAAAAATAGTTATTTGTCATAGGGACAGCTAAACCTTTTTAGCTATTATATCTACATATATTAGGAACCACAGCTAACTTTAAGCTGTCGTAACAAACGTTTTAGCTGTCTTAGCTAATATTTAGCTGTGGTGACTAAATAAGTATCAGATAGATTTTTTAGCTGCGGTAGCTAATTCATTTTTTTCCGTGAAGAAAATAATTGAAATATGATACAAGCAATGACAAGTTGTAAGAAATAAATCACATTTGAGTAAAGTAATTAAAAAAATTTTCAGAACTTTGTTAAATAAAAGAAAAATAATTGAATTTTGAGAAAAATACATGAAGATCTTAGAAATCAATTGAAAAAAATGAGAATAGCTGAAAATTGGAGAAAAGAATTGAAGAAGGCTAAAAATAAATTAAATTTACGAGAATTAATGAAAAAATTTGGAAATAATGAAAACAAATGAAAATAATTAAAAATTGAACAAAATAATTGAAATTTTAGAAAATAATTTTAGAAAATGAGAATAATTATTAACAATCGAGGAAAGTAATTAAAAAATGATAAAACTGATTGAAAACTGAGAAAAATAATTAAAATATGCTAAAAGTAATTTAAGATTGAGAAAAATAATTGAAATTTATTATGAAAATAATTTAAATGTGAAAGATTGAAAACAGTAAATTAAATTAGAGAGAAATAATTGCAGAAATCATAGAATATATGTTTAAAATAGAAAAATAATTACAAAATTACTTAAAAATTTTAATTAAAGAGGGTAATTAAAAAATCACAGCAATAATAAAAAATTGAAGAAAATTATAATTAATATTTCAGATAAATGATTGCAAGTTTTGAAAATTATGCCAAAAGAATGAAAATAATTAAAAATCGATGAAAATAATGTAAAATTAAAGAATTTGTTTAGAAGCAAAAGAAAATAATTGAAAAATCGTTTAAAAAATTGAAAATTGAAGACAATTATCTAAATTTGAGATAGTAACGGAAAATTTAGGAAATTAATTGAAAAATAATGAAAATGTTAAAAGATGGGGAAAATAATTGCAAAATAATAAATAGAAATGAAAACTGAACAAAATAATTGAAAATTGAGATATATATTTAAAAGTTCAGTAAATTAATTTAGAAAAGTTCTTTAGTAACAGTTGACTGATGATTTGTTTATTAAATATTTATTGTATTTGTTTAAACAATCTGAATTCTTTAACATCTTTTTCTTTTATCAAATTCTTTTAGAAGAATTTGCTTTTGACTTTCTTCATTAAAAAATATCACGAATTTTTCCGTTTGCAATTTTCAAGATCTTCTGATTGTTTAAACAATTTATATTTGTGGAAACAATTTAATTTTCCCATATTAGGCGTTTACTAATTTTTTTTCAATAACTCATAGAGGAAGCTCTTTAAATCTTTTTTACCTCATACTTACCCAGAAAGTTATTTTCTTTAATAAACAGCATATTAATTTAGAAAAAGATTTATATCGCACAGTATTATTATTTAGGCTAGATAATAATAAGATCGGTATAATGTGATAGCAGGTAGCTCAAGATTTAAATTTAGTTGGATTCTTTTTATAAATGTGGAAAAGGAGTTACTGGAAAATATTAAAAAAAGTAAATTGTTATGGGTAAATTGGCAAAGTAAAAAAACATTGATAATTTAGAAAATTAGAAAATCGGAAAAATTTGTAAGCTGGTAATTTGAGACATTGGAGATTTGGTAATTGGAAAATTGGCAAATTAAGAATTAAGAAATTAGAAAAGTGATTATAGTAAAATTAATAAATTGGAAGATTGTCAAATTAGAAAATTGTTTAAACTGGTAAATTGAGAAATTCGAAATTTGGTTATTGTAAAATTGGCCAAAGTAAACAAATTTGTAAATTGAGAAAACGGAGATTTAGTTATTGGAAAATTGACAAATTAGAAAATTAAAAAAGTGGTTATTGGAATAGAGGAAAATTTTAAATTGGTGAATTGGAAAATTAACAAAATAGAAAAATTTATAAATTGGTAAATAGAGAAGTTGGAGATTTTTTTTATTAGGAAATTGTCAAATTAAAAAAATTGGTAAAAAATATAAAATTGGACAATTATAAATCAATGGATTTCTAAGAATTTCAGACTACGTTTAATGTAAATATGATTTTTCAAAAGATATGTCATCAATCTTGACTTTACCTTAGAACGTTTGAAAACAGAGTTAGATTGAGTTTAAACTTAAAAGTATAGGTAGAAACTGTAGTTATTGTATCTCTGTCTAAGAATTCGTATCATACGAGAATTCCATGCACGTAAATCTTGGCAAATCTTGAACGGTCGCCTCTTGTATTTCCGTCCGCCTTGTGTTCCCATTTTCTTTGAACTTTTTGTTGTTCTTTGTGTTATACTAGAGAGGTAAACGAGTGCAACCTTAGGATTCGTTACTTCAACTTATTTACAAAGCTCTTTGATTCTTTTCGACCAAGCATTATTTCCGTAACTTCCTGTTATAAAGCTCGATAATAATCACCACTCCAATTATATTTTCAATTGAGTTCCATTGACAATTAGATTATTTTTTCCTCAATCACATTTTCAATGCTGTTCTTTTGAAGAAATTTGTGGTAAAAGTTCTGAAAAACGATTTTATTGAAACTTGGTATTATTTCATTATTAGGAAAATAAAACGCGCGAAAGCGCGCGATTAGTTTTTCATTCATTTTAGAAATTATAAAGTACAATAATGTGGGATAATTAACTTGAGTAATTTAGGCAAATGTTAAAATTGAACAAAACTTAAATATTTATTAATAATTGAACAAACAAAGACCAAAATACATTTACAAAATGAGTAACGCGACTTGACAATTCAAAATTCGTCTTTCGTCATTTCGTCTTAAACGTCGCCGCAATACTGCTTTGTTAAGGGTAAGCAAGCCTGGAGGTCGGTCCTCCCAGATCTTGCTTACCTGAGGACAATCATTCTGGCCAGGGACAATTTTACTAGCTTCCTAACAGCTGAGATTCTAATTACATTTTATAATCTTCTAGGAGAGCAATTCTCGAACCTAAACTATTTACTATGATACCTGAGCTAAACAGAAACTTAAATCTATCTTTAAAACGGTCAAAGATTTCCAAGGTTCTACATTTTTCAAAAAATAATTTCAGATACTACACTCGGCCATCCTAAAACTAGCATCTGACCTCAGATGCTTTCCTCGTCATCGGTAGAAAGAAGTTCCTCGTCCTTTTCGTTCATCCATGGTTTCATGTGATCAGCTGATGACGTAGTGTGTATAGGCCCTTCATGTTCGCCAACCTTCTCAATTGCATAGCGATCATTACGCATAACTCTTGTTACGCGATAAGGTCCAAAATACTCGTTATGAAATTTCATTTTTCCACTTCTTTGGGTGCGAAGAATAGCTACTAAATCGTCGTCTTTGTATTTGCGAGCTTCTTTTCTTCTTCTATTATAACATTTTCGATTTTCAGCTTGAACCCGAGCTATTTTCTCTCTTGCTTGCTCCCTTAAATCGTCTCGATCTTTTTGAAAGATAGCAATCCATTCTTTCTCAACCATCTCTCTTATCTCTGGATCTTCCTTCATTTTCATACACGTTCCGAAAAGTAATTTGAACGGTGTCATACCGATACTTCGGTTTGAAGTAGCATTTAAATATTTTTGTGCTATTTCCAAATATTTGAACCACTCTCCAGGCTTTGGTGCTGCTAATTTAGTTAAAAGGGGAATTAAAGTCCTATTAACCCTTTCGACTTGACCATTCCCTCGTGGGACAGCTGTAGTGACACGAACGTGATTAATACCCTCATTCTGGCAATAATCTTCGAACTCTTGTGACGTAAACGCCGTCCCTCTGTCCGAAATTATTCTGCGAGGATTTCCAAAAATTACTGACTGTTTTTTTAAACGTTGAACAGCCTCGGCTGCTCCTGTTGATTTTGTAGCATAAAGCCACACAAACTTAGTAAACCCATCGATTACTACGAAAATATGGTTATAACTCTTCTTTGTTGTAGGCAAGGGACCAAGGTGATCGACATGAAAAGTGTCAAGTGGCAACGCCCCCTTTTCAATGCTGTTGAGATACCCCTCTTGCTTTCCCTGCTTTCTTTCGGCCAGAATACAATTTATACAATTTCGCACAACCTTTTCTACCTTCGACCGCATATCTTTAAACCAATAATCTTTTCTAACAATCACTTCAGTTTTGTTAATAGCGAAGTGACCCTGTTCATGAGCACGCCTAATTACCTGATTCTGCATGGATTTAGGAATTACAATGAAAAAATCGTCGTTTACAATTTTATACAAAATACCTCTTTTTACTTCGAAACCGTCCTTCTTTTCATCTTTTACTGCAATTATCAAATCTTTTAATTCTGTATCTTCCTCTTGTGCTCTTTTAATCCTAGCTATAACGCTATCGTCATTTTCAATAATTAACATAATCTCTGGCAAGGGATTCCTACTTAAAGCGTCTACATGAGACATTGATTTACCTGGACGGTGTTCAATAACATAATTGAATTCTTCGAGGAGAAGTGCCCACCTAGCGACTCGAACACATAAATCTTTTTTCGACATTGTCAACTCAAAAGCTTTGCAATCTGTTATGATCTTAAATGGTATACCTAGGAGGTAAACCCTAAATTTATTTAATGATTTTATAATTGCTAGAACTTCGAGTTCGTAGCTGGTGTACTTTTCCTCGGCAGTCGTAGTCTTACCACTGGCATAATATACCGGGTGAAACGCATTGTCTACATAATCACGCTGCATGAGAATTGCTCCGTAACCCTGACTGGATGCATCGGTATGCAATTCAGTTTCTGCCCCTAATCTAAATAATTTTAAAACGGGTTGAGAACACAACAATTTTTTTAACATCAGAAATGCTTGCTGTTCTCCATTTTCAAACTTAAAATCGACACCATTTTTCAACAGATTATATAACGGGCGAGCAATAATTGAAAATCCTGGAACGTATTTGCGAAAATATCCACTTAGTCCTAAAAAACTTTGAATCTGCTTGATTGACATCGGTGTGGGAAAATTTGCAACAGCTTTAATTTTATTTTCTGAGGGACTAACATTTCCCTCTTCGATCACGTGCCCAAGATATTCAATTCTCGTTTGCAAAAATGCACATTTTTCATAATTAAGTTCTAAACCAAATTCACTCGCTCTATTTAAAACAATTTCTAAATTTCTTATCGCTGTTTCAAAATCATTTCCTAGAATAATTAAATCATCTAAATATGTCAACACAATTTTCTTTGCTATTAAATCTCGAAATATCGCATTTACATATCTTTGAAAAACAGCTGGAGAATTGCAAAGACCGAAAGGCACTCTTAAAAATTCGTACTGTCCGTCTGGTACAATAAACGATGTATATTTTCTACTCTTTTCTTCAACTTCTACATGGAAAAACCCGTTTTTCAAATCTATTGAACTAAAAACTCTTGCCCCTTGCAACGAATCTAGTTGATCTTCTATTAAGGGGAGGGGGTAACGATCTTTTATAATCTTTTTATTCAAAAGTCGGTAATCTACGCAAAGCCTCATTGAACCGTTTTTCTTTTTGACAAGTACAATTGGACTTGCGTATGAAGATTCTGATTCTCGTATAATGTCATTATTTAACCAATCTCGAATTATTTCGTTCACTTCAGATTTTTCAATAGCTGAGAGTCTTCGAGCTCTCTGATAAATTGGTTCATCATCTTTTAAAATAATATTCATTTTAATTCCTACATCTTTAACTTTTTCAGTTTTATATTCTTTTAAAATATTTTCAACTCTTTGTTTAAATTCGAGATTCGTTATATTTGACAAATCTAATTTTGTTTCCTCATTAAAAACGTCAATTTTATACACGCTTGGAATTTTTTCATCAATATTTTCGTTTATAACCATTGGCAATTTTCTCAAATTCGTTACCACGCCCCCTGAAGACTGATATTCAACCATTTTTAAAAATTCGCGACCTAAAATAAATTCTTTTTGCATTAATTCATCTTGAACAACATGCACATTTAATTTATATGAATCATCATGTACTTTTACATCTGCCTCAAAACCTCCTAATGTTGAATTATTTGCACCGACCCCTTTAAATTTCAATGATTTGATTGATAACGAAGGTGCCCCGATCTTTACAAAACTCTTTACACATATTAAATTTAGATCTGATCCTGTATCTAACAATGCACACAAATCATTATCATCAATTTTTGCAATAGTATGTGGCTTACCATCTTCTGAGAAACCAACATAATTCACTGATTTAGAATCTTTATTCGACGCACAATCACTCGCAACGTGCCCATATTCGTTGCATTTAAAACACTTTTTACCTTTTAATTTCATTGGGCAATTTACACTAAAATGACCTTTTTCACCACAATTAAAACAATTTTTTTCTATCTTCCCTTTTCCTTGCTCCTTGCTGCCACCTTTGACGTCCTGGTTTGATGATGAAGCCTCCTTTGTTTTGTACTCGTTCCGTCTGCTATTGCTCTTCATTTTTTCTTTCATCGCTTCGTATAAAGCAAACTTAATCTTCAGCTCCTTGATACTAGTGGCTCCGAAAAGTAATTGTTTATTAACTTCGGCATCCTGAACTCCGTCGATAATATATTTTATGACTGCAGAAGTTTCGATATTGGCAGGAGAGGCAATTTCAAACATACGATAAATATATTCTTGATATGATTCTCCTGCGGATCTTCGAGAATTACTCAACATTTTGTGAATCTGATGGCTGTCCACATTCTCAGAAAATTCTTCCTTTAGAGCTCTTTTTAATTTGCTCCAATTTTTTGAACATTTTTCATACTTAACAAATAACTTAGCGGGCCCACTTAAAAGTCTTTTCGCATAAATAACTTTTTGTACATCTGACCAGTCACACAAGTCTGCAAGTTCTTCGAATTCTTTTAACCAGTGCTTCACATTCACCGTGTTATCACCAGAAAATTTTTCTATTGACTCCTCTACGTCTTTAAAAGTCAACAGATGCTTCGTCTTAGTAGTAAGTCTTGGTCTATCTTCGTTGTCACTTTCTTCATCTTCATCAGATTGTGAACCGTCATTTTCCTTTTCTGTATCACCGTGCTCTTCTTCTATAGCGAGTACTGCTTTCAATCTGGCTATTAATTCCTCTTTATTTCCACTAGTCTTCATTTTTCGTTTACGAAGTTCGTCTTTAAGCTCCACGGTTTTTAGAGAATCTATTGTTTCCGACGACAAAGTAGTTGCATCTTCTGAACCAATTCCCGTCATTTTAATTTGTTGCTGCTCACAATCAGGTTTCACAGACACTTTTCTCGAAGTTCAAACATTCACCAAAAACTCGCGTTAAATCCCGGACGAGCCCCCAAAATTGTGGGATAATTAACTTGAGTAATTTAGGCAAATGTTAAAATTGAACAAAACTTAAATATTTATTAATAATTGAACAAACAAAGACCAAAATACATTTACAAAATGAGTAACGCGACTTGACAATTCAAAATTCGTCTTTCGTCATTTCGTCTTAAACGTCGCCGCAATACTGCTTTGTTAAGGGTAAGCAAGCCTGGAGGTCGGTCCTCCCAGATCTTGCTTACCTGAGGACAATCATTCTGGCCAGGGACAATTTTACTAGCTTCCTAACAGCTGAGATTCTAATTACATTTTATAATCTTCTAGGAGAGCAATTCTCGAACCTAAACTATTTACTATGATACCTGAGCTAAACAGAAACTTAAATCTATCTTTAAAACGGTCAAAGATTTCCAAGGTTCTACATTTTTCAAAAAATAATTTCAGATACTACAATAATAAATATAACAAATCGGTAAATAATATTTATCTAATAAGAAGAAATAAATATTTTAAATATAATATAAATAAAATAAATTTAGGACAAAATTTATAATATTTTAGAATTAAAAAGAATTGCAAAAAATAATTGAAATTAAACATAATAATTGCAAATTTTGCAAATTAATTGAAACAAAATTAAATCAATTAAAAATTGGGGAAAGTAATTTAAACAATCATAAAAATGTTTTAAATATAAAGAAAAGAATTTAAATTTGAGAAAAATACTTGAGAATCTTAAAAGTAAATTAAAACAAAATTGAATAATAAAAATAAGAGAAAATAATTGAAAATTGAAAAAATATGGTTAAAAATTGAGATAAATAAATTAAAATTAAAAAAAAAAATTAAAATTTGAAAAAATAATTAAACAAATTACATAAAATATTTTAAATAAAGGGAAGTTAAACAAAATTTGAGAAAAATACTGTGAAAACCGTTAATTTCGGGGAGGGGGTTGGGTCTTAAAATAACATAAAAAAAATAAAATAATGAAATAGAAATAAAATAATTCTAACTTACCAAAACCCGAAATTATTGTTCGTCAACAGCTGATATCTTCAACTTAAATTTAATTAGCGTCAACTCTACTCTCAATTCTTTCAACTCAAACAAAATCAGTTAAACTCAATATAAGAAAACTTACATCTCAAAAATATTAAATAAATCCTCTTTTCTAAACTTACCCTAACAAAAAAAATTTTTAGCTTAACAACCGACCAACTAAAACAACAAAAAGAGAATTTATTCTTACCGAAATCCGTTGGGCGCCTGGCTAACTAATTAGCCATCGTAACTACCAATTTAACTACCGAAAATACAAAACTGAAGTTTACATTAAATTTACCGAAACTAATTTTTCTGAATTGAGAGAGAGGAGCTTTTCGTTTGCTTGGCTAGCTTAGCTGAAAACAAGGGAGAGTGGGGAGGTTCGTCCATGTTAGAGACTTCAAAAAAAAAGAAAAAAAAATACTATATTTCAGAACAATTAAAACAGTTTAATCAATTAATTAGACTTAGAATTTCTGATAATAATCATACTAGAGGACATTCCATTTGAGGACTTTATAAAAATAATAGTTAAAAATTTAACAAAAGAAAATTGAAAACGTCACAATATCATCTGAGATTTGAAAATCAACATTGCTTACGGATAGTAGTTCGGTATTCATGACTCTACGCAATTATAATCAAAACAAACAAAAAAAAACTGATTTCTACTAACAATCGGAAATAAACATCTAATCGTAGCTGAACAATGAAATTTTCCATTCCACGCGTCACAATTTAATAAAGTGAGATTTTATTATACATGAGATAATTAAAAGGAATAATATTGCCGTCTAATTTCCGGGAGGCCAACGCCATTTTCTTGAGAAAGATGAGTTTTATTATTATTAACAACTTAGATTTCAATTTTACTATCATCTTAAACGAAATGAACAACTCATTAAACTACAATCTGGTTTATCGGCAACATGGCGTCTCGGAATTCACGACAATTCACTATTAAACGAAAAGGAAATTTTACCAAAATAGTATTCTAACTATATTTGAAATTCAAATTACGTAAAGAATTGATATTATTATTAGCCGGCTACTCGTCGAGTTTTATCGTAGCCGACGCTTGAAATTTTCTAGTAAATCTTTGACTTGAACGTCTGAGCACATGTTTATTCTCATTGAATCGATACGCAAAAAGTAAAATCAAATACGAACTTTTCCGAAATTTAACTAGAATCCAAACTCCCGAGATATATTATAATCTGATTAAGTCATTCCGACACCAAACATTCACTTTCACTCAGCCAGACTAATTAAATTTAAAACCGAAAACTAGCGTGGCGTGCTTCCGCCATGTGCAAATTAATACATAAGTGAAATTTTAATAAATTTAAAAGAAAACAATATTGAGCCAGAACGTAATGAAAACGACTTACCTACAGATTTTAACGTCGTTGAGATCTGTGGTCTCTCTTTTTAATATAATCTTTTAATTTATTTTATATATATATCGTAGAAAATTAATATCTTTTAATAGCGTGTCGGACAATTCGAGAGCAAAATTTACAGTGTCTGATTTTATTAACAAAATCCATAAAGAACCGAGAACATAATCAAGAGCGGAATCTTCTTGGCGGCGATCGACGAGTCCTCTGTAGCATTGCTGAGCGCTGATTGGTGGACACATTTTCTTAATTAGGAAGTGGCGCGGAATCCATTCGAATTTGAATCTCTTGACGAAACCAACTCACTATTTTCTCAGCTATTCTTCCTTAATACATCGGCAAACTTGAGCTTGATTTAAATTCTAACCTTAGCTGACGAATTTCTTTCCATCCAACTCGATAATAACTAATCTTGACTAGTATAGATTAGCGGCGGACTTCAACAGGCAAAACTGATAGGTGTCGCCAACCTAGGTTCTCATCTAAGTACTAGGTTCGAGTCTTGTTTTTCAGTTAACAACAAAATCCTAACAATAATTTCCTCCAGTGTGCTCATCTATTACAAGTTCGAGTCTTGCAACAACTGAAGGAAAACGTAACCAAATTTCAACGCACAAAATGCTCATCCGTCATGAAGCTGGAATCTTGCGACTTTTGTGAGTTAGTGCTTAACAAAGTTTTCTTTGACAGGCTCATCTGGTACTGTGCTCGAATCTTGCGCTGTCAAAAGGTTTCCTCAGGTAGGCTCATCTGTTACAAGCTCGAATCTTGCACTACCAAAAGGTGGACCTGGTTCCAAATATTTTCCTCTCATCGTGCTCATCTGTTACAGTGCTAGAGTCTTGCGGCGACGGAGGTATTTTTATTCCAAAACGTAACGACGCAACGATACCCTGTTGAGTCCTTTTTTATCGTTGCTGAAACTGGCTGATGATCAACAAATCTAGCAAATACGGATTATTGGTTGGTAGGAATTTCCACGTTGGTCGGCGATTCCTGTCAGAAAATGTGTGTCTTCGCAGCTCGTCTTCCTCTATTTCGCAGATTCCTGAATTTCTCGAATTAATATAAAACAAGAAAAAGAAAAAAAAAACGGCAGAAACATAACCAATAAACAATTGTAGCGCATTCGAGACCGATTCGTGAAGTGGAGTTTCGGTGAGGACCTTGCTGTCGAAATTTATAAAAATTAATAAAAGGGAAGTATTAGTGCAATTTCATTATTCTGACGCAATTTTTGTGACGTGCAAAATTGCAACGTCACAATACTTAAAACTTTCAGAAGTTCATTGAAATAAAAGACAATAATTAAAAATTAGAGAAAATAAATGAAAAAAGATGAACATAATTTAAAATTGAACAAAACAAGTTTTAATTAAAGAGAAATAAGTAAAAACTTTTTGGCAATTATGAAAAAGAATGACAAAAAGATCGAAAGTAATTGAAAATTGAAAAAAATAATATAAAAAATAATATAAATAATGAAATAATTGAAAAGTCAGATAAACAGTTAAAAATTTTCGAAATTATGAAACAAATGTAAAGAATTGAAAAATGAAGGAAATACATTTTGGAAAATAATTGAAAAATGTTTTTAAATTTTAAAACTTGACGAAAATAATAATTAAAATATGATACAAACAATCATAAGTTGAAAAAAATAAATGACATTTTAGTGTGAAAATTGAAAAACCTACAAAATTTTTTTTAAATAAAGAAAAAATAATTAAAATTTGAAAAAAATACATGAAGATGTTAAAAATCAATTAAAAAGAAAGAAAACAACTAAAAATTGGAAAAAAGAATTGAAGAAATAAGCTAAAAGTAATAGAAATTTACGATAATTAATAAAATTTTTTGGAAATTTTGAAAACAAATAAAAATATTTAAAATTCGAAGAAAATAATAGAAATTTGAGAAAAATATTTAAAAAATTTTAGAAATTAATTTTATAAAATGAGGAAAACTAAAAATTGGAGAAAAGTCTTAAAGAAAGCTAAAAATAATTGAAATTTACGATAATTAATAAAAAAAAATTGAAATTCTGATAACAAATGAAAATAATTAAAAACTTAAGAAAATAGTTGAATTTTCAGAAAAATACTTAAAAATCTTAGAAAATAATTTTAGAAAATGAGAATAATAATAACCAATCGAGGAAAATAATTAAAAAATTATCAAATTAATTCAAACTTGAAAAAAAAATTGAAATATGCTGAAAATAATTTAAGATTGAGAATGAGAATTGAGTTATGATGAAAATAATTTAAATATGAAAAATTGAAAACATTCAATAAAATTTGAGAGAAATAACTGAAAAAATCATAGAATATATGTTAAAAAAAAGTAATAATAACAAAATTACTTGAAAAATTTTAATTAAGGTATTTCTCCGGCAAATCGATTTTCGTTAGAATTTTCTTAAAATTTGGATAAATGTTCTTTTTTGTATGCTCTATGTGTGGTAAAAATCTCAGGGCCCCTTGCGATGCTAAAAATTGAGATATTTACCTTCAAAGTTTCAACATTTACATGGGAATCATACACTAAACGTATAAAAGTGGCACACTATTATTAATATGTGGAAAACTACTCGCTAAATTTTTTTCAAAAACTAGTATGTTATAGGGACAAATAAAAGAAATAATATAAAAAAAAATTTATAGGGGTATCGATGCTCATTTTTTAATTATACTAATCTGAAATTCGAAACCAATGTGATTTTCCATTGAATTTACAAGCGAAAGGAAATCCAACGGTCGCAAATTGCCAAAATTCTTTCGTTTGAAGCACATGTGAAGTGTCACGAGACTAACATATTGCTTTAAATTACGTTTTCAGATTTAATTTATTAGTTTTTTATTTATTTGTTTTTATTATTTTTTTTTATAGTATTTGTGCGGCCCTGAAGCCGGAGAATTACCCTAAAGAGAATAATTAAAAAATCGCAGAAATAACGAAAATTGATGAAAATAATTGCAATATCGGATAAATAATTAAAATTTGTAAAAGTAATGCCAAAATAATGAATATAATTATAAATTGATGCAAATCAAGAAAAATTGCAGAATTTCTTTTTAAGCAAGAGAAAATAATTAAAAAATCGTTATATAATGGAAAATTCATGACAATAATCTAAATTTGAGATAATAACTAAAAATTTAGGAATTTAGAAAATTAATTGCATGTGTATATATTTTAAACTTCTTCAAAAACCATAATAAATTTTAAAGAGACTCGAAATCAATAAAATAACAGGGACTAACTTCACTTTGGATTTTAAAACGTATACAGAAAAAGATGAATAAATATAAATACTAACTAACTTCAGGAGTTTACAGAGATTATTATTATTTAATTAATAATTAATTAATAATTTTATATTTATTTTACTATAATCAATTTCATTATTCCATGTTTTTGAATGTGTCACTTCCGCTGATCTTTTTTAAACATTTTAATTTCTTATTCTAATTGCTAAATGAAAAAAAAAATTTACGTTGTGAACTAATTAAAAATGTAATTATAAATAGAATAAAGAGAGCAAAAATAATACATAATATCAAAATGTGATATATTTTTTGTTCTGAAAATTGTCCCTCAGTTTGTGTGTCGATGGTCAAATGATTTAGTTTTTATGAAATTATTATTTAAATACTGCGATGGGAATAATTTGTAACTTGAGTCACAGTTCAATTTTAGTTCAAATAACAAATCAGTGCACTTTACTTTTATTTAAATTTATTTTTTATATAAATTATAATCCTGGGTTATACGGCATACTTGTGTAGTACGAAAAAAACTGTCACTTGTCAAATAAGTGAGCTTTATACAAGTTTTGTCTAAAATATTTTGGAAAATTTCCAATAGGTAGTTTATGAGATAAATACAAAAAACTAAAATATAATAGGATTTTTTTAAAATTGTTTTCATCAAAATAATGTAATTTGTACCAATTTTTACTTTCATGTTCATAATCAGTATTTCATAATACATAAGTATACCAAGTTTAATTAAAATCAGTGTATTTTCAGAATTTTACCCTTTCAGTTGTAATGAGTGCTATTAGTAACTATTTCGTAAAAGTAAATTAAAATTCGTTATTTTTATCATAATATAGACGCATCATAAACAGCACAGTTTTCGCTTTAATGAATTGAAAGATTGAGAATAATGTAGTGCGTTCAGGGAATATATTGACGTATTTTGTGGGCACAAATTGAAGTTCTGGGTACACCTAAAGAGAAGTTGACATTGTATTGATCTTTTGTCATGTACCTTGGGGACAAAATGTTAATTCATGACAGGTAACAAGTTATTATTTGATAATCCTGTACCTGTTAATGAAGAGGTAAAATGTTTGTGTGCGTTAGATCCCTGAGCTTGGACGTACACCACATTCTATCGACAATTTCAGTTTGGTATATTCACACAATCAAACTAACTTACATAAACTTCACTATAACTTCCACTATAGGTCTAGAAATTCACCAACAGGCTTCAGCTAATTTTCACGCTATGCTTGCGTAACATGCCGCTTTCGTCTAATAAGTATCCAGAATACATTATGTCTCAATCTTTAAACATATTTCACAACTTTAAACTAGATTACGCAAATTTAATCAAAGCAGCTCATTAATTACTTTATAGAACAAACAGTAATTAACTATTGATGTTTACAAAAATTATAAAATAATAAAAAATATATTAACGCATTTAGTCCTAAATGTCCGTTTTTTCTTGTCTACATTGAAGCTTATCGTTTTACATGTTTCAGCGGTAGAAAAAAATTAACATAGGGTATTTTTTATGTATTTGAGTGTCCTCTTTCAGAATCTGTAAGAAAATTTGACATCTGATGTAAGGAAAAAAAGTTACTTGTGTTTAAACAAAAAAAGAGCGTGATTGTTAAATATTTTTTTTTTTTGCTTTAAAAAATAAATGGCGCCTTCCAAATGGCCGCTACAATCTGAAAGTTTAGAATAAGTTTAATAAGAAAATTAATATATTTTTTTAAACGAAAAATGCTTCAATTACATAGAAAACTATCGTGTCATAACAAAATTTAGGTTTGTCGATGTTATTTAACAATGTTTTAAACAATTGTTATAAACAATTAGCAAAAGCAGAGATTTCTGAAGGTAACAAAAATAGTTCTCTTTGTCAGATTATTATGTTTCAACATGGAAGAGCTTTCGAGGCAACAGACTTTCATCCGTCATTGTTTAACAATGTTTAACAGTGTTTTAAACAATTGTTATAAACAATTATCAAGCAAGCGATTTCTGACGGTACAAGAAAATAGTGTTTTTTAGAAGATTATTATATTTTAACATGGAAGAGCTCTCGAGACTAGAGACATACAAAAAAATACAGACATTTAAAAATACACCATTGTTTAACAATTTCAGAAACAATTTCTATAAACAATTAACGAAGCATAAACCTACAAAGGATAGAAAAAACTGTTCATTTTATCAGATCACTTATACATCAGTTTACAGTAACTCTAGAGACTACAAATTCTCATCAAACATTGTTTAAAAATATTATAAACAATTTTCAAAAACAATAAGCGCGGCAGGATCCTTCATTATTATTTTGTAATAAAAATTAGAAAATTGTTTAACACACGGAAAAATGTTTTCACCTTCAAAGTTTGTGACAAATTCATTGTCACTTTAAAATCTCGTATCGGAACTGTATAAAACAATGTATTCATGATGACTAGCGTAACAACCCTCGCTCGCTAACGCTCGCTCGTTTTTTATTTCTTTTATATATTTCTTTACTTTATGTATTCTTGAACATATATATAAATCTATAAATTTATAAATTTTAATAATCTATATTCTAATTCATATTAAGTCGATGCGGCCAATTTTTAAAAGAATATGATAATTGAATAACTTAAAAAGTAGTAAATTGTAATATGTATTATGTAATAATAATATATATTTTTAAATTGTTTTATAATTAATTATTAATTTTTTTTAGAAATATAAAATTAATTTTTAAAATTTTATTTGCTTTATTTTAAAAATAATATCTAGTATTCTCAAAAAGATTGTTTTAAAAAATATTGCCAGTAATAATGATAATAATACTAAATATTAATTAATAACAAATTATAACTTCCTAACATTAAAAAAAAGGCGTTTGAAAAAAGTATAAATACATAAAATCGATTGCATCTATAAACAACTAACTAAAAAATATCTTGATAAAAAAATTATAATTTAAAAAGCAATATAATAGAAAGGTTCTAAAAAATATATTTCGAATACAACAAGAAACAAAGAAGTAATAATAATAAAAGATGAAAACATATGTGCAGTAGCTTTTTAACAGACTTATACATGCGCAAAAGCTCCAAAAGGCAGTTACGCATGCGCAGTACTTTCCTATGAACGATACTTGTTACAGTAACAAAGAAAAATTAATGTCAAAAAATGTAATTTTCAAAGCAAATAGAGAAACAAGTTAACAAAAAAGTTAAAAACATTGCGTAAAGTATATAGTAATGCGCAATAGGTTCCTATGCCAGTAAAGCATGCGCAGTAGTTTTCTATGAACAAAAAACATGCGCAGTTGTAAAAATGTGAAGTATAAATGACATTTTAACTATTCTAAGGTAAAAAAATGTAGAAAAATGTGTAAACAAAAAAGTTCCATGTAATGCGTAAAACCTATAATTTATAAGAGTAAATTGCACAAAACGCAGCTGTGGTGCACTACTGCGCAAGTGCAACAATATGTTGTGCATAAAAAAATGTTCAGTTTAACATGTTTGACACGAATAATGCCAGTGCGCATTGTTACAAACTCTAATAACATGATAAATTGAACATTTTTGTAAGTAACCTATTGGAAAAAGTAGGTGAACTTTGAAGTCTGTACGACGATGAACGAAGTTTTCTCGGTATCATATTAATATAATAGAAGATTACAACGTACAATTTTATGAATATTGGGAGAACTTTCAAACTCTTTATTCTCAATAAATAAGTAAATTTTCACAAAACTTTTTTAAACACTAATTATATGGAAGATTTTCTGACAGTATGTTAAATATTTATTACCCCCCCCCCCGGTACCCCTAGAAAATGGTTTTTAAAAGTATGAAAAATTGAAAACTTTCAGATCAAAATTTGTTACATTTTATAAATATTTTAAAGAAAAAAAGAATAAAATTAATAAAATTAAATACACTTTTAATGTTTTTATTATTTTTTATATTCAATAATATAAATTTTTCTATTAAATTTCTTGAATTCCAATATTTAGATTGAATTTTGAATATTCTTTTCTATTATGGGTCATTAATTACAATAATAATGAAAAAAAAAACAATTTTAACCAATTTTTTAAATAAAGGTACCTTTGCGCATGTGCAGTTATCATGTTACCGTGTTACGCGTGCGTAATAATAAAACGGATTTTTACTGCGCACTTATTAAAAAAAGTATGCTATATGTACTGAAAATGTACTTATCTGATAAAGTCCCGCACTGCGCATGCGTAATTTTTGAATTTAATTAGAGCCAATGTGTGACTATCACTGTGCATGATTGCGCATGTGTAACAGCAATACAAAACAACTGCGCATGTGAAATGTTTGTTAAGTAGTGCGCACGTTTACACAGCTGTGGTGCACTACTGCGCATGTGCAACAATATGTTGTGCATAAAAAAATGTTCAGTTTAACATGTTTGACACGAATAGTGCCAGTGCGCATTGTTACAAACTATAATAACATGGTAAAATGAACATTTTTGTAAGTAACCTATTGGAAAAAGTAGGTGAACTTTGAAGTCTGTTCGACGATGAACGAAGTTTTCTCGGTATCGTATTAATATAATAGAAGATTACCACGTACAATTTTATGAATATTAGGAGAACTTTCAAACTCTTTATTCTCAATAAATAAGTAAATTTTCACAAAACTTTTTTAAACACTAATTATATGGAAGATTTTCTGACAGTATGTTAAATATTTATTACCCCCCCCTCCCCCCGGTACCCCTAGAAAATGGTTTTTAAAAGTATGAAAAATTGAAAACTTTCAGATCAAAATTTGTTACACTTTATAAATATTTTAAAGAGAAAAAGAATAAAATTAATAAAATTAAATACACTTTTAATGTTTTTATTATTTTTTATATTATTAATATAAATTTTTCTATTAAATTTCTTGAATTCCAATATTTAGATTGAATTTTGAATATTCTTTTCTATTGTGGGTCATTAATTACAATAATAATGAAAAAAAAAACAATTTTAACCAATTTTTTAAAGAAAGGTACCTTTGCACATGTGCAGTTATCATGTTACCGTGTTACGCATGCGCAATAATAAAACGGATTTTTACTGCGCACTAATTAAAAAAAGTATGCTATATGTACTGAAATTGTACTTATCTGGTAAAGTACCGCACTGCGCATGCGTAATTTTTGAATTTAATTAGAGCTCATGTGTGACTATCACTGTGCATGATTGCGCATGTGTTACAGCAATACAAAACAACTGCGCATGTGAAATGTTTGTTAAGTAGTGCGCACGTTTACACAGCTGTGGTGCACTACTGTGCATGTGCAACAATATGTTGTGCATAAAAAAATGTTCAGTTTAACATGTTTGACACGAATAGTTCCAGTGCGCATTGTTACAAACTATAATAACATGGTAAAATGAACATTTTTGTAAGTAACCTATTGGAAAAAGTAGGTGAACTTTGAAGTCTGTTCGACGATGAACGAAGTTTTCTCGGTATCGTATTAATATAATAGAAGATTACCACGTACAATTTTATGAATATTGGGAGAACTTTCAAACTCATTATTCTCAATAAATAAGTAAATTTTCACAAAACTTTTTTAAACACTAATTATATGGAAGATTTTCTGACAGTATGTTAAATATTTATTACCCCCCCTCCCCCCGGTACCCCTAGAAAATGGTTTTTAAAAGTATGAAAAATTGAAAACTTTCAGATCAAAATTTGTTACATTTTATAAATATTTTAAAGAAAAAAAGAATAAAATTAAATACACTTTTAATGTTTTTATTATTTTTTATATTCAATAATATAAATTTTTCTATTAAATTTCTTGAATTCCAATATTTAGATTGAATTTTGAATATTCTTTTCTATTATGGGTCATTAATTACAATAATAATGAAAAAAAAACAATTTTAACCAATTTTTTAAATAAAGGTACCTTTGCGCATGTGCAGTTATCATGTTACTGTGTTACGCGTGCGCAATAATAAAACGAATTTTTACTGCGCACTTATTAAAAAAAGTATGCTATATGTACTGAAAATGTACTTATCTAGTAAAGTACCGCACTGCGCATGCGTAATTTTTGAATTTAATTAGAGCTCATGTGTGACTATCACTGTGCATGATTGCGCATGTGTAACAGCAATACAAAACAACTGCGCATGTGAAATGTTTGTTAAGTATTGCGCACGTTTACACAGCTGTGGTGCACTACTGCGCATGTGCAACAATATGTTGTGCATAAAAAAATGTTCAGTTTAACATGTTTGACACGAATAGTGCCAGTGCGCATTGTTACAAACTATAATAACGTGGTAAAATGAACATTTTTGTAAGTAACCTATTGGAAAAAGTAGGTGAACTTTGAAGTCTGTTCGACGATGAACGAAGTTTTCTTGGTATCGTATTAATATAATAGAAGATTACCACGTACAATTTTATGAATATTGGGAGAACTTTCAAACTCTTTATTCTCAATAAATAAGTAAATTTTCACAAAACTTTTTTAAACACTAATTATATGGAAGATTTTCTGACAGTATGTTAAATATTTATTACCCCCCCCTCCCCCCGGTACCCCTAGAAAATGGTTTTTAAAAGTATGAAAAATTGAAAACTTTCAGATCAAAATTTGTTACACTTTATAAATATTTTAAAGAGAAAAAGAATAAAATTAATAAAATTAAATACACTTTTAATGTTTTTATTATTTTTTATATTATTAATATAAATTTTTCTATTAAATTTCTTGAATTCCAATATTTAGATTGAATTTTGAATATTCTTTTCTATTGTGGGTCATTAATTACAATAATAATGAAAAAAAAAACAATTTTAACCAATTTTTTAAAGAAAGGTACCTTTGCACATGTGCAGTTATCATGTTACCGTGTTACGCATGCGCAATAATAAAACGGATTTTTACTGCGCACTAATTAAAAAAAGTATGCTATATGTACTGAAATTGTACTTATCTGGTAAAGTACCGCACTGCGCATGCGTAATTTTTGAATTTAATTAGAGCTCATGTGTGACTATCACTGTGCATGATTGCGCATGTGTTACAGCAATACAAAACAACTGCGCATGTGAAATGTTTGTTAAGTAGTGCGCACGTTTACACAGCTGTGGTGCACTACTGTGCATGTGCAACAATATGTTGTGCATAAAAAAATGTTCAGTTTAACATGTTTGACACGAATAGTTCCAGTGCGCATTGTTACAAACTATAATAACATGGTAAAATGAACATTTTTGTAAGTAATCTATTGGAAAAAGTAGGTGAACTTTGAAGTCTGTACGACGATGAACGAAGTTTTTTCAGTATCGTATTAATATAATAGAAGATTACCACGTACAATTTTATGAATATTAGGAGAACTTTCAAACTCTTTATTCTCAATAAATAAGTAAATTTTTACAAAACTTTTTTAAACACTAATTATAGGGAAGATTTTCTGACAGTATGTTAAATAGTTATTACCCCCCCTCCCCCCGGTACCCCTAGAAAATGGTTTTTAAAAGTATGAAAAATTGAAAACTTTCAGATCAAAATTTGTTACATTTTATAAATATTTTAAAGAAAAAAAGAATAAAATTAAATACACTTTTAATGTTTTTATTATTTTTTATATTCAATAATATAAATTTTTCTATTAAATTTCTTGAATTCCAATATTTAGATTGAATTTTGAATATTCTTGTCTATTATGGGTCATTAATTACAATAATAATGAAAAAAAAAAACAATTTTAACCAATTTTTTAAAGAAAGGTACCTTTGCGCATGTGCAGTTATCATGTTACCGTGTTACGCATGCGCAATAATAAAACGGATTTTTACTGCGCACTTATTAAAAAAAGTATGCTATATGTACTGAAAATGTACTTATCTGGTAAAGTACCGCACTGCGCATGCGTAATTTTTGAATTTAATTAGAGCTCATGTGTGACTATCACTGTGCATGATTGCGCATGTGTAACAGCAATACAAAACAACTGCGCATGTGAAATATTTGTTAAGAAGTGCGCAAGTTTACACAGCTGTGGTGCACTACTGCGCATGTGCAACAATATGTTGTGCATAAAAAAATGTTCAGTTTAACATGTTTGACACGAATAGTTCCAGTGCGCATTGTTACAAACTATAATAACATGGTAAAATGAACATTTTTGTAAGTAACCTATTGGAAAAAGTAGGTGAACTTTGAAGTCTGTACGACGATGAACGAAGTTTTCTCGGTATCGTATTAATATAATAAAAGATTACCACGTACAATTTTATGAATATTGGGAGAACTTTCAAACTCTTTATTCTCAATAAATAAGTAAATTTTTACAAAACTTTTTTAAACACGAATTATATGGAAGATTTTCTGACAGTATGTTAAATATTTATTACCCCCCCCCCACCCCCCGGTACCCCTAGAAAATGGTTTTTAAAAGTATGAAAAATTGAAAACTTTCAGATCAAAATTTGTTACATTTTATAAATATTTTAAAGAAAAAAAGAATAAAATTAATAAAATTAAATACACTTTTAATGTTTTTATTAATTTTTATATTCAATAATATAAATTTTTCTATTTAATTTCTTGAATTCCAATATTTAGATTGAATTTTGAATATTCTTTTCTATTATGGGTCATTAATTACAATAATAATGAAAAAAAAATCAATTTTAACCAATTTTTTAAATAAAGGTACCTTTGCGCATGTGCAGTTATCATGTTACCGTGTTAGGCATGCGCAATAATAAAACGGATTTTTACTGCGCACTTATTAAAAAAAGTATGCTATATGTACTGAAAATGTACTTATCTGGTATAGTACCGCACTGCGCATGCGTAATTTTTGAATTTAATTAGTGCTCATGTGTGACTATCACTGTGCATGATTGCGCATGTGTAACAGCAATACAACACAACTGCGCATGTAAAATGTTTGTTAAGTAGTGCGCACGTTTACACAGCTGTGGTGCACTACTGCGCATGTGCAACAATATGTTGTGCATAAAAAAATGATCAGTTTAACATGTTTGGCACGAATAGTGCCAGTGCGCATTGTTACAAACTATAATAACGTGGTAAAATGAACATTTTTGTAAGTAACCTATTGGAAAAAGTAGGTGAACTTTGAAGTCTGTACGACGATGAACGAAGTTTCCTCGGTATCATATTAATATAATAGAAGATTACCACGTACAATTTTATGAATATTGGGAGAACTTTCAAACTCTTTATTCTCAATAAATAAGTAAATTTTTACAAAACTTTTTTAAACACTAATTATATGGAAGATTTTCTGACAGTATGTTAAATATTTATTACCCCCCCACCCCCCGGTACCCCTAGAAAATGGTTTTTAAAAGGATGAAAAATTGAAAACTTTCAGATCAAAATTTCTTACATTTTATAAATATTTTAAAGAAAAAAAGAATAAAAGTAATAAAATTAAATACACTTTTAATGTTTTTATTATTTTTTATATTCAATAATATAAATTTTTCTATTAAATTTCTTGAATTCCAATATTTATATTGAATTTTGAATATTCTTTTCTATTATGGGTCATTAATTACAATAATAATGAAAAAAAAAACAATTTTAACCAATTTTTTAAATAAAGGTACCTTTGCGCATGTGCAGTTATCATGTTACCGTGTTACGCATGCGCAATAATATAACGGATTTTTACTGCGCACTTATTAAAAAAAGTATGCTATATGTACTGAAAATGTACTTATCTGGTAAAGTACCGCACTGCGCATGCGTAATTTTTGAATTTAATTAGAGCTCATGTGTGACTATCACTGTGCATGATTGCGCATGTGTAACAGCAATACAAAACAACTGCGCATGTGAAATGTTTGTTAAGTAGTGCGCACGTTTACACAGCTGTGGTGCACTACTGCGCATGTGCAACAATATGTTGTGCATAAAAAAATGTTCAGTTTAACATGTTTGACACGAATAGTGCCATTGCGCATTGTTACAAACTATAATAACATGGTAAAATGAACATTTTTGTAAGTAACCTATTGGAAAAAGTAGGTGAACTTTGAAGTCTGTACGACGATGAACGAAGTTTTCTCGGTATCGTATTAATATAATAGAAGATATCAAATGTATAATACATACGCCTTTTTTTTATGACATGGCACCTTGTTTTAGCGTGTAAACATAATTTTTTTTAGTTCAATTTTTAAATTTTAAATCCTTTAGTGATCACCTATATATTACATATCAAGCACGTCGTTTATTTGTTTTCGGCACAGATTTTTTTAATGACATCCTTCACATTTTATATGTGACCGATGATTTGAAAATATTAAATGTCAAAAGACAAATACGGTGCTGTCAAAGTCAAAATACAGTGGTTAAAAGTTAAAAGGTAAATATTTTATTAATTTAGTACCTTTTTTTGTATAAAAATTGAATTAAATTAAACTATTTTTAAAAAAAACTATTACACGAAAGTAATAATTATCTTGATTATTCTTAAAAAAAAAAGTATTTTTTGGTTATACGCATTTCTCTTTTTCTTTGTAATATTCCAAATTATGTTTTTTCTTAACAACTCTGTTTTAAATATCATATTTGTGTAGATTGCCTTTAATTTTTATGATTTATTTTCGTAACCATGGACGAATATGTATCTGAAATTCTCAAAGATTGGGAATTTCAAAATTTAACAGATGTGTTCAAATGTAAGTAAATACATATCGTTAAAAAGTATTTTAAAAAAGGTTATAATTAAATTCCGTTAAAAAATTAGTATATTCAAGGTGTATATTGTGTATATTCTAATGTTTTGAATAATAAATATGAAAATCATAACAAAATTTTTATTTAGTTTACAAAATCGATGCATCAAAATTCTCTTCTTTAACTCAAGATGATATTAATGAAATTATTCCTGAAGAATACGGATTAAATCTTCAATTAGAGTTCAAAAAGAAATATAAAATTTACCTATTTCAAAATTGTCAAAAAAAACCAAACGTTTCAAGTTGTCAAATTATTGATTGTACTCTTCAAGGTGTAGAAAATCCAATAGTGGTTGAAAGTGATTGTTCAAAAGAAAATGTTGCAGTAAATATCCTAAATGCAAATGACATAATCTTTGAATTTCAAAATGATAATTTGAAAAAAAATACTACTCCGGCAATTGTAACAGTAGAAAATGTGGGGTTTGAATTAGATAAGCAGACAATTAGTATTGATGAGATAGAAGTACTTGGAAGTTCTGAGAAAATAACAAATTTGTTAATTCTTGAGAAACTCTATACACAAAGTAATTTATATTTATATATCCTTGTATATTCATAATATTGTATATTCAAATTAATTGCTTAAAAATTAAATTTTTCAAATTGTAATACACCATTTTAAATACTCAAATTTTTGTAGTTGAAGTAGAACTGCCATTATTCCAATTATTACATAAAAGTTTAGTGGGCAAAATAATTCTACATAATTATCATAGTTCAAAAGATGTCTGGAGAAAAGAATTAAGCAAAATAATTATCGAAAATGAAATGAATGAGTCGCTGGCAAGTCTGACCCCGTTTTCGTAAGCAAAATTTGACTGTTTATTCTATCATTATTTACTCCATTGTCTTAGATGCTTACAGCATAATTTAAATTCTGTTAGAAATGTCCATATTCGTAATTTTTTACAGTTTAAGCATATTGATAACACTAATAACAATTTAATAAATTTTAGAATAAATAGTGCAACTTTTACAAGACTTGTGAATGATATAAAAAAACTTTTTCCTACGGAAGAAAAGGATTTATATTATACAAACGCCTATTCTTTTTTCGATGATGTTAAAAGAAGAAAAGTTAATTCTACAGGTTTCTTATATACGGCTTACATGTCCTTTAGAGAAAAAGTGGGATCTATTAAACTATTAGACTTGTCAAAGAAAAAGAGAGAAAAGAGAGAAAAAAATAAGATCGAAGGTGCGCTAATAAAATTTTGAATTTATACTCAACGTTAAAAATCTTAATGAAAACTTTTATTTGATAACTTGTACATTTTAATAATCAATTTTTTTAATCAGAAGAATTCGAATTCAACTTAGAAATTCTTTACGAAAAAACACCCAAAGATGAACACGTTGCAATTGAAACCTGGAAGCATTCATTTTTCTCAAGACATGAATCTATTTATAAACAATTAAATGCTAATGAAATTCTAACTCGTTTTGCAATTTTACAAGGAAATTTAAGTCTAAACTTGGTAAATTATTTTAATTTTTTAAAAGTTCTATTTCTTTATTCATTTTACATAAATAATTGTAAATAGTTTAAACAATAATTTTTGTTATATATATTAGATTTCATCGGATTTTAAAGAAATCGTTAAAAGTGTTAAAACGCACCAAGATGACAAATTCAAAAATTTGGAAATAGCTGATCGCTTAATTTTAAATTGGTCAAGCATTGCTCCCAAAATAGTTCAAGTTGCAAAAAACAGAGTAGAAAATAGTGACACTAGAACAAAGAAAAAGAGACGTAAACTATGCAATCAAGAAATATCAGATAATAACACAAAAACAAATTATATGGATTTGAATTATGTCTTAGAAAATAATGAAAATGTCAAAGAGGAGGGTTAGTTTAATTTTCACTCGGATGGTAGTTATAGTTCAGTCTGTAAGAGTGAGATCTTACTCTTTTAGAGTGAATTTCTCACTCATGAGTGAAAAGACTCAATTTTCACTCTATTAAAAATAAAATCTCACTTCCAAGTAATGTAGAGAGAAGTAAAAATCTATTTCATGTTGAAAATAAACTTTCACTCGAATTGGAGTAGATATTAATTGCTAATTCGATAAAAGTAGAATGTGAAAATTTACTCCAAAAAGTTTTTTAAAACTTGATCTGTAGTGAAAAGAGGGTTATTAATTTAAATTAGTAAATAGGTATTTCTACTAATCCTTAGGAAAATTTTAATAGTTGTTTTAGTAATTTTTTAAACTAAACTTTTAGAAGAAACCTACTAAAAATTAGTAGGAATTTACACTGATTGAATTAGTAGCCCATGCTTTACTAATTCAGATACAGAGAGAATAAAAAAAATTTATAATATTTATTTCTTAGATCATGTGAACGTTTTTGCACTGTTGCTGTTACCAAGTTTATTAAATTATAATTTTAAATCTTCGAGCAATGACAAATCATGAAAGCCGGAAGAAACTGATATTATGAAATCTTTTATTGTGCACATGGAGGTAAACTCTAAAAAATAATTTTTTATAATAATTTTCATTAACAATATTAAAATGTTTGATATTATAGACTATAGAAAATAAAGAAAAAAATGAAGAACTAATTCAGAAATTCATATCGGATAGATGTGCTTACTACGAAAGTAAACAAATCAGTACGCTACAGCCATATATTCTAATTTTTGGGAAATTAGTTGATATAAAATCAACATTTGTGGTGTTTAAAGACAATCTTATAAAGTGCAACAATCCAGTTGAAGCAGTCGATTTTTGTTTTAAAAGCTTTTATGCTTTTCGGATTAATTATTGTCCACTGTGTGCACACATTTGGTCGTTTTTTCAGAAGTATGTATATGGAATAAGAGGACTCAAAGTATTAGTCGGATCAAGAAAAATTGTAGAATTTATTACCGACTTGGGAAAAATTTCGATTAAATGATTTTTTGAATACTGGACGTATATTACTGTATTATTACGAAGAAAAGTTAAATTGATTAAATTATAATTTGTAGAGCTGTATCAGTCTAAAAGAAAATGGAGTGAGACAAAGAAATTTTAAAAATCACTTGCGATTTGTATAATAACTTAAAGTTTTCTCGATCTGATGTACAGCTAATAGTTGAAACTTTACAAAACTTTGTTACGAATGTTTATAACCCATTCTTACTGAAAGAATTGATTATTAATTTGCATAAAAAAGTTAATAAGAAGACTTTAGAAGAAATGGAAAGTGTTTTTGAAACTCATAAAAACCCCTTTGAACCTTATAGTTCTGAAGTTAAAAGATTTTCTTTATATAAAAACAAGGGATTGTATTTGGAGCCTGAAATTATTGTTTTACAAGAAAAATGCGTGCCAAAATTCATTGATAACAAAGTCTTTTTGAAAACCGAAACTATTTCAATGGTTCATTTATCCCTTAAAAATTCCCTCAAACGAATTCTAGAGATGGAAGGATTATTGGAAGCATTGTTGTTTTACATGAATTTAGTAAAGACAGAGGATAAGGCAATTGTGAATTTTATTCAAGGTTCTCTTTGGGATAATCAAACAAAAAATTTGAATAGAGAAGGTATCGTTTTGCCGTTAGTTGTCTATTATGACGATATTGAAACTGGTAACGCTTTAGGCAGTCATGCCGGAAAGAACGAACTTGGATGTGTTTATGCTACGATTCCATGTTTACCACCAAATTTTTCATCAAAACTTGAAAGCATAATTGTGACTGATATTTTCTATTCTCACGACAGAAAAAAATACGGGAACGAAGTAATCTTTAAAAAACTTATTGATGAATTGCAAGATTTACAACAGAATGGACTTGTAGTATTTTTGGATACAAAAGCATTTAGGATTTATTTTGAAACTAGTTTAATATTGGGTGATAACCTCGGTCTGAACGGAATGTTAGGCTTCGTAGAATCTTTTGGGTTAACTCATTTTTGTAGGATCTGTTCTGCCGGACCAGAGCACACAAAGACCTTAACACAAGAAGATGAAACTTTGCTGCGATCAGTAGAAGAATATGAAAAAGATGCAACAACTCTTCAAGTTTCCAAAACAGGAATCAAAGAGTATTGCGTTTTTAAAAAAATAGAAAGATTTCATGTTATTAAGAATTCATCTGTAGACCTTATGCACGATCTTTTCGAGGGGGTAGTTAACTGCGTTATGTCTAAAATATTATTATCTTTAATTTTGGACCAAAAAATTCTCTCAATAGATTATATTAACCATATACTAAATACAATGGACTTTGCGTTTGAATCATCAAATAAACCTCTTAACATTTCTCTGCAATATGTGAAAACAAATAATCGATTAAAAATGTCAGCATCGGAGTCTCTATTTTTTGTACGGTACTTTGGAATCATGGTTGGCCATATGGTACCAGAAGATAATAAAACATGGAGTCTGTATTTGAAATTACGAGAGATTGTCCATATTTTAACTTCTCCGATTATTATGCCTTCATATCTTTTGCAATTACAAATTTTAATTCATGAACATCATAGTTTATATATTGAATTGTTTGGAGATTTAAAATCCAAGTTTCATCTTCTGACTCATTATGCACGGCTGATTTCGCAAAATGGTCCTGTAATTAACACGTCTTCCATGCGATTCGAGGCAAAGCATAGAGATGTTAAGACAATAGTGATTGCTATTGCTTCGAGAAAAAATATATTGAAAAGTGCTGGTATTAGGTTGCAATTAACACTCAGCCACTTTAAATTTTCAAAGTACAAGGATATGTATGTAACTTAGGGTACTAATGTAAAGGATGACTCAATAAATCTAGATTTTCCTAAGTCTCAATCTCGAAAATGTGTCAGCAATATCACAATAAATGATGTAACTTATAAAGACGGGATTGTTCTTATAATGGACATCTTAGAAAATGGACCAGCTTTCGGAAAAATTCAAAAAGTCTACGTTGTAGATAATTCAATTTATTTTAAGTACATTCCATTTAGAATAATAAGATTTAGTACTCATTACTTTGCCTTTAGCGTTATTGCCGACGAAATAACGAAACTAATTGAATATGATGCTGTGACAGTTAGAACACCCTGCTTATTACATAAAAAAAATAGTTCTTTTTACATATCAACTAGACATATAATATGAATATGTTTACATGGATTGCCAACCTACGAATAAATGGGGTTCAATCTAACTATTTCGTGCATATCTGTGTTATCAATTTGAACTTATGTACTCTTTAAGCGATTTGTATAATTTAATAAATATTTATTGCTTTAATAATTGTTTAATTTTTCTGATTCATGCTATATTCTTTGTCATTTTTTATAATAAAAAATAGATATATTTGCAAGTTTAATAATATATATTAATAATACAGGTTACGCACTATTAAATAATTTTTTTTTATATTAATAATGCATATTAAAAATATGTATTTACTTTCCTAGAAATGAGAGTGAAAAATTAGACAAATTTTCTTTTTTATTACAAAATAATTTATAATATTAATTTTGTGCTTTTACCTACTCATAAAATAATTTTTCATTATTTAAAAATATACAGTAAGGTAAGTATGTATAACAGTATGTCAGTCACTTAAGTTTTTATTTATTTAAAATTTCTACTCAACCTATAAGACGATCGTGCAGTGCGAATGAGTCACAAAGACGCTTTTTGATGACGGGTTAAATACTGAACGAATTGTATCTCCAAAAATAAAAAAAGTAATTTAAGTGATTGACATGTTTTACCTTACTGTATAAAGCTACAATTGTGAACTGATTAGAAAATTTTGATGAATTACAAGAATCATTTTGAGAAATATAAGAAAGAGTTTATATGTGAGTAAGGTTATACTAATGTTTATATATTTTTAAATTGACAACTGAGTATGACACCCAAAAATTCTGTGCCATACATCAAGAAAATTACTGCACTTGAAGCACTGATAATTTCATTGGCCTTCTCTTCCGAACATTATGTCCGTAAGCATATTTTAATGTGAAACATTGGGAACAGTTTTTTATGATGGAAATATTTTTCCGTGCAGTGTTAATCAATAGTGGATTTTTGAATATCTGTATTTTTTGCATGTCTGTAGCCTCTAAAGCTGTTTCATGTTGAAACAAAATAATCTGCCAAAAACAACTGTTTTTTTGTACTATTTATTTATTTTTCTACCACACATGCATGAAAACCTCGTGTTTTCGTTCGCCTTAAGCTGGTCAGAACTCACAGTTTTTAGGTCAGTGAACGTTAGAGGTAAAAAAACTCCCGAACAGTGAAAAAAACTCTCATCGCGCAAGCGCATTGTGGCGCGCGGCAATGCGCATGCGCGATGAGAGTTTTTTTCACTGTTCGGAAGTTTTTTTATCTCTAACGTCACTCGCCTAAAGACTGCGAGTGCTAACCCGCTAACGCGAACGAAACACGAGATTTTCGTACATATGTGATAGAAAATAGCATATGCACCTCGGGAGGCCGATTTTTTAAAAAAATCAAAAAAAAAAACACGGACTTCCCTCCCTTGATGCATAATATACTATTCTTCAACTCGAAATAATCGTTATCATCTTATTTAAATATTAAATGACCGAGTGATAAAGTCGTTATTCGTATTTTGTGTACCTTCAGAAATCGCTACATTGCTAATTGTTTATGAAAATTGTTTCTAACATTGTTAAACAATATTTAATAAGAATATGTAGCCTCGAGAGCTACTGTGAACTGATGTATAAGTAATCTGATGAAATGAACAGTCTTTTATACACTTATAGGTTTATGCTTCGTCAATTGTTTATAAAAATTGTTACTATCATTGTTAAACAACGATGTATTTTCGAATGTCTATATTTTTTTGTATGTCTGTAGTCTCGAAGCTCTTCCATGTTAAAATATAATAATCTGCCAAAACAAAATAATTTTGTGTACTGTCAGAAATCGCTTGTTTTTCTAATTGTTTACAACAATTGTTTATAACATTGTTAAAAATTGTTAAACAATGACGGATGAAAGTCTGTGGCTTCGAGAGCTCTTCCATGTTGAAACATAATAATCTGGCAAAGAGAACTATTTTTTTGTATATTCAGAAATCGCTACTTTGCTAATTGTTTATAAAAATTGTTTTCAACAATGTTAAACATTCACATGTATAACTGAATTTATCGATTTCTCCGAGTCAGTCAAAAATTTAAAAGTAAAGGTAACTTACAACTATTTTTTTCATATTGTAAACTTTATTAATGTATTTTTTTGTAAAGTATCTTATCCATTGTTAAATAAATTTTTACAGTTCTGATGAGGACAGCATTGCCTATCGAAACGTCAAAAAAAGTGTTTTTTTAACCTTTACTTTTAAATTTTTGACTGACTCGGAGAAATCGATCAATTCAGTTATACATGTGAATTAATAACACCGAGTGATAGTTAACAAATATTATTAAAATGTTAAACATTGTTAAATAATTATGGATAAAAGTCTGTAGCTTTAAAAGCTCTTTCATGTTGAAACAAAATAATCTGACAAAGAAAACTGCTTTTTTGCATCTTCAAAAATCGTTACTTTGCTAATTGTTTATAACATTGTTAAACATTGTTAAACAATGACGGATGAAAGTCTGTAGCTTCGAGAGCTCTTCCATGTTGTAACATAATAATCTGACAAAGAGAACTATTTTTTTGTATATTCAGAAATCGCTACTTCGCTAATTGTTTATAAAAATGGTTTTCAACAATGTTAAACATTGTTAAACAATTATGGATAAAAGTCTGTAGTTTTGAAAGCTCTTTCATGTTGAAACAAAATAATCTGACAAAGAAAACTGTTTTTTTGCACCTTCAGAAATCGTTACTTTGCTAATTGTGTATAACAATTTTTTATAACATTGTTAAACATTGTTAAACAATGACAGATAAAAGTCTGTAGCTTTGAGAGCTCTTCTATGTTGACGCAAAATTAAATGATGAAAATCCTTAGAAATTGAAGAAAATTTTTTAAAAATGATAAAAATAGATGAAAATTATAGCATATAATTGAAATCATAATAGAAAAAAATGGTTAAAAATTGAATAATTTAAAAATATTTTTAAATTTCTTATTCTTAAAGCGTAGATTTATTAAATTTTTAATCAATGAAATTTCAAATTCATTGAAGTTCGAAGAATTATAATATATAATTGCAATTGTAGTCTTGGTTATTTCAATAATTTCTGAAATTCTTTCAATTATTGTTTACAAATTTTTATTATTTTCTTCAAGTTACAAATATTTCTATCAATTATTTTTTTATTAAATTTATTTTTCGATTAATTATCAATTACTTTTGTCGTTTTTCTGCAATTAATTTCCTAGGTTTTAAAATATTTTTCTCAAATTTTAATAATTTTCTTCAATTTTCAATTATTATTGATATTATTTGCAATCAATTTTTTCAATTTCCTAAATTTTCAATTATCCATCTCATTTTTCAATTATTCTTTTCAATTTTCATTTCCTTTTATCTTTCTGCAATTATTTTATCCACTTTTACACGGAGAGAAATAGATGCTACGGGGTACCATCTAGATGGTACCAGATACCATATCTGATCTTAAATATACGGACAAGAATCTAGATGGTACGGGATAGCATCTGGATGGTACGGATTAGCATCTGATAGCATCTGGATGGTACGATGTAGCATCTAGATGGTACGGTGTAGCATCTCTGATGGTAGAGTGTAACATAACCTCTCTACCATAAAAGATACTAAAGTTCTTACCATCTATTTCTCTCAGTGTAGTTAGATATTATAATTATTTTTGAAGTACTTTCCTACTTTTTTTTTTATTATCTCAAATCTAAATTATTGTATCCACATTTCAATGTTTTTATCATTATACAATTATTTTTTTCTAATTTCAAATACTTTTGTCAATTTTTAATTTTTTTTTTAATTTGTGATGATTTTCACAAGTTTTTTATTATTTTTAATATTTATTGGTTAATTCCAAAAAGTTTAATTATTTATCTCAAATTTCTATTACTTTCTTCAATAAATTTTCGATTATGTCTATAATGTTGTAATTTTTTTTTTGAATTTAAAATTCTTGAAATCATTTTGTAATAAGGTACTTTTTTTTACTTCACAAATATCCTGTATTTTTTAAAATTGTAATTTATATCTACAAGTTTCAACGATTTTTATCATTTTTGAAAAATTTTCTTCAATTTCTAATGATTTTCATTATTTTTCCATTTTTCCCCTAAAATTTAAATTCAAAACTTCCGCAAGCTTTAATTATTTTTTTTAATTTTTTTAAATACAACTTTTTCAGTTTTAATTATGTCCTTTAATATCAAATTAGTTTTGTTATTTATTAATTAATTTTCAATTTTCTGTCGCTATTTTTCAATTATTTTTACAAAATGTGATTATTGTTTTTTAAATTGTAATTTTTTTCTTCAAATGACAATTAATTTTTTTATTTTTTTTTTATTTATAATTTCTTCAATATCGAATTATTAATCTCAATTTTTAATGACAAATAATGGAAGAACATAACTCATTAAATTTGTTAATTTAATTGTTTATCTCAAATATATTCTGCAGTTTTTACAATTATTTTTTACAAATTTTTATTAAATTCTTTAATTTTCAATTATTTCTATTATTTTTCAATTAGTTTTAGTCATTTTCAATTATTTTTTAATAAATTCTCTAATTTTTTTATTATTTATCTCAAATTCGAGTTATTTTTTCAATTCACAATTATTTTTATCATTCTGCAATAATTTTCTTTTATTACAAATATATGGGCGATTCCATGTCAAATTTACAGTCCACATTTTAAAATTGATTAACTCTATTTTTTATTTGTTCCTTATAAAAAAATATTAGATACGTATTTTTTTAATTTTTTATAACTGGCAAATTTTCGAGTTATAAATCTTCAAAATTGTAGATTTTTGAAAATAGACCTTTTTTTAATCACATATAACTCTAAACCTATTGAATTTAGAAAATTTTTGCCAAAACAAAAAAAGTTAGGTTTTTCTTCAACTTTTAAATAGTGTTTACAAAAAAAAAAAAAGAAAATATATATATTTTTTAAAAAAACACCATTTTTTAGAAACAAATCCATTTTTTTAAAATTCGGACCCGAATAACAAATTATTATTATTCATTTATACATACCTCGAAATGTCAAGACCATTTTACAAAAAGTTTCCGGTCGGCTAGAAGAGTATTATTAGTTTAAATTAATTTTCAAACTCTAGCTGTTATATCTAAGTGCTGTACTGTGCCTATTTAAATTGAAAAAATTGTTTTAACTTGAACTTAGCTGCATATCTTCTTTTTTTTAAATGTCAAATCAAATTAATATAACCAAAACAGGTACAGAATAGCACTTAGATATAACAGCTAGAGTTTGAAAATTGATTTAAACTAATAATACTCTTCTAGCCGACCGGAATCTTTTTGAAAAATGTTCTTGATATTTCGAGGTATGTATAAATGAAAAATAATAATTTGTTATTCGGGTCCGAATTAAAAAAAAATGGATTGGTTTCTAAAAAATGGTGTTTTTTTAAATAGTTATTTATGACACAAGAACCTGAAATGGCACTTTATAGTACGAGTAAGTATCGTAATACGAGCCTAAGTCCAATCGCAGCCGAGGCGAAGTAGAGGTGGTGACGAGGCTTCATTGAACGTAGCCGAGGCGAAGCCGAGGTGAAGTGAAGATATGAAGCCGAGGCTCCACCGAAAAGTAGCCGAGGCTCTGATGTGGCTGTGGCGAGTTGTACGATACACGAGAACTTAAGTGCCGAAAGGGTCCAAGTGTCATATAACATTTTTTATCACACAAAAAACTGAGAATTCGAACCTAGGGAGAGGTGATTATCGTAAAAAACGGCCTCAGGAGGCATTTCTAGGTGGGAGTAGGTCGACAGACTTAGAAATGCCCCCGGAGGGCGGCGAAACCCATGAACAGCCGTGACGTTTGGGCCAGTTTGGGCAGCTGTACCATAAAGTAAAGGTCAGCTGACCAGCATCAGCCAATCAGATTGCGAGTTCATTTACTTCACGGCCTAGGCCGTGAAATGAGCTCTTAAAGGTTTCCAAACAAGCCGTAAAATCTAACTTTTGATGTAAGTGTGATAAAAAATATATATATTCTCTTTTTTTTGAAAACACTATTTAAAAGTTGAAGAAAAACCTAACTTTTTTTGTATTGGCAAAAATTTTCTAAATTCAATAGGTTCAGAGTTATATGTGATTAAAAAAAGGTCTATTTTTAAAAAACTAGAATTTTGAAAATTTATAACTCAAAAATTTGGCCTCTCATAAAAAATTGATCATTTTTTAAATAAAGCAGTTTGTTTATAAATATTTAGAAATATGTTTTTAAATAAATTACTATATTTAAAAAATGATCAACTTTTTTAAAAATCCGACGAGGTGAAGTTGTAGAGTTTGTTTTTCTGAAGAAAATATGCTATTATTTATTTGAATTGAATCATTTGTAAAAAAATGATAAAAAAAGATACACTGAGAAAAATGGATGTTTAGAATTAGATGTTTAAAACAAGATAGTAACGCTTAACCTCAAAATATTAAAGGTTAACATCTAAGATATTAAATTTTAACATTTAGATATTAAAGTTTAATATGTAGATGTTAACCCTGAACATCTAGATAGCTGTCCCTATGTTAAATGATAAATATGTTAAGCGTTAACATCCAGATGTTAAGGGTAAACATCCATTTTTCTCAGTGTAGACTTGTAAAAAAGGTATCTTTGAAAAACGTTCAAAATTTAACAACATTTGATCATTTTTGAAACATTTTCATTAAAAAACTATTGGCCGATTAACCATTTACGGTAAATAATAAGCCAAGAAATAAATTATTTTAATTAATAATTGCTATTAACTGAAATACTAACTTTTGACAGGGACTGCCCATCGGAGAAATACCTTAATTAAAATAGAAAGTTTTCCATTATTTATCTCATTTTTTAATTATTTTTTTCACAATTTAATCAAGTTCGTCAATTTTTTTTTTTTAATTTTTAATGATTTTCACAAATTTTATATTATTTTGATTATTTGTTTATTAATTCTGAAAATTTACTCGTTATCAAATAAATTATCTACTTTTGCGTTACAATAATTATGCTAATTAAGCCCCTGATGATTTTAAAATGATTTTTTTGAAATATTATTAAATACTGTTTATGCTGAGCAAGTTCTGAGCAAAACATTTTGATGAGAAAATTACTTTGTGGCATCAGCGGCATTAAATTGTTTGAATACTAACTTGTGTTTGTGACTTGAGAAGATGTAATTGATAATAGTGAATATGGTGAAAACCTCTTCTACTTAGTTATGCCCTTCACCTCTTCTGCTTTATCTTATCACTTAGGTACCTACTGCGGTTTAACTTAGTTGACGTGAATCACAGCACCTGTTCATTATGTACTAACAGTAGCTTTCAACTATACCCTTTTTTGACATTTATTTATCATTGCAAAAAATCCATTCTGTTTATGTAAATAATAATTTTCTTTATTTTCTGGTTACATTATTGTTGTTTTGTCTTATGCGACAATATAAACCACATCTTGATCAAAGTTATTATTAATGTAGTCAAGAACTAATCAGTGAAGTGGAGAAGTAAACAATATGGAATCTCATCTGCTTGCATTAACAGATCTATTGTCAAAGGCAATTGTAGTTGAATAGAATGCAATCGATATCAATCAGAAGCGAGACTATAGTCATGCCTCGAAATTAGTCGATTTCAAGACAATCTTCCAGCTAATAAACTAGATTAATTTCCATAACAGTAACACAGATATATCAATAACATAAGTCTAATATGCTAATTCAGTTCTTTTGTCATATTTGTTACTTCTATACTTTGAGTATTATCTTTTCTCTAAATCTGAATTAGTGTTTATCTAATAATGAATTATTATATACTTTGTTTTAAGTCTTAAAATTTTATTTGATAACATGCACATTTAAAACACATTAAAACTTCACTAATAGTTTAGTGAACCATTCAACAAGGAGAAGATAAACACATTAGAGAGGTGATTTGAAATACTGAACGCGCTTCATTTTGCATGTTAAACATTTGAAAACGCAAGCTCAAAAAGGCAATTATACACATCTGTGAATATATACTAATTAGGAAATGAGAAAGTTATTACGTATTTCTAAGTGGTAAAGTCAATCATCCTAGTAGTTTATGATCACGTTATAAACAACCATTTCTATATATATCGGTTTTCATTAATTTAGTATATTCGCTTTTAGTAGATTTAACGTATATTATGCATGAAATAGAAACAGTATTTTACCAGTGAAAACACGTATATTTAAATAATAATCAAATAAAGTGCAATTAATGTTAAATTTAAAATGTGAGAATATATGTAAAATTTGTTAATATTTTTATATGTGCCTATTACAGAAATACTTTTTAGCGATGATCCAACAAGTAAATGTTTTTTGTATGGTAAAACGTAAATCTCGAAATCAGCGACTGGTTTGTAACAGAAAAACCTTATGGGATTTTAGGAAAGAAGCTTATCGTGCTGTTAGGATAAGAAAACATACAGAAAGCTTAAAAGAAACTTGGATAAAAGAAGCATTACATCCTCTATATTTTATATCGTAAAATTTCCCTCTAAATGCCAAATTAGTCTCCATTGGGATAAAAATGTTAATTTATATTCATCTTTCTTTGTTAATATTCTTTTTCTTCAATTTTATTTCATTATTTATAATTATTTTATTTATTGCATTTGGAATTTAAATATGCTGAACAAATAATCTGGTTTTTTTTCCTATCTTACTGTTATATATTATCTATATTTATATCATAAAGATAATTGCAAATTCTCTGAACCTTAGATCTTGTGCTAAATAGAGACAGAAAGATAGGTTTTATAACCACGAGTCGAGTGCCAACGGATTGTGGCCTAGCATTAATTCCAACTGATTCTAACCCACCAAACTCCACAAAGATTACGTTGCGAACTCGAGCGAAATACCATCCGCTATGCACTGCAGCTCTGTTCCAGAGATAAAGTACTAGATTATTCGAGAATTCGTAACCACCATTTTGTCCCTTAAAAACATGTCGGAGAAGTAGGCAAAAACTTTATGTGCACTTGATGTCCTTGAAAATGTTCAGACAAGTGTTCTATATACAATAGCACTCACAGTTATTTTCTTAAACTCTAAACAAATCAAGAAATAAGGATATTTGTAAATATTAAATGTATGTTATTTTTGCGCACAATAAAATAGCAACTTTATTCGGTTAAAAAAAAGATTTATTGAGTTTTTGACACTTTTGATATATTTAAATTTTGAAATCTCATCTTCTAATTCAATAATAATCTCCAAAACAGTGGCGTAACTTGGATTTGAGGGTCTCCCCACAGGAAGGAAAATTGGGCTCCCCTTTTTTAGAATACTTCAAATAAAATTTTAAGCGATCCTATAGTTGAAATTCAAGGCAACAATGTCAAATTGAAGAAAATAAAAGTAAAAATTAAAGAAAAAAATTGAGAAACGAAAAAGTTAATTTTAAAATAACAAGAATTTATATTAAAGTTGGGAGAGATTCCTTAAGCACTAATTAAAAAATTAAGGATTATATGTAAAAATATACGAAAATAATAATTAACAGATATAAACGACATTTAGAAAAATTAATTTAAAAATAAGAAAAATGACTGAACTTGAAGACAATACTTTAATTTAAAAAAGGAACCAAAATTCCGGAAGAAATAAAAGACACGATTAAAAATAAAAAATTGTAAATGAAATTTAATTATGACTAAACTAACTAAAAATTGAAGAAAATAATTTTAAAAATAAGGTAATTAAGTAATGACAACAAAATTAAATTGAAAAAAAAATTCAAAAGAGAAAAAGAAAAAAGTATTAAAACAATTCATTTGAAAAAAAAAAAATAAAAAAAAAATTATTGATTACAAGTTAAATTTAAGAAAATAATGAAAAATGAAAGAAAATCTTTAAAAAAAACTTCTTTTGAATTTAAAAATGAGAAAAATAATTAAAATGGAAATAATAATTTAAATTTTAACAAATATCATACAAACTAAAGTCATAGTTTAGTTTTTAACTAAAAAACGATAAAATCAATTAAGTTTTTCGGCTGCCTAAGAAAATGGAAGATATTTTTGAAAAATTAAGAAAAATTTTGATGAAATTGATAAAAAATTAAAAGAAATTTTCAATTGTTAGAAAATATAAAATACTACGAATATAAGATTAATAAGAACTAAAATTTCAAATAAAATACTAAAAAATTAAGAATATATTTAATTAAAAAATAATCTGAAATTGAATAAAATAATTGAATAATTAAGACAATACGTGAACATTGAAGATAGAAACTGAAAGGTAAAGAAACTCGTTAAAATATCAAACATAATTGAAAATTGTACGTTTCAAGTTAAAATTGAAGAAAATAATTGAAAGAAGAAGGAATATAATAAAAATGACAAAAGTAATTGAAATTGATTACCACAGTTTATAACTGAAAAACGAAAAAGTGAAGATTTAAGAGAGTAATTAAAAAAGGAAAATATTCATTTTGAAGTGACAAGAAAAATTTAAATTCAAGAAATTCATTGGAAAACACAAAAATAATTGAAATTGAAGACAATATTGTAAAATTGAAGAATTCCGTTTCACAAAAAGTATCAAAAATAATTAAAAATTATAAGCTACAAGTAGAAAATTAAAAGAAAAACAGAGAATTAAAGGAAATTATTTCAAAATGGGAAAAACAATTCGAATTGAAGACTAAAATTAATTATTAACAAATATAATTGCAAAATTTTAATTTTAATTAAAAATTAAAAAAAAAAAATTGAAAGCACAAGAAAATCACCTAAAATTCAAGAAAATTAGTTTAAAAATTAAAAGTGTAATTAAAATAAAAGGTATTTTTCTTAAATTAAACAAAGTAAGTGAACATCGAAGAAAGAAAACAAAAAACATCACATTTAATTTAAAAATTAGTAAAAAATTTTCATTGCAGACAAAAATTTATAAAATGAGAAAAATAATTAAGTATTGAAGGCATTCAATAAAAATACCGAAAATAATTATAAGAAGAATAATAATCGAAAATTGAAAAGAAACATTGAAAAATAAGAAAAATAATTTCAATTGAAGACAATAATTTAGAATTGTAAAAGAAATTTTTATTTAAAGAAATTTAGTATAAAATGAGTAATATAATTAAAAAATATAAGTTACGAGTTAAATTTGTAGAAAATAATTGAAGAAAATCATTTAAAAATAAAAAAAGAATTGAAATTCTACACAAAATGAGAAAAATAAAATTGAAATGGAAGACAATAGTTTTTTAAAAGTGCCAAAATTCCTGATGAAATTTAAGGCAAGAATTAAAATTAAAAATTGTAATTGAAATTTAAAGAAAAAAATTAAAATTTCAAGAAAACAATTTGACTATGACTTAAATAACTGAAAATTGAAAAAAATAATTTTAAAAAGAAGGTAATTAAGTAATTACAAAAAAAAAATGAAATTGAAAACAAAATTGAAGAAAAAAATAAAAAATTTATTGAGAAAATTTACTAGAAAATGATAAATCGATGAAGGATTGTGAAAGTTGAAGAAATTCGTTAGAAAATGACAAAAAGTAATTGAAAATTATAGTTTCCATGTTAAAATTGATGGAAAAAAAATTCAATGAAGTAGAAAAACATTGCCCTAAGTTGGAAATTTTATGTCTCAAATCGTAAAATCGTAAATTCTTAAAAATAAGAGAAGTTTTGTAAAAAATTAAAAAGCGCGACCTTTAAAAATGGTTTTAAAAATTAATCAAAAATATGAGCATCTTTTTTTCTATCCCAAAGAATGAAGATTCTGTGAAATGGATATTCTAACATTTAAAAATTCGACTTACTTAATTTCACCATAATAGGAATTCTGAAAAAAAAAAATTCGGTTAAATTTAAATTATTTTAAACAAAAAGTAGGTTAAAAAGAAATTGAGTGGACTTCTTCTTTTTAAATGAAAATAAAAACATGTTAAAAAACGTAACAAGTATGAAAATATAATTTTTTGTCTTATTTCATATAAAAACGAAAAAGTATTTTAAAAAAGAGTGGAAATTTGGGTTGATTGAAAATTGAATAAATGTAAGTTCGGATTATTAGTTAAATGAAACTAATTAATATTCAAAGAGATAAAATAATATAAAATAAAAATAAAGCAATACATTGAAAATGGATAAAATCTAAAAAAGCAGAAGAAATAGTTGAAAATAAACTGCAAAATGGAAAACAGTAAGAATAAAATAAGAAAATGTAAAAAGATGAGTAAAAATGATATAAAAGGAAAGACAAATTCCTTTAAAAATGAAAAAAATTAAGATTCACAAAATGAAGAAAATTTAAAAATAAATTGTAAATAACTTAACAAAATAAAAGAAACAAAATTTTTATCATCAGACACATTTATAAAACAATTTTAAAAACAAATATTGATGAAAAGTCATAGATCGTACTCTGTTCAATTAAAATTTTCAAGTTACTTTATTGTTGAATTTATTATAATTAAAAATCGTTTTAATATAATTATAAAGTCCTTTAATATGATTTAATATTGACCAATTATATTGTTAATTGGACGAAAATTTTTTATTAATGATAAAGCAATTAACGAAAATGTTAATAAAACAAAAACCTTTATCGATGCAAGCTTCTAAAATTATTATTATTACTAAATATTCAATACCAAGTCTAGTAAATTAATCAAATTAAGTTTGCATTTTTCAAAACGATCTATTATCCCCTGTGATTTAAAATATAAATTAGTAGTTTACATATTTACAATTAGGGAAAATTCCTTAAACATTTAACAAAAAAGTCTCAAAATCTCTCTCCCGCATATATATTCTGATGTTAAAAGGTTGAATTTAAATCTCTAATTTTACTTCCTTCCGAGAAAATATCAAAATATTCGTTAAATGTTCCATTTTATGATGCTTTAATGGGAAAAATATTTAGAGAGAAAAGTTTTTGAAGAGAACTACCTTGATAGAATTTTCAAATTAAAGTAATTCAATTTAATAAAATTTTCCTTTATAATCTGTTTTACAAAATTTAAAAATGTTGCCAAAGAAATTATCGGTAATTATTCATCGCTTTCCAAATGAGGATTTTTCTATTTCAGCTCTTTGAGCTCAGGTGTCGGATGCGTCCCGGGACGTGATCCCCAGTGTAGGACTTTGCACCTGGGCGGTGTTTGAAAGAACCGTGGAAAGAATGTGTTGGTGTGAATGAGTTACATTATTATCCTTTTAAATATATAGGTATGTAGGTAGGAATAGGTTTCAAACTTCAAAGAGTGAATAACTGCATATTATACAAGTACCAGTACGTGCATACTCTTTTTTATTCAACGCAATATGATGTACTGGCACTGTACTTGTATTATACTCTTACTAAGTACTCAAACTGACAAATTATTTTTCAAGATGGCGGATTAGTACGACTCCATATTTATTTAGTACGCCGTACTAAGTAAAAATACCTAATCATTTTCCAAATAATTTTCAATATTAGTAAGTCGCCGCCCCTGTCCGCTCACCAAGACAGGCCTCATACTTATGCCACTATTGCCACTTTTTGCCACTTTTTTCAACTGATGCCACTATTTAGCTACTATTTTGAAAAAAATGCCACTAATGACACTTTTTTTTTTTAAAAAAGGTCACTAAAGACACTATTTTCAACTCAGATGTTTAATAAGTCTCTAAGTATTAGACTTCAATTATAAAGAATGTATTTAATTGGTTGGAATTATAAAATTATTAAAAATTATTTTTATTGAGACGGAAGAAAATGACCGAAAAACTGAAGCAGAAGCCAAAAAAGAGGAAACACATTGTGGTTTATTGTAGGATTTGTTTCTGAACTTTGTGAGGAAATCCATTATATTATTCGTGAAATTTTCCAATCTTTAGGACTAATTTTCGATTTTTTTTTTTAATAAGTCCATTTTTCTGAACTACGGAAATATTTTCATCTAGACTTAGGATTTATATTTTTTACTTCTGGGAAAAAATTCATCGCATTTAGACGATTTTTCAATTTTTTGGAAAAAAATTCCAATGATTTGACAAAAATAGTTTTTCTTGAAACATTGGAATTTTTTCCACCAATTCCTGGGATTTATTTACGAATTTTCGGAAAAAATCCACTATGTTTTGAAATTTTTCCAATCTTTAAAAATAATTTCCATTTTATTTTTAAATAGGGAATTTTTCCAAACTTTACGAAATAAATCCACTAGTTGGTAAGATTTTCTAATTTTCGGAAAAAAAATTGAAAACAAGTAATTCTTTGGTTAAAATAAATGGAAATAAGGATTCTAAGACTTAAAATAAACCTTAAAATATTGGAGACTATTAAAACATCACAAATCACACAAAATTAAAAAATGAACAGGTTGATAATATTCCCCTTAGTCCAGTTAATGAAGTATTTCATATTTTTTTAATTTAATCAGGTTTTCAAAATTCTAAGTGTTCTTTTCAGTTTGACGTATGAAAAGTCAAGGAATTTTATAAAAGGTTGTTTTAAAAAATTAATTTAATTAATTTCTATATTTTTATGATTACAATCAGTGATATTTTATTTGAAATAAGTTGAAAACTGCTGAATTGTCGGTGACTTTTACTTGATTGATCAATAGAAAATAATTCAAATTTTCAATGCTGTTACTAAAATTGAAAATTATTTCCATCTATCAATCAGTAAAAAATTAATGACAATTTAGTCCTTTTCAACTGATTTCCTGTGAAACTTCATTGATTGAAATCATGAATAGAAAGTGATATTCAATATAAAATTATTCTCCTTAAATTTTATAAGTATTCATTAATTTTTTTTAATTATTTTGTTCTGTTGTCGATTATTCTCAACAGCTTTCGAATTTTTTTGGCAATTGTCAATTAATTTCCTCATTTCTCAATTATTTTCGTCATTTTGTAATTTTTCTTTCAATTATCAATTATCTTCTTCATATTTCAATTTAATTCTTTAAATTTCAATTTATTTCCTCCATTTTCAATTATTTTCTTCAATTTTCAATTATTTTATTCAATATTCAATAATTCTCGCCTTTTTCCAATTATCAATATTTTTTTTTTAATTTCAATACAATTCTTTAATTATCTTCTTCAATTTTCATTTATTATCTAACATTTTTTCTATAATTTTCTTTAGTTTTTAATTGACAACTTAATATTTTCCTTCAATTTTACAATTTTTCTTTAATTTTTCCAATAATTTTGTTCTATTGTCGATTAATCTCGCCATTTTTCGAACTTTTTTTACTTCTTTTTCAATTGTCAAGAATTTTTTTAATATTCAATTATTTTAGTTATTTAGTAATTTTTCTTTATAATTATCAATTATTTTCTTACAATTTAAATTTAATTCTTTAATCTTCAATTTATTTCTTCAATTTTTAATATTTTCTCCAATTATTATTCTCATCATTTCTTAATTATTTCTTTTAATTATTAATTATTCTCTACAATTTATCATTACTTACTACAATTTTTTCAATTTTTTTGTTTTGTTGTCTATTAATCTAGTCTTTTTTAGAATTTTGTTTTCAATAATTGTCTATTATTTTCGTCATTTTTCAAATATTTTCTTAAATTTTTCATTTATTCTGCTCGATTTTCATTTATATCTTTCGATTATTAATTTTTTTCCGCAATTTTCCATTATTTTCTACAAATTTTTGAATCTATAACTATTTTTCTTTAAATTTATAATTATTCCTTAATTTTAAAAATGATTTTTTCTGTTGTCGATCATTCTCGGCAGTTTTCTAATTTTTTTTTATTTGTCAATTATTTTCCTAAAATTTTAATTTAATTCCTTAATCTTTAATTTAATTCTTCAAGTTTTAATTATTTCTTCAGTTCTCAATTATTATTTTCAATTTGAAATTGCAGTCTTTAATTTTCAATTATTTTATTCAATATTCAATAATTCTCACCTTTTTTTAATTATCAATTATTTTTTTAAATTTGAATTTAATTCTTAAATTTTCAATTTATTTCTTCATTTTTTTATCATTTTCTTAAAATTTCAATTCCATTCTTCTGTTTTTAATTATTTTCTTCTATATTCCATAGTTAACAGCTTTTTAATTACTTTTTTCAATTTTTAATTATATTCTTTAAATTTCAATTTCATTCTTCAATTTTTTTCGATTTTCAATCCAGTTGTTCAATTTGTAATTATTTCTATAATTTTCTTAATTTTTTCTTGTTTCTGAATTTCTTAATTCAATATTACTTGTTTAATTTTTTCAATTATTTTTTTCAGTTGCCTATTGATCTAATCATTTATCGAATTTTGTTTTTAATTGTCAATTCTTCAACAATAATGCAAAGTTTCTCGACCCTTGGGCGCCTGTTAATGTTGCTACTTATTTTGTATTTGGTAATGGAATTTGATGAAAAATTATATGAATATATTTTTTTTTTTTGTGTTTTTAGTACGAAATTGTTGAACAACATTAATCTCAAAATTAAAAATATTACATCAAAAGTAAAGTTAAAAAAGATTATTTTTGACCTTGAAACCTTTTTAAAATGCCTTCAATTTTCTTCAAAAGTCACTTGATACTCTGATTGATATTTTATTATTCATTTAATTTGAATATTTTATATTTGGACCTGGAATTTTGGTGAAAATGGTCTGAAAAACCTGGAAAAGTCATGGAATTTTCAAATTATGTTTTTCTGGCAACCCTGATTAATGTATTTTTAATATATTTTATAAAATAAAAACAGTAATAGTATTAATTTTTATTATTTTTACAACCATAAGATTAATTAAATAATTAGGTTTATATATATTTGTTAACAAAAATATGCCACTATTTTGCCACCTTTTTGAACAGTTTATGCCACTTTTGACACTACTTTTTGTTGCAAAACTGAGTATGAGGCCTGCATGGATTAAAAAATAAAATCCTATTAAAGTCACATTAGATATATAGAATAAATCTTGTTACATGCTGTAGCAATAAATAATTTTTTTTTATTTTTCTGTTAAACTGTTTAATACTAATTGCAATATTTAAAACTTTTAATTATTTCCATATTTACCTACTAAAAACCGTGCTGTGGTTGCTTATATATACTTTTTTTTTACATTTTTCCTCGTAATTAATCGTAATGTTCACATACTCAGTCTCTTTCTACATTTTTTGGCTAATTTCTGCAGTTCTGTTGAGTAAAAATGAAATTTGCGTACGACCGCGGAACGTCCGGGTGCGGAAACGTGTGCAAAACGGAATAGGAAGCTTTTATCTCTTGTGAGTCCCTTTTTATGCTCACGTCATGGTTGCATTTTTCTCATCCTGCTTACATTGTTACCAATCATATGCAGCCTCAGAAGCTACAGAATAGTTAGACACTGAGGACATCCTTGTTGCATTGTGTTACTCCACTGTTTCTCTCATTTCCTCTTAGAAATGCTTGCTTTCATGGCTAAATGCCGGAAGTTACTATATATTCGAGAATATACCATCCTTACTTGAGTCATACTTTAGACAACAAAACAGTTATTGATAATTCAAGTATCATTATACTTTCACGAATGAGAGTATTTCAATTCTCGAATTATTTATTCTGTTTACTTATTATATTATATTTTTAATTTATTGTTCTGTTAGTATTTATTTGGTTTTATTTATTATTGGTTACAATAAAATAATAAATTAGATTCAATCTCGTAATTTATCTGGTAGATAAAATGTAATTGGGTAAAAATTGCTAAGAATATGATGCATGTCGTGTGAAACGTGTAAGTGCTAAGTCAGGAAGGAACTTTCATTCTGTTGAATCCGGAGTCCGGACAAACGGCTCGTTTATCACCGGCTGACCTTTCGCTGGTATTGCCAGGAAGTAAAAGCCGAGGGATTCACAATGCTGAGTGTCTACAGAATGCAAGTTTTTGCGAATCATCACCGTCGGCTTTTCCCTGCCAGTCCCAAAGAAACACGTCATAAGCATTCCATGCTCACTGAAATCGTTTTATTTTAGGAATAAAATACTGCAGTTTAATCATTCACGAAATGGTTATATGCTTTCTAAAAACTCGTTTAAAATTGATTTTAACTTTTTTCCCCACTCCTTTTGAGTAGTTTAAATTAACTTTCTTTATATTTAATCTAAAATTGAAGTTAAAAACATAATTTAATCTAAAATTAAATTATTCTCGATTATTACTGATATATATTCCATATATGGGGCATTCCATGTGACATTTTCATTCAACATTTTTTTTCTAATTCTATGTGAGAAAAAAAGAAAACACGTATTTTTTATTTTCTTATTGAATGAAAATCACAGAAGTTATGAATTTTTGAAATTTAACGTTTTTTGAAATAGAGCATTTTTAACCTTCGTTTTTCTCCGTTATTATTAGAAAATTATACATAATACCCTACATCAAGTTTGTTCAGTTTTTCTTAAATTTTTTTAGACATGTAGTAAAAAATAATGAGTTTGCAACAAAAGACATTGAAAATTGAATTTACGCCTAAAAAGTGATTTTTCTCAAAACCGTATTTGCGATTTTTTTCTTTTAACGTTGTTACTGATTAATTAGGAAATTTTTCTCTTAAGTCTAAAAGTGGTGCTCTTCAGCGTTTCAATCATATTTGAATTTATGTAGTTTACTTTTACATTTTTTTAAATTTTACCCTTCTGTCACAAAACAAAAGAAATGTTATACACAGGGAGTTGTAAGTTGAAGTTGTTTCATTTCTATAATTTATCATTTAAGCTTTTTGCAACGAGGAATTATTATAAATATCATTAAAACATTAAAGAGCACAACTTTTAGACTTACGAGCAAAATTTCTTTATTAATCAGTAACAACATTGAAAGAAACTATTTACGTTCGAATCCCTGTTTTTGTTGCAAATTCATTATTTTTTACTACATGTCTAAAAAATTTAAGAAAAACTGAACAAACTTTATGTAGAGTATTATTTTTAATTTTCTAATAATAACGGAGAAAAACGAAGGTTAAAAATGCTTTATTTCAAAAAACGTTAAATTTCAAAAATTCATAATTTCTGTAATTTTAAATCAATAAGAAAATAAAAAATACGTGTTTTCTTTTTTTCTCATATAAAATTAGAAAAAAATTATTCCAAGCAAAAAAAATTTTTGAATGAAAATGTCACGTGGAATGCTCCATATTTCAAAATATTCTTTAGTATTCCCAAATAATCTTTAAAATTCTGATAAATTTTATGCTTTTTTCGTTATTTTTTAAAATACTAACAGTTTAGGGAGTACTATAAAATATTTTTACATTCATGAATTTTAATTTCGACTATTTTTTGTATTAATATAAACATCTCGTTTTTGTCGTTAACAGTGGTTTCATTTATTCATTAAACGAAATATTAAATAAATAAGTGAAAACAGTTTTTTAATTAATAAAAAAATTGTTGGAGTCAAAATTTAAAAAATTCGCAAAATAAAAGAAAATTGACAATTTGTAATTGAAAATTAAAGAATGTAATAAAAAAAATAAAGAAATAAATTGAAAATTTAAAAGTTAAATTAAAATTTAAAAAAGTAATTAATAATTGAAAAGAAATTACAAAATTGGAATTATAGGAATAATTGTTGAAACTTATTGTAAATTGAACAACTGGATTGAAAGTAGAAAAAAACTGAAATTGAAGAAAATAATTAAAAATTAAAGAAAATAATAATTAAAAATTGAAGAATGGAATTGAAATTTAAAAACTGGATTAAAAGATTGAAAAAAGTAACTGAAAAAGGCGAGAATTAATGAATATGGAAGAGAATTATTGCAAACTGAATAATGGAATTGAAATTTAAAAAAAAATTTAGAATTGCAGAAAATATTTGAACAATTGAATTTAAAATTAAAGCAAATTATTAATAATCGAAAAAAAATTAACCAAATACGAGAATTTAAAAATATGAATGAAAATAATTAAAACTTGAAAAAAGTAATTTAAAATTTTATAAAAATAATTAAAAAACCATTTTAAAATGACGAAAATAATTGACAATAAAAAAAAATTGCAAATAAGTGGCAAGAACAATCGACAAGAGAGAAAAATAACAAAAAAATTAAAGAATATTTTTTAAATTTTAAGAGAATAAATGAGATTTGAAAAAATTGTAGGAAATAATTGAAAGAAATAATTGAAAAATAACGAAAACAATTGCAAAATGGAAGAAAATATCTGAAAAATGACGAAAATAATTGACAATTGCAAACGAAAATCAAAAAATGTTTAGAATAATAAACAATTTGAAAAAATAATTTAAAAAATTAAACATTAAATTTAAATTCAATAATTTAAAAATTAGGAAAATTATAGGAATAATTGTAATTTGAACAACTGAATTGAAAAAAAAAAAAAATTCAAATTGATGAAAATATTTGAGAATAATTGAAGAATATAGTTGGAAATTTAAAAAATATAATAAAAAAGTTTAAAAAGTAATTTTAAAAAGCACATAATTATTAAACACAGAAAAAAATAATTGAAAACTGAAGAATAGAATTGAAAATTTAAAAAAATAATTAAGACTTTAAATAAATAGTTATAGAATTGAACAATTGAATTGATAATTTAAAACTATTTTTATAATTGTTAAAAAAAAATTTCAAATCAGATAATTATTCAATATTGAAGAATTGATTGAAAATTTAAAAAGATTAATTGATAAATTCAAGAAAATAATTTAAATTTGAAGAATGGAATTAAAAATTGTGGCATATAATTGAACAACTGTATCTAAAATTAAAGAAATTTATTGATGTAGAGAAAAATAATTGACGTAAGTCGAGATTTTTTTATTAAAGAAAATAATAGAAAATTTAAAAACGGAATTGAAATTTGAAAAGAATAATGACAAATTGAAGTAAATAGTTGTATAAAATTAAAAAAAATTGTTGCAACGAAAATTTTTTAATATTGAAGAGTTAGTTAAAAATCTTACAAATAATTGAAAATTGAAGAATATAATTGAAATAAGAAGAATATAATTAAAAATTAAAAAATTAATTGATAAAAGCTGAGAATTATTGAATGTAGAAGAAAAAGTTGAACTCAAGAAAATGGAAGTACTAAATTTTAAAAAAAAAATTGTGAGTTGAAGGAAATATTTGATTAAAGGCGGGAATTTTTTAATATTAAAGTAATAATAGAAAATTAAAAAATGGAATGGAAATTTGATGAAAGTAATTGAGAATTGAAGAAAATAGTTGTAGGATTGAACAATTGAATTAAAATTTTAATACAATTTTTATGAGTGGAAAAAATAATTGAAAACATCAGAAAATAGTTACAAAATTTAAGAAGAATAATTGTAATTTGAAAATTGTTGACAATTGTAGAAAAAATTATAGATTTATTAATAATGAATTTAAAATTATTTCAAATGATATTCTTAAATTAAAATTTTGATAAATGTGAATACATTTTTTTGTAAAGTAGCTGGTTTTATTTTTTAAATATAACTCTGCAATGAGTTTTTTTGTCGCTGAAAAACCATAAATTACAAATGAAAGTAAATGAATATCGATTATATTCCTGTTTTTATGAATTACAGGACCTTTTAAAATTCGGATCCATCAAAATACAGTAGATTGAAATTGGGATAAAATTAAATGTGAAAATATTAAAATTATCAAGTATTGAAGTTTATAAAGTCGGAATTAACTGTTTTTTACTCGCGTTAATGGATTAAAAATCGTTAAAAACTAAAACCATAAAAGTACGAGAATTATTTTTAAAACTGAATTTTGATTATACGTAACGTAATAATTGCTTATTTTATAAAATAAAATTTAATAAAAAATGTTTTTCAATCTGCAAAGAATGTCTAGCGTTTAGTATTAAATTATTTGCACAACAGTTGAACGTACATTTTGAAGTTCTTCTAAACTTTCTTACTGAAGGAAGTTCTGAGAAATTGTTTTTCTCTTTTTCTACGCTCTTTTATACTTTTTATTTTCTTTTAGCGATTGTAAGTACTTTATACTTTGTCTTCTCTCAGGTACATGACTTAGGGGTTGAAAAGTTGTATAATAATCATCATTGAAAATCTTCAGACTCGTATCGCATACCAATAGAAAGTCTCGTTAGTTGGATAGTTGTTTTTTCTGTTTCTTTTTTAAAGATCAATTCAATTCGTTTCGTTTTCTTTATCAGAAAGAAGGAAGTCGGCGAGTTACACAGGAAGTCAGCTAAAGTAAGCGGTCTTTAATGAACTGAAAGTGCATTTGTCTTGATTCGGACACACACGCTGTATCTTCCGTTTCCGCGTAACCCTTTCAAACGTTTCCAATCGTATATATTTTATTCTTTTATTTTTAATCAATATAGCCCATTACCTAACATTTACCGCTTTTTAGCAAATTTTCAAAAAAACATTGCCCTTGCTTAAAACTACTTATTAATTAAGTTAAATATATTTCGCGTTCAAAATTAAACAATTATTGCGGAAAATTAAAAGAATTTATTTTACCGAGACAAAACGACGATAAAAGAAAATAATAAGAAAGAGTTTCAAACTTTTATATTGTTATATATATATATATGTGTAACAAAAATTTCTTCCAAGTTGTATTGGTGCACATAAAACCGAAAAAAGTTTCGGAACAATAACGAGATATCTTGCTTGAGAAACACAGAAAGTGCGATTCTGATGCTCAGCACGAATACACGTTCATGAAAATAAATAAATCTATGCTACTATAGATAAATCGAAAAACTGTTTTGCAGCTTTTCTTAAGCAGTGAAATATCCCGTTCAAATTTTAATTGAAACAGTATAAACAATTTTAATGAATTCTACTTAGAAAATGGAAATTCAAGCCCATTAATTATTATACGTCTATTTTGACTAAATTTACTCTCCTTCAATATAGCTAGGTAAACAGTTATTGTGTAAATATTTTTTATGCTTCAATAATTGAAGCAGTATCAATTTGAAATATTATTTACTTAAACAATCGTAACAATATAATATTTTTTTCAAAATAATTTTTTAAGATGACAGTAAATTTTTCAAAGGATTTAAATACACTTATTGCCAACACAAAGGAAAACTTATGAGGTATACATTTATAAAATAACGACTGATCAAACAAATAATTTGTTTGATTTTTACGCAAGATTGAACTTGGTAAAATGAACTTTCTATTTCTCAACCGTGGTAACGAATCATTGGAAAACAATTCATTATTAAAGACGTCCAATATAAAACATCCGGCGCTGTGGCAACACGGGTCGTGTACCGGATGTAGAGCACGGCACGAAAACCGACAAACTGCATCAGGGGTGAAAACATCTCCTTTTCACCGAGCACTCGCGAAATCTTCAAAGTAAATATTATGACTGTAAAAATATTATTTCTACCCTCTTAACATCTATTTTCCTACATTTTGTGATAAAGCAAACGCAGACATCCCACAAAAATCATAAATCTTGTATTTAATTCAATTGAACAATATTTTTTTACTTTTTTAAAAAATATTACCTTCATTTTTGTCACAATGGTTTTTAATGATTTACAGATTAACATTTGTTGCAAAAGAATGAAAAGAGAGATTTCAAATTATATTTTTATTTTAAAATTCGCTTTAACCCATTAACGCCTAAATGCACAAATTTTTTTTAGTGTAAGTCAGTGGCGTAACTATTAAGGGGCAAAGTAAGGCAGTGCCCCGGGGCCCTTGAGCTCAGGGAACCCTCAGTCAACCCTAATAAACATTTTCCTTTTTACTTGAAAATCTTAGAAATAAATTGAAAAAAGTTAAATAATGAAAAATTAGGGAATATAATTGACAATTTAAAAAAAACTAATTAAAAATTGAGATAAATAATATAAAATTGTAAAAAATAATAAAAATTTGAGATAATAGTTGAAAAAGTTACATAATATATTTTAAATAAAGAAAAGCTAAAGAAATTTATGAAGTTCCTTAAAAGAAATGAATAATTAAAAATTAGAGAATATAAATGAAACTTCTGATAAACATAATTTAAAATTGAAGAGAATAATTTTTAATTAAACAGAAATAATTAAAAAACTTATTGGAAAAAATAGAAAAGAACGAAAGCAATTAAAAATTGAATGAAATAATTGAAATCTCAGGTAAATAGTTTAAAATTTTTGAAATTATAAAAGGAATGAAAATAATTGAAATATGATTCAAACAATGATAAGTTCTAGAAAAATCACATTTACGTGAAATAATTGAAAAAATTATAGAATTTTGTTTTAAATAAAAAAAAAATAATTGAAATTTGAGAAAAATACATAAAAATCTTAATCAATTAAAACAATTGAGAGTAACTAAAAATTGGAGAAAAGAATTGAGGAAAGCTAAAAATAAATGAAATTTACGATAATTAATAAACAAATTTTGAAATTATAAAAACAAATGAAAATTATTAAAAATTGAAGAAAATAATTGAAATTTTAGAAAAATACTTAAAAATTTTAGAAAATGAGAGTAATAATTAACAATGGGGAAAAAAAATTAAAAAATGACAAAATTTATTCAAAATTGAAAAAAATAATTGAAATATGCTGAAAATAATTTAAGATTGAGAAAATTAATTGAAAAAATTACATAATATATTCTAAACAAAGGAAAGTTAAAGAAAATTCCAGAAAAATACTTAAATCGTTCAGATGTTGATTAAAAAATAAGAAAATAATTAAAAATTAGAGAAAATAAATTAAACAAGATAAACATAATTTAAAATTAAAGAGAATAATTTTTAATTAAACAGAATTAATTTTAAACTTTTTGAAAATTACGAAAAAGAACGAAAGTAATTGAAAATTGAAGAAAATGATTTAAAAAATCATATAAATAATTGAAATTGAATAAAATAATAGAAATCTCAGATAAATGGTTTAAAATTTTTGAAATTATAAAATAAATGAAAAAAATTAAAATTGAAAGATATAGGTACATTTTTAAAAATAATTGAAAAATGATTTTACATTTTGAAACTTGAAGAAAATAATTTAAATATGATACAAACAATTATAAGTTGTAGAAAATAAATTACATTTGAGTTAAATAATTGAAAACATTAAAAAATTTTGTATTAATTAAAAAAAAAATGAAATTTGAGAAAAATACATAAAGATCTTAGAAATCAATTAAAAAAAATGAGAATTACTAAAAAATGGTGAAAAGAATTAAGGAAAGCTAAAAATTAATGGAATTTACGATAATTAATAAAAAAAATTTGAAAATTATAAAAAGAAATGAAAATAATTAAAAATTGAAGAAAATAATTGAAATTTTAGATAAATACTTAAAAATTGTAGAAAATAACTTTAAAAATGAGAATAATAATTAAAATCGAGGAAAATAATTGAAAAATGATAAAATTAATTCAAAATGGAGGAAAATAATTGAAATATGCTGAAAATAATTTAAGATTGAGAAAAATAATTGGAAAAATTACATATATTTTAAACAAAGATAAATTTAAAGAAAATTCCAGAAAAACACTTAAAACTTTCAGATGTTGATTATAAAATAAGAAAATAATTAAAAATTAGAGAAAATAAATGAAATAAGATAAATATAATTCATTATAATTTATGTCAGATAAATAGTTTAAAATCTTGAAAATTATAAAGGAAATAAAAAAATTGAAAATTGAAGGATATAAAAATATAAACATAAAAGCCATTTACACTGTCATTATTAATTTTTTTATCTAGACTAAATCCATGGAACATCATTTTATAATTAAATAAAGTCTGAATTATATTTAAAAAGAAAAAGTTACATTTGAGAATTAATTTTGACAGGTGAAGAGGGTTGGCAGATTTTAACCGAAATGTTAATAAAACATAAATTTAAACAAAAAAATCAAATCTTTTTGATTTATGACCAAAAATAAGAAACAAAAAAACATCTATTTTATGAAGAATATAAAGTTTGGAAAATAATTGAAAATTATTTTACAATTTGAAACTTGAAGAAAATAATTGAAATCATACAAGCAATGATAACTTGTAAAAAATAAATCACATTCGAGTGAAATAATTGAAAACATTACAAAATTTTGTTTTAAATAAAAAAAAAAAAATAATTGAAATTTGAGAAAAATACATAAAGATCTTAGAAATAAAAAAAAATGAAAATTACTAAACAATGGTCAAAAGAATTGAGGAAAGCTAAAAATAAATGGAATTTACTATAATTAATAAACAAATTTTGAACTTGGGCAATTCCATGAAAACAATTGAATTTTCGTCCGTGCGTCACAAGGAATAAAATAGCTAAATCTTTTTTAAATTTTTTTAGAAAATTAAACACTCGGTTGGACATGTTTCTATCTTTTTAAATTTGTCTCGGGAAAGTTGAATTTTTATTATAAAATAATTTTTTAAAAAGTTAGAGATCAATTTAATCAACGGTGACGCACGGACAGAATGTCCGCTTTTTCGTGAAAATGCCCACTAATGAAAACAAATGAAAATAATTAAAAATTGAAGAAAATAATTAAAATTTTATAAAAATATTTTAAAATTGTAGTAAATAAGAATAATAATTAAAATTTTAGAAAAATATTTAAAAATTGTAGTAAATAAGAATAATAATTAACAATCGAGGAACATAATTGAAAAATGATAAAATTAATTCAAAATGGAAAAAATTAATTGAAATATGCTGAAAATAATTTACGATTGAGAAAAATAATTGAAATATGATGAAATTAATTTAAATATTAAAGATTGAAAGCAGTAAATAAATATTAATTAATTATAATTAATAACCAAATTTTGAAATTATGAAAACAAATGAAAATTATTAAAAATTGAGGAAAATAATTGAAACCTTAGGAAAAATACTTAAAAATTGTAGAAAATAAGAATAATAATTAACAATCGAGGATAATAATTAAAAAATGACTAAATTAATTTAAAATTCAAAAAAATAATTGAAATATGCTGAAAATAATTTAAGATTGAGAAAAATAATTGAAATATGAAGAAATTAATTTAAATAGTAAAGATTGAAAACAGTGGATTAAAATTTGAGATAAATAATTGTAAAAATCATAGAATATATTTTTAAAAAAGAAAATAATTACAAAATTCCTTTAACATTTTAATTATAGGAAATAATTAAAAAATCGCAGAAACATTCGAAAATTGATGAAAAGAATTATTGAAATTTCAGATAAATAATTGGAATTCTTGAAAATTATGTCAAAAAAATGAAAATAATTAAAAATCGGAGAAAATAATATAAAATTACACAATTTGATTTTGAGCGAAAGAAAATAATTGAAAAATCGTTTAAAAAATTGAAAATTGAAGACAATAATCTCAATTTGAGATAATAACTGAAAATTTAGGAAATTAATTGCAAAATAATGAAAATATTAAAAGATGGAGAAAATAATTGCAAAATAATAAAAAGAAATGAAAATTGAACAAAATAATTGAAAATTGAGTCATATCAGTTGTTATTTTTAAATAAGGATCGTATGACCAAATAAAAACGCCAATTTTCACAAATGTATTTAATATAAACTTTATATTTCCAAATATTTATGTAACATAACTTTTCTTTACGGATTTTTATTTATTATTCTATTATCTTTGTATAATAATTATTTTACTTAACTCTTATTCATCAGAATGTTTATTTATCAAAAATCTTAGTTATTAGAAATTTCGTTACTAAGAAATCTACTGATTTAAATTCAGCAAGTAATTGCTCTGAATCTGGTAGAGTTATAACAACAATTTTTAACTGCATCATTATGATCGTTTCCGCTGCAGCTGATTTTTAAAGTTTTGTGTTATTAAATCGCTAAAATATAGTAATAGAAAGTTTCAAGTTTGAAAAAAAATTAATGACAAAGTTTGCATAGACACATTTTCCTTTATTGGGTTTAAACGGAATTTAAAGCAAGAATGGACAAGTATATGGTTGACTCAGCGGAGGTTAGAGTTCGCTATTATGTAAATTTTAATGCAACCAGGTTCTCTTAGTGCACAGTGTCGGGCAGCTCTTTCTGAATACTTTTTTAATTAATCTGGTTCTCTTCGCCTTTTTAATTTCGGCGGTCACCTTAATTTTTCCACACAAAGATGGAAAATCGTTTCAACGATGTATGAGGCACTTTCAAAGATAGAGTGATTTCACTTTTTTATTCAAATTCATAATGTTTCTAATTGAAGTACATCAATTTATGTTAATACTTTTTGACCCTTTTTACAAGCTTTGAAGAATTCTTTTAAATCATTTTTATTCTCGTATAAAAGCTTTAAAAGTTACAAGCTAACATAAAAAAGAAACTTTTGCCAGGGTCTATTAGCTTTATTAAAATAATTTTAATTATATAAATGTGCTTTATAACTTAAACAATATTAATTTGTCAATATATAATCAATCTAGAACTAAAATCAACATTATTTATAACTTCTATTAAAGTAATTGATTATACAAAATTATATTTGTCAATCAAGTTTGTTTGGATAAAAGAGCATGTTTCGGTTTTGATGGTTGACGCTAATATGATTGAACAGGCAACAGCAAATTAAATCAATATGAATAAATCGTCATTTAATGCATCTCGCGTGAAAAATTGTTTTATCCTAAATGAATTAACTGATGAGATTTTTCCTGTATGGAAACCATGAATTCAACCCTGTGTAATGAAAGTAATGCAAATCTGATAAATGTCATCTATCTATACGCGCTTCTCTGTATGAGTATACATATATGTATATAGTATAGACTTTCTTCTCTCGATTTTCCTCGGCTCGACGTTTTATCAAGTTTGAATATTGATTGATTCTTCGGAGTCGTGATTCGATTCCTCCATCCAGTAAAATTGACTCTTTTATACGAATTCGATTGAATTCAGAAGGTTATCTTGCTCGCACGCAAGATGAAACCAAGAACAAAGTTCATTCGAATTCCTTTCATCTCTTAGGTAGAAAAAAAATTCTGATTTTCTGTTGGGATATTCTTCATTTTCAAAATTTAAATAAAAAACTAAAATTTGAAATAATATTGACATTATTATAAAAAATTGAGTTAATCTATCCTGTATTATTGCAAGTATTTATAATATATTTCTTGGTAATAAAATTCAACACTGAGAGATATTTATGTTTATTGTATTAAAAAGACCAAACTTCTAATCGAGAATTTATAAGAATTTAAGTTTTATATTTATTTATCAAATTAAGTCAAATTTTCTCAATCAATGTACGAAAATAGAATCTCTAGTGTTATTCTTATTAGTAATGATTTGAATTTTAATGTTAATAGTAAGAATTATATATAATAACTATAGCAACATTAAAGACAAACTTTGTATTGTTGTTGGTGATTTAAAACTATAAATTTTTGCAAATTTAAATAATAAAAATTACGAAATTGAAGAATATATCTAAAAAATGACGAAAATAATAATTGACTGTTGGAAACAAAATTCGAAAAATGGCTACATAATTACACAATTATTATTAAAAAGAATAGTTAAAAAAAAAACAATAAATATATTAAATTTAAACAAAATAGTTGAAATATTATAGGAATAACAGTTGGAAATAATTGCAAATTAAACAACTGTACTGAAAATCGAAAAAAATAATTGAAATTGAAGAAAATAGTAAAGAATTGAGGAAATAATAATTTAAAAAATCAAAGAATAATTATAAAATTTTAAGATAATAATTAAAAATTGAAAAAATAGTAGGAAATAATTTAAAATTGCGTAAAATAAATAATAATTGAAGGAAATAGTTAAAAATAGAAGAAAATATGTAAAAAATTACGAAAATTATTGACAATTGAGAAGAAAATTAAAAAAATAACTAGATTAATAGACAACTGAAAAAAAAAATTGTAAAATTTAAACAAGACATATTAAGTTTTAAGAAAATAATTGCAAATTTAAAAATTAAGAAAATTATTATAGGAATAATTGTTGGAAATAATTGCACATTTAATAACTGGATTGAAAATCGAAAAAAAAATAATTAAAAATTGAAAAAGCAATAAAAAATTAAATTGAAATTTATGGAATATACTTAAAAATTGAAAAAAAATTAATTAAAAAAGCAGATAAGTAATAAATATAAAAGAAAACAATTTAAAGCTGAAGAATGGAAAGAAAAATTGAAGAATAGAATTTAAAATTAAAGAAAATAATTAAACAATTGTATTTAAAGTTAAAGAAACTTAATAATAATCGAAAAAATAATAGAAAAAAGGCGATAGTTTTTTAATATTAAAGAAAATAATTGAACATTTAATACTGAAATTTAAATTTGAAAGAAATAACTAAAAATTGAAGAGAATAGTTCTAGAATTGAATAATTGAATTGAAATTTTAAAACAATTTTTATGAGTGAAACAATTCATTGAAAAAAAAAACAAAAATTATTGAATATTATGGAATTAACTGAAACTTGAATAAAATAATTGAAAACTAAAGAAAATATTTAAAAATTAAAGAATATAATTAAAAATTGAAGAAATAATTTGAAAATTAAAGAATTAAATGGAAATTTCCAGAAAATAAATGATAATCATAAGTAAAATTACAATATGACAAAAATAATTAAATATCAAAAAATTTATTAATATTAAATTAATTTATTAATATTAAAAAAAATAATTAACAAATGAAAAAAAATCGACGAATAGTGAGAATTATCGTCATTCGTACAAAAAAAATTTTTGTAATTAATATGAACATTCATAAAATTGAAGGAGAATAATAAATTGACAATTGAAAACTGAGGGAAATTATGGAAAAAAATTGTAGAAAATAAATGAAAATTAAATAGTTCAATTAAACATTGCAGAATTATATTGAAAGAAAATAATTGATAATCTATATTAATAAAAATATAGTATGTATGTATGTATGTATGTATGTATGTATGTTTGTCTGTATGTCACAAAACCTTTGTTCGCGCATCACATAAAAACGGCTTAACCGCTTGAAACTAAATTTGTCAGAGTCTTAGGTCTTGACCTAAGTGAGGTTAATAAATTTACAGATTTGAAAAATATTGATAAGAACGGGAGATATACCATTTTTTTCAAAAACTGAAAATATCTAAAATTTAAAAATTTTACATATTTGCTGATGGACTGCTTTCAAACATTCCATTATTTTGGGACCAAATTTGGCACAGTATTAGATCTTGCCCCAAGTTAGGTTTATAAATTTATAGACTTTAGAAATATTAATAAGAACGGGAGATATACCATTTTTTTGAAAAATGAAAAAATCGAAAATTTTCAAATTTTACATATTTTTTGATGGACTGCTTTCAAACATCCAATTATTTTGGGACCAAATTTGGCAGAGTATTAGATCTTGGCCCAAGTTAGGTTTATAAACTTACACACTTAAAAAATATTGATAAAAAAGGAAGATATACATTTTTTTTCAAAAAATTCAAAAAATCGAAAATTTTTAAATTATGCATTTTTTTATTAACTGCTGATAAACTTTCTATAATTGAGTATTACCTGTTATTTCGTCATATTTTAGAATAATTTGACAAAAAATATCGTATAACTGAGATATATAAGTATAAAATTGGTTTCTGGATCAAAAAAATTGAAAAACCTACATTTTTTTTTATATTACTGACTTTGTGTTAGATGGCTTTTAATCTTTTTGAATTGATTTTGCTATGTTCCCTACAACACATTTTGCAATAAATTTAAAGAAATACATTAATAAAAATAATTTTAGATGACAGAATGCAAAAAAAATGTTGAATCTGAATTTTTTGGGGTAAAAAAATAAAAACCAGAAAATCTAATAGATTAAATTAAACGATGTTAAAAATAAGATTCTCAGTCTGGATGTGAATACTGGGCCGGGTCCTGACGGTATCCCACCATTACTAGTACGCACTTGCTGTTCATCTATGATTATTCCTCTAACTTTACTTTTTAACATGTCACTGTCTCAGTGCTCTTTTCCAACAATGTGAAAAAAATCAATTATTACGCCAATTCATAAAGCCGGTAATCTTAGTGACGTAGAAAATTACAGACCAATATCTATTCTTAACGTTTTTTCTAAATTAATCGAGAGCATCATTTATGACAGATTGTACAATTCTTTTCGGAATGTACTTATCGATGAACAGCATGGTTTTGTCAGGTCACGATCAGTTTTTACTAACTTAACTACGTTTATGCTCACTCTTTTCCCTACTCTCTAAATTTGAAACAGCGAAAATTCGCTGTTTAACCAGCCCAAAGTATACCGCTGTTTCAAAACAGCGTATATACGCTGATCAAAAAGCGATTTTTTCACTGATTAACAGCGAAATTCACTAATTCACCAGCGTATATACGCTGTTTTGAAATAGCTGTAGGGGAGAGTGGCCATCAATGTACCAGTTTTTTCAATGAACCATTCCAATTTTCTCAGAAACAATTAAATAAAAATTCTCCTAATTTTAAATATAAATGAAGTTTGCGTAATCACACTACGTCCATAAATTTGAGACGTGTGGATTTATTCTTTACAGAGAAAACTGAAAAAAACTGTTTTTGATGCACTGAAGAAAAAATTTACCTAAAATACAAACACGTTTTTTAATTGAAATAAGGCAATTTAAAAATAAATGTACTTACGATTTATTTTGTTTTGGGCCTTAACTACAATATTCTAATGAGATAAAGATTTTGAAATATTGGATTAAGTTATAAAAAACCATTTTTGTTGCAAATGTCATGTTGATTCAATGTACCGGGGAACAATGAACCACCTGGAATTTCAGTGTATTTTCGATTTCTAGAGTGGTATGCCTGATTATAAAACTAGGCATGCGTACAGCATGTTACAGCGATTGTTATCAGTACTTTTCTCAACATAGCAAAACTAAAATGCCATTTTAGCTAGTTAACTTAAAGTTGAGGTATATTTATGTTATACATTATCAATTAAAAAGTGTTAAGTAATATTTATTTATAGTATTTGATAGAAAATAAGTTTTTTTACAAAGTGAAAATTGCAATAATATTATTGTTGAACATTTTTAGTGTTTTTATAGAGGTGGTTCATTGTGTACCCAGGTTGTTGAAAATGAAAATAGCTTGTTAGTTTAGAAAGATCCTAAATTTTATTATTTAATCAAAATAAATCGTGTATAATATGTGTGCATTACCTAGAGAAGTGTTGTAGTTTTATATTGATGCAAAGAAGTGCTTGAAATTGGTGAAATTGAATAAGTACTATGACCTTGAAAAAAACCCGGTACATTGATGTCCACTCTCCCCTATACTTTGCGCTGTTTCAAATTTAGAGAGTAATTTAAGTTCAGGACATCAAGTCGATACGGTTTACACCGATATTTCAAAGGCATTTGATAGAGTTAATCATGATTTGTTGCTGTTTAAGCTGAGTTTTTACGGTCTTGGCCATCATGTGATTATGTGGCTTAAATCTTATTTGTCTGACAGATATCAGACTGTGCGTGTTGGCTGCGACTTTTCTTCCGATTTTCTTTTAGTCTCTGGTGTTCCACAAGGGTCCAACCTCGGCCCCTTACTATTCGTTCTGTATATGAACGATATCAAAACTGTTATACACTTTTGTCGTTTTTTGTTTTATGCGGATGATTTAAAGTTGTACTACGTGATACAAAATGTCTACGATTGTTTAAAACTTCAGTCTGATCTGAACAGAGTTGCCGATTGGTGTATGTATAATGGTATGTCGTTAAATATTAAAAAGTGTTTGGTTATGTCTTATTCACGTAAAAAACTTCCGCTTTGTAGTGATTATGCACTTAATGGTAGGGGAGAGTCGGCCAAAATGCCTATAGTAAAGTTTAGAGCAAAAAAAAAGTATTTAATTATAGTTTTGAAAAATATAAACCATCAAATATTTAGAAAACATCCTTTAAGAATATAATAAGGTAGTCATTTTAAGTGTTTATTTCAGAAAAAATAGAAAAAAGAATTATTTAAATATTGATGTCAAAATTCGCCATTTTGACACACGACTGGGCAAATCGCCTGTGCACAAAAATATGGAAAAATATGAATAAAAGTAAAAAATTTTTTTTTATATATTTTCTATAATCAATTATCTTGTTTATATTAAAAAAAGAACTAGCTGTGAATACAAAAATATAATCTTTTTGTCATAAAACTAAAATTTTAATCCAAAGCAGACCGACAAAAAATGGAAATAAAGTCTATAACAAATAAATAAAGCTTCTACAATGATAAAAAATCATACAAAAGTAAATTAAACACTATAATAAATTACAAAAATACCTGCTCGATTGAAAACTGCGTGAGTTTTAGGAAGAAAACGAAAATTTTGGCATTCAATGCCAAATGTGACAAGTTAATCCGCCATGCTTCTTTATAGTCACGTGACAACACGTATATCTCGTAGTCTTATGTATTTTTTCTGCGCATGCGCACTTCTTTTGATTCATCCCGCGCTTATTTAAAATCATGTTTTAAAAATATATTAAAAATGATTCATCAATGCATAATTATTATAATTATTATTAATATAAATGCAATAATTAATATAATTAATTTGTTAAAACACTGATTTTTTATACAGAAGCAGTAACAACTTGATATTTTGTTTCTACATCAAAATATACGTGTAACCCGAGAGATTTTCCGTATCATACGTATCTTGTTTAGAAGTTTTACAGCATATAGGCAATTTAACCAAGGCAATTTACCTAAAAAAACACGATGTAATTAAACTAATTATTTTCATTTTAGAACTCATTTTTATAAATTAAGTCAAAGTGATTAGATAGCTAAATATTCAAGGATTAATTTCAAAAAAAAAATTATGTACGTATGTGAGATAGAAGTGCATGTTTTCTAATCTTTAAAAATGAAAAAATTATCGTTGGAAAGCATCATTTTCACAATTCTTTAATAAATTATTTAGGGGAGAGTGGCCATCAATGTACCAGTTTTTTCAATGATCCATTTCAATTTTCTCAGAAACTATTAAATAAAAATTCTCCCAATTTTAAATATAAATTAAGTTTGCGTAAACACACTACGTCCATAAATTTGAGACGTGTGGATTTATTCTTTACAGAGAAAACTGAAAAAAACTGTTTTTGATGCACTGAAGAAAAAATTTACCTAAAATACAAACAAGTTTTTTAATTGAAATAAGGCAATTTAAAAATAAAAGTACTTACGATTTATTTTGTTTTGGGCCCTAACTACAATATTCTAATGAGATAAAGATTTTGAAATATTGGATTAAGTTATAAATAACCATTTTTGTTAAAAATGTCATGTTGATTCAATGTACCGGGGAACAATGAACCACCTGGAATTTCAGTGTATTTTCGATTTCCAGAGTGGTATGCCTGATTATAAAACTAGGCATGCGTACAGCATGTGACAGCGATTGTTATCAGTACTTTTCTCAACATAGCAAAACTAAAATGCCATTTTAGCTAGTTAACTTAAATTTGAGGTATATTTATGTTATACATTATCAATTAAAAAGTGTTAAGTAATAATTTTTTATAGTATTTGATAGAAAAGAAGTTTTTTTTACAAAATGAAAATTGCAATATTATTATTGTTAAACATTTTTAGTGTTTTTATAGAGGTGGTTCATTGTGTACCCAGGTTGTTGAAAATGAAAATAGCTTGTTAGTTTAGAAAGATCCTAAATTTTATTATTTAATCAAAATAAATCGTGTATAATATGTTTGCATTACCTAGAGAAGTGTTGTAGTTTTATATTGATGCAAAGAAGTGCTTGAAATTGGTGAAGTTGAATAAGTACTATGACCTTGAAAAAAACCCGGTACATTGATGGCCACTCTCCCCTAATAATAAACTGATAAACATGAAACTTTACAGAAATCATCTTCACCTTAATATACTTCATAATTAAAAACAATTATGATTAATATTTATTTTTGGCCAAGTTATTAACCATTGCCAATTTACCCAATTAGGCATCTTACCCGACTCTCCCCTACTGTGATTGATCGTGTGGATGCTATCAAGGATCTTGGTGTTATTTTTTGCAAAGATCTTAATTTTAATGATCAAGTTTCCTATACCGTCAGTAAGGCTCTACGATCGCTTGGCTTTATTAAGAGTAATGCTTGTGGGTTCAAAAGCTTGACAACTCTCAGAGTTTTGTACTTTTCGTTTGTGCGCTCGACTCTTGAGTTTGGGTCTGTGGTATGGTGTCCGTATTACAGTCTCCACACTCTCAGACTCGAGCGTGTACAAAATCGATTTTTAAGGTTTGCTGCGTCTCAATTACATATTGATTTTGATTTCTTTACGCATGACTATTCTGAACTGAGACGTAGATTTGATATACCCAGTTTGCGATCTAGATTGTTTTTTGACGACATGCTGTTTTTTTATAAGATAATTCACAATTACATTGATTCACCTAATTTATTATTTGCAATCAATTTTCATGCACCACAAAGGTCCTTGCGTAGCATCTCTCTGTTCTTCGAATCGTGCAACAAGACAAATTTTAGTAAAAATGCGACTTTTAGCAGATTACTAAATCGGGCCAATCTCATCAGTGATGATGTGGATTTTTTTAACAAAAGTTAACACTTATTCATTTCAGCGCTGAAAAAAGTAATTTTTGGAACTAGGCCTCTTAACTGTTAAATCAGTTTTATATAGTATTTTCTTATCTTATCTTATGCTTATGTATTGGGTTCATAACTCGTTTATTTGATGTAAATAAATAAACTAAATTTAAATCCTATTTAACCTAAATCCCATTTAACCTAAAAAGCATTCTGCCTAAAACTCATTAAACATAATAAATATTATTTAACCTAATTTTCATTTAGCCTAAATCCTATTAAACCTAAAATGCATTAAGCCTAAATCCTATTTAACCTAAATCTCATTCAACTTAAAATGCATTCAAACTATAACCCATTAAATCCAAAATGGCATTCAGCCTAAAACTATTTGTCCTAACCCGTTTAGCCTAAATTTTACATTATAAATTTCGTTCAATGGGATTTAGGCCAAATTTTTTTAAGCCTAATGCATTTTAGGTAAAAAAGAATTTAGGCTGATTGTATTTTGGGTTAAATTGGATTTAGGCGGAATGCATTTTTGGTGAAATGGGATTTAGGCTGAACACTCTAAAAACAAGTGTCTTATTTTGTCCTCACTTTTAAGACATTTTGGGGTGTCTTAATATTAAACCATTGAGATAGTGTCTTAAAAATGCCTGTAAGACGCTTTCTAAACGTCTTATGTCTTAAAATTAGACACTTGTAAGACACCTGTTTTTACAGTGAATGCATTTTAGATTAAATGGGATCTAGGTTGAATGCATTTAAGGTTAAATGGGATTTAAGTTTAATGGGATTAAGGTTAAACGGGATTTAAGTTTAATGGGATTAAGGTTAAATGGGATTTAGGATGAATGCAGTTTAGGTTAAAAGGGTTTTAGAATAAAAGCAATTTTGTTTAGATGGGATTTAGGCTGATGCATTTTAGGTTAAATAGGGTTTATAATGGTTCCACATTAGGTTAAATGAGATTGAGGATGAATGCATATGAGGTTAAAAGAGATTTAAGTTAAATACAATTGAAATTAAATAGGAATTAGTTTAAATAAGAGTTAGGTTAAATGGTATTCAGGTTAAATATGATTTAAATTAAATGGGATTTATACTGAATTCATTTTAGGTTAAATGAGATGTAGGATAAATGCTTCTGGGGATAAATGGGATTTAGGCTAAATCCATTTTAGGATAAATGGGTCTTAAGCTCACTGTAAAAATTGCTGGGACAATATGTCTCAAAATGAGACACTTTGAGACGCATATGTCTCAGAGTGAGACACAATATGTGTCTTGTGTCCCCATATTTGAGACATTTGTTGACATTTGTTTTTGCAGTGCTGTGAATGCATTTTAGGTTAAATGGGATTTAGGATGTATGTATTTTAGGTTTAATGGGATTAAAGTCAAATGGGTTTTAGGCTGAATGCATTTTAGTTTAAGTGGGATTTAGGCTGAATGCATTTTAGGTTAAATGGGTTTCTTGCTAAATGTATTTTAGATTAAAGGGGATTTAGGCTTAATACAATTTAGGGTAAATGGGATTTGGCTGAATGCATTTTCGGCAAGATGGTTTTAGGCTGAATGGGATTCAGGCTAATTTGGTTCTAGGTTTTTCTCGAAAAATACTTATTTTGATGAAAAAAAATTTTACAATATGACATGCGTATTTTTATCAGATCAACAACTTGGCAAGGTTGAGGCAAAGTAAAAATGCCTTGCCTCAACCTTGCCAATATTGCTGGAACATCCGGTGCTGTTTGGGTATGTGCTAATGGGAAGTATATCTAATAAAATATATTAGAATTTAATAATTTTTGGAAGAGAATTATGTTGCTTTTAGAAAATTCTTTTTTAAATAATTTCTGTCAGAAAATACTTATTGGCAAAAAATACTTTCTGTCAGAAAATCATTTTTGTCAAAAAATACTATCTGTAAGGAAATACCTTTTAACAAAAAATTCTTTCTGTCAAAAAATACTTTTTGTAAAAAAATACTGTTGATGGCACGCCACTAGATTTCGTGCCCGCCGCACAGTGGTCTGAATCTGTAATTTACTGTTCAAAAATATCTACAGCTTCTAATAATCAACCGAATTAAAAGATCTTTTTTTTAGTTTAAAGGTCAATAAATTCCTAACAACTCTGTGGTCGCCGATTTTAAAAAAAAAATTTGTTTAATTGTTATTAACCTCGAAAGTTAATAAGTAATATACATATAATCAGACATCTTAAAAGTAAAAAGAAATTATTTTTTATTTTTAAATTGTTGACAACAAGACACTATTTGATAAATAAATACTATATTCTCAGATAAATTAATAATTTTGTGTCATCAAACAGCTAAAAACATTAATTGCTTTTTTTTAGCGCAGTACATAATTCATAAAAAAAAATATTCCTGTTATAATTATTAACAATAAAGAGACTAAGAATTTAATTATTTCTTACAATCTGAATGTACATGAAGTAAATATATAAATTCCATCAAAATTTGAATAAATACTAATAAATTAGGTTCACAAAAATTAGCCAAAAAAGATCAAATTTTATTTATTTATTAACTTTCGAGGTTAATAACAATTAAACAAATTTTTTTTTAAAAATCGGTGATCACAGAGTTGTTAGAAATTATTAACCTTTAAACTAAAAAGAAGAACTTTTAATTCGGTTGATTATTAGAGGCTGTAGATATTTTTGAACAGTAAATTACAGATTCAGACCACTGGGCGCCGAAGGCGGGCTAGAAAGCTAGTATTCCATAATATTAATATTATGGAATTAATTGAAAATCGATCAAAACAATTGAAATTTAAAGAAAATTTTTGAGAATTGAAGATAATAATTAAAAATTGAAAAAAATAAATTGGAAATTAAAGACTTAAATGTAAATTTCAAGAAAATAATTGATAATTAATAGAAAAATTACAATATGATAAAAATAATTGAATATTGACGAAAATAATTAACTTTTATTAAAAATAATTAACAATTGAAAAAAAAAATTTTAAAATGATGAGAATAATTAGCTTAAAAAAAAATTTTAATTGATGAATAATCAAAAAATTGAAGGAGAAAAATAAATTGTAAATTGAAAACTAATGCAAATAATGGAAAAAATTGTAGAAAATAAATGAAAACTAAAGAAATCTATTGGAAATTGAAGAATTGTATTGAAATTTGAAGAAAATATTTGATAATTGAGAACATGCGAGAATTATTGGATTTTGAATAAAGTAATTAAGAAATTAAAATGTAATTGAAAATTGTAGAAAATAATTGAAAATTAAAGAAATAAATGGAAGATTAAAGAATTAAATTGAACATTAAAGATTGAAATTGAAATTTTAAAAAAACAGTTGATAATTGAAAGAAAAATAACAACATTTTTTCAACTTATCATTGTTTTCATCATATTTCAATTATTGTCTTCAAGTTTTAAATTTTAAAATCATTTTCCAATTTTTTCCAAAAGTTTTAATTATTCTTATTTTTTAAAATTATTTTCTAAAATTTTTAAATATTTTTCTCAAATTTCCTATTATTTTCTTTAATTTTTAATCATTATTAATTATTTATATTCTTTGTTTATTATTTTCAATTACGTTCTTCTTCATAATTTCAAAAAGTTTTTAATTATTTATCTGAAATTTTCATTTTTCTATTTATTTTTCAATTATATCTACGATTTTTGTATGTTTTGCAATTATTTATCTTAAATTAAAAATTGTTTTTCTCAATTTTAAATTATGTTTATCTTTTTTCATTTATTTTCTCTAATTTTTAATTATTTTCTTTTTTTTGCAATAACTTTTAAAAGCTTCAAGTACTTTTTTGAAATTTTCTTTAAATTTCCTTTATTTAAAATATATTATGCAATTTTTTCAATTATTTTTTTAAATTTTAATTATTTTCTTTAATTTTAAATTATTTATATTATTTCTTCATAATTTCTCTTAATTTTTAATCATTCTCATCATTATTTCTGAATTAATTTTCTAAAATTTTAATTATTTATCTCAATTTGAATCATTTTTTGAATTTTCAATCATATTCTCCAATTTTTCATTACCCGAATTTCTTTAAATTCATTTCTAAGATTTTGAAGTATTTTTCTCAAATTTAAATTACTTTCTTTCATTTTAAAATTGACCATAATTATTATATTTAATAATAAATTTTACACTTCATTGACTTATAGTTAATTTATAACTAGCGTAATGAACCTCGCTCGCTGACGCTCGCTCGGTCATTAATATTAATTTAATTGTTTATTGATGTGGACATTTCATAAAATATTAGTAAACTTATTGTTAATTGAATGTTTAATATTTTTTTTACAAATTTTTTATATTTCAATAATTTTTATTGTTATGTTTTATTATTATTATATTGGAAAAAATAAATCTTGTAATATGTAATGTATTATTTACATCAATATTATGAAGCTATTAATTAATGTTGTCTAATTGAATTATCACTGATCGATTATAGGTACTAGTTGAGTATGAGTTCTATTATATTATTATTGCAAAATTTGAAGCTTGATAATCTAAACTATTTTTGTAAATGATCACAGAAAAAATATAAAAAATCTTAATGGATCTACATTTTTTTTTAAATTAAATTTTCGAATCTGAGTTTATTTCCGTTATGTTTCTATATTGGAATAATGTTTGTTTCCACATAGAAAAAGCTTTGTGATCGTTAAAATTTTCATTTATCCAAAAATAGTCTAAATCGACACATTGTCATTTAAATTATTTCGAAAAACTAATTATTTCAAAATGTAAGAAAAATATACTTAAAGTAGGATACAAAATAAAAAATTATTCTTAAAAAACAAATGAAAAAATTGCGCGTAGGTTTTTGTCGATTTAACACATGCGCAGTAGTTTTTTACAAACATTACACATGCGCAGTAGCTTTCTACAAACGTTAGGTATGCGCAGTGGTAAAAATCGTAACAAATAATGATTGTTTAGCAATTTCCACATGAATTGACATTAAAAAACATGTTAGCAAAAAAGTTTAATGCAATGTTTAAAACATATAATTTTAGAGACTAAATTGTACGCACAACATTTTACAAGTGGAGAAAAACGAAATTTTAATTTTCGTTGGAATTAAAAAAAAAAAAAAAAAAAAAAAAAAAAAAAAAAAAAAAAAAAAAAAAAAAAAAAGCACCTTTGCGCATGTGCAGTTATCATGTTACCGTGTTACGCATGCGCAATAATAAGACGGAATTTACTGCGCACTTATTAAAAAAAAGTATGCTATATGTAGTGAAAATTTAATTATCTGGTGAAGTACAGCACTGCGCATGCGTAATTTTTGAATTTAATTAGAGCACATGTGTGACTATGACTGTGCATGATTGCGCATGTGTAACAGCAATACAAAACAACTGCGCATGTGAAATGTTTGTTTAGTAGTGCGCACGTTTACACAGCTGTGGTGCACTACTGCGCATGTGCAACAATATGTTGTTCATAAAAAAATGTTCAGTTTAACATGTTTGACACGAATAGTGCCAGTGCGCATTGTTACAAACTATAATAACATGGTGAAATGAACATTTTTGTAAGTAACCTATTGGAAAAAGTAGGTGAACTTTGAAGTCTGTACGACGATGAACGAAGTTTTTTCGGTATCGTATTAATATAATAGAAGATTACCACGTACAATTTTATGAATATTGGGAGAACTTTCAAACTAGTTATTCTCAATAAATAAGTAAATTTTTACAAAACTTTTTTAAACACTAATTATATGGAAGATTTTCTGACAGTATGTTAAATATTTATAACCCCCCCCCCCCCGGTACCCCTAGAAAATGGTTTTTAAAAGTATGAAAAATTGAAAACTTTCAGATCAAAATTTGTTACATTTTATAAACATTTTAAAGAAAAAAAGATTAAAATTAATAAAATTAAATACACTTTTAATGTTTTTATTATTTTTTATGTTCAATAATATAAATTTTTCTATTAAATTTCTTGAATTCCAATATTTAAATTGAATTTTGAATATTCTTTTCTATTATGGGTCATTAATTACAATAATAATGAAAAGAAAACAATTTTAACAAATTTTTTAAATAAAAGTACCTTTGCGCATGTGCAGATATCATGTTACCGTGTTACGCATGCGCAATAATAAGACGGAATTTACTGCGCACTTATTAAAAAAAGTATGCTATATGTAGTGAAAATTTAATTATCTGGTGAAGTACAGCACTGCGCATGCGTAATTTTTGAATTTAATTAGAGCACATGTGTGACTATGACTGTGCATGATTGCGCATGTGTAACAGCAATACAAAACAACTGCGCATGTGAAATGTTTGTTTAGTAGTGCGCACGTTTACACAGCTGTGGTGCACTACTGCGCATGTGCAACAATATGTTGTTCATAAAAAAATGTTCAGTTTAACATGTTTGACACGAATAGTGCCAGTGCGCATTGTTACAAACTATAATAACATGGTGAAATGAACATTTTTGTAAGTAACCTATTGGAAAAAGTAGGTGAACTTTGAAGTCTGTACGACGATGAACGAAGTTTTTTCGGTATCGTATTAATATAATAGAAGATTACCACGTACAATTTTATGAATATTGGGAGAACTTTCAAACTAGTTATTCTCAATAAATAAGTAAATTTTTACAAAACTTTTTTAAACACTAATTATATGGAAGATTTTCTGACAGTATGTTAAATATTTATTACCCCCCCCCCCCCGGTACCCCTAGAAAATGGTTTTTAAAAGTATGAAAAATTGAAAACTTTCAGATCAAAATTTGTTACATTTTATAAACATTTTAAAGAAAAAAAGATTAAAATTAATAAAATTAAATACACTTTTAATGTTTTTATTATTTTTTATGTTCAATAATATAAATTTTTCTATTAAATTTCTTGAATTCCAATATTTAAATTGAATTTTGAATATTCTTTTCCATTATGGGTCATTAATTACAATAATAATGAAAAGAAAACAATTTTAACAAATTTTTTAAATAAAAGTACCTTTGCGCATGTGCAGATATCATGTTACCGTGTTACGCATGCGCAATAATAAGACGGAATTTACTGCGCACTTATTAAAAAAAGTATGCTATATGTAGTGAAAATTTAATTATCTGGTGAAGTACAGCACTGCGCATGCGTAATTTTTGAATTTAATTAGAGCACATGTGTGACTATGACTGTGCATGATTGCGCATGTGTAACAGCAATACAAAACAACTGCGCATGTGAAATGTTTGTTTAGTAGTGCGCACGTTTACACAGCTGTGGTGCACTACTGCGCATGTGCAACAATATGTTGTTCATAAAAAAATGTTCAGTTTAACATGTTTGACACGAATAGTGCCAGTGCGCATTGTTACAAACTATAATAACATGGTGAAATGAACATTTTTGTAAGTAACCTATTGGAAAAAGTAGGTGAACTTTGAAGTCTGTACGACGATGAACGAAGTTTTTTCGGTATCGTATTAATATAATAGAAGATTACCACGTACAATTTTATGAATATTGGGAGAACTTTCAAACTAGTTATTCTCAATAAATAAGTAAATTTTTACAAAACTTTTTTAAACACTAATTATATGGAAGATTTTCTGACAGTATGTTAAATATTTATTACCCCCCCCCCCCCCCGGTACCCCTAGAAAATGGTTTTTAAAAGTATGAAAAATTGAAAACTTTCAGATCAAAATTTGTTACATTTTATAAACATTTTAAAGAAAAAAAGATTAAAATTAATAAAATTAAATACACTTTTAATGTTTTTATTATTTTTTATGTTCAATAATATAAATTTTTCTATTAAATTTCTTGAATTCCAATATTTAAATTGAATTTTGAATATTCTTTTCCATTATGGGTCATTAATTACAATAATAATGAAAAGAAAACAATTTTAACAAATTTTTTAAATAAAAGTACCTTTGCGCATGTGCAGATATCATGTTACCGTGTTACGCATGCGCAATAATAAGACGGAATTTACTGCGCACTTATTAAAAAAAGTATGCTATATGTAGTGAAAATTTAATTATCTGGTGAAGTACAGCACTGCGCATGCGTAATTTTTGAATTTAATTAGAGCACATGTGTGACTATGACTGTGCATGATTGCGCATGTGTAACAGCAATACAAAACAACTGCGCATGTGAAATGTTTGTTTAGTAGTGCGCACGTTTACACAGCTGTGGTGCACTACTGCGCATGTGCAACAATATGTTGTTCATAAAAAAATGTTCAGTTTAACATGTTTGACACGAATAGTGCCAGTGCGCATTGTTACAAACTATAATAACATGGTGAAATGAACATTTTTGTAAGTAACCTATTGGAAAAAGTAGGTGAACTTTGAAGTCTGTACGACGATGAACGAAGTTTTTTCGGTATCGTATTAATATAATAGAAGATTACCACGTACAATTTTATGAATATTGGGAGAACTTTCAAACTAGTTATTCTCAATAAATAAGTAAATTTTTACAAAACTTTTTTAAACACTAATTATATGGAAGATTTTCTGACAGTATGTTAAATATTTATTACCCCCCCCCCCCCCGGTACCCCTAGAAAATGGTTTTTAAAAGTATGAAAAATTGAAAACTTTCAGATCAAAATTTGTTACATTTTATAAACATTTTAAAGAAAAAAAGATTAAAATTAATAAAATTAAATACACTTTTAATGTTTTTATTATTTTTTATGTTCAATAATATAAATTTTTCTATTAAATTTCTTGAATTCCAATATTTAAATTGAATTTTGAATATTCTTTTCTATTATGGGTCATTAATTACAATAATAATGAAAAGAAAACAATTTTAACAAATTTTTTAAATAAAAGTACCTTTGCGCATGTGCAGATATCATGTTACCGTGTTACGCATGCGCAATAATAAGACGGAATTTACTGCGCACTTATTAAAAAAAGTATGCTATATGTAGTGAAAATTTAATTATCTGGTGAAGTACAGCACTGCGCATGCGTAATTTTTGAATTTAATTAGAGCACATGTGTGACTATGACTGTGCATGATTGCGCATGTGTAACAGCAATACAAAACAACTGCGCATGTGAAATGTTTGTTTAGTAGTGCGCACGTTTACACAGCTGTGGTGCACTACTGCGCATGTGCAACAATATGTTGTTCATAAAAAAATGTTCAGTTTAACATGTTTGACACGAATAGTGCCAGTGCGCATTGTTACAAACTATAATAACATGGTGAAATGAACATTTTTGTAAGTAACCTATTGGAAAAAGTAGGTGAACTTTGAAGTCTGTACGACGATGAACGAAGTTTTTTCGGTATCGTATTAATATAATAGAAGATTACCACGTACAATTTTATGAATATTGGGAGAACTTTCAAACTAGTTATTCTCAATAAATAAGTAAATTTTTACAAAACTTTTTTAAACACTAATTATATGGAAGATTTTCTGACAGTATGTTAAATATTTATTACCCCCCCCCCCCCCCCGGTACCCCTAGAAAATGGTTTTTAAAAGTATGAAAAATTGAAAACTTTCAGATCAAAATTTGTTACATTTTATAAACATTTTAAAGAAAAAAAGATTAAAATTAATAAAATTAAATACACTTTTAATGTTTTTATTATTTTTTATGTTCAATAATATAAATTTTTCTATTAAATTTCTTGAATTCCAATATTTAAATTGAATTTTGAATATTCTTTTCCATTATGGGTCATTAATTACAATAATAATGAAAAGAAAACAATTTTAACAAATTTTTTAAATAAAAGTACCTTTGCGCATGTGCAGATATCATGTTACCGTGTTACGCATGCGCAATAATAAGACGGAATTTACTGCGCACTTATTAAAAAAAGTATGCTATATGTAGTGAAAATTTAATTATCTGGTGAAGTACAGCACTGCGCATGCGTAATTTTTGAATTTAATTAGAGCACATGTGTGACTATGACTGTGCATGATTGCGCATGTGTAACAGCAATACAAAACAACTGCGCATGTGAAATGTTTGTTTAGTAGTGCGCACGTTTACACAGCTGTGGTGCACTACTGCGCATGTGCAACAATATGTTGTTCATAAAAAAATGTTCAGTTTAACATGTTTGACACGAATAGTGCCAGTGCGCATTGTTACAAACTATAATAACATGGTGAAATGAACATTTTTGTAAGTAACCTATTGGAAAAAGTAGGTGAACTTTGAAGTCTGTACGACGATGAACGAAGTTTTTTCGGTATCGTATTAATATAATAGAAGATTACCACGTACAATTTTATGAATATTGGGAGAACTTTCAAACTAGTTATTCTCAATAAATAAGTAAATTTTTACAAAACTTTTTTAAACACTAATTATATGGAAGATTTTCTGACAGTATGTTAAATATTTATTACCCCCCCCCCCCCGGTACCCCTAGAAAATGGTTTTTAAAAGTATGAAAAATTGAAAACTTTCAGATCAAAATTTGTTACATTTTATAAACATTTTAAAGAAAAAAAGATTAAAATTAATAAAATTAAATACACTTTTAATGTTTTTATTATTTTTTATGTTCAATAATATAAATTTTTCTATTAAATTTCTTGAATTCCAATATTTAAATTGAATTTTGAATATTCTTTTCTATTATGGGTCATTAATTACAATAATAATGAAAAGAAAACAATTTTAACAAATTTTTTAAATAAAAGTACCTTTGCGCATGTGCAGATATCATGTTACCGTGTTACGCATGCGCAATAATAAGACGGAATTTACTGCGCACTTATTAAAAAAAGTATGCTATATGTAGTGAAAATTTAATTATCTGGTGAAGTACAGCACTGCGCATGCGTAATTTTTGAATTTAATTAGAGCACATGTGTGACTATGACTGTGCATGATTGCGCATGTGTAACAGCAATACAAAACAACTGCGCATGTGAAATGTTTGTTTAGTAGTGCGCACGTTTACACAGCTGTGGTGCACTACTGCGCATGTGCAACAATATGTTGTTCATAAAAAAATGTTCAGTTTAACATGTTTGACACGAATAGTGCCAGTGCGCATTGTTACAAACTATAATAACATGGTGAAATGAACATTTTTGTAAGTAACCTATTGGAAAAAGTAGGTGAACTTTGAAGTCTGTACGACGATGAACGAAGTTTTTTCGGTATCGTATTAATATAATAGAAGATTACCACGTACAATTTTATGAATATTGGGAGAACTTTCAAACTAGTTATTCTCAATAAATAAGTAAATTTTTACAAAACTTTTTTAAACACTAATTATATGGAAGATTTTCTGACAGTATGTTAAATATTTATTACCCCCCCCCCCCCCGGTACCCCTAGAAAATGGTTTTTAAAAGTATGAAAAATTGAAAACTTTCAGATCAAAATTTGTTACATTTTATAAACATTTTAAAGAAAAAAAGATTAAAATTAATAAAATTAAATACACTTTTAATGTTTTTATTATTTTTTATGTTCAATAATATAAATTTTTCTATTAAATTTCTTGAATTCCAATATTTAAATTGAATTTTGAATATTCTTTTCCATTATGGGTCATTAATTACAATAATAATGAAAAGAAAACAATTTTAACAAATTTTTTAAATAAAAGTACCTTTGCGCATGTGCAGATATCATGTTACCGTGTTACGCATGCGCAATAATAAGACGGAATTTACTGCGCACTTATTAAAAAAAGTATGCTATATGTAGTGAAAATTTAATTATCTGGTGAAGTACAGCACTGCGCATGCGTAATTTTTGAATTTAATTAGAGCACATGTGTGACTATGACTGTGCATGATTGCGCATGTGTAACAGCAATACAAAACAACTGCGCATGTGAAATGTTTGTTTAGTAGTGCGCACGTTTACACAGCTGTGGTGCACTACTGCGCATGTGCAACAATATGTTGTTCATAAAAAAATGTTCAGTTTAACATGTTTGACACGAATAGTGCCAGTGCGCATTGTTACAAACTATAATAACATGGTGAAATGAACATTTTTGTAAGTAACCTATTGGAAAAAGTAGGTGAACTTTGAAGTCTGTACGACGATGAACGAAGTTTTTTCGGTATCGTATTAATATAATAGAAGATTACCACGTACAATTTTATGAATATTGGGAGAACTTTCAAACTAGTTATTCTCAATAAATAAGTAAATTTTTACAAAACTTTTTTAAACACTAATTATATGGAAGATTTTCTGACAGTATGTTAAATATTTATTACCCCCCCCCCCCCGGTACCCCTAGAAAATGGTTTTTAAAAGTATGAAAAATTGAAAACTTTCAGATCAAAATTTGTTACATTTTATAAACATTTTAAAGAAAAAAAGATTAAAATTAATAAAATTAAATACACTTTTAATGTTTTTATTATTTTTTATGTTCAATAATATAAATTTTTCTATTAAATTTCTTGAATTCCAATATTTAAATTGAATTTTGAATATTCTTTTCTATTATGGGTCATTAATTACAATAATAATGAAAAGAAAACAATTTTAACAAATTTTTTAAATAAAAGTACCTTTGCGCATGTGCAGATATCATGTTACCGTGTTACGCATGCGCAATAATAAGACGGAATTTACTGCGCACTTATTAAAAAAAGTATGCTATATGTAGTGAAAATTTAATTATCTGGTGAAGTACAGCACTGCGCATGCGTAATTTTTGAATTTAATTAGAGCACATGTGTGACTATGACTGTGCATGATTGCGCATGTGTAACAGCAATACAAAACAACTGCGCATGTGAAATGTTTGTTTAGTAGTGCGCACGTTTACACAGCTGTGGTGCACTACTGCGCATGTGCAACAATATGTTGTTCATAAAAAAATGTTCAGTTTAACATGTTTGACACGAATAGTGCCAGTGCGCATTGTTACAAACTATAATAACATGGTGAAATGAACATTTTTGTAAGTAACCTATTGGAAAAAGTAGGTGAACTTTGAAGTCTGTACGACGATGAACGAAGTTTTTTCGGTATCGTATTAATATAATAGATTTTTGTAAGTAACCTATTGGAAAAAGTAGGTGAACTTTGAAGTCTGTACGACGATGAACGAAGTTTTTTCGGTATCGTATTAATATAATAGAAGATTACCACGTACAATTTTATGAATATTGGGAGAACTTTCAAACTAGTTATTCTCAATAAATAAGTAAATTTTTACAAAACTTTTTTAAACACTAATTATATGGAAGATTTTCTGACAGTATGTTAAATATTTATTACCCCCCCCCCCCGGTACCCCTAGAAAATGGTTTTTAAAAGTATGAAAAATTGAAAACTTTCAGATCAAAATTTGTTACATTTTATAAACATTTTAAAGAAAAAAAGATTAAAATTAATAAAATTAAATACACTTTTAATGTTTTTATTATTTTTTATGTTCAATAATATAAATTTTTCTATTAAATTTCTTGAATTCCAATATTTAAATTGAATTTTGAATATTCTTTTCTATTATGGGTCATTAATTACAATAATAATGAAAAGAAAACAATTTTAACAAATTTTTTAAATAAAAGTACCTTTGCGCATGTGCAGATATCATGTTACCGTGTTACGCATGCGCAATAATAAGACGGAATTTACTGCGCACTTATTAAAAAAAGTATGCTATATGTAGTGAAAATTTAATTATCTGGTGAAGTACAGCACTGCGCATGCGTAATTTTTGAATTTAATTAGAGCACATGTGTGACTATGACTGTGCATGATTGCGCGTGTGTAACAGCAATACAAAACAACTGCGCATGTGAAATGTTTGTTTAGTAGTGCGCACGTTTACACAGCTGTGGTGCACTACTGCGCATGTGCAACAATATGTTGTTCATAAAAAAATGTTCAGTTTAACATGTTTGACACGAATAGTGCCAGTGCGCATTGTTACAAACTATAATAACATGGTGAAATGAACATTTTTGTAAGTAACCTATTGGAAAAAGTAGGTGAACTTTGAAGTCTGTACGACGATGAACGAAGTTTTTTCGGTATCGTATTAATATAATAGAAGATTACCACGTACAATTTTATGAATATTGGGAGAACTTTCAAACTAGTTATTCTCAATAAATAAGTAAATTTTTACAAAACTTTTTTAAACACTAATTATATGGAAGATTTTCTGACAGTATGTTAAATATTTATTACCCCCCCCCCCCCGGTACCCCTAGAAAATGGTTTTTAAAAGTATGAAAAATTGAAAACTTTCAGATCAAAATTTGTTACATTTTATAAACATTTTAAAGAAAAAAAGATTAAAATTAATAAAATTAAATACACTTTTAATGTTTTTATTATTTTTTATGTTCAATAATATAAATTTTTCTATTAAATTTCTTGAATTCCAATATTTAAATTGAATTTTGAATATTCTTTTCCATTATGGGTCATTAATTACAATAATAATGAAAAGAAAACAATTTTAACAAATTTTTTAAATAAAAGTACCTTTGCGCATGTGCAGATATCATGTTACCGTGTTACGCATGCGCAATAATAAGACGGAATTTACTGCGCACTTATTAAAAAAAGTATGCTATATGTAGTGAAAATTTAATTATCTGGTGAAGTACAGCACTGCGCATGCGTAATTTTTGAATTTAATTAGAGCACATGTGTGACTATGACTGTGCATGATTGCGCATGTGTAACAGCAATACAAAACAACTGCGCATGTGAAATGTTTGTTTAGTAGTGCGCACGTTTACACAGCTGTGGTGCACTACTGCGCATGTGCAACAATATGTTGTTCATAAAAAAATGTTCAGTTTAACATGTTTGACACGAATAGTGCCAGTGCGCATTGTTACAAACTATAATAACATGGTGAAATGAACATTTTTGTAAGTAACCTATTGGAAAAAGTAGGTGAACTTTGAAGTCTGTACGACGATGAACGAAGTTTTTTCGGTATCGTATTAATATAATAGAAGATGATAATTATTTTGTTACTTATCCATTTTTTTTTTAATAATTAATTTTAATTAATAACTAAATAATTAAATTATAATTAATTAATTAATTTAATAATTAAATAATTAAATTAAATTATTATTTAATAATTAAATAAATTTAATAATTTTAATAATTGTTTGTCTTTTAAAATAGAAACATAGAATCTATGTTTGCTATTCAAACATAGAAAATTCTCATAAATTCTCCGGAAGGAGAATATTCTCGGTTATATTCTCGAGAATGTAACCAGATTTTAAATTACCGAGAACTTTGCAACTCTAGACTTGTCCTGAAAATACTAATAACTAAATCAAACTATTCATTTATTATGATAATCGTTAAGAGAAAGAATTTAATTGAATAATTTTCATCGTTCTATGTTATTAAAGTGTTTAATGTTACACAAGTGTGTTTTAGTAACAAAATCTCATTCCTCACTAAGAAAAATGAGTTAGCTACTATATGGATAGCTAATTTTTAGCTGTGGTAGCTAATATTTAGCTGTTTCAGCAAACAAAATTAGCTGTGAAAGCTAATTAATAGCTGTGTTAGCTAAAAAATTAGCTATCCATATAATAGCAAGTAATGTTAGCTAAGGTAGCTAAGTCTTAGCTTTGGCTGTTTTTTTTTCTCCGTGCTTTTTAATAAATAACCTCTAAAGTTTCAACTTTTGCTGTGGCCACATGGCGTGGCACCAACCTGATTTTTAATCTAATTCAAATGGTTACAAATTTAACAGAATTTTACACATTCCTAAATAAATACTTTTAATTATTCTTCATTGAAATGGTTTTTTTATTTACTTATATTTACTTGGGGAAATAACGCAGTTTTGTAAAATTTATTAAATTAAGATAAATAAAGTGAATTTATTTTTTATTATGTTTATAAACAATTAATTGCATCAATTAATGCGACGTATTTGATAAAAGATTTTGCACTTAATAATTATTGCCAGTAGAATGCGAGCTGACGATAAAGTACAACGGAACACAATTTATCAGAAATTGGCGAAGAGGTCGGAGGTAAATCTAGCAAAGTTGACGTTGACAACTACAAAAAGAAAATCACGAACTGCAATTTATCGTGGGTCTAAAGCTAATTTTCTCACGCGCAGAATTCTAAACACTTTGTTTTTTTTTTTAATCTTTTAGAAATTCTTTTTTTTTACTATTATTTTTAACAATAAATAACCATTAATGAAAAGTAGAAAAAAATCAAATCTATTTATTTTGCACAACTAATAAATTAATGAAAATTAAATGGGAATCATACTTACTTGACCAATCTTGTTATTTATTACTGCAAATTCCACTAAAAATACGATTTTTTTTAATTAAAAAAAGCCTATATTGCTTTCTAAACCAACAATCATTAAAATCTTTTTTTATATTAAAATAACCAAGCGAAATGAATCATTTGCTCTCCTCATATTTTTTTCTGTTGTATACTGGGATATAAGTTTTTATCTCTTTATAAAATATAAACTAGGAAAAAAGCAGGATAGAAAGAGTAAAGAAGTAAAGTAGAAAAATGGGAGAATGAAACTGGCGGAAAAATTCACTGAAAGCTTGAAAGCTTTGCTTATATGTACCATAATCTTCCTTTGACCATTTCGAAACGTGATACTTTGCTTTCTTTCGGTTGAAATCAGAATCAAGACCAAAGATCACAGATATTTTGAAAGCTATGTTGTCTGCTTTTACTGTAGGAAGAGTGAACTCCAATCGATCTTGAGAATGGATCTTTTCTATTTTCTGTGAAATGTTTGCAAAAAAAAAACTAATCCAAACTTTACAACTAAATTAAATTTACATAAACACTTTAGATCTAAAAATCTAGATCAAAGTAGATTTCATAAAACTGCTTTTGATGTAACAGAAAAACAATTTCCGTGAAATTCAGTGACAGGTTTTATAGAGATAGAGCAATTTTAAATATATCCTTAGATTTCGAGTGTCAGTTCTGCAAAATCAGCACAACTATCGAGAGTTGTCTCATTGATCGAAATGAGCTTGAAATACTTTTTATAATATATATTTTAAAGAACAGTGCACTGAGAGGAATAATGTTTTCTGTCCAAAAATTAACGTACAGGTTTGAATATAATATGTTTTGACTATATTCTATTATTATTATATATTCTATATTTTATATATATTTATTCTATATTCTATGAAAATAGATTATATTTAATTGAAGAATATAATCTTGAATCCGGAATAGATCGTACGTACCTAATTGAATAATATATCGTCTAGAATTAAAAATAAAGTATACCTAATTCAAAAATATATAAAGAATATTGTAGAACATAAATTAATTCCAAGTAGATTAACTAGCGTTCAAACGCGCGAAAAACTTTGCATTGTTGTTGGTCATTTACAAACTACTAATTTTTACAAATTCAAATAATGTCAATTAGAAAATTGAAGATGTGACGTGGTAAATTTCGCTCACACGAAATCGTTTTAATCATTTTAAACACACGCGAAGCCCCACCCACGAGCGTCAAAAAAACGAGCAAACCAGAACCGATTTAATATTAACAATAAACTACCGTATATTAATTCCGACTTTATCTTGTTTACACTCTGTCAAAATACCGAGGTATCGTCTGCTGCTGCGTCCCATTTTCACCACGAAGTATCGACATCAAGACACCGAGATCATCAACTCCGTATTCAATCTCGACCGGAATCCTTGTTCTCTCCGCTGCCTGTAGTTGTCGCCACCGCCTGAACGATCAACGTATTGACTATGGATCCAAGAGCCGAATTTGAATAGCCCGCCCCGTGCAGCTCGCCTCGTGCGCTACAGATGTCGCCACTCTGCGGAAAATCAATACATTGACGCTGGATTTTAAGATTCTTCAAATCTACCGCCACAGGAACCCAACCTTAACTGATTTCGAGCAAACGAAATCAAATGTCAATTATTTTAAGAAATCCGCCAAGTTTCTTAAATTTATCGGATGTTTGGCACTCCGATGATTGTACAGATGACGTACACTTGTTAAAATCTTTTAAGAAGACTTTTGATATTAATTTTTGGTCCATCGACACAAAACCCTGATGCTACGGCCCTGCCGTCAGTAGCTTTGTTTCCTGATTTCGGGTGAGGATTTTCCGAGCAGAAATCCTCAACTCCGTGAGAATCCGGTCGGAGTGAGGACGATCCAGGAGGGAAAAATACAAAAGCAACACCGGCATTGTTCCCAAATCCAGAAGAAGGAGGAAGAGTCCAGATACCCTTCGACGGTTCTGCCCTGATGGGAGACACTCCAGTTGACTCCAGTGGTACAAAATAACAGAGGACAGAAAGCGGAAGCACGAGAGACGAAGAGAGATAGAGAATAGCGGAGCACATGTTGAGGACGGAAGTAGATTTTCTTCACTCTCTGTTCAACGATTCGACAGAAAAGACGTACGCTGGTGGGAGCAGCGCATTAATAGAAAATATTATATTGAGAATTGCCAAAGTGGCCAAATTTATTGTCAAAAACGAAAATATATATATAAAATAGATTAATCCAAAGGATTATTACGATGTAAGTAGGCTTCTTTTCATACTAGGTTAGAGTGATTATTTCTCAGGAGTGTTTCGCGATTTTCTTCTTTTCCGTGATAATGTAAAGTGTTAAATTCGAGTCCCTCAAATGTGTAAAATCCACCCTGGCTTTTCTGACCAGTTTCTAACGAATTTTTCGTCATAAAATGTGTTAAATTTCCGTCTATTCAATTCTTTATAATAAAATTTAGAGTCGAGTCGTTGACATTTGTGTGTGAAAATTCACCATGTAGAGAGTCGTCACTCAAGCTAATGCACTTGAATGACTAATCGGTAACCTTTTTCCTTTTATCTTCCCCGTAAAATTTAGAATCTTGTCGTAAATAAATGAAATTACAAATTGTATGCGAATAAAATGGCCGCCAATGACGCCTTAGCTTGCTTGTTTTCCCCCTTTGCTTTTTACCCCGTCTGGTCACCATATTAAAGTTAAATCCGCCATTTTGTATTAGTCGAAAACGAAATATATTCAGATTTCTTATTAAAAGATAAAATAATGTCTGAGTGAGACAGTTAATTGAGAGTTGTAACCGATCCGTCCAAATGTCATGTACGATAAAGTTTTATATTCGGGAAATGTTTTAAATTACAAATTTAATTCTCAAACTAATTTTTTTGGTAATTTTTCGATTTAGAGAGGAAAAGAATTTTCTACGTAAAGATGAAAATTCTCGTGATAGGAATGAGAGGCACTGATGCGTGATTGTAGGTTCTCATTCATGGCGCCGAAAGAAATTATTTGAATGAAGTTATTTTAATTCTTAGTTTTCTATTTCTTTTGTTTTGAGATAAAATAAACCTATGTCGCAATTCTTTTTCTCTCTTTTATTCAAAAATAAAATGAATTATGAACAAACTCCGATTAACTAAAACTCACACCATTGGTTCTGGTTTGCCCTCGAATGTCGATAATAACTTCAGACGAACTATAATTATTTGTAAATCGGTTTATTTATTTTCATTTCATCTGAGATGGGATCGAAATTGATTATCGAGAGAGAATTGACAGTTTTGTGAATATAGTGATTGATTGAATAACTTATATTCGATCCTTAGGGAAATGAAAATTAATTTATGGGATTGTTTAATTTTGGAAACTATGGGATTTAACAGTCAAAAAAATTAGTTCTGAATTTATGAATTCGAATTTTATTTGAAAATGTCAGATTGGAAAATTAAATAATTATTTGCATATTTTTAGAATTGTAATATATTAAGTTATTCAAATCAAATTATCTTATCATTATTTACTGATAATTATTTTTATTTAAAATTTATTGAGTTTACCAATGATTTTTGGATCATTTATCGAAATGTTAATGAAAGTATATCGATATTGTGAGATGTATGGGTCACCTGTCTCTGATTATATTCCCCCCTTATTTTTTTGATTTATTTACAGAAAATTTAGATGTATTATTTCTAGACATGATTATTTTGTTATAATATCGCCTTCCCCTTTTTTTTTTTGTTTATAACTTTATGCGATGGTCACCTTGAATTTGATGCAAACTTGTAAGAGCTTTTCATGAATAATCTTTTATTTTATTATTTATCTGCGAATCCCTAATGACAAATTTTAGGAGTCATAAATAGTGACTACAAGTTAATGTATTGCCTCGATCTTTAAAAATTTATATAATTAGTTGTAAACTGGCGCTTTTAATCCGTCATTTGGAGAATTTGGAATAATAGTTGTAAACTGGCGCTTTTCATCCGCTTTCTTGAGATTTCGGAGTAATGGATGTAAAATTATTATTGTTGAGTGGAAAACTTTCTGCAAAATTAAATAAATTGTTTGTTTAAATTATATCGATGGCTCTGGATTGAATTTTTCTCTTGATTTCTTTTTCGAACCACTCCCTCTCTTCATGTAAAACCTGACTGCCCGGTATTTCTGAGACTTTTCGGAGGAATTGGTCAAACTTTTCGTATCTTATTTTGAGGTTATGAGTATCAGCTGGAGAATCGTGTCAAGATCTGACAATCGAGTTGTCCCACGGTTTAGAGGTTTTGTAAGTTTTATCGTTTATGCGAATTTTTACTATATTTTAATGGTTGTTCGTTACCGCTCCCCTCCCTTTTTCGAATTTAATATTTTTTTTGTATCTTATCGTTTATCTTCTATCGTAGCTTATCGTATCTTATCGTATCCTATCGTATCTTGTCGTATCGTATCATATCGTATCGCTTACGGATCTAATTTGAATGGCTCGGTATTCATTTTTAGATGTCTAATTTTTGAGTTTCCGTCATTTTGTTTTCAAGATGACTGTATATGTCTGAGAGAATAACTGACTTTTATCATATCGTATCGCTTGCGGATCTAATTTGAATGGCTCGGTATTCATTTTAGATGCCTAATTTTTGAGTTCCCGGATCTTTGTTTTCAAGAAGACTGTATATGTCTGAGAGAATAACTGACTTTTTCCGTTTCCGCGTTCTGAGTAAAATTAGAGTATTACGATTTAACTTTATCTAATTTTCCCCTTTCTTCGATTTCTTTTTTTTGCTTTTGATTTTGTTTAACGAACTGGCGCCCGACACCCCTTTTGGAGTTACCTCCCCTTTTTGTTGCGAAAGACCAATTTGCTCCGAGGGTCCGGAAATTATTTTTGTAAAGTAGATAACGGCGTTTAAATTACCTAGTATGGTTTTCAGTAAGTATGTCTAAGTTTAATTCCGTATTTTGAGGTTAAGTATTGAGAAATTATAGTATGTTTAAATATCTTATTCTTGGGAAAAATCTACTTCAATTACAAATTGGCGCCCAACGTGGGGCAAACGCCAATAAAATCTTGAGAGAATTTCATCTGGAGCCAAAAAATTTTACGATTATCTATTTTGAGAAAATAAGTTAGAATTTTTTTTTGAATTTTGTTGATTGAAAGTAAATTTTGATATTTCTTTGAGTAATGAGCCTTTTTTTTTGTGGAGAGTCTTGAAGCTTTGGGAACTTCAATTAAGTGACTCCTCGATTTTGTTATGAAATTTTTGAATTATTTTTTTTGAAGGATAAAATTAATTTTTTTGTGAAGCTGTTAGTGAATGGTGTAAACCTTTCCTTTTGAGTCATGGTTCCGACGTGAAGAACGATATGGACCCTAATAGAGATTTTGCTTGAAGCCTGAATTAACTAACCAATAATAATGAAATTAATTTTTACTAATAATAATCCTGTTTGCTTCTAAAGCAAGTTAAAACAGTATGAATTGAACACTTTTGACCCAGAAGAGCGACCAGAGAATCCAATCGCTTGTCATTGATATACCATTAACAAATCTTAGAAAATAGTAACTTAAAATAATTTTTTTTTGATATTGTGGTCAAGCCTAAAGAATAATTAGTTCTGACAAGAAATTTAATGTAGTTTCAAAATTTGGTTAAAAATTAAACCATTAAAAAAATTTTTTTTAGGTAATAGAATTTTCTTTTGTTTATATAAAAAAATTTAAAACATACAATAGACTCCTATGAGATAAAGACAATAGACAATAAGTCTGAAAATTGGTTGATGACCTTCATTGAACCAAATGGAAGAATTTAAAAATATAATCTTGGTTTTGATTTTTTTCTTTGGAATTTTTGGTCTCAGAGACCAAGTCCCCTTTCGACAGACCGGTTCAGATTAAAATAAGAATCTGAATCTTCTGATTTATTCTTCGCTATATTGATGTTTTGGTGCGTGTTCGGTTACAACTCTCTCACTCCAAAAGTTACAATATCGATATAATAAAAGAGTTAATCCAGATATTGATATTATTGAAATAAAATTTGAGGTCATATATTCTCGATATTCTTAGTGCTTAAGATTATTACCATTTAAGTTATTGTTTGATATTTGATAAAATATGATGATATCCTGTGTGCTGATTTGAGAATTGGTGTCTCTTATGTTTATTGTTATTTTGAAATTTGATGGTTATAAAATCTAACCCCTTAATTAAATCAAATACGAAAGGCCTCCCTTATTATTCCCCTATTACAATTTTAAAAATTAGAATTTTGAGGTTTTTCAAAATTACTGATAACCAAGGTCTAAGAAAAATTTAAGAATGAGTGACCAAGGCGATACTGGTCCTCCCCCACCAAATGGCGCTGACAAAAGAAAAGCTGCCTCTTCGAATCTCCCCCCACCAACAGGCGCTGACAAGCAAAAAGCTGCCTCTTCGAACCTTCCCCCACCTGATAGCGCGAATACGGATCAAGCTTCCTCTACTCACCCCTCACAGACAGAGGACGGTACAGGACAAAATAATTCGACGGTCCCCCCTACCATTTCCCCCACTAAGCTCGATGAACTACAACAGAAGGTTCTGAGAATGAATAAAGAATCCTTATTATTGGAATTACAGAACCGCGGGTTACGGTTCGATGGATCCAGACCAGTATTACGTGAAAGATTATTGCGACATTTACGAGATCAGCTAGGCGCACAGACTAACGCTAAGGAACAAGTCGATGCTATGTTCGAGGCGGAACGCGATTTTATGACAGGTTCGGAAAGAGATGATACGGATAATAGGGAAGATAATACTCGCAGAGAAAGTTTACGTGAAGAAAACGTAGGTAGAAATCGTCGTTATAACACCAGAGCCCAAAATCGACCTTTGATTAACGATTCCATCTTTTTAGACGACGACACTTTCTCAAGACCGAGACCCCCACCAAATCCAAATACGACAAACGGCTCACGGGGAGCAATTCCAAGAAGATTAGCACCCGAAGGAAGATTGCCGAGTGATAATCATACATGTCACACTAACGCAAGACACCCTGACGATCATACCCCCCGACGAGAATCTACCTATCAAGGCCAAGAAAGTCGTAGAACGAGACCAACCCCGAGGAATCTCGCGAGAGATTATGAGTTCGAAGATTTACTAGACGATGTTACACAACGAACGTCACGTGTTAATTTTGCTCCCCCTCCGAGACGAGGTCGTACCCACGAAGGTGATTTAGAATGGAATGAAGAATCTAACTTCCCGCGAAATCGTTCAACCCGTCCAGAATTTCATGATAATCGTACCCGTCCAACAAATTCTCGAAATCACCCCTTTTCTAATCAAGCACCGCAAGACTGTCACTGCCCTCCAGATTCGAGTCAAATCCCAATGACTCCGGGAGGCGAGACAAGTCATCCGGGAAATTCGAGACGTATACGTGACCCACCGGAATGGTCACAAGATCCCCGCGAAAACCTTAGAAATCAGAATCTACCCCCAAACTATCCAAGTTATAATAGAGACAATTCCCAGCAATCACAACGTCGTGAAGAACGATATTATCAATCCGAGTTTTCCAATCGACAAAGTAGAGGTCCAGGAAATTCTAATTTTTCGAATGGTCACCATAATTATCCAGAAGATGACGCGCATCAACCCCGTCATGCTCCTCGTCAGCATTCTGAATTCGAAGATTCTAGATATCGCCAGAGTTTCCGAGCACAACCTGACCAAGGTCCTCAATATCCACAGGATACTGAAAATCCATACCGTGAAACCGGTTATCCAAGTAACATGAGGAACAGTGGTCCTCGGACTCGTGATTCCGAAAATCAACGAGGTCCTTTCGAAAATTATTCTGACTATCCCGAAGGTAATCCTTATCCTCCTGGGAATACTGCACCACCACGTAGATCTTTCGATTTTACTAATTATCGAGAAAATCCTCGACCGCAGGCCACCTATCGAAGCATGCCGGAACCCTACTCAAGGAGAAATAATTATAACCCTTTAGCATCATCCTATGAGACCATGCGTAAATGGAATCTTCAGTTCTCGGGAGCTAGGAACGAAGATCCAAATTCGTTCCTCAAACGAATCGAGAACGGGAGGTCAATGATCTACATTAATGATGAGGAGCTGTTAAAGCTGTTACCCTTCTTTTTGAATGGTATAGCAGCACGGTGGTACGAAGTCCACCAACAACAATGGTTTAATTTTGAGGATTTCTCAGTGGCATGTCGAGAAAGATTCTGCGATCCGGACTTCCAGTTCGAACTCGTTCAAGAGATTCACCGCAGAACACAAGGTGAGAATGAACCAGTCGCCGATTACCTTACGTGTATGCTGTCTATGTTAAATAGGGTATCCCCACGCTTATCCGAGAGCGACGAGGTGAGTTTCGCACACAGAAACATGCTCCCCCGTCTCCATCTGACTATCCCTAGAGCCTCAATTAGAAGCTTTAATCAGCTAGAACAGCTAGCTGTCGCGACCGAGAAAGCTTTCCGTGTAGCCAAAACTTTTAGACCTCCACCCAGACCCGATAGATCACTACTACCAGACTTAGCATATCAGGACCCAACGCCCAGGAGTATACCGCGTCGTCGAGAGAATTTGAATTATTTGGAATACGAAATAGGATCCTCTAGTGAAGAATCTGAAGACGAGGCATATTACGCGAAGGAAACCAAGAGAAACGAAACAGTGAATAAGAATAGACCGACGGCCACCCGAGATGTTGACAAGATTAAGGATAACAAGCAAGACCCAAAGAAAAGGGAGAAACAGATACCCTTAGAGAATCCCAGTAGCAATACAGTTACTCGAAAAGAGGAGATAAGCCCCAAAGACAAGAAACGCGAAATTGTCTGCTGGAATTGTGATGCACCAGGACACCGGAGAGGAGATTGTACAGAACCTCCTCAGATCGTCTGTTTTTCTTGTGGTAGCAAAGGAGTGACGAAGCCAAATTGCCAGAGATGTTCGGGAAACGAGGAGCAGAATCGCTAACAAGGGCCGAAGCGGTTCTATCACAGACTGACGGGCCCCAAGATGGCCAAAGCCACGATCTAAATCCTCACTTCTCCCAACCTGAGTCCCAAATTGTTCCTTTAATATCAGAAGTCAAAATAAATCCTATAGGTCACCTCGAATCCCCCATTCCTGAAAATAAAATTCCTAGTCATGAAAGAATCCTTGAAAACATTCCTGAAAATAAAAATCCTAGTTGCGAAGACATTCCTGAAAATAAAAATCCTAATGATGGAGCCATCCCTGAAGATGAAGTTCCTTGTTATCAGTCCATTCTTGAAAATAAAGCTTTCAGCTGCGAAAATCTTCCCAAGTCATTTGTAGATAAAGAAGAAGATATCCAGCCCGCATTAGAGGATACTTCACTTCCCCTTGTAGATAGTTCCCCTACCGAAGGTCATCCAAGAACAGAATTACCGTCAGAAACTGATTCCCTTGCTATTTTTAGACTCTCAGAAATACCGTATCCTCACGAGATCCCAGGGAGTCAACCCCTCTTGTACTCGACTGTCAATATCATGGGAAAGTTAATCAAAGCAATGATAGACCCCGGTGCGACGAGATCTTTCATAGACTCATCAGCACCAAGCTTTGCAAAAGAACTTGGTCTGGAGATTACTAAGCGGAAAGGAGCAGTAAAAGTCGCCAATGGAGAGATAGTGTTGACCTCGGAAGAAATCATCCTCCCAGTAAAAATAAAACACAAAGCCAAAGCTTTCCCGGTGCGAATATTAAATTCTTTGCCAGTCTTTCTAGTATTGGGACTCGATTTTTTAAATTTGTATAATATCGAAATCTATTTCAGAACAAGGTTGTGGGCCTTTAGTGAAAGTCCCAACGTAAGATATCAAATTGAATCGTCAGGAGAGGAAATCGACGAGTGCAACGGAATTCGGGAGCTGACAAATTCACAGACAGATATTTTGAAAGAATTTATAGAAAAGGAGCTTCCGGAGTATCCCGATAAGCCTGGATTGACTGACCTAATCGAGCATCAAATAGAAGTAACCTGTGAAACTCCCATTAAGCAACGACATTACTTAGTTTCCCCTAAAGTAATGGAAGCGATGACGAACGAAGTAGATGAAATGTTACAAGATGATATCATCGAGCCTTCGAACAGTGGATGGTCAAGTCCTGTCGTAATGGTGAAAAAGCCAGACTCTACATACAGATTTTGCCTCGATTTTAGGAAGTTAAATACCGTGACCAAACGCGATGCTTACCCCTTGCCACAAATGGAATCCATTCTTTCGAAATTAAGACAGGCTAAATATATTTCGAAGGTAGATTTACATAAGGGATTTCTTCAAGTACCATTAGCCCCCGGAAGTAGAAAATATACGGCTTTCACCGTGCCTGGAAGAGGACTGTTTCACTTCAAGAGGATGCCCTTTGGCCTTACCAATTCACCGGCCACCTTCCAGCGCATGATGGATAAGATGATCACCGCAGACATGGAGCCATATTGCTTTACCTACCTAGACGATATCATCATCGCCACGCCTACCTTCGAAGAGCACCTAAAATGGTTAAAAAGAATTCTGGATATCATTAAGAAAGCTTGCTTAAAGATTAATATCAAGAAGAGTGAGTTCTGTACTACGCAGGTTCACTACTTGGGATTTGTCGTTAATGAAAAAGGTCTCCAAGTCGATCCCGAGAAGATTTCCCCCATCGTGAGTTACCCCGTCCCTAGAAATTTAAAAGAAATTCGCAGATTTTTGGGTATGTCATCCTGGTATAGGAAGTTCATACCAAACTACGCTAGCCTTGCTTCACCTTTGACCAAACTGCTCAGGAAGAAGCAAAAATGGATCTGGACTGAGGAGCAACAAGTTGCATTTGAAGATATATGTCGTTGTTTGACTGATGCACCCATCCTGTCTTGCCCAGACTTTAATATACCCTTTGAAGTGCAGACGGAAGCCAGCAACACGGGACTCGGAGCTGTGCTAACGCAGACAGTTGAAGGCGTAGAGCATGTGATCGCGTATGTCAGCAGATCGTTGTTGCCAGCGGAACGAAACTACAGCACAACGGAAAAAGAGTGCCTTGCCGTTATCTGGGCTATACAAAAGTATCGAGCATACCTCGAAGGTTACCATTTTACAGTCCTGACCGACCATAGTAGTTTGCGTTGGCTGCATAACCTAAAGAACCCCACTGGAAGGTTAGCAAGATGGTCCCTCGCTCTTTTGGAATATGATTTTGTCATACTACATCGGAAAGGCGCTATGCATCACGTGCCGGATGCGCTGTCCCGAATCTATGAAGATCAAATTTCGGAGTTAGAAAACAGCGAACCAGATGTCCTATGTTCCCTCATCGATAAAGAACCCACGTGGTACACTCGCAGATTTTTAGCCGTGTCCCAGTTTCCAAATAAGTTCCCCGGTTGGAAGATTTCAGACGACAAGCTCTACCGTTATCATCCCAATCCAGTAGTTGCTGATCTCATGGATGACCTAAATGCGTGGAAGTTGGTGCCCTCTGATGACGAACGGCTAGGAGTTTTAAGAGAAGTTCATGACGATCCACAAGCTGGACACCTCGGAGTCGAAAAGACCTACAATAGACTAGCACGCAGCTATTATTGGCCTGGAAGCTATCAAGAAATTGTCGAGTACGTCAGAAGATGTGAGACTTGCCAAACATGCAAGGTCGAGCAAAAACTACCCGCCGGTTTCTTAGGACAGCGAATTGTTGAAGAGCCGTGGACAGTCGTGGCTGCGGATATAATGGGTCCTTTTCCCACCAGTCGATCCGCCTTTCAGTACATTCTGGTTTTCCAAGATGTATTCACGAAATGGATCGAAGTAATTCCCCTACGATCGGCCAACGGTAAGCTAGTTAAGAAAGCTTTTCTGTCCTCTATCATTCACAGATGGGGAGCCCCCAAGGTTTTATTGACGGATAATGGAACTGAATTTGTCAACGGAACGCTAAGATCACTGGCACAGGAATATAACATCTATCATACAACCACGCCACCATACCATCCTCAGGCGAATCCTGTTGAGCGTGTCAACAGGGTTCTTAAGACGATGATCGTGTCCTATATCGATCAAGATCATCGTAAGTGGGACCAGAATCTTGGTGAATTCCAGTTCGCGTACAACACGGCTATCCATTCTTCCCTAAAAATATCCCCGGCGTTCCTCAATAGTGGCAGAGATCCGAAACCCTTAAATTCACTTCGAGACCCCGAGATCGCGAAAGCGGAAATAGAAGCGTCTGAACCGAAATTGTGGAGCGAAAGGATGAAAAAGCTAGAAATACTTCGAGACTGGGTGACCAGAAACATTGATAAAGCTCATCATCAGCAAGCTAAGCACTATAATCTGCGACACCGGCAGTTGGGATTCGATATAGGCGATTTAGTACTAATGCGATGTCGGTCCCTATCCTCCAAAGTAAAGCAAGTTTCCGCCAAGTTATATCCCAAATTTATTGGACCCTTTAAAATTTCTAAAATATTGTCCCCTACTGTATATGAATTAAGTGATTTCTCCCATAATAAAATTGGTAAATATCATATACAGGACTTAAAAGCTTATGTTAATCCCGTTGAAATTTCTTGATTTCAGATACACGATTGGTTACCGTTTAAAAATACTTTCCCCAACGTTTAACGATGGCCACCCTACCCCCTATTGTCGAGATGCCCGAGACAGAAGCAGAGAGACTTCGGACCACGATTAAGAAGCAAGAGAGAATTATAGAGACTCTCACCCGAGAGAAAGAGATGTTGCAGTCAGAGCTGGATGTCTCAAGAGCAGAGTTGCGGATTGAGAGCAAACGAGCCCCGGTGTATGAAAGTACCATTTTGAAATTGCGAACCCAAGCCTTAGAAATGGCCCAGAAGACGGATACCTTAAAAGAAGATTTGCAAGCCGCCCAATCAGCCTGCTCGCTGTCAATGGAAGCCAGGAGTCGTGCTGAGACAGAATTAAGGTTGATAAAAGAGAAATATATCGCTAGCGTCTGGGAAAAGGGAATAGTAGAGCAAAAGTTGAAAAGTTATCGCCTAAGGGAAAGAATAGGAGAGTCTGATGTCGCTAACTACGAAGAAAAGGGGATACAGACAGACCTCTCATTAGCCGAACTGAGAGAGACCCAATCTATAGATTATTCGCTATTGAAGTATGCTCTAGCCACCAGTACCCGCGAGAAATTGTCCAACGAACATACCAGAGTGAGTCGAAATGAGGAACGACCTCTAAGGATATCCGTAGGTCAAAATCCTGGTATCTCAGGATCGTCGACTCAAACTAAGAGGTCGAATTCATTCGAGAATGACAATCCCCTTAGACGTACGAAGGCCACCCACTCCCGCTCCGATAAGACAAGATATAACCACAAATCCCATGAATCTCAGAATCATCGCTCTTCCGCAAAGAGTCCCGTCTGTTCTCCCCAATACGAGAATCACTCTACCGCTCACATTCCATCCTTATTGACGATCCGAATCCCAGTCCCTGATAACTTGGATGCAGATGTACTCTACTGGTTGAGAAGAAAACCCAGGAGAGGTTGTTGGAATTGCGAACATCCCCTCCACGGATTCCGAGAGTGCCCATACCCTGTTACGGAACCATTCTGCGAGGAATGCGGAGAAAAAAATACCACGTCAGATGTTTGCCGAGTGTGTTACATCCAGCATCTCGTCCTAAGTGGAGCAATCGGTCCGTTTCCACTCCGTACTTGAGAAAAACTTATGATCTCGGGCTCATCTACGAAGCCCACACGCTCACTAGAAAGGTTGTAGATTCACCAAGGACATTGAGTTATTTTTCCAATTTTTTTACGTTTATATTTTATTTTATTTTCTTCGTTGGTTACGCTACACCACCCCTTATTTGATTTAGATTAAAACTTTTTGAATCTCGCCAAAGAATAAAAGTTACCGGATGATATCCGTGAAAATATTATATTCGAACAAAGTTCGAACTCTATAGAAGATCTCAGAGTTCTGATGGTTACCTTACTCCTAGTAGATTCGTTTATTTTATTTCCTCATTTAATTTTAATTTATCCCCAAAATGTCGGCTACCAAATTTGTAAATTCCCCTAAGAATACAACTATATTTAAATTCAGAACATCTCATGTAATAAAACAAATTTTGCTTAAATCCTTTGATAATAAATAAAACTTTATTTTGATACCAATAAATGCTGAGTTTCTTTGTCATAACAGACGCCAATTCCAATCAAATTACCCCTTCATGGTTCCCCTTTAATTTACAGTTCAATAATAATATTTTTTTTTGAGAGAAGAAATATTCGAGTTATTGGTCAGAATGTTTAATTTAAGACTATTTCTTGCTAAATTCCTTTTTTTTATAAGTAACGGTCTTGGTTTGCTGGTTCACTCCTGGGAGGGTCATGCTTGCCTACGCAAGAGGCCTGCTTCGGCCTCCGTTAGGGAGGGAGGTGTTGTGACGTGGTAAATTTCGCTCACACGAAATCGTTTTAATCATTTTAAACACACGCGAAGCCCCACCCACGAGCGTCAAAAAAACGAGCAAACCAGAACCGATTTAATATTAACAATAAACTACCGTATATTAATTCCGACTTTATCTTGTTTACACTCTGTCAAAATACCGAGGTATCGTCTGCTGCTGCGTCCCATTTTCACCACGAAGTATCGACATCAAGACACCGAGATCATCAACTCCGTATTCAATCTCGACCGGAATCCTTGTTCTCTCCGCTGCCTGTAGTTGTCGCCACCGCCTGAACGATCAACGTATTGACTATGGATCCAAGAGCCGAATTTGAATAGCCCGCCCCGTGCAGCTCGCCTCGTGCGCTACAGATGTCGCCACTCTGCGGAAAATCAATACATTGACGCTGGATTTTAAGATTCTTCAAATCTACCGCCACAGGAACCCAACCTTAACTGATTTCGAGCAAACGAAATCAAATGTCAATTATTTTAAGAAATCCGCCAAGTTTCTTAAATTTATCGGATGTTTGGCACTCCGATGATTGTACAGATGACGTACACTTGTTAAAATCTTTTAAGAAGACTTTTGATATTAATTTTTGGTCCATCGACACAAAACCCTGATGCTACGGCCCTGCCGTCAGTAGCTTTGTTTCCTGATTTCGGGTGAGGATTTTCCGAGCAGAAATCCTCAACTCCGTGAGAATCCGGTCGGAGTGAGGACGATCCAGGAGGGAAAAATACAAAAGCAACACCGGCATTGTTCCCAAATCCAGAAGAAGGAGGAAGAGTCCAGATACCCTTCGACGGTTCTGCCCTGATGGGAGACACTCCAGTTGACTCCAGTGGTACAAAATAACAGAGGACAGAAAGCGGAAGCACGAGAGACGAAGAGAGATAGAGAATAGCGGAGCACATGTTGAGGACGGAAGTAGATTTTCTTCACTCTCTGTTCAACGATTCGACAGAAAAGACGTACGCTGGTGGGAGCAGCGCATTAATAGAAAATATTATATTGAGAATTGCCAAAGTGGCCAAATTTATTGTCAAAAACGAAAATATATATATAAAATAGATTAATCCAAAGGATTATTACGATGTAAGTAGGCTTCTTTTCATACTAGGTTAGAGTGATTATTTCTCAGGAGTGTTTCGCGATTTTCTTCTTTTCCGTGATAATGTAAAGTGTTAAATTCGAGTCCCTCAAATGTGTAAAATCCACCCTGGCTTTTCTGACCAGTTTCTAACGAATTTTTCGTCATAAAATGTGTTAAATTTCCGTCTATTCAATTCTTTATAATAAAATTTAGAGTCGAGTCGTTGACATTTGTGTGTGAAAATTCACCATGTAGAGAGTCGTCACTCAAGCTAATGCACTTGAATGACTAATCGGTAACCTTTTTCCTTTTATCTTCCCCGTAAAATTTAGAATCTTGTCGTAAATAAATGAAATTACAAATTGTATGCGAATAAAATGGCCGCCAATGACGCCTTAGCTTGCTTGTTTTCCCCCTTTGCTTTTTACCCCGTCTGGTCACCATATTAAAGTTAAATCCGCCATTTTGTATTAGTCGAAAACGAAATATATTCAGATTTCTTATTAAAAGATAAAATAATGTCTGAGTGAGACAGTTAATTGAGAGTTGTAACCGATCCGTCCAAATGTCATGTACGATAAAGTTTTATATTCGGGAAATGTTTTAAATTACAAATTTAATTCTCAAACTAATTTTTTTGGTAATTTTTCGATTTAGAGAGGAAAAGAATTTTCTACGTAAAGATGAAAATTCTCGTGATAGGAATGAGAGGCACTGATGCGTGATTGTAGGTTCTCATTCATGGCGCCGAAAGAAATTATTTGAATGAAGTTATTTTAATTCTTAGTTTTCTATTTCTTTTGTTTTGAGATAAAATAAACCTATGTCGCAATTCTTTTTCTCTCTTTTATTCAAAAATAAAATGAATTATGAACAAACTCCGATTAACTAAAATTCACACCATTGGTTCTGGTTTGCCCTCGAATGTCGATAATAACTTCAGACGAACTATAATTATTTGTAAATCGGTTTATTTATTTTCATTTCATCTGAGATGGGATCGAAATTGATTATCGAGAGAGAATTGACAGTTTTGTGAATATAGTGATTGATTGAATAACTTATATTCGATCCTTAGGGAAATGAAAATTAATTTATGGGATTGTTTAATTTTGGAAACTATGGGATTTAACAGTCAAAAAAATTAGTTCTGAATTTATGAATTCGAATTTTATTTGAAAATGTCAGATTGGAAAATTAAATAATTATTTGCATATTTTTAGAATTGTAATATATTAAGTTATTCAAATCAAATTATCTTATCATTATTTACTGATAATTATTTTTATTTAAAATTTATTGAGTTTACCAATGATTTTTGGATCATTTATCGAAATGTTAATGAAAGTATATCGATATTGTGAGATGTATGGGTCACCTGTCTCTGATTATATTCCCCCCTTATTTTTTTGATTTATTTACAGAAAATTTAGATGTATTATTTCTAGACATGATTATTTTGTTATAATATCGCCTTCCCCTTTTTTTTTTTGTTTATAACTTTATGCGATGGTCACCTTGAATTTGATGCAAACTTGTAAGAGCTTTTCATGAATAATCTTTTATTTTATTATTTATCTGCGAATCCCTAATGACAAATTTTAGGAGTCATAAATAGTGACTACAAGTTAATGTATTGCCTCGATCTTTAAAAATTTATATAATTAGTTGTAAACTGGCGCTTTTAATCCGTCATTTGGAGAATTTGGAATAATAGTTGTAAACTGGCGCTTTTCATCCGCTTTCTTGAGATTTCGGAGTAATGGATGTAAAATTATTATTGTTGAGTGGAAAACTTTCTGCAAAATTAAATAAATTGTTTGTTTAAATTATATCGATGGCTCTGGATTGAATTTTTCTCTTGATTTCTTTTTCGAACCACTCCCTCTCTTCATGTAAAACCTGACTGCCCGGTATTTCTGAGACTTTTCGGAGGAATTGGTCAAACTTTTCGTATCTTATTTTGAGGTTATGAGTATCAGCTGGAGAATCGTGTCAAGATCTGACAATCGAGTTGTCCCACGGTTTAGAGGTTTTGTAAGTTTTATCGTTTATGCGAATTTTTACTATATTTTAATGGTTGTTCGTTACCGCTCCCCTCCCTTTTTCGAATTTAATATTTTTTTTGTATCTTATCGTTTATCTTCTATCGTAGCTTATCGTATCTTATCGTATCCTATCGTATCTTGTCGTATCGTATCATATCGTATCGCTTACGGATCTAATTTGAATGGCTCGGTATTCATTTTTAGATGTCTAATTTTTGAGTTTCCGTCATTTTGTTTTCAAGATGACTGTATATGTCTGAGAGAATAACTGACTTTTATCATATCGTATCGCTTGCGGATCTAATTTGAATGGCTCGGTATTCATTTTAGATGCCTAATTTTTGAGTTCCCGGATCTTTGTTTTCAAGAAGACTGTATATGTCTGAGAGAATAACTGACTTTTTCCGTTTCCGCGTTCTGAGTAAAATTAGAGTATTACGATTTAACTTTATCTAATTTTCCCCTTTCTTCGATTTCTTTTTTTTGCTTTTGATTTTGTTTAACGAACTGGCGCCCGACACCCCTTTTGGAGTTACCTCCCCTTTTTGTTGCGAAAGACCAATTTGCTCCGAGGGTCCGGAAATTATTTTTGTAAAGTAGATAACGGCGTTTAAATTACCTAGTATGGTTTTCAGTAAGTATGTCTAAGTTTAATTCCGTATTTTGAGGTTAAGTATTGAGAAATTATAGTATGTTTAAATATCTTATTCTTGGGAAAAATCTACTTCAATTACAAAGAATATATCTAAAAAATGACGAAAATAATTGACAGTTGAAAACAAGATTCGGAAAATGGTTACTTAATTACATAATTGAAAAAAAAAATAGTTTAACAAATTAAACAATAAATATTAAATTTAAACAAAATAGTTGAAAAATGGTAGGAATAACTGTTGGAAATTGAACAACTGAATTGAAAATCGAAAAAAATAATTGAAATTAAAGAAAGCAATAAAAAAAGAGGAAAAAGTTTGAAAATTTAAGAATTTAATTAAAATTTGATAAAATAATTGATAATTAAAAAAACTTACAAAACAACAAAAATACTTGACAATTGAAAAAAAAATTTTTAAAAAAATGACTAGATTAATAAAAAACCGAACAAAATAATTTAATAAATCTAAGGATAATTATAAAATTTTAAGATAATAATTGAAAATTAAGGAAAATAATTAATACCTGAAGGAAATAGTTGAAAAATGACGAAAATAATTGAAAAATTGAAAAAAATCGAAAAATTATTAGTTGGCAACTGAAAAAGAAATTGTAAAAATTAATCAAGAAATTTTAAATTTAAAGAAAAAAATTGCAAATTAAACAAAGAAAAAGATAGGAATAATTGTTGGAAATAATTGCACATTTAAACGCTGGATTAAAATTAAAAAAAAATTTAAATTAAAAAAAATAATTGAAAATTGAAGAAAGCAATTAAAAATTGAAGAATGGAATTGAAATTTGAAGAAAATAACTGAGAATTGAAGAGTGAAAAAAATAATTGAAAAAATATTTAAAGGGAATTTTAAGAAAATAATCGATAATTAAAAGAAAAATTACAATATATGACGAAAATAATTAACTATTGAAAAAAATTAATAATTAATAATATTAATAATATTAATAATTGAAAAAAAATCGAAATTTTATTTAAAACTAAAGAAACTTAATGTCAATAAAAAAAAAATCGGGCAAGTTCGAGTTACACTCGCACTAAAATCGAGGGTTCCGTACACAAAACAAAATAATTTTTAATATATTTGATACTATTAAATATATAAATATATTCTACATATTATATATAATATAATATATAAAATATAATATATAATGAATTTTTTATACAAAATGGACCACCCCCCCCCCCCCTATCTTCCAAAATATTTTACTTAGAGAGTTCAAATTTTGTGCAGGAATGTATTTTCAGGTGTAAATTACATAAAAATTATAGAGAACGTGATGGTGATTGCGCTGTCAACGAAAAATCCAGAGATTTTAGCAAATATCCATAAAAAATACTCAAAAATCATTTTATTTCCTTAACAACGCTATGATCAACTTCTACAATCATGTTCTCTACCATTTTTCTGTAATCTACACGTGAAAATACATTTGTGTACCAAATTTGAACTCTCTAAGTCAAACTGTTTAGAAGTTATGGGAGGGGGGATACGGTCATTTTTTAGCATTTTTTTTACATCGTTGGTTTTTGGTTAAAAACACTATGATAACGATCTGCAACAAAGTTCTCTACAGTTTTTCTGTAATCTATATGTCAAACTACATATGTATACCAAATTTCAGCACTCTAAGTACAATAGTTTGGCAGATATGGAGGTGTCATTGTACACTTTTAGTGCATTTTTGCTAAAAAAAATGACTGTATCCCCCCCCCCCCCCTTATCTTCCAAACTATTTGACTTATGATGCTGAAATTTGGTACACGTATGTAGATTTACGTGTAGATTACAGGAAAATTATAGAGAAAGTGATGATTATAGTGCTGTCAAAGTTATAACACTAAACTATGGCCCATATGTTAAAACAATACTCAAAAATATTGTTATTTCCTTGACAACGCTATGTTCAACACATACAATCATGTTCTTTATAATTTTCCTGTAATCTATACGTGAAAATACATTTGTGTACCAAATTTGAACTCTCTAAGTCAAACTGTTTAGAAGTTATGGGAGGGGGGATACGGTCATTTTTTAGCATTTTTTTTACATCGTTGGTTTTTGGTTAAAAACACTATGATAACGATCTGCAACAAAGTTCTCTACAGTTTTTCTGTAATCTATATGTCAAACTACATATGTATACCAAATTTCAGCACTCTAAGTACAATAGTTTGGCAGATATGGAGGTGGCATTGTACACTTTTAATGCATTTTTGCTAAAAAAAATGACCCTATCCCCCCCCCCCCTTATCTTCCAAACTATTTGACTTAGGATTCTGAAATTTGGTACACGTATGTAGATTTACGTGTAGATTACAGGAAAATTATAGAGAAAGTGATGATTATAGTGCTGTCAAAGTTATAACACTAAACTATGGCCCATATGTTAAAAAAATACTCAAAAATATTGTTATTTCCTTGACAACGCTATGTTCAACACATACAATCATGTTCTTTATAATTTTCCTGTAATCTATACGTGAAAATACATTTGTGTACCAAATTTGAACTCTCTAAGTCAAACTGTTTAGAAGTTATGGGAGGGGGGATACGGTCATTTTTTAGCATTTTTTTTACATCGTTGGTTTTTGGTTAAAAACACTATGATAACGATCTGCAACAAAGTTCTTTACAGTTTTTCTGTAATCTATATGTCAAACTACATATGTATACCAAATTTCAGCACTCTAAGTACAATAGTTTGGCAGATATGGAGGTGGCATTGTACACTTTTAATGCATTTTTGCTAAAAAAAATGACTGTATCCCCCCCCCCCTTATCTTCCAAACTATTTGACTTATGATGCTGAAATTTGGTACACGTATGTAGATTTACGTGTAGATTACAGGAAAATTATAGAGAAAGTGATGATTATAGTGCTGTCAAAGTTATAACACTAAACTATGGCCCATATGTTAAAAAAATACTCAAAAATATTGTTATTTCCTTGACAACGCTATGTTCAACACATACAATCATGTTCTCTATAATTTTCCTGTAATCTATACGTGAAAATACATTTGTGTACCAAATTTGAACTCTCTAAGTCAAACTGTTTAGAAGTTATGGGAGGGGGGATACGGTCATTTTTTAGCATTTTTTTTACATCGTTGGTTTTTGGTTAAAAACACTATGATAACGATCTGCAACAAAGTTCTCTACAGTTTTTCTGTAATCTATATGTCAAACTACATATGTATACCAAATTTCAGCACTCTAAGTACAATAGTTTGGCAGATATGGAGGTGGCATTGTACACTTTTAGTGCATTTTTGCTAAAAAAATGACCGTATCCCCCCCCCCCCCCCCTTATCTTCCAAACTATTTGACTTAGGATGCTGAAATTTAGTACACGTATGTAGATTTACGTGTAGATTACAGGAAAATTATAGAGAAAGTGATGATTATAGTGCTGTCAAAGTTATAACACTAAACTATGGCCCATATGTTAAAAAAATACTCAAAAATATTGTTATTTCCTTGACAACGCTATGTTCAACACATACAATCATGTTCTCTATAATTTTCCTGTAATCTATACGTGAAAATACATTTGTGTACCAAATTTGAATTCTTTAAGTCTAATAGTTTAGAAGTTCAGGGGGGGGGGATACGACCATTTTTTAGCATTTTTTAAAAAAAATCGTTTTTTTTTTTGCTGAAAAACGCTATGATAACAGCCTGCAACAAGGTTTTCTATAGTTTTTCTGTAATCTACACGTCAAACTACATATGTGTACCAAATTTCAGCACTCTAAGTACAATAATTTGGCAGATAAAGGGCAGGAATGGTACAAATTAAACGCATTTTTTCGAAAAAATGACCGTATTCCCCTCTTATCTGCCAAAATATTTGACTTAGAGAGTTTAAATTTGGTACAAAAATGTAGTATCATATGTAGATTACAGAAAAATTATAGAGATTGTTGTGGTGATAGCGCTGTCAAAGAAATGGCAAAAGTTATCAGCCAAAAAATATCAAAATTTCTGAAATATCTTGTTATTTTCTTAACAACGCTATGATCAACCCCTAGAATCATGTTCTCTATAATTTTCCTTTCATCTACACGTGAAAATACATATGTGGGCCAAATTTGAACTTTCTAAGTCAAATAGTTTGGTGGCTAGGGGGGGGGGGGGGGGATACGATTTTCGACAAAGTCTTTCCAATAGGGTTCCGTGCGTACACTTGTGGTGTACGGAACCCTAAAAAATAATAAAAAAAGGCGATAATTTTGTAGTATTGAAGAAAATAATTAAAAATTAAAAAGTAGGATTTAAACTTGAAAAAAATAACTGAGAATGGAAGAGTGAAAAAAATAATTGAAAAAATATTCAAAAGAAATTTTAAGAAAATAATCGATAATTAAAAGAAAAATTACAATATATGACGGAAATAATTAAAAACGAAAATAATTAACTATTAAAAAAAATTATAATTAATAATTGAAAAAAAATAAAAAAATTGGGCAAGTACGAGTTACACCCGTACCAAAATCTAGGGTTCCGTACATTTACGAAACAAAGATGTACCTTATTAACAAACAGAGAGCTCTAATTTGGTACACATAAGTATTTTTACGTGTAGATTACAGGAAGATTATAGGGAACATTATCTGGATTGACAGTCAAAACGTTGTCAAAAAAAGAAAAACTGCAAATTTTCGAAAAAAAAAGTTTTTTCCTCATAACTTTGAAATTATTTGAGCTAGAGGGCTAAAATTTGATACATTTGTATATTTTTATGTACAGATTATGAAAATTAATTAGAACGTACAAATTATAAAAATACTTCTACCTTCAAGTACATGAAACTTTAGCTTAAGGGTACAGGTTTGTATTTCATATAAATAACATAAAAATTAAGAATTTTTTTTAGGGGGAGGCCCTAAAATTTTTATAGGGTTTCAGGGCTTATAACAGCCTTGATTATAGGTCCTGTGGCAGCCTTGATCAAGCCTTGTATAAGATTAAAAATTTTTTTTGTTTTTTTCATAATTTTTCAATTATTTTGAAAAAAAAAGTGATAACAATTTTCAATTGCGTTTTATATCGTTTTTTTACATTCTGAGTATACAAATAAAAATTTTATTGGTTTGAGGGGTACTGTAGGACAATTAGGGTGAGCTCTAGCATAGGGGTCTAAACCTCTTTTTGGTGATTTTTTGAATTTTTTTTTTGTGACCTCATGATATTCAATTTTATTTCCAAACATAATTTTTCCATAATCTGCATGCAGAAATACACGAGTGTACCAAATTTTAGCCCTCTAGCTCAAATAATGGCAAAGTTAGAGAAAAAAAACTTTTTTTTCCAAAATTTGCAGTTTTTCCTTGACAACGCTATGGCCATCAATCCAGATCATGTTCTCTATATTTTTCGTGTAATCTACACGTGAAAATATATATGTGTACCAAATTTTAGACCTCTAGGTCAAATAGTTTAGAAGTTAAGGGGGGTGGGGAATGGTCCATTTTAATGCATTTTTGCTAAAAAAAGTTGTTATTTCCTTGACAACGCTTTGAACATCACCTTGAATCATGTTCTCTATATTTTTCGTGCAATCTACACGTGAAAATACATAAGTGGACCAAATTTCAGCCCTCTAGGTCAAATAGTTTAGAAGTTAAGGGGGGGGGGTTTAACTGATGAAAATTATGGAAAAAATTGTAGAAAATAAATGGAAACTGAAGAAAATCTATTGTAATTTCAAGTAAATAATTGATAATTGAGAACATGCGAAAATAATTAAATATTGAATAAAATAATTGAAAAACTAAGAATGTAATTGAAAATTAAAGAAAAGAATTAAGAATTGATGGAAAATATTTAAAAATTGAGAAAATTGCAAAATTCAGAATTCAATTGAAATTTAAAAAAAAAGTTGATAATTGAAAAAATTTACAAAATGACGAAAATAATTGTCTGTTGATATCAAAATTAAAAAATAGGCTAAATTAATACGCAACCGAAAAACATAATTTGAAAAATCAAAGAATAATTATAAAATTATAAGATAATAATTGAAAATTGCGGAATATAATTAATTATTGAAGGGAATAGTTGAAAAATGACGAGAATAATTGAAAAATTGAAGAAAATATGTGAAAAATGACGAAAATAATTGTCAATTGAAAACAAAATTTGAAAAATGACTAGATGAAAACCAATTTAAAGAAAATATTAAAACATTTATTTTTATACTAATGTAAAAGGCTTTCTTAATCCTGTAAAACTACTTAAATAAAAAAAAATAAACGAACTTATTGCTTACTGAAAAAGTAGGAAAATTTATTTATTATCATTATTACAATCGAAACAATTATAGGAATAATTGTTGGGAATAATTGCACATTGAACAACTGAATTAAAAAGCAAAAATAATAATTAAAATTGAAAAAAATAATTGAAAATTGAAGAATGGAATTGAAAATCGAGGAAAATAGTTGTGAATTGAAAAATTTATTAAAAATTAAAGAAATAAATTAAAGATTAAAGAATAAAATTAAAATTTTATGAAAATTGTTGATTATTGAAAGAAAAATTATAAAATAATGAATAAAGCAGTTAGATATTCAAAAAAATAATTTAGAAATGATTGATTAAAATTTAGATAATTTATTATTGATTAAAGCCTGTACCAATAAAAATGTGAATGAGTTGTTATTTGCATTAAAGAAAGTTTTGGTTTGAAAATGCAGTAATTTATTGATATAAGGATAAAGTAAAGATTAGTTTGATTAAAATAAGTATAAATTAAAACTTTTATTCGTCAATGGAAATTGAAATTTAATTGAAACTTCAATAAATTAAAATTTAAAAATATCGATGCTTAACTATTAATTTAGATTTCCATTAGTAAATAATTATTTCGAAATTTTAAAGATCTTAGTTTCAAATAATCTAAATATTAATCAATTAAAACTTCTTCGTATGAACATTTTATATTAATTTTGTATTCATAGAATAAAGTTTTAATTCACTAAAATATTAGTGTATTGAAATATCAGTTCAATATTTTAGAGTAAACTATACTTTTTATTAATCTGATTTTCTGTAAATGCAGTTAAATTGATTCTCATTAAAATAGACTCTGATTTTAATTAATATCTTTTATCTTATTTTAAATTAAGAATTAAGGAAGTTTAATAATAATTTTCTCATAGAATAAAAAAAGATGCATTTTGAGATCTAAAATACAATATTTATTTAACGAAATTTAATTTAGAAGTTTTTTTAATAAAAAGTAACACTGGAAGTTTTGAAACAAAAAAATTTGTAATCATTAAGAAGTGAAAAAATTATTGTAGAAAGGTGTTTAAGACACTTATAAAAGATTTAAAAATAGTGCTTGTGTTATTTTCAATGATTTAATAAATAATTGATTATATTCCCTTATTTATATATATTTTACTACTTATTATTCTACTTTTATTATAAAAGGCAATTAATAATTAGGTATGGGATACATGAAACAAAAACTCATCTGATTTAAAATTAATTTCCCTGACAAAAGTATCGGATTGGATTTTAATCAGTTTTTATCCGAATCGAGAAATGGATATAACTTGACGAAAATTCTTTCCGAATCATTCCGAACTATACCGATGCATTCCGAAGCTAATTTTTAATCCGTTTGAATCCTGTTATTTCAATCCAAATCAATCCGTTTCAAATTCGAATAAACTCGATAAGAATTGGAATGGATTGATTCGGAATAAAATAGCAGAATTAACTCGGATTAAAATTTAGCTTCGAAATGAAACGGAAAGAATTTTTCGTCAAGTTACATCTATTTTTAGATTCGGATAAAATCGTCAGGGTTAAAAATATACATTTTTTCAAACGTAACTGATTTAAAACAGAAAAGTATCCAAGTGCCAAATTTCAGGTGTGGACAGAATGAAAGAATAGATGAAAGAATAAATGAATATTGCGGATTATTATTTATTATTATAGATTAAGCGTCATAAAAACGAGGAATCTTCTAACCGATTAATTATAATTGTTTTTTAGTTAACCTAAATAAATTTTAGTAGGGTCTTGGAAGGGACACAATTAAGAGATGAGGTGTCTATAACATTAATAATGTTACAGGTTCATATTAACTTTGAAACTTTTATATTTGCCTTATTCTTTTTTTTTTAGTCAATAACTATTTCTATAACTTTTCATATTAAAAGAAAAAAATTGCAATATTCCCGATATTAAGTATTCTTGCGAATTATGCATTAATGAATTATTATCGACGTCGACGCAGCTTTAAAGTTTTCGTAGCAAGACAGAATTTTCTCTCGTCATAAATTCATACCATGCACCCCATTTCCGCGGCGGACCGTGACTACTAAAAATTTGTTATAGAAGTCTTATTTTGTGCTTCAGTTGGTGGTGCGATATTGTGGAACAGAGCGGGGTAAAGCAAGATGTGGGTGCTGGAAAGTTTATGAGTTTATGAGAACATCCAAGAGACTGAGAGAAAATAAGAGGGGCACTGTTTACAACTCGTAACGTTCGTGATTCTTCTACAAATTACTAAAACACGAGGCCACAATTTACAGTTCATATTCTTGGGATTGTTTTCAACAATTGCTCGGATTTTTATCTTTAGGTGTATTTTCTGATAACGAAATCTTAAAACGACATAAGAAGCTAGGATATTTTAGAACAGGGTACTTTTATAATATTTCTTTTCTCTCAAGAAACAGTTTCTAAGTTCTTGTTTTGAGTAATTATTATTTGTTTACAGTACTAATAATTGTTTATAATATAGTATATAAAATGCTGTTATTTATATAGCAAACATGTTCTAAATAATATTATTTTTTTTTTAAATAGAAATTGAAAATAATCTAACAATGTCGTGAAAATCAGTCGAGTTTGGTTTAATAGAAGTTTTTTCGCCATGCGGGCATGTATGCCACAACAAAAATTCAAACTACTCGCTGCATTGTGATCAAAATATTAAAAGAACTTTTTCCATGAAAAATTGGGATATTGGATTTGTGGGTTTCAGAACTCTGTTATAGAATGTGCAGAACAATTTAGTTTTAAAAAGTTCTTTATAGAATATTCTGTGGTCTCAAAGATTGAAAATATTTTATATCTAAAAATGCTTAGCGATTTTTAATTCCAAAACAATCAAAAGATTATAAAAAATTTCAGAGAATTTGATCTTATTATCATTATTTAACCCTTTGCGGCACACATTTTTTGAAAACAAAGAAAATAATTTTCTTGATACAAATAGTGACTTTTTGATTGAAGGAACTAAAATTCATCAAAATTAGAAAATGCGAAAACTTCGACCTTTATGAATTCTCGTAAATTAAAAATGATATTTTTCTTTAAAACCAGAGTTTGGAATAGTAAATTTACTGTAAAATATAAAAAATAATTTATTATTTTAATTGGATAAGGCGTACTGAAGATATCTGCAAAAATCTTAAAAATGAAGGTGGTAATCTGGGTTACCACTATGCCGCAAAGGGTTAAAATCTTAAATAGAGTAATACCGAAATAAAAAATCTGGAATAATATATATATTATTTCAAAATAAAAAATGTTCTTAAAATCGTGATTTAATTATTAAACGGCAAACTATTAATTTCTATTTATAGTGAAATTTAAGAGCAAGTTAGATATTGAAGGATTGTACGATATGTTACGAAGGTATGTGTAGTATCTGAGAAGAAGCTCAGAAACAGCTTGTTAGTGTCATTTTGGGAAATAGACGGGTTCCATTCGGACTGTCCGAAACATTTTGCAATTAGTTCTGCAGTATAACGACATCAATTTCTCCTGAAAGTTACAAGACGTGGGCAGTTTCAGTCTTCGGAAGACGCTAACTATTCTCCTGTCCGGTCCACTTGCTCAATCAATTAATAGCGTCACCATTGGTCACCGAGCGAATCAATAGAAACCGTTTATTTGGTGACCAATAACAATCTCAGTGCATTTACATCAGTAATAATTATTATTTTAAAAGAATTTATCACTCGGTGAAGTTATTAATTCATAGAAATTTATCAATCACTCCGAGTCAATAAAACACACATATATGTTTTTTACGTTTCGGCAGCTATGCTGTCCTCATCAACTTGTCTATAATATTTATATTTAAAATTTATTGACTTCATAATGATTGTACTATGTATATTTTTTTTAACAAATCTTTTAATGGTAATTTCACTCTTATAAACTAATTTTTTAATCTTAAAAATTCTTCGTATTTTTTGTATACTTTGTTTATAATTTTATTAATAAAAAAATTTTTTAGTTTCTGATGAGGACTAGTGTTGGATGTCGATCGAGTCGATCGATAAATTGACGAGCACGATAAAAGTGATCGTTTTAAAAAAATGAATATCGATCGGTTCGTCTCGTATAAGCGAGAATGTGGCTAAACAATCCCGTGAAGAAATTTCCCTATCTAGAACTAGTCTAGACCGGTGACGGTGCACCCTACCGGGGCCTCGTGGGGACCTCATGGGGCCCTGGTTGGGAAAGCGTGAATTCTCTAGATAGGGAATTCTTGTCAGGCCCTAGTCGGGACCGAGACAAAATTTCTACACGGGATTCGATCGATCGATTTTGTTAATAATATTAATAAGTTTACGAATGTAACTATTTTAACTGTTTTAAAGTTTAATGTATTATTGTAAATTAAAATTTTACTTTGGTTCTACAGGTTTAAGTGAATTGCAATGAATTTAAATATGTATGTCAAATTTGTATTTATAAAGAAAATTAAAATTGTTCCATTTATAAATCAGCTATGAAATTGTATTGATAATTGGAAAGCGAATGTAAAAATTTAACTATCAAACAGTTATATTATATGCAATATTTTATATTCTTCTGATTATCAAGTTTATATTCACAATAAAGATATAAATCTTAATTTTTATGTAAGCAAAGAAGTTTTTAAAAAATATCTAAAATATTTTGAGATTTGTAATATTGATTTACAGTGATCCATTAAAAAATTTTATTTAGAAATTGAATTTTAAAAAATGTTTGTTATTACTAAATATTTTAATGTTTCTATACAATAAATAATTAAATTAAAATAAAAAAAAATTATGTAATAAATTAATATTAATTATTTTTCTCTACGAAACTTTAGTTAAAGAATATTTATTATTTCTATGAGTAAGTCAATAAATTAGAAACAATTTATTACAACTTTTTATAAATCTCAGCATTATACCTATAAAAATATTATTAATTTTCCAAAGAATTTTTCAAACTTAAAAACTTTTGTAAATTGTTAATATTATTGTACAGGCAAGTTTGTAGTCCAATTGTATAAAAAATTTATTAATATTAGTTTAGAAAAAGTTGAGATAAATTGACGAATTTTTGCACAAGACATATATAAATTAAGATAAGGACACATCATATATATATGTATATATATTTGTTTATTTTAGTAAAATATTTGTTTGGAATATTGGCTAATCCTTTACAACATATAACGTTTATTGATTTATGAAGCTAAACATTATAAAATTCTTAGAAGTATGAATTAATGGAGACATTTTTTAAATTAAAATTGTACAAAATTATTTATCTAACAATGATTGGATTTTAACTGCTAGTGAACACGTAACCCAGGAATTGAGGCACATAAGATATTTAACTGATTCATTATTCAATTTCTTTCGATGTTTCCTGATTGTTAAAGATCCACGCGAAAAAAGTCTTTCAGCTGGGACTGAAGTGGCTTGGATGCTAAACAAGTCACGAGCCATCAAAGATAATTTCGGGTATAATTTTGCGTTCTGTTTCCACCACTCTAAGATATTTACGTCTGCTACAGTCGGTTGCGATAAATAAAAATCAATCTCTTTACGCCATTCTTGAGAATCTTTGCTGATTTTCTTCGCTTTTGTAGTCTTTTGGAAAAAACCACGTAAATTGAGACTTTCCTCTTCGTCAGAATCCTCTGATGTTGTCAAATTTTGAATATTTTTATCATTGTGAGAAGGTTCCTAATAAATAATATATGTGTATTAAAATCGCCACATCTACTAGGGTTTCCTTAGAATATATTTCTCATTGCAAATTTAGTGAATTCAACCATCTGTCCAGATGCAAAAAATCCGCAAAGCGTTTTAAAACAATTTAGAATTGAATCCGGAGGAAAATTTTTTTAATTTTAATAGATACTGAAACATTACTATCAAATTTTAATCTGAGACTCCAAAGGGGTCTCCCCATTATTTTCGAACTCTTTAAAAAGGTTTTAGCATATTTAAAGCTTATTAAAAATCTCAAGAAGGAAATTCACATGGAAATCCACATGGAAATCTACACGGAATCCGAGTATATTGTTTCAAATCTTCACAGGAATTTCTGACTGGAAATCTGGAAGGATTACAAAAATTAAAAACTTTGCTAAATTAATCAAATGACATTTATCAAACACATTTTTAGCATTTAAATATCACTTTACGGTTTATAAATAAGTAACACATTTATTAACTTTTTTAAAGTTCAGTTTCTTTAAAGGCATATGATTGTATGAGGTCTCTGGGATAGTAAAAATTTGTCCGTGCACTTTTCTATAAAATACTAAATATTATATTACAAGACTTGGTAAAAAATTATAAAAAAATATCATTAGGAAGGTCTGTCTGATCAACGTTTGATTTGATTTTTGTTTAAAATAAAGTTGTAAAAACAATTTGAAATTTCGGGAAATTTAAAAAAATATAATAATATTTTAGGTAATTTTACCAAGTTTCATGATAAAATATTCAGTATTTCATGAAGAAGTTTACGGAAAATTTTTGCGTAAACCAGTGACGTCACTATCCATCACAAGCCCTTAACTTCATTATTTTAGAAAAATGTACAACTGGATTCTTTAAAACTTGTTGAAATCAAATCTATTAGAGTGCAAAGCACTTTCTAGTTTGAGGCTATGTTTCTGGAGAGAACCTTTTAAAAACTGTTTTAGGAAGTTTTTACGATTAAACTATATTAGAAATTTCTTGAATATAATCTCTAATATCTTATTTATTTCTAAGATTATGTTTAATTAAATTTTTATAGGCGAGAAAAACTACGGTTCTTATTTAAGTTACTGATAACAGATACTGTGTGAATCGAGCCTTCCGTTTGTCAACGTCTTTTTTAGGAAGTTTGTATTCAAACCTATGTCCAAGACGTACATAATAATTTCTAAATTAAAAATTAAATATTGTAAAATATTCATTATTAAACAAATAAATTGAGAGAAGGTTAATTAAAATAGTTCTAGTAGTTTCCTTGTAAAAAATTCCTGAAAAAGACGCCAAAAACTCAACTTTAACACAGACGGATCTCTTTACTCCAAAAAAATTCTAGTTTTATCGATACTTTTTCGGAATAAATGTTTATCTTCGATTTTTTTAACGTAAAAAGAAAAAAAACAATTAAAAAATTAATGTTTAATTATATTTGAGAATTTAAATATACCTTGGGTGTGTAGTAGATGGTTTTAAACATATTCTCAAATTTTTTCAAGGAATTGGTGGCCATCTCCTTCCCCCAAGACGTCTGATAAAACCTTTCAACTTTATGCCTCGGATCTAAAATAAGAATGGCACAATAGACCCAATTACTTCTTTTATAGTGCTTCATTAATTTGTCAAAACAGGTTTCTAATCCATGTAAAATATTGAAGTCAACGATATTCATTTGAGATACAGATTTCTCTCTCAAACTATGGATGTGTTTAGAAATCATGTCTAAAAGCAAATTGAATCCAATCACAACCAAAGATAATGTGACATATTTTTCTCCAGTTAACACATCAGTTAACTCTTTGAAACATTTCAAAATTTTGAAAATTCTGGTCAATAATAACCATTCTTGATCTGTAATTAAATATTTCTGCAATTCTTTATTTAAGCCGCATAAGTAAACTAAAGATCGTTGCATTTTAATTGCAGTTTGAATCATCGCGTAGGTGGAATTCCACCTAGTAGAAACATCGATATTTGGTATCTGCATTTTTTCTTCGGTCATGTTGCAGCAATTTTGCAACTTACTTCTCCATTGCTCCGAACGTTTAAGAATTTTAAAAAGATTCCTTAATTTAACAAGCGGAAAATTTTCATCCACAGGCAAATCATCATCAGCAGAATCTAAACTTTCAGTGCTCTCAACATTTTCACAATTTTCATCATCTTTTTCATTTTCGTCTTCCTCTTCATTGCCGTCATCCTCTTCATTGTCGTCATCTTCGATGTTTCCGTCACACTCATCTTCATTCTCTACGCAAGCAGATTTATCGAGTTTCAATTCGCTGAGTAAGTCCTGAACTCCTAAATTTAAAATATGAGCATAACACTGAAAGTGTTGGTCTACATTGTCGAATTCCATACATTTTGCTAATTCAGTCATAAATGTAGTGTTAGCTGCAGTGTTATCCAGAGTGACACCTTGAATTTTGTTTTCTAAATCAAAACTATGAAGAGCATTGTAAAATGTTTCTGCAATCTCTTTCCCTGTGTGTTTGCCGTTGGAAGGAATAAAAAAGAGAGTCAGAGCGTGCATTTGCCAGTTTTCGTCTATAAAATGACCAGTTACTCCGAAATATGAACGATTAGAAATAGATGTCCAACCATCCAGGGTAAATGAAATTTTTGAACTATTACTTTTCAGAATTTTAAAAACAATTGCCTCAATTTCAAAATACCGTTTCATGATTAAAGATCGAAGTTCTTTTCGCAGAGGAAGATTTGCTTTCGGATTCAAATAATGAAACATTTCCTGAGTAGGTCCATCATCAAAGAATGAAAATGGCAAGTATTTCATCGCAATCCAATCAACTAATTTTGTATTAAAAATCTCTTGCTGAAAAACCTGTAGTAAATACGGAAAGCGTTAAAAGATTTCTTGAACCGACCGCTGAGAAAAATAAAATTCAGAGTCATTTGCATTTATTCGAAGTTTTAATAGATATGTTTACAGAATTGTTATTTGGTAATAATTTTATTTATTAGAAATTAAAATTATCAAAATTCTTTTTAATCAGAAATTTACTAAATCAAAAATTTTATTTCTCTAAAATTGCATTTATCAATATTCTCACTTGACGAAAATCTCTTTTGTCAAAAATTTTATTTATAAGGAATTTCATTCATTTAAGAATTATAAGACTCCTTTGTACGGGATGTATATTCCCTTGAACAAATTAAATAAATAAAAAAATCAAAAAAAATATTCCGCATAAACGAAATTTCTAATCAACTGAGTTTTGTTTATATTAGACTACTGATAACTGGATAAATTTTTGTTTAATTATATTTTTGTCAATAAAGATTTTTGATAAATGCAAACTGTGCATTAATGAGATTTTTTATTTCAGATGAAGGGCCGTCCATAAATGACGTAAGGTGTTTTGGGTAGGGGGGTAGATAAAAAAAATTTCTATGCTAACTTACATAGGTGGGTACCTGGTTAAATAAATTTCTTACGTAAGATATATTTTTTATTTTTACTTAAGAAATTTTGGAAATTTTCACGGTATGTAAAAAACACCAAAGATTTATTTATTAAAACATTTTTTAAAATTAATTTCATTATACAGACATCACAGTACCCTTTATCTTCAAAAAAGGTGAGAAGGTAAATTTTTTCCCTGGAAAAGGTGACAAAAAGGTGACAAAAAATAAAAGAAAAAAATATTTAAAAAATATAAGAAAATAATTAACAATTACAGAAAATAATAAAAAATTAAAGAAATAAATTAAAATTTAAAAAAATAATGAATAATTAAACAAATTTACAAACTGAAGAAAATAATTGACAATTAAAAACAAAATTCAAAAAATGAGTTGATTAATACATAGCCAAACAAAAAAATTTAAGAATAATAATAAAATTTTAAGAAAATTAAATATTTGCAGGAAATTATTGAAAATTGCCGAAAATAATTACTAATTAAATGAAATAATAGAAAAATGACAAAAATAATAAAAAAATTGAAGAGAATATTAAAAAAATGACGAAAATAATTGACAATTGAAAACGAAATTAAAAAATGTCAAAATTAATAGACATCGGAAAAAAATAATTTTAAAAATTGAACAAGAATGATTAAATTTAAAGAAAATAATTGCAAATTGAAAAATTAAAAAAATGATAGGAATAATTTTTGGAAATAATTGCACATTTAACAACTAGATTGAAAATATAAATAAATAATTACAACTGAGCAAAATAATTGTAAGTTGAAAATTGAAGAAAAATATTAAAAATTGAAGAATGGAATTGAAATTTAAAGAATATAATTGAGAATTGAAAAAAGTAATTTAAAAAAGCTGAGAATTATTGATTACATTTGAAAATATTTAAAAACTGAAAAATGGAATTGAAATTTAGAAAAAATTTAAAATTATAGAAACTCATTAATAATAAAAAAATAATTAAAAAGGAAATAAAATTTGAAGAAAATAATTGAGAATTGAAAAAATATTAAAACATTGAATCTGAAATTTATGAACATACTTCGGAATAATTTCAAAAAAATTATATATTTTTTCCCCAAAGAAGTGAAAAAGGTGTTAAATCATCAAAATAGGTAAAAAGGGTAAAAAGGTGACTGTCTGTTATGCCTGGATTAATTAAACAATTTTTTGCAATGTTGAGAATAAATTCTCGTAAAAAAATACATATGCAAAAAATGACGTAAGATGGGGGGGGGGGGTTAGATCAAAAACTTATGGAGCCTTACAGTGGTGGGAGTGTGGGTCAAAATCTAAGAAAAATGCCTTACGTAATTTATGTACGGCCCCTTATTTAGTAAAACTGAGATTTCTGATAATTATAAACTTTAACAAATTAAATTTCTGTAAAATAACATTTCTGACAATTAAAATTTCTAATAATTCTCCTCAATGTTTGTTCAAAATTAGATGGGTTGCACTTTAATATTTTTTTATTAAGATTTTGCTGAAAATGTATTAAAAACTAAAATAATAAAATTTTTTAGCCAAAAAATAAAATAAATTACTTCTTTCTTCAAATTTGAAGATACATCTTTATTTGTATATGTTTTTGAAAATATTTTTGGATGATAGTCCCGTAAATGCCGCTTTACTCCAGTAGTATTACTGTCCTTCATCCGAATAATTATTTCCTTTTCAGGTCCACACAATTTACATTTTCCTACTTTAGAATTATTTTCAAAAGAATACTCAAATGATTCTTCTAAAGCTAACCCGCCGTGTTTTCTTCTTTTTGATTTAAATCGACCACTACCTTGCGCACTATACATTATAAAATATAAATATTAAAGTAATTATTTAAACAACAAGTTAACCAATAAATTGTAAATTCTTATTTTTTAAACTGCTTCTAAATATATAATATTATCAATTAATTTTGAAAAACCTTGTTTCGCTATTTTCTTCAAGAACTTCCTCATTACAATGATTTCTCTTCTCCATTTTCCATCTAATTTTTATACGTAAACTACACGATATTATTCAGAAATTTATCTGTATTTATACCGTTGACGTTTTGAAAAGCTCGATCGAATCGATCGTCGTTTTCGAACGATATAAGACGATCAAAAACAAAAGAATCGTGCTTCTCGTTAATAAACAATTTCTCGTTAAACGAACTTTGTCGATCGATAACGAGCATTTTTCGGCTCGACATCCAACACTATTGTTTTTGGAAATATATTAATGATAATCGAAAAGATAACCGTATTCCTAATAGCATGTCTCTTGACAATATTACTTTTGATAATTCTCAGAGCACTCTCTAAAACTGAATCAGTGAAATTTTCACTGATTTAAAATCAGTGAACAACTTTTCGTTGCTGAATCAGTGAAATTCACTGAAGATCAGTCATTTTCACTGATTCAGCAAAGAGAAGTTGTTCACTGATTCCAAATCAGTGAAAATTTCACTGATTCAGTTTTAGAGAGCATAGCTGATGCCTTTGCGAGATTTTTTCTTTCGGTATATACTGGCAGCAATAATAATAATTTAAATGATTGTTCAGTGATTCCTGATAATGTTGACCTACAGAGTGTACATATTACTAGGCAGGATATTATGAGCAAGATTAAAAATTTAGATGTCAATAAGGGGTCTGGACATGATCGAATTTCCCCACTCTTTGTTAAATCGTGCTTCTCTTCGTTAATAGAACCTCTCTACATATTATTTAATAAATCTATTGCTGAATCAGTTTTTCCATCTTATTGGAAAAAGGGTATTGTGGTGCCTGTGTTTAAAAGTGGCAATAAAAATAATATAAAAAACTATCAGCTAATTACGCTATTAAGCTCCATACCTAAAATTTTCGAATCTATCTTTACTGATTACTTGTATCAAGCAGTACAAGGATCTGTTATGGATGAGCAGCATGGTTTTGTGCGTGGAAGGTCTGTTGTTACCAATTTAAGTATTTTTTCTAATGAAATTTACACTACCCTTGAAGCTGAATCTCAAATGAACGCCGTGTATGCTGATTTTGCAAAGGCATTTGATAAAGTCAACCATACCTTACTAGTAAAAAAATTAAGCTTAATGGGTATATCTTATATATATATCTTATATATATATATATATATATCCGTATATCTTGAGTAGTTTCAAATTGTATGCTCCTTACAAAAAACTCAGGGATACACCACAAAGATTACCGAGATTCTATGTCGAGGTGACTGATAAAGACTACGCATCTAATTCTATTATTCGGCGTTTAAGAAGGGAGGCAAATTTATACTGTGAGAGTGTAAACTTCTTTGAACCTAATGTTGATAAATTTATTATTGCGTTGAAAGACTGTCTCTATTAAAATGATATAGCTGCAGCCATCAAAATTAGTTATTATATTATTGTTTTAGTACCTAGCTGTGATCTAGGTTTAGATTTAAGTTAATACTTTTGTATGAAAGGGCGTTGCCCGTTTAATAATAATAAATAAAAATAATTAAAAATTGACGAAAGTATTCAAAATTAAAAAAAATAATTGAAAAATGATTAAAACATTCAAAAGTGGATACAATATAACTTAGATTTGAGATAATAAAAAAAATTAGGAAATTCCTTCAAAAATAATTAATATATCTAATTGGAAGGTGGACAAAATAATTGCAGAAAAATAAAAGAAAATGAAAATTGAACTAAATAATTGAAAAAGGATTTAAATAATTGAAAATTTAGGAATTTAATTGAGGAATAAAGTTTGAGAATAATTCAAAATTGATGAAAATGACTAAAATTTGGAAAATATATTTTTAGTTTGTTAAAAATAATTGAAAAAATTACAACATATATTTGTAATAAAAGAAAATAATTGCAAAATGATGGAAATAATTGTAAATTGAAAAAAATAACTAGAATATAATATAAATAATAAAAAAAATTAAAAAAATAATTGAAAATGAGAAATAGTGATTGAAAATTAATTGATAAATAAATTTAATATAAAAATAATTGATAGAAATAATTGTAAATTGAAGAGAATAATACAAATTTTTGAAAAATATTTAAAAGAATTTTAGAATTTTTTAATAAAAATTTAATTATTCCACCCCTTGAGAATATTAAATTTAAAAATATTTAAAAATTTATTCAATTTCCAACAATTCTTTTCTACTATGATTTCAATTATTGGCTACAATTTTCATCTATTTTTATCATTTTTTAAAAATTTTCTTCAATTTCTAATGGTTTTCATGATTTTTTATTATTTCCCCTAAATTTAAAAATTTTAAATTTCCTTAAGTTTCAATTATTTTCTTTAATTTTTTCAATTAAAACTTTTTTATTTTTAATTATTTCTTCAATATCAAATTAGTTTTATTATTTTATTAATTAATTTTTAATTTCTTTCGTCATTTTTCAATTATTTTTGCAAAATATAATTTTTTGTTTTTTTAAATCTCAATCTTTTTCTTCAAATTATAAATTCATTTATCAACATTCTTATTAAGAAATTTATTTTTTTTCAAAGTTCGACTTTTTTTTATTTTTAATTTTTTTTTGCAAACGTACCAGACACAAGTCGCTGCCCCTGATTGTGTAGTTACAAATCTGAAATATGAATAAACATACTTATAATAAATATAAATAAAAATACTTTCTCAATACTTTCAGCACTACTTTATTCGTATAATGGATGTTTATTTCATTTTCCTCGAATAAGACGAATGACCCTTTTCACTCCTTTCTTGAGTTCCGTCACGTCGAGCAATTTTTTCAGAAATATCCATTTCGAGTTCACAACCCTGGAAAATGTGGCAGAGAATAATTTTACGGACGAGCAGACTCGCGATTTATTTCTATAATCAGAAAGACCTTTGGGAAACTTCTACTTCTAATTTTCATCAAATAGTCAAGTTTGCACAATTCAATTTTCCTTTATTTACACAGCAAATGATAATAATCTATCCACAAAATTCAGCGAGTGACTTATTTTATACAACAAAGTACCTTTCACAGACTAATATTATAAAAATTGTGATAAAATTTTTACACAATTTTCCTAAAAGGGTGTAAAGTTATCCATCACGACTGTTTCTTTTTCGTTTTGTTTGTCAAAAGGAGAGTTGAAAGATTACTTTACACAAAAAACAATGGATACTGAAAACAAAAAAAACTAAAAAAATGTCTACTATATTATTTAATTGCTTTTCTTTAAAATGAGAATAAAATTTCATTAAAGTAGATTTGCAAATGAATAATCCGGGATAATTGTTGGTTATGCTTGTTTTTTGTTAGTGATAATGTAAATTAATATACAAAAGCGATACTTCAGCAAAGTCTATTTCTCATTGTAATTTCACTACCATCTGTTTTCATTTTCCTGATATCTCTTCTGTGAAATATCATTCTACCTAGACAAGATATGGTATTTCAAAAGCTTTTGGTTTATAACGAGTTTAGATGATAAATAAAGGACAAGAATGGCAAAGCACATGCATAGGTAGTTCATTAAACATTCATAGCCTTTAGTGTTTTCGAGATATTGTGCCGTCTGAGGTTCACCAACTTCATTTCATTTCGTTTCACGCGGCAGTACAGTTTTCTCTTAAAGTTTTCGGAAAACTCGCGAGACTTTTTCTTACCGTTCACTAACTTTTATTCGCTCGTAAAGAATATTTTTATTATTCGCTACCTCGTTTTCAGACTTTCAGTGAAATAGCAAAATGTGTAAACAGGCACGTTTCTTTTTCGAATATGCAAAAAAAAAGAAAGCTCTACTGGAATAATGATTTTCATTTCTGAGTTGTGTTGTAATAAAATATTTTAGTGTTTCCGAACGACAATGAAATATTAACAGAAGCGACATCCAGTTGCTTTTAAAGTTAATGAATAATTGAATAAATGAAAATAAATAATAGAATTACAAATAAGAAAGGAAGAAGCAGAGACAAGGCAAATAATGTGATAATAATGAAATAACGGTATAAAAGATATAATAAATGGTTAATGTACAATTTATATTTGAGAAATCAATAGTTTAAATTCAAATGATTTGCACGATTAAAAAGTTTCAATCGGATTGTTCAGGTACCTTTTATCATAGTCACTTTGTAATTGCCCATTATTAAACTTGTTTCAGTTTTTCAAGTCTTAAAGAACAAGAAAAAGGACTTTTGAACTCGTCCAATTATGCTTGGACATTTCTAATTTGAAATACTTTTAATGGAATTTATACTTGGATAAGCATGCAATTAAAGAACTTTGAAAGATTGAAGTTCCGCTTTGAAATAGTTTAAGCATCTATAAAAATTGCTTCTTAATCAAAAATAAAGCAAGCGATCTAAAGTCATCCATAATATTTATGCTCTGCTTTCAAAACGAAAGCCAATATTTTTTTCTAGAAACTGTTGCATCTTGAAACAAAAAATAAAATGAAAAAAGAAAGAAAAACAAAAGAAATTTGTTTTTGGGTTAATTTGTTAAGAAAAGAAATCTAAATACTATCTTTTATAAATTCAAATAGAATATTTTCAAAAATGTTATCCATAGGGATTTAGGGCCAATTTATAACAAGGCAAGTTTTAATTTTTTCAAATTTAAAATAGTTCCAAACTTAAAACAGTTTGAACGAAATGTTGACTCAGATTTATTGTAATTTGGATTAATTCAAATCTTTATTTATTAAAGTCTTAAGATTTATATTTAATTTTTTTTAAATACCTAATTATTTTAATCTCCTATTTTTATACAAACTAACAGATAGAAACTTAATTTTATTTATACGATTTTAAATTAATTTAAACTTTAATTAGTACAGGAATTACAAAGTTACTCATATTTTAATATTAATAACTTCATAAACCTGCAAGAAATAAATAAATTCTTCAAAAATAAAAAAGTTTAAAAAATCAATGAAAGTAAAAGAAAGAAAATTAAGATATATGGTAATAATGCGTTATGAAATTGCTTTTTTAAAATCAAAATACTACGCAATAAACAGTAAAAGTTTATAAAACAAAAAATTGAAATTACAAAAGAGGGGAAAAAATGACTTTCAAAAAGTTAAAATATATGCGGACAAACAATTAAACAATTTTAAGAACAAAGGCAATATTTCTAAGAAATAAAAAATTCTGATCAAATGAGAAAATTTATTACAAGATCAAATTTTCGAAAAATAAAATAAAAAAAGAAAGATCTTTAAAAATTATAAAAATTAATAAGTTATGACAAATGACAAAAGCCAAATAAATATTTTAAAAATCATAAAATTGAAAAAAATTATATTTTCCAACTTCCAAATTATAATAATAAATATAATTAATCACTGGAAAAGTAAATAAATTTTTCTAAATATAGTTAAAATAAAACTGTATAAAATTAACTAAAGTAATTTTTGTAAAAAGAATAAAATTTTAAAAAAAATCTAAAAAATATAAAAGTATTATTAAACGCATGAAAAAGAAAAAGTTTTAAAAAGAAATTAAAGTTATCTAAGTGATTTTCTAAAAATACAGAAAAGCAATATAAACCATAACCTACCAAAAATAATTGTTTAAAAAAAAATTGCAAGAAAAGCAATTAAATATTTCAAGAAACTGATATAAATTAGTGTGTAAATAAGCTTACAATTTTTTCTATAATTTTCAACCGTTTTCAATTTACAATTATTCTCCTTAAATTTTATAATTATTCTTTAACTTCTTTAATTATTTTGTTCTCCTGTAGCTTATTCTCGACAGTTTTCGAATTTCTTTTTCAATTGTCAATTATTTTGCGCATTTTTTAATTATTTTCTTTTATATTAAATTATTCTCGTCATTTTGTAATTTTCTTTAAATTATGAATTATTTTCTAAAGTCAATTCCATTTTACAATTTTCAATTAAGTTTATTGAATATTCCAAAAAACTTGACTTTTTTTAAGTATAAACCATTATTTTAAATTACAATTTATTTCTTCAATTTTTGATTATTTTCTTCAAATTTCAATCACATTTTTCAATTTTCAATTATTTTTTCGAATCTCAATATGCTTTTTTAATTTTAAGTACAATTGTTCAATTATTCTCTTCAGTTCTTAATTATGATTTAAAAATTTCATTTTCATTCTTCAATTTTAAGTTTTTTCCTCAATTTGAATTATTTTGTTTGATTTAATTTTTTTTACTTCAGTTGTTTAATTAAATTGTTGTTTAATTTAATTTTTCAATTTTAAATTATTTTTAAAATTAAATATTTATAGTTTGATTTTTTAAATTATTTTTTCCAGTTGTGTATTAATCTAGCCATTTTTCGAATTTTGTTTTCAATTGTCAATTATTTTCATCATTTTTTAGAATGTATCTTCAATTTTGCTATTATTCTTGTTATTTTTTAATTATTTTTTTCTATTCAATAATAATTTTTTTAATTTTGAGTTATTTCTCACAATATTTAAAATTTGTATTTATTCTCTTAAAATTTTAGAATTATTTTTCAACGTTTTCATTAATTTTTTTCAGTTGTGCATTATTTTAGCCTTTCTTTAAATTTTTTTTTCAATTGTCAATTATTTTGCGCATTTTTTAATTATTTTCTTTTATATTACATTATTCTCGTCATTTTGTAATTTTCTTTAAATTATGAATTATTTTCTAAAGTCAATTCCATTCTACAATTTTCAATTAAGTTTATTGAATATTCCAAAAAACTTGACTTTTTTCAAGTATAAACCATTATTTTAAATTACAATTTATTTCTTCAATTTTTGATTATTTACTTCAAATTTCAATCACATTTTTCAATTTTCAATTATTTTTTCGAATCTCAATATGCTTCTTTAATTTTAAGTACAATTGTTCAATTATTCTCTTCAGTTCTTAATTATGTTTTAAAAATTTCATTTTCATTCTTGAATTTCAAATTTTTTCCTCAATTTCAATTATTTTGTTTGATTCAATTTTTTTTACTTCAGTTGTTTAATTAACAATTATTTTTAACAATTATTTCTATAATTTTCTTAATTTTTCAAATTTCAATTATTTTTAAAATTAAATATTTATAGTTTGATTTTTTAAATTATTTTTTCTAGTTGTGTATTATTCTAGCCATTTTTCGAATTTTGTTTTCAATTGTCAATTATTTTCGTCATTTTTCAGAAATTATCTTCAATTTTGCTATTATTCTTGTTATTTTTTAATTATTTTTTTTTCATTTAACAATTATTTTCTTTAATTTTTAGTTATTTCTTACAGTATTTAAAGATATTATTTATTCTCTTAAAATTTAGAATTATTTTTCAACGTTTTCAATTATTTTTTCCAGTTGTGCATTATTCTAGTCATTTTTTTTCAATTGTCAATTACTTTGCGCATTTTTCAATTATTTTCTTTTATATTAAATTATTCTCGTCATTTTGTAATTTTCTTTAAATTATGAATTATTTTCAAAAGTCAATTCCATTCTACAATTTTCAATTAAGTTTATTGAATATTCCAAAAAACTTGACTTTTTCAATTATAAACCATTATTTGAAATTACAATTTATTTCTTTAATTTTTGGTTATTTTCGTCAAATTTCAATCACATTTTTCAATTTTCAATTATTTTTTCGAATATCAATATGCTTTTTTAATTTCAATTACAATTGTTCAATTATTCTCTTTAGTTCTTGATTATATTTTAAAAATTGCATTCTCATTCTTCAATTCCAAATTTTTTCCTCAATTTCTATTATTTTGTTTGATTTAATTTTTTTTCAATCCAGTTGTCCAATTAGCAATTATTTCCAACAATTATTTCTATAATTTTCTTAACTTTTTAATTTTCAATTATTTTTAAATTAAATATTAATAGTATTTATTCTTTAAATTATTTTTTCCAGTCGTGTTTTTTTTCGAATTTTGTTTATTTTTTATTTATTTATTAATTATTTTCTTTAATTTTTAGTTATTTCTTACAATATTTAAATTTTTTTTTATTCTCTTAAAATTTAGAATTATTTTTCAACGTTTTTAATTATTTTTTTTAGTTGTGCATTATTCTAGTCATTTTTTGATATTTTTTTGCAATTGTCAATTATTTTCTTTTATATTTTTTAAAATCTTCGCCTTTTGACAATTATTTTTGTCCATTATCAATAAGTTTTTAAAATTTTTATTTTCTTTAATTCTCAATTTTTTCTTCAAATTTCAATTCCAATTTTTAGTTTTCAATTGTTTTCTTCTATATTCAATAACTTTCGACTTTTTTCAAATACTTTTTGCTTCCTCATAGAGGAAGCTTTGTGATCGTTAAGATTTTCGATTTTCCAAAAATAGTATAAATCGACTCAGTTTCATCTAAAAAGCGTAAATTTTCATTCCTAAGCAAATGTCCAGATGTATGTGTGTGTGTGTGTGTGTGTACGTGTGTGTGTATAGCGTTTTTTGTCGCCAGGATATTTCGAGAACGCTTTAACGGATTTGAATAAAATTTGGATGACTTTTTAAGCTCGTGAATATCTAAATTTGGACACAGGGATTTTTGAAAATACCCAATCAAATTTTGTTGAGCACCTTTTTTCATCGAAAAAAATCGTTTTTTGCCAAAATTTTTTTCCAAGCTAAAAATACAACTTAATGAATAAAAAAATCATATTCCTTATCTCAAAACGAATCGATTGACCTATATAACTTTTATTATTGATCAAAAATTCGTGAATTAATTGATGTTTTTTCATTTTTTTGCACTTAAAATTCCTTTTTTTACAGAATTTCTCAAATTAAATTTTATATTATTAATATATTGCTTTTTCTATAAGAAAGCAAATTTAATTGCTAACTTTGAAACGAAATATCCACGAAATGGACATAATTTCCACCTAGTAAAATAATGATAATAATAATAATAATAATAATATTACTAATAATATTAACCCTCAACTGCTAGACTATTGGGATTTAACGTAACTGCTAGATTGGGTCTACGGAACCCGAGTGATTTTTAAACGCTGATTGCTCAGAGCCTAATGAACATACCGGGACGCCTTTTTTTTAAAACTTATTGCCAGAACCTGTAGAAAAAGAATATCTAGCTTAAATTAATGTGTCTTTATTTTTTTTTTAAATATTTCAAGAAATGTAAAGATACTTTTTTAAAAAGTCGTTTTCTTCAAATAGCTATAGTAACACCAAAAATAGACATTAAATAAAATTTCTAAGTGGATTTTTAAAGCTTTAAACATGTACCTTAAGTCTGTTTAAGCCATTTTTTGATTGGCTGAAAAAAACATATTTTTTGGGAGAAATGAAAATCATCAAATTTGGTTCATTAAGTGGAGTCACCTGATAAATTTCAACTTATCGAAATATATGTTACTTATCGGTGCCAATTTTTTTTCTGGGACTATTTTGGATGTAAAAGAATGCCATATTATCAAAATTAAAAAAAAAAAAATTTAAAAAAAAAAATTTTAAAAAAATTTCTTTTTTATCACACTTACATCAAAAGTTAGATTTTACGGCTTGTTTGGAAACCTTTAAGAGCTTATTTCACGGCCTAGGCCGTAAAGTAAATGAACTCGCAATCTGATTGGCTGATGCTGGTCAGCTGACATTTACTTTATGGTACAGCTGCCCAAACTGGCCCAAACGTCACGGCTGTTCATGGGTTTCGCCGCCCTCCGGGGGCATTTCTAAGTCTGTCGACCTACTCCCACCTAGAAATGCCCGCTGAGGCCGTTTTTTACGATAATCACCTCTCCCTAGGTTCGAATTCTCAGTTTTTTGTGTGATAAAAATGTTATATGACACTTGGACCCTTTCGGCACTTAAGTTCTTGTGTATCGTACAACTCGCCACAGCCACATCAGAGCCTCGGCTACTTTTCGGTGGAGCCTCGGCTTCATATCTTCACTTCACCTCGGCTTCGCCTCGGCTACGTTCAATGAAGCCTCGTCACCACCTCTACTTCGCCTCGGCTGCGATTGGACTTAGGCTCGTATTACGATACTTACTCGTACTATAAAGTGCCATTTCAGGTCCTTGTGTCATAAATAACTATTTGTTGAATTTTTTTTTTTTTTTTGTAAAAATCTATCTCCTCCTACAATTTTTCATATTTTTAATGCTAATTTTTTTATATGCCTTTTTTAAGATTTCAAACAAAATATCGTATGGGTTTTAACATTTTTTAATTTTTTCAAAAAATTTTGGGCCCGTATCATTTTGACACAAATTTTTTCGGGCAACTTGTTATATTGTACTCCTGAAGATGAATGTTATATTTTACTCCTACTAAAATCAAAGATTTTTAAGTTTTAATTATTCAATAATTGAATTTATTGGATTAATTAAGTCTTTTAATATTAATTTAATGTATTAAAATCAATTATTTAATAAATAAGACTTAAAAATCTTTGATTTCAGCTGGAGTAAAATATAACATTTATCTTCAGGAGTACAATATAACAAGTTGCCCGAAAAAATTTGTGTCAAAATGATACGGGCCCAAAATTTTTTATTCAAAAAATTTTTTTTTTTTTTAATTTTGATAATATGTCATTCTTTTACATCCAAAAGAATTCCAGAAAAAAAATTTGCACTGATAAGTAACATATTTCGATGGATTGAAATTTCTCAGGTGACTCCCCTTAAATAAGGAGAAACCACATTATTAAGAATACAATATTTCATTGTTTCTAAAACATACAATTTAGGGATTTTTGAAATTAACTAATCAAATTGTTTTAGTATCTTTTTAATCAAAATAATTCATGTCTTTTTAATTTTTGTTTTTATTAACTTAAAATATTTAAAATATTATTAAATTATTGCTTCCTCTATGAGGAAGCAAATTGTTTTGCTTCCTTGGAAGCGAAGTGTCCATGAAATGGACAGAATTCACACCTAGTTTTAATTTTTAATTATATTCTTTAAATTTGAATTTAAATTTTCAATTCTTAATTATTTTATTTAATTTTAATTAATTTTGTCGATTTTTAATCCATTCATTCAATGCGCAATTATTTATAACAATTATTCCTATAATTTTCTTCATATTTCAATTTTTAATTATTTTCTTTAAATTTAAAGTTTTTGTTACATTTTATCAATTTTTTTTTTGGAATCCATTAATCTAGTCATTTTGGAGATATTTTCTTCAATTTTTTCATTATTCTCATTTTTCAGTTATTTCTTTTAATTATTAACTATTTTGGGCCCGTATCATTTTGACACAAATTTTTTCGGGCAACTTGTTATATTGTACTCCTAAAGATAAATGTTATATTTTACTCCTACTAAAATCAAAGACTTTTAAGTTTTAATTATTCAATAATTGAACTTATTGGATTAATTAAGTCTTTTAATATTAATTTAATGTATTAAAATCAATTATTTAATAAATAAGACTTAAAAATCTTTGATTTTAGAAGGAGTAAAATATAACATTCATCATCAGGAGTACAATATAACAAGTTGCCCGAAAAAATTTGTGTCAAAATGATACGGACCCACTATTTTTGGGTCCGTATCATTTTTACACAAATTTTTTTGGGCAACTTGTTATATTGTACTCCTAATGATGAATGTTATATTTTACTCCTTCTGAAATCAAAGATATTAAGCCTGATTGATTAAATAATTGATTTTAATACATTAAATTAATATTAAAAGACTTATTTAATCCAGTAAGTTCAATTATTGAATAATTAAAACTTAAAAATCTTTGATTTTAGTAGGAGTAAAATATAACATTCATCTTCAGGAGTACAATATAACAAGTTGCCCGAAAAAATTTGTGTCAAAATGATACGGGCCCCTATTTTTCGCAATTTGAATTTATTTCCTACGATTATTTTTATAATTTTCTTTATTTTTCAATTGTAATATATTTTTTAAATTTAATATTTATAGTTTGTTTTTTTAAATTATTTTTTCCAGTTGTGTATAAATCTAGCCATTTTTCGAATTTCGTTTTCAATTGTGAATTATTTTCGTCATTTTTCAGATATTATCTTCAATTTTGCTATTATTCTTGTTATTTTTCAATTATTTTCTTTAGTTTCTAGTTATTTCTTCCAATATTTAAAATTTTAATTTATTCTTTTAAAATTTTAGAATTATTTTTCAACGTTTTCAATTATTTTTTTCAATTGTGCATTATTCTAGTCATTTTTTGATTTTTTTTAATTGTCAATTATTTTCTTTAATATTTTAAAATCCTCGCCTTTCGACAATTTAAAGTTTTTTTAAAATTTTAAATTTTAAATTATTTTATTCAATTTTAATTATTTTTGTCGATTTTAATCCATTTGTTCAATACGCAATTATTTCCAACAATTATTCCTATAATTTTCTTCTCTTTTCAATTTTTAATTATTTTTTTTAAATTTAAAGTTTTTGTTATATTTTATCAATTGTTTTTCAGTAGTCTATTAATTTAGTCATTTTGTAGGTATTCTCTTTAAGTTTTTAATTGTTCTCATTTTTGAATTATTTCTTTTTCTTTCATCTATTAACTATTTTTTGCAATTTGAAATTATTTCCTTTAATTTTTTTAATTTGCAATTAGTCTCTTAAAGTTTTATAATGATTCTTTGAGTTCTTTATTTTTTTTTTTTATTAATCTAGCCATTTTTCAAATTTTGTTTTCAATTGTGAATTATTTTCACGTTTTGTAATTTATCTCCATTTTTGTCAATTTTTTTTTAATTTCAGTTGAATTTTTAAATTATGAATTTATTTCTTCAAGTTTTTATCATTTTCTCCAAATTTTTATTATTTTCTAAAGTTTTCAATTATTTTCTTTAATTTTAATTTTTTTTTTGTTTTGATTTTCAATCCAGTTGTTCAATTTGCAATTGATTTCAGCATTTATTCCTGTAATTTTTTTAATTTTTCAATTTTTTAATTTAAATTAAATGTATATTGTGTAATTTTTTAGAATTATTTTTAACAATTGTGTATTTATCTAGCCATTTTTCGAATTTTGTTTTTAATTGTCAATTATTTTCGTCATTTTTCATAAATATTCTTTTCCATTTTGTAATTATTCTCGTAATTTTCATTATTTGCATTTTCAAAAATTTATAGTTTTAAATGACGAACAGCAATGTAAAGTTTCTCATTAATGTTGCTGTTAATTAATATTATACTATATACACGTAATTATTGCAACTTTGATTAATTGAAACTTATTAGTTTGAAAAAATTAAAGTTAATTGACGTTTGGGATTTATAAAAATAATAATGGCTTGGAATTAATTAAGTTTAACATAGTTTTCGACTTTCTTTCTATCAAAAATTTTTTTAAATTAAATTCTGATCATTTTAAATTCAATTTTTCATATTATTATTAAAGAATACAAGATTCTTGTCAATTTGAAAGTTTTTTTTCACGATACATTGAATTCTGGCACCGGGCCCTTTTGGGTTCTGGGCCCTGAAGCACGTGCTTCAAGGTAGATTCGCCCCTGAAAAAATTCTGTCAATGATATACACTGAGAAAAAATTTTGGTAAAAATTTCTGTGCTGTTCACTATAAAATCGTCATAATTGACAGTCTCCTAAATTTTACCGTGCTGTCTTACAATTTTTACCGGATTTCCCACAATTTTTACTAGAAAATCGGATAAAAATTGTAAGACAGCATGGTAAAATTTCGGAGACTGTCAATTATGACGATTTTATAGTGAACAACACAGGAATTTTTACCAAAATTTTTTCTCAGTATAGTAATTGAATTATTTGTCTCGAATAATTCAGTTATTTTGACCCAAGCACGGATGAAAGCGTCTACAAGATGACATATTGTTTTATTTGTCAGAATTGTCTGTGAACGTAATTTACGATTGTTTAGGAGAATGAAGCGTTAGAGTGGCTTCAAGGGATGCAAGAGATCATTTGAAATGGTGATTGTAATTGGTAGTTGCTCTTTGATTAAAGTGCAACTGGCGAACTGCTCAACGAGCGAGTTCATTAGGGGTGCCAAGTCAGTGTCGTTAGATCGCAGCCAAATCTTCTCGTGTAAGTTCGTGCAGATTCTCTAACACATTTCACCGGATCTGTGATATCGATTACATACCATTGGCGGCAACTGAAAATATATCTCTCTCTTTTACAGTCTCTGGTATTTCCCGGTAAAAAAGTAATTAAATGTCCAGTTGGAATGAATTCTTTCGACTGGAACAATTAGTTAGCTCATGTATAAAAGGACGAGTGTGACTGACAAGACAAATTCAGAAACAGAAAACAAGAATTCCCTGGTCACAACTGACAGAATAGATATGTTATCCTCCAAGGACAGACACAAGTAAATCGAAAAAACTAATTGACAAAGTCGATAGATTTTTATAATGAGTCAAATTTTCTGAACTGGGCCACCTAAAACTGACTTTTCAAATTTGCTTTACTTCTATACATAATTTATTACAGCCAGGTGGTACAAAAACATTCCTGGAAAGCTTTTTTAAAAATTTTAATTTTTCAATTAGTTATAAACAATTAAAGTTTAAAGCACCTTTTTACGAAATTGTCAATTGCTCAGCTGTTTTTTGATAAAATTGAATAATATTTGGTAGAGACATAAAAAAATAGTGCCTATTAATCACGATCAGAATTTTAAAAATTCGTAATTATTTATGCAAAATAAATTGTTAATTAATTAAACAATTGCAATTTTTTACAACTTCTGGGGCAGGTATGAACAAAATTCAAAAACAGCAGAAATCTGTGTTTTCTGCACTTTCATTAAAAAAAAAAAAAAATTTTAGTACCTTTGAAAATTGAGCAAATGGCGTAATTTTAAAGAGCGGCGTCCAAGCATTCGAACTGCCGCGGCCGCTGCGCTCCTTATTTTACTTTTTGAAAAATAGTTGTTTTCATTTATTTATTAAATGTTAAACACCCCTTATTTTACTTTTTGAAAAATAGTTGTTTTTATTTATTTATTAAATGTTAAACATGAAAAAAAATGTTTTCTTATTAAAACCAGTTTAATTTTTTATTAAACGCATAATTTATATTAACAAGAGCAACATTTTTTGAAGTAATTATTTTAGAACAATTTCTTATAATAAGCTAATTGTTTAAAAAATGTTTGTATAAGTTATAAACTAGACAATTTTATGAACAATGCATTTTCTTCATATCGTTATAAAGAAGTTAATAACATTATTTCTACATTTTTCTCATGATTAACGGGATGATAAGTTATTTTTAATTTAATTAATTTTTAGGTTTATTATTGTTGAAACAAACATTAATTAAAAAACTACTTTTACTTTTTTTTATTTAATTGACAAATTTCTTGTTTACTTTTGAAGTCGTTTTAGTATTTATTTCTTTCGATACTAAATTAATTTCATAATTTTTTGTAAAATTTAAGAACTATTCTTTATTTTCATTTTTATTATCAATTTTATAAAGAATTTTTATATTTTATTTATCTTTTTGTTTTATATGTTTTGAATAATTAATATACATGCTCTCTAAATCTGAATTAGTTAAAAATAACTAATTTGAAAGAAAAAACTCAGTCACTAATTCAAATAATTATATTTCTACTAATCATTTAGTAAAGAATAACTAATTATTAGTCAAATTCATTTTTAGGTTTTGTCAAAATACTATTGTTTTAGTAAAATTCTGTTTACTAATTCAATTAGTCGTATTTTAACTATTTATTAGTTAGGTTTTTACTAACAATTAGTCATTTTTTTACTAATAATTAGTTATTTTTAACTAATTTAGATTTAGAGAGTGTAATGAAATTACACTTTTATTATATAAATTATAATAGCTTTTAATTTTGTTTTTATTTTAGCCCTATTATTCGAATGTAATTGTTATTTAATTTAAGCATAAAAGTCTAATTCCAAATGTTTAAACATGTTTGACGATAGCTTTAAATAAAAAAAATCATTTTATTTTATAACTCAAATGTCTTCATTAATGTAAAACCGTCGTTTTCTTTTTTAAAAATTGTTTGTAATTTTGATAGGTAAATATCAAATTAATCAATACAGGAAATTTGTTAATTAACGTTTGTTTAAACAATAAGAAACCTGAAATTATCTGCAGCAATAATATTGTACATTGTGCACAAAATTTCATTAATTTTGAAAATAGGAACCGGAAAAAAATTGTTTATAAAATTTGTTTATAAATTAACAAAATAATTAATTTATAATAGTTTTTCGTAAATTTAACCACTAATTAGTTACAAATATTAAAGAACAGATGGATTTAATTTGCTAAATATTAAGAAAACCAACGAAGAAAACATATTTCGTCTACAGTCTAGTTTATAACATATACAAACATTTTTTAAATAATTAGCTTATTATAAGAAGTTGTTCTAAAATAATTACTTCAAAAAATGTTGCTCTTGTTAATATAAATTATGCGTTTAATAAAAAATTAAACTGGTTTTAATAAGAAAACATTTTTTTTCATGTTTAACATTTAATAAATAAATGAAAACAACTATTTTTCAAAAAGTAAAATAAGGGGTGTTATGCAGAATTTTGTTACCTTTAATGTAAAAAAAAATACATCTAAATTGGGTAATATTTCTGGGCGCTATGTTAATTTTTCCACGGACGCTTTTTTTGCCCCACTGTGGCGGCAGCGCCAGCGCAGCGGCCGCGGCAGTTCGAATGCTTGGACGCCGCTCTTTAAAATTATGCCATTTGCTCAATTTTCAAAGGTACTAAAATTTTTTTTTTTTTTAATGAAAGTGCAGAAAACACAGATTTCTGCTGTTTTTGAATTTTGTTCATACCTGCCCCAGAAGTTGTAAAAAATTGCAATTGTTTAATTAATTAACAATTTATTTTGCATAAATAATTACGAATTTTTAAAATTCTGATCGTGATTAATAGAGGCACTATTTTTTTATGTCTCTACCAAATATTATTCAATTTTATCAAAAAACAGCTGAGCAATTGACAATTTCGTAAAAAGGTGCTTTAAACTTTAATTGTTTATAACTAATTGAAAAATTAAAATTTTTAAAAAAGCTTTCCAGGAATGTTTTTGTACCATCTGGCTGTAATAAATTATGTATAGAAGTAAAGCAAATTTGAAAAGTCAGTTTTAGGTGGCCCAGTTCAGAAAATTTGACTCAATCGGAGACAATAAAAGAAAAAAAGTCAATTATAGTTATAAAACATTTATTTTCAGGGTAAAAATTTACAAATTAATTAAAAAGCACTTTCAGGCAAGTTTTTAATAATAAAAAGTACGGCTTAAAAATCATTTTATTCGTTTTGAAAAGTCCGACAATATTTAAACTTTCACATCATGGACATTTGTATAGCAATTGTTTGTAGAGATGGAATATTTTTAATTTCGCAAATGAGAAAATATGTTTTTCATTTTATCTATCTTGATTAAAAAACAGAGGGATTTATTAAATACTCCTTTGGCAATTTTAAAACATGAATATGTATTATTAACTGTTTTTTAAAATCATTTTTTAATTTTTGCTGCTTTGATACTTCAAATATAACTTTAACTCATGTTTGCTAGAAAAAAATAGACTCTCTAATATGCACGAGTACGCAAAAATAAAAATTTATTAAAATATGGTGTTTCACAGTCTATAAGAGATACGCATAAAGAGATAAATTTTTTTTTTCAAATAAAACTAGTAGTTTGAATGGGGTGTTGCGAGGAAAATTTTGTCAACATAACTTGAAAGCATAAAAATGTTCTCGTAAAAGTTTTAGTCCTCTGGTACTTTAACTTGAAAATAGACCAACTGTTGAAAGTGCTTAAAATTTGGCGCTTGGTGTTTAAATTTTCCAAGGTACTTTAAAAAATTAACTTTTGATTTAATGTAACTTAAATTAACATTATTTATTTACATACTATTTACTTAAACATTATTTTTTGAAAGACTATTTATTTTACCGTAATTTTAATTTTTGAAGTTCGAATTATATATACGATAGTAGAAAATTAAGTTTTAAGACCAGATATGGAGCAAATAACATCGCCGCAAGAAATACGCGCTATAAAATTCACAAATTGACATCATTACTTTATAGTTATATGTTGGACGCGATCACATTGTCAATAGAGCATCGAAGCTCAATGTCGTAAAAATAAATTGAGAACGTAATCGACTTGGGTGTGTGTCCGAAATCTGAATCTGGAAAAGAGGATTCAGAGATAGGAAGAATCGCTTTTACGATTATGGAATCTGGCTGCTGTAGATTATTATTCAGTTGACATTTATATGCAAATAATATATCAATCTTCAATTTTGTATTTCATAAATTTTCTAAATTTAAAATAATTCCAACAAACGGGTTATGAAATTTAAGGAGATTTTTGATAAAAATATCAGTATACGATATATTCATCTTATAATTTCCCCACAAGTTAGTTGATTTTTAGAAATTATACTGTAATATTAAATGTTATTATTAAAGTAGAATAAGAATTTAATGTTTATAATAAATATTATAATGGAAATCTAAATAAATAATATGTATAATCGATAAATATATATATTTACGTTTTAATTGATTGAATTTTAAATTCAATTTGAATTTCAATCGACTTGAAATTTTTATTTTATTAATACTGATTTAATTTGTTTAATGTTTACACTAAAAACTTATTAATTTCACGAAACTTCGGATAGATAAAATCTAAAAATAAATAGAAGTTTAAATCAACAATCAATTAAAATTAGAATTTATAGATTTTAATAGAATTAATTTTAATTTCATGATTAAAATTTTAAATTGATACTTATTTTAATCAAATTAATCTTTGTTATAATATTAATATATATTAGCTTCCTTTTATTAAAACTTTCTTTGGTGCAAATTTGAAATCATTCAAATTTTTATTGCGAATTATTATTATTATTAAAATTAATAACACAGCCAAATAAAAAACATTTTTTTTTGTGCGAAACTGAAATACCACACTGGTGTATTCTTATATATTTTTCTCTCCTAAATCCGAATACAAAGTCAGAAAAACTAGATTGGTTTTTCTCGTCCAAAAAAATTTTTTTGTGAGGCTGTGTAATTAATTAAATTTCTACCAAACTTTATACATTTTCTAGAGCGCTCTTATTTTTCCAACTTTAAATATAAAATTGTAAACTTTGTGCTTTTGTAAAATATTTTTTTTTACTTTTACATATTTAGCTATTTCTCTAAATCTAAAACCCTAGTACAGCCTTTTCATTTTTAAATTTCTGAGCCGATTAAAAATACTTTAAATACATTTTTATTTTTGAAATGAAATTAACTTTTAAATAAGTCAAAATGATTAAAAATCAAAAATCAATATTTGAAAAAATTAAAAAAATAATTAAAACTTGCCGAAATTTTGAATTTAAAATTTAGAGGAAAAATTGAAAAATAATGAAAATCATTAGAAATTGAAGAAATTTTTATAAAATAATAAAAATAGATGAAAATTGTAGGAAACAATTGAAATCATAATCGAAAAAAATTGTTAAGAATTGAAAACATTTTTAAATATTTTTAAATTTATTATTCTCAAAGAGTGGATTAATTAAATTTTTAATCAATAAAATTTCAAATTAATTGAAAATCGAAGAATTATAATATATAATTGTAATTGTAGTCTTGCTTAGGGGAGAGTGGCCATCAATGTACCAGTTTTTTCAATGAACCATTTCAATTTTCTCAGAAACAATTAAATAAACATTCTCCTAATTTTAAATATAAATGAAGTTTGCGTAAACACACTACGTCCATAAATTTGAGACATGTGGATTTATTCTTTATAGAGAAAACTGAAAAAAACTGTTTTTGATGCTCTGAAGAAAAAATTTACCTAAAATACAAACACGTTTTTTTATTGAAATAAGGCAATTTAAAAATAAATGAACTTACAATTTATTTTGTATCGGGCCTGAATTACAATATTCTAATGAGATAAAGATTTTGAAATATTGCATTAAGTTATAAAAAACCATTTTTGTTGCAAATGACATGTTGATTCAATGTACCAGGGAACAATGAACCACCTGGAATTTCAGTGTATTTTCGATTTCCAGAGTGGTATGCCTGATTATAAAACTAGGCATGCGTACAGCATGTGACAGCAATTGTTATCAGTACTCTTCTCAACATAAAAAAACTAAAATGCCATTTTAGCTCGTTAACTTAAATTTGAGGTATATTTATGTTATACATTATCAATTAAAAAGTGTTAAGTAATAATTTTTTATAGTATTTGATAGAAAATAAGTTTTTTCACAAAGTGAAAATTGCAATATTATTATTGTTGAACATTTTTAGTGTTTTTATAGAGGTGGTTCATTGTGTACCCAGGTTGTTGAAAATGAAAATAGCGTGTTAGTTTAGAAAAATCCAAAATTGTATTATTTAATCAAAATAAATCGGGTATAATATGTGTGCATTACCTAGAGAAGTTTTGTAGTTTTATATTGATGCAAAGAAGTGCTTGAAATTAGTGAAATTGAATAAATACTATGACCTTGAAAAAAACTCGGTACATTGATGGCCACTCTCCCCTACCTCAAATATATTCTGAAATTCTTTCAATTATTTTTTACAAATTTTTATTATTTTCTTCAATTTACAATTATTTCTATCAATTATTTTTTTATTAAATTTATTTTTCAATTATTTTTCAATTACTTTTTGTCATTTTCAAGTATTTTTCTAATTTTTATATTATTTATATCAAATTCTAGTTGTTTCTACAATTTACAATTATTTTCATTATTGTGCAATTATTTTCTTTTATTACAAATATATATTGTAATTTATTCAATTATTTTTGACAAACTAAAAATATTTTCTTCAATTTTTAATTGTTTTTATTACTTTGCAAATATTTTCTCGAATTTTTTATTACTTTCATTATTCTTCAATTAATTTCCTAGATTTTAAAATAGTTTTCTCAAATTTTAATAATTTTCTTTAATTTTTAATTATTTTTACTATTCCTCAATTAAATCTTTAAATTTTCAATTATTTATCTCATATTACAATTACTTTCTTTCAATTTTCATTTTCTTAAAACTTTGCAATTCTGTTCTCCACCTTTTAATTATTCAATTAATTTCCAAAATTTTCATTTATTATCTCAAATCTAAGTTACTGCATCCACTTTTTAATGTTTTAATGGGAAGTTTGATTAAGTTCTAAAATTAATTATTTAGAATTTTCATTTCATAAAATTTCATGAGGTAGAATTTTCTTGTAACCGAAATTTCACATTTTCGAATTTGTTTTTAATGGAATTTAAATGAATTCGAATTATTACCTTACAGAATTTTTAGGTCACCGAATTCATATTTAACAGAATTTTCATTTAAAAGAAATTCAATTTAAACGATTTTTAATTTAGAAGAATTTTCATTGTACAGAATTTTAAGTTAATCGAATTTTTAAATGACAGAATATTCATTTGAACGAATCTTCATTTGTCCGAAATTGTATTAATACGGATTGACATCAGATAGAAAACTTAAAAGGTAGAATGTTCAATTGTTAAAAATTGCAAATGGCCGAAAAAGCATCCAACAGAAATATTTTGGTACGACTTTTGAAATTGTCCAATGGGAATTTTTTTCATATTTTCTGATTGGTCAATTTCAAAATTTGCGCCAAAATATTTCTATTAGATGCTTTTTCGGACATTTGCAATTTCTAACAAATGAACATTCTACCTTTTAAGTTTTCTATCCAAATGTCAATTCATACTAATACAATTTCGGACAAATGAAGATTCGTTCAAATGAATATTCTGCCATTTAAAAATTCTATTAACTTAAAATTCTGTTAGGTAAAAATTCGAATTGATTTAAATTTGATTGAAAAAAAAAATCGAAAATGTGAAATTTCGGCTACAAGAAAATTCTACCTCTTGTAATTCTATGAAATAAAAATTTTGAATAATTAATTTTCGAGCATAATCATACGTCCCGTTTTAATAATTCTTTAATTATATTTCTCAAATTTCAATTAACTTGTCAATTTTTAATTGTTTTTTTCATTGCAATGGTTTTCACAATTTTTACATTATTTTCAATATTTGTTAATATTGTATTTGCAATAATTTTCACAATTTTCATATTATTTTAAATAGTTGCTGATTAATTCCAAAAATTTTAATTATTTATCTCAAATTTTCATTATTTCCTTCAATAAATGTTTGATTATTTCTATATTGTTGTAATTATTTTTCTGAATTTAAAATTCTTAAAATCATTTTATAATAAGGTACTTTCTTTTACTTCACAAAAATCCTGTATTTTTTAAAAATTATTTTTCTAAAATTGCTAATAATATCTACAAGTTTCAACTACTTTTATCATTTTCCAAAAATTTTCTTCAATGATTTTAATTATTTTTCAATTTTTCTATTAATATCAAATTATTTTCGTTATTTATTAATGAACTTTCAATTTCTTTCGCCATTTTTCAATTATTTTTACAAACTATGATTTCTTTTTTTTTAAATTGTAATTTTTTTCTTTAAATGACAATTAATTTCTTGAATATCAAATTATTAATGTCAATTTGTAGTGTTAAATATTAAAAGGAAATAACTCTTAATTTGTTAATTTAATTATCAGTTTCACTATTTCTTTTGTTTTCCATAATCATTTTCTAAATAATTTTCAATATTAAAAAACTTGTTTCATACTCCATCAATTTTTAATAAATTTTTATTTATTTTTTTTATATTTCAGTTGTATTTTTCAAGTATTTAAATAATGTTCTTCAATTTTTAATCACTTTTTTTTATGTCAAATAAATTCTGTAATTTTCTCAATTTTGTTCTTAAATTTTCATAATTAATTTTAATTTCCAAGTATTTTTATCCTTTTTCAAGCAGTCTTGTTTTTCTCAAATATATTCTGTAACTTTTACAATTATTTTTTACAAATTTATATTAAATTCTTTAATTTTCAATTATTTCTATCATTTTTTTCCATTAGTTTTTGTCATTTTCCATTATTTTTTAATAAATTCTTTAACTTTTTTTATTATTTATCTCAAATTCAATTTATTCTTTAATTCACAATTATTTTTATCATTCTGCAATAATTTTCTTATATTACAAATATATGTCGTAATTTTCTCAATCATTTTCTTCAATGTTTAATTATTTTATTACATTGCAAATATTTTCTCAAATTTCTTAATATTTTCATTATTCTTCAATTAATTTACTAGATATTAAAATGTTTTTTTTAAATTTTAATAATTTTCCTCAATTTTCAATTATTACTGTTATCATTTGCAATCAATTTCTTCATTTTTAAATTATTTTTATTATTCCTTAATTTAATCCCTAAATTTTCAATTATTTATCTTATATTACAATTCCTTTCTTTCAATTTTCATTTTCTTACAACTTTTGCAATTATTTTCTCTACGTTTTTATTATTCAATTAATTTCCGAAATTTTTATTTATTATCTCAAATCTAAATTATAGCATCCTTTTTTTAATGTTTCAATAATTCCTCAATTTTTTTTTCTCAAATTTTAATTATTCGACAATTTTTATTTGTTTTTTTTTTCACTTGCAGTGATTTTCACAATTTTAAAATTATTTCGAATATTTTTTAATATTGTATTTGCAATGATTTTCACAATTTTTATATTATTTTGCATAGTTGCTGATTAATTCAAAAAATTTCAATTATTTATCTCAAATTTTCATTATTTTCTTCAATAAATTTTTGATTATTTCTATATTGTTGTAATTATTTTCCTGAATTTAAAATTCTTAAAATCATTTTATAATAAGGTACTTTCTTTTACTTCACAAATATTCTGTATTTTTTAAAATGATTTTTCTAAAATTGAAATTAATATATACAAGTTTCAACTATTTTTATCATTTTTCAAAAATTTTCTTCAATGATTTTTATTATTTTTCAATTTTTCCCGTAAATTATAAATTCAAAATTTCTGCAAGTTTCAATTATTTTCTTTAATTTTTTCCAATAAAACTTTTTCAGTTTTAATTTTTTTCTTCAATATCAAATTAGTTTTTATATTTATTAATTAACTTTCAATTTCTTGCGTCATTTTTCAATTATTTTTATAAAATATTATTTTTGTTTTTTAAATTGTAATTTTTTTCTTCAAATAACAATTAATTTCTTGAATATCTAATTGTTAATGTCAATTTTTAATATTAAATAAAGGAAGTACTTAACAAAATAAGTTTGTTAATTTAATTATCACTTTTCACTATTTTCATTGTTTTTCATAACCATTTTTTAATTAATTTTCAATATTCTCAATTTTGTTCTTAAATTTTTATAATTAACTTGAATTTCCAATTATTTTTATCCTTTTTCAAGTAGTCTTGTTTATCTCAAAAATATTTTGTAATTTTTACAATTATTTTTAACAAATTTTTATTAAATTCTTTAATTTTAATTATTTCTATACTTTTTTCATTAGTTTTTGTCATTTTCAATTAGTTTTTAATAAATTCTCTAATTTTTTTATTATTTATCTCTAATTCCAGTTATTTTCTTAATTCACAATTATTTTTATCATTCTGCAATAATTTTCTTTTGTTACAAATATATGTTGTATATTTTTCAATTATATTTCACAAATTAAAATTATGTTCTTCAATTTTTATTATTTTTAATACTCTGCAAATATTTTCTTAAATTTTTAACTATTTTCAATTTTGTTCAATTAATTTCCTAGATTTTAAAATATTTTTCTCAAATTTTAGTAATTTTCTTCAATTTTTAATTATTATTGTTATCATTTGCAATCAATTTCTTTAATTTTTAATTATTTTTACTATTCCTCAATTAAATTTCAAAATTTTTTATTATATATCTCATTTTTCAATTATTTTTCTTAAATTTCAATCAAGTTCGTCAATTATAATTTTTTTTTTAAATTTGTAATAATTTTCACAATTTGTATATTATTTTGATTATTTGTTTATTAATTCCGAAAATTTACTCTAAATCAAATAAATTGTCAACTTTTGCGTTACAATAATTACGCCAATTAAGAAACTCTTTAATTTAATATTGTTTATTTCTCTTTTCCCCCTTCCCTCCTCCGGTCAATATTAAGTGTGCAAATGGAGAAAATTTACAAGTCGCCGCCCCTGATAAAAAATGTTACATAATCCACTTTAATAATGTCCTGTAATAAAAAAAGTATATGAAAATAAAAAAATCCGCCTGATTACAAGAATAAAAGCAGTAATAATAATAATAATAATAATGTTCCAAAGGAAATGTGCGAGCGAAAATAAAAAATATACTTAATTTTTATAAAGAAGGTAATTAACTGATTGCGGTTATTAAACTAGGTTTGTGCGAGTAAATATTTCGTGGACGAGCGAAGCTATGTATAAAAATATGCTTAACCAAACGAGATTTTGGTTGTGGTCTATGCAATAAAACTCGATGGAATTTACACGAAAATGAGATTTTACTGCCTCTCCATTCTCCTCGCTAGCAACATTTCTACCAACATTATCGTCTAAACCGCACAACGGAATTTCATCTTTTATTTGTATAATGCTTGAAAATTCTTTTATACAAATTTTGAGGTTGTGTAAAATTCAGTTTTTTGCCAATAGTCAATAATTTTTAATAAAATATATACACAATTTTGATACGTGCTTCGGTTTAGATGAAAAATTTCCCCTCGATTTATTGAATAATTGAAGTGTGAAATAAATGGAGATTGAAAAATGAAATTAAAGATGAATTCAAGGGAAAATGTGAAATGTGAAAATTAACAATCAGTGTAAGTCTGAATCGTTGTTCAGCTCTTCTTATTTTCTCGTTATCGAGCGGGAAAATCGTTCTCTTTTTCAGTTCCGTTATGCTGGCAGACATTTTCGGCTGTCCGACCGGAAAAAAGCTCTGGCGGACGAATTTCCGATTGAATCATTGCTTCTTCGAGCATACGAGAAAATGTTACCTTCTTTCAGTGACCACCAATCTCATTGAGGGCATCTCCAATACTTTCAATTCCTAAAACGATTTTACACTCTTTATAAAGGTCTCAAAAGCAGATCTGATTCGACAAATATATGTTCAATTGCATTTCATGCAATTTCAGTCAAATAATATTTCAATATCAGAATTTTATGAAAGGTAACTCTCATCTTCTTTTACTGTTTTTTTTTATCTAGGGGAAAACGCCCAACGGTAGATAGTAAAAATTAAATTAATTATCGCAGTCAGCAAAATGGGCATAAAATTAATCACTTATTTATAATAAGTATTTTTATAATAAGATAAAAATACTTATTTATAATAAGTATTTTTATAATAAGATAAAAAAGTATTATAAAATTACCTACTGCATACAGTAGATTTAATCCTTTCTTATTAAAAAAAAAAAAATTGAGTAACAGATTTTTATCAGTAATACATTTTCTGGATAAGTATTCTTCAGAATAAAATCAATTTGTCAACGTAAAAGTTGTTTTTTCTTTAGTAAATAAATAAAATATTAGAAATAGGAGAAATATTGTTACGCCTAACCAGACTTAGCAACTTGTGTAAAAATTAAAATTTTAAGTACAATAATTGAGATATTGATATTTTAATAAAATATATAATTAAAATGTAAAGAAACTAATTGATTAATGACATGAATAATTGAAGGCTAATATAAAAATTAAAATTTTAGACAATAGTTGAAAAATTGCAAAAAATAATACAAATTTCAAGAAAATAATTGTAACTTGAAGAAAATAATTTAAAAAAATTTATATATTAAAAACAGTTAAAAAATTACTTATATAACTGAAATTTAAAATAAACTTAATGAAATATCAGAAATATATAATTCAAAAATGGAGTAAAAAAAAATTTCAATACATTGATTAAAAATTTGTGTATAAAATAATTTAAAAATTAACGATATAATTGAAATGTGAAGAAACTTATTAAATAATGACATAAATAATTAATAACTGGTGTAAAAGTTAATAAATTAATGACAATAAAAAGATTGAAGAAAGTGTAAAGAAAATAATTCGAAATTGTCAAAAATATTTTAATACTGACAAAAATAATTGCAATTTAAAAAAAAATTAGAAATAACAAAAATAATTGGTAACTGGTGTAAAAAATTAATAATTTGGAGACAATACTTAAAAATTTGACTAAACAATTTAAATGTTAAGAAACGAATTAAACAATGACTAAAATAATTGAAAGCTTTGATAAATATTAAAAATTTATAGAGAATAATTAAAATAGATTAGACAATAAATTGAAAAAAAAATTTGAAGTCTGAGGAAAATAATTGAAATTTGAGGAAAATAAATGAAAGTTGAAGAAATTAATTGAAATTTGAAGAGAATTATTCAATTATACCAAAAAAATTTAAATACGAAAAAAGTAATTATAGTTTGAAAAAAAATTGAATTCTGTAGAAAGTAATTAAAGTTTGAAAAAAAATTGAAATCTGTAGAAAATAATTGAAAAAGGTGTAAAAAAAGTAGTAAATTCGTGATAGTAATAAAAAAATTAAGAAAATGGTTAAAATTAGAAAAAAGTAATTGAAAACTGGTGTAAGAAATTCAAAAATTCGTGACAATAAAAAAAAGAAATGAATAAAATAATTGAAATTTGTAAGAAATAATTCTAAAATGGCAAAAATAATAGAAATATGAAGAAAATAATTAGAAAATGAAAAAAAATACTTGAATAATGACAAAAGTAATTGAAATTTGAAGAAAATAATTAAAAAATAACAAAAGTAAATTGAAACTTGTGTAGAAAATTGAAATATAATTTTAAGATTAAAAAACACAATATATTTTAAGTAAATAATTGAAAAACGACCAAAATAAATGAAAACTTGTATAATAAATTTAGATATTCATGAGAATAATTTACAGACTGAAGAAAATAATTGATATTTGACAAAATTAAATTCAAAATCGCAAAAACAAGTCAACAATTATAAATATTTTAAATATAATATTTAAAAATAAATTTATATAATTAAATGAATAGGAAAAATAATTATTGAGGACAAAATTTATAAAATATTAGAAATAAAAAAAAATTCCAAGAAATAATTGAAATAGTACAAAATAATTGCAAATTTTGCAAATTACTTTAAAGAAATGATTGAAAATTGAGATAAATAATTTAAAATTTGAAAAAAATAATTAAAATTTGAGAACATAATTGAAAAAATTACATTAATATTTTAAATAAAGGAAAGTTAAAGAAAATTAGTGAAAACAAATTAAAAAACATAAACATAATTTAAAGTTGAAGAGAATAATTTTTAAATAAAGAGAAATAATTATAAAAACCTTTTGGAAATTATGAAAAAGAACGAAAGTAATAGAAAGTTGAAGAAAATAATATAAATAATTAATAATTGAATAAGATAATTGAAATACATAATGATCTTAGAAATCGATTGAAAAGATGAGAATATTTAAAAATTGGAGAAATGAATTGAAGAAAAATAAAAATAATTAAAATTTATGATAATTAATAAAATTTACTGGGAATTATGAAAACAAATAGAAATAATTAAAAATTGAAGATAATAATTGAAATTTTAGGAAAATACTTAAAAATCTTAGAAAATAATGTTAGAAAATGAGAATAATAATTAACAATCGAGGAAAATAAACGAAAAAAGACAAAATTAATTCAAAATTGAAAAAATAATTGAAATATGCTAAAAATAATTTAAGATTGAAAAAATAAATTGAAATATGATGAAAATAATTTAAATATGAAAAGCTGAAAACAGTCAATAAAATTTTGATAGAAATACTTTAAAAAAAAAAATTACTTAAAATATTTAAATTAAAAGGAATACATTAGAAATCACAGAAATAATCGAAAATTGATGAAAATAATTAAAATTTCAGATAAATAATTGAAATTTTTAAAAATTATGCAAAAATAATGAAAATAATTAGATATTGAAGAAAATGATAGAAAATAAAAATTACAGAATTTATTTTTAAACAAAAAAAAATAATTGAAAAATCGTTTAAAACCTGTAAAATTGATAACAATTATCTAAATTTGAGATAAAAACTGAAAATTTAGGAAATTAATTGAAAAATAATGAAAGTATTAAAAGATGGAGAAAATAATTGAAAAATAATGAACAAAATAATTGAAAATTAAGATTTGAGAAACAATTTAAAAATAATAAAAAAATTGTAGAAAATAATTAAAAAATGGTAAAAACAGTACAAAATTGTAGTTTAAGTAATTGCAATCATAACAGAAAAGCATTATTAAAAATTGCAGAATTTTTTAAATCTTTTCAAATTTAGTATATTTGACACGTGGTATAATTGAAATTTCAATAAATGCAAGTTCACATTAACTGGAATTTGAAGAAATTAAAATTGCTATAAATTAAAAATTTGATAACATTTTAAAAAGGTGAAATTTGATTTATAATTTTAAAAGAAAAAAGCATCTTTTGACCAATGTCAGATGTGGACACAATGAATGGATTAATTAATTAAATTATCTTGTAATTATTATATATAGTAGTGGCCCATTTTTCTTTTTGCCCCAGGGCCCTTGCCCTCACAGTTACGTCACTGTTAGGTTAATTAAAATTTTAAAATCATTTTTTCGAAAATACAAATTATCTACTATTTGCCATTCTCTATTATATTGGGTGATCTCCCCTAAATAAAGAATACCAGCATTATATTTATTCAATTTTATCCATAAAGAAAAAATTGATTTATTCTAAAATAAAATCTTATTATTCCTTTTGTCAAGAATTGAAAGATGAAAAACGAAAAACTTTCCCTTTGACATTGTTTAAAGGATATGACATGGCACGATTGATTCTCTATTCCGATATTGTGATCTGAGGCGTATTCATGCATCGATAGTAGGTCTTTGTTGTTTGAGATGAATGAGCTCTATTTTCTGAGCAGCGGACCTATTACGAATCTTTTATCGTTTCTACATTATATATATATATGTGTGTATGCTGATGATTTGGCGTTTGCTCAAAACATAAACTCGGCCAACCTTCGGCTTTGATTTAGTGCCACAAGATACCTCAGATGTGCCAGGATTGATTTTCATCCTGATAAAGGAAAAATGAGACAATGATGCTCAATTTCTCAACTGCAGCTGTAATAATCGACACTTTAGAGCTTCTACGATTATTCTCGTTAGAAACTCATTTCTTTTGTGCTTTAGTTTCGTGAATGAAAAATACACGTCAACTTGCAGTCTATTTTTATTTTGGGTAATTGGTAATCGGTTATGTAACTTTATCTCCGTTATTATTAGCAAATCGAAAAATTATACCCTAGGCAAGGTTTGTTCAGATTTTGTTAATCTTCTTAGACATTTAGTCAAAAATAATGTGTTGACAACAAAAATAGATAAAAAACCAAATTTAAGCCTATAAGATTATGAGATGTGATATATGTAAAATCTAGAATGTGGAACCTAAAATGTGGAATCTGAAATATAAAATCTAAAATCTGAAATGCAAATTCTTGTAAATTTTTGCTATCTGCTCACGTAATATTGACCGGTGGAGTAGGGGGGTGGGGAGAGAAGAGACATAAAACAATATTAAATTAAAGAGTTTCTTAATTAGCGTAATTATTGTAACGCAAAAGTTGACAATTTCTTTGATTTCTAGTAAATTTTCGGAATTATAATAAACAACTAATCAAAATAATATACAATTTCTGAAAACTATTACATTTAAATTAAAAATTGACGAACTTGATTGAAAATTAAAAAAATAAATAATAAAAAAATTTTGAATTTAATTGAGGAATAGTAAAAATAATTAGAAATTGTAGAAATTGATTGTGAATGATAACAATAATAATTGAAAATTGAAGAAAATTACTAAAATATGAGAAAAATCTTTTAAAATCTAGGAAATTAATTGAAGAATAATGAAAATAGTTAAAAATTCGAGAAAATATTTGCAAAGTAATAAAAATAATAAAAATGAACATAATTTTAATTTGTGAAAAATTATTGAAAAATATACACCATATATTTGTAATAAAAGAAAATTATTGCAGATTGATAAAAATAATTTTGAATTGAAAAAATAAGTGGAATTTAAGATAAATAATAAACAAAATTAGAGAATTTATTAAAAAATAATTGAAAATGACAAAAACTAATGGAAAAATGATAAAAATAATTGAAAATTAAAGAATTTAAAAAGATTTGCAAAAAATAATTGTAAAAATTACAGAATATATTTGAGATAAATAAGACTACTTGAAAAGGGATAAAAATAATAATTGTAAATAAAAGTTAATTATGGAAATTTATTTGGAAAATGATTATGGAAAACGATAAAAATAATGAAACTGATAGTTAAATTAACAAATTTAATGTATTATGTCCTTCCATTATTTGACATTACAAATTGACATTAATAATTCGATATTGAAGAAATTAATTGTCATTTGAAGAAAAAATTACAATTGAAGAAACAAAAAGCATTTTTTGTAAAAAAATTAAAACTGACGAAAGAAATTGAAACTTAATTAATAAATAACGAAACTAATTTAATATTGAAAAAAATAATTAAAAATAAAGAAGTTTTTTTTTTAAAATGTAAAGGAAATAAAAGAAACTTGCGGAAATTTTGAATTTAAAATTTAAGGAAAAAATTGAAAAATAATGCAAATCATTGAAGAAAATTTTTTAAAAATGATAAAAATAGTTGAAACTTGTGGATATTAATTACAATTTTAGAAAAAAAAAAATTTTAAAATACAGGATATTTCTGAAGTAAAAAAAAGTACCATATTACAAAAAGATTTTAAGAATTTGAAATTCAGAAAAATAATTTCAACATTATAGAAATAATCGAAAAATTATTAAAGAAAATAATGAAAATTTGAGATGAATAATTGAAATTTTAGGAATTAATCAACAACTATTCAAAATAATATAAAAATTGTAAAAATACAATATTAACAAATATTATTTATCAACAAATATTCAAAATAACGTAAAAATTGTGAAAGGTGAAAATAATTGCAAAAGTTTTAAGAAAATCAAACTTGAAAGGAAGTAACTGTAATTTAAGATAAATAATTGAAAGTTTTGAATTTAATTGAGGAATAGTAAAAATAATTAAAAATTAAAGAAAATTATTAAAATTTAAAAAGAATATTTTTAAAATCTGGGAAATTAATTAAAGAATACTGGAAATAATAAAAAATTTGAAAAAATTTGAAATTTAATAAAATATTTATAAATTGACGAAAATGATTAAAAAAATTACATCCTAAATTTGTAATAAAGAAAATTATTGCAGAATGATAAAAATATTTTTAAATTGAAAAAATAACTGGAATTAGAGATAAATAATGAAGAAAATTAGAAAATGAATTAAAAAAAATTGAATAATTATAGAAATAATTAAAGATTTAAGAAAGTAATGGAAATTTAAGATAAACAATTGAAAAATTTAAAATTTAATTGAGGACTTGTAAAAATAATTAAAAATTGTAGAAATTGATTGCAAATGATAACAATAATAATAATTGCAAATTTAGGAAAATTATTAAAATTTGAGAAAAATATTTTAAAATCAAGGAAATTAATTAAAATTAAAAAGTAATGAGAATAATAAAAAATTGAAGAAAATAATTGAGAAAATTACAACATAAATTTGTAACAAAAGAAAATTATTGCAGAATGATAAAAATAATTTTGAATTGAAAAAATAACTGGAATTAGAGATAAATAATTAAAAAACTAGAAAATGAATTAAAAAATAATTGAAAAATTATAGAAATAATTGAAAATTGAAGAAAGTAATGGAAATTTGAATAAATAATTGAAATTTTTCGAATTAATCAACAAATATTCAAAATAATATAAGATTTTGAAAAATCATTACAAATTAAAAAAAAACAATTAAAAGTTAACAAAAGTATTTAAAATTTGAAAAAAATAATTGAAAAATGATTGATATATTAAAAAGTGGAAACAATAACTTAGATTTGAGATAATAAAAAAATTTAGGAAATTACTTCAAAAATAATGAATATATCTAAGTAAAAATTGGACAAAATATTTGCTGAAAGAAAAAAGAAAATAAAAACTGAAAAAATAATTAAAAAATGAAACAAATAATTAAAAATTTAGAAATTTAATTAAAGAATGAAGAATAGTTAAAAATTTGAGAAAATATTTACAAAGTAATAAAGATAATTAAAAATTGACGAAAATAATTAAGAAAATTACAACAGAAATTTGTAGTAAAAGAAAATTATTGCAGAATGATAACAATAATTTTGAATTGAAAAAATAACTGGAATTAGAGATGAATAATAAAAAAATTTAGAAAATGAATTAAAAAATAATTGAAAAACCATAGAAATAGTTGAAAATTGAAGAAAGTAATGGAAATTTGAGATAATTAATTTGAAATTTTTGGAATTAATCAACAAATATTCAAAATAATATAAAATTTGGGAAAATCATTACAAATTAAAAAAAAAACAATTAAAAATTGACGAAAGTTTTTGAAATTTGAAAAAAATAATTAAAAAATGATTAAAACATTGAAAAGTGAATACAATAACTTAGATTTGAGTTAATAAAAAAAAATTTAGGAAATTACTTCAAAAATAATTAATATATCTATCACAGAAAATAGTTTTGGATTAAATTAATCTGCAACACTCTTTTTTTTATACCAAATTGGGTTTAAATAATCTGAAATTGGCTTTAAATAATCGCGCTGCATATTATTTTAATACATAAAAGTTTTCAGTGTAATTAAAAGGTGGACAAAATAATTGCAGAAAGATAAAAGAAAATAATTGAAAAATAAGACAAATCATTGAAAATTTAGGAATTCAATTGAGGAATGAGGTTTGAGAATAATTAAAAATTGAAGAAAATGACCAAAATTTGAGAAACTTTTTTTAAAATCTAGGAAATTAATTGAAGAATATTGAAAATAGTTCAAAATTCGAGAATAATTGAAAATTAATTAAAAAATAAATTTAATAAAAAATAATTGATAGAAATAATTGTAAATTGAAGAAAATAATAAAAATTTGTAAAAAATAATTGAAAGAATTTCAGAATATATTTGAGATAAACAATACTACAATTATTATTATATATTATAATCCTTCGAACTTTAATTATTTTGAAATTTCATTGTTAAAAATTTAATTAATCCACGTTTTGAGAATAATAAATTTAAAAATATTAAAAAATTTCTTCATTTTTTAACATTTTCTTCTATTTTGATTTTAATTATTTGCTACAATTTTTATTTATTTTTATCATTTTTCAAAAATTTTCTTCAATTTGTAATGATTTTCATTAATTTTCAATTTTTCCCCTAAATTTAAAATTTCCTCAAGTTTCAATTATTTTCTTTAATTTTTTCAAATAAAACTTTTTTATTTTTAGTTATTTATTTGAATATCAAATTAGTTTCATTATTCATTAAGTAATTTTCAATTTTTTTCGTCATTTTTCAATTTTCTTTGCATAATGTGATTTTTGTTTTTTTAATTCTCATCTTTTTCGTCGAATTGTAAATTCATTTATCCACATTCTTATTAAGAAATTTATTTTTTGTCTGTAATTTTGCCATATGGAATTTCACAGGGCGACTTTTTTACTCTATGAAATTTACAGACGTATCATACACAAGTCGCCGCTTCTGAAATTCGGAATATAGAATCTGAAACATGAAATCTGAAAAGTCGAATTTACTATAAATTACCCACTTGTTGAGATTTTTAACTTTTCAGAATTAAGAACGGCTTCGTAACTAGCAGAATCTGTTAAATAACTCGAACACTTTAATTTTACCAAAAAATTGCATTCTTCCCCATTTTGAATTTAAAAAAATCACCAATGTATTTATTAACAGCTACTTTAAACTCTCTACAAAACAACCAACTTAATTAAGATTATCCGAAATTTACCTTTCTGTCCGACATAATTATTATCCAATTTAAATTTCGATGAATTTAGAACGAATTCGTGTACAGTCACTGACTCGGAAAACCTCTATATAACAATTTTTATTAATTTGAATGAAAACGATAAAGTGTAGTTGATCACACACCATAATAGTTAACTTTTATGACAAGTTTTTTGTAAGATAAAAAAACCAGTTTCAATTCGGGATTTTCCAAACTCGTTTCAATTAAAGCACTTTTATTCTTTCAAAGGAAAAAAAAAGCAAGGCAAATTTATTGAGAATGAATGAAGCGTAATATAATTAAAAGCTTTGAAGATTTATCGCATGTCTATGGAAAGGTTATAACTGCAGATTTTCATCGTTATCGAATAGGATCGTTAATGGTTGTCCGAACAGTAGCTTCAAATTTCATTTCCGTACTCTGACCGCAGCTTTCGTTGAGGCTCCCACTGGACCTCGCCAATCGAATGCGATAACTCTGATGATAACTTCGCTTGAAGTTGCACGAGACCAGAGTAACATGTGTAAATAACTTATATGTATAGACAAATATCAACCTGGATGGTTGAAAATGGTGAATCTATCTGACTCATATCAGATCGTCAGTGAAAATCAAAGGAAAACCGAACTGCCAATAGACAAGGACCAATAAAAAGCATCATATTGTTTGATTTGTTTTCTACCTCTGTTTGTCTGACTTTTTAATTCCAAAAATTTAATCAAATAGCTCTTATTTATGATTAAAAAAGAGCGAGGATGGTAAATGCAATTTTTACGAAAAGTAGAAAGTAATAACTGAAAAACATGTAAAAGTTATGAAACCTGGAATAGGGATAATTTAATTAAAAAAAAAAAAAAATAGAATAGGGAAATATATTTTTTACTTTGTGGCTTTAAAGTACCAATGGTTAGGATCTTGATTTCAAAATCTTAAAAAGATTCCACTTTTTAAATTGATTTATTATAAAGCATCAAGTTTTAATTTCTAGAATAAAAATTTTCAATTATCCAACTCTGATACTTAAAATGTTATACTCTTAGTTTTATCGGAAATTAAACTAAAAAATTTCAGAACATCAATTAACATCCACTAAGATCTTAATTTGAATTCTAATCGTCAAGTCACCAATTTCCAAACTTCAAGGGTATAAATTTCAAACTTGGCTTGAGAAGCACCAAGTTCAAATTCCTAAACATTCTGAAACATTCTAAACATTCTGAAACTGAAATTTATAATTTAGTTTCATTTCAAACTTGAAACAAAATTCAAGAAGCTTTCTGATTTAATGTGTAACTATTTCTTTGAAATTCCAAATTAAAATTTAACAGGAGTTTCAGCATGGATATAAGCAAGTTTCAGAAAATTCGGATTGATTTTCAAAAAATAGACCTTAACATGCAATGTGTCATTTTGCATTCGGATATAAATTTTTTTAAGATCAATATTTTTTATCAAAGTCTCAAGAAAATTTTCGATTGTTAATTGATAGCAGGATATACGAAGATATCCTAATCGATAAAAAGTTGTTAAGCACAATAAACAATGAAATCTGTTGTATATTTATTAAATAAATTATATTAACTATTTTTTATGTGGCTGTAAATAAAAAAACCCTGTAATTTATTAAAAAAAATATTAATTATTATTTTTAATGTTTTTTTCTTTATTTATTGATATTATCAAAATATATATTATTGTTCATGTTCCAACATGTTAAATAATTTGTTTAAACAATTGATTGTTGTTATTTTCCTACTATCTGACAAATAAATCTAGCGTATTTGCAATTTTTTTTAACCTTTTAACTTTCAACGCTCATTAGAAACAAATACCTATATATTTATTATCAAATTAAGAAGTTAACAATTGTTTAAACAAATTATTGTTGTTATTTATTAACTTTTTTAAAAATACATTAAAAGAGTTATTTAACTTCTACTCTTTATCAAATTGAGCTGCAGAGTTGGAGTTTTTTCTCAGTTTTGCAACTTTTTAAGCCGACTGTCACTAGTTACTAACAACAATTTAAGAATAACAATTTACCAATTGTTTAAACGAATTAATATTGTTTAACTTCAATATTCTATTAAATTGAGCTACTCAGTTGTAATTTTTTTCTAATTTTCAACTTTTCAATCCGAATTTAACCAGTTATTAACAACAATCTAAGACTAACAATCTTACAATTTGTTTAAACATATTGCTATTGTTTAACTACTCTTTATTAAACAATGGTACAGGAGTTGCAATTTTTTCTCAATTGTATGTAAATTTTTTTCGTGACAAAAATTTTAATGTAAGACGTAACTGGTTACATTTGGCCTCAGAAGTTGCAAAAATGAGAAAAAATTGCAACACTGTATCTCAATTTGATAAAAAGAATAAGTAAAACAATAGTAATTTGTTTAAACAATTGTTACAATTGTTATTCTTAAATCGTATTTTGTAACTAGTTAAATTCGGCTTGAAAAGTTGCAAAACTCAAGAAAAATTGCAACTCTGCAGGTCAATTTGATAAAGAGAAGAAGTTGAACAATAGTAATTTGTTTAACAATTCGTAAAATTGTCATTCTTAGATTGTTGTTAGTAACTGGTTACAGTCGCACAGTGGGCGAAAATGACAAAAAAGGTGTCAAAATTGTTTCTCCGGCGCAATTTTTATTGTATTTCAAGGACCTTGCGCTTAAAATACAGCTTCAGCATAGGGCTATGAGACATAGGTGCGATCTTTTTTATTTAACCTACATAGTCTTTTTTACATCGCCTTAAACTGGGGTAAAAAATGATTGAATTTTGAGAAATGCTGAATAACTTTAACAATTTTGAACTAATTTGATTACACTTTTCCTCTTAAGTTCTTTGGGGGTCCTGGATTAAAAATTTGGCATTAGTTTTTCAAAATTCAAAATGGCGGATCCAATATGGCAACCAATTTTTTTAAAAGTCGTTGAATTCGCTTGAAACTTGTCACTTGAGGGTTTTTATGATCGCTGATTACGAATTTCGCATTAGTTTTTCAAAATTCAAAATGGCGGATCCAATATGGCGGCCAATTTTTTTTAAATTAATTGAATTCGCTTGAAACTTGAATCTTGAGGGTTTTTATGATCGCTGATTACGAATTTGGCATTAGTTTTTCAAAATTCAAAATGGCGGATCCAATATGGCGGCCAATTTTTTTAAATTAATTGAATTCGCTTGAAACTTATCTATAGGGGGGTTTTATGATCGCTAATTACGAATTTGGCATTTGTTTTTCAAAATTCAAAATGGCGGATCCAATATGGCAACCAATTTTTTTAAAAGTCGTTGAATTCGCTTGAAACTTGTCACTTGAGGGTTTTTATGATCGCTGATTACGAATTTGGCATTAGTTTTTCAAAATTCAAAATGGCGGATCCAATATGGCGGCCAATTTTTTTAAATTAATTGAATTCGCTTGAAACTTATCTATAGGGGGGTTTTATGATCGCTGATTACGAATTTGGCATTTGTTTTTCAAAATTCAAAATGGCGGATCCAATATGGCGGCCAATTTTTTTAAATTAATTGAATTCGCTTGAAACTTATCTATAGGGGGGTTTTATGATCGCTGATTACGAATTTGGCATTTGTTTTTCAAAATTCAAAATGGCGGATCCAATATGGCGGCCAATTTTTTTAAATTAATTGAATTCGCTTGAAACTTATCTATAGGGGGGTTTTATGATCGCTGATTACGAATTTGGCATTTGTTTTTAAAAATTCAAAATGGCGGATCCAATATGGCGGCCAATTTTTTTTTAAATTAATTGAATTCTCTTGAAACTTGTATCTTGAGGGTTTTTATGATCGCTAATTACGAATTTGGCATTAATTTTTCAAAATTCAAAATGGCAAATCCAATATGGCAACCAATTTTTTCAAAAGTCGTTGAATTCGCTTGAAACTTGTCATTTGAGGGTTTTTATGATCCCTGATTACGAATGTGGCATTAGTTTTTCAAAATTCAAAATGGCGGATCCAATATGGCAACCAATTTTTTTTAAATTAATTGAATTCGCTTGATACTTGTATCTTGAGGGTTTTTATGATCGCTAATTACGAATTTGGCATTAATTTTTCAAAATTCAAAATGGCAAATCCAATATGGCAACCAAGTTTTTCAAACTTCATTGAATTCGCTTGAATACCTATTACTGAAATATCTGAAAAAATAGTGTTACTTGCAAATCATGAGTTTTAAAGAGGTTACTAAAAATGTTCTGCACAACAATTTTTTACCTGATACTAAATACAATTGTATCCTATTTTTTAATTCACTATTAAATCAAAGAAATTATTCCTTTTTTAAATGTATCTAAGTAAGACACGGTTCATTCAAATTTATTAAAATTTGTTACATAAACTCTTTTAAGTTTTCATTAACAAACGTCAAATTTTCTTATGATAACAGATGAAGTGAGCTATAAATAAAAAATAAACAAATTCACATATATTCAAAATTTTCCTTACATTTACATAGGTGACAATACCCATAAAGAAGATTGTTGCATTAATAAATTTGCAATTCCAGATCTAAACTCGTATAAAACATTATTTGTTAGTAGTTCTATATTTTCCAGAGGCAGCATTAGCAAAATCCAGTGCGAAAAACATAATCAGCGATCATAAAAGCCCCCTAAAGATAAGTTTCAAGCGAATTCGATGAATTTTTGAAAAATTGGTTGCCATATTGGATTTGCCTTTTTGAATTTTGAAAAACTAATGCCCAATTCGTAATCAGCGATCATAAAAACCCTCAAGATACAAGTTTCAAGCGAATTCAATTAATTTAAAAAAAATTGGCCGCCATATTGGTTCCGGCATTTTGAATTTTGAAAAACTAATGCCAAATTCGTAATCAGCGATCATAAAAACCCTCAAGTGACAAGTTTCAAGCGAATTCAACGACTTTTAAAAAAATTGGTTGCCATATTGGATCCGCCATTTTGAATTTTGAAAATGTTATGCCAAATTTTTAATCCAGGACCCCCAAAGAACTTAAGAGGAAAAGGGTAATCAAATTAGTTCAAAATTGTTAAAGTTATTCAGCATTTCTCAAAATTCAATCATTTTTTACCCCAGTTTAAGGCGATGTGAAAAAGATTATGTAGGTTAAATAAAAAAGATCGCACCTATGTCTCATAACCCTATGCTGAAGCTGTATTTTAAGCGCAAGGTCATTGAAATGCAATAAAAATTGCGCCGGAGAAACAATTTTGACGCCTTTTTTGTCATTTTCGCCCACTGTGAGTCGTCTTGAAAAGTTGCACTACTCAAAGAAAATTGCAACTCTGCAGTTCAATTTAATAAAAATTTAAAGTTAAACAATAATAATTTGTTTAAACAATTAGTAAAATTGTTTTTTTAGTTTGTGCTTAGAAATTGGTTACTTCTTCTTTAAAAGTTGTGAAACTCAGAAAAAATTGCAATTCTGCAGCTTAATATGATAAAGAGTAGAAGTTAAACAATAGTAATTTGTTTAACAATTCGTAAAATTGTCATTCTTAGATTGTTGTTAGTAACTGGTTACAGTCGGCTTGAAAAGTTGCAAAACTCAGAAAAAATTGCAACTCTGCATTATTTGTCTTGAAAAGTTGCCAACTTAAGAAAAATTGCAACTCTGTAGCTCTATTTGATAAAAAGTTGAAGTAAAACAATAATAATTTGTTTAAACAATTGGTAAAATTGTTATTCTTAAATTGTTGTTTGTAACTGGTTACATTCGTCTTTAAATGTTGCAAAATTCAGAAAAAATTGCATCTCTGCAGCTCAATTTGATAAAGAGTAGAAGTTAAACAATAGTAATTTGTTTAACAATTCGTAAAATTGTCATTCCTAGATTGTTGTTGGTAACTGGTTACAGTCATCTTGAAAAGTTGCAAAACTCAAGAATAATTGCAACTCTGCAGATCAATTTGATAAAGAGAAGAAGTTGAACAATATTAATTTGTTTAAACAATTCGTAAAATTGTCATTTTTAGATTGTTGTTAGTAACTGGTGACAGTCGGCTTGAAAAGTTGCAAAACTCAGAAAAAATTCCAACTCTGTAGCTTCATTTGATATAAAATTGTAAATAAACAATAATAGTTTGTTTATAAAAATTTTCAATTGCATGGAATAATGATTAAAAATCAATATTTATGTTATTTATTAATTTAAATTCTAGGAACAACTTTTATAAAAATAGTAAGAATCATTTGTTAACGATTTTTTCGTACTTTTGTAATTTATGCGGTTTTTTTGGGGATCTATAAAAAATAGTAAATATTAAAAAATGATTGAATAAACAATTGAGCCTTATATTGTTTGAAGTATCCTGCAGAGAAAGAAAGTTTGCAGATTGAAAAATATTCATTTTGCTTCCTCAATACAGAAAGCTTTGTAATCGTTAAAATTTTCGATTTTCCAAAAATAGTCTGAAAAGCGTCAATTTTCATTCCTAAGCAAATCTCCAAATGTATGTGTGTGCGTGTGTGCATTTATCTGTGTATGAGTGTGTGTATAGCGTTTTTTTGTGTGCAAGATATCTCAAGAACGCTTCAACGGATTCCAATAAAGTTTGGATGACTTACTAAGCTTATGAATATCTAAATTTGGAGACAAGGATTTTTGAAAATACCCAACCAAATTTTTTTCAGCACTTTTTTTCATCGAAAAAAATCGGTTTTTGCCAAAAAAAATTTTCATGCTAAAAATAAAATTTAATGAATACAAAAATCATATTTCTTATCTCAAAACGAATTGATTGACTTATATAAAGTTTATAATTGATCAAGAATTCAAAAAATAATTCATGTTTTTACATTTTTTTGCATTTAAAATTCTTCTTTTTTTAATAACTTCCCCAATTAATATATATATTATTAATTTTTGCTTACTTGGAAGCGAAGCGTCCATAAAATGGACATAATTTCCACCTAGTTTAATAATTCCATACCAATTCTACGAAAAAGTGTTTTTCCCCATGCATTTTACATGGGAAACTTTGAGCGACCTCTAAATATTTTTTGATTTTTAAAAGAAAAACAGCGTTTTTTTCGTTATAGAACAATCTTAGGGCCGGATCCATTTGGCCGGATTTTTGATTTTCATTTTGCAACATTTTTTATTTAAACAAATAAGTTGAAAATTGAACCTGCGGTAACAGTATTTGTTGTATATTTTTCAAAAAAGTGCTTCAATTAACTATGAAAGTATTTTTACAATCATATAAATGCTCAAGGACCAAAAATTCATAATGAAAAATTGTATTCCAATTGTTATTAATAATTGCTATAAACAAGTACCTATACCCCAAAAAACGCGATTTTGGAGTTTTTCAATATTTTTTTTCTCTTTAACCTAACATACTGAACAACCTAGACGTGCTAGCTCTAGCACGTCAAGTTAAAGAGAGAAAAAATATTGAAAAACTCCAAAATCGCGTTTTTTGGGGTATAGGTACTTGTTTATAACAATTGTTAATAACAATTGGAATAAAATTTTCATTATAGATTTTTGGCCCTTGAGCATTTATATGATTGTAAAAATACTTTCATAGTTAATTGAAGCACTTTTTTAAAAAAATATACAACAAACACCGTTACCGTAGGTTCATTTTTCAACTTATTTGTTTAAATAAAAAATGTTGTAAAATGAAAATAAAAAATCCGGTCCAATGGTGGTTTGGGGAATTGGTCGCTGAAGATTAAAAAAAAAACGTCAAAATCCATAAAAAAAATTGTAGGCTGTAGACAATTATGAACAGTAAATTACAATTTTGGACCACTGTGCACCGACACCCATTAATATTGTCAAAACCTTAATTCTTCCTTTCTTCGATTATGGATGTTTAGTGTATGGCGACAAAAGTGATGAACTTAATAAAAAATTGGAAAAATCCTTGAATGCCTGCATCAGATTTGTATACGAAATTCCTAAATGGGAACATATTACCCCTTACAGAGTTAGAGCTGGTTTGCTAAATGTGGCGAAGAGAAGACAATTTTTAATGGGTAATTTCCTTTTCTTTTTTTTTCAGACAAGGGTTCCTGAGTATATGTTTGAATTTTTTAATTTCATAAATAATGATAAATTGTATAAATGCCGTCTTCGTGATAGGAAAGCCTTACTTTTACTGCCTTCGCATCGTACCTGCAAATTCCAAAGATCATTTATAATAAGAGGGTCAAGACTGTGGAATAAAATGCCTCATGATATTAGAAGTATAAATTCTCGTATTATTTTCAAAAAACTTTGGTATAATTTTATTTATTTATTTATTCAAGTATTAACGGGTTTAAGGCCCTTTTGTACAAAGTACTTAACAAAACTTAAAACTAAACAACAATAAAAATTGTATGAAAAGTATAACACTTTTAAGTATGAGGCAAAGTATGAAACAATATCAGAGTTTTATCACCGTATCCAATTAATATATAAATCTGATGGAATAATAATAATTTTATCTTTAACATGGAAAGCAGATTATTTGAAATCACTTATTGGTAAAGTTTTCTTGCTGTTTTGTTTTTTGTTATTTACTTATATATTATTATTTATTATTCCTTTGGTTTTGCAATTAGGCTAAGTATTAGTTGTAAGTTGTTAATTATTGCTATATATTAACTATTTTACTATAGTCTAGGACTTTCTTTGTGTTTCTGGTTAGTTGATTAAATATAAAAATACTTTCTAACTATATATGCAGAGTTTACATGTATGTATCTGGCATCTGAGTATTGGTCTGTGGTCATATTTAAGATACGAAATCGACCCGCGCACCGCGGTGCGCTTGTTTTTTTTTTTTTTTTTTTTTTTTAAATAAAAGTTAGTCATGATTAACACATGAAATACAATAGAAACAAACATTCTAACCTTTAGTTGCTCATATAATAATAATTCAAAAGAATTAATAAAATATTATTTTCAATACAATAATAAATAATTCAATATATTAATTAAAAGTAATGAATTATTATTAGTTTTAATTTAATAAATAAAAAATGTTAATAATAATCAACATAATTGTTTCAAATGCAAATCAATTAGAAATTTAGAAACAAAAGAAATTTAAAAAATTTATTATTATTCACTAGACTTACAATTATTTTATGATTATCTTTATTATGACTATACTCATTTTATAAATTTAAAATAATTATTTAATAAACTAATGTTTTAAATGAACTTAATAAAATGAATTACTTGTCAAAAAACTTCAATGATAATGATCACATAATGTAATTATTGAATTACAATAGAAACAAACATCCTAACCGCAAATGACATTTATCAATATGATACTTTAATGAAGAAAATACAACTATTGAATTAATGTAATAAGAAAAAAGATGAATAAATTAGAAGCTTACAATAAAATAAAATAAAATTATTGAAAATTATTATTATAACTTACCAGTTTCACAATTTCCACGTGACCAAAAAGAAATCCAATGACAATCACCAAGTGCATTAGAATAAAAAGAAATATCAAAACCTTAAATGACATAAATAATTATGATACTTTTAGGGAAAAAAAGACATTTAATAATAGTTCTAAAAAACAGAAAAATAAGTTACAAATAAAATAAAAAGAAATAAAAGATTATTTATATTATTATTATTATTATTATTACTCAGCTGTCAGAAATGAATGCCAATGTAAACAAAACATTATTTCACTCAAAACACTATAACCTTAACAACTTCACTAAAATCACAGCCATTTCTTAAACTATCACTCCATAATTATTAGAATTTAATTTATTTTTAATTTATTATTATTTTATAAAATGCAATTATTTATTAAACGAAGATTCTAAATAAATTGAAAAATACTCCAAATAAACGTCTAAACTGTGATGTTATTGTTGACAAAAAATATCGAAAATCTGCTAGCCAATCAGAAGCCCGATAAAACGTGTTACACCTCTGAAGTTGTTCGAAAGGGTTCTCGTATAGGGAAGTCAAGGTCAAAGCTAATTTCTATGTATTAACTATTTTAATAAAATTGTTTGTTATTTTAGATTGCTAACATTATAAGAAATTTTATAAAATGAACTTGAAGTTACAATATTTAATTAAAAGATTTTAATTCGTCTGCAAAACAAAAAATTGAAACTGAAAACTATCGATAGTGAGATTTGATATGTACTGACTAATGGGAGACTCAGAAATGGTGTTACACGTCTGAAGTTAACCACAACGTCTGTTCTTTTTAGAATAGGATTTGTAATTGTAATTATAATAATATCTATGATTATGTTTTACATTGTAACAATACTGAATTAAACTAATTATATAAAAAGACAAGATTTAACAATATACTTTTTTATTAAAGGAGATCTAAAAAATATATGTAATTATATTTTTGACGCTTTCAGATTAATTGCACAAATTTAACTTTCTCCGTCCAAAATTATATAAAAAAATATCAAGTAAAATTCAACATATAATTTTACGCACACACACCAAACATACGTACATTCATTCGCTAAAACCAACCCCTTTAAACAATAAATTCTTATAAAAATGTCATTGCTGCGTTGCAACACTTACTCACGCAATGAAGATACAGACTTACTACATCGGACATCAGGCAATGTTCATTAATCGATGAGCCATTTGATTGTCGATCAATGATGATTCAGATGGAGCTAAGAATTAATAATTTGTTTGCTTCGATGATGTGTGAACAACCCCTTTGGGACGATCTAGAGGATCTTGGAATCGACGCCTTCAGGATTTTTATGGTACACAGAAAAAAACCACGCTACAAAATTACAATAGCCGTTCGATAAATTATCCAAACTTAAAATACATATTTGCGATTAAGATTTACATTTAAGCTTTTCCTTCCAAATCATTTACACTCATTTACACAAATTCATATTTTCATACCGTTACAACATATAGTCCGAAACTGATTGCTACTACGTCTGTTCTACTCGACCATCTATTTCGACAGTGTACTTAGAACTAAATTTTTTCTTACTATGTTCTTCGATAGGCTAAATAGCCCTATGAATTTTGTATTACTTATACTTATACTTACACTTTGTATTTATTATTACTTTGTATTACAATAATAACACTGGTCGACAACGATTTTGTTTCAAGAAAAACTCTAGGTGATTTTGATAGGATTTTTTCCGTAGATTAAGAATCTGATAACAAAAATTCTCCATCACGTCACAATTTTGAGAAAAACGGGGTTAAAGTGTTAAAAAACACGGTTTTTGGCACTATTTGAACGACAATAACATAAAAACGTGACGTCACTGAAACTTCTAATAATGCTTAAATGAAAGCTTGAATCTTCAACTTTTAAGATATGAAGCGAAAAACCATGAAACAATAACCAGCGGCCGTTGGGAATCGTTTTTTAGCGAGCGCGCGCAAAAGGGGTTTTAATGCATTTTTGCTCCCGCGTACTGTGGACGGCAAGGTCACACAGTAGTGCAACCCCAGAAAATATGTTTCAAAAATCTCTACGGCCCGTAATTTTCAACGGATTTTAACTTTTTTTTTTTATTATAAAGATAAATAAATTCTTAAGAGATACCTCACGTTTTTTTTTTATTTTTTAAATTATTTAATAATTTTTTGTTTAACAAAGAATTTTTTTCAAAAAATAATTATAGATTTCTTTATAGCTATCAGTTAATTGTACTCAAGAAGTACTTATATTTCAAGTCAAGAACTTATAAAAGATAAATAATTAGGTTATTGTAACATTTAATTGTTATAAACAATTATAATTAACAAATAAACAACTTTCATTTAAAAAATTGCAAGTACCTCTTTTTAAATAAAAATTGGAATGTCAACACATGTAAGAGTAAGATAACACTTAAAAATTATAGATAAACAATAATTAATTGTTTATAACAATTATCTGATTTAAGAAATTTTGTTGTTATTTCTAAATATCTATTAAATTGAGCTACAGAATTGAACTTTTTTCTAAAGTTTGCAATTCATCAAGCCGAATGTAATCGTTTGTTAACAACAAATTAAGAATGACCATTTTAACCAATTGTTTAAACAAAATATTGTTAATTATTTAAAACTATTTATCAAATTTAGCTACAGAGGTGCAATTTTTTCTCCATTTTGTAATTCATTAAGCCAAAGGAAATCATTTGTTAACAACAAACTAAAAATTACAATTTAACTAATTGTTTAAACAAAATATTGTTGATTATTTAAAACTATTTAACAAATTTAACTACAGAGGTGCAATTTTTTCTTAATTCTGCAATTCATCAAGTCGAATGGAATCATTTGTTAACAACAAACTAAGAATTACAATTTAACTAATTGTTTAAACAAAATAATGTTGATTATTTAAAACTATTTAACAAATTTAGCTACAAAGGTGCAATTTTTTCTCAATTTTGCAATTCATCAAGCCGAATGGAATCATTTGTTAACAACAAACTAAGAATTACAATTTAACTAATTGTTTAAACAAAATATTGTTGATTATTTACAACTTTTTATCAAATTAGGCTACAGAGTTGCAATTTCTTCTCAATTTTGCAATTCATCAAGCCAAAGGAAATCATTTGTTAACAACAAACTAAAAATTACAATTTAACTAATTGTTTAAACTAAATATTGTTGATTATTTAAAACTATTTAACAAATTTAGCAACAGAGGTGCAATCTTTTCTCAATTTTGCAAATCTTTAAGCCGAATGTAATCAGTTCTTAATAACAAATTAAGAATGACAATTTAACCAATAGTTTAAACAAATTATTGTCGATTATTTTAATTATTTATATAAGGTTGAGCTACAGATTTGCAATTTTATCTCAATTTTGCAATTTGTCAAGCCGAAGGGAATCATTTGTTAACAACAAACTAAGAATAGTTATCTGAACCTTATAAATAATTAAAATAATCGACAATAATTTGTTTAAACCATTGATTAAATTGTCATTCTTAATTTGTTGTTAATAACTGATTACAGTCGGCTTGATGAATTGCGAAATTGAGAAAAAATTGCATCTCTGTAGCTAAATTTAGTAAATAGTTGTAAATAATCAACAATATTTTGTTTAAACAATTAGTTAAATTGTAATTTTTAGTTTGTTGTTAACAAATGATTCCATTCGGCTTAATAAATTGCAAAATTGAGAAAAAATTGCACCTCTGTAGCTAAATTTGTTAAATAGTTTTAAATAATCGACAATATTTTGTCTAAACAATTAGTTAAATTGTAATTCTTAGTTTGTTGTTAACAAATGATTCCATTCGACTTGATGAATTGCAGAATTAAGAAAAAATTGCACCTCTGTAGTTAAATTTGTTAAATAGTTTTAAATAATCATCAATATTTTGTTTAAGCAATTAGTTAAATTGCACGGTAAAAAAAGTTCGTATGAACTATCAAAAGTATTCACTGTAATAGGTAAACTTATAGCTAGAATGGAGCCATGGATAATCCAAATTCGCTACAATAGTGAAAATGACATTTCTTAAGATATTTAACTACATTATAGATGCATTATGAATAGGGTATAAATTCGATATGTCTGAAATAGTGATATTGAGAATCATCGAAATAGTCATTATCAACATATAACTGAAGTAAGATGCATACATAATTATCATGCAAATCTAAGATTTGAGATTTTAAAAAAAACCTTTTTAACAAGAGTCATAATTTTAAGAATGCTGATTGACGAAACGGCATTCTGAATATAGTTTTAAATATTTCCGATTAATAAAATATTTATTGTTTCTATTTTGCCAATTATATTATGAATCGGATTCAAAAATTTGGGGTTAGATTGTCATATATATTTCAAACTTAAATTAAAAACTTTTAACAACTGGCCTTCTTAAATAAAGTATGAGCTCTATCATAAATATTGTAATACTTTTATAACTTGAACAAATATATGTATTTTCGTCAGATGTACTTATTATACCATCCGAAAATTCGGAACCTTTTTTGCACTCATGATAACGAATTAAGGTTTTTTTTTTTGTAAAGTAGAGAAAGATTCTTGCTTACCTATATGCTGGATTAATTAATTTACAGTTTTTAGGAGCAACAACAACCCTCAAATCGAAAGTTATAAAGTATATTTTCAAAATTCAAGAAAAATTATCGATTTAACAGAGGTTATGTATTTCCTCTAATTCCATTTAATTCAAATAGATTTTACAAATGCAACACACATTTTTCCTCTGAAAATGTACCAACAATAAAATAAGTAAGAATATTATAAGTTAAATCTTAATAGACTTGTATAAATAAAAAGAAATTTAGAAATTAATATACTGCTCCCTCGCGACTGTCTGCTATAGACTAAACCGACCAAACCACGTGACAATATTATCAAAACATTGGATGGACAAAAATTATTGTAACCACAATAGTGGAAATATATTAACATATAAATAGCAGGATTAAATGTTTTTATATTAGAAAATTGGATATATCGCCTTATAGCTTATTCTGTTATTTGTGAAGTAAGTGAAAAGTGAATACCTACGCACTGATATTCAATATCACTGTTTTAGGTATTTGATTTATATATACCGAAAAATATTATAACTATTTCATGAATGAGTATTGCTTTTTTATAAGTTGTCCATTTGTACTTTAAAGATAATAAACCTGTATTTATCATAAACAATATTCAATTTAGTTAAGGAAGTAAAAATACGAATATGCATATTTCAAATTAAACATTGATTTAAACTGAATAAACGATTTAAGCAATCGAGTGAGTTGAATTTCTTAATTTACTTATATTAATAATTTTTTGTATCCACGTTCATAAATTTTTTACCGTGTGTAATTTTTAGTTTGTTGTTAACAAATGATTTCCTTTGGCTTAATGAATTACAAAATGGAGAAAAAATTGCACAATTGGTTAAAATGGTCATTCTTAATTTGTTGTTAACAAACGATTACATTCGGCTTGATGAATTGCAAACTTTAGAAAAAAGTTCAATTCTGTAGCTCAATTTAATAGATATTTAGAAATAACAACAAAATTTCTTAAATCAGATAATTGTTATAAACAATTAATTATTGTTTATCTATAATTTTTAAGTGTTATCTTACTCTTACATGTGTTGACATTCCAATTTTTATTTAAAAAGAGGTACTTGCAATTTTTTAAATGAAAGTTGTTTATTTGTTAATTATAATTGTTTATAACAATTAAATGTTACAATAACCTAATTATTTATCTTTTATAAGTTCTTGACTTGAAATATAAGTACTTCTTGAGTACAATTAACTGATAGCTATAAAGAATTCTATAATTATTTTTTGAAAAAAATTCTTCGTTAAACAAAAAATTATTAAATAATTTAAAAAATAAAAAAAAAACGTGAGGTATCTCTTAAGAATTTATTTATCTTTATAATAAAAAAAAAAGTTAAAATCCGTTGAAAATTACGGGCCGTAGAGATTTTTGAAACATATTTTCTGGGGTTGCACTACTGTGTGACCTTGCCGTCCACAGTACGCGGGAGCAAAAATGCATTAAAACCCCTTTTGCGCGCGCTCACTAAAAAACGATTCCCAACGGCCGCTGGTTATTGTTTCATGGTTTTTCGCTTCATATCTTAAAAGTTGAAGATTCAAGCTTTCATTTAAGCATTATTAGAAGTTTCAGTGACGTTACGTTCTTATGTTATTGTCCTTCAAAAAGTGCCAAAAACCGTGTTTTTTAACACTTTAACCCCGTTTTTCTCAAAATTGTGACGTGATGGAGAATTTTTGTAATCAGATTCTTAATCTACGGAAAAAATCCTATCAAAATCACTTAGAGTTTTTCTTGAAACAAAAAAGAAGTTCGTTTTTGTCGACCAGTGTAATGATTAACACAACTTTCATCAACAACAAGGTTTAACCCTTTATTTTCTCCCTATGGTTTTGAACGCCATACAAAAAATCCTCTTTGAAATTTGTAAAAAGTGAATATCCATAGACAAGATGATATTGATGAAATTTGTTAGAAGTTTGTCTGTCACCAGTTGCCGTCAATGTAGCGAGGAAGATGAGCAAAGGGCGATTGAATCTCTTTGAGAGTGAGTTCCAAGGGCACGCGTGGGGTAGGTCGTTTGGTAGTGTCCACTGTACGGAAATAGGGGGTGCTAAGGCAGAAGAGAGGGTTGCAATAGGCTGCGCATGCGGTACACTTTTACACTCTGTATGCGCGCACACACTATCACATACTCGACACGTGCGCTTGCACACGTTTACACGCTCTGGGGCACCTCCACACACTCACCTCTCTCTCTCTCTCTCTCTCTCTCTACATTTACGTGGAATTCACATTCTCAGGCTGTAGTTGTGTTTGCTCTTCGCTATCAGTGTTTGTCTGTTCGGATGGAATGCTGCCGAGTCGGCGGTGTGAACCCGAGACGGAAAAGGGATTAGTCGCAATCTCGACGCGGCGTAGCGCGCTTCTTCTGACGCTCTCTCAGCATCCCTTCAAATCTTTCTCTCATTTCCCAAACACATTTCCCTTTCTAGCTCTTTCATCGTCAAGTCATTCGCACGTGTCAGTGAGAGCTAAAATTAAACTTGCCAAACTATTTTTAATGTTTACTATCAGAAAGGGAGCGAAAGTCGGCGCCACTTCTCGTTTCGGAAACTTGCCGTTGAATTGCTCGAAAAGCAACTTGAGTGCGCCTATAATTATGTCCAGTTTATAATTAAACGCTGACGCGTAGCGCGGCAGGATTTGTCACTGGTTTAGTGTACGGGAATCAGGCGTGTGCTTGTTACTCTTTGTTGAGCGAATGGGAGACCAAAGGGACAGATCGATCTGCCGATCAATTAGGAGAAGTGTGATCCGATGTTGGCCCTGGATAAGGCCGAGTGTTGGGAGTGAATTTTAATTGAAGAGAATTAATTAGGCGCCTTCACTCACTTACGCTCAATTGAGATAATCTGCACTGAGTGAGGATGATCGAGTGATTTTAGCCCAAGTGAGAGAGAGAGAGAGAAGTAGTTTACGTCTGTGTGCACTGCTGACCCGGGTTAACATCGACAGAGACAGCGGGCAAAAATGATTAGAGTATGAGAGCAACTCTTGAGTGAGATGACAGTGTTGTGCATTTTTTGGGCGACCTTGTCCACTGTCGCGTCCATCCTGGCATGTTCTGGATTTTATCTGCCTTACTGGATCCAGGTACATTTTTCAAAAATTAATGTTTCGATTTGTAAACGAGATATCTACATTGAACATTTGAGATAATGTTGTCCTTGGATGTCGTTTCTTTATTTACTAATGTTCCAGAAGTTACAATAGATGGGTGAGATAAAACAGGAGACAAAATTTTCAAAAGTGAATTTTTTGCAGTACGGTTTTTATTAGATTTTACTTTTTTCAATTTTGTAATAAATATTTCAAACAAATCTTTGGTACTCTTGTGGATTCTTCAATTTCTGTAAATTTGGCTGTTTTGGTTCTGCAAGATTTAGAATCTTGCACTAAGTAATTCAAATATTAATACAAAAGGCTATTTTAGATATGATATTTTTGTTATTGTTAAAAAAGTGGATTTAGATAGATTGTTATAGTCGTTTAATGTCTTTAATCCTAGATTAAAATTTACACACGAGGAGAATTGTCATTTTTAAATGTGAGAGTGATGATGGTAAATTAATCACAGATTGGTTTACAAAAAGTAAAAAGTTTAAAAAAAGATCCATGTAGATATTTGAATTTCCATTCTAACAATCCGATTCAACAAAAAGTTGCAAGGGTTACAAATTTAGTAGATTGTATTTTTAAATTGTCAGATATATCTTTTCATACTAAAAATTTAAAAAAGATTAGTTTTGATTTACTCTTAAACGGTTATCCAAATGATTTTATATAATATAATATAATATAAAACACATAAGTAACAGGTTAAAGTTTTTAAACAATAATATTAATAATAATGATTTGATCTTGACTACAAAAAATAACATATTTGACAAACCTATTATTTCTATACCATTTTTAGGAAGTTGTTCTTGGACAATTAAAAGATTACTAAAGAATTATAAAGTAAATACTGTTTTTAGATCTTATGCCACTTTTGATAATATGATAGTACTTGGTAAAGATCCTATTGACACAATAAACAAACTAATGTTATTTACAAGAAACCGTGTATGAGTTGTTCAAAAACTTATATTGGACAGACGGAAAGATACTTATTTAAAAGATGTGATAAACACAAAAAAATGTTATTATAAATCCAAAGTATCATAATGTTATCTCACAACATAAAGTCGAGCATAAAATTAATGATTGTTTTACTCACGAGTTTGATTTTAATAATATTAAAATTTTATTTATCAGAATTTCCACGGGGAACACTTATAAGTGCGAAAGGCCAATAAATAAGTGTATAATTAAAAAACAATTAGAAGTTTACATAAAGAAAATAATGAATATAAAAGACTATTAGGTGAAATATTTTTTATCAAAAAAGAGAATATTTTGAATTTAATTACTGATTTAAAAAACTATGATGGTTTATACAATGTGATTTTACATAATTTTTAGCATAACATCTGTTCTTGTTTTCCTTTTGAAAATTTTATGAAACATAAATTAGGAGTTGGATTGTAATAGAATATTTTAAAAAATTGTTGGTATGGCAGTGTTTTATGTTCCCTGACAAAATTGAATGTACTAATTTTTAACCTCACAATTTTAAACACGTTGACTTAGATAAATTATTGGGTTTTTGTTTATATTTATTATGTGACCTATTTATTGTGACTTCTGTTGTTTAATTTTATTTTATTAACAATGGATTTATGTTTATTGACTATTATGTAAGTTTTATAATTTATCGTAAATTGATAATTAATCTTTTATGTTTGTGTAAATAACCTAAAAATTGTATGTCTGCAGGTCACGTATTTATTCATGAATTTTAATCATGTTTAGGGGAAAGTGGGCAACAGTGGACTAGATTCTTTAAAAATATTTTCCCTTAAAGAATTTTCAGCACTTTTTTTCATTGAGCAAAAACTTGTTGTTCTCTTGGTGACGCTCATGTTTGAACTATGAACACAAACAAATTAAGCTTATCAAATAGATATTATTATTTAATACGATTACCGTATTTTACTGTCTTTTAAAGATAATAATTTTATAACAAAAAATAATAATATACACGGAAAGAAACTAAATACCGAATTTTATAAAGCTATTTTATGATTTGAGAACATAATACGAGAAAGTAAATTTTGTTATCAGAAATACTAAAACATCATATGAAATTTAACGTTCCTGAAGTTATGAACGTTCTTTTGATCAAAATTTTTTATCCATGGTAATATTTTCAATAATAACTTTTGCAACCCGAAATATAAAAAAGGAATTTATTTCTTAAAATATATGGAGAAATAAACTTCTTGGTATGCAGAACATTCTTTTTGGTCAAATTTGAATTTGGTGAATGTTAAACTTAAAATAATACTTCCCATTATTTGAACGTTCAGAACTTTAAAATTTATTTACTATATTATTAGTTTAATTAATTAAAAAAATTTATAAAATTTAATATTTATCACAAAATTATAATTTTATATTTTAAGTTCATATGAGTAGAGTTATCTTAAAGTTTAGTAAACGTATTTGGTGTACTAAATACCATTTTAAATTTAAAATATTTTTTTTATTTTTACTAGCAAAATGTCGCTTTATCGCATTTTTTTAAAGTGTAAAATACTTTTATAAAATTTGATATTTAGTTTTCTTCCGCGTAGTATTATTAAGTGTTGTTTAAGGTTAACGATCCAATCGCTGCGGTGACTGAACTTGAAATCACGGGAAAAGCTTTTTAGATGTTTATTAATGCACGAAAAAAAAAGTAAACTAATTTTACTAAAGTATGTTACAATTTAGGAATAAAGTGCCAAAATGCAACATTTTCATATTAATTTTAAACTCAAAAGAATTTATATTAAATTTGCTACAAGCTTTATGAAAGTTCAAAACTTCTAATATGAAAATTTCGCTTCTTAGCACTTTGCCTCGAAAATAAAGTGAAAGTAAAATTTGTTAACTATTTTCTCTCCGTGTACAAAGTTGATCTTTTTTACTATTTACAGTTACTTATAAAAAATATAAACGAAATATTATTTTCATACAAATAATTTTTTCTAGTAACTATTTATTAGTAGAAAATTACTATTTTATAAGTGAAATATCTACTAATTGAAAAACTAAACTTTCTCTATTTCAATTAGTAGATATTTCACATTCAAATTAGTAGTAAAATCTTTGCTGATATTTTACTTCAGCAATTCGTAAAAAATACATCATTATTAGTATTGAAAGTAACTAATTTTTGTAGTAAAAACCTCAAATCTTATTAGAAAAAATCATTAATTCTAATTAAAAAATTACTAATTATTTATTTATAAAAGAGAAATTCTGCAATTTTGTAAAATAAATATTTATTTTTTAATACTTCTTTAACATAGTAATTCTAGCATAGAAACTGGATTTAATATGAAAAAGTTTTTTTTTTCTCCATAAAGAGAAATGCAGGTTATAACATATATGTTTTAATTGCATATGAAAAGCTTCAAAAGCAAGAAGAAAAAAGGATTAAAACAAACTCAACTTTAAAGTTTCCCTTTCCACATTTTACTAAATTAGCTTTCCATTTGTCTCCAATTCTCTATCTAATGAATTCTCTCAATTTTTAAACTTCCGTAGATCTTGCGCTTTTTTAAATTAGTCTGCAAAGGATTGTTTGAGTAAACTAAAATTAATAGAAAATTTAATTCATTTTAGTTTATTCGAGCGCGAAGAATCCAATGAAAGACTTAATTTTATGAATGAAAGGTCACATTGTTTCACTTGGTATTCAATATTTGTGATTCAATTAGTGTATACTATTTCAATGAATAAATAATAATAATTAATTAATAATAGTTTAAATAATTAAGAATAAATATGTAGCTATAATTATCTTAATGAAAAAAAAATAGAAAATCGAGAAAAATAAAAAGAAATATAATCTCTTAAATTTTACTCAACAACTTAGATGTTAAGAAATTCTCTCTGAGCTTTTAAAGTGCACGACTGAAATAGAACGTGATATTTATGAAACTTTCATTCCCTTGCTGAGCAGAGGGTGTCGCCGTATTTAAATCTTCCAAAATTGGAAAAGCGTGCGTGCCAAAGTCATCAACATGTGTGTCTTATTTTTACGCCGAGAAATAAACATTTATAATGAAAAACATATTGTCATCAATATAGATTTTTTGAAAATTTACAAGTGTAATTATTGCTTTAAATATTAAAAACAAAACACGTATTATAAACAAACATTAAAATTAATAATTTTAATGTATTCTCTATAAATGAAAATCATTCAAATGTCATTAATTTACTCTGACTCATTTCTCTCGATTTTAATATTTGTAAAATACCATCCGGAATTATTCCGTTTCACTGAAATATCCGTGTTTCACTTATTTAATTTAAACGCAATTTAATTAATTGAAAACCAACTGAATTTTTAGGTAATTTTTATCAATAATTTTACTTCCGTTTAAACAGGCTATTTAATATAAAACTCTTTTTAACATCATTCAATATTAAATTTTAAACTTGACAAAATTTATACCTAATTTAATCTTTTAGAATCCATAATTAGATCTTTTATATTTGAATTTAAAACTTTTACTATTTTCAATTGTTCGCAGTTATTAATTCTTACAAGTGGATTTTTATTATCACAAAATGAATAAAAAAACAAAAAGCGCTAAAAAAGATTTAAAAAAAAAAACCCTAGAATTATGTTGTTAAAGTGAATTTTCTGAAAAGCAAATGACAGTACGAATTTAATTGCGCCACTGCGTTGACACTGAACGAACGTTTATTTATTTTGAAGAGAAAACGGTGTTTAATTGTAAATCGAAGTAATCGCATTCTAGGGAATTTTGTTCAAAGTGACGTTTGGACATTTGAACAGCAAATCCATGATGCATACCAACACATTCTGAATTGGGTGCCAGTTAATTCGAGTGAGACAATATTGATGGAGGATAATTGAACAAAGAATGAAATTCTGTTTATTTTAAAATATGGCAATACCAGAGAGTTTCAAATAACACGATTCAATATAAAATAAAACAGGGCAAATACATAAATTGCAAATTACAATTGAGAGACACAATTTTCATATATATTAAAGTTATCTCCGTTTTATATTCTAATTAGTTGATGTAGGACATTATTATAATCAGTTTAATTTAATGGAAAACTCAGATTGTTATGAAACTCAAATCACTTTCTTCAAGCAAACATTTATTAATTAGTATAGATATATATTATGCTATATATGCTTTTTGTGCACTCACTCTGTACTGAAGTATTTGCCAATTCTACTAATGAAATTCTCCAAGTAAATGGTTTCCCGTTGTGAAGAGCAATTGTTGCTGAGCAAACTCTATAATCGACATTCGCGATCTTGATTACTTTACGATAATTACAATTAATTACATTCTCAGTGAAATTAAGCGAAAAAATATACTTGACGAAAGCAATTAAATGTCTCCTAAGATAGTGGATTTATTGTCCTCCTTTACAAAATTTTAATAAATATGTTTTTGGTTCGATTTAAAAAAATTCTAATTATAAAAGTTTTATTATTTTTTTTTTATTATATTAAGAAAATTAATAAAATTATATTTTTAAAAATTGTTATTAAACAACATTTTATCAAAATTTTATCTGGTCTTGTAAGTATCAAATTATTATTTTCAATTAAAACTTTTTTGGTTTCTTGAATTTTATTGTTAACAATTACGTCTATTCTGAATTTTAACTTTAGATAAAAATAATTGAGTGTGATAAATAAATTTAATTCTAATACAATTTTTAGCAGAAAGAGAATTAAGACTAGAAACTACTTTAGGAATAAACCATTTTTTTTGTTGATAAGTAACTTCAAATATACCAACTTAATATTTCTTTAATATCATTAGGAATTGTTGAATTGCTTAAATTAATTAACCAATTATAACTATATCAGTCTTAAAACTGAAGTAATGTTGACTTTTTAAATTATCAAACTTTTTAATAGCTATTCTTACAGTTTATTTAATGTACTTTTTAATATCTATTTACATCTCCTAAAATAAACTATTAAAAAAGCTAACTGATGATAATCCAATGATTTTATTTTTAATACTATCCATTTCGTTTTTAACACAGGCAATAATTTATTGGTTAATATCAATGATTTATAAATTGAATATTTTAAAATTAAAGAAGAGATTGAATTTTTCGATTTTATTATAAATACTGTTAGAAAATAAATCAAAACTTATAGATAAATTGTTTAAAATATGACTAGGAATTAAGTGCGGGATTAATGCAGTTGTTAATAATAAAATTGAAGAATTTAATTTTTGCATAGAGCAAAAAAGTCGCCCTGTGAAATTCCATATGGAAAAATTGCGGACAAAAAAATTTTCTTAATAACAATTTGGATAAATGATTTTACAATTCGAAGAAAAAGATTAAAAGTAAAAAAAAAAACAAAAATCATATTTTGCAAAAATAATTTAAAAATAAGGAAAGAAATTGAAAATTAATTATTAAATAATTAAACTAATTTGATAATGAAGGAAATAATTAAAAGTGAAAAGGTTTTATTTAAAAAAATTAAAGAAAATAATTAAAACTAAAATTAAAATTTAGGGAAAAAATTGAAAAATAATCAATATTATTAAAAATTAAAGAAAATTTTTGAAAAATAATAAAAATAGATAAAAATTGTAACAAATAATTGAAACAATAACAGAAAAGAATTGTTAAAAATTGAAGAAATTGTTAAATATCTGTAAATTTATTATTCTCAAAGCGTGGATTACTTAAAATTTTAATCAATGAAATTTACAATTAATTGAAACTCGAAGAATTATAATATATAATTGTAATTATAGTCTTGTTTATCTCAAATAAATTCTAAAATTCTTTAAATTATTTTTTACAAATTTTTATTGCTTTCTAAAATTTAAAATAATTATTTCTATCAATTATTTATCTAATTTTTTTTATTATTTATATCAAATTCTAGTTATTTTTTGAAATTTCAATTATTTTCATCATTTTGTAATTATTTTCTTTTAATTACAAATATAGGTTGTAATTTTTTTAATTATTTTTAACAAACTACAAATATTTTCTTGAATTTTTAATTATTATTATTTTTTTTCAAATACTCGCAAACTTCATTCTTCAATTAAATTTCTAAATTTTTAATTATTTATCTCATCTTTCAATTTTTTTTTCAATTTTCGTTTTCTTTTATCTTTCGGCAATTATTTTGTCCACCTTTTAATTAGTTATACCTATCAATTATTTTTTATTTAATTTCCTAAATTTTTTTTTATTATCTCAAATCTAAGTTATTGCATCTACTTTTCAGTGTTTTCATCATTTTTCAATTATTTTTTTCAAATTTCAAATACTTTCTTCAATTTTTAATTATTTTTTTTTAATTTGTAATAATTTCTGAAAAATTTATATTATTTTGAATATTTGTTGATTAATTCCAAATAGTTCAATTATTTATTATCTCAACTTTTTAGCATTTTCTTCAATTTTCAATTATTTCTATAATTTTTCAATTATTTTTTAATTCATTTTCTAATTTTTGTTATTATTTATCTCTAATTCCAGTTTTTTTTTAATTCAAAATTATTTTTATCATTCTACAATAATTTTCTTTTATTACAAAATGTCGTAATTTTCTTAATTATTTTCTTTAATTTTTAATTGTTTTATTACATTGCAAATATTTTCTCGAATTTTTTATTATTTTCATTATTCTTCTATTAATTTCCTAGATTGTAAACTATTTTTTCAAATTTTAAAAATTCTCTTTAATGTTTAATTATTTCTCCAAATTTGAATTAGTTAAAAATAACGAAGTATTAGTAAAATATGACTAATTATTAGAATATAACTATTTCAATTAGGGACTGAGTGTTTGCTTTTAAATTAATTATCTTTAACTAATTCAGATTCAGAGTTTTTATTGGTATAATTTGCAATTAATTTCTTCAATTCTTTTTTTATTTTTACTATTCCTCAATTATTCAATTAATTTCCGAAATTTTTATTTATTATCTTAAATCTAAGTTATTGCATCCACTTTTTAATGCTTTAATAATTGTTCAATTATTTTTTTCTAATTTCAATTATTTCGTTAATTTTTAATTGCTTTTTTCATTTGCAATGATTTTTACAATTTTTACATTATTTTGAATATTTGTTAATATACAATAATTGAAATACTTTATCTGCAATGATATTCACAATTTTTAAATTATTTTGAATAGTTGTTGCTTAATTCAAAAAATTTTAATTATTTATTTCAAATTTCCATTATTTTCTTCAATAAATTTTCGATTATTTTTATAATCTTGTAATTATTTTCCTGAATTTAAAATTCTTGAAATCATTTTGTAATAAGGTACTTTCTTTCACTTCCCAAAAATCCTGTATTATTTTAAATTATTTTTCTCAAATTGTAATTAATCTCTACATGTTTCAAGTATTTTTATGATTTTTCATAAATTTTCTTCAATGATTATCATTATTTTTCAATTTTTCCCCCAAATTTTAAATTCAAAATTTCCGCAAGTTTGAATTATTTTTAAAAATTTTTTTTAAATAAAACTTTTTCATTTTTAATTATTTCGTTTAATATCAAATTAGTTTAATTTTAATTTAATTTTTTAATTTTAGTGTACATTGCACGGGTAGAAGAACCCATTATAGATAAAAAATAAAGATAATAATAAGAAAATACATACAATACAATAGTCGAAAACGAAATAACAAGCAGGAATAAAATAATGAAAGATATAACAAACATATTAAAACTCTGAGTGAGTATGGCCGCATCAATAAACAACATGATATAAAATTAATTAGTAGTAAAAAATAAATAATAATTAAGCTGTGACTGTTGGTTGCAAATAGAATGATAGTACGAAGAGTTTGAATAAAAAGATAGTTTCACTATTTATTAATTAACTTTTAATTTCTTTCGACATTTTTCAATTATTTTTACAAAATATGTTTTTTGTTTCTTAAATTGTAATTTTTTTCTTCAAATGACAATTAATTTCTTCAATATCGAATTAATAATGTCAATTTGTAATGACAAATAATGGAAGGACATAAATCATTAAATTTGTCAATTGAATTATCAGGTTCACTGTTTTTATTGTTTTTCATAATTAACTTGTTTCATACTGCACTAAATTTTATTAAATTTTTATTTATTGTTTTTATATTTTAGTTTTATTTTTCAAGTAATTAAACAATGTTTTTCGATTTTCAATCACTTTCTTTTCTATCAAATAAATTCTGTAACTTTCTCAATTTTGTTTTTCAATTTTCATAATTAACTTCAATTTCCAAATATTTTTATCCTTTTTCAAGTAGTCTTGTTTATCTCATATATATTCTGTAATTTTTACAATTATTTTTTACAAATAATTCTTTAATTTTCAATTATTTCTATCATTTTTCCATTAGTTTTTGTCATTTTTAATTATTTTTTAATAAATTTTCTAATTTTTTTATTATTTATCTCAAATTCCAATTATTTTCTCAATTCACAATTATTTTTATCATTCTGCAATAATTTTCTTTTATTACAAATATAAGTTCTAATTTTTTCTATGATTTTTAACAAACTAAAAATAATTTCTTCAATTTTTTTTTCTTTTTATTACTTCGCAAATATTTTCTCGAATTTTTTATTACTTTCATTATTCTTCAATTAATTTCCTGGATTTTAAAATATTTTTCTCAAATTTTAGTAATTTTCTTCAATTTTCAATTTTTATTGTTATCATTTGCAATTAATTTCTTCAATTTTTCATTATTTTTTTTATTCCTCAATTAAATTCCAAAATTTTCCTTTATTTATCTAATTTTCGAATTATTTTTTTCAAATTTCAATCAAGTTTGTCAATTTTTAATTTCTTTTTTTTTTAATTTGTAATAATTTCCACAAATTTTATGTCATTTCGATTACTTGTTTATTAATTTCGAAAATTTACTCAAAATTAAATAAATTGTCAACTTTTGCGTTACAATAATTACGCTAATTAAGAAATTCTTTAATTTAATATTGTTTTATTTATCTTCTCCCCCCCCCCTTCTCCCCCCGTTCAATATTAAGAGTTCAAATAATAAAAATTTACAAGTCGCTACCCCCTGTAAAGAAACCATTAAATTTTTAATTGAAAATAATAATTTGATCGTTACAAAAAAAAAAACTTTTATTAAATTAACCATTAATATAATTATTATTATTATAAGTTGAAATTATCACTCAGCAGTAACTTTTAATAAGAAATAAGAAGAAATCTCTCTCTCTCTCTCTTAAATTGTTATAATTATATTATAATTGTTATTAGAGAAATTAAGCCTTTGGACATAATAGAAGCGTAATAGAATTATAATAAATAATTTATGTGACATGAATAATTTATGAAACGTTATATATCTAATGCTTAAAACAAACAATTGGTAAAATTTTCTGCATGAAAGTTTACAATGTACCTAAAATAGCACATTGGAGTTATTACTAAAGTTGACTTTCCTATCACTAAATTGGTCCTGAGTAAACTTTACTCGTTTCACTTGGGTACCCAAAATCGCATAATTGATCAGTATCATAACACATACCTATACGTAATACTCTATAGAACTGACTACTTTGGCTTTAAATTGATAAATTTTGTTAACACCTTATTAGACTACTTCAAACGTATGATTTGAAAATTATGATTGATTATCATTATTATTTATTTCCAAAATTTACCTTTTTGAGCTCAAAATACAAAACTACGACTTATTAATTTATTACATGTGCATATCTGTTCATATGTGTTCATAACAGTAATCCTTTAAATGAAAACTGCTGCAGAATTTCTCTAAAACGAAAATTTAATTAACCGCTAGAATTACATCTCTTCCGGTAACTTATACTATTATTATTCCATTCTGAAAATTCGTGTAATTAGAATAAGTGCGGAATTAAATTACAATATGAAAGTAAACAGGAGCAGACAGGATTTTTTTTTTGAAGTGTAATTATTATACAAATGGTAATTCTAAATTTGTGCTCAAGGGTTCGTAGAGATATTTAATATTTAAGGAAGTAGAGAAAGAGATTCTAAAATTATGAGAATTGGAATTAACTTTAATTATAAATATGTGCTGAAGGGTTCGTGAAATATTTAATATTTAAAGAAGTGAATTTATGAAACTATGTGAATTGAAATTAACTTCAATTAAAATTTCCGATAATTCCATATTCTTGATTATTCGATTTCTATCAATCCAAACTTCCGTCTAATTTAGCACATTCTTTGTAATCAATTTTAATTGGCGTAAATTTCGATTGGTAAATAAACAAATTAAAATCAACCTGAACTTGAATTGGAAAAATTTTGTATTGGAATAAGCTTCAATTTGAATAAGCTTCAATTTGAATAAGCTACAATTTATTAATCATGAGCGACTACAATATTTTAGCTAAACTTAATTTCAATTGATCTAAACTCTAAACTTTTATTGATCTGAACTTCAATTTAACTTGTTTTTAGTCGATTTTATTTTATCAACCTGAGCTTCAATTGGTATAAACTTAAACTTAGCAATTTCATTTTTATATTAAGTTCAATTTATTTATCGGCAATTAAATCAATTACAGTTGATCTTAGTTTTCACTTCCATCAAATTTTAATTTATTCAAATAAAAAAAAAAATTATCAAACTCCAACAACTTTAATTGTAAAGACTTTAAACTGATTCGAAGATTTTTGGAGTCTCTCAAAACAAATCCGATGTCATTTTTATAAAATTCAAAATGTCCCAACCAACAAGGCGGACATGAATTTTAAAATTGTTACCAATTTTTATGAAACTCAGTATAAAAAAGTTTTCGAGGTCGCGGAATTCAAATCTGACCTCAAAATTTCAAAATTAAAAATAGCGGACATGAATTTTTAAAATGACCAGGGCTGATAAAAATCATGATTTTATAAAAAAAAAAAATCAAAAAAATCCGATTTATTTGATTTAAATCAAAAATTGATTTTTTTAAAAATATAATCAGTACATAAAATTTCTAAATGTTTATTTGTAAGTAGTTTATACAGTTTATTAAAGAAATGAAGAGAAAATTAAAAAACAGAACACAAGAATGAAACAGTGACATAATAATATATAAAAAAAAGTAAAAAATCTTTTCAAAAAATGAAACTATTACTAACATGTTTTTTAAAATAATAAATAAGAAGATAATTAAAAAAAAAACGTTAAAATAAATTACTAAAGAGAACAAAATTTTAAAGTTAGAAAAATAAGGGAATTATTTTATATATTGAATAAAAAAAGAACCAATAAAATTTTGTAAAATTTAAGACAAATTTAAAAGAAAAGAAATTTTATGAAATTCGAGAACGATGTTCAAATGAGAATATTTAGTACAAGATTAAATTCAAATAATATAAAATAAAAGTATAAGAGCTTTCAAAAAAGTAGAAAATTGGGAAATTTAAAAAATGTAGATAAAAGCACCAAATAAATGTTTTCAAAAATTCGTAATTACATATAAGATAAAAACTAAACAATTGAAAAGAAGGAAAAATGCTTCCTATAAATAAAAAAGTTTAAAACTAAACACATTTTTATAATATTACAGTTAAAATAAGTTCAACAATAAATTTAGAAAAATAAAGAAAATCTAAAAACTTTATGACAAAATAAGTAAGTTTGCAAAAAATCTCGCAAAAAATAGACAAAATGTGAAAAAAAAAAATAAACTTACAAACAAATCAGAGTATTTACTTTTCAAAATATGGAAATTATTATGAAGATCAGCGAAATAAAAAGTTTAATGAATGTTATTATAACGAAATTGTGTAAAATAATATTAAATAATTTGCATAAAAAAGAGGAAATTAAAGAAAATCCTAAAATAAAAAGACAAAAAAAATATCAAAAGTAAAAGTAGAAAAAGACTTAAAATTTTGTAAAAATAAGAAATTATAAGATAAAAATTAAACAGTTTTCAAAAATGGAAATCTCTTAGAATTGTAAATTTAATTTTTTATTTAAATCATGATTTTAATGCAAATTTGCCAATGATTTAAATCATGATTTTGTGCACGACTTTTTATCATTTCACTAGCAAAATAAAACGCGCGCAAGCGCTCGATTAGTTTTTTTATACATTTTAAAAATTATAAAATACAATAATAAAAATAAAAAATCGGTAAGTACTATTTATCTAATAAGATGAAATAGATATTTTAAATATAATATTTAAAAATCAATTAATATAAATAAAATAAATATTTATTTAGGACAAAATTTATAATATTTAAGAATTAAAAAGAATTGCAAAAAATAATTGAAATTAAACAAAATAATTGCAAATTTTGGAAATTAATTTAAAAAAAATGAAATCAATTAAAAATTGGGGAAAGTAATTTAAACAATCATAAAAATGTTTTAAACATAAAGAAAATAATTAAAATTTAAGAAAAATACTTGAGAATCTTAAAAGTAAATTAAAACAAAATTGAATAATGAAAAATTAGAGAAAATCATTGAAAATTGAAAAAACATGGTTAGAAATTGAAATAAATAAATTAAAATTAAAGAAAATAATTAAAATTTGAGAAAATAATTAAACAAATTACATAAAATATTTTAAATAAAGGAAAGTTAAACAAAATTTGAGAAAAATAATAAAAACTTTCAGAAGTTCATTGAAATAAAAGAAAATAATTTAAAAATTAGAGAAAATAAATGAAAAAAAAAAATAATATAAAATTGAACAGAACAAGTTTAAATTAAAGAGAAATAAGTAAAAACTTTTTGGCAATTGTGAAAAAGAACGACAAAAAGATCGAAAGTAATTGAAAATTGAAGAAAATAATAATATAAAAAATAATATAAATAATGAAATAATTGAAAAGTCAGATAAATAGTTAACGATTTTTGAAATTATGAAACAAATGTAAAGAATTAAAAATTGAAAAAAATAAATTTTGGATAATAATTGAAAAATGTTTTTAAATTTTAAAACTTGACGAAAATAAGTAATATGATACAGACAAATATAAGTTGTAAAAAATAAACGACATTTAAGTGTGATAATTGAAAAAACTACAGATTTTTTTTTTAAATAAAGAAAAAATAATTCAAATTTGAAAAAAATACATGAAGATCTTAGAAATCAATTAAAAAAAAGGAAAATAACTAAAAATTGGAGAAAAGAATTGGAAAATTAAGCTCAAAGTAATTGAAATTTACGATAATTAATAAACAAATTTTGAAATTATAAAAACAAATAAAAATAATTAAAAATTAAAGAAAACAATTGAAATTTTAGAAAAAATCTTAAAAATCTTAAAAAAATAATTTTAGAAAATGAGAATAACTACAAATTGGAGAAAAGACTGGAAGAATGCAAAAAATAATTGAAATTTACGATAATTAATAAAATTTTTTTGTAAATTATGAAAACAAATAAAAATAATGATAAATTAAAGAAAATAATAGAAATTTGAGGAAAATACTTAAAAAAAAAATTCAGAAATTAATTTTATAAAATGAGAAAAACTAAAAATTGGAGAAAAGTTTGGAAGAAATCTAAAAATAATTAAAATTTACGTTAATTAATTAAAAAAAAAGTTTGAAATTCTGATAACAAATGAAAATAATTAGAAATTGAAGAAAATATTTAAATTTTCAGAAAAATACTTAAAAATCTTAGAAAATAATTTTAGAAAAAGAGAATAATAATTAACAATCAAGAAAAATAATTGAAAAATGATAAAATTAATTCAAAATTGAAAAAACTGAATTATAATGAAAATAATTTAAATATGAAAAATTGAAAACATTCAATAAAATTTGAGAGAAATGACTGAAAAAATCTTAGAGTATATGTTTATTCTCTAAATCAAAATTAGTGGTTTTCTACTAATGAATTAGCGAAAAGTGAGCTTCTATTAAAATAGTAAGGATTTTACTAATTCTTAGTAGAAAACTACTAATTTTTTAGTAGAAAACTACTAATTAAATTAGTAAAAAAATCTACTTTTTTTAAAAGTAAAATTTTACTATTTCAATTAGTAGTTTTCTACTAAGAATTAGTAGCTTTCTACTAAGAATTAGTAGCTTTCTACTAAGAATTAGTAGCTTTCTACTAAGAATTAGTAGTTTTCTACTATATGAATTAGAGAAAAATGAGCTATGAATTTGATTAATTCATAGTAGAAAACTACTAATTCATAGTAGAAAACTACTAATTCAGATTTAGAGAGTAGAGAAAAATAATTGCAAAATTACTTGAAAAATTTTAATTAAAGAGAATAATTAAAAAATTGCAGAAATAACGAAAATTGATGAGAATAATTGCAATATCGGATAAATAATTGAAATTTTTAAAAGTAATGACCAAATAATGAATATAATTATTAATTAATGAAAATCAAGAAAAATTGCAGAATTTATTTTTAAGCAAAAGAAAATAATTAAAAAATCGTTATATAATGGGAAATTGATGACAATAATCTAAATTTGAGATAATAACTGAAAATTTAGGAAATTAACTGCTTGTGTATATATTTTAAACTTTTTCAAAGACCATAGTAAATTTTTAAAGCATTTTTCGAAACTTTTTTTTTTACACAAATGACAATTAAAAACCAGCACAACAAAATAGAATAACAGGAACTAACTTCACTCTAGATTTTTAAAAGTGGACAGAAAAAGATGAATAAACATTAATACTAACTAACTTCACTTCAGACTTTAAAACGTTGACAGAAAAAGATGAATAAATACAAATATATACTACCTAACTTCAGGAGTTTACGGAGATTATTCACTAATTCAGATTTAGAGACTAATTTCGAATTTGCACTATTTCATTTAGTAGTTTAGAATTTTTTACCAAAACTTTGTTCAAAAAATGACTAAAAATGTTAAGAAACTTTTTTACGTCCTCCAATTATAATTCAATGAGTATAACGACCAATAAGGACAACAATTGGTAATACAAAAAAAAATCACCAATCTGACGTTTCGAGACTGACATTTATACATTTTCATTACATTCGTTGATATTGTTATTAGGACAAAAATTTAGAATAACAATTATAAAGATATATAAACAAAAGAAAAATATTATACTCACATCACATTATATGATCGAAAAAGTAAAAATAATCCATGTGTTATGAACATTAATATGGTAATTAAAAAACAACACAAGAAAAACACACATTTTTTACTATCATCTGAATAAAATATTTTTTGTTAAATTACAATTGTGAATAAGAATAAATTTTTATTCTTTTATTCAATGAAGAAACATTCTTCATTGAAAGTCAATTATTAAATGTGAAGGAAGTAAATAACATTCCGAAATTATTGAAATAAGAAAAACAAAGTCATATCAACATTACAATTTACAAATAAATATAAATAAGACAATGAATCAAACAAGTCTAGTAAAAGGAATCAAATGAACAACTTAATAATATTCTTATAAGAATCGTCAAAATTATAAATATCTGTCATTTTGTTTATACAATTATTTTGTTCTTTTTTAATAAAAAACATTTTTGCTACTAGTCTTTCGTAATCGTTATTATCCTTATTTAAAATTTCAATATTTGACCAATCAAAATCATGCTCAGTTTCATCATCATTTAAGTTAGAGATTCTATGTTTAGAAATAACGTTGTAATATTTTTTATTTAATATTATATTAGACTTATGTTTATTGCATCTTGTAAATAACCGTCTATCCGTCTGTCCAATATAAGTTTTACCACAATCAATACAATTAATTTTATATACAACTCCAGTATTATCCAATTTTTCCAAAGGATTTTTACCCAACTTAATAAAAGGTTTTAAAGAAGAATCATTTCTAAAAACTGTTTTGATATTATATGACTCCAATGTCCTTTTGATTTTATAAGAAAGATTTTCATGAAAAGGAATCGAAACTATATTTTGAAATTCATTTTAAATTTCAGCATTATCAATATTACAATTATTTTTAATTTGAAACAATCTATTTTTTATATGTTTATCTACAAACTCTGAAGGATAATTATTCAATAATAAATTCTCTTTAACAATGTTTAAATTTTCATGATGAAATTCTTTGTCAGATAATATAATATAGCTGAGTCCACTAAATTTTTTACTATAGCACTTTTCTGATTACTTGGATGATTAGAAAGAAAATTTATATTTCTGCCCGAAAATGTGTTTTTTTTGTACCAATTAGTTTTTATAGAACCATCATTATTACGAATTTATTTCAAATCCAAGAATGCAATAGAATTTTCTACTTCAACTTCATGAGTAAACTGTAATCTATCGTGATATGAATTAACATATCAACATATCTGTAGTATAAAGGAATCTTTAAATTTAATTTGTTAAAAACATACTTCTCCAAATCTTGTAAAACTAAATCAGCTAACAAAGGAGAAATAGGAGACCCCATACACAAGAAAAATAAAAGGCAAAATTTCCACCGATATCGGTATAAAATTTCACTGCAACAAAGTTTCTCTAGGAAGAAGAAAGTTTACCTCAAATAGGGAGAAAAAGTGTCGTCTGCTTCTAGTGTGTTAAAATTTCAGAGACAAGTTTCTTAAAAAATATAAATGCTCATTAAATTATAGGCAAAAGTAAAAAAAGACAAAATTTCATTTTAAGTAAATAAATAATTTTGTACATCATCTCTTCTCGAAATATTCAAATAATAAAACACTTTACCATTTTGACACCTTGATATTTGTGTCATTCTCAAACGCATACAAAGAAACATAAAATAGAAGAAGACAAGAAGAGGAACATCACAAAGTAAATATTAGAATCAGGGTTCTGTAGTAAAGCATCACTATTATTGCAAATGGATAATAGATGCCTTCTCTATTAGATTGCACTTGCACCATCTTAAAAAATTGTCAAATTAATAATAAAAAAAGCGAAAATAAGTAATTTGTTAAAGCCAACTAACCTTCAAAGATTGACCACCAATCAGAGGGGGTCACGTGCTTTTCCGCACGAAAATCAAATCACTCTTGTTGAGTTAAAGACTATATATGTACATACAAGTACAAAAATCAAAAGTTTAAATAAAAATAATCGATTAATAATCGTACACACAGGGTTGTGCAGTGACGCGTCAATCGAGCTTTTTACATATACATTTCCCATCCAAATATCAAGTGCAAACAAATGTACACCGAGAAACATAAATGCTGTCTTTCCAAATCCCACTCCAGTAACCTCCCTTCATCTTTTTAAAGCTAATATAATATAAAAGACTGTTTAAATAATAGCCATTTTTACATTTCAGCTAAAAATCTAATGAAAATAAAAAAATTACTGTATAATATTGGTTAGCCTGCAAAAAGACTAAATTTTCAAAAAATCAAACGGATTTTTTACAAACAAATGTAAATTGCAGCTAGAAATAAAGCACTTTTGTTGCTTTTACTAAAAAAATTAAATGACAAATTTTGATTTAGAGACAGGCTTGAAAATATCATTGTAAATGTGTACTATACAAAAACCCAAATTTTGATGCCTAAAGACAAACTTTTTATTAAATCAGTCTGATTTTTTGCAAACAAGTGTAACTTGCAGCTAGAAATAAAGCACTTTTGTTGCTTTTACTAAAAAAATTTAATGACAAATTTTGATTTAGAGACAGGCTTGAAAATATCATTGAATCTCTAAATCAAAATTTGTCATTAAATTTTTTTAGTAAAAGCAACAAAAGTGCTTTATTCCTAGCTCCAAGTTACACTTGTTTGCAAAAAATCCTACTGATTTATTAAAAACTTTGTCTTTAGGCATCAAAATTTGGTATTTTGTAAAATACACATTTTCAATGATATTTTCAAGCCTGTCTCTAAATCAAAATTTGTCATTTAATTTTTTTAGTAAAAGCAACAAAAGTGCTTTATTTCTAGCTGCAATTTACATTTGTTTGTAAAAAATCTGTTTGATTTTTTTAAAATTTAGTCTTTTTGCAGGCTAACCAATATTATACAGTAATTTTTTTATTTTCATTAGATTTTTAGCTGAAATGTAAAAATGGCTATTATTTAAACAGTCTTTTATATTATATTAGCTTTAAAAAGATGAAGGGAGGTTACTGGAGTGGGATTTGGAAAGACAGCATTTATGTTTCTCGGTGTACATTTGTTTGCACTTGATATTTGGATGGGAAATGTATATGTAAAAAGCTCGATTGACGCGTCACTGCACAACCCTGTGTGTACGATTATTAATCGATTATTTTTATTTAAACTTTTGATTTTTGTACTTGTATGTACATATATAGTCTTTAACTCAACAAGAGTGATTTGATTTTCGTGCGGAAAAGCACGTGACCCCCTCTGATTGGTGGTCAATCTTTGAAGGTTAGTTGGCTTTAACAAATTACTTATTTTCGCTTTTTTTATTATTAATTTGACAATTTTTTAAGATTGTGCAAGTGCAATCTATTATTCATTTGCAATAATAGTGATGCTTTACTACAGAACCCTGATTCTGATATTTACTTTGTGATGTTCCTCTTCTTGTCTTCTTCTATTTTATGTTTCTTTGTATGCGTTTGAGAAAGACACAAATATCAAGGTGTCAAAATGATAAAGTGTTTTATTATTTGAATATTTCCAGAAGAGGTGATGTACAAAATTATTTATTTACTTAAAATGAAATATTGTTTTTTTTTATTTTTGCCTATAATTTAATGAGCATTTATATTTTCTGAGAAACTTGTATCTTTAATTTCAACACACTAGAAGCAGACGACACTTTTTCTCCCTATTTGAGGTAAATATTATCTCCTGAAGAGAGAAATTTTAGCTCCCAAAAATTTTCACTGCAACGAATTTTCCTTTATGTTTTTCTTGTGTAGGAGTGCCATATATTTGTTTGTAAAAACAATTATCAAATTTAAAAAAAAGTAGATTCCTTGATGAATTTAATGAATTCATCATATAGGATCTTAGTATTATTTTTGATTAAATGCCATCTTTTTTGTATAATTTTTATAACCAATTCATATGGAATATTGGTAAAAAGGGAAACAACATCCAAAGAAACCATTATATGATCATCAGGAATTTTTTCTTTTATTATACTTTCTCTAAAAGTCCTTGAATTTTTAACAACAGGACTAAAAATGGATATTTTTACCAATTTAAATTAGACGCAGAGACCTATTTAATAATTTAGATTTAGCGAGAAACCTAATAAAAACTTTTTGTAATTAACTTTTCCAAATAATATGCACACTTGGTCGTGTAAAATGCAACGTCAAAATGCAAAAACAAGGGAAAATTGTGAGAGACTGGGGGTTATTTGTTAAGAGGAATTAAATTTGATGGTATATGGAAAATGTGGGTGCTATATACGCTATATAGTAGCAATGATACACAAACACAATTAACAGGGTCATAAATAGGGCGTGTAACTTATGCAAATTCAACTGTTAAACTAGAGCCTCTGACAGCGGGTCGTAAGTTGAAGAGGCTTAAGTTGTGTTTGCAATGTAGATATATATGCATGGTCAAATATTCCGTAATACCTGCAAATGCAACTTCTCTAAATCGCCAGTGGCACTCTGAAGTTTATTTGTAGGGCTTGTAGACAAAAGCAGGTAGAAAAGCAGTTGAAAGATAGTCCGACTAGAGTTGATTTTACAGTTTAATTAGAGTTTTGCATTTCTAAAAGTTCATTTTTAGTAAATTTGCCCTGCAGCTTTCATTAAAAAATCTTCATTCCTTATTACAGTGCAATCCAATTCTAGTTCTTGTGCTTATTTTGAGGAAAAAAGGAAATCTAAAACAACTATATATAAAAGAGATTATATTTCTCTGGTATGTGTATATATATATGTAGTCTATTTGACTTAACTTCATTTAGATTAATTTAGTTTTAGGTTTATTTAGTCAAAGTTTATAGTTTATGTATAAACTATTTGAAACTTACTCAACACTTTATAAAAAAAACATACTGCAAAGTTCAAGACGAGAAAAACAGAAGCTTTCTTCCTCTTCTTGGACAGAATTTGTTATTCTCGGTTCGTAGTTTGAAATCCGTTTTATTTTTACAGTCTAATTAGAATTCAAGGATGGTTCGAGTATTACCTAATGCTCAAAGGAAGCAGTGCGGTACGTAATAATAAAAAAGATAAAAAGATGCTGTAAAACCGTCGGGGATAAAAGGATGATTGGAATTGATGGAAAATTGTGTTGGCTAATACTTCAACAACCCTTTAAGACTGAAGTCAATTTTAGTCACGATTGTATTCAGTGAGCCATTAATTTTCAATAAGGATAGAAATCCAATAGGTGAAAGGCTCCTGCACAAACTAATGCAAAGTTCTCGAAGCTCTTGAATGTCTTATAGAGATATTCTTCACCGACATTTAAGCCTACAGTTATCATCATTCTATTCACGATTTGATAAAATTTTATTCAACCGCAAAAAACTATTATTATTTCTTTTACTTTAATCAGGGTCGGTGATTTTTGCACACTGCAAATTTAAATTAGTTAAAAATAACTAATTATTAGTAAAAAAAAATAACTAAAAAATAATTAACAAATGTTTTAGTAAACAGAATTTTACTAAAATATTAGTAATTTTGACATAACCTAAAAATGAATTTGACTAATAATAATTAGTTATTTTTTAATTAATGATTAGTAGAAATATAACTATTTCAATTTGTGTTCACTTTTTGCTTTTAAATTAGTTAATTTTAACTAATTCAGATTTAGAGAATATGGTACGTCTGCAAAATTCCATAGAGCAAAAAAATCACCCTGTGAAATTCCATATGGCAAAATCACAGACAAAAAATAAATTTCTTAATAAGAATGTGGATAAATGAATTTACAATTCGACGAAAAAGATGAGAATTAAAAAAACAAAAATCACATTATGCAAAAAAAAATTGAAAAATGACGAAATAAATTGAAAATTAATTAATAAATAGTGAAACTAATTTGATATTGAAGGAAATAATTAAAACTGCAGAAGTTGTATTTGAAAAAATGAAAGAAAATTATAATTAAAACATGCGGAAATTTTAAATTTTAAATTTAGGGGGAAAATTGAAAAATAATGAGAAAAACATCAAAAATTGAAGAAAATTGTTCAAAATTGATAAAAATAGATGAAAATTGTAGCAAATAATTAAAATCATGATAGAAAAGAATAGTTGAAAATAGAAGAAATTTTTAAATATTATTAAATTTATTTTTCTCAAATCGTGGATTAATTAAATTTTTTTAATTAATGAAATTTCAAATTAATTGAATTTCGAAAAATTATAATATATTATTGTAATTGTAGTCTTGTTTATCTCAAATATATTCTGAAATTATTTCAATTATTTTTTAAACATTTTTATTTTTTTTTCAATTTACAATTATTTCTATCAATTATTTTTTACCAAATTTATTTTTCAATTAATTTTCAATTACTTTTTGTCATTTTCATTTTTTTCTAACTTTTTTTATTATTTATATCAAATTATAGATATTCTTTTAATTTACAATTATTTTCATCATTTTGCAATTATTTTCATTTATTACAAATATATGTTGTAATTTTTTAAATTATTTTTAAGAATCTAAAAATATTGTTTTCAATTTTTAATTACTTTTATTACTTTGCAAATATTTTCTCGAATTTGTTATTACTTTCATTATTCTTTAATTAATTTCCTAGATTTTAAAATATTTTTCTTAAATTTTAATAATTTTCTTCAATTTTCAATTACTATTTTTATCATTTTGCAAGCAATTTCTTCAATTTTTAATTAGTCTCAAACTTCATTCTTCAATTAAATTCCTACATTAATTAATACATTAATTACTACATTTTCAATTATTCATCACATTTTTCAATTATTTTTTTCAACTTTCATTTTCTTTTATCTTTCTGGAATTATTTTGTCCACTTTTTAATTAGATATTACAATTATTTTTGAAGTAATTTCCTAAATTCTTTTTTTTTACCTCAAATCTAAGTTATTCTATCCACTTTTCAATGTTTTAATCATTTTTCAGTTATCTTTCTCAAATTTCAAATAGTTTTGTTAATTTTAAATTATTTTTTTTGTTTGTAATGATTTTAACGAATTTTATATTAATTGAATATTTGTTGATTAATTCTAAAAAGTCCAATTACACTAGTTTACAAAAAAAAAAAAATTTTATGTACATTTAATGACACTATTTTTTTTTATGTACTATGGTTCTCTAAACTTAAAAATGACATTAAGAAATTTTTCTATGGATAGGTTTCCGAAATATGAATTTTTTTAATTTTTTTATGTTTTTTTTCGGAGGTGACTTCACGTTTTAGATATTGTATTCATTAAATTAATCAACATAATCACTATAAAAGGAGGTAAAATACCGAAATGGAGTAAAACGAGAATTTCAGTACCCTGGCTTATAACTTCAATAATTACACATAGATTTTTTCATCCATACATTTTTTTCTTCCTAAAAGTGAGCCATATATGTAAAAAAATTAAAACTGGACATAATTTGACGTTTTCTATTTTTGCATGGCGGTAGAATGAATTTGTTTTTCAGATTTTGGTCCAAAAACTCAAATTTTCTATTTTTTTTTTACTATATCACTTAAAATATTTAATCGATTAAAAAATAATGTGAAAAGCAATTGTTTGGAATTTGATTACCTTTAATTTGACACTTAGAAAAACTCAATCGGACTTCTGTAACTCCAGATACGGCCTAAAACGTGAAGTCACCTCCGAAAAAAAACATAAAAAAATTAAAAAAATTCATATTTCGGAAACCGATCCATAGAAAAATTTCTTAATGTCATTTTTAAGTTTAGAGAACCATAGTACATAAAAAAAAATAGTGTCATTAAATGTACATTTTGGCTGTAAACTTGTGTTATTTATCTCAAATTTACATTAGTTTCTTTAATTTTTAGTTTTTTCTATAATTTTTTAATTATTTTTTAATTCATTTTCTAATTTTTTTTATTATTTATCTCTAATTCCAGTTATTTTTTCAACTCAATATATTTTTTATCATTCTGCAATAATTTTCTTTTATTAGAAATTTATGTTGTAATGTTCTTAATTATTTAACTTTTTTATTACATTGCAAATATTTTCTCGAATTTTTATTATTTTCATTATATTCTTCAATTAATTTCCTAGATTTAAAAATGATTTTCTCAAATTTTAATAATTATTTTCAGTTTTCAATTATTATGATTGGTATCATTTGTAATCAATTTTTTCAATTTGTAATTATTTTACTATTCCTCAATTAAATTTTCAAGATTTAATTAAAGAAAATAATTAAGACTTGCGGAAGTTTAGAATTTAAAACATAGGGGAAAAATTGAAAAATAATTGAAATCATTAGAAATTGAAGAAAAATTTTAAAAAATAATAAAAAATAGATGAAAATTGTAGCAAAGAATTAAAATCATAATAGAAATTAAAGGATTCTTAAAAATTAAAGAAATTTTTTAATTTATTATTCTCAAAGCGTGGGTTAATTAAATTCTTAATCAATGAAATTTCAAATTAATTGAAAATCCAAGAATTATAATATATAATTGTAATTGTAGTCTTGTTTACCTCAAATATATTCTAAAATTCTTTTAATTAATTTTTACAAATTTTAATTATTTTCTTCAATTTACAATTATTTCTACCAATTATTTTTTTATTAAATTAAATTTATTTTTCAATCAATTTTTAATTACTTTATTATTATTTTCAATTATTTTTCTAATTTTTTTATTATTTATATCAAATTCTAGTTATTTTTTCAATTTACAATTATTTTCATCATTTTGCAATTATTTTCTGTTATTACAAATACATGTTGCAATTTTTTCAATTATTTTTAACAAACTAAAATCATTTTCTTCAATTTTTAATTACATTTATTACTTTGCAAATATTTTTTCAAATTTTTTATTATTTTCATTATTCTTGAATTAATTTCCTAGATTTTAATCTATTTTTCTAAAATTTTAGTCATTTTCTACAATTTTTAATTATTTTTATTATTCCTCAATTAAATCTTTAAATTTTTAATTATTTATCTCATATTACAATTACTTTCTTTCAATTTTCATTTTCTAAAAACTTTTGCTTTTATTTTCTGCACCTTTCAATTATTCAATTAATGTCGGAAATTTTTATTTATTATCTTAAATCTAAGTTATTGCGTCCACTTTTTAATTTTTTAATAAGTCGTCTTTTATTTTTTTCAAGTTTCAATAAATTCGTCAATTTTCAATTGTTTTTTTCACGTTTGCAATGATTTTTACAATTTTTACATTATTTTGAATATTTGTTGATATATAATATTTGTTAATATTGTATTTGTAATGATTTTCACAATTTTTATATCATTTTGAGTAGTTGTTGATTAAACAGTATATGTATCAAATAAATTCCAAAAATTTTAATTATTTATCTCAAATTTTCATTATTTTTTCAATAACTTTTGCTTCACAAATATCCTGTATTTATTAAAATTATTTTTTCTCAAATTGCAATTAATATCTACAAGTTTCAACTATTATTATCATTTTTCTAAAAATTTCTTCCATGATTTTAATTATTTTTCGATTTTTCCCCTCAAATTTAAAATTTTAAGGTTTTGCAAGTTTTAATTATATTCTTTACTTTTTTCAAATAAAACTTTTTCAGCTTTTTCCTTAAAATTACAATTAATTTCTTTAATATTGAATAAATTTTTAATGTCAATTTGTAATGTCAAATAATGGAAGGACATAACTCATTTATATCAAATAAATGTTGTTCTTAAATTTCCATAATTAGCTTTAATTTCCAAATATTTTTATCCTTTTTCAAGTAGCCTTGTTTATCTAAAATATATTCTGTAATTTTTACAATTATTTTTTACAAATTTTGATTGAATTCTTTAATTTTCGATTATTTTTATCATTTTTCAATTAGTTTTTCAATTCACAATTATTTGTATCATTCTGCAATAATTTTCTTTTATCACAAATATATGTTGTAATGTTTTTATTTATTTTTCACAAATTAAAATTATGTTGTTCAATTTTTATTATTTTATTACTATGCAAATATTTTCACGAATTTTTAACTATTTTCAATATTCTTTAATTAATTTCCTAGATTTTAAAATATTTTTCTCAAATTTTAATAATTTTCTTCAATTTTCAATTATTATTGTTATCATTTTACAATCAATTTCTTCAATTTTTAATTATTTCTATAATTCCTCAATTAAATTCTAAAAGTTCCCATTACTTATCTCATTTAACAATTATTTTTTACAAGTTTCAATCAAGTTCGTCAATTTTTTATTTTTTTTTTTAATTTGTAATAATTTCCACAAATTTTATGTGTTTTCGATTACTTGTTTATTAATTCCGAAAATGTACTCAAAATTAAATAAATTGTCAACTTTTGCGTGACAATAATTACGCTAATTATGAAATTCTTTAATTTAATATTGTTTTATTTATCTTCTCCACCCCCCCCTCTCCCCCGATCAATATTAAGAGATATAATTTAGAATTTTCATATCAAATAAGCATATAAAGACATATTTTATCACTATTTTCTATATATTCGAAAAAGATAAATAAAAAATTCAGTATTATTAAGAATCGTGAAAATTTGTGTAGAAATTATTTCTGCAAATTTTTTCGAGAATGTTTCTAAAGTAGCAGATTATTGAAAGGCTGAAATTCTTGTTGCTTTTATTAAAGTGGCTTATATTATCATAATAAAAGCAGCCTTCCTTGTAGATCAGATTTTTATGAAGTTTATTACCAAGATGAGGCTATGTAAAGTATTTGAAAGATAATCTTGAGGAAAGATTCTTAAAAAGTATGAAGAATGTAGGGAAAAGTTATGACATTATTCTTGTAAAATTAATAAACTTGAAAGTCGAGGCTCTCGAGTGATTATAAGGGAAAATGTAAAGTTCTTGTTTTGAGGTTCATGCTTGAGGAAATTTCTTCTTTACTTTAAAACCGGCACCATTGGGACTGATGTCTCCAATCTACGTGCTTGTACTTGGAGGAAAAGGAGCAGTCAAATAAGTTACAGAGGTAAATTAAACTTTTCGAGTAGGTGAACGTCACCAGAATAATAATGAGACTTGGCTAAGAGTAACTCGCTTGAAAAGTCCGATATTTTCACGGCCAGTTGCGCACATCGGCTGACAAATCTTTATTTAATTGCTCTCTGAAAAGTGCATGTGCTTCTACTATTTCTTTCATATTCTAGATCGCAGATAGCAAAGATTTACGTACCGGTTGCTTTAAATTGCTTAAACTTTCTACATTTATTTTGTATTATTATTTACGACAACAAAAAATTCATCACAAATAAGCTATATTGGACTTGGTTTCTTCATCCTCTATTTCTAAATATAAAAGTTTTTCAACAATTTTATAAAATCTCGATGCGTTTTTTTAATAAAATATTTTTTGACAGAAATTTCAGCTGGCTGCCAGCGGACTTGCAGATTGAAAATAGTAAAAAAAAGTAACTTTTTAATTTGAAACAGTGAGTAAATAGTTAGTTTTTAAATGAAAAAAGTGAGTAAACAATATAATGAGTTTGATATTACTGATATTAATTTAATGACCGCCAGCAGAGAAATAATTAATAAGGGATCTCGAAAATTAGAAAATAATTCGAAAATGGCAGAAGTAATTGAAATATGAAGCAAATAATTAAAAAATGACAAAGATATTTAAAATTTTAAAAAAAAATTGTAAAATGACAAAGCTAATTGAAACTAACTGAAAATTATGTATATTTCGTGAACATTTCGCTTCCGCGTAAGCAAAAAAATTTGCCTCCTCGTGAATAATGACATAAATAATTGAAAACTGATGTAAATGTTAAGAAATTCTTGTCAATAATAAAAAGATTGAAGAGAATGATATTTAAAGAAAATAATTCCAAAGTGTCAAAAATATTTAAATAATGACGAAAATAATTGTACTTTGAAAAAAATTATTGAGAGATGACAGAAATAATTGATAACTGGTGTAGAAAATAAAAATTTTGAAGGCAATAAAAGACGAATTTGAAGACAATGAAAAATTGACGAAACTATTGAAATGTTAAAAAAATAATTGAATAATGAGATAAATAATTGAAAGCTGCTGTAAACATTAAAAGTTTATAGACAACAAATAAAAAATTGAAAAAAATATTAGAATTTTGAGGAAAATGATTAAAAGTGAAATTAATTGGAATTTGAAGAAAATAGTTCAAAATTGTTTTAAAATATTTAAACATAAAGACAGTAATTAAAGTTTAAAGAAAATAATTGAAAATGGTGTAAAAAATTAATAAAATTATGCCAATAATAAAAAAAATTAAGAAAATTACATTTAAAGAAAATAATTCCAAGGTGTCAAAAATAATAAATTTTAGATATGTAATTAGAAATATTTGATAATTAGAAAAATCATTGTAATTTGAAGAAAATAATTGAGAAATGACAAAAATAATAATTGATAACTGGTCTAAAAAATTGAAATTTTTATAATTGAGATATTGACGAAATAATTAAAAAGGTGAAGAAACTAATTTAATAATGATATAAACAATTGGAAGCTGGTCGTGAAGATTAAAAATTTATCACAATAATTGAAAAATTAGAAAAAAATTTGAGTTTCGAGGAAAATAATTGAAAGTTTTAGAAAGTAATTAAAGTTTGAAGAAAGTAATTGAAATTTGGAGAAAATAATTCAAAAGTGTCAAAAAAAACTTAATTTGAAGAAAGTATTAAAGTTTGAAAAAAATAATTGAAATTTGTAGTAAGTAATTGAAGAAGGTGTAGAAAATTAAGGGAAGGGACCGGTGAAATTTTAGCCCATCAAAATTTTTGATGCTCAGAGGTGTCAATTTTTTTTCTTACATAATTTTAGATGTAGAATTATGGTATTACATAAAGATTAAAAAACAATATTTTTTTGACCATTTTCGAATTTTTATTTTTTCAAAAAATAGAAATTTTGCAAAATCCATACGCTTGATTGTAAAGATTCATTAAAATCGCGTGAAAAAAAATTGGCGATAAAAAATAATGAAAATTGTAGACGGAGTTCAATATTTAAGATGAGAGACCAAAAAAATTTAAGCCTATGCTCAGGGGTGCCAATTTTTTTTCTTACTTTATTTTGGATCTAGAATATAGATATACAATCAAAAGGTGTAAAAAAAATTTTTTCTAGCATTTTTGACCATTTTAGTATTTTACGATTTTTTATTTTTTTGAAAAATTAAAATATTTTAAAATCCATACGAGAGATTGTAGAAAAACATTTAAAAAGGCCACAAAAAAATTGGCGATGGAAAAAAATGAAAATTGTGGAAGAGGTTTAATTTTCAAAATTTGCATTTTTTCCAGAATATGTATCTTAAACTCCGCAAAAAATTTATTTTTATATTTTTGACATTATCCCATAATTTTAGGTCTAAAATTACACAAGAAAAAAAATTGGTAACCCTGAAAATCGTGAATTTCCATAAGCTAAAATTTCACCGGTCCCTCCCCTTAATAAATTCATGACAATAATAAAAAGAATGAAGAAAATGATAGTTAAGGAAAATAATTCCTAAGTGTTAATAATATTTGATTATTAGAAAAATAATTGTAATTTGAAAAAAATTATTGGGAAATGTCAGAAATGATTGACAACTGGTGCAGAAAATTAAAAATTTGATGACAATACTTGAATAACTGACAGAACAATTGAGATGTTATAAAACTAATTGAATAATGACATAAATAATTGAATAATGACATAAATAATTGAAAGCTAGTGTAGAGATTGACAATTTATAGACAATAATTGAAAAATTAAAAAAATAAATTTGAGGTTTAAGGAAAATAATTGAAAGTTGAAGAAATTAATTAAAGTATGAAAAAATAATTGAAAGTTGAAGAATATAATTCATAATGTAAAAAAAAATAATTTAATTTTAAGAAAGTATTAAAGTCTAAAGAAAATAATTGAAAAAGGTTTAAAAAATTTATAAATTCTGACAATAATAAAAAGAATGAAGAATGACAGTTACAGAAAATAATTCCAAAGTGTCTAAAATAAGTGAAGAATGGAAAAAAAATTGTAATTTGAAGAAAATAATTGAGAAATGACAAAAATAATTAATCACTGGTCTAAAAAATTGAGTTATTGACGAAATAATTAAAAGGTGAAGAAAGTAATTGAATAATGACATAAATAATTGAAAGCTGGTGTAAGGATTAACAATTTATAGACAATAGTTGAAAATTAAAAAACAATATTTGAGGTTTGAGGAAATAATTGAAAATTTCAGAAATTACTGAAAGTTTGAAAAATTAATTGAAATTTGAAGAAAATAATTCAAAAGTGTCAAAAAGACTTTTAGTTTGAAGAAAATATTAAGGTTTGAAGAAAATGATTGAAAATTGTAGAAAATAATTGAAAAAGGTATAAAAAAGTAATAAATTTCTGACAATAATAAAAAGAGTGAAGAAAATTATTTTAGTTTAAAGAAAATAATTGAAATTTGAATAGGATAATTCAAAAATATCAAACATTTTTAAATATGAAGAAAGTAGTTACAATTTTAAAAAAATAATTGAAATTTGTTGAAAATAATTGAAAAAAGTTTAACAAATTAATAAATTTATGACAATAATAAAAAAATGAAGAAAATTACATTTAAAGAAAGTATTTCCAAAGTGTCAAAAATATTTGTATAATGAAAAAAATAATTATAATTTAAAGAAAATAATTGAAAAAATGACAGTAATAATTGATACTGATGTAAAAAATGAGAATTTTTAGTACAATAATTAATATATTGACGATATAATTAAGAGGTGAAGAAACTAATTGTATAATGACATCAATAATAATTTAAAAACGGTGTAAAGATTTAAAATTTATAGATAATAATTGAAAAATTAAAAAAAATATTTTAGGTTTGAGGAAAATAATTGAAAGTTGAGGAAATTAATTAAAGTTTGAAGAAAATAATTAAAATTTAAAGAAAATAATTCAAAAATGTCAAAAAAAATTTAATTTGAATAAAGTATTAAAGTTTGAAGAAAATAATTGAAATTTGTAGAAAATAATTTAAAAAAGTGAAAACAATTAATAAATTCGTGACAATAATAAAAAGAATAAAGAAAATGATTGAAATTTGAAGTGGATAATTTAAAAACGTCAAAAAAAACTTAAATCTCAAGAAAGTAATTAAAGTTTAAAGAAAATAATTGAAATCAAATAACTTAATTAAATAACTTAACTTTAACTTACATGTTTATTTAAGTTAAAAGTGTAAGGGTTTTTTAAACCCGTTAAACAAACAAATAAAAAAAAATTTGTAGAAAATAATTGAAGAAAGTAAAACAAATTAATGAATTCCTGACAATAATAAAAGTATTATAGAAAATTATTGAAGTTTGAATAAGATAATTGAAATTTGAAGAGAATAATTCAAAAATGCCATAAAAAAATTTTAATTTGAAGAAAGTTCTAAAGTTTGATAAAAATAATTCAAACTTGTAGAAAATAATTAAAAAGGTATTAATAATACCTTTTAATAATAGGTAATAATTAAAAATTAAGTTCATTAATAATTACAAATTAATGAACTCCTGACAATAATAAAAATAATAAAAAAATTATTAAAGTTTGAAGAAAATAATTCAAAAATGTAAAAAAAAATTTAATTTGAATAAAGTATTAAAATTTGAAAAAAATAATTGAAATTTGTAGAAAATAATTGGAGAAGATGTAAAAAATTAATAAATTCTTGACATAAATAAAAATAATGAAGAAAATTATTAAAGTTTGAAAAAAATAATTGAAACTTAAAGAAAATAATTCAAAAATGTAAAAAAATTTAATTTGAAGAAAGTATTAAAGTTTGAAGAAAATAATTGAAACTTGTAGAAAATAATTAGAAAGGTAAAACAAATTAATGAACCATTAACAATAATAAAAATAATAAAGAAAATTATTGAAGTTTGAAGAAAATAATTGAAATTTAAAGAAAATAATTCAAAATGTAAAAAAAAAATTAATTTGAAGAAAGTTCTAAAGTTTGAAGAAAATAATTGAAACTTGTAGAAAATAATGAAAAAGGTAAAACAAATTAATGAATTCCTGACAATAATAAAAATAATGAAGAAAATTATTTGCAGTTTAAAGAAAATACTTGAAATTTGAAGAAAATAATTCAAAAATGTAAAAAAAAAAAATTTAATTTGAAGAAAGTATTAAATTGTATAGAAAATTTTTGAAATTTGTAGAAAATAATTAAAAAAGTAAAACAAATTAATGAACTCCTGACAATAATAAAAATAATAAAGAAAATGATTAAAGTTTAATGAAAATAATTGAAATTTGGAGAAAATAATTCAAAAGTGTCAAAAAAAAACTTAATTTGCGGAAAGTATTAAAGTTTAAAGAAAATTCTTGAAATTTGTAGAAAATAATTGAAGAATATGTAAAAAATTAATAAATTCATTACAATAATAAAAAGAATGAAGATAATTACAGTTAAAGAAAATAATTACTAAGTGTCAAAAATATTTGAAGAATGCAAAAAATAATTGTAGTTTAAAAAAATAATTCAGAATAGACAGAAATAATTGATAACTAGTGTAAAAAATTAAAAAAATGATGACAATAATTGAAAAATTGACGAAACAATTAAAATGTTATGAAACTAATTGAATAATGACATAAATAATTGAAAGCTAGTGTAAAAAATTTTCAAACAATAATTGAAAAATTAAAAAAATATATTTCAGGTTTGTGGAAAATAATTAAAAGTTGAAGAAATTAATTAAAGTTTGAAGAAAATAATTAAAATTTGAAGAAAATTATTCAGAAATGCTACAAAAAATTTATTTTTAAGAAAGTATTAAAGTTTGAAGAAAATAATTGGAAAATTGTGTAAGAAATGTAAAAATTCATGTCAATAAAAAAAAATTGAATAAAGTAATTCAAATTTGTAAAAGATAATTCTAAAATGGCAAAAATAATAGAAATATGTAAAGGATAATTGCAAAATGACAAAAATACTTGAATAATGGCAAAAAGTAATTGAAATTTGAAGAAAATAATTGAAAAATGACAAATATTAATTGAAACTTGTGTAGAAAATTTAAATATTCCTGACAATAATTTAATGATTGAAGAACATAATTGAAATTTCTAGAAAATAATTGAAAAATTTCAAAAATAAATCAAACTTGTGTAATAAATTGAAATAATGACAATATTTTAAAGACTGAAGATAATAATTATTGATATTTGAAAAAATTAAATTCAAAATCACAAAAATACTTCAAAATTGACAAATAATTTTTTTTTACAAAAAAGTGAGAAAAGCGAGTTTTTTTGTTGAAAAAGTGAGTAAAAGTGAGAAAAGTGAGTCACTGGCATCAGTCTTGAGTTTATTAAAAATGCCAATTTTCCGTCTATTTTAACCGAAGAATGCACTCAGTTTAATCAACTTTCTTTACGTAATTTATGTTTAAAAGAAAAATTAATGTTTGACAATACATCATGTAATGCTGACGTTTTCTGGCACAGCATATTGTAGGGCTTCCATTATAGATGTTATTAAAGTAGTTTTAAGATACATGGTTATTCAAAGTATTTGATATTAAACGGTGAAGTAGATGAAAGAGTTTTGTAGCAACCTTGTGAATCTTACAGAATGTATAGGAAAAGCAATATAACTTCTTCTTTGGAGAATATATCTACGAAAATTGAAAGAATATTCATGTGCAAAGTTGGTTAACAAAATTATTCTGTCTTTTGATAAAAAGAAAAGAAAATTAAAAAGAAACGATTGTTGAAGATAAAAAAATATGAAAACGATAAAAATTAATATTTTATTAGCTTATGTTTTGGATGATAGTAAAATTATTAATTTAATTTAAAGTATAGTAATAAAAAAGAACAGCAGAATTTTTATCGAGGAGGCATTGTAAAGTTTTGTCAAACAGAAATCTTAGAAGATATAAAATTTCAAATGAAATTCTGAAAAGCTTTTCTTCAATATCGAATACTATAAAGGTAGTAATCATTTGAAATATCGCGTCGAATCTGTCGATTTCATTGGAGAAGCGATGGATTCAAAATTGAAAAGTAAAAAATTCGATGAATGAATAATACCCCTTACTTTACTTGGAGCACCTATTCTTCAAAGATCTTGCATTCTAAGCCTCTTTCTGATTTTAAATTCTAAGAAAAGCATTCTAAAGTTCTCCGAGTGACAGATACATACACTGGGTGCTCCAATAGATAAAATACTCGCTTTAAGAGATGAAATTTTCATTTTTTATCAACTTGCCAAACAAAAAGTACACGACAAACAAAATATCAGTATACACACTCTGAATATTAAACTTTTAAAAGACACTTTTTATGGTGAAATAAATCTACTTTTATTTTTCTTCTCTTAACTTATTTTAAGGATAATTCCAAATTTTCTGATGCTTATAATGCAACAGTGATTTCGAGAAAAGTTATAAAATAGTTAAATTTACCAATTCATAAATTTAATTTGAAAAAGTTTTTATATAAGTGAATTGTATTAGATTGTAAGAAATAAACCCAAATTTTTCCAATTAATTGATATTCTTCACAACTTTTTATGTCACTGAAAACTTTTATGTATTAAAATAATCTGTAGCGCAATTGTTTTGAGCCAATTTCAGTTTATTTAAATTCAATTTGGTATAAAAAAAAGAGCGCTGTTGATTAATTTAATCTAAAACAATTGTCTGCGGTATTTTTGCATAGAAAACTTTTGTTGAGAAATTTTCGAAAATGTTTAAATATATTTAGAAGACACCCTGTGTATTAAAACGCCGGTGACCGAAATGAATAAATGCATAGAAAAATTTACATTCTCTCCTGCTGGCTTTCTCGTTCCTATACCAAAATACACAGCTTCCGAAAGATTGTAGATTCACTAGCGATAAAAATGTTTGCACTAACAATTACTAATACAATGATACGTATTCTTTGGAAAAGTTTTAATAAATTTTTCACTTTAATGTTCTAGAAAATTATATTCTAAAATAAAAATCGTCTATTTACATAAAGTACAAACAGGGTTGCTATTTCCTAAGGTTTTAAGAATAAAAATTTATATTAGGTATTTCAGCGGTTTTCCTGGCATTTTTTTTCGAAATTTTATAAAAAGTATGATCATAATGCTATAAATTTTGAAAAATTCTAGCTAATTTTAAACGATTCTTGATTATTAAAATCAAGAATCTGATTGAAAGATAAATTATTAAATTATCAGATAAATTATTTAAAATAAGTTGACTAGAATTTTGATTAAATGTACAATTCTTATTAATCTGTGGTTAAATATACTAGATATAATAATATAATCAGGTATAATATAATATAATAGACAACTAAAAAAAAAATAATTGTGAAAATTAAACAAGAAATATTGAATTTAAGGAAACTAATTGCAAATTAAAACATTAAGAAAATTATGAGAATAATTGTTGGAGATAATTGCGCATTTAAAAACTGGATTAAAAATAGAAAAAAATAATTTAAAATTGAAGGAAAAAATTAAAAATTGAAGAATGGAATTGAAATTTATAGAATATACTTCAAAATTGAAAAAAACTAATTGAAAAAAGCCGAGAATTAATTAATCTAGAAGAAAATAATTAAAAACTGAAGAATATGAAAATAAAAATTGAAGAATAAAATTAAAAATTAAAGAAAATAATTGAATCATTGTATTTGAAATTAAAGAAACTTAATGATAATCGAAATTAATAATAGAAAAAAGTCGATAATTCCTTAATATTCAAGAAAAATAATTGAAAATTAAAAAGTGAAATAAAAAATATTAAGAGAATAACTGAAAATTGAAGAGAAGAATTATAGAATTGAATAATTGAATTGCAATTTTAAAATAATTTTTATAAGTGAAAAGAATAATTGAAAAAATACGAGAAATATTGTATATTGAAGAATTAATTGAAAATAGATAAAAAATAATTGAAAATTGAAGAAAATATTTGAGAATTGAAGAAAATAATTAAAAATTGAAGAAATAAATTGGAAATTAAAAAATTGAATGCAGATTTTAAGAAAATAATTAATAATTAAAAAAGAAATTATAATATGACGAATGCAATTAACTTGTAAAAATAGTGAAAAAAATAATTGAAAAAATACGAGAAATATTGAATATTGAAGAATTAATTAAAAATTGATAAAAATAATTCAAAATTAAAGAAAGTATTTGAGAATTGAAAAAAAATTAAAAATTGAAGAAATAAATTGGAAATTAAAAAATTGAATGGAGATTTTAAGAAAATAATTAATAATTAAAAGAGAAATTATAATATGACGAATGCAATTAACTTGCTAAAAAAAGTAATTAATAATTCAAAAAAAAAAATTTAAAATGGCTAGTTTAATTTACAAACGAACAAAATAATTTTTAAAATCAAAAAATAATTATAAAGTTTTAAGATAATAATTTAAAATTGAATAAAATATACCTATGAAATAATTGAAAATTGCGGAAAATAATCTTCTATTATATTAATACGATACCGAAAAAACTTCGTTCATCGTCGTACAGACTTCAAAGTTCACCTACTTTTTCCAATAGGTTACTTACAAAAATGTTCATTTCACCATGTTATTATAGTTTGTAACAATGCGCACTGGCACTATTCGTGTCAAACATGTTAAACTGAACATTTTTTTATGAACAACATATTGTTGCACATGCGCAGTAGTGCACCACAGCTGTGTAAACGTGCGCACTACTAAACAAACATTTCACATGCGCAGTTGTTTTGTATTGCTGTTACACATGCGCAATCATGCACAGTCATAGTCACACATGTGCTCTAATTAAATTCAAAAATTACGCATGCGCAGTGCTGTACTTCACCAGATAATTAAATTTTCACTACATATAGCATACTTTTTTTAATAAGTGCGCAGTAAATTCCGTCTTATTATTGCGCATGCGTAACACGGTAACATGATATCTGCACATGCGCAAAGGTACTTTTATTTAAAAAATTTGTTAAAATTGTTTTCTTTTCATTATTATTGTAATTAATGACCCATAATAGAAAAGAATATTCAAAATTCAATTTAAATATTGGAATTCAAGAAATTTAATAGAAAAATTTATATTATTGAACATAAAAAATAATAAAAACATTAAAAGTGTATTTAATTTTATTAATTTTAATCTTTTTTTCTTTAAAATGTTTATAAAATGTAACAAATTTTGATCGGAAAGTTTTCAATTTTTCATACTTTTAAAAACCATTTTCTAGGGGTACCGGGGGGGGGGGGGGGTAATAAATATTTAACATACTGTCAGAAAATCTTCCATATAATTAGTGTTTAAAAAAGTTTTGTAAAAATTTACTTATTTATTGAGAATAACTAGTTTGAAAGTTCTCCCAATATTCATAAAATTGTACGTGGTAATCTTCTATTATATTAATACGATACCGAAAAAACTTCGTTCATCGTCGTACAGACTTCAAAGTTCACCTACTTTTTCCAATAGGTTACTTACAAAAATGTTCATTTCACCATGTTATTATAGTTTGTAACAATGCGCACTGGCACTATTCGTGTCAAACATGTTAAACTGAACATTTTTTTACGAACAACATATTGTTGCACATGCGCAGTAGTGCACCACAGCTGTGTAAACGTGCGCACTACTAAACAAACATTTCACATGCGCAGTTGTTTTGTATTGCTGTTACACATGCGCAATCATGCACAGTCATAGTCACACATGTGCTCTAATTAAATTCAAAAATTACGCATGCGCAGTGCTGTACTTCACCAGATAATTAAATTTTCACTACATATAGCATACTTTTTTTAATAAGTGCGCAGTAAATTCCGTCTTATTTTTGCGCATGCGTAACACGGTAACATGATATCTGCACATGCGCAAAGGTACTTTTATTTAAAAAATTTGTTAAAATTGTTTTCTTTTCATTATTATTGTAATTAATGACCCATAATAGAAAAGAATATTCAAAATTCAATTTAAATATTAGAATTCAAGAAATTTAATAGAAAAATTTATATTATTGAACATAAAAAATAATAAAAACATTAAAAGTGTATTTAATTTTATTAATTTTAATCTTTTTTTCTTTAAAATGTTTATAAAATGTAACAAATTTTGATCTGAAAGTTTTCAATTTTTCATACTTTTAAAAACCATTTTCTAGGGGTACCGGGGGGGGGGGGGGTAATAAATATTTAACATACTGTCAGAAAATCTTCCATATAATTAGTGTTTAAAAAAGTTTTGTAAAAATTTACTTATTTATTGAGAATAACTAGTTTGAAAGTTCTCCCAATATTCATAAAATTGTACGTGGTAATCTTCTATTATATTAATACGATACCGAAAAAACTTCGTTCATCGTCGTACAGACTTCAAAGTTCACCTACTTTTTCCAATAGGTTACTTACAAAAATGTTCATTTCACCATGTTATTATAGATTGTAACAATGCGCACTGGCACTATTCGTGTCAAACATGTTAAACTGAACATTTTTTTATGAACAACATATTGTTGCACATGCGCAGTAGTGCACCACAGCTGTGTAAACGTGCGCACTACTAAACAAACATTTCACATGCGCAGTTGTTTTGTATTGCTGTTACACATGCGCAATCATGCACAGTCATAGTCACACATGTGCTCTAATTAAATTCAAAAATTACGCATGCGCAGTGCTGTACTTCACCAGATAATTAAATTTTCACTACATATAGCATACTTTTTTAAATAAGTGCGCAGTAAATTCCGTCTTATTATTGCGCATGCGTAACACGGTAACATGATATCTGCACATGCGCAAAGGTACTTTTATTTAAAAAATTTGTTAAAATTGTTTTCTTTTCATTATTATTGTAATTAATGACCCATAATAGAAAAGAATATTCAAAATTCAATTTAAATATTGGAATTCAAGAAATTTAATAGAAAAATTTATATTATTGAACATAAAAAATAATAAAAACATTAAAAGTGTATTTAATTTTATTAATTTTAATCTTTTTTTCTTTAAAATGTTTATAAAATGTAACAAATTTTGATCGGAAAGTTTTCAATTTTTCATACTTTTAAAAACCATTTTCTAGGGGTACCGGGGGGGGGGGGGGGTAATAAATATTTAACATACTGTCAGAAAATCTTCCATATAATTAGTGTTTAAAAAAGTTTTGTAAAAATTTACTTATTTATTGAGAATAACTAGTTTGAAAGTTCTCCCAATATTCATAAAATTGTACGTGGTAATCTTCTATTATATTAATACGATACCGAAAAAACTTCGTTCATCGTCGTACAGACTTCAAAGTTCACCTACTTTTTCCAATAGGTTACTTACAAAAATGTTCATTTCACCATGTTATTATAGTTTGTAACAATGCGCACTGGCACTATTCGTGTCAAACATGTTAAACTGAACATTTTTTTATGAACAACATATTGTTGCACATGCGCAGTAGTGCACCACAGCTGTGTAAACGTGCGCACTACTAAACAAACATTTCACATGCGCAGTTGTTTTGTATTGCTGTTACACATGCGCAATCATGCACAGTCATAGTCACACATGTGCTCTAATTAAATTCAAAAATTACGCATGCGCAGTGCTGTACTTCACCAGATAATTAAATTTTCACTACATATAGCATACTTTTTTTAATAAGTGCGCAGTAAATTCCGTCTTATTATTGCGCATGCGTAACACGGTAACATGATATCTGCACATGCGCAAAGGTACTTTTATTTAAAAAATTTGTTAAAATTGTTTTCTTTTCATTATTATTGTAATTAATGACCCATAATAGAAAAGAATATTCAAAATTCAATTTAAATATTGGAATTCAAGAAATTTAATAGAAAAATTTATATTATTGAACATAAAAAATAATAAAAACATTAAAAGTGTATTTAATTTTATTAATTTTAATCTTTTTTTCTTTAAAATGTTTATAAAATGTAACAAATTTTGATCTGAAAGTTTTCAATTTTTCATACTTTTAAAAACCATTTTCTAGGGGTACCGGGGGGGGGGGGGTAATAAATATTTAACATACTGTCAGAAAATCTTCCATATAATTAGTGTTTAAAAAAGTTTTGTAAAAATTTACTTATTTATTGAGAATAACTAGTTTGAAAGTTCTCCCAATATTCATAAAATTGTACGTGGTAATCTTCTATTATATTAATACGATACCGAAAAAACTTCGTTCATCGTCGTACAGACTTCAAAGTTCACCTACTTTTTCCAATAGGTTACTTACAAAAATGTTCATTTCACCATGTTATTATAGTTTGTAACAATGCGCACTGGCACTATTCGTGTCAAACATGTTAAACTGAACATTTTTTTATGAACAACATATTGTTGCACATGCGCAGTAGTGCACCACAGCTGTGTAAACGTGCGCACTACTAAACAAACATTTCACATGCGCAGTTGTTTTGTATTGCTGTTACACATGCGCAATCATGCACAGTCATAGTCACACATGTGCTCTAATTAAATTCAAAAATTACGCATGCGCAGTGCTGTACTTCACCAGATAATTAAATTTTCACTACATATAGCATACTTTTTTTAATAAGTGCGCAGTAAATTCCGTCTTATTATTGCGCATGCGTAACACGGTAACATGATATCTGCACATGCGCAAAGGTACTTTTATTTAAAAAATTTGTTAAAATTGTTTTCTTTTCATTATTATTGTAATTAATGACCCATAATAGAAAAGAATATTCAAAATTCAATTTAAATATTGGAATTCAAGAAATTTAATAGAAAAATTTATATTATTGAACATAAAAAATAATAAAAACATTAAAAGTGTATTTAATTTTATTAATTTTAATCTTTTTTTCTTTAAAATGTTTATAAAATGTAACAAATTTTGATCTGAAAGTTTTCAATTTTTCATACTTTTAAAAACCATTTTCTAGGGGTACCGGGGGGGGGGGGGTAATAAATATTTAACATACTGTCAGAAAATCTTCCATATAATTAGTGTTTAAAAAGTTTTGTAAAAATTTACTTATTTATTGAGAATAACTAGTTTGAAAGTTCTCCCAATATTCATAAAATTGTACGTGGTAATCTTCTATTATATTAATACGATACCGAAAAAACTTCGTTCATCGTCGTACAGACTTCAAAGTTCACCTACTTTTTCCAATAGGTTACTTACAAAAATGTTCATTTCACCATGTTATTATAGTTTGTAACAATGCGCACTGGCACTATTCGTGTCAAACATGTTAAACTGAACATTTTTTTATGAACAACATATTGTTGCACATGCGCAGTAGTGCACCACAGCTGTGTAAACGTGCGTACTACTAAACAAACATTTCACATGCGCAGTTGTTTTGTATTGCTGTTACACATGCGCAATCATGCACAGTCATAGTCACACATGTGCTCTAATTAAATTCAAAAATTACGCATGCGCAGTGCTGTACTTCACCAGATAATTAAATTTTCACTACATATAGCATACTTTTTTTAATAAGTGCGCAGTAAATTCCGTCTTATTATTGCGCATGCGTAACACGGTAACATGATATCTGCACATGCGCAAAGGTACTTTTATTTAAAAAATTTGTTAAAATTGTTTTCTTTTCATTATTATTGTAATTAATGACCCATAATAGAAAAGAATATTCAAAATTCAATTTAAATATTGGAATTCAAGAAATTTAATAGAAAAATTTATATTATTGAACATAAAAAATAATAAAAACATTAAAAGTGTATTTAATTTTATTAATTTTAATCTTTTTTTCTTTAAAATGTTTATAAAATGTAACAAATTTTGATCTGAAAGTTTTCAATTTTTCATACTTTTAAAAACCATTTTCTAGGGGTACCGGGGGGGGGGGGGTAATAAATATTTAACATACTGTCAGAAAATCTTCCATATAATTAGTGTTTAAAAAAGTTTTGTAAAAATTTACTTATTTATTGAGAATAACTAGTTTGAAAGTTCTCCCAATATTCATAAAATTGTACGTGGTAATCTTCTATTATATTAATACGATACCGAAAAAACTTCGTTCATCGTCGTACAGACTTCAAAGTTCACCTACTTTTTCCAATAGGTTACTTACAAAAATGTTCATTTCACCATGTTATTATAGTTTGTAACAATGCGCACTGGCACTATTCGTGTCAAACATGTTAAACTGAACATTTTTTTATGAACAACATATTGTTGCACATGCGCAGTAGTGCACCACAGCTGTGTAAACGTGCGCACTACTAAACAAACATTTCACATGCGCAGTTGTTTTGTATTGCTGTTACACATGCGCAATCATGCACAGTCATAGTCACACATGTGCTCTAATTAAATTCAAAAATTACGCATGCGCAGTGCTGTACTTCACCAGATAATTAAATTTTCACTACATATAGCATACTTTTTTTAATAAGTGCGCAGTAAATTCCGTCTTATTATTGCGCATGCGTAACACGGTAACATGATATCTGCACATGCGCAAAGGTACTTTTATTTAAAAAATTTGTTAAAATTGTTTTCTTTTCATTATTATTGTAATTAATGACCCATAATAGAAAAGAATATTCAAAATTCAATTTAAATATTGGAATTCAAGAAATTTAATAGAAAAATTTATATTATTGAACATAAAAAATAATAAAAACATTAAAAGTGTATTTAATTTTATTAATTTTAATCTTTTTTTCTTTAAAATGTTTATAAAATGTAACAAATTTTGATCGGAAAGTTTTCAATTTTTCATACTTTTAAAAACCATTTTCTAGGGGTACCGGGGGGGGGGGGGGTAATAAATATTTAACATACTGTCAGAAAATCTTCCATATAATTAGTGTTTAAAAAAGTTTTGTAAAAATTTACTTATTTATTGAGAATAACTAGTTTGAAAGTTCTCCCAATATTCATAAAATTGTACGTGGTAATCTTCTATTATATTAATACGATACCGAAAAAACTTCGTTCATCGTCGTACAGACTTCAAAGTTCACCTACTTTTTCCAATAGGTTACTTACAAAAATGTTCATTTCACCATGTTATTATAGTTTGTAACAATGCGCACTGGCACTATTCGTGTCAAACATGTTAAACTGAACATTTTTTTATGAACAACATATTGTTGCACATGCGCAGTAGTGCACCACAGCTGTGTAAACGTGCGCACTACTAAACAAACATTTCACATGCGCAGTTGTTTTGTATTGCTGTTACACATGCGCAATCATGCACAGTCATAGTCACACATGTGCTCTAATTAAATTCAAAAATTACGCATGCGCAGTGCTGTACTTCACCAGATAATTAAATTTTCACTACATATAGCATACTTTTTTTAATAAGTGCGCAGTAAATTCCGTCTTATTATTGCGCATGCGTAACACGGTAACATGATATCTGCACATGCGCAAAGGTACTTTTATTTAAAAAATTTGTTAAAATTGTTTTCTTTTCATTATTATTGTAATTAATGACCCATAATAGAAAAGAATATTCAAAATTCAATTTAAATATTGGAATTCAAGAAATTTAATAGAAAAATTTATATTATTGAACATAAAAAATAATAAAAACATTAAAAGTGTATTTAATTTTATTAATTTTAATCTTTTTTTCTTTAAAATGTTTATAAAATGTAACAAATTTTGATCGGAAAGTTTTCAATTTTTCATACTTTTAAAAACCATTTTCTAGGGGTACCGGGGGGGGGGGGGGTAATAAATATTTAACATACTGTCAGAAAATCTTCCATATAATTAGTGTTTAAAAAAGTTTTGTAAAAATTTACTTATTTATTGAGAATAACTAGTTTGAAAGTTCTCCCAATATTCATAAAATTGTACGTGGTAATCTTCTATTATATTAATACGATACCGAAAAAACTTCGTTCATCGTCGTACAGACTTCAAAGTTCACCTACTTTTTCCAATAGGTTACTTACAAAAATGTTCATTTCACCATGTTATTATAGTTTGTAACAATGCGCACTGGCACTATTCGTGTCAAACATGTTAAACTGAACATTTTTTTATGAACAACATATTGTTGCACATGCGCAGTAGTGCACCACAGCTGTGTAAACGTGCGCACTACTAAACAAACATTTCACATGCGCAGTTGTTTTGTATTGCTGTTACACATGCGCAATCATGCACAGTAATAGTCACACATGTGCTCTAATTAAATTCAAAAATTACGCATGCGCAGTGCTGTACTTCACCAGATAATTAAATTTTCACTACATATAGCATACTTTTTTTAATAAGTGCGCAGTAAATTCCGTCTTATTATTGCGCATGCGTAACACGGTAACATGATAACTGCACATGCGCAAAGGTGCTTTTTTTTTTTTTTTTTTTTTTTTTTTTTTTTTAATTCCAACGAAAATTAAAATTTCGTTTTTCTCCACTTGTAAAATGTTGTGCGTACAATTTAGTCTCTAAAATTATATGTTTTAAACATTGCATTAAACTTTTTTGCTAACATGTTTTTTAATGTCAATTCATGTGGAAATTGCTAAACAATCATTATTTGTTACGATTTTTACCACTGCGCATACCTAACGTTTGTAGAAAGCTACTGCGCATGTGTAATGTTTGTAAAAAACTACTGCGCATGTGTTAAATCGACAAAAACCTACGCGCAATTTTTTCATTTGTTTTTTAAGAATAATTTTTTATTTTGTATCCTACTTTAAGTATATTTTTCTTACATTTTGAAATAATTAGTTTTTCGAAATAATTTAAATGACAATGTGTCGATTTAGACTATTTTTGGATAAATGAAAATTTTAACGATCACAAAGCTTTTTCTATGTGGAAACAAACATTATTCCAATATAGAAACATAACGGAAATAAACTCAGATTCGAAAATTTAATTTAAAAAAAAATGTAGATCCATTAAGATTTTTTATATTTTTTCTGTGATCATTTACAAAAATAGTTTAGATTATCAAGCTTCAAATTTTGCAATAATAATATAATAGAACTCATACTCAACTAGTACCTATAATCGATCAGTGATAATTCAATTAGACAACATTAATTAATAGCTTCATAATATTGATGTAAATAATACATTACATATTACAAGATTTATTTTTTCCAATATAATAATAATAAAACATAACAATAAAAATTATTGAAATATAAAAAATTTGTAAAAAAAATATTAAACATTCAATTAACAATAAGTTTACTAATATTTTATGAAATGTCCACATCAATAAACAATTAAATTAATATTAATGACCGAGCGAGCGTCAGCGAGCGAGGTTCATTACGCTAGTATAAATTAATAAGACACTTTCCCTAATATAGAAAAATTGAGAGACGATTTTCAATTTCGCCAAAACAGTGATATTGACAATATCGTTCGTTCGTTTTTGGCTAAATGTTTAGCTATTATGGAGAAAAGTTTTACGGATGCAGTTATACTTTTTTTCCGTGTGATTAAAGTGAACTGGTTAGATTTACGAAAATCTTATTCAAATTAACTAAAATCTCTGTTAATTATCTTCAACTTTTAAAAGTATAATTCCGCGATTAAATTTACTAGAACTCTGGCATATTTAACTACAAAATTTTGTTAGACTAACTAAAAAATTCCATAAATTTATTCAAAAAGCAAGTGTCTTTTGCGGCACTATTCTTAGACCCCTATTCTTAGTGTTGTTAGTTCTAAAAATAATTGTAATTTAATTCTTTATTTCATGAAAAAAATTGGAAAATTTAATTCAATTATGAATAGTTCTCCAAATACTTAATACAATATTAAGAGAGTAAATAGAAAATTGTATAAATTTCATAAAATTAAACTCACTTTCGGTATAAATTTCTAAATAAATAATTATGGTTGCATCCATTTAATAAACAGATAGTAATAAATTCACGTTTAAATATGTTACAGGGCCGACTTCTGGGAAAAGCAGACGCTTATTTCAATTCATTTCGGCGCTGCAATTATCCTCGAATCAGAGCACCCAACGCTATTCCAGAAATAGTGTATGAATGTGCTAGGTACTCCAGGTACGTTTATCCTCGTATTGTAAACCATGAAACCAACACGTTGTGTTCAACTTGCTCACAACTTAGCTTGGGACAATAATTAAATTAAACACGTTTCAACTCAACTCAAAACCAAAATTATGTGTTAATTACGGAGTTTAAATTAAAATAGTACAGATGAAAGACTTTAATAAATGATAATTTTATAACAATATAACTGTTAATTAGAATATTCTTGGATTTTTTGAAAACTAATTTTAAATCAAGGAAATTTGCAAAATCATATATTTAATAGAAATTTGAATGTATTTAAAGCGAAGGAAAAATAATTTGGACTTGTTAAAAATTAAAATTTGAATCAATTCCAATTTGTACTGGAATCTGTTTTTCCTGTATTTATTCTAATTTTATATTCTTCCACTTTTCTGCAGAATTTTGAGAACACAGAACGATCCTAAATTAAACAAAGCTTTTTTCTTCGTGATGCATTGTTTCCTATTTGGCAGACGTTTAAATGTTACGCGAAGGATTTATCGATACTTTCGCCCAGAAAGTTCCTAATACATCACTGCAAAAAAACGTGAAATTTGCACAAAGCTTGCGATGACAGCGAATTGCTTGATTGATACCTTTCTATTGACTCTATTAATCAACCTTCTCTCAGACAAATGCCAAATATTGATTTCATCAAATTGTTAAATAATTAAGCGAATAGACAAAATTGAAGGCAGGCAATTTTTCAAATTGGTCGAATTTTAAAATGAGAGAATTTTTATTTTTCCGAATCTCCGTTCATTGGAACTTTTGTTTTCCACTAATACTTGGCAGTTTATACAACTCTTAAAATTTCGAATTATCATTTATTTGTCTGAATAATTCATTAGACAGAAGTATTTCAGGGAGAATTTAAAAATTAGACACAATTTTTAATTTAATTTCTGATTATTTAACTTGAAAATTAGCGCGGGGTTAATTATATAAAGTAATCTGATTTTCATCTCATCTCATCTGTCTGAATTAAAAAATTTTGTTTATTGTTTTGACAGTTTCAGATATTCACATGGTTAGGTTTTTTTTTACTTTTATTTAACGTCAAATCAAACATTACAATTTTTATTTAAAAATTAATTAAATAAATTAATTAATGTAGTTACTATAATTAGCTCCAACGAATTGGAGACAAATGCAGAGATAAAATGAGGAAATAATAATAATTATGAACAAGATAATTTAAATATATTTAGATTTGTCAGTTATTCATAATTTTAATTTAAACTAATTAATTAACAATAATTAACAAGATCTGTCTGATACGCAACATGCTCTTAAATCAAGAAAAAAAATTTACAAATGTTGTAAAAGTTTTGTTTTTTTTTAAAATTCAAACTTAAAAAAAACTTATTTGTATAAGTTTGTTAAACTATATCTCACTATCGAAAAATGGTGGCACTTCAAACTTAATAAATTTATTTAGAATTTTAAAGATTCTAATTTTAATAACAAATAAGTACCACAATTTTAATTTTACGTATTTACCACTTTCCTTTTTAAAGAAAGGTTATTTTTTATAAAATTAAGAATAACAGACGCTAATTATTAAATTGTATAAAATTATGTCAATTTGAATTAAAATTTTTTAGTAACTAAAAAAACTAAATATGTCTATTTAAATTTATTTATTGATTCAGAAATAAAAATATGATTTTAAACTTTTTATTCTCAAAGCGTGGATTAATTAAATTTTTTATCAATGAAAATTTTAATTAATAGAAGTTCGAAGAATTATAATTTTATAATATATAATTGTAATTGTAGTCTTGTTTATCTCAAATATATTCTGAAATTCTTTCAATTATTTTTTACAAATTTTTATGATTTTCTTAAATTTACAATTATTTCTGTCAATTATTTATCTAATTTTGTTATTATTTATATCGAATTCTAGTTTTTTTCTCAAACTGCAAAAATTGTCTCTAATTTTCAATAATTATTATTAGCATTTTGCAATAAATTTCTTCAATTTTTATATTTTTAATTATTCTCAAACTTCATTCCTCAATTAAATTCCTAAATTTTCAATTATTTATATCATTTTTTAATTTTTTTTTCACTTTTCATTTTCTTTTATCTTTCTACAATTATTTTGTTCACATTTTAAATAGATCCTATTTTCCTATTTTTAAAGCAATTTCGAAAATTTTTTTATTATCTCAAATCTGAGATATTGTATTCACTTTTCAATGTTTTAATCATTTATCAATTATTTTTTTAAATTTCAAATACTTCGTACATTTTCAATTATTTTTTTTTAATTTGTAATGATTTTCACAAATTTTATACTATTTTGTATATTTGTTGATTATTTCCAAAAAGTTTAATTATTTATCTCAAATTTCAATTACTTTCATCAATTTTCAATTATTTCTATAATTTTTTATTTATTTTTTAATACATTTTCTAATGCTTTTTTATCATTCTGCAATAATTTTCGTTTTTTACAAATTTTTGTTGTAATTTTCTCAATTATTTTTTTCAATTTTTAGGTAATTATTTTATTACATTGCAAACATTTTTTCGAATTTTTTATTATTTTTATTATTCTGCAATTAATTTCCAAGATTTTAAAATATGTTTCTCAAATTTTAATAATTTTATCCAATTTTCAATTATTATTGTTATCATTTGCAATCAATTTCTTCAATTTTTAATTGATTTACTTTTCCCAATTAAATCCCTAAATTTCCAATTACTTATCTTAAAGTACTATCACTTTCTTTCAATTTCAATTTTCTTAAAACTTTTGCAATTATTTTCTCTACCTTTTAATTATTTTATTAATTTCCTAAATTTTCATTTATTATCTCAAATCTAAGTTCTTGCATCCCCTTTTAAAGGTTTTAATAAATTTTGAATTATTATTTCAAATTTCAATTACTTTGTCAATTTTTAATTGCTTTTTTCATTTGCAATGATTTTTACCATTTTTACATTATTTTGAATATTTGTTAATAAATAATATTTGTTAATAAATAATATTTGTTAATATTATATTTGCAATGATTTTCACAATTTTTATATTATTTTGAATATTTGTTGATTAGTTCCAAAAATTTCAATTATTTATCTCAAATTTCCATTATTTTCTTCAATAAATTTTCGATTATTTCTATAATTTTGTAATTATTTTCCTGAATTTAAAATTCTTGAAATCATTTTGTAATAATATACTTTTTTTACTTTACAAGTAACCTGTATGTTTTTAAATTATTCTTTTAAAATTGAAATTAATGTGTTTTAACTATTATTATGATTTTTCAAAAATCTTTTTTAATGATTTTCATTATTCTTCAATTTTTTCCCCAAATTTTAAATTCAAAATTTCCGCAAGTTTCAATTTTTTTCTCTAATTAAATATTTATTAATTAACTTCAATTTTTTCGTCATTTCTCAATTATTTTTACAAAATATGATTTTTGTTTTTTATATTGTAATTTTTTTCTTCAAATGACAATTAATTTCTTCAAAAACGAAATATTAATGTCAAATAATGGAAGGATCATTAAATTAAATTAAAATTAAATTTCTAAATTTAATTATCAATTTCACTATTTTCATCGTATTCCATAATCGTTTTCTAAATAATTTTAAATATTAAACAACTCGTTTCATGCTCCATCAAATTTTATTATATTTTTATTTATTGTTTTTATATTTTAGTTGTTTTTTTAAGTATATTTAAATAATGTACTTCGATTTTCAATCACTTTCTTTTTTATTAAATAAATTCTGTAATTTTCTCAATTTTGTTCTTAAATTTCTATAATTAACTTTAATTTCTAATTATTTCTGTCCTTTTTTAAGTAGTGTTGTTTTTCTCAAATATATTCTGTAATTCTTACAATTATTTTTGACAAGTTTTTATTAAATTTTTTAATTTTCAATTATTTCTATGATTTTTAAATTAGGTTTATTCATTTATTTATTTATTTAGTGTACATTGCACGGTAGAAGAACCCATTAAAGATAAAAAAAAGATAATAATAAGAAAATACATTCAATACAATAGTCGAAAACGAAATAACAAGGTTTTGTCATTTTCAATTATTTTTTAATAAATTCTCTAATTTTTTTTATTATTTATCTCTTATCTAATCTAATCTTTAATTTACAATTATTTTTAGCATTCTGCAATAATTTTCTTTAACTACAAATATATTTTGTATTTTTTTCAATTATTTTTCACAAATTAAAATTATGTTGTTCAATTTTTATTATTTTTATTATTTTGCAAATATTTTCTCGATTTTTTAATTATTTTCAATATTCTTTAATTAATTTCCTAGATTATAAAATATTTTTCTCAAGTTTTAGTAATTTTCTTCAATTTTTAATTATTATTGTTATCATTTGCAATTAATTTCTTCAATTTTAAATTATTTTCACTATTGTTTTATTAAATTCTAAAATTTTCCAATATTTATCTTATTTTTCAATTAATTTTTTCAAATTTTAATCAAGTTAGTCAATTTTTAATTTTTTTTTTTTTGATTCGTAATGATTTGCACAAATTTTATATTATTTCGATTATTTGTTAATTAATTCCGAAAATTTACTCGAAACAAATGAATTTTCAACTTTTGCGTTACAATAATTACGGTAATTAGGAAACTCTTTAATTCAATATTGTTTTATTTTTTTTCTCCCCTGGTCAATATTAAGTGTGCAGATGGCAAAAATTTACAATTCTCCGTCTCTGACAATAATAAAGAATGTTTAATTTACTAAGATAAGATGAGAATAAGAATGAGATAACATTCCACTGAAAAGTTAAGTTTTGAGAAATATAAATTCGGTGAAAAACAAATTGTATCTTCTTTAAAATTCGTATTTTATTTAGGGCAACCTACATCATTCGTTTTAATTTAATTATTTTTGAATAAGGTCGAGTCCATACCAAGTGATCACACCAATTTCAGTCATATTGAGTAATATTTACGAAATTGATATTTTGGGTTCCTTTAGGAGTAAAAAAAATAAATTTTAATTATTTTTAAAAAATTCAAAATATTTTCGAAAATATTCAAATTCAAAATTTTGAGTACTATTTTTTTTGTTTTATCATAACTTCTGTAATTTTGAAGCAATTGAGATAATTTTTTTTTTAAATTACTCGTATTTAAATACTCTTTCAAGAAAAATTATAATAATTAAGAAATTGTTTATAATTAAATTTTTATTAAAAAAATTAAATTATTTATTTAAACAAAATCTAAAGTATATCATCGTTCTTTTTCAAAAAATTCATAAACATAGCCTATAATGTGCTTAAAAATGTAAGCCAAAGAAAAAGATGGTATGTATTATAGTTTTTGAGAAAAAAATTATTAAGTTATGCTAGCGCGGCGCGGACCGGTGTCACCGCTACTCAACGCGTAGTTCCGTAGTAACCAAAATGTATGTATATTTTTACATAATGTAAATATAGTTAGTGTATTATATTTAAATTATAAGCTTCAGAAAGTCACACTGATCTTTTCATAGTACATGGACATCAAACTTTAGAATTAAAAAAATCGGAGAAAATAATTAAAGTAAAAAAAAGTAATTAAAATTTGGTAATTTATAGAAAAATAATAAAAATAACTAAAAATTGGGAAAATTATTAAAATTTAAGAATAATAATTGAAAATTTGTTAAATCAATTGAAAAATAATTAATATAATTAAAAACTGGTAAAAATAAGTGAAAATAAATGAATAATTAAAATAATTTAAAACTGAAGAAAGAAAAATAATGGACTGGTAAAATTATCAAAATTCGCGATGTTCAGGGGTGTTAATTTTTTTTCTTATGCAATTTTAGACCTAAAATTATGGGGTAATGTCAAAAATAGAGAAACAAATAATTTGCGGAGTTTGAGAAATTTATTCTAAGAAAAACTTAAATTTTAAAAATTAAACCTCTTTCACAATTTTCATTTTTTCCGTCGACAATTTTTTTGTGGGATTTTTAAATGATTTTCTACAATCCATCGTATGGATTTTGAAAAATAAAATTTCGAAAATGACCAAAAAAATATTGTTTTTTAATTTTTATGTAATACCATAATTCTACATCTTAATTGATGTATGAAAAAAAATGACACCTCTGAGCATCAAAAATTTTGTTGAGTTAAAATTTCACCTATCTCTCCCCTTAAAGAATGATAAAAATAGTTTGAAAATAGTTGAAAGAAATGAAAACTATAATAAATTTAAAAGATGACAAAATTTTATAAGGAGAAAAATGATTAAAAATTTGAAACATAAAGTATGAAACATAAAATTTGTCAGTACTGCGAAGTACTGACAAACTTCGCAGGTGTTGACAGATTGAATTAATGAATGAAATTTGAAGATTATTATAAATAACTATTTTTAATCAATGTTTGTAAAAAAAAATTTCAAATCAATCTTATAAGTTCACATAATAGAAAAAATTATATGAATTTGTGTTGATATCTATAATTAAATTCAATATTTAATATTTTAAAGATTTCGAATTTGCCGCTAACATTTGTAGTTCTTAACTTGCCGCTAGGTGCGTGTATTTCTCGAAAGAGAGATCGTTGAGTATTTTCTATATAAGCAAGCAAGCTTTAATTAAAAATTCACTTACATACAGGTTTGTATCCTTTGATTTTTTATCGTTTTGCGTTTGTAGTTGAAGTGATTGAATTTGGGTCATTATTAGTACTAGTCTCACTTTTTTCTAATTTTTTGACCATTAAAGGTACACAAAAATTTCATTCCTTCGTACCCCTTGAGAATAAAATTGAAACAAAAATTTTTTCAAATTCTGTGCACAGCACAATTTGTAAAATAAAAAAATAAACATGACGATTAACTGTATTTATATTATGTAATAATATACATACATTTCGGTTACTACGGAACTACGCGTTGAGTAGCGGTGACACCGGTCTGCGCCGCGCTAGCATAACTTAATAATTTTTTTCTCAAAAACTATAATACATACCATCTTTTTCTTTGGCTTAAATTTTTAAGCACATTATAGGCTATGTTTATGAATTTTTTTGAAAAAGATCGATGATATACTTTAGATTTTGTTTAAATAAATAATTTAATTTTTTTAATAAAAATTTAATTATAAACAATTTCTTAATTATTATAATTTTTCTTGAAAGAGTATTTAAATACGAGTAATTTAAAAAAAAAATGATCTCAGTTGCTTCAAAATTACAGAAGTTATGATAAAACAAAAAAAATAGTACTCAAAATTTTGAATTTGAATATTTTCGAAAATATTTTGAATTTTTTAAAAATAATTAAAATTTATTTTTTTTACTCCTAAAGGAACCCAAAATATCAATTTCGTAAATCTTACTCAATATGACTGAAATTGGTGTGATCACTTGGTATGGACTCGACCATAAGGGTTAAATACTCGGAATATCAAAATTCAGAAATTTTTAATAATGAAATTCGATTGTTCAAAATCCTACAAAGCATAACAATTTATTACTATTGTTTTCGTGTTCCATTATTTAGGAAAATTAATGTTTGCTTTTGTACGTGTGAGTACATTACTTATGGTGAGCTTTTCCAAATTGCTGGTGTACTAAGCTGTTTTGCAATTGTTCGGGTATGAGGAAATTCGTGGAAAATTTAACTTATGACTTCTCCCGCGAGACTGTCTTTTTCACCTTAAATAGTATTGGTGTGCACGTACATTTGTAGACAGTACCATCAATCTGCGCGAAAATAAATTACTTTCGTTATGTAGTGCAAGCGATTAACGAGCCGGAATGTTTCACATCAAAAGTAAATTTTATCAAACTGATGATCTCTGGAAATATTCATGGATAAAAGAATAATAATTTAATCATCTCTTGACAGAAGTGCATATAACATTTAATTAAAACATGAGTTAATTAAATTTTTCATGGTTGGAAAAACAATTTAATTACATTTTATAACAAATTTTCACGTAAATGTGAATGCGCTACTTTTAACGAGACAACTTTTCAAATTATTTATTACTTATGTGTATTATATTAATTAGTAATAAAATGAATGGTCATATATGTATGGCACGTGTTTCACATATGACAAAATTTAAAAAATAAACGCAATCGGAAACAAAAGAATTCACATGAAATTTGATATTCTGGTGAACCTTGATGTGATTTATGACAAAATAGAACAAGGAATGTTGCTTCTTTTCAACAAAACAGAGAGAGCGAACAAAAAGCCTTTTCAGCACGAGGTACTTCTCTTATATACTTTGTTTCTTGGTTGCTATGTGACAAAGAACGAGAAAATAAAGCTTTTCTTTCGAGTTTCCATTATTTCATTAATCACAAACTTTACCATTTTTGTCAAATTATATATCTTAGACCGGGAGAAAATAAAGTTAACGGTTTCTTTAAAAGCATCTCTCAATTTAGAAAACAAAGTGTTGACGTAAATTTTTCGTCGCAACAATAATTGGAAAAAAATAGATTTAAAAACTTTCTAATAATGTATATTGAATTTCATGGACTTTGTACTACACTCAGTTGAAAATGTTATTCAATTAACAAATTTTTCATCATATATACACTATTTTGTTCAATTAAAAAAATTTTCTCTACTTTTTCTGTTTAGCTGCAAAAACTGCATGTTCTTTATTTTAGTTTTCGAAATACAATTTTGTTTAATGGAAAAAAAACCAACGAATAATTTTTATTATTTGAATAACATTTCACTGAAGAAAAAAACTGTTCTATACATACATCAATCAGCAAATCTATTGGTCTAAACTTTTGCACTGAGCCATATTTCAGTTGACATGAATTTTAATCAACACCAATTTGAATCCATCCAATTTCCAGTAAATTGAAACTTCTATCTGTATAAATTTCAAAAGACCATGATATCAATCGCTTAAAACTGATCCTGATGTTAAACGACTGAAATTTTTGAAAATGCAATAAATAACAATTTCAATAATTCAAAATTATTTTGTTTGTTGAATATGGTTTGGATTTTATATTTTTATGTTGTGAATTTTAATAATTTAGGGATAATATACGAGACAAAAATATAATTTTTTTGGCATCACTGAAGCCGAATCTAAATGTCCATTTGAACCCATTACGTCATACTTTTGACACAACCTCAAAAAAAACCCAAAATTTGAACCAAAAATTTTGAAATCAAGAAAAATTTTAATTTATAAGTCAGACTATAACTGCTTTATTTTTAAGGGACGCTGAAGATGAATCTAAAAGCTATTTAACCCCATCACGTCATTCTTTTGACATAACCTTAAAAAACAACAAAATTTAAACCAAAAATTTTAAAATCATGAAAAATTCAGTATTTTGAGTCTTACTATGACTACTTTATGTTTTTTGGGTTGCTAAAGAAAAATCTAAAACATATTTAACCCCACCACGTCATACTTTTGACATAACCTAAAAAAAATCCAAGATTTGACCCAAAAATTTTGAAATCAGGAAAAATTCAGATTTTCAAGTCTTAATAGGACTACTTTATGTTTTTTTGGGTCGCTAAAGCAAAATCTAAAACTTATTTAACCCCACCACGTCATACATTTGACATAACCTAAAAAAATTCAAAACTTGACGTCAAAATTTGGAAATTAAGAAATATTTATATTTTTAAGTCTTACTATAACTGCTTTATGTTTTAGGGATCAAATTTTGGGTTTTACTTAGGTTATGTAAAAAGAAGCACGTGATGGGGTTAAATTGATTTTAGATTCGGCTTAACAGCGATTCCAAAAACATAAAGTAGTCATAGTAAGACTTAAAAATCTGAAATTTTTTTGTTTTTATAATTTTTGGTTTAAATTTTGGGTTTTTTTGAGGTTATGTTAAAAGTATGACATACTGGGGTTAAATTAGAGTTGCAAAATTCTCGGTAATTTAAAATCTGGTTACATTCTCGAGAATATAACCGAGAATATTCTCCTTCAAGAGAATTTATGAGAATTTTCTATGATTGAATGAGCCTCACTATTTTGAAACACAAACAATTTATTTTAAAAAAATGTGGATAAATAACAAAAAAATTATCATTACAAATTAACTATAAGTCAATTAAGTGTAAAAATTATTATTAAATATAACAATTGTGAACAATTTTCAAATGAAAGAAAGTAATTTAAATTTGAGAAAAATACTTAAAAATCTTAGAAATAAATTTAAAAAAATTAGGGTAATGAAAAGTTAAAGAAAATAATTGAAAATTGAAAAATATGATTCAAATTGAGATAAATAATTAAAAATTTAGAAAATTAATTCAGAAAATTATGAAAATTATGAAGAAATAATACAAATAATTTAAAATTGAAGAAAATAATTAAAATTTAAAAAAATAATTTTAAAAATTGCATAATATATTTTAAAATTTAAATAAAGGAAATTTAAAGAAAATTTCAGAAAAATACTTGAAACTTTTAGAAGTTAATTGCTAAAAAAAAAGATAATAATTAAGAGTTAGAGAAAATAAATGAAATAAAAATAAACATCATTTAAAATTGAGAAAAACAATTTTTAATTTAAAAAAAATAATTGCAAAACATACAAAATGAAGGTACATAAAATACAAGAAAATCGTAGATATAATTGAAAATTGAATAGAAAAATTAAAATTTTAGATAAATAATTAAAAAGTTTTTGGAAATTATGAAAAAAAACGTAAGTATTTGAAAAAAAAAACAAATAATATACATAATTGAAAACTGAATTGAATAATTGAAAATGATTAAAAATTAAAGAAAATAATGGGAAATTTAAGAAAAATATTAAAAAATTTTAGAAAATAATTAAAAAAAATAAGAATATATAAAACTTGTGGAAAATAATTGGAAAATGATTTTAAAATTTTAAATTTGAATACAATAATTGAAATATGTATGATGAAAACAATGATAGGTTAGAAAAAAAATTTGTTATTTTTCTTTCAATTATCAACTATTTTTAAAATTTCAATTTAAATCTTTAATCTTCAATTTAATTCTTTAATCTTCAATTTATTTCTTTAATTCTTCGTTTTTCATATTACTTTATTAAAAATTCAATAATTCTCGCATTTTCGCAATTTTCAAATATTTTCTTCAAATTTCAATACAATTCTTCAACTTCTTCAATTTCTTTAATTTTCATTTATTTTTTAAAATTGTTTCCATTATATTCATCAGTTTTCAATTAAAAATTTTTTTTTCTTTTTCAATTTTATGATTATTCATCAATTAAAAATGTTTTTTTTCGAATGCCGATTATTCTCTCCATTTTTGTAATTTTTTTCAATTGTTAATTATTTTTTTTAATAGTGAATTATTTTCGTCATATTGTAATTTTTCTTTTGATTATCAATTATTTTCTTGAAATTTCCATTAAATTCTTTAATTTCCAATTTATTTCTTCAATTTTTATTTTTTAAATATTTTCTTCAATTGTTAAAAATTTTCTTTAAATTTTAATTATTTTGATGGATTTTCAATTAATTCCTTAATATTAATTAATTCCCGCATTTTCTCAATTATCAATTATTTTCTTTCAATACAATTCTTCAATTTCCAATTGATGACTTTAATTTTCATTTATTTTCTACAATTTTTTTTCCATAATGTTCATCAGTTTTCAATTGGCAATTTATTATTCTCCTTTAATTTTATGAATATTAATTAATTACAAACATTTTTTTGTACGAATGACGATTATTCTCACCATTTGTCGAAGTTTTTTCCAATTGTTAATTATATTTTTTAATATTAATAAATTAATTTAATATTAATAAATATTTTAATATTTAATTATTTTCGTCAAATTTTAATTTTTCTTTTGATTATCAACTATTTTCTTAAAATTTCCAATTTATTTCTTCAATTTTTAATTATTTTCTTTAATTCTCAAATATTTTCTTTAATGCTCAATTATTTTTATCGATTTTCAATTAATTTCTCAATATTCAATAATTCTCTTATTTTTTTAATTACTGTTTTCACTCATAAAAATTGTTTTAAAATTTCAATTCAATTATTCATTTCTAAAACTATTCTTTTCAATTCTCAGTTATTGTCTTCAAATTTAAATATCACTTTTAAATTTTCAATTATTTTCTTTAATATTAAAAAATTATTGCCTTTTTTTTATATTATTTTTTTTTTGATTATCATTAAGTTTCTTTAATTTTAAATACAATTGCTCGATTATTTTCTGAAATTTTTAATTTTATTTTTTAATTTTTATTTTCATTCTTCAGTTGTCAATTGTTTTCTTCTATATTCATTAATTCACGGCTTTTTTTAATTATTTTTTTTTAATTTTTAAGTATATTCCATAAATTTCAATTCAATTCTCCAATTTTTTTATTGCTTTCTTTAATTATCAATTATTTCCAACAGTTATTCTCATAATTTTCTTAATTTTTAAATTTGCAATTATTTTCTCTAAACTTAATATTTCTTGTTTAATTTTTACAATTAGTTTTGTTGTTGTCTATTAATTTAGTCATTTCTTGAATTTTGTTTTCAATTGACAATAATTTTTGTAATTTTTCAACTATTTCCTTCAATTTTTTGAATTTTTAATTATTATCTTAAAATTTTTTAAGAATTCTTTAAATTTTTAAAGTATTTTGTTCGGTTGTGTATTAATCTAGCCATTTTTTGAATTTTATTTTCAATTGTCAATTATTTTCGTCATTTTGTAATTTTTTTTTTCAATTATAAATTATTTTTATAAATTTTTATTTTATTTCCTCAGTTTCTTATTATTTTCTTCAATTTTAATTATTTTTTTTTCGTTTTTTAATCCAGTTGCTTAATTTGCAATTATTTGCAACTGTTATTCCTATAATTTTTCAACTATTTTGTTGAAATTTAATATATTTATTGTTTACTTCTTTAAACTATTCTTTTCAATCATTGTGTAATTATGTAGCCATTTTTCGAATTTTGTTTTCAACAGTTAATTATTTTCGTCATTTTTTAGATATATTCTTCGATTTCGTAATTTTCATTATTTGAATTTGCAAAAATTTATATTTTCAAATCACCAACAACAATGCAAAGTTTGTCTTTAATGTTGCTATAGTTATTATATAAAATTCTTACTATCAACATTAAAATGCAAATCATTACTAATAAGAATGACACTAGAGATTATAAATAAATAAATAAATAACTTAAATTCACTAAAAACTTTTATGTATTAAAATAATCTGCAGCACAATTGTTTGAAGCCAATTTCAGATTATTTAAATTCAATTTGGTATAAAAAAAAGAGCGTTGCAGATTAATTTAATCCAAAACAATTTTCTGTGTTCTTATAAATTCTCGATTAGAATTTTGGTCGGTTATATTCTCGGTTATATTCTCGTTCTCATTACCGTTCTCCAGGTAATATTGGTTCTTCGCAACTCTAGGTTAAATATAGCGACCCAATTTAGCGACCCAAAAAAGATAAAATAGTCATAGTAAAACTTAAAAATCTGATTTTTTTTGTTATTTCAAAATTTTTGGTTTAAATTTTGAAGGTTTTTTTTTAGGTAATGTCAAAAGTATGATATAATAGGGTTAAACAGATTATAGATTTGGCTTCTGCGACCCCAAAAATATAAATTTGTCATTGTCTGTTCTCGAGCTCAAAGCATCAATTTTCTTTTGCTTTCCGGTGTAATTATTCTTCGTTATCTTAAATGATTTAAATGACCTTAGGATTCTCTCCTTAGTATCATTAAGGGGCGACTGTGGGGGAAATTTAATAATTTTCGAAAATTGTAATTTTTGAGACTTTATTTCTGTACTGGGTTAAAAGTTCAGATTTTATATTTTTGACCTCCTTGTATGTTTTTGTAAACCCAATTAATGCAAGAGAAAAAATACAGTTTACAAAGGTGAAAAGGTCATGAAAATTAATCAGGGTCGAAACAAGGGGAGGTGCCTCCGCTTAAATAATTTTTTTTTTTGTTACTCAAAACTTTGCCCTACTTTCTGCTACCACAGAGTAAAAATTGTAAGTTTGAGATGTTTCTATTCAAAGTTAAATTTAACGATTCTAATTTCACTGAACTATTGCAATACAATTTATATTCTCTTTTCTATTTATTTTTATTACTCATTTGAATGTGCTTTACTGGAGCATTAAATTTGGGTCAAAATGTGAAGCCAATCGTTTGTGATATAGGTAGAGAATGTTATTGAGTATAACTATTTCCAGCTTTAACTAAAATCAGGCTTTTCGAAGCAGTGTGATTTGGTTTTGAAACCAGCAACACCAGCATTACCCTTTCAGTGTTCTGTACATCGTTTATTGAAGCCAGTATGATTGTAATCATTAAATAGAGAAGGTTCATGAACCGAGTAAATTGTACACGATATGAGCATTAGTAGCATGTTGAAACATGATAAATGCATAGTTTCAATGATCAACGCAAATTACCAACAGTCTTAATATTGAAATTTATTATTGAAATATTAATTAAACCTTTTGAATATTGGTCTACATTGATTACACGTTTTCGAGTGCTTCTATGGGCACATTTAATTGAAAATCTTGTCAATAAAATTTCACATTATGAAAAAAAAACTTTTCAAGTTCTGAATAAAGTTTTAAGAGTAATAAATTTCTTGAAAATTTTCATTCATTTTTATATTGAAAATAATTCAAATGAATAGTCAAATTAATATCACATTTTATCTGGAAATAATTATACATTATCGTGAAAAAAATTTCTAACGAACTTTCCTCGAGAAGTTCTTTTGTTAGGATATTTCCCGTTTCTAACAGACTCGTAATTATCAATTGAATCGAGTAAAATCTCCGAGAAAAGTATGTCGCTGAGAGCTGCGACTAGAAGCGCAGAAGAAGGATTGCAATTAGCATTTCTTTACTTTTACCGAGAACTTTTGAGTAGATTATGCCCAGCAATAAAAACGACAGAAAATAAATTTTCAAACTTACTCCATTCTTGATTATTGAATTAAGAGGAAGCTGAACGACAGAAATTTAATGTATTTTTAATCATGTATAGAAATAGATATGTACTGATTAAAATTAGTTAAATATATACCTTACAAATATTGATGATTTACAATGTATATGTTCTTTATGGGAAAATGGGGTAAATTTATAAATTGTCAAATAATGACAATTTGTGAGTTTACAATCAATGAGTTCATTAAAAAATCAGTGGCGTAACTGGGACAGCAAGGGCCCCGGGGCAAAATATCATAATTCACCTTTTTAAAATGTTCTCAAATTTTAAATTTACAGGAATTTTAATTTCTTCAAATCTCAGTTAATGTGAACTTGCATTGATTAAAAGTTCAATTAATCCACGTTTCAAAAATACTACATTTGAAGTTTTTAAAAATGCCTTCAATTTTTAATAATTCTTATTTATTATTATTTCTATGACTTTTTCAATTTTCCTTATTTTTGCTTTGAAATTCAATCAATTTATTTATTTATTTCTCAATTTTATATTATTCATCACAGATTTAAATTAATTTTTTTAATTTACCATTATTTTTGTCATTTTGAAATTATTACTTTCAATTTTAAATCATTTTCATAATTTCTAAATTAATTTACTAAACTTTTAAATATGTATCTCAATTTTCTATTATTTTTTTTTAATTTCCATTTCCTTTTATTATTTTGCAATTATTTTCTCCATCTTTTAATATTTTCATTATTTTTCAATTAATTTCCTAAATTTCCCGTTATTATCTCAAATTTAGATTATTGTCTTCAATATTCAATTTTTTAAACGATTTTTCAATTATTTTTTTTTTTTGCTTAAAAACAAATTCTGTAATTATATATTATTTTCTCCGATTTTAAATTAATTTTATTACTTTGGCATAATTGTCAAAGATTTCTATTTTTTATCTAAAATTTCAATTATTATTATTTTCATCAATTTTCTATTATTTCAGCTTTTTTAAAAATATTATCTTTAATTAAAATTTTAGAGTAATCTTTCGTATTTAAAAAATTTTTTTCATCATATTTTAATTATTTTTCTCAATCTTAAATTATTTTCAGCATATTTCAATTATTTTTTTCAATTTTAAATTAATTTTGTCATTTTTTAATTAGTATCCTCGATTGTTAATTATTATTCTAATTTCCTAAAGTTATTTTCTACAATATGTAAGTATTTTTCTAAAATTTCATTTATTTCCTTCAATTTTTAATTATTTTAATTTGTTTTCATAATTTCCAAATTTTTTTTATTAATTATATTCAATTTCATTTCTTTTTAGCTTTTTTCAATTCTTTTCTCCAATTATTAGTTATTCTCAATTTTTTTCAATTGATTTTTAAGATCTTGATGTATTTTTCTCAAATTTCAATAATTTTTTTTTATTTAAAAAAAATTTTATAATTTTTTTAATTATTTCAGTCGAATGTGATTTATTTTTTATAACTTAACATTGTTTGTATTATATTTCAATTATTTTCTTCAAGTTTTAAATTGTAAAATTTATTTTAAAATATTTTCCAAAATTTATATCCATCAATTTTTTTTTTTTTTCATTTCTTTTATAATTTCAAAAATTTTAAACTATTTATCTGAGATTTCAATTATTTCATTAAATTTTCAATTATTTATATGATTTCTTCTATTATTTTGTTCTATTTTCAATTACTTTCATTCTTTTTCATAATTTCCAAAAAAATTGTAATTATTTCTGTTTAACTAAAAATTATTTTCTTCAATTTTAAATTATTATCTTGTTTCCTTTATTTTCTCTAATTTTTAATTATTTTCTTTTTTTTTCAATGAACTTCTGAAAGTTTTAAGTATTCTTCTGAAATTTTTTTAACTTTCCTTTATTTGAAATACATTATTCTTTCAATTAATTTCTCAAACTTTAATTATTTTTTTCAATTTTGTATTATTAATCTCAATTGTCAATAATTTTTTTTCAATTTTCAATTATTTTCCCTAATTTCTTATTATTCAATTTTTGTCAATTTATTTCTTCAATTTTCCAGTAATTTTCTCAAACTTATATTATTTACTATATTCCTAAAACACTTATATGATTTTTTCAATTATTTATCTCAAATTTAATTTACCGTGTTCAATTTTTCACATTTAAATTATATTTATCATATTTAAATTATTCTTCTCAATCTTAAATTATTTTCAGCACATTTCAATTATTTTTTCGTTTTTGAATTAATTTTATCATTTTTTAATTATTTTCCTCGATTTTTATTTATTATTCTCATTGTCTAAAGTTATTTTCTAAAAATTTTAAGTATTTTTCTACAATTTCAATTATTTTCATCAATTTTTAATTATTTTAATTTGTTTTCATGATTTCCAAATTTTTTTTATTAATTATCGTCAATTTCATTTATTTTTACCTTTTTTCAATTCTTTTCTCCAATTTTTAGTTATTATCCATTTTTTCAATTGATTTTTAAGATCTTGATGTATTTTTCTCAAATTTTAATAATTTTTTTTCTATTTAAAAAAAATTTTATAATTTTTTCAATTATTTCAGTCGAATGTGATTTATTTTTTATAACTTAACATTGTTTGTATTATATTTCAATTATTTTCTTCAAGTTTTAAATTGTAAAATTTATTTTAAAATATTTTCCAAAATTTATATCCATCAATTTTTTTTTTTTTCATTTCTTTTATTATGTCAAAAATTTTAAACTATTTATCTGAGATTTCAATTATTTCATTAAATTTTCAATTATTTATATGATTTCTTCTATTATTTTGTTCTATTTTCAATTACTTTCGTTCTTTTTCATAATTTCAAAAAAAATTGTAATTATTTCTGTTTAACTAAAAATTATTTTCTTTAATTTTAAATTATTATCTTGTTTCCTTTATTTTCTCTAATTTTTAATTATTTTCTTTTTTTTTCAATGAACTTCTGAAAGTTTTAAGTAGTCTTCTGAAATTTTTTTAACTTTCCTTTATTTAAAATACATTAATCTTTCAATTAATTTCTCAAACTTTAATTATTTTTTTCAATTTTGTATTATTAATCTCAATTGTCAATAATTTTTTTTCAATTTTCAATTATTTTCCCTAATTTCTTATTATTCAATTTTTTTCAATTTATTTCTTCAATTTTCCAGTAATTTTCTCAAACTTATATTATTTACTTTATTTCTAAAACACTTATATGATTTTTTCAATTATTTATCTCAAATTTAATATACCGTGTTCAATTTTTTACATTTAAATTATATTTATCATATTTAAATTATTCTTCTCAATCTTAAATTATTTTCAGCACATTTCAATTATTTTTTTCGTTTTTAAATTAATTTTATCATTTTTTAATTATTTTCCTCGATTTTTATTTATTAATCTCATTGTCTAAAGTTATTTTCTAAAAATTTTAAGTATTTTTCTACAATTTCAATTATTTTCATCAATTTTTAATTATTTTAATTTGTTTTCATAATTTCCAAATTTTTTTTATGTCAATTTCATTTATTTTTACCTTTTTTCAATTCTTTTCTCCAATTTTTAGTTATTATCCATTTTTTCAATTGATTTTTAAGATCTTGATGTATTTTTCTCAAATTTCAATTCTTTTTTTTCTATTAAAAAAAAATTCTGTAATTTTTTCAATTATTTTAGTCAAATGTAATTTATTTTTTACAACTTAACATTTTTTGTATTATATTTCAATTATTTTCTTTAAATTTCAAATTGTAAAATTTATTTTAAAATATTTTCCAAAATTTATATCCTTCAGTTTTTAATTTTTTTCATTTCTTTTATAATTTCCAAAATTTTAAACTATTTATCTGAGATTTCAATTATTTCATTCAATTTTCAATTATTTATATGATTTCGTATATTATTTTGTTCTATTTTCAATTACTTTCGTTCTCTTTCGTAATTTCAAAAAAGTTTTTAATTATTGCTGTTTAATTAAAAATTATTCTCTTCAATTTTAAATTATGTTTATCTTGTTTGATTTATTTTCTCTAATTTTTAATCATTTTATTTTTTTTGCAATGAACTTCTAAAAGTTTCAAGTTTTTTCTAATATTTTCTTTAACTTTCCTTTATTTAAAATATAGGAATTATGTAATTTTTACAATTATTTTCTCAAATTTTTATTATGTTTTTCATTTTTGTATTATTTATCTCAATTTTCAAAAATTTTTTTTTCAATTTTCAATTATTTTCCTAAATTTTTCCATTATTTAATTTTTTTCAATTTATTTCTTCAATTTTCAAGTAATTTTCTCAAATTTATATTATTTTCTTTATTCTTAAAACATTTCTACGATTTTTTAAATTATTTATCTCAAATTTTATTTACCATTTTCAATCTTTCATATTCAAATTATTTTTATCGTATTTAAATTATGTTTCTCATTCTTAAATTATTTTCAGCATGTTTCAATTATTTTTTTCAATTTTGAATTAATTTTATTATTTTTTAATTCAATAGAATGTCGTTTTTTGCTTTAAATAAAAATATCATTTAAATTAATTTCACCAAATTTTGAAGGATCCAGTTGTAGATTTTCCGGAAAAAAATAGGTTTAGCTAAAATTTGTCGTCAAATAATAATTATTTACCATTTTATGTTTTTTCTTTATCCAATTTCTGACAAACAATAGCTCATTTTTTTCGTTAAAAAATTTTCTGCAATTTTGTTTTTTGGGTTTTGTGAAATAATACTTTGTTTAAAAGTTATTATACCAATGAAATTTGTTTTTATACGTCTTTTTTAAGCAGAATATTATTTAACAAAATCTAACAAATAAAATTGTAGAGAATGTTTCAATGAGAAAAATAAGCTTATTATTTGTCAGAGTTGGATGAAAGTTGCATTAAATTTAAAGAAAAAACAAAATGTAAAATAATTATTATTTGACAACAAATTTTAGCTCAACTATTTTTTTTCTGAAAATGGTACAACTGGATCTTTTTAAATTTGGTGAAATTGATTTGAATAATATTTTTATTTGGGGTGAAAAACGACTTTCTACTTTAAGGTTATCTAAATGGAAAAAACCTATACTTAATAAGTGCATGTGATATTTTTAAATTCAATTGAAAATAAATTCAAAAAATTAAAATTTTTGCAGCATTTTTAAAATTTTTAGGGACGCGTAATTTAATTCTTCTAATAGCGTAAAATCTTTAAGATCTTAAGACTTTTAATTTAATTATTCTTGCTTGTACAGATTCTGTTAAGTTCATAAAAAGAAATTTTAATGAATTTTTTATACTTAAAAAACAAACAATTTAAAGTAATTGAAGATAGGAATATTCTTTAATCAATTTCAAATTGAATTGACTGGTTAAAATTCTTATTATTATTAATACTATTATTATTATTATTGAAAAAGGATATTTTAATAATAATAAATATTATTATCATTTTTATAATTACTGTTGTTATTAGTATTATGACTACTATTATTTTCGATAGTTCACATTCTGTCGATTTTTCACTCTGAATGAAAAAAAAACCGATATTGAAAGTTTTGTTTTTCAGTGTATTTGTGAAAACTGAGGTAGATTAAATATTTGCTTCTGTTAACAAGGCTGGAAGCCTATCCACTCCGATTTCCTATTCATGGCAATTATAATCTATTCACAAAATGTTTCGACAGGAACTTCACAACGTGGGTCAGCTGATCTAATTTAATTCGTTTCTCACTGACCTCTGTATCAAAAGGATTCTCTTGTCCAATTAATACGTTGCCGAGGTGTTTTCGTTTTCCACTTCTGTTTGTTGTTTATTTCCCTTTGTACGAAATTTAATTTTTATTAAAAAAAAAAAAAAACCATTCTCAATATTAGAAATGAACTTATACGTATATTTAGAGACTCCACTCAGTTGATCAGAAAAACAAATAATATGTAGAAAGGAGTAAATTTATAATTTGTAAAAATAAATTATTTGTGAAACAGAACAGTCTATTATGTTCGCAAATTATTTTCGATCGGAGGGTTTTGCTAAATACGAAATATTTAAGATTTTGTGTATTTTCTTTAAAAATGAAAAATTTTAATTTTTGGCCAATTTTGAATAATAACACATTCCGTTTTTTGAAACATTCTGGGTACTTATTCTGTTCATTGAATTTTTTCAGAAATAATTGGTCCAGAAATTATTATCGAAATAAAATTATTTCTATATATCATAATATTTATTATTTTTTATAATACTTATTTCTTCTGAACCTATTGTTTTAACAAAATTTAACGAGAAGAATTGTAAGGAATTTAAAGGATACAATCCATGTTTGACAGACGAACATACAGACATGGATAATTACCTACACGGAAAATTAAATGAAAAAATATAAATTTTGTCCTGCCCATCATTAGGGGCAGATTTTTACCAATTGTCTTTACAGATTGTTATCAAATTTTAAATTTTTATTGCGATCATTATTTTACATTTGTGGTTAAATTTTATTAATGTTTACCGTGCGGTTTTCAAGATATAAATTCACAAAGTTTTAACTTTTACATGAAAGTGGTAACAAAACGTGCAAAATATGATATTTTAAGTAATTTAAAAAAACGAGTTTACGAATTCTTTTAAAAAATTAACAGATGTTAAACGGTTATTAATTACAAGTACTATAAAAAGATTATAATTATTTAACGTCTAGTTCTTTAAAAAATGTTATTAAAAAATTTAATTTTTTAAATTTTTAAAATTTTTTAGTTTGAAATTATGATGGAAAGATTTTTTTAAAAAGAATATCTGTTGGTGTAATGATTTTTACTATATAAAATTCTGTTTAAAAAATTGAACTTAAAAATTAGGGGAAAAATTAAAAAAATAATGAAAATAATTAGAAATTGAAGAAAAATTTTAAAAAATGATAAAAATAGATGCAAATTGTAGCAAATAATAATTGAAATCATAATAAAAAAGAATTGTGAAAAATGAAGACATTTTTAAAAAATTTTAAACTTATTATTCTCAAAGCGTGGATTAATTAAATTTTGAATCAATGAAATTTCAAATTAATTGAAGTTCGAAGAATGATAATACATAATTGTAATTGTAGTGTTTTTTTTTTTTTTTTTTTTTTTTTGCGTAGGATGTGAAAACCTGCCTTCAGGTACCCTGTAGCCCGTACTACAGGGTTATGCGGGGGTGGCGATGTTCTGCCGACCCGCTAAAAACACACCCTTATTTGGGGACCTTAAGACCACTCCCAGGTAGAGCCAGTTTACTGACGTATCGCCTTCAGGAGTGGTCTTATATCCCGCCTCTATCGCCTAAACGATATCATCCCTCGACCTACGGGAACTACCTTTGTTGGCGGCCATGGAGATCCTTAACCCTCATAACATGTTGGATGAAGGTCTCGATGTGCTGCCAATTCTCTTTGGACTCAATCATTAACAGGATCATGTTCTCCGGTGTAACTTCGCAGTTTACACCGGCGAACATGACCTGTCTCTGAGCGTTCCATTGTCCGCATATAAAGAGTGTGTGCTCTGCGTCATCCTTTGGGGATTGGCAGTACGCACACTCTGAACTTTCTCGTCTTTTGAAGCGCTCCAGGTACGAGTTAAAACACCCGTGACCCGAGAGCGCTTGGGTAAGGAAGTACGAGACTACTCCGTGCTTTCGATCTATCCAGGTGGCGAGTGTAGGTATGAGCCGATATGTCCATCGACCCTTCTCATCCCCGCTCCATCTTGCTTGCCATCTTTCGACGAGTCTGCTTCTCGCATCTCGGCGAATTTGGTCCTTGCTGGGTCTATTGTCATCCGTGTAACGGGTGGACATCCTATCTTTGAAAAGGAGGAAAATTTCCTCCCTTTCTTGCGCCAAAAGATCTGCCGGCGGGACGCTGGCAAGGACCTGAGCAGCACTCGCAGATACTGTCCTATATGCAGAGATTATACGCTTAGTGATAATCCTTTGCGAGGACAGTATCTTTTCCAAGATGGTCTTGCTTCTATCTGTTCGCAGGGAGGGAGCCCACACTGGTGCTGCATAAAGCAGCTTTGAGTGGAACACACTCGCCACCAATCTTCTTTTCTTTTCAAAGGGCCCACCGACGTTCGGCATTATACGGGCTAAGCTGAGTGCACATTCTGCTGCTTTTTTGGAAGCCACAGCGATGTGGTGCTTAAAATTCAAGAACTTGTCGAGTTGTACACCAAGATACTTTATATGCGTGCTCCACTTGACCTCGAATCCGTCTACTTCGATCCGGGGAAGTTCGTAACCACGTCTATCTGTAACCATGAGCGCTTCGGTTTTGTCCAGGGCCATTTGAAGACCTCTGGCATCCAGCCAGCTCTTTGTTCGTCGCAGACATTCGTTCACCAAGATTCCGAGCTCTTCTGCAGTTTCGGCAGAGCATACGATCAACGCGTCGTCCGCGAAGCCGATGATCACCGCACCTTCGGGTAGACCCATTCGCAAGAAGTCATCATAAGAGACGTTCCATACGAATGGTCCTATCCTAGAACCTTGAGGGGCACCTCTTTGCATCTCTTCCTTCAGAGTGCAGGTGTCTCCCTCATATATTACCCACCTGTCGCTAAGATAATTATTCATTATCCGCAACAGGTAGGGCGGTATTCCTTTGTTTCTCATCGACTTGATGAGATCTTCCCATCGCGCGGTATTAAACGCGTTGCGTATATCTATAGCTACCAAAGCGCAGAAGCTCTTTTTCTTCCCCGGGCCCAATTTGTCCTTTCCTTCCTTGGCTAGGTCCACTGCCTTTTGTATGGCATCTACTGTGGACAGGCCTTTACGGAAACCAAATTGGTAGTCGGATAGACTATTCTCTCCATTTAAGTGGAGCTGCATCCTCTGCAGAACCATGTCCTCCAGAAGTTTGCCCATCGTATCTAACAGGCATATTGGCCTGTAAGATGAGACACTATCTAGAGGTTTGTTACCTTTCCTTAGGAGGACCAGCCTCTGTCGTTTCCAGTCCCGGAAGAACTCTCCTCTTCTTAGGCAGTTGTTGAAGCAATCTAAGAGAATCTGGGGTGAAGCAACGATCACTTGTTTAAGTATCTCGTTACTTATCCCATCGATTCCAGGCGCTTTGCCTGGCTTCAATCTTCTGCCGGCTTGATGGAGCTCTGCAAGAGTGAAGAGTTCCTCCTCACGGACTTGACAGTCACTCCAATCCATCCTAGGCCATGGTTCTGCTGGTGGAAACAAGGCCCTGATTATTTGACGCACCCAATCGGGATTGTCCAGGCCGGGGGTCTTTTGCTTCGTTACCAATTTCTTGGTGACGATTTTATAGCCTAGACCCCATGGGTCCTTCTCGACATCCTCGATCAGGGTCTTCCAACACTTTCGCTGTGAAGCTCGAATCTCCTTTCTGAGGATCCTCTTGGCCTCTATATATGCGTCCTTTAGCATAGGATCTCCCTTAGAGCGGGTGTATATCCTTCTTGCTCTGACGCATGCTTTTCGCAAAGAGGCCAGCTCCTCTGACCACCAGTATACATTACGTCTTCTGGGAGTGGTACTTCTACAACGCGGCATTGACGCGTTGCATGCGGTGATTATCATGTTCATCACCGGCCGCACCTCCCCATCTAGATTGTTCGGTCTCTTCACCCATCCAAGTTCCTCAATGAGGCGGGATTCTTCAAGGGACCGACCGAACTTTTCGACGTCTAGCTTCTTAATGTTCCACCTAAGGCCTCTCTTACAGGAAGCATCCTGCTTGTTTGCTCTAGGTGTGTCTCCTCCTGAGACTGAAAACTTAATATACTGGTGGTCACTTTCGGTATGATCCTCAGAGACGTGCCAGTCTTTAATGTGCTTGTTTAGGAGAGACGTTGTTATCGTAAGATCAATAATAGATCCGATATTATGGTCTCTCCTGAACGTCCACTTTTGGCCCTGGTTAACAACCATCAGATTGTTCCTGGAGACCATTTCTGCGATTAGAATTCCTCTATTGTCGAGCCTTGTCTCGCCCCAGTCTGGCGATTTCGCATTGAAGTCGCCTGTGACGAGAACATCCAGCCTGGATTCTCGCAGGCTCGACTCGAGTTCATCTATCTCCGCTTCGAAGGTTGTCAGTGGGTCGTTGGGTGAGAAGTAGCAGCTATACATGCGTATACCTGAAATTTCCACCCACACGAACCCACTGCTCGTCTCCAGGAACTTGTCTACCCTCAAACCGGGATTGAAGACCTGAATGGCTGCCCTACCCGATGAATCCTGGTACCAGGGAGCGAGGTCGTTTCTTTTGTTCTGTTCACTGAGGAACAGAACATCGATCCGCTCCTGACTGGCTGTCACCAGCATCAGGTCTTGAGCCTTCTTAGATTTGTGCAGGTTTATCTGCAGAAACTTTAGGCTTTCGCCTGTTTTAGTTTCTGCAGCTCCTGCTTATAGACTGGGCAGGCGTTACTACCGGCCCAGTGTCCGAGATCAGACTTATTTAAATCAGAGCACGTTAGACATTTTGGCTCTGTTACCGTACAAGCCTTGGCAAGGTGACCCGCATCGCCGCATCTCCGACAGTTTTTAACCCTGTCGGGGCCTTTGCATCCACGGGTCGCGTGTCCGAACCCTAAACACTTTTGACACCTCGGGACTTCAACGTGTAGCCTGATTGCTGCATTAATCCAACCAACCCGGACTTTGCCTATCTTCAGGAGAGCTTCACAGTCTCCTTCCGGTAGGCGGACCAGTGCCATTTGCATTCCGCCAAAACGCGGGATGAGGCGGCACGGCGGGTCCAGGTTGGTGTTCTCAAGCTTAGACTTGATAGCAGCAATCACGTCTTCCTTCGCAGTTGTCTCGTCGAGATCTCGGATCTCGACGGTTCTTTTGTTAATTAAGGCGGACACCTCTGCCTTATTTTCTAATGCCGCAGTAAGAGCTCCGGCAAATTCGGAGGTCTTTCCTCCCTTCTTCACAACTATGAGGACCTCCTTTTTGATGGTCCTCCTGACTTTCAGTACTTCCGCGCCAAACTGATCCGGGTTAACGGACGTTTTCATGGCGCGGAGGACCTCGTTATAGGCCTCTGGAGTCGCTGCTGAGATTTTGACGGCCTCCGTCATCCTTGGCTTAGAAGAAGAGATTTTCTTCTCTGCCATTTGGGTCCTTCTCTCAGCAGCCTTCCTTTCCTTGGCCTCCCTTCTCTTATCGACGACGGGTGTAAAACCGTCGCCATCTCCATGAGGTTTACCCAACACCGCATTTGCATAGTTCTTGGTAGGGGACTTTGCCGGAGCGGTATCCTGCTCTTTCGGTTTTCCCGCCTCAAGATTCGCTGCAGGTGGGGCCTTGCGCCTAACCTTCCTTTCCTGTACTACTGGGCGACCAGCATCTGGGCTGTCACCCTCGGTACGGCGGCGTTTTTTTATTTTTTCGGGGTTTTCCAGAGGAGCATTCCTTTGGGTCGTTTTTGCCGACGTCTGGGTCGGCATTTTAAGGAATCGCAAATTCTTGCGAATCTTTTCAAAAACGTCCGCTAAGTCTTGAATGCCCTTTTGGACCTCCTTTTTTATATTTTTCTGCTTGCCGATGCCCTTTCTAATGGTTTCGAAGATTTCCGGAACACCAACCAACTCGTTGGCAATTGTTTCCAGAAATCTCGAGTTTAAAGGGTTTCGGTCGTTTGAATTCTCTGCTGTACGAGACAGCAAGTGAGATTGGCTCCCCCCAGAATCCCTGGAGCCAGCGTTGGCCACCGGGGCTTTCACCCGATCGGAACCAACGGCAGGACCACCCTCAGAAGAGGGGCCTGCCTGGGGTCGTGAGTTTTGATCCGCACTTTCCATTTTTACTAGTTTAGTGTCGTTGGTCAGATCGAACAGACAACCGGTCCATCGGGCGCCAACCCTGGATCGAGGTTACTCCACGCCAACTTAGAAAAACCAAGAAGGCAGGAGTGTCCTATTCCTCCCAGAACCCATGTCGTCCACAGCGGACGAGGATGGTTAGCCCCCATTTAGAATCCGAATTAACATCATCCGCACAGGATAGCTAGTGCACAGGTTCGAAAAACGGCGGCTACCCGAATTAACGGGGTCCCGTTCATTCCCCTGTGCCCAAACTCGCCAGGCATCGGGAGTCGATGAGTTCTGGGAGGAGCCGAACAGCTCGTCCAGTGATGGCGTCCGAAGGACAAGCGCCTGGCCGGTCCTATTTTCTTCAATTAACAATTATTTTTTTATTATATTTATTTTTCAATCAATTTTCAATTACTTTTTGTCATTTTCAATTATTTTTCTAATTTTTTTATTATTTATTTTAAATTCTAGTTATTTTCTCGATTTACAATTATTTTCATCATTCCGCAATTATTTTCTTTTATTAAAAATATATGTTGTAATTTTTCCAATTATTTTTCACAAATTAAAATTATGTTCTTGAATTTTTAATATTTTTATTACTTGGCAAATATTATCTCAATTTTTAAACTATTTTCAATGTTTTTCAATTAAATTCCTAATTTTTTAAATATTTTTCTCAAATTTTAATAATTTTAATAATTTTCTTCAATTTTGAATTATTATTGTTATCATTTTGAAATAAATTTCGTAAATGTTTAATTAATCTCAAATTTCATTCCTCAACTAAATGTCTAAATTTTCAATTATTTTTTTCAATTTTTATTTTCTTTTATGTTTATACAATTGAGGGGCCGGATTCCAAGATTCCATAAGATGGTTACGCGTGACTAACGTAGGCCCCGCGTTCAGCGAGAACAACACTGAACGAGGGGCCAACGAATGTCACGCGTAACACCTTATGGAATCCGGACCCTCAATATTATTTTGTCCAATCTTTAATTAGATATTATAATTATTTTTAAAGTTATTTTCTAAATTTTTTTTAAAAATATTTCAAATCTAAATAATTGTTTCTACTTTTTAATGTTTTAATCATTTTTCATTTATGGTTTGCAAATTTCATATACTTTCGTCAATTTTTAATTATTTTATTATCTAATTTTTTTATTACTAATCTCTTATTCTAGTTATTTTTTCAATTCAACATTATTTTTATTATTCTGCCATAATTTTCTTTATTTTCAAATTTACGTTGTTATTTTCTTAATTATTTTCTTAACTTTTTAATTATTTTTATTACTTTGCAAATATTTTGTCGGATTTTATATTATTTCTTTAATTAAATTCTTAGATTTTAAAACATTTTTCTCAAAATTAAATAATTTTCTTCAATTTTCAATTATTATTGTTATAATTTTTCAACCAATTTTTTCAAGTTTTAATTATTTTTACTATTCTTTAATTAAAGTCAAAAATGTTCCATTATTTATCTCATTTTTCAATTATTTTTTCATATTTTGATAAAGTTTGTCATTTCAAGTATAGTATTGTTTATCTCAAATATATTCTGTAATTTTTACAATTATTTTTTACAATAATTTTTTTCAACTATTCATTAAATTCTTTTATTTTTAATTGTTTCTATCATTTATTCATTTCTCAATTAGTTTTTGTCATTTACAATTATTTTTTAATTAATTTTTTAATTTCTTTATTCTGTATCTCAAATTCTAGTTATTTTTTTGATTTACAATTATTTTCATCATTCTGCAATTGAATTTTTTTATTACAAATATATAAAATATTGTAATTTTTTCAATTATTTTTAACAAACTAAAATAATTCCCTTCAATTTTTAATTATTTTTATTACTTTGCAAATATTTTCTCGGTTTTTTTACTTTCATTATTATTCAATTAATTTTCTAGATTTTAAAATATTCTTCTCAAAAATTTTAATAATTTTCTTCCATTTTTAATTATTATTGTTATCATTTTGCAACCAATTTCTTCAATTTTTAATTAATCTTAATCTTTATTCTTAAATTAAATTTCTAAATTTTTAATTATTTATCTCATTTTTCAAATATTTTTTTTGAATTTTCATTTTCTTTTATCTTTTTACAATTACTTTTTCTCATTTTTGATTAGATATTATAATTTTTATTGAATTAATTGTCTAAATTTGTATTTTTATCTCAAATCTAAGTTAATGTATCTACTTTTTAATGTTTTAATCTTTCTATTTGTTGATTAATTCCAAAGAGTTCAATTATTTGTCTCAAATTTTTATTATTTTCGTCAATAAATGTTCGATTATTTCTATAATGTTGTAATTATTTTCCTGAATTTAAAATTCTTGCAATCATTTTGTAATATTGTACTTTCTTTTACTGCATAAATATTCTGTATTTTTTAAAACTATTTTTTTAAAACTGCAATTAATATCTACTATTTTTAACTTTTTTTTATCATTTTTCAAAAATTTTTCTTCAATGATTCTCATTATTTTTCAATTTTTCCCCTAAATTTTAAATTCAAAATTTCCGCAAGTTTCATTTATTTTCTTTAATTTTTTTAAATAGAATTTTCTCAGGTTAAATTATTCCCTTTAATAATAATAATTAGTTTCATTATTTATAAATTAACTTTCAATTTGATTTTTGCTTTTCAAGTTGTAATTTTTTTCTAAAAATTACAATTAATTTTTTCAATATTGAATTCTTAATGTCAAATTGCAATATCAATTTGCAATGGCAAATAATGGAAGGACATAACTCATTTAATTAATTAATTTAATTATCAGTTTCACTATTTTCATCATTTTCCAAATAATTTTCAATATTAAAAAACTTGTTTCATCCTCCATCAATTTTTAGAAAATTGTTATTTATTGTTTCTATATTTTAGTAGTATTTTTCAAGTATTTAAATAATGCTATTCGATTTTCAATCACTTTATTTTATATCAAATAAATTCTGTAATTTTCTTAATTTTTTCCTTAAATTTCCATAATTAACTTTAATTTCCAATTATTTTTATCCTTTTTCATGTAGTCTTGTTTATCTCAAACATATTCTCTAATTTTTACAATTATTTTTTATAAATTTTTATAAAATTCTTTAATTTTTAATTATTTCTATCATTTTTCAACTAGTTTTTGTCATTTTCAACTATTTTTTAGAAGTTTTCTCATTTTTTTTATTATGCACCTCACATTCTAGTTATTTTTTCAATTCATTTGCTATTAATTTTTAATTATTTTTATACTATTCATCAATTAAATTTCTAATTTTTCAATAATTTTTTTTGAATTTTAATTTTTTTGTATTTTATTGATATTATTTTGTCCACCTTTTAATTAGATACATTCATTTTTCAATTAATATCCTAAATTTTTATTTATTATTTCAAATCTGAGTTATAGTATCCACTTTTCAATGTTTTAATCATTTTTCAATTATTTTTCTTAAATTTCAATCAAGGTCGTCAATTTTTAATTTTTTTTTAATTTGTTATGATTTTTGCAAATTTTATATTATTTTAATTATTTGTTTATTAATTCCGAAAATTTACTCAAAATCAAATAAATTGTCAATTTTTGCATTACAATAATTACGATAATTAAGAAACTCTTTAATTTAATGTTGTTTTATTTCTCTTCTCCCCTCCTCTACTTTTCCGTCAATATTAAGGAGGAATCGGACACCTATTAAAAAACGCCAGAAATTCTTAAAATTTTGAGAATTAATCTTTCTTGATGTTATGAAACAATTCACAAAATTTAAGAATTTTCGTCTGATTAGTGTTAAAGTTATAAAAATTAGTAATTTAACATTGTCAGATTTTCAATTATTTTTCTCAATTCTTAATTATTATTATGTATTTAAAAAAAAATTCTGCATTTTTTCAATTATTTATTTATTTTATTTTATATTCCAATTATTTTTTGAAGATATAATTTTTAAAATCAATTTTCAATTACTTGTCCCATCTTTTAATTATTTTAATTACTGTTCAAGTAATTTTCTAAATTTTCAGTCATTATCTGAAATTAGGTTATTGTCTTCAATTTTCAACTTTTTAAAGGATTTTTCAATTATTTTCTTTTACTTAAAAATAAATTATGTAATTTTTCTATTATTTTCTCCAATTTCTAATTGTTTTTATTCTTTTTGCATAATTTTCTAAAATTTTAATTATTTATCTGAAATTTAAATTTTTTCATCATATTCCAAATATTTATAAATTTTGAAATTATTATCATCATGTATTAATTATTTCCCTAAATTTTTAATTATTATTCTCATTTTGTAAACTTTTTTTTCAAGATTTTTAAATGTTTCTCTCGATTATCAACTATGTTCTTCAATTTTGAATTATTTATATTAATTCTTCATAATTTCCTTACATTTATAATCATTTTCATCAAATTACCAAGAATTTTGCAACTCTGCCCTGATTGACCATGTTATAATCATAATTTTATCAAAAGTGACAATATTTTTCTCTATTAATGTGATAAAATGTGAAATTTTCTAGTTTCTGGGACATTCCAAGTCCATGGTGGCAAGCCAGTACAGTGACTATTGGTATTGGAGTAGCTATTGCTGTGATTGGGGCCCTCACCCTTTTGGCTGCAGCATCCTCTTTTCTTCCACATGTTCTCAAGACCCCGAAGCATACTCGGGTTCTTGGATCTCTTCAGCTTTTATCTGGTGAGTACGCGCTTTAGCCATTAGAGTATCTCTCATTCACTCTTTAGAAAACACGGCATGTCACACTTCAGAAAATAGAAAAGCTTTTAAAGGAAGTCAGCTATCGATTAAAAAGTATGTTCTTCTTTAAAACGAAAAAATTTAATTTGAGAAAAAACCCAAGTTAAGCATTTTTTACAAAGAATTAAAATAACAAAGTGGAAGAAGAGGAAGAAGTAATATTTTCCATAAATAATCAAAATTATGACAAAAGTAAAATGAGAGCTTGTAAGAAAAGTTTGTTCATTTAGAGAAGTATTTATGATAAAAATTATCATCAATTTATCAACCCTTTGTACAAACTAGGAGAATAAACCAGATTTATTAGCTCTTGAAAATAAATTGATTTTCTTAATTTTACTTTTACTTTAGCAGTATTAAAACGAATAACCAAGTTAAGTCTAAATCTTGAGTTTAATCACTGGCTAATGGTCCCAAGGGTTTCATTTTGAATTCTCCTTCATTAAAGCAAACTCACTTTCGTGACATAAATCTCATAATTTCGCATTAAATTTTCATCTACAATATTTTCCAAAGCTTTCAGCTTTTTGACAAAATTTATTAAATAATTTTGGTTAAATTTTTTATTACTCTTGTCGACAGTGCTAAGAGTTTTATAATTTCAAGATTTAAACTGTAACGAAAGTAGTTTTTGAAGAAAAGTCTCGTTTCAGGCTGAAAAATGTCAAACTAAGTGTAATATGCCAATTTTCTGAATTGAGGTTTCCAAACTACTTTACAACACCTTTAACCGTCTCTTTTGGTAATGAAATCTTCAGAGATATAAATGTTGAACGAGAACTGAATTCGTAATCTCTCTCTAATCTCGAATTTTTCTTTTTATTCTGTATAATTTGAAACTTTCTTACAGATAATTTATGTAGCAATAAAATTAACGAATAACTCAATTCCTGAATTGATCAATTTTAAGGTTAAAATTAATATGGAATAAAATAAAATCATACACAATTTTTCAGTAAAAACTCAATTTATATTTTCACCAGTGGAATTTCAGAAAGATTTGCTTTTATAATATAAACTCGATATTTCTTGTGTCAAATTGAAAATGTAAGGAAAATATTATTGATAATATTATTATGTTGGTAAAGTCAGATATATGTGATTTTTTTTATTCAAAGCCATTTTTTGATTTTCTAAGAGCAGAATCTCTTGTATTATTATTTATTTAAATTTGAGCTCGATCTGACTTTTGAAAACTGAAATAATTAAAATTAAAATTTGCATATTTGCAAATTTTACTAAAGTTTTAGTAAAAAATTACTAAAAATTAGTAGAAATTTTCTCTAATTTGAATTAATGACCAATTTTCCACTAATTCAGATTATTAGAGTTTATACAGGCTTCAAAGAGAACCTATTTGCAGCTTCAGCTTAAAATAGAAGTTTTACAGGAAGAGTCTAATTTAAGCCTGTATTTTATGACGACGGTGTAAACAAACTCTAGTATTTTTTAAAGACTTCAAAGCTTTTGCTTAAAATTTAAATCTTTTTTATAGACTTCAAATAGTGATTACACTGCCAGCTTAAGGCTAAATTATTCTCACTTTAAGACGGGCTTCTACTTTCTAAATTGACTTAAAATTAGTAGTGGTTTTCATGGTAACTAAGTCAAGCCAGTCTACTTAAGCCTCCTTTAAGCGAGTTTAAGCCAAACTTAAACTGACAGCGTAACTACGGTCATTGAGCCTGTTCACAGTGTTATTTTAAAGGGCCAAATTTAAAAGATTAACCTTATTTAAACCTGTTTTTAAACTGTCGGTGTAAACAAGTTCACAAAAATTCTAACATTTTTCAATGTTTTGGAAATTTTTGTTTCAAGTATTTTAAATAGAGCCTGTTTACAGCATCAGTCTAAATGTCAATTTCGAAAGAGGATTCTAATTTAAGACTGTCTTTTTATCCGGCGGTGTAAAAAAGCTTAAACTAAAACTTTAACTAAATTATTACACACCAGTCTGGAATCAATTCCAATATATTGTTCACCCTTAATGCAAACTTTGCGATTTGTGTCTTTATTATTTTCAGTTTACATTCTTTAATTTTATTAAAATATTTAAAATTAAAAAACTATTTTAATTTATATTTATTTTTGTTGTATTTAATATTTTGATAATTCCTAAAGGTTATTTTTATTTTGCTTAAAATTGTACTTAGTTTATTTAATATTATAAGTGTTTATACGTTTGAGAAATTCTCATACGTAATCGCAATCATTAATTTAATAATAATTGACCAGGATAAAAAATGAATAGAACTAGATCAAGTTAATACATATATTTTAATAGTTGTCAAGATTTGAATATGGTACATTTTGTGAAAAACGCAAAGCGTGTTGGTACATGTTTCGAGTTGTAAGTTTGCCTGTTAACTGACAAAATTGTAGAAATATAAAGTTTTCGCTGAGTAGGAAAACAAATTACAAAGTGGGAGAAATTAGATACGCCTTCAAAAAATGCCCGAAAACGGCCCACAGGGCGTGAACCTTTAAAATAGCAAGATGTTTCTCAGGGACAAATTCAATTACGGTAATGAGTTAAGTGCTTCCATAAAATTCGCAGATTTTATTAAACCGGCCCTAAACGGTTGACAGTAGGTAATAGGGTCTACAAGGACGTGAGATATCTGAACCCTGTCATCTTAACTTTATTGGTTTTGATTTTATCTTTTCAAATTAAGATTGTCGACGTAGTTAGAAATTCACAATGAACAAAATAAAGAATATAAATGTCCTTTAAACTTGAGTGAAGTAATTTTGATGTGAAATAAATCGTTGAATATTTATTACAGTTATATACCATTTCCACTAAAAATAAGTATTATTGGTAGGAAATAATAATTGGTAGGAATAAGTATTATTATTAACTTCTGGTTATCTGCCAACTTGTCAACTTTCTAGATCAGTCTAAAAACATTAATTAACACACCAGTCTGGAAGCATTTTGTTTTGACTGTTGTACTGTCAAGTGTAAGCTTGGCGACTGGTGCCTTATTATTTTGAGCTTGCACTCTGAAATTAAACAAAGTTTTCATTTAATTTATTTTTTAATTGTTTATTTAATTTTGGGTTAATTAATATTGAATCTAAAAATTATTCAATTTATTTTAATTATTTAATTATAAATTAATTTTACCTGCCAACTTGCCAATCCGGAATTGTTATTGTTGACAACAACAACTATTATTTATAAGAATCTGTTCTTTATTTTTGCACGAACCTGACTCTCCACTTTTATTTCGCTGAGAAGTTACACTGAGGATCGTCGTTTCCTGAATTTTGAGGCATTAGTCGTGGGATCGTCTTGACTAGAGTGCCAGGACCAGAAGACGATGTTGACGTTGATTGTTTTTCACCTGCCAAACTAAACTTGCAGACGACGGAGATGCAGGGATGGGCTGACGAGACAACCACTTCGCCGCGCGACAGAGTTCGGTCGCTCGCGGTTGCTACGTAATGGCGACGGATCTCAGCGTAACTTTGAACAATTGTGTTCCTGGCTTGTCGCGCTAGGGGGTGATTGTGTGTAGAATTGTGGCTTGACGACAACGCGTTCGGCCTGTCGTCATTCCAGTTCTGGTGTGCATTGTTAGCACTTTATGACATTGAACAATTATTAAAGACTTCAAAAATTTGATATATAAATATATCTAGAAGAGGAACAATCTGGGAGCGAAGATCCATAGCTGGTAAACTCCTTCAATAATTAATTGAATTTGTCTTTGTTGGAGTCAGTTCCCCGACCAAAATTTGTAGAAAATCGAGGCAGTGTTCAGTGAGCGTCTTTTTGTAAATTGCCATGCTAGTAATTTTGAACATTAAACATAATGTGAACATAGGCGTAATTAGAATATTTTTGTAGGTTAGGCCATGTCCAGGCGTTTAGTCTAAAAGTATATATATTTTGGTGTCTCAGAAAAAGGTCAACTTTTAATTTCCTATAACGCATCCCAAAAATATAGATCTTTGGTATAAAAAAAACGTATGCACATATTTTTGATTAATTTTTTAAACCATTTTTAAAGGTCGTACTTTTTAATTTTTCACAAAATTTCTCTCATTTTTAAGAATTTACGATTTTGCGATTTGAGACAAAAAATTTCATTCAACTAAAGGGCAATGTTTTTCTACTTCATTGAATTCTATCCATCAATTTTAACATGGAAACTATAATTTTTAATTATTTTTTGTCATTTTTTAACGAATTTCTTCAACTTTCCCTTTCTTTTTTGATTTTTAATTAGTTTTGACATTTTTCAACGAATTGATTTAATTGGTGTCTTCAATTTCAAAATATTATTGACATTTAAATTATTTTTCTTAATCTTTAATTCCAAACAAAGTTTTTTAAAGATTTTCTCAAATTTAACTTGCAATCAACAATCTTCAATTGTATTTGTTATCTTCTAGTAAATGTCCTCAATACATTTTTAATTTTTTCATTCTATTTTGTTTTCAATTTCATTTTTTTTCGTCATCACTTAATTACATTCTTTTTAAAATTATTTTTTTCAATTTTCAGTTATTTTAGTCATAGTCAAATTTTTTCTTAAAATTTCTATTCTATTCTTTAAATTTTAATTACAATTTTCAAAAGTATGTTTAAATGCAATTTCTTAGTTATTCAATTATTTTTTCAACTAAAATTTTTTCCTAATTCTTAAAATATTTGTGTTGTTTTTTATTTTCTTTCTTCGATTTTCATTTACTTACTTTAATTTAAAAAAATTACCTTTTATTTCTATTACAACTTTTTATTTATAAACTAATATTCTTTCATTTTCGGTGATTTTCTTTTGCTTTCAATTATTTATTTTTTAAATTTTTAAATAAAATTTAAATTTTGCAATTATGTTTGTTAATAATTAATTATAGTCTTCAATCCAAATTGTTTTTTTCCTTTTTAAATAATTTCTTTTAATTCTCGGTTTTTTCTCAATTTGCTACTTGTAGCCTTTAATTTTTAATTATTTTTGATACTTCTTTTGAAACAGAATTCTTCAATTTTACAATATTGTCTTCAATTTCAATTATTTTTGTGTTTTCAAATGAATTTCTTGAATTTAAATTGTTCTTGTCATTTCAAAATAAATGTTTTTCTTTTTTAATTATTCTCTTAAATCTTTACTTTTTCGTTCTTCAGTTATAAACTGTTGTAATCAATTTCAATTACTTTTGTCATTTTTATTATATTTCTTCTTCTTTTAATTATTTTCTTTAATTTTAACTAGAAACGTACAAATTTCAATTATGTTTGATATTTTTAAACGAGTTTCTTTAACTTTTAGTTTCCGTCATCACTTTTTACGTATTGTCTTAAATACTCAATTATTTTATTCAATTTCAGATTTTTTTTAATTTTTTAAATTTGAAACATGTTTTTTTCAGCGATTTTAAAGTGTTGTTTCAACAATTTGATTTGTTTTCTAGGTAATTCTAAAATTTCAATTACATTCTTAATATATTTTAAAATATTTTTCTGTAATTTTCAATTTTTTAAAAAAATATTTTCTTAATTTTTCAGTATTTTATTTGAAATTTTAGTTTTTAATAATCTTACATTCGTAGTATTTTATATTTTCTAACAATTAAATATTCCTTTTTTTTATCAATTTTATCAATATTTTTATAATTTTTCAAAAATATCTTTTACTTTCTTAGGCAGCCTAAAAACTTAATTTATTTTTGTAGCTCTTTAGTTAATGACTTTAATTTGTATGATATTTGTTTAAATTTAAATTATTATTTCCATTTTAATTATTTTTCTCATTTTTGAATTCAAAAAAAGTTTTTATTAAAGATTTTCTTTAATTTTTTATTATTTTCTTCTTTTTTTAATTTTTTTTTAATTTAATCAATTTAATTTTTTGTCATTACTTAATTGTCTTCTTTTTAAAATTATTTTCTTCAATTTTCAGTTAGTTTAGTCATAATGAAATTGTTTTCTTCAAATATAAATTATTTTCTTCAAATTTCAATTATTTTCTTTAAATTTCAATTAGATTTTTGATTTTTAATCTTGTTTTTAATTTCTTCCGGAATTTTGTGTCCTTTTTTAAATTTAAAGTATTGTCTTCAAGTTTAATTATTTTTCTTATTTTTAAATTAATTTTTTCAAATTTTGTCTATTTCTCATCTCTTAATTATTATTTTTCTTTATTTTAACTTAAAATATTTAATTTTCGATTAGTGTTTAAGTGGGCCAGAATGCAAAAAACCTGACTAAAACTTCTAGATGTGCTTTAAACTGGCTAATATTTTTTACTTGAGGTTTTTGGGGTCGCTGATTGCAAATCCAATATTAGTTTTTCGAAATTCAAAATGGCGGATTCAAGATGTCGAATACAAAAATAAAAAGTGCATTGGATTGTCACAAATCTTGATGCTAGGGAGTTTTTGAGATCGCTGATTGCAAATCCGATGTTATTTTTTCAAAATTCAAAATGGCGGGTCCAAAATGACGGAAATACAAAGAAAATTGATGGGTTTTGATATAAATTGATATCTAGGGGTTTTTCGGGTCTCTAGTTACAAATCTAAACTTAACTTTTTAAAATTAAATATGACGTACCCAAAATAGCGGACAATCAAACTCGTCCTCCATGTCTGTTAATTCGTCGATTCGTCTTTTCTCTTATAAATCCGAGTATATTTATTCTTATCTGTAATATAATAAAAAATTAATATAAATTTTTATTATTTAACATTCCAATATTAAGCAACTAAAAGTCCCTAATTTTAAAAATCGTAAAGCTTTTCTTTTTACCTTAAGGGCGTGTGATGGAAGGGCGTCTCTCTGACCAAAGTTTGTTTAAATTTTACATTAAAATTAATTGTTTTAATTTTCCGAAAAGCAGAATTTTTTTTAAAAATTAACTTTAAGGCAAAAGTTAAACAAACTTGGGTCAGAGAGACCTTCCTAATGATATTTTCAGTAATTCGATAAGGTTTGGTGTCAAAATATTTAGTTTTTTAAGATAAACATTACGGACAAATTTTGCTTATACCAGTGACGTCATTCTCCATCACATGCCCTTAAACTAACAAAAGTATAATTTTTTAGGATATATCTTCTACATCTGGAAAGAGTTAATTCATTTGTTTGTGTATTTCTTTCTTTAGCATATTAATCTAAGTGTTTCAATTGACAGTTTCTTGGGATCTTCTGGGTTGTCTACTTTTTAAATACTTTTTTCTAATTTCCAAGTAAAGTAATTTAAGAAAAGATAACCTCAAAATATGTAAATTTTCCGAAATACAATAATAATTATATTTAATTGGATTACAGGATATTAAAATACATACCTTTAGAAATATTTTCCATTTTGTCCCATGAAGATTGACGCACACAATTAAAATATATTCCTCCTGAAAGTAACTACACGTTTTTCAGCACCGTTAGGTAGCGAACCAATTGAACGCGTAGGTCAACATTGAATTGACGTATCTTACTCTTAATTATTGTTTTCTGCTATTAATATTTAACTGGGCCCGTATCATTTTGACACAAATGTTTTCGGGCAACTTGTTATATTGTACTTCTAAAGATAAATGTTATATTTTACTCCTACTAAAATCAAAGACTTTTAAGTTTTAATTATTCAATAATTGAACTTATTGGATTAATTAAGTCTTTTAATATTAATTTAATGTATTAAAATCAATTATTTAATAAATAAGACTTAAAAATCTTTGATTTTAGAAGGAGTAAAATATAAAATTCATCATCAGGAGTACAATATAACAAGTTGCCCGAAAAAATTTGTGTCAAAATGATACGGACCCTATTTAACTTTCCGCACACTTTTAAGCTTAAACTACAAATATAAAACATTTCGATGACGTCGAATAATCGCACGCGTAGTTATCGACGGAATAGAGTGTTTTAGCTGTCTTTATATACTTACCAGAAAAAGTTTCATATAATTACAAATACAGAAATTAAAAAAAGCAAAACAACTGTAAATAAATAAAAGAAATAGTTGATCCGTTGGAGCCAAATTGTGTAGGTTTTTGATTTTTAAACAAAAAACACTAACCACATAAATTAAAACGTTTTTTATTGTACGTTTCGTCAACATTTCGTTGACCTCTTCAGGCTGTAAATACAAAATATACACACTTGAGAAAATATTTTTAACACGAACAAAACACACTTTATAAAAAATACAAGTCTAATGAATTTAATACCTTAAAAAACGGAAACGTCAAATTTAAAAGTAAACATCACTAAGCAGTGACACCGTCAAACGTGTTGTCATGTAAAATGCAAGAGACAAACTGACGAAAAATAATACACAAATTACAAATTCAGAAAGACTGAGGAAAATAAACGTAAACAGATATTGACAAATTCAAAATAATAAACAAGAAATTGAAATAATGAGCCTGGTGAATAAGAATTAAGAAACGGAGAATTTTCTCTGTAGAAGTAGCTTATAATTTTTGTTTAAATTGTCTATATTTTCCTTAATGTTAATGCTATTAGGGTCGTGGTTAATAAAAATCATTTCGGAAATTCGACGCCTACGCCAATCTCTTTCGAAATCTACAATTTTAGTACTTTTAAAGTCGAATTCGTGATTATTGTTTGTACAATGTAAGTTGATGACGAAGTTTGGATTTTTGTTAGTTTTATGCTCACGAACTCTAGTTTCAAGCAATCTTTTGGTTTCACCATAATATGCTGCGTTACAATCTTTGCAGGGAATTCTATATACCACTCCACATTTTTTCCACTTGTCAACAGAGTCTTTTCCCAATTTTACAATATTATTAAGCGACTTTTGAACTTTAGGAATAGTACAGATATTGTAGTTTTTAAATTGTTGTTTGCATTTTGTATAAAAATGTTTATTCTTAAAAGGAATGACAATTTTTTGTTGTTTAGCATATAGAGCTTTTTTTAAATTAGAAAATTCCACATTGTTATTTTTTGTTTTTGATTTTAAATAATGAAGTCTCTCAGAAATACAATCGTTGACAAAGTTTTCGGGGTAGTTATTATTGGAGGGTAAACTCTTCGTTAATTTAATGTTTTTTCTGTGAAAACTCTTATGTGAAAGAGAAATAGCTCTGACAACGAGGTTAAAAACAATATTACGCTTTTGGTTAATCGGGTGATTTGATAAAAAATTAAGAAGTCTGCCCGAAGCTGTAGGTTTATTATACCAGTCAAAAATAAAACGGTTATTTCTTCTTATCAAAGTTAAGTCTAGAAAATGTATTTTTTGGTCAATTTCCATTTCATGTGTAAATTGAAGCTTTTTATGATATGAATTAAAAACTTCTAATACTAGGGTAACAAAATCTTTGTGTACATAAAGAATAGTGTCGTCCACGTACCGGAAGTAAAAAGGTATTATGCAATTGTGTTTATTTTTCAGAATTTTTAAACAATTTGTTTCTAAATCGTCCATGCAAATATCAGAGAAAAAAGGCGAGATAGGGGAACCCATAGGTGTCCCATGTATTTGGTGATAAAACTTATCATTAAATTTAAAAAAAGTGTTATTGAATAAAAATTTTGTGATGTCAATAATATCGGTATAGGGTAAGTCACATTTACTGCGAATTTGATTGTAACTTTTATCTAAGCTCTCTATTACTAGTTCACAAGGAACGTTGGTAAATAAAGAGCTCACATCCAGTGTCATTACCACATGATCTTTTGGAATGTTAAAATTTGTTAATTTTTCTTTGAGTTCAAAACTGTTAATTAATGTGAGAATTAGGAATTGAAACTGTATTTTTTAGTTTGTCATAAAGAATTTTTGCAAGGACATGATTTGAAGAATTCACACAAGAAACGATTGGTCTAAGAGGAGCATTTGTCTTGTGTATTTTGGGTAAACCGTAAAACATAGGCAGAGTAGTGTCTGTTTGAGTAAGAGCAGTGTTGTGAAATACTGAAGACAGAAAACCATTTTGATTTAACTCCTTAAGAAAATCAGAAACATTTGACTGTAAACTTTTAATCGGATTTGACTTTATAGGTTCATATACCATTTAATTTATGTGGTTAGTGTTTTTTGTTTTTTTGTTTAAAAATCAAAAACCTACACAATTTGGCTCCAACGGATCAACTATTTCTTTTATTTATTGACAATGGAGAGCAACAAAACATTTACCTTCAAAACAACTGTAATTAAAAGTTTCTCAGTGTATGATACAAAAATTTATCGTTCTCTCTATTTTCAGGGAAAATAATTTTCTTGCTGAGGAAATTTTGGTAGAGAATTGGACAGTAATTGAAGGTTCTTTGACTGTTACAGCAGTGATGATATGCGGGGGACTCGTGATGTACCCGATTGGATGGGATAACCGGGAAGTCAGGGAATCCTGCGGCAGATCCGCAAATGTCTACAATCTCGGTGAGTACTCCAAACCTAGTTGCAACCTAAATGACAGATTTAATGGCCCCTCTCGACGACGAGAGTTCTCATTCCAATGACGACATCCAACTCACCGTCTGCTCTGTCGACTTAAACGTTCCACAAACGGCTACGTAAACGACGCCTCTTGTCGTTACCATATTTTCGAGGGAGAGCCCTTCCACTGTTGAACCTTGGCAGTTTCTCTCTTTCTCTTCATTTCACTTCTTTCTCTTCCCTATTTCTCTCTTGAACGCTTACCAAAAGGAGCTTGGCTATTCGCGTCCCATCTTGCACTTTATCAAGGGAAATAACGCGTTTTGCTCACGAAGCTGAACTGAATGTTGAACGAAATTTGAATTTGCCTTCCTAGCTGGATATTGAGCATCCGCAGACTAAAGAAAATAAACGCCAAGAGAAAAAAAAATAGAGAAGATTGTCTTTTAAGTGTGTTCAATGATAGTATTACTTGTTGAGAAAATTGAATTTTCAATTTCATTTCTCGAGGCCACAAATGCTAGACTATTTTTCAAATTATATTTTATTTATTTTTTTTTTTTGTTATCAAAATTTGTATGTCAGACTCATCCCATGAAGAAAAATATACGAGTTCTTGCTCGTGTTGAAAGAAATATTTAAAGTACGTGGAGCTTGTACGTGATTTTATACTTACAAGCTGCATTCCATGTGATGCGCTCAAGCGGAAGTTAACATAAAACTTCTGTGGATACAAGCTATTTCATATGTAATTGCTCAACATATTAAAAAAGAAATTGTTGGTTTTAAAAAAGTTTTATTATATAATAAAGAATAATTCCGTGTTTAATTATTTAATAATTTTCTGGTAGAATTCATAAAATTTTCAGAGTTAAATTACAATTTCAAAATCAAGTGTTAGTAAAAAACAGGGACCGTCACGAAATTAATTTGGTTTTTGGAGTTTTTTCAAAATATCTAGTAATAGTCAATAGATTTTTCTTAAAGATTGAAATAAAGTCATCAAATTTAATCTTTGAGTAAAATCTATTGACTATTACTAGATATTTTAAAAAATCTCCAAAAACCAAATTAATTTCGTGACGGTCCCTGGTAAAAAAGCTTCTTAAAATTTGGTAAATAATATTGATCAGTTTAATTATTTAAATTTTTAGTTTTGTTGATAAAACTTTTTGAAAATGTTACTAAAACGAAATTCTTTAAGGAGGTTTATCCAAAAAACCAATTTTTACAGATTCTTATCAAATTTTCATGACATATTAAATTCATTACTTTACATGAGGAGCACTTTTTCAAAAGTTGATAAATCCATTTTTCAAAAAAGTTGAGATAATCACAAATTTAACATATTAGGATCCTTACAAATCGATCTGTCACTGTTAAATTCAAGAAAAAAATTTATTACCAAAGAATTTTCAATAAAAAAAAAACTTGGACTTAACCAAGATGATTTAAAATTTTAATTTTTTTCCTAGAATAAATTACAAAAACCTTTAAATTCCTTAGTTACTATAAACTTTAATTAAAAATAAATCTCCTTAAGTGCAAAAAACATTGGTAAATAAATAATTTCGTATATTTTTTCTACTTTATAATTAACTCTAGGAGTTAGGTGTGAAACTGCATTTGTTTAATTTTCTCGAAATAACAAAATGTGGATTTATCAACTTTTAAAAAAGTACTCCTCACATGTACTGATACAATTTTATTGAATTTTACCGTTCTGTTTTTAAGATTATAAATTTATAAAGTTGGGACTTTTACATGGAAACAGTAACAAAACGCGCTAAATGACTATATTTTAATTAATTAAAAAAACACGGTTCTACAGATTTTTTATAAAAACTAATATGTTTTAGATTGTCATATAATACAACTTTTACAACAATATTTAATTAATTTACCGTACCATTGTTAAGAAAATGTTATTCAAGGTTAGTAATTCTTCACTTTTTTGAAATAATTAGGAAGAAGAAATTTTAAACGGAATTTTGTTTTTTTTTTAATAAAATTCGTTTGTGTAACGCTTTTAACTACAAAATACTATTTAGAAACCAAATTATAAGAAGAAATGAAATTAAAAAAATATTGACTATCATGGTGCAATAGAATGAGAACCGCTTGAGGGTATAAACGTCCTTAAGTTTCGTTTCTTCTCGTAGGAAAATGTCCAGTGATTATAGCAGCAGTATCACAATTTTACTTCTTTGATAAAAAAAAAAAAAAAATTAGAAAAAATCTAAAACAAAATTGGTCATTAAAGCAACTACTTTTTTAGTAGTATTAACTACTTTTCTAGTTTTCTTAACTACTTTTTCAGAGTTAATATAACTTTTTAAATTCGGTTGAGGGCTTATTGAATTCCTCCGGGTAGTTAAAAAGTAAACTAAGATTTTTTTTAGATCAACAATTAATTATTTTTCACTGATTATACAGAAGAAAAAAATTAGTCAAGATTTTATTAAAAATTAGTTATTTTTAATCAATTCGGATTAAAAAAGTGAAACTTTACTTTAAAACAAAAAAATTTTATTGTCCAATTCTGAGCAATATTCATAAAAATTTTAATTATTATTATGTAACACGTGTTTCTGCTATAAAGATAATGAATAAGAAATAGGTAGTTACACTTTATAATAAATATTATTTTGATTTTATTAACTCTTTTTGAAGTATTAATTATCGCAGTAAACATTATTATTATTATTATTATTATTTTTTTTTTTTTTTTATTATTATTATTATTATTATTAGGTATTATTATTATTATTATTATGTATTTCCATCAATTATTAAATTCTTCGAATGTTCATGTTAAATAAAAAAGTCACTTAATGCTTAAAATGCCGTGAAACAGTACCAAAGTTTGAAAATTAGTTAAGGAAAAGTTTACTGGAAATGAACAAGCAGGAAATAAGAACCGCAATTATTCAAATTTTCTTCAGTATTCATTAAATAATTATAAAAATTCGGAGTATCACTTGATCATTTTAATGAATATTTAAGAAAACGAAGAAAGTAATTAGAAAATTAAGAGAATAATCGGAAAAATGTAAAAACACGGAAATGGAGAAAAAATAACTGTTTTTAAAAGAAACTACAAGAAATAAGATTTTGAATCTAAATGTAAATATCCAAAATTAAAATGGGCTGAAAATTAAAATTTGTAATAATTTGCTTGAAACTTAAGATTCAAAATGAGCGATGTCAAAAATCATTCTAAGTAAAAAGTTTTAGGCATATTAATAAAAGTTTTTATTTTTTATTTTGTTGTATTTTTAAGACGACATTTTGAATTTTGGAAAACAAACCTGTTCAAAGAATCATATTTACTTAAAAAAAGATTTAAAATTGTTTTATATTAAAAGATATATAACTTTTGGCAGTCTTAAAACAAAGGCACGAAACAAACTTTTCACACTTTTTTCATTGTTATTAAGATAATATTTGCGTAAAAATTTTTTCATGGCAACTACTTATCTTACATAAAAGTTTAACATACGAGAACCTACAATTTCATGTAATTAAATATACTGTTTATAAAACAAAGTTCTCTGCGGATTATACGAAAACGAAAATAGATAGGATTTCTTTTAAGAGCAGAGTTTTAACTATAATAATAATAAGATTAATTTTTAATGTTGGATGCAATTTAAAATTATATTTTATTCAAAATAAAAGAAAAATATCGCAAAAATAAAAAAAATACTTCCTCTTTCAGAAAGCAATATCTATAAAATCTTAAAAATCTATTAAATAATACGAAATTTCAAATTTCTCTAAAACGGAAAGAGGTAAAAAAAAATTAAACAATGGTTATTAAATTCAAAGAATATAATTAAAAAATGGGCAACTATATAGAAAATCAAAAAAAAAAAAAATTTTAATTTAAGTTAATAATTCAAAATTGAAGATATAAATTAAAAATTAAATAATGAAATTGAAATCAGAAAAACACAGAATTATTGAATATTAAAACAAACAATTGAAAATTGAGAAATAAAATTGAAATTCGAATACAATAATTGAGAATTAAAGAAAATTACTGAACAATTGCATTGAAAAAAGAAGAAAATAATTTATTAAAAAAAATGGAAAATGCCAGGAATTATTCAATATTGAAGAAAATATTAAAAATTGAAGAATAGAATTGTTATTTATAGAAATTAATTGAGAATTGAAAAAAATAATTCAACAATTGAACAATTAAATTTAAAATAGAAGAAAATTATTGAAAATTTAGGAGATTTTGAAACATGAAATAATTTACTGATAATTGAAAAAAAAAATAATTGAAAAAAGTCGAGATTACTGAATATTGAAACAACAAATTGAAAATTGAACAAAATAATTAAAAATTAAAGAAAATAATTGAAAATTGATGAAAATAATTGAAAATTGAAGAAAGTACTTTAAAAATTATCAATTTAAATAATAATTGAAAGAAAAACATAATTTAAAAAAGCTGAGAATTGTTAAATATTGAAGAAAATTAAAAAGAAATTGAAAATTGAAAGAAATTGAGAAATTGAAAGAAATATGAGAAAATAATTGGAAATTGAAGAAAAAAATTGGAAATTGTAGACAATAATTGAGAATTTAAAAAAAATCATTGTAAAAATCATTCTTCCAGTCTTTTCTCCAATTTGTAGTTATTCTCATTTTCTAAAATTATTTTTTAAGATTTTTAGGAATTGTTCTAAAATTTCAATTGTTTTCTTTAATTTTTAATTATTTTTATTTGTTGTCATATTTCAATTATTTTTAGTTTTCTTCCAAACTTTTCTCCAATTTTTAGTTTTTCTCATTTTATAAAATTAATTTCTGAATTTTTTTTAAAAGTATTTTCCTCAAATTTCTATTATTTTCTTCAATTTATAATTATTTTTATTTGTTTTCATAATTTCCAAAAAAATTTTATTAATTATCGTAAATTTCAATTATTTTCTGCAATCTTCCAGTCTTTTCTCCAATTTGTAGTTATTCTCATTTTCTAAAATTATTTTTTAAGATTTTTAAGAATTTTTCTAAAATTTCAATTGTTTTCTTCAATTCTTAATTATTTTTATTTGTTTTTATAATTTCAAAATTTGTTTATTAATTATCGTAAATTTCAATTACTTTCAGCTTATTTTTTCAATTCTTTTCTCCAATTTTTAGTTATTTTCTTTTTTTTAATTGGTTTCTAAGATCTTCATGTATTTTTTTCAAATTTTAATTATTTTTTCTTTATTTAAAAAAAATTCTGCAGTTTTTTCAATTATCACACTTAAATGTCATTTATTTTTTACTTATCAATTACTTTCGTTCTTTTTCTCGTTCTTTTTTATAATTGCCAAAAAGTTTTTACTTATTTCTCTTTAATTAAAACTTGTTCTGTTCAATTTTAAATTATTTTTATCTTTTTTTATTTATTTTCTCTAATTTTGAATTATTTTCTTTTATTTCAATGAACTTCTGAAAGTTTTAAGTGTTTTTTTTTAAATTTTGTTTAACTTTCCTTTATTTAAAATATGTTATGTAATTTGTTTAATTATTTTCTCAAATTTTAATTATTTTTTTTAATTTTAATTTATTTATCTCAATTTCTAACGATATTTTTTCAATTTTAAATTATTTTCTCTAATTTTTCAATATTTATTTATTTATTTATTTATATCCAGATATACGGGCTCAAAGCCCTTTCGTACATAAGTACTTAACAACAAGTAACAATAGATAACAATAATAAAGTAATAATAAAGATATAAAACAAAAATTAACGTAAATTTTAAGAAATTTCATTGAATATTCAATTTTGTTTTAATTTACTTGTAAGATTCTCAAGTATTTTTCTCAAATTTTAATTATTTTCTTCGTGTTTAAAACATTTTTATGACTGTTTAAATTATTTTCCCCAATTTTTGATTGATTTCATTTTTTTTTTCAATTAATTTGCAAAATTCGCAATTATTTTGTTTAATTTTAATTATTTTTTCAATTCTTTTTAATTCTAAAATATTATAGATTTTGTCCTAAATAAATATTTATTTTATTTTTATTAATTGATTTTTAAATATTATATTCAAAATATTTATTTCTTCTTATTAGATAAATCGTATTTACCGATTTTTTATATTTATTATTTTATTGTATTTTATAATTTTTTAAAATGCATGAAAAACTAATCGCGCGCTTTTTATTTTGCTAGTTTCAATTATTTAGATAAATATTATTTACCGATTTGTTATAATTTGCTGTATTTTACTCTCTAAATCTGAATTAGTGGTTTTCTACTAATGTATTAGCGAAAAGTGAGCTACTATTAAAATAGTAAGAATTTTACTAATTTTTAGTAGAAAACTACTAATCTTGTAGTAGAAAACTACTAATTAAATTAGTAAAAAAATCTACTTTTTTGAAAAGTAAAGTTTCATTATTTCAATTAGTAGTTTTCTACTAAGAATTAGTAATTTTCTACTAAGAATTAGTAGTTTTCTACTATATGAATTAGAGAAAAATGAGCCATGAATTTGACTAATTCATAGTAGAAAACTACTAATTCAGATTTAGAGAGTATAGTTTCTAAAATGTACAAGAAACTAATCCCGCGCTTGCGCGCGTTTTTTTTTTGCTGGTATTATATTATATTTTAATTATTAATATATATTTTTTATTTGTCAATTGCACAATTGTCGCATAATTACACAAAATTGAAACGCATAATCAGATTGGTTCAAAATGCATTTATCTCAGCTTCAAAAGCGCCGTGTTTTAGATAGTGATGCACTTCAAGACAAGATTATCTTGAATTTGTTTCAGATATCTCGAAATATCGAGAAGTTTGTTAACCCAAGATTATTGAATATTCAATTGTTCAAGACTTGACAAATCTTGATTCAAGTAATAAAATTTTTTTAATAAATGTAATAGATACAATAAATGCATCTAAAGTCGTTATTGTTTCTGTTTCCATCAATTTTTAATCATTTCAACAAAATAGTAGTTTTTAAAATATTTGTAAACGATTTTTTAATTAAAAAAAAATATTTTAGCTTAATTTTTACTGTTAAGAGTAGTATTTATATTTAAATAAATATGTTGAAAAATAAAGTTAGTTGCTGCTGATTAATATTTAAAATACAAATTTACTGAAAGAAAATATATAACAAATTTTAATAAAAAGATTTTCAATCGATCGTTACAATTTAGATTATATTTTAGGAAAAGCGTCTCAACTTGGAAAAACTTGATATAAAAGAAAATAATTAATCTCAAAAAAAAGTTTATTTTTTATACAAAATTTCTTTCCAATAATTGGTATTAAGAAAATAAATATTGACATAACCCACCAAGCTAGCAACTTGGCAATTAATTGTTTACAAATCATTAAACTATCATGTGGGGTTATGACAATTTTCATTTTCTTATAAATTTCAGGTTGTGTTGTAATTTTTTAAAATAAATATAAGCAGAATATAAAAATTCATTTAAAAGTTTTAAATATTAGAAATTATTTGCTACATAGGAAAATATTCTACCTTATAAAATCTAAAAATTAAGCTAAATAAATAAATCTAAAATAAATCTATACTCAAAAGAAATTTTTGAGTCAGCACAATTTTTAAGCAAAACTTTTTTGAAGATTGTTATATCATGTACAAACTAAGTAAAATGTTATTTTGTACAATCGCTAAAATTACAGGTTTTTAGTTTATAATATACCCGAGTCGAAATTTTGAGGCTACTTTAACGCTACATAGTCCAAAATTTTTAGGAACTAGAGGTTTAAAGTAGAAGCAAATTCAATACAATTTAGCTTCTACTTTGGTGCTATTATTGGAAGAAATTTCCTGTTTTCGCGATGAGAGCGTTAAAGTAGAAGCTAATATTTAACTATATTAAGGCCTCTTTTAACGCTCAAGACCCCCTTTTTATTGATCTTCTAAAGTCTAAACAAAGAAAGAATCTGTTTTTGCGAATAAAACTGAAATTAATATGAATGAAATTATAAAAAAAATATAAAATAAATATTCAAAATTCATGCGCTTTTAGAATTCGTCACACTTAATACACACAAGCTGGAAATAGTCTAAACTTACTAAATAAATTATTATAAAGCAAGTGGGGATTCGAACCCACGACATAACGACCTACGCACTTATAATCTAACGCACTAACCACTACGCTACCGACGCTTATGAAATTAATATTTAATTTTCTCAGTGTCCTTATGATACAAATTACGAATAGTTTTTTTAGGACTTTTCAACAAAATTGTTACATATCGCCAATTTCTGAATGTTTACGGAGATTTTTATGTATTTTTCATTTGTTTAAACAATTTATTATTGGCAAGTTACAGGCTTATTTTGATTTAAATCATTGAAGCATTTGCATTAAAATCATGATTTAAATAAAAAAAAAACTTTACAATTCTCCGGATGTCTAATACCTCTCTAAATCTGAATTAGTAGTTTTCTACTAAGAATTAGTAGTTTTCTACTATGAATTAGTCAAATTCATGGCTCATTTTTCTCTAATTCATATAGTAGAAAACTACTAATTGAAATAGTGAAACTTTACTTTTCAAAAAAGTAGTTTTTTTTACTAATTTAATTAGTAATTTTCTACTACAAGATTAGTAGTTTTCTACTAATTCTTAGTAGTTTTCTACTAAAAATTAGTAAAATTCTTACTATTTTAATAGTAGCTCACTTTTCGCTAATTCATTAGTAGAAAACCACTAATTCAGATTCAGAGAGACTGCATGTAAAAATCACAAACCATAAAAAAACCACAAATTTGTGGATAAATCTTAAAAATTTCAATTTTAATATTTATAAAATTTAAATAATTGGGCTAATATAGATAATCAAAATACCTACGATTTACAAATTTTTGGTATGAAGAAATCTAAAAATAATATCAAATTTTTATATCTTTAGGTCATTATAATTTAAATAAATTCCAAACGTCAATAAACTCATATTCCAATTTTTCAAACTTTTAAATGTCAATTAATTCAAATTTAAAGACACATTAGTTAATGCAAAATAATTAAATAATATTAATTATTTTTCATATTCACAATAATCCTTTTTTTAAGTCTTACAATATTTGTAATTCTTCTTTAGTTTCTAATTCAGTTTCTTTTTCGAAACTGTTTAAATTTTATCTTATAATTTCTTATTTTTACAAAATTTAAAGATTTTTTCTCCTTTTACTAATGATATTTTTTGTTGTTGTATTTGTCATTTTATTTTATTGATAAATAAATTATAAATAATAAATTATATTTATTATTATTTCGTTGAGTTTCATAAGTTTTTTCATATTTTTAAAAATAAATACGCTTATTTTTTTATTAATGCACCTATTCAATTTGTTTTTAAATCTTGGATAGTTTTTGCGAGGTTTTTTGCAAACTTAGTACTTATTCTTTTATAGAATTTTTAGATTTTCTTTATTTTTCTAAATTTATTGTTGGACTTGCTTTCAGTGTAATATTATAAAAATGTTTTTGGTTTAATTTGCCCAAACTTTTTTTTTTCTGAAGGATTTTTAATTTTCTTTTCTGGACTTTTTATATACATTTTTTTAATTTTATTTTCATCAATTTTAATTTTTTAAACAAATTATTGCTAGTAATTACTAATTCTTTACAAATACACCTAGGAAGATACAAATTTTTCCTAATTTTACAAATAAATTACTGGGCTCTGGTTAGAAAAATAAAAATTATTGACCATAAATTATTATTTTTATATTTTAAAACAATTTATTATTGTTAATTTATAACATTTAAAAACACCTAGCAAGTAGTAGTTTTTTAATTTGTTTACTTTTTATATTGAAAAAATAAGATATTTATCAAAATTAACAACAATCACCACTCAAAATTGTTTAAACAAATTATTGTTAATAATTGTTATTTTTTTACAAGTGCATCTAGAAAGATACACGTTTTCCCTAATTTTACAAATTATTGGGTTTTGGTTATAGATTAAAATTTTTTCCTCTTAAGGGCTAATCAGAGGAACAATAATTGAAGAAAAAGTTAGTTTAACTCCCGTTTTTCTTATATGTTAAATAAAAAAGTATATTTCAATGGAAAAAATGACTGAGTTTCACTTGCAGGTTTAAAGTAGAATAAAAATTTTCATTTCTTTATAACTGGGAATGTGGAGCTTTAAAAGAGCTGCTAATTTTAATGATTGGAAAAATGAAACATGTGTATAGACGTAAAGTAGAAGGAAATATTATTATTAGAAGTAAAGAAGAGGCTAAAAATTAAAAATTCGTTAAGTAGAAGCTAAAGTTCCTCATGAGCTTCAAAGTAGCTTCAAAATTTCGACTCGGGTATAAATATTTTATTTAAATAAATGAATTGAAAAGGTATTATCAATTTAACTGATTAATTTAATTAATTAAAGTTCAAATCTTTTTAATTTTATCAATTGTACAAGATAATGTTTTACCTAATTTGTATAATATAACAATCTTCAAAAATGTGTTGTGTCAAAATCATATTGACACGAATTTTTTCAAGAATCTTGGTTAAAACAATACAAGATCAATATTTTCTCTTGACAGACGATACAAATTCTCGATCTTGAAATTCTCTTGTTTATTCTCGCTTGAATGCATCACTAGTTTTAGAATCACTCAAAAAAATTCTTAGTAGATTTCACTATATTTATCAATTACTCAGCGTACAATTCAATAGGTATTTAACTGAATTTAAAAAGGTTACGCAAATATTGTTTTATAGAACATTAATTGAAAGTATTTTTAATATAACGTAACACACACCTATTTTATAGGAGGGGAGGGGTGGTCTAAAATTTTATAAAAACATGTTACGTAATTTATAGATGGCCAATCAGAATAACGTTCTTTTAATTTTTTTAAGCTTGGTATGATAAAATGTGAAAATGTCAGTGCTTAAATAGTATCTCTATAATCACTATGGATATGAGCCTCGGGCAAAATGAAGAGTGAAGTGTATAGGGTATCCTTTGAATATCTTCTTTGTGTCTTATGTGTTGAAGCATCTGTGAGAGATTCTGAGAGCATTGAATCCCCTCATTCTCGTGACTGCTCTTTGAATTGGCAAGTGGTTGGGAGCTTATTTTTCTCTTTGTTTCAGGAAAGTGCTCAGTATCTTGGTCGAGTCATCTCATGGTTGGCGCTGTGGCTTTACTGATGCTGTGCTTTGGTCTGAGTTTCTGTGCAGCTCGACATAAGCCTTCTCATCCACACTCGGATCCCTTGCGTATTTGACAATCAAGGTATTCACAATCGATTCATGCCTACTCTTCACCCAAGACAACCACCCTCTCTTTCGTGACGGTCTGTTGATCCAGATCTACGAGGGACTCGACGCCGGCTTTTCCAATTTCAGCAAAATCTCGTCAGGGATTTTTAAAGCGGATTGTAACACGAAACTCGTATTTTCGGTTGAAATCGGAGACAGTAGAATTCAACTCTAACACGAGGGACGAAAAGTCGACAATTCTTCTCTCGTTCCGAAGCAAACGCCAGAAAAGCGTCACAGATTTAGATTACAAATTAGCATGACCAAAATGCGAATCGCAACGACTGTTAAATCGCATTAAGTATAACAATTGTCAATGAAAGGAGTAGGTAATTTTTTTCTTTTTTTAAATAATTACTCTCAAGAATGAGATTTTTATTATAAAAAAAAACATGAGGTAAAACGAGCGCAAAGACGGTTAAATTATTTGAATGTTGTTTAGATTTATCAAAATAGTAAACAAATTTTTTAACACATTTAAAATGTGCAGGAAACAGAAACTCACAGTGTTTAATACAGCGAAAAAAAGAAAAGAATATCAAAAGAAATTACAATTTATAATCTTCAAATCGATATAGTGACAAGAATAAATAAATTTTTATTACCTTCTTTTTCTGCATTAAGAATATTTTCAACCTGTTATAAAGACAATATTTGATTCAACTCGTGGAAAATCCTTTTTAATTTAAATTTCCCAATACGAGTCGGGCTTTATTGAAGTTCTGATTAAAATGTCAGAAAGAAAGGAACAAAAATTCAATCAGAAAAAGCGAGAGGACTTTTTAAAAAATAAATTGCACGCTAGAAATAACAATCTGGAAAAGTACAAGAAACATTTTGTTTGTGTAATATTCTAGCAAAATAGAAGCAATTCCGCAGGATTGCCTGAAGCAACAGGAAGTGATTTTATTGAAAAGAATCAGACTCGAACGCAAATCCAAAAGTAAAACAACCATGATATCATCAAACATACTTTCAACTTTATAAAAGGTATCACTGAAAATACAAAAAAGTAGTTTACATTTTTCGATCATATAATTGAAATTTAGACATAGATTAATTGAAAATATATTTTAATTTTTTAATAAAAAATAGATAATTTTGACAGTGTGCGAGCTCCGTGATAAAAATTCGATTTCAAAGAAAAGCTTATATTTCTAGCTGTTCGTGCTGACACGGTTCGGACCACACGACTTTTTTATTGCAGTGGAATCCATATGATCTCCAGGACGTAACCATACGTCGACATGCTGACGTAAATCACATATTCTGCGAAATTTTTTTCTCGCTAGGAATACTAAAAGTTCTCACACTGTTCGAGAATTTACTCTGCTATATATATGTGCCTACATATGTCTAAATATATATATATATATATATATATATATGTATATGTGTGTATATAGAGTATAACATACAAGTTTGTATTATTTTCACTACTCAGTTTGCAATATTATATTGCAAATTTGAAAATCGAGATTGGTAATTAGTTTAACTTGTCCACGGAAAACCTTTTATCTTTTATGGCACTGCCAATGAATACCTTTTTATCTAAAAAGCCTTTGATCTCAAAACAAAATCTAAACTTGATCACAGCCGAATTTTCAACGAAAGGTTTTAATGAATTTCAGGACATTTGTCCAATAAAGTCTTTTATAAAACGAAAAAACTTTGCCAGAATAAAGCGTTAAAGATAATTCACCGTAAATCCAGATGTATGGAAAAGGGTATTGCAAATAAAATTTAAACTTGTGAAAGGATCAAAATTCAGATCATTTCATTATATTAATCAACTTCAATGACGTCCCGAATTTTATTGAAGTTGGCCAATGCGATGAAATGATCTGAATTTTAATCCCTTTGTGAGTTCAAATTTTAATCGCCACGCATTTTAATACACTAATGGGATTTATTGTCTTATTAACTGATACAACGGTAATTAATCTGATGGAACAAATATTCAAACTTATATAATTGTACTAAAATTAAATTTTTCTTTTAATATATAGGTATAAATTTTTCTTAAAAATATATATTTCTGCTGCTTCTATTTAGAAGTCTTTCACTTTTTTTTTTTTTTTTTTTTTTTTTTTTTTTTTTTTTTTTTAATATCTAGGATGACTTCACCAGTGAATGGTTTTATTGACTAAAATGACATTTGGTCAATCTTCTTAAAGTAAAAACAAACAGGGCCGAATCAAGGCTGTCACGGGACTGAAGCACAAAAAAATTTCAGGGCCCCCTAAAAAAAAACAAAAGTTTCTGCATTTTTATCTTATCAGAGTGTCTAGCGAATAATCATCTGAACAATGGAGAAAATGTTCAAAGAATCTTAACAAAATGTAAAAAAATAAAATTTTACATTAATTACAAAAATTACCAAATTTTATTAAAACCAGTATTATGAATGAACAAATAAGAAAGTTAAGGATAATTTACATTGAAATGGGAAAATTAAAGCAAAAGGTTTAAAGAATGTACTAATTGAAAAACATGCAAAAAATAAATAAATTCTTTAAAAAAAAAAGTTTAAAAAATCAATGAAAGTAAAAGAAAGAAAATTAAGAAATATGGTAATAATGCGTTAGGAATTATTAAACAGTTTAAGGAAGATTTTTTAAAACAAAAAATTGAAATTGCAAAAGAGAGGAAAAAATTATTTTTAAAAAGTTAAAATATTTGCGGACATGTTTTTCTAAATTAATAAAATAGATGAGATAATCAGTAAAAAAACGGGAAAATGTTATAAAAATATGAAAATATAGTTTAAAAACTTGTTTTGAAAATCAAGCAAAAAGCAATAATTTTATTTAAATGAAGAATTAGGTAAAAACAATTAAACAATTTTCAGAAAAAAAGCAATATTTCTAAGAAATAAAAAATTCTGGTCGAATGAGAAAATTTATTGCAAGATCAAATTTAAGAAAAATTAAATAAAAGAAGAAAAGTCTTAAAAAATTATAAAAATTAATAGGTTATGACAAATGACAAAAAACCAAAAAATATTTTAAAAATCATAACATTGAAAAAAATTATATTTTACAACTTTCAAATTATAATAATAAATACAATTAATCACTGGAAAGTAAATAAATTTTTCTAAATATTGTTAAAATAAAACAGTATAAAATGAACTGAAGCAATTTTTGTAAAAAGAATACAATTAAAAAAAATCTAAAAAATAAAAAAGTATTATTAAACGCATAAAAAAAGAAAATTTTTTAAAAAGAAATGAAAGTTACCTAAGTGATTTTCTAAAAATACAGAAAAACAATTTAAAACATAAACTACCAAAAAAATTGTCTGAAAAAGAAAAAATTGCAAAAAAGAATAATTAAATATTTCAAGAAAGTAATATAAATTAGTGTATAAATAAGTCTACAATTTTTTCTATAATTTTCAACCGTTTTCAATTTACAATTATTCTCCTTAAATTTTATGATTATTCATTAACTTTTTCAATTATTTTGTTCTGTTGTAAATTATTCTCGACAGTTTTCAAATTTCCTTTTCAATTGTCAATTATTTTGCACATTTTTAAATTATTTCCTTTTATTTTAATTTATTCTCGTCATTTTGTAATTTTCTTTAAATTATGAATTATTTTCTAAAGTCCATTCCATTCTACAATTCTCAATTAAATTTATTCTATATTCCAAAAAAACTCGACTTTTTTCAATTATAAACCATTATTTCAAATTACAATTTATTTCTTCAATTTTTGATTATTTTCTTTAAATTTTAATCACATTTTTCAATTTTCAATTATTTTTTCGAATATCAATATGCTTTTTTAATTTTAAGTACAAATGTTTAATTATTCTCTTCAGTTCTTAATTATGTTTTAAAAATTTTATTTCCATTCTTCAATTTAAAATTTTTTCCTCAATTTCAATTATTTTGTTCAATTCATTTTTTTTCAATCCAGTTGTTTAATTAGCAATTATTTTCAACAATTATTTCTATAAATTTCTTAATTTTTCAATTTTAAATTATTTTTTAAATTAAATATTTATAGTTTGATTTGTTAAATTATTTTTTCGAGTTGTGCATTAATCTAGCCATTTTTCGAATTTTGTTTTCAATTGTCAATTATTTTCGTTATTTTTCAGAAATTATTTTTAATTTTGCTATAATTCTTGTGCTTTTTCAATTATTTTTTTCTATTTATTAATTATTATCTTTAATTTTTAGTTATTTCTTACACTATTTAAAATTTTTATTTATTCTCTTAAAATTTTAGAATTATTTTTCAACGTTGTCAATTATTTTTTTCAGTTGTGCATAATTGTAGTCATTTTTCATTTTTTTTCGATTTTTAATCCAGTTTTCCGCTATTTTCAATTATTTTCTACAATTTTTCCAATTTTAAATTATTATCTTAATATTTTATAATTATTCTTTGATTTTTTAAATTATTATGCTCGGTTGTGTAATTATCTAGCTATTTTTCGAATTTTGTTTTCAATTGTCAATAATTTTCGTCATTTTTCAGAAATTATCTTTAATTTTGCTATTATTCTTGATTCTTGTTATTTTTCAAGTATCTTCCTTAATTTTTAGTTATTTCTTACAATATTTAAAATTTTTATTTATTCTTTTAAAATTTTAGAACTATTTTTCAAAGTTTTCAATTATTTTTTTTAGTTGTGCATTATTCTAGTCATTTTTTAATTTTTTTTCAATCGTCAATTATTTTATTTAATATTTTAAAATACTCGCCTTTCGCCAATTATGTTTCTCCATTATTAAGGGCATGTGATGGATTATGACGTCACTGGTATAGGCAAAATTTGTCCGTAACTTTTCTCTTAAAATATTGAATATTTTTTCATGAAACTTGGTAGAATTTCTTAAAATGTCATTAAGAAGGTCTCTCAGACCCGAATTTGTTTAAATTTTGGCCCAAAATTAATTTTGGGAAATTTTCGAAAAATTGCAAACTTTTTCAAAAATTAATTTTGAGACAAAATTCAAACAAACTCGGGTCTGAGAGACCTTCCTAATGACATTTTAAGTAATTCTACCAAGTTTCATAAAAAAAGATTCAATACTTTAAGAGAAAAGTTGCGGACAAATTTTGCCTATACCAGTGACGTCATAACCCATCACATGCCCTTAATAAGATTCGTTAATTTCAAATTTTTATTTTCTTAAATTCTCAATTTTTTCTTCAAATTTCAATTCCATTTTTCAGTTTCTACTCGTCTTTTTTCTATATTCAATAACTTTCGGCTTTTTTCAAATACTTTTTTCAATTTTTAATTATATTCTTTAGATTTTAATTTAAATTTTTAATTTTAAAATATTTTATTCAATTTTAATTATTTTTGTCGATTTTTAATCCATTCGTTCAACGCGCAATTATTTCCAACAATTATTTCTATAATTTTCTTCATTTTTAAATTTTTAATTATTTTCTTTAAATTTAAAGTTGTTGCTATATTTTATCCATTTTTTTCAGTAGTCTATTAATCCAGTCATTTTGTAGATATTTTCTTCAATTATTTAATTATTCTCATTTTTAAATTATCTCTTTTAATTATTAAGTATTTTTCGCAATTTAAAATTATTTTCTACAAATTTTTCAATTTGCAATTAGTCTCTTAAAAGTTTTATAATGATTCTTTGAGTTTTTCAATTATTTTTTTTTTGTGTATTAATATAGCCATTTTTCGAATTTTGTTTTTAATTGTGAAATATTTTCACGTTCTGTAATTTTTCTCCATTATTATCAATTTTTTTTTAATTTTAGTTTAATTTTCAAATTATGAATTTATTTCTTCAAGTTTTTATTATTTTCTCCAAAGTTTTATAATTTTCTAAAGTTTTCAACTATTTTCTTCAATTTAAATTTTTTTCTTTTTGGATTTTCAATCCAGTTGTTCAATTTTCAATTGATTTCAGCAATTATTCCTATAATTTTCTTAATTCTTCAATTTTTTAGTTTAAATTGAATGTGCATTGTTTAATTTTTTAGATTATTTTTAACAATTGTGTATTTATCTCGACATTTTTCGAATTTTCCTTTTAATTGTCAATTATTTTCGTCATTTTTCATATATATTATTATCCATTTGGTAATTATTCTCGTAATGTTCATTATTTGCATTTCTAAAAATGTATAATTTTAAATGACGAACAGCAATGTAAAGTTTCTCATTACACTGCAAAAACATGGTTTCTTAAATTGGACAAAAATGTCTTAAATTAAGATACTTTTGATGTCTAAGACACGAAAAATGTCTTAATTTAAGACATTTTTGAACAATTTAAGACACCTGTTTTTGAAACTAATAATTTTGAAAAAATTAAAGTTTGAGTTAATTGACGTTTGACATTTATATAAATAATAATGGCTTGGAATTAATTAAGTTTAATATAGTTTTCGACTTTCATTCTATCAAAATTATTTTAGATTAAATTCTAATCATTTTAAATTCAATTTTTCATATTATTATTAAAGAATACAAGATTGAAATTCAAGTTTTTAGGATTTATCTACCTTCCCAGAGTTTCTTAAAAATTTGCGGATCGTTTTCAAAATTCACCGATCATTTTAAAAATTCTCGCCAATTTAAAGTTTTTTTCACGATACATTAAATTCTGGCACCGGGCCCTGAAGCACGTGCTTCAAGGTAGATCCGCCCCTGAAAACAAATTAGGAAAATCATTATTTGTTCAATCTCTGGAGCAATCGCCGTATTAAAAATAAAAAAAAATTGATAATGATAAAACCAAACTTCTAATTAAGCTTATGTAACATAAACTGAAAGAAAATAAATTTAAAAAAAAAATGAAAAGTATAATTAATTGAAACTACTAAATTACATAACATAAACGAGGGTAAAAAGTATAAGAACTCACTGGCAGTGAAAGGGTTGAAAAATTTCATCTTCAAAGGTATTTTATATTTTTCTCTGATTAAAGTTTATTCAGTTCTTTAGTAAATTTTTTCTTGCAATTCACAGACGGCACTCAAAGTCAGGGCAATTATCGAGGTTTTCTGAATTATTCATGAATAATGATAATTGGGAGCAAGAAAGTGCCAATAATTACCTCGTTAGCTCTCTTTCAATATTCTATACACAAAAAATTGTTTCCTCTGTTCATTCAGAATACTGGTTTTGGTAATGAGATTTTATTTTATTTTTTTTTTCTTTTCTTTAAGTGAGCACTGGTCCTGACTAATTGAGACATCCAGCACGTGCAGTACGTTAAATTAGCGTAATAGAGGAACACGTGCTCCCGCAAGCCATTCTTCTCGTTCTTAGACGTGTGCGGTATTCGCAATTTATGTCATGGAATATCGATGTTAGAGAATCTAATGCTCGGTAAGCACGTTCTCGTATCAGAAATGCCAGAAATTATATTCACCTTAATCTCGTTTATATCGAGAGTGATTAATCCCCTCGGTACAATATTCATTTGAAAGCAATATATATATAATTGATTCAATTTTTAATTTGCAAGCAGAGGGTGTGTTTAATGTGGCATAAACTTTCTCAAAGTGCTATTAAAACGAACGAAAAGTTGGAGAAAGGAGATAGTGAAAGGATTAAAGGCGTGAAGTTTCGAGTAACCTGACCTTCAATTAAATATACGCGGGTACGTACAATCCCGAAGGCGTGCCATCTTGAAACTTTGTAATTTCACTTCAATGGGAAACTAGTCGAAAGTAGTTCGCACGACAATTTCAAGGGAAACGTGAAACGAACGCGAAATTGCGATCAGTCGTTCCTTCCTTCTATGTCCAATCGAAATACAAAACACAAACTGTACCGACAACGCCTAAAAGTCCAGAAAGCGAATCTATATAGAAGTCACACAGTTAGAGCAACGAATTCATCCCCAAGCAAATAAAATACATGTACAGGGACGGCGACTTGTATAAATTTTTGCTATCTGTACACTTAATATTAACCAGAGGTGAGAAGAGAAATAAAACAATATTAAATTAAAGAGTTTCTTAATTGGCGTAATTATTGTAACGTAAAAGTTGACAGTTTATTTGAATTCGAGTAAATTTTCGGAATTAATAAACAAATAATCAAAATAATATAAAATTTTGTGTAAATCATTAAAAATGAAAAATTGACGAATTTGATTGAAATTTAACAAAAAAATAATTAGAAAAATAAGATAAAAGATGGAAAATTTTGGAATTTAATTAAGGAATAGTAAAAATAATTTTAAATTGAGGAAATTGATTGCAATCACTGTAAAAAGAAGATCTTATTTTAAGACAGAAAAGCTGTATTATTTTAAGATGCAACATTTTTCAGACAGCCCTTGTTGAATTTTAAATACAACTTTTGTAGCTCAATTCAAGAATCCAAGAATGTAATTATCAGCAGGTATATTTGCTGAGTTTAAGACAATTAATCTGTAATTGAAAATTGAAGAAAATTACTAAAATTTGAGAAAAATATTTTAAAATCTAGGAAATTAATTGAAAAATATTGAAAATAGTTAAAAAATCGAGAAAATATTTGCAAAGTATTAAAAATTGATGAACATAATTTAAATTTGTGAAAAATAACTAAAAAAAATAGAACTTATTTTTGTAAAAAAAAATTATTGCAGAATATAATATAATATAAGATAAATAATTGAAAATTTAGGGATTTAATTGAGGAAAAGTAAAAACAATTCAAAATTGCATAAATTGTTTGCAAACGATAACAATCATGATTGAAAATTAAAGGAAATTATGAAAATTCCTGAAAAACATTTTAAAATCTAGTAAACTAATTGAAGAATAATGAAAATAATAAAAATTCGAGAAAATAATTGAAAATTTTGGAATTTATTTGATACATATACGGGTTAATCAACAACTACTAAAAATAATATAAAAATTGTGAAAATCATTGCAAATACAATATTAACAATTATTATATATCAACAAATATTTAAAATAATGTAAAAATAAAAAAAATCATTGCAAATGAAAAAAAAAAATTAAAAATTGACGAAGTAATTGAAATTTAAGAAAAATATTTAAAGAATTATTAAAACTTTAAAAAGTGGATGCAATAACTTAAATTTGAGACAATAAATGAAAATTTAAGAAATTAATTGAATAATTAAAAGTTTAAGAAAATGATTGCAAAAATCTTCAGAGAATGAAAATTAAGAAAGTAATTGTAATATAAGATAATTATTAATTGAAAAATTAGGGATTTCATTGAAGAATAGTAAAAATAATAAAAAATTGAAAAAATTGATTGCAAATGATAACTATAATAATAAAAAATATAAAAAATTATTAAAATTTGAGAAAAAAATTTTAAAATCTAATAAATTAATTGAAGAATAATGAAAATAATAAAAAATTCGAGAAAAAATTTGCAATGTTATAAAATAATAATGAGGAATGAAGTTTGAGAAAAATTGAAGAAATTGATTGTAAAATGTTAACAGTGATAATTAAAAATTGAAGTAAATTATTAAAATTTGAGAAAAGCATTTTAAAATCCAGGAAATTGATTGAAGAATATTGAAAATAATGAAAAATTTAAGAAAATATTTGCAAAGTAATAGAATTGAATAATATAATTGAATGTAGGAAAAAAAGTTGTATACTAAAAAATGGAATTACTAAATTTAAAAAAAAAATTGAGAATTGAAGGAAACATTTGAAGCAATTGAATTTAATATTAAAAAAACTTATTGATAATTAAAAAAAAATAATTAACCAAAGGCGGAAAATTATTTTGGAATTAATCAACAAATATTCAAAATAATATAACATTTGCGAAAATCATTACAAATTAAAAAAAAATAATTAAAAATTGACGAAAGTATTTGAAAAAAATAATTGAAAAGTGATTAAAACATTGAAAAGTGGATACAATAACTTAGATTTGAGATAATAAGATTTAGGAATTTAGATAATTTAGGAAATTATTTAAAAATAATTAATATATCTAATTAAAAAGTAGACAAAAAAGTTGCAGAAAGATAAAAGAAAATGAAAATTGAAAAAAATAATGGAAAAATGAGATGAATAATTGAAAATTCAGAAATTTAATTAAGAAATGAAGTTTGAGAATAATTAAAAATTGAAGAAATTGATTACAAAATGCTAACAATAATTATTGAAAATTGAAGAAAATTTTTACAATTTGAGAAAAATATTTTATAATCTAGGAAATTAATTGGAAATATTGAAAATAGGTAAAATTTTGAGAAAATATTTGCAAAGTAATAAAAATATTAAAAATTGAAGAACGAAATTTTAATTTGTGAAAAATAATTGAGAAAACTGTAACATATATTTGTGTAAACGAAAATAATCACAGAATGATGAAAATAATTGTAAATTGAAAAAATAAGTAGAATTTGATATAAATAATTAAAAAATTAGAATAATAATTGAAAATAATAAGAAGTAATTGGAAATTAATTGAAAAATAAATTTACAAAAAATAATTGATATACATAAATAATTGTAACTTGAAGAAAATAATAAAAATTTGTAAAAAATAATTGAAAGAATTTCAAAATATATTTACAATTATATATTATAATTTTTCGAAATTCCATTAATTTGAAATTTCAATGATTAAAAATTTAATTAATCCACGCTTTGAGAAAAATAAATTAAAAAATATTTAAAAATTTCTTCTGTTTTCAACTATTCTTCTCTATCATGATTTTAATTATTTGCTACAGTTTCCATCTATTTTTATCAATTTTGAAAAATTTTCTTCAATTTTCAATGATTTCCCCCCTAAATTTTGAATTCAAAATTTCCTCAAGTTTTAATTATTTTCTTCAATTTTTTTAAATAAAACCTTTTCATTTTCTATTATCTCCTTCAATATCGAATTAATTCAATTATCCACATTCTTATTAAGAAATCTATATTTTTCTGTAATTTTGCCATATGGAATTCCACACGACGACTTTTTTTCTCTATGCGATTTTGCAGACGCACCAAACACAAGTCGCCGTCCCTGTACATGTGCTTTAAATGGAATCTTTATAATTATGATTTTTCATTTAAATTTCAACAATAAACGAATTTTGATATGCTCGTTTAATACATTTGTATTTTTATAATATTATTCTTGTTGTACTTCTAGTATAATTATTTATTATATTTAATCGTATTATTAAAGAGGTTTATCCAAAAAACCATTTTCTACAGATTCTTCTAAAATTTTAATGACATATTAAATACATTACTTTACATGTACTGTTACAATTTTATTGAATTTTACCGTTCTGTTTTTAAGATATAAATTTATAAAGTTGGGACTTTTACATGGAAACAATAACAAATCGCGCAAAATGACTATATTTTAATTGATTAAAAAAACACTGTTCTACAAATTTTTTAAAAAACCTAATATATTTTAAACTGTAATATAATACAACTTTTACAACAATATTTAATTAATTTACCGTACCGTTGTTAAGAAAATCTTATTTAAGGGTAGTAATTCTTCACTTTTTTGAAATAATCATGAAAACAAATTTTTAATAGCTGGAAATTTTCAACGGAAAAATCTTTTTTTCAATAAAATTTGTTTGTGTAATGATTTTAACTACAAAATACGATTTATAAACCAAATTATAAAAATAAATGAAATTAAAAAAATATTGACTATCATGGTCCGATAGAATGAGAACCGCTTGAGGGTATAAGCGTCCTTAATTCCTGTTTTGGAACAATAATCACAATCATTTAGCTACACTGTGATTTTTTGTTTCTGGCATGATATACTGAAATGTTAAGAATCATACAGTAGTTGAGAGCCTCATAAAAAAGAGATAACAACACTCAAGTACATAGGAATATGGTGCTACAGAAGGGCATTCATGATTTTACCAGATGTTGCACATAAGCTATAGCAAACCGGTAATGACGTCAGCCATACCCATATGCTTTAGCCATATCCCGATTCTGGCTGTTGATAGCTGTTCAAGATATGGAAGGTTTACGATAGAATCGTACGGTATGGAGCATTAATGGTGTTGAATATTCGAGATTTTACTAGGAGCAAGATTAACCTCGTCACTCTCAACTGAGAGATGCTATACAAATCCTTCAAAATACTTTGACAGTAAAATATTCGACAAACTATTTAAAAGCATTTGACAGTGAAAATTTAGTTACGTGTTTCAAGACGCAATGTGTAACGGTTGTTTTATTATTGCAATTAAAATTAAATCCGTACTGTAACAATCCTTGATATACCATATGCTGGATTTCACGGAAAATGTCCTGCCCCAAAAATAAAATATGTCCAATCAGTAATTGGGGCATTCACAGTAATAGGTACTTTACCCTAATACACTAAAAGATTGTAGATATAGTAAGATTACAAAGATTAAGATCTTTGTAAAAAATCTTTGAAATTTGGATATGTAATGTTACAGGTTAGGGAAAAACAATCTTTTTCCAAACATTTACTAAGAAAGATACTACTTTTTCAAAGATACGAAACGCTCTGAATAAGGTTATATTTTTCTAAAATTTGTTTTTTAGGATGTTCCTTAAAAAAGTTCATATAAAGAAGATTGCGTACGTCAATATAATCTTTAAAAAGAGTTTGGTATTGTCTTTATAAAGCTTGTATAAGACATAAGAAATATTCGGAAAAAGTACATTTTTACCTAAACCGTATGATAACATATTAAATAATGTACCTAAATGTAAAATAAGAAGGTGAATTTTTTTAGCTAAATTAAATTTTAATGCAAAGCGACTTATTTAAAATTATTCTCTTGCCTAATTAAAATTCACTTTGTACTGGAAACCTACATTTATAGATGCTCTGCAATTTTCTCCTTTTTCTAAACGACGAAATATTAATTTATTTTGTTTTCAACCAGTACATTTTCTTATGATTACAATGTGATTAAATTAAAAAAGAATTTATTTTCCTATTGAAAAAATAATAATTTTCAAAATTTTACTCACCATTCTTAATGCACCATACCGTACAAACTAATACGAAAGTTTTTGAAACCACATTCTGCAACGAACCGAACTTTCGTTCGTTTCAAGTGCGCACACTCGAAAAAGTAGTGAATTCGTGCATATTAAAAATCATGTTGTTGTACAGGCATTTTAAAATATCCATGAAAGAGTAAATTTTACATTTTATTTGTGTTCATGAATGCTGTTGGTTTGAAAAGATCTCATAAATTTACTAAACTTGCATGCGTATTTTCATTGCCTATGACTGTAAAAGAAGACATTCGAATAATAAAAAAATTTGTACATAATGAATATTAGATAAAACTGGATATTCTATGATATTATGTGATGTAAATGTTACACATTACTATATTTTATAATAAAATTGATGTAAATGAAAAATGTCTATTTTTTTAATTGTATTAACCATTATTTTCTAATAATGATTGTTTTTACTTTTAGGTACTCATTATACTCAGCCAGGGGCGGCGATTTGTAAATTTTTGCCATCTGCACACTTAATATTGACCGAAGTGGGGGGGGGGGGGAGAAAAGAAACAAAACAATATTAAATTAAAGAATTTCTTAATTAGCGTAATTATTGTAACCCAAAAGTTGACAATTTATTTGATTTCGAGTAAATTTTCAGAATTAATAAACAAATAATCAAAATATTATAAAATTGCGAAAATCATTACAAATTAAAAAAAAAAATTAAAAATTGACGAACTTCCTTGAAAATTGGAAAAAATAATTGAAAAATGAGACAAATAATGAAAAATTTTTGAATTTAATTGAGGAATAGTAAAAATAATTAAAAATTAAAGAAATTGATTGCAAATGATAACTATAGTAATAAAAAATTGAGGAAATTACTAAAATTTGAGAAAAATATTTTAAAATCTAGGAATTAAAAGAACAATATTGAAAATAGTTAAAAATTCGATAAAATATTAGCAAAGTAATAAAAATTGAAGAACATAATTATAATTTGTGAAAAATAATAATTGAAAAATTACAACATATATTTGTAATAAAGGAAAACTATTACAGAATGATAAAAATAATTGCGAATTGAAAAAAAAACTGAATTTTTAGATAAATAATAAAAAATTTAGAAAATTTATTAAAAAATAATTGAAAATGACAAAAATTAATTTAAAAAGGATAAAAATAATTGAAAATTAAATTTAATTTTATGGAAATTTAAGAACAAAATTAAAAAATTACAGAATTTATTTAATATAAAAGAAAGTGATTGAAAATCGAAGAACATTATTTAAATACTTGAAAAATACAACTAAAATATAAAAAAAATAAATAAAAATTTAATAAAAACACAGCCCCACAAAAAAAAAAGTGTCATGTACTTTTGACTGGAACACCTTAGCCCTATGTATTTTGACGCGCTGAACACGAATCCGAAGTCCATTTTGCTCCATCACGTCAGGATTTTTTTCTAACCTCAAAAAACATGTCGAATTTTGAGAGGTAGGCGATTTTTTAAAAAAATTTATGGATTTACTTCAAACTTGGTATCTGGGGGTTTTTTGGGTCGCTGATTATGAATCTGAAGTTAGATTTTCAAAATTCAAAATGGCGGATCCAATATGGCGGACGAATTTTGAAAAAATTTGAAGATTTACTTCAAACTTGGTATCTAGGGGTTTTTTGGGTCGCTGATTACGAATCTGAAGTTAGATTTTCAAAATTCAAAATGGCGGATCCAATATGGCGGACGAATTTTGAAGAAAATCGAAGATTTACTTCAAACTTGGTATCTGGGGGTTTTTTGGGTCGCTGATTACGAATCCGAAGTTAAATTTTCTAAATTTAAAATGGCGGATCTAATATGGCGGCCGAATTAAAAAACATATTAAGATTTACTTGGCGGCAAGAATATGGCTGATGAATTTTTTTAAAATATTAAAATTTACATAAAATTTGGTATCTAGTGGTTTGTGGGGTGACTGATTGCAAATCTGAAAACAGATTGTCGAAATTCAATATGTCAGTTCTGAAGTATATAATTTTCCTTTATTCCTTTTTATGGTAGCGCACTCTTTTGTTTTCGAAAGATCTGTGTAGCGGTTTTCTCTTTAAGTTCACACTACCTGGTACAACATCCCTTTTCAGCATCCAGCAAAAGTCGGCCATCATATTTACGCCCCACCTTCCTTGATAACGACGTTCCATTTCTTTAAGGTCTTGATGAAATCGCTCTCCCTGTTCCTCACTGTAGTCTCCTAAATTTTCGGGGAAGTACTTTAGATGTGATTCTAAGAAATGTAGCTTCAAGCTCATCAAGCATCCTTGCTTTCCGAAGTTTGTAATCATATTATTTGCCATTTCTTCCCAATTCTCGCTTTTGTTATTCCCCAGAAAATTTTCAACAATTAGATTAAAACTAATCCATGCATTTTTCTCAGTTTTACTCATGTTTCTGACAAATTTCTCATCTTTTAATAATTTTCGAATTTGTGGGCCATCAAAAACTCCCTCATTTAGTTTGGCATCAGAGACCTCAGGGAATTTTTGTTCTAGGTATTTAAAACATTTTCCATTTTTATCTAAACTCTTAACAAACTGTTTTGCTGCTCCTAGTTTAATGTGCAATGGTGGAAGCAATACCTTTGAGGGATGAACCAATGGCTTCTTAATGATATTTTTCGATCCTGGTTTAAAAGATTTTCTTTTTGGCCATTCCTTTTTTTTGTAATGATTCTTTCTATCTCTACTATCCCACAGACACAAAAAACAGGGCGTTTTTGTGAAACCTGTTTGTTGTCCAAGCATAATACTTAAGATCTTAAAGTCCCCACAAATTTGCCAGTTATGTTCTTGATATTTTATTTTATCTAAAACTAGTTTTACAGATTCATAGCTTTCTTTAAGTTCTGTAGAATGAGCCATAGGAATCGAACCATAAATATTAGTATTATAAAGTAATACTGCTTTTAAACTTCTTTTAGAAGAGTCTATGAATAACCTCCAATCTTCATCTTTGTATACGCCAGGTTTTAATTGATCCATTAACCCATTAATGTCAGAACAATATACCAATGACTGCTTTTTGTCTTCTGTAATATATTTTCTGAATTCCTTTTCCCTATCGCGATAAAAGAAAGATGTAGTTCCTTTCGATAGCATTTTTTTCTTCTTAAGAACTGATGCAAGATATTCTGCAACATCTTTTGGTAGTTTTAAATCTCTGATGAGATTGCTGAGTTCTTCTTGTGTGAACTTTTCAGGTATTTCTTCTTCCTGTTCACCAGTTGGAATGTAATAGTCATCTTTGTCATCAATACTCATGTCGTCATCTATATCACTAAATACATCTTCTACTTTTGAACAGTCGATTTCAAAATTTTTTGAAGAAGAAGGTGTATCACAAAAAATTTCTGGTTTTGTTACAGTTGTCACATCAGCGTACAATATTTTTCCTTTATTCTTGTTATTATAACCTTCTACATTGGTCATGCAAAAGTAACAATCTTCTTGTTTCAATGGTTTTTCCACAGCATTGGTTTTTTAAATTTAAAGTACTTATCCTCCTTAGTATTATTCCAACGAGTTAACATTATGTGACAGGATAAGCAAATTTTGTGTGGAACCCAATTTTCATTTTGATCGGCTATCTCTAAATCAAAGCAATCTTTGTAAATTTGTCTAATATTGTCATTGATTGGTTTACAATTCTTTGGAACATCGAACTGTCCACATATATAACAAAATGCATCTGCATTGCTATTGCATATGTGTTTTGATCTTAATGCTTTAAAATTAATTTTTGAAGCATTTGAAGTTTTTGTGTTGTTTTGATTTTGAAAAGCCATGATTTATTGAATAACCCGCACGTTAGGGATCCTGGTCCGATCGCAGGCGAGTCCACCGTCCTAGGGGTGATAACTCTCATACCTCCCCAGGCCTAAGTATGAGAGCTTTCCGACTTTGACGAGGACAATGTCAACTCGTCATCGGACACACTACGGTATCATCCTTACACCCTAACGCCCACCTGCAAGGCAGCGCGCCTACGCTGGCTTCGTTACTTCGATAAACAGGAAGCGAATCATTCTACACATCCCCTTTCGGGGCAGTTGTCATCGCCTACTACATTTATCGAAGCAGCAGGATTTAAATTGTGCCAAAGCTCAATAAGAACGTTAGACATAGAATGACAATGATATGTCCATCAGGAATAAGATGCAGAATGGAACAATGTACTTTCTTATTTGGCTTCTGCACCAAACATATCCAATCTGTTACCAAGGAATATTTTATGATAAAATTGTAATAGAAGTCATATTTGAAAATGTGAGAAACTCGCTTCGAAATCACACTCAGCAACTTAAAAACCTGAAGATACCAAATTTCATAAAAATTTCGAAAATATGACGTCAGATTCGCAATCAGCGACCCAAAAAACCCCCAGATACCAAGTTTGAAGTAAATCTTCAAATTTTTTCAAAATTCGTCCGCCATATTGGATCCGCCATTTTGAATTTTGAAAATCTAACTTCAGATTCGTAATCAGCGACCCAAAAAACCCCCAGATACCAAGTTTGAAGTAAATCCATAAATTTTTTTAAAAAATCGCCTACCTCTCAAAATTCGACATGTTTTTTGAGGTTAGAAAAAAATCCTGACGTGATGGAGCAAAATGGACTTCGGATTCGTGTTCAGCGCGTCAAAATACATAGGGTTAGGGTATTCCGGTCAAAAGTACATGACACTTTTTTTTTTGTGGGGCTGTGAAATTAATGAAACATGAAACAAGTTTTTTAATATTAAAAATTATTTGGAAAATCATTATGGAAAAGGATTAAAATACTGAAATTGATAATTAAATTAGCAAATTTAGAGAGTTATGTGTCCTTCTATTATTTAATTGACATTACAAATTGACATTAATATAAATTATATATTGATGAAATTAATAGTTATTTAAAAAAAAAACATTATAATTTAAAAAACAAAAATCATATTTTGTAAAAATAATTGAAAAATAACGAAAGAAATTAAAAGTTAATTAATAAATAACGAAACTAATTTGACATTAACGAAAATAATTAAAACTGAAAAAGTTTTATTTGAAAAAAATAAAGAAAATAATTGAAACTTGCGGAAATTTTGTATTTAAAATTTAGGGAAAAAATTGAATAATAATGAAAAACATTGAAGAAAATTTTTGAAAAATGATAAAAATAGTTGAAATTTGTAGATATTGATTGACAAACTATTCGAAATTTGAAAAAAAAAAGAATAAACAAACAGTAAAAAGAGGAAGCAATAACTTAAATTTAAGATAATAAATGAAAATTTAGGAAATTAATTAAATAATTAAAAGGTGGAGAAAATAATTACAATAGTTTTAAGAAAATAAAAATTGAAAGAAAGTAATTGTAATATAAGATAAATAACTAAAAATTTCAGGATTTAATTGAGAAAAAGTAAAAATAATTAAAAATGGCAGAAATTGTTTGCAAACGATAACAATAATGATTGATAATTGAAGAAAATTATTAAAATTTCAGAAAATTTTTTTAAAATCTAGGAAACTAATTGAAGAATAATGAAAATAATAAAAATTCGAGAAAATATTTGCAATGTAAAAAAATAATTAAATATTGACGAAAATAATATTAAGAAAATTACAACATAAATTTGTAATAAAAGAAAATTATTACAGAATGATAAAAATATTTTTGAATTGAAAAAGTAACTGGAGTTAGATATAAATAATAAAAGAATTAGAAAATGAATTAAAAAATAATTGCAAAATTATAAAAATAATTGAAAATTGAAGAAAGTAATGGGAATTTGGGATCAATAATTGAAGTTTTCGGAATCAAACAACAAATATTAAAATTAATATAAAATTTGGGAAAATCATTACAAATTAACAAAAAAATAAAGAAAAATTGACGAAATATTTGAAATTTGAAAAAAATAGTTGAAAAATTATTAAAACATTGAAAAGTGGATACAATAACTTAGATTTAAGATAATAAAAAAAATGTTAAAAATAACTTGAAAAATAATTATAATATCTAATTAAAAGGTGGAAAAAATAATTGCAGAAAAAAAAAACAATATGAAAATTGAAAAAAATAATTGAAAAAGGAGATAAATAATTGTAAATTTAGAAGTTTAATTGAGGAATGAAGTTTGAGAATAATTAAAAATTGATGAAATTGATTGCAAATGATAACAATAATAATTGAAATTTGAAGAAAATGACTACAATTTGAGAAAAATATTTGAAAATAAAGGAAATTAATTGAAGAATATTGAAATAGTAAAAAATTCGCGATAATATTTGCAATGTAATAAAATAATTAAAAATTAAACAAAATAATTGAGAAAATTACAACATAAATTTGTAATAAAAGCAATTATTATGATAAAAATTTAAAAAAAAATATTTTAAACCCTGGAAAATTAATTGAAGAATATTGAAAATAATAAAAAATTCCAGAAAATATTGGCAATGTAATAAAATAATTAAAAATTGAAGAAAATAATTAAGAAACTTACAACATAAATTTGTATGAAAAGAAAATTATTGCAGAATGATAAAAATAATTTTGAATTGAAAAAATAACTGCAATTAGAGATAAATAATAAAAAAAAATTAGAAAGTGAATTTAAAAAATAATTGAAAATTGAAGAAGGTATCGGAAATTTTAGATAAATAATTGAAATTCAAGGAATTAATCAATAAATATTCAAAATAATATAAAATTTGGGAAAATCATTACAAATTAAAAAAAATAATAATTAAAAATTGACTAAAGTATTTGAAAACTGAAAAAAATAATTGAAAAATGAGATAAATAATTGAAAATTTAGGAATTTAATTGGGGAATGAAGTTTGAGAATAATTAAAACTTTAAGAAATTAATTGTAAAATGATAACAATAATAATTGAAAGTTGAATTAAATTATTAAAATTTGAGAAAAATATTTTAAAATCAGGAAATTAATTGAAGAATAATGAAAATAAAGTAAATAATAAAAAATTCTAGAAAATAGTAGAAGTTTCTATAAAATAAAATTTGAGAAAAATATTCTAAAATCTAAGAAAGTAATTGAAGACTAATGAAGATAAGAAAAAATTCGAGAAAATATTTGCAACGTAATAATATAATTAAAAATTGAAGAAAATAATTCAGAAAATTATATCATAAATATGTAATAAAAGAAAATTAATGCAGAATGATAAAAATAATTTTGAATTGAAAAATAACTGGAATTAGAGATAAATAATTTAAAAAATTAGAAAATGAAATAAAAAATAAATAAAAAATTATAGAAATAATTGAAAATTGAAGAAAATAATGGAAATTTGAGATAAATAATAAAGTTTTTTTGGAATTAAACGAAAAATATTCAAATTAATATAAAATTTGTGAAAATCATTACAAATGAAAAAAAAATAATTAAAAATTGACGAAAGTATTTGAAATTTGAGAAAATTAACTGAAAAATGATTAAAACATTGAAAAGTGGATAGTATAACTTAGATTTAAGATAATAAAAAAAATTTAGGAAATTACTTCAAAAATAATTAGAATATCTAATTAAAAGGTGGACAAAATAATTGCAGAAAAATAAAACAAAATGAAAATTGACAAAAATAATTGAAAAATGAGATAAATAATTGAAAATTTAGGAATTTAATTGGGGAATGAAGTTTGAGAATAATTAAAAATTCAAGAAATTGATTGCAAATGATAACAATAATTATTGAAAAGTGAAGAAATTGATTGCAAATGATAACAATAATGATTGAAAATTGAAGAAAATTATTAAAATTTGATAAAAATATTTTAAAATCTAGTAAATTAATTCAAGAATAATGAAAGTAATAAAAAATTGGAGAAAATATTTGCAAAGTAACAAAAATAATTAAAAATTGAAGAAAATAATAAAAATTTGTTTAAAAAAATTGAAAGAACTTCAGAATATATTAAGAGGTAAACAAGACTACAATTACAATTATATATTATAATTCTTCGAGTTTCAATTAATTGTAAATTTCATTGATTAAAATTGTAAGTAATCCACGCTTTGAGAATAATAAAATTACAAATATTTAAAAATTTCTTCAATTTTTTGCAATTCTTTTCTGTTATGGTTTCAATTTTCATCTATTTTTATCATTTTTCAAAAATTTTCTTCAATTTCTAATGATTTTCATTATTATAAAGCACGGTGTTATTTAATGCTGCCAATAAATATTATTTTGATTTAATGTGTACTTGGTTTTATAGCGCACAGCCATTAAATTCAAAACACAAATGCTGTTAAATTAAAATTCATTATTTTTTATATTTAAAAGCAGTACCTACTATGCAATTAAACACGATTATACGTTTATAGCGTCTTTATATTTATTGTTTTTATTTTAAATTGGGGTTAAAATGTCAATGTTTTCAAATGTATAATTCCTTTTCAAAATCATCAGATTATAATTCAAAAAATTTTGTTTTAGGACTTATTTTTAGTATTGAATTCATAATTAAATTATTACTTTTAGATAATTTTGTTTTAATGCATAAATTTGATACTAAGTTGATACTTCTTTCCATACTCTTTTATCTTTTTTTCTCAATTTTAAGTATTTAAGTGTTGTATTAATTTTATCTTGTTAACCATCTTGAACAAAGATTGTTTGTATTTATACCTTGTTATCCATTTTAAGTACATTTCAAAGCCCGAGGAAACTTGAGATCCTTTTCCCAAATCCTATGGAACACTTGCTAAAAGGAATCCTGCATAAAGCTCTAAGCCTTTCGTTGCTGAGTCATATTAATGGTTGGCTTGCTAAAAACGAGGCTTTTCTGCTTTTAACTAAAATTGGAGCCAACTCATTTCATGAAGCTGTCTTCATAAAATACTCCAGTTCATTTTTTATTAAGATTCTAATTCAAAGGAAAAATTGTTACCAGTGTTGTCAAAGAGCTTATTAAAGTTAAGTATAGAATTAATTTTCATTCAAACTGTAATCATCTTATTAAATCACATTCTATATTTTTATTATTATTTTATTATAGTCATAAAACTATTATATATAAACAAGCGAATAAATGGAATGACAAAGCAGAAAGAAATTCTCAACGAAAAAGATTCTTTTCTAAGATTATAAAAAGTGTCTCGATTTCAGTATGTTATCAAAGATTTCGAATCTATTCTGTAAAAGTTCGGACTCAGAAAGATATCAAGGCTTTTTGGACAAAGTCGAAGTCGATCTGATCACGATTGGCTATTATCGACTTCACTTTTCCGTGACAAATAACACTGGGACTCAGGTTGGAACAATCGAACTGTCGGTGATTTTTCCATTCTCAGAAAAACGAAAAAAAAACAAAAAAAAAAAATTGAGAAAAGGACAAGATGAGCTTCGACTTTATCATCATATTGTGAATGACCGTCTGGGAAAGATTTATTACCTCTTTCTTCTTTAAAGGAGCTATCATCTTCCGCAAAGAAATTTATCATATTTCAAATTCCTGTCACTGCATTATTGTGCGCCATTCACTTTCCATGAATAAAAATGTCATGGATCTGACTATCCTGTTTTTATGAAAACAATCATCTATAAAATAATCCAATGCAGAATGTGACTCAATTTGGATTGGAGGGATTTGTAAATCAGATTTTATGAAAGAATAAAGGGCAGTAAAGAAAAATTGTTTGAGAATATTGTCGGTTTTATGTCACTTCTAGAGAGATCTGATCAGGAACAATTTTTTTAAAATATCTTTTTCAAGAAAGAAGTTCAAGTAGGTTATTTTAGTTAAAAATTAAAAAAATAGACTTTAGAAGAAAAACTAGAGATTGAAGTAAATTAATTAAGTAGTATATTTGAGAATAGTAAATTTAAATTTTGTTTTATTTACATAATTAAAAAATAGAAGTTTTTTTTATGTGGGACAGTTTATAGAAATTTGCAGGGGCGGCGACTTGTGTATTGTACGTCTGCAAATTCCATAGAGCAAAAAAGTCGCCCTGTGGAATTCCATATGGCAAAATTAGAGACAAAAAATCAATTTCTTAATAAGAATGTGGGTAAAGATTAAAATTTAAAAAACAAAAATCATATTTTGCAAAAATAATTTAAAAATGACGAAAGAAATTGAAAATTAATTAATTAATTAATAAATAATTAAGCTAATTTGATATGGAAGGAAATAATTATAAATGAAGAAGTTTTATTTGAAAAAATTAAAGAAAATAATTGAAACTTTCGGAAACTTTGAATTTAAAATTTAGGGGAAAAATTGAAAAATAATTAAAATTATTAGAAATTGAAGATAATTTTTGAAAAATTATAAAATTAGATTGAAATAGTAGCAAATAATTGAATCCATAACAGAAAAGAATTGTAAAAAATTAAAGAAATTTTTAAATTAGTTAGCGTGGATTAATTCATTATTCTGAAATTTTTTCAATTGTTTTTTACAAATTTTTATTATTTTCTTCAATTTACAATTATTATTGTTATCGTTTTGCAAAAAAATGCTTCAATTATTAATTATTCTTAAACTTCATTTCTCAATTAGGTACATTCCTAAATTTTCAATTATTTTCTCCAGCTTTTCAATAACTCCAATTTTTAATTGTTTTTACTATTCCTCAATTAAATCCCCAAATTTGTAAGTATTTATCTCATTTTTCAATTTTTATTTTCTTTTATCTTTTTCCAATTATTATTTTTTCCACCTTTTAATTAGATGAATTAATTGCTTTTCAACTAATATCCTAAATTTTCATTTATTATCTCAGATTAATGTTATATTGTATCCACTTTTCAATGTTTTAATCATTTTTCAATTATTTTTCTCAAAATCTGAATCAAGTTTGTCAATTTTGAATTTTTTTTTTTTTTTTAATTTATAATGATTTTGACAAACTTTATATTGTTTTCATTATTTGTTTATTAATTCCGAGAATTTATTCGAAATAAAATAAATTGTCTAGGCTTAAAGTCTAGAAAAAAGGACAGAGTTGAGTTATTCAGAAGGTTGGAACAAGAAAGAAGATGGTTTTGGAAGTCGATAGGAGTATAATAGATGCACTAGAACTACTCTCTCATTGAAAAAGCTTAACCACTTTACATTGAAAATTCTGGTAAGGAAATCTTATTGTTAAATTTCTATAGAATTATAGTCAAGTAGTGTGGGTCAAGTAGTAAATGGGCGCCGAAGTAACTATCACCATTCAGTTTTGAATAGACATATTCCAGTATTCTAGACATATTCTAGATTTTCCAACACAATACTCGAGTTATATTTGCTTTCAGTTTACAAAAAAAAAAACTAACGACCACTAAAATGAACACTTAGTTATTTGTATGGTAAATATTTAAAAATGTGACAATTCCAGGGTTCACAGTACCTATTGTTATAAAATAAAGTTGAATATGAGCAATTTTTTACAAAAATAGGAATCAAAAAGGGGACAGAAAATTTGCTTTAACATATGTAATTAAAGATTTATTAGAATTTTTTTATTTAACAAATTTTAAGTATAGAAACATTATATTAAATATTTATGAAATACTTTGAACAATAAGGTGTCGGTAAGATACATGAGAGAATTATTTTTACGAACTAGGAACATAAATACACAATTGAAAAGAATAGTTTAAAAAATTAAACAATAAATATTAAATTTCAACAAAATAGTTAGGAAATTATAAGAATAATTGTTGGAAATAATTGCAAATTGAACAACTGGATTAAAAATCGAAAATAATAATTACAATTGAAGAAAATAATTTGAAAATTTAAGGATTCAATAAAAATTTTAAAAATTATTTGATAATTGAAAAAAAAATTACCATATGTTGAAAATAATTGACAATTCAAAAAAAAAAAAAAAATGGCTAAATTAATACACAACCAAACAAAATAATTTAAAGAATTAAAGAATAATTATAAAATTTTAAGATAATAATTCAAAACTGAAGACATTATGGGAAAAAATTGCTAATTGAACAACAGGATTAAACTAGGTGTGAATTCTGTCCATTTCATGGACACTTCGCTTCCAAGGAAGCAAAACAATTTGCTTCCTCATAGAGGAAGCAATAATTTAATAATATTTTAAATATTTTAAGTTAATAAAAACAAAAATTAAAAAAACATGAATTATTTTGATTAAAAAGATACTAATCATATTCAAATTTAGGTTCAAATTTAGATATTTATGATTTTAATAACCAATTTAAATTTTATGGAAAATCCTCTACAAAAAACTTTATGCACGCATACAGTTATAAGAAAGTGAAATTTTTGCTCGGGTCTATTGGACCCAGTCTAGCAGGTAGGCAACAAAAACTGTAATATGTTAATAATTAAATCTGTCTAAAAATGATTTATTATTATCTTTGAATCATAAATAAATCATAAATAAACCATAAATAAATCACAGAGTTTTCGCAAAAAATTTTATGTTTTGGAAACAATGAAATATTGTATTCTTAATAATGTGGTTTCTCTTTATTTAAGGGGAGTCGCCTGAGAAATTTAAACCCATCGAAATATGTTACTTATCGGTGCAAATTTTGTTTCTGGGATTATTTTGGATGTAAAAGAATGACATATTATCAAGATTAAAAAAAAAAAATTAAAAAAATTTTTTTTTTTTTTTAAAAAATTAAAAAATGTTAAAACCCATACGATATTTTGTTTGAAATCTTAAAAAAGGCATATAAAAAAATTGGCATTAAAAAACTATGAAAAATTGTAAGAGATAAATTTTTACAACAAAAAAAAAAAATTTTCAACAAAAAGAAATTTTTTTTTAATTTTTTTTTTTTTTAATTTTGATAATATGGCATTCTTTTACATCCAAAATAGTCCCAGAAAAAAAATTGGCACCGATAAGGAACATATATTTCGATGGGTTGAAATTTCTCAGGTGACTCCACTTAATGAACAAAATTTGATGATTTTCATTTCTGCCAAAAAATATGTTTTTTTCAGCCAATCAAAAAATGGCTTAAACAAACTGAAGGTACATGTTTAAAGCTTTAAAAATCCACTTAGAAAATTTATGTATGTCTATTTTTGGTGTTACTATAGCTATTTGAAAAAAACGACTTTTTAAAAAAGTATCTTTACATTTCTTGAAATATTTAAAAAAAATATTAAAGACACATTAATTTAAGCTAAATATTCTTTTTCTACAGGTTCTGGCAATAAGTTTTAAAAAAAAAGACGTCCCGATATGTTCATTAGGCTCTGAGCAATCAGCGTTTGAAAATCGCTCGGGTCTCGTAGACCCAATCTAGCAGTTACGTTAAATCCCGATAGTCTAGCCGTTGAGGGTTAATATTATTAGTAATATTATTATTATCATTATTTTACTAGGTGCAAATTATGTCCATTTCGTGGATATTTCGTTTCAAAGTTAGCAAACAAATTTGCTTTCTTATATAAAAAGCAATATATTAATAATATAAAATTTAATTCGAGAAATTCTTTAAAAAAAGGAATTTTAAGTGCAAAAAAATGAAAAAACATCAATTAATTTACGAATTTTTAATCAATTATAAAAGTTATATAGGTCAATCGATTCGTTTTGAGATAAGGAATATGATTTTTTTATTCGTTGAGTTGTATTTTTAGCTTGGAAAAAATTTTTGGCAAAAAACGATTTTTTTCGATGAAAAAAGGTGCTCAACAAAATTTGATTGGGTATTTTCAAAAATCCCTGTGTCCAAATTTAGATATTCACGAGCTTAAAAAGTCATCCAAATTTTATTGAAATCCGTTAAAGCGTTTTCGAGATATTCTGGCGACAAAAAACGCTATACACACACACGTACACACACGTACACACACGTACACACACACACACACACACACACACACACACACACACACACACACACACATACATCTAGACATTTGCTTAGGAATGAAAATTTACGCTTTTTAGATGAAAATGAGTCGATTTAGACTACTTTTGGAAAATCGAAAATCTTAACGATCACAAAGCTTCCTCTATGAGGAAGCAAAATGTGTAAAAATTGACGAAAATAATTGTTAATTGAAAGCACAATTCGACAAATGATTAAATTAATAGACATCTGGAAAAAATAATTGAAAAAATTAAACAAGAAATATTAAATTTAAATAAAATAATTCCAAATTGAAAAATTAAGAATATTATAGGCATAATTCTTGGGAATAATTGCACATTTAACATTTAACATTTAAAGTGAAAATCGAAGAAAATAGTTGAAATTGAAGAAAATAATTGAAAATGGAGAAAATAAAATGAAAATATAAGAAATAAATTGAAAATCTAAGAAATAATTGGAAGATTTAAGAATTAAATTAAAATTTGAAAAAACAATTGATAATTAAAAAAAAATTACAAAATGACGAAATTAATTTACAATTGAATTTAATGTCTACATTAATACACAACCGAACAAAATAATTTAAAAAATCAAAGAATAATTATAAAGTTTTAAGATAATAATTCAAAATTGAAGAAATTGTAGGAAATAATTGAAAATTTCGAAATACAACTAATAATTGAAAGAAATAGTTGAAAATGACGGGAATAATTGAAAAATTGAAGAAAATATGTGAAAATTGACGAAATAATTGTCAATTGAAAACAAAATTCGAGAAATAACTAGATTAATAGACAACTAAAAACTAGAAAAAAATAATTGAAAAAATTAAACAAAAAATATTAAATTTAAAGAAAATAATTCCAAATTGAAAAATTAAGGAAATTATAGGCATAATTGTTAAAAATAATTGCACATTTATCAACTGAATTGAATATAGAAAAAAATAATTGAAACTGAAGAAAATAATCGTAAATCGAAGAATGCAATTAAAAATTGAAGAATGGAATTGAAATTTAAAGAATATACTTAAAAAATTAAGAAAAAAGTAATTGAAAAAAACCGAGAATTAATAAATATAGAAGAAAACAGTTGAAAACTGAAGAATGGAATTAAAAATTAAAGGAAATAATTGAATAATTGTATTTAAAATTAAAGATAAAAATTATAGAAAAAAGGAGATTAATTTTTAATATTAAAGAAAATAATTGAAAATGGAGAAGTAGAATTTAAAATTAAAGAAAATAACTAAGAATTGAAAGGAATAGTTACAAATTAAATAATAATTATAAAATTTAAGACAATAACTGAAAATTAAAAAAATTGTAGGAATTAATTGAAAATTGCGAAAAATAACAATTGAAGGAAATAGATGAAAAATGACGAGAATAATAAGAAAATTGAAGAAAATATAGAAAAATATGACAAAAATAATTGTCAATTGAAAACAAAATTCAAAAAATAACAAGATTAATAGACAACTAAAAAAAATAACTGAAAAAATTAAACGAGAAATATTAAATTTAAATAAAATAATTGCAAATTAAAAAATTAAGAAAATAATACGAATAATTGTTGGAAATTATTGCACATTTAACAACTAAATTGAAAATCGAAAAAAATAATTAAAATTCGAAAAATTATTCAAAATTGAAAAATGCAATTAAAAATTGAAGAATGCAATTGAAATTTAAAGAATATACTACAAAATTGGAAAAAGTAATTGAAAAAAGACGAGAATTAATGAATATGGAAAAAACCAATTAAAAACTGAAGAATGGAATAATTAATTATTAATCAAATAATAATTAATAATATTAATTAATATTAATAATTAATTAAATAATTGTGTTAAAAATTTAAGAAACTTATAGATATAATCGAAAAAAATAGTAGAAAAAATGCGATAATTATTTAATTTTAAAGAAAATAAGTGGAATTTAAATTTGAAGAAAATAACTAAGAATTGAAGAAAATAGTTGTAGAATTGAATAATTAAATTGAAATTTAAAAACAATTTTAATGAGTGAAAACAATAATTGATAAAATCCGAGAATTATTGAATATTGAAGAATTAATTGAAAATCGATAAAAATAATTAAAACTTTAAGAGAATATTCGAGAATGGAAGAAAATATTAAAAAATGGAATAAATAGTTTAGAAATTAAAGAATTAAATGGAATTTGTAAGAAAATAATTGATAATTAAAAGAATAATTACAATACTACGAGAACAATTAAATATTGTCGAAAATAATTATTATGGAAAAAATTGTAGAAAATAAATGAAAATTGATGAATTGTATTGTAATTTTAAGAAAATAATATACAACATTCATTTAAAAAAAAGTAATTCACTAGGTTTTTTTTAATACAAATAACTTAGAAAGTTTTGAAAAAAATGAGTCGAAAAATTTCACTAATAAAAATGCAAAAAAAAAATTGTGTGAAAATTAATAGTTTTTAAAGTAAAAACTAATGGATAAACTATATATATAATACTTAATATTTAAAGTCTTTGAGTGTATCATTTTTAGAAAAATGTTATTTTCAAGATTTTCATATCAAAAATTATTTTTTTTAAATTTTGGATCCAATATGGTGGACTCAAAATTTTGACACTCCACATTTTTGAAGTAAGGCAATTTAAGGCTATTATTTATAAATACTTAAAATTTTATTTTTTTAAATCTTCAAATCAATATATTATGTCGAATTCAAAAAGTTCATTTGACTCATTTATAAATTAAAAAATGTTATTTTCAAGATTTCGATATCAAGATATACCCTACCGATATAAATAACTGGAAAATTACTGAGGGACCATTAAAAAAGTTACTGTGCAAAAATTGTTTTAATAATTCCTATTGATAGTGTCAAGACGAAAAAAAGTTTTTGCAGTCGCCATAAAAAATCCTCGGTAACGTTGATTCAAGATGATTTCTTCAAAAATATGAAAAGTCAAATTTTGAGTCCACCATACATGTATTGTATATACAAAATTTTGAAAAATTAATTTTTGACATTGGAATCTTTATTTGTGACCTCAAATCTCCAAATTAGAAGATCTGTTAAATACTTATGTAATAAAAGAAAAAGATTGCATATATTCAAATGTATATTTTGACATATTTTTTAACATCCGACATTTTGAAAATTTAATTTTTCTAATTTGAAAATTAGAAAAAGGAGAAATAGGGGCCAAATCTTTAAAATATGTGAAAAAGTTGAATAGGTTTGAATCAAATTTCAGGTTTTTAAAATCGAATTTCAGATTAATATTTAAATTCCATTTGGTGTAAAAATAAGCGTTTCAGCTTAATTCAACCCGAAACAATATTCTGTGCTCTGATTTTCGGTATCCTCAATATGACTTCCTACTATTAACCACATGCATTGTGCCACTATAATGATCATTCTAATTATACAGTTCAGTGGATTAATTAACATTGATTATGTATTTCAAAGAATGCCTTTCATAAAGTCTAGTATTTTAAAGCACATCTTCTGCACAGAAAATTTTCCTTCTCTTTATTTTTATTACAAAAAAGTTAAGAACTAGCATTTTTGTAATCTATTATTGTCTAAAATTAAAGAGGCTTTAAAAGAATTGGAATTAATCTTCTTTCTCAAGAAACAAAAAGAACAGAAATGAAACTTTTATGGAAAGTAGTTTCTAAAATAAAATAAAAATCAATTATCATCATGGTAATTAAATCCGAGCAAGCGTGAAATATGTATATACCTAGTTTTGCATAAAGTTGATGAAACAACTTTTTTAAAACCTATAAAGCAATTTTTTGTAAACACTTTATTTTAATGACATTAATTGGAAAGGGCGGTTTTAAAAAAGTTGTCTTGTAAATTTGCATGTTTTATCGCAATAATAAAAATGTTTTCCAGGAGTTCGTAAAGTCAGGAAAGGTCAACGGTACACATTTGAAAAGCTGATAGTCGTAAAAGTTACTACACTTTAGTAGAGCAATATCCCGGTTTTCAGTACAAACTGCATTCTGCCTCATATCGTTAATGTAAGCATAAAAAAACGTACGTTTCAAGTTAAGAGGTACAGTTTTAAAAGTTTCATTGACCTCGTAAAATTACGAAGAATCTTTGTCTTTAAGAGCAGGTGCAATTTGTACTTGAGAAGATATTTTCAAATTTTCTAAGGGCTTGGAAAGTTTTAGAAACATTTTGCAAACTTGAGAGAAATTCCTGCGGAAAATTGTGCAAAATTAATTCATTTGAAAGATTTGCCAAGTTTTGGAATTCATTTAATTAATAATAACTTGCAGATTGAGTAAAAGTTATATTCTTTAATGTCTTATAAATAAATTAAGTAAAAAAAGGGAAGAAATATTGATCTTTTTTAATTCAAAGTTGTTGCAAAAAGAACGTTTCTATATTAGATAATTTATATTCAGGAAATTATAAATAAATGGAAACAATTAATTACACAATGGAACTTATTTATTTAACATAAGATTTAGTAAGATAAAGAATATTAGTACAAAATCAAAGAATATATTTTTCAGAACTTTATTTTTGCTTCTGAAGCCAGGCAAAGACTAACTAACCCTAGAAAATTTATTTATTGCTTTCTATACCTAAGTTGGATTTTCAGCTTTAAGATTCTACAAAGTTCTTTCCAAATTTACTAAGCTAATGTTCATTTAAAAAAGATCGTTGCACTTCTAACAAAAGTAAAATATTCTTTTTCGGGCTAAATTAAAAAATTTTTTAAAGCCGAGAAATTGTATGGTATAACCGAAATAATTATTCAAATAATCAAATTATTAAATCATTCGATTACAAACTGGAAGATGTTATCTTTCTAAAATTTTCCGGGCGCCAGTTTCCTTTTATCTAAATTATATATTATTTAAGATTGACAATCAATCAGAAAGCTCAATCTAAAATCCAAAATATGTTGACAACCAAAATAGGAAGCTCAACAAAAAGCAAAATTAAAAAAGAAAACACTTAAACTATGAAATCTTCCTTTACTAAATTTCAACTAGCTCAATCCCCGATCTGGATGATAGTAGAGGGGGTGATTCTTAAATTAATTTATTTATCTTTATTTAAAGAGATTACTCACAATAAAGAGACTTTAATTAAACAATAACATTTTATTTAAATTAAATATAAATCGATTTCTGAGGTTAAGTTAACAGTGACAAAATTAAAAATAACAATTTTTTTGTTTTGATTAGATTTTTACTAAAATTAACAAATTTCTCTAATAAATAAGGAATCTAAAACAGGCTATTCCAAGACAAGGTCAAATACATTTTTCTAAATTAAATACTAAATTTTACGTAGTTATTTAAAGAAGTCAATTATTTATAATTAGATAATAATTGAAAGATAAATTACAAATCAAATGAATTAGAATGACATTTAGGAAGGAAAGACAAAATAAATGATGAGTTTTGGAATAGTGATCAGTAATGAAAAAGAAAATCCTTAGTTTTAATTAATATTTGAAAATGACTCTAATTTTTCTCAAGAGATAAGTGATAAGAATATGACCAAACTAAATCCATAGTTTAAATCCAAATTAATCCAAATTAGTCAAATTAGTCCAAAAATATAGAATTTTCCAAAAAGAGTCCAAAATTAGAATTTTTCAAAATAGTCCAAACATAGAATTTTCCAAAATGAGTCCAAAATTAGAATTTTTAAAATAGTCCAAATATAGAATTTTCCAAAATGAGTCCAAAATTAGAATTTTCCAAATGATATCAGGGATATTTATTTGAATGATTAATTTTTTTATCCTTTAATCTTTAACAAATTTAATAATTAAGTCAAACATCTGACATCAATACTGAATTATAAATTCAAAAACTCATAAAACAAAAGAAATAACTAAGATCACTAAATTTAATAAATTGATTCTTAAATTCTATTGGTGGGATAAAAAAAAGAGACTAAAATTAAAATCTTCAACTGCATCTTGATTAATCTTCAGAATTAATTGTTTTAAAAATTAATTCTATCCATAAGATGGTAGATCATTAATGTTTTCTTCCAATATTTTCTCAAAGAAATAAACCAGCCAACTGAGTCCGAGTATCCCAAGATATTAAAAATGACTAATATCCACATCTCCTGGTTCCAAATGGAAAAAGTCCTGGCTATATAAATTGATAATAATATGGGCTTTGGCTAACCCTCAACAACAAGAAATCCAATTTAATTGAATAATTAACAAAACCTTCCAAGATTTGGAAATTTTAAATATCACTCTGGGTGACGAAGTCAGGTCCTTAATACGAGGCAGGAAACGCAGCAGGAATAAGGTTGGCATTTTAAATAAATTCCAAAATTTTTAAGTTCGACCAGAAGATTAATAAATCAATATAACACGTAATATGGAACAGGAAGATTCAATAAATTCAAAAATCCAAAAGACAGCAATAAATGCATAATTTAGTTTTTGTAGTTTTTGTGGTTAGGCTATAAATTTAAATTAGACAGGAAATCAGGAAATAATTAATTCTTCAGCATAATCAATAATAATTTAAAATTCAAGCTTCAACAGTTAATTTTGGCGGTAAATTCAAATTTAAATAAATTCAATGCATCAGACAAATCTTCTTAAGGATGTTTATCCAAAAAACCATTTTCTACAGATTCTTAAAAAATTTTAATGACATATTAAATACATTACTTTACATGTACTGTTACAATTTTATTGAATTTTACCGTTCTGTTTTTAAGATATAAATTTATAAAGTTGGGACTTTTACATGGAAAAAGTAACAAAACGCGCAAAATGACTATATTTTAATTAATTAAAAAAACACGGTTCTACAGATTTTTTTAAAAAACTAATATATTTTAAACTGTAATGGAATACAACTTTTACAATAATATTTAATTAATTTACCGTTCCGTTGTTAAGAAAATGTTATTTAAGGATAGTAATCCTTCACTTTTTTGAAATAATCAGAAAGAAAAAATTTTAAAAAGTTGGAATTTTCAACAGAAATTTTTTTTTTCAATAAAATTTGTTTGTGTAATGATTTTAACTACAAAATACTATTTAGAAACCAAATTATAAGACGAAATGAAATTAAAAAAATATTGACTAACATGGTCCGATAGAATGAGAACCGCTTGAGGGTATAAGCGTCCTTAAATAGGAATTCTTGATCTGTTTAGAATGACTCTACGGAAATTACATAGATTAAAGGGGAAAATAACAGAATTAGTTCTTAAATACTAAATTTCAAATTTTGACCAAGTCTCAGAATGCCGTATAATCATTGAGGTCAGATTTATTTAAATTACTCAAATAAATTAATAATACAAGAAAAATTCAATAAATTCTTTGTTATTTAAACTCATTTATTATTTAAAATTTTGTTGTTTTACTGATGAATAAAATACTTGTGAGTTGTAAAATTTGTTTAAATTTTATAACGTCACAATGGTAAATTCAAGATAGTAAATTTCGACAAAATTCAAGATAGTTTCGTGGAGAAAAATTGCTCCATTCCTATGCTGAATTATTCAATGTTCTTTTGTATAAGATCAAACAGAAATATTGAAATATATGAAGGGAATGTTGGATTAGGAGCAATTTCGAGAAATTGACAATGAATAACGGAATCATTTGTAGCAATTGAGAAAAAGGAAATACCCCAGAGACTTGAAAACCGAAGAAACCACTTTTCACATTCGTTTGCAACACTCAGGTCAGATTATGGGGGAAATTCTTGGGAGATTGTCGGTGATAATGAAAGCGGTGATTGGCATGCACACTCGATCGGAATGGTGCTAGGTCGAGTCTGAGGAATGGTTCCCGATGCAGCCAACTCAGCCACCCCGATTCATCGGTTTCGCTCAGCTCACCTGTTCCGCTTTCACATATATAATCCAAAGTTCCAACTTGCAAGTTCAGCTTCATTTGCCAACTAAATTCCAAAAACGAGAAGTTAGTATTCTTTCAAAATGAGTTTAAACTTTACCACGCTTATTTATAAATAAACAATAAACTAATTTATAAAAAAAAAACAACATAATTTTAACGATCAGTATAAAATTTGTTAAAGTTTGATCGTTCTCCATTAATGTGCCACTAAAAAACATGACTTTTAATTTTCTATAACGCAACCTCAAAAAATTGTTCATAAAGAAAACAAAATTACAAAAACAAAGACGAAAATAATTGACAATTAAAAACAAAATTCAAAAATGGCTAGATTAATACACAACTAAAAATTTTTTTTAAATAAAACAATAAAAATTAAGGTATTTCTCTAATGAGTAGTCCCTGTGGAAAGTTATTATTTCAGTTAATAGCAATTATTAATTAAAATAATTTATTTCTTGACTGATTATTTACAGTTATAAGTTAATCGGCCATCGGACAATAGTTTTTTAATGAAAATGTTTAAAAAATGAACAAATGTTGTAAAATTTTTAACCCTTTTTCAAAGATACCTTTTTTAGAAGTCTTTCTTTTTTTAACCATTTTTTTTTAAAAAATGATTCAATTTAAGTAAATAATAGCTTATTTTTTTTCAGAAAAACAGACTTTAAAAGTTCACCTCGTCAAATTTTTGAAAAAGTGGATCATTTTTTAAATATAGTAATTTATTTAAAAGCATATTTCTAAATATTTAAAAACAAACTGCTTTATTTAAAAAATGATCCACTTTTTCAAAAGTCCGACGAGGTGAAGTTGTAGAGTTTGTTTTTCTGATGAATTTAAGCTGTTATTTACTTAATTAAATCATTTTTTAAAAAAATGGTAAAAAAGATAGACTTCTAAAAAAGGTATCTTTGAAAAAGGGTTAAAAATTTAACAACATTTGTTCATTTTTGAAACATTTTCATTAAAAATCTATTGTCCGATGGTCGATTAACTATTAACAGTAAATAATAAGTCAAGAAGTAAATTATTTTCATTAATACTTGCTATTAACTAAAATACTAACTTTTGACAGAGACTGTCCATCGGAGAAATATCTTAAATTTTAAGAAAATAATTGCAAAAAAAAATTTAAAAAATTATAGGAATAATTGTTGAAAATAATTTAAAAGTACAAAAGAAACTGAAATTGAAAATAATAATTGAAAATTAAAGAAAACAATTAAAAATTTAAGAAAATAATTAAAAATCGAAGAATGTAATTGAAATTTAAAGAATATAATAAAAAATTGAAGAAGGTAACTGAGTAAAGCCAAGAATTATTTAATATGAAGATAAATATTGCAAAGTGAATTGGAATTTGAAAAAAACTTGAAAATAGCAGAAAATATTTGAACAATTGAAATTAAAATTAAAGAAACTTATTACTAATCGAAAAAAAATTATTCAAATACGAGAATTTAAAAATATTATTCAAAAAACATTTTAAAATGAAATAATTGAATGTTTGAATAATTGAAAGAAATAATTGAAAAATAACTAGAACAATTGCAAAATTGAAAATAATATCTGCAAAATGACAAAAATATTTGACAATTGAAAACAAAAATCGAAAAATGTCTAGTTTAATACAAAACTGAAAAAAAATTTAAATGAAACAATAAAAATTAAATTTCAAATAAATAATTGCAAAAAGAAAAATTGAAGAATATAACTGAAGCGTTGGGTGCAATAAGGGCGTTAGACAGCTAACGTCCGTTTTGATATTATTAATTAATAATATACGCTAGTTTATATTTACAAAATTTCATTTCAATCTAAGGCTTCTTTATGATGCTAAGAATAAATATCTGGAAGTATGTCACATAATTTTATTGCTTTGAAAATTTTGTAAATTAATTTTTATTAAAAAACAATTGACGATATACACTGCATGGCAGGCTCTTTTTAATTTTATAGTTAAAAGGAGGTTACAAAATTTTAGGTATACTGAATGCATAGATTTAAATAGTTTAAAATTTTGAAATGGTCCTAAATCTGAGTTATAAAATAATAAAGAAACAAATAAGAATATTTTTATACCAATCAACAATTATTATTCTAGCATTTAAAAAGTAACAAAAAAAAGTTTTAAAAAATCTTGATTTTTAATACCATTGAAAATTTTTATTTTTTAAATGATTTAAGGCTTAAAATTATGTTTTAAAGTTGAGAATTTATGAAAAATAACATAATATAACGAAATATAACGAAATATTTCTTAAAATTAAATTTATATTAAGTTTAAATTTAAAATTTTACTAACGCCCAAAACATTTAGTGCTTGGGTGCAAAAAGGGCGTTAGTATTAGTTACGAAAAAAATGAGTTTTTAATAGTTAATCACAACTTTCAGTCAAGTAAACACGTGGCTTCCGTTTCCGGTACCGTTCGTGGTAGTTGGGAAAATTTTAAGTTGTGGTTTTGTGCAGAGGATAAGGTGTTTAGTGGGCAGTGAAATAGCGTGTGTGAGTTAAAAAGGTAAGAGGGTAAAAGTAAGGGTGAATTAGAGGTTAGGTGTGTCTGAGGGGGAAGTGTGCGGTGAGAGGAGAGAGAAAGGCTGGGCAGGTGAGAAGAGAGACAAAGGTTGGGCAGGCGAGAGCAGAGTGAAAGGCTAGGTAGGTGTGAGGTGAGAGAAAGGTTGGGTAGGTGACAGAAAGACTGGGTAGGTGAGACTACCGGAGAAAGATGAGTGGTAAGGATGAGATGGAGGTTGACAGGGTGCAGCAGATGGCAGAAGGTGACGGGACTAACCCAGAGCAGGCGGGTGAAAGCGCGCCTGTTCAAAAGGAAGTCCTAGCACAGGACGAGGTGTTCCTGACCCCGAAGACGGGAGTGGAGTCAGAGGCTGTCAGAAGGGGTAGGCTCAGTAATTTTGCGAGGGTGCAGCGTGCGGGTAGTCTGGGCTCGGAGGGGGATTTAAGGAAATATTTAGGAGAAAAAGGGAGGAAAAGAATTAGGGACGAAGGATATTTTGAGGATTGTATGGAACGGGTGACGACAGCGGTGAGAGAATTAGCAGTAGGGACAAGAGAGAGATTCGAAAAGATGGAGGGGGAGTTAGAAAATTGTAAAACAAGAGAGGAGAGTAGAGAGCAACAGTTAAATGAAATATGGGAGGAGATAGGAAAAATTAGAGGGAAGTTGGACAAGTGGGATGAAGGGTGGAAGAAAGAAAAAAAGAAGGTAAAGGAGATGTGTGATAGGGTAGAAAGGAGAAGAGAGGTGGAAGTAGGCGAGAGAAAGGAGTTGGAGAAAAGAATAGAAAAATTGGAAGGGTGGAGCAGCACCAAGGGGGAGGAGAGGGATATGGTGAAGCTAAATGGAGGGGATGTGAAGGAAAAGGTAAAAGTGTTGGAGAGGAAATTAGAGCGAATCAAGAAAGATAGAAGGAAGGCTAATGTGATAATAAGAGGATTAAAAGTAGAAAGAGGAAAGGAGAAGGAAGAGGTAGAAAAGATATTAAGGGAGATAGAGGCGAAGGTATCAGTGAAGAGAGTAGTGGGGGTAGGAGGGATGGATAGGCAGAGACCGACGGTATGTGTAGTGGAGTTAGGGAGTGAAGAGGAGAAATGGCAGGTAATGGAGAAGAAAAAAGCGTTGAGAGGTAGGATAGAGAGGATAGAGGAAGATTTAACGCAGGAGGAGAGAAGAGTAAGCTGGTGGATTAATCAGAGAGCCTGGGAGGAGAGAGGAAAGGGGAAGAGGGTAAGAGTGGGAAGAGGGTGTCTATGGATAGATGGTGAGAGACTAAAATTGGAGGAGAGAGAGGGAGGAGTGATGGAGTTTCGAAGGGAGGGTAACGAGTTGGAGGAAAAGGAGAAGAGAGAGGAGGGGTTTCAGGAATAAGGAAGAAGAAAGTAGGAGGTATCAGGGAAGGCAAAGGGATCACAGTGTCTTTTTGGAATGTAGCGGGGTTAGGGAATAAGGATGATGGCTTTTGGACAACAATAGAAAAATGGGATGTGGTGTTTCTGAGTGAGACTTGGGTGGATGAGGGAGATTGGAAATGGAAGGCTCCCAAGGGTTATGTGTGGGAGGTGCAAGCAGCAGTAAAAGAAAAGAAGGCTGGCAGAAAGTCGGGTGGAATGTTGGTAGGAGTGAGAAAGAGCATAAGGTGGTCGAAGAAAAAGAAGGGAGAGAGAGGCACGGAGGAATGTATGGAGAGGAGAATAAAGATTGGGAAAGAGGAAATATGCCTGGTAGGGATGTACAGAAGGAGAGGAGAAGAGGAAGGGTGGGATAGGCTAGAGGAGTGGATGGAAGAAGGCAAAGATAAGATAGTGATAATAGGAGGTGATCTCAATGTGTGGACAGGGGAAAGGGGAGGGGATTGTTGGGATGAAGAAAAACAGGAGTTTTGTAGGAATTCAAAGCACAAAGAGGTGGATCAGGAGGGAAGGAGATTGTTGTGGATGCTTGGAGAGAGAGGGTGGTCGATATTAAATGGTAATACAATGGGGGATGAAAAAGGAGAATTTACGTTTCATGGGAAAGGCAACTCGGTGATCGATTATATATTGGCGGAGGAGAAAGGGAGGAGGTTGGTGAGGAGGCTAGAAGTGGGTAATGAGGTGGGGTCGGATCACTTCCCAGTGGTGATAGAATTCAAGGCAGAGAAAGAAAAGACGAAAAAGAAGGTAGGGTGGAAAAGAGAAAGGAGGGTAAAGAGGATAGGAAATGGAAGGAGGATAGTTTAAAGAAGTATCAGATTAAAATGGAAGAGTGGGATTTAGAAGAGACAAGGGAAATTGGAGTTGAGGACAGATTGGCAGGTCTAAGAAAGAGAATAGGGGTCGCGAAGGAAGAGATAGGAAGGGAATTAGAGGAAGAAGTGTTGGGGTACGGGGGATGGTGGGATGAGGAGTGTGAAAGGAGTAAGGAGGCGTTAGGAGAGGATATAAGGAACTGGAGAAAAAGATGGTTAGATAAGGGAGAATATAATAGGAGAAATAGAGTGCACGGACGGCTTTTAGAGATGAAGAGGGAATTAAATAGGAAGAAGTTTATGGAGAGAGTGGAAAAGGCGATAAGAGAAGGCAAAGAATGGGAAGTAATAAATAGAGAGAGGAGGAAAAGACAGGAGATAAATCAAGAGATTAGCTTAGAGGAATGGACGAGATACTTTAAGGAGATGTACGGAGAGGTAGGGGTGAGAGTTAGGGGAGAGGGCAGGAAAGTAAGAGGGATGGTTGAGGGAGAGGAAGAGGTTAGTAGGGAGGAGGTCAGAAGGGCAATAGATAAACTGAAGAGGGATAAAGCAGCTGGGATGGAAGGAATGGAAAATGAGGAATTGAAGTATGGGGGGGAAGGAGTAAGGGAAGAGATATGGAAAGTGATCAAAGATGTATGGATAGGGAAAGGATGGCCGAAGGAGTGGAAGACTGGGGTGATAGTGCCTATAGTAAAGAAGGGGGAAGGAAGAAATGTGGGAGATTATAGAGGAATCACGTTAATGCCAGTGGTGTATAAGGTGTATGCGGAGGTAATCAGGAGTAGACTAGAAAAGAAGGTGGAAGGGCTAGGGTGCATCCCACATAATCAAACGGGATTTAGAAAAGGAATGGGGACGATGGACAATATATATGTGCTGAATCACTTAGTGAGCAGGGGATTGGAGAAAAAAGGAGGAAAAGTGGTGGTGGTGTTTGTCGACTTCAAATCGGCATTCCCTTCTGTTAACAGGGGGGTTCTATGGAAGGTCTTAAAGGATAGAGGAATAGAGGAGAGTATGATAGAGAGGATATAAGAGATTTATGAAGACTCAAGAGTAAAGGTTAGAGTGGGAGGGAAATATGGGAGGGAATTCTGGCTGGGAAGAGGGTTAATGCAGGGCTGTCCTCTGAGTCCTTTGCTATTCAATTTACTGATAGCGGATTTGGAGGAAAGACTATGGAGGAGAGGGAAAGGAGGAGTAGTGCTAGGGAGATCGAGGATATATACCCTGGCGTACGCGGATGATATAGTGTTGCTTGCGGAGGATGTGAGTGGAATGAGGTTGTTAATGAGTGAATTTGAGAAGTATGTGTGTGAGAGAGACTTGTGGGTGAATGTGGATAAGACGAAAGTGGTGAGATTCAGGAAAAGGAAGGATGTAAGAGGTGAGGTGCTGAGATTGAATGGGAAGGTGGTGGAAGAGGTGAATAAATTTTGTTATTCAGGATAATGGTTTGAGTCGAATGGATCGAATGAGTTGAATGTGAGGAAGAGAGTGGAAAAGGCTAGTAAAGTTATGGGACAAGTGTAGGGGATAGGGAAGAGAAGGTTTAAGAATGATTAGAAAAGAAGAGTGTGGATGTTTGATGCGTTGGTGTGGTCTGTAGTCAGTTATGGGGTGGAAATATGGGGATGGAGAGAGAGAGGTTTGGTTGAACGGTTGCATGAAAGGTTTCTGAGGTGGGTGATGGGGGTGAGTGGAAGCTGCCCAGGGTATATGATCCGAGAGGAACTGAGTAGAGATAAAATGATGGTGAGGCAAAGGAAAAGAGTATGGGGTTTTGAGGAGAAGCTAAGGAAAGGAGGGGGTAGTAGAATAGCACAGTTGTGTTGGAAGGCTGTTAGGGAAAGAGAGGAGAATGGGACGGAGAGTAGAATTGGTTGGGAGAGAGATAGATGGGTGGTAAGAAAGGAGGAAAAAGGAATGAAGGTGAGGGGTTGGGAGGAATTGGAAAAGCTTATGAGGGAAAAGGATCAGAAGGAGAGATGGGAGAAAATCAAGGAGTCTAGATACAACAGATGGTATGGGATGGTGAAGAATGAAGGTGTACCAAGGTATTTGAATGCATGGAAGAAAGAGAAAAAATGGAACAGGGTGTTAAGGTTTAGGATGGGTGAGGGTATGAAAGAGTGTAGATATTGGATGAATGAGGAGGAGAAGATGTGTAGGGTATGTGGGTTTGAGGTGGAGGATTGGGCGCATGTGTTGGATAGATGTACTGGCGTGAATAAGGAAAGAAAGGGCATAGGGGAGTGTGTAGCTTGGGTTTTGGATGAAAGTGGGCAAGGGGAAGTATGGATGAAGGAGCTAGAAGAACGGAGAGAATGAATGAGATTAGGAACGGGGTATTAAAAGATGGATTGAGTAAATAGTAAAGAATAGGTAAAGTCGCGAGGCTCGCTTATGAGAGCACTACGGTTAGGAAACGGAAGCCCTGGCACTAGAAGAGAGTACGTAGATGGTAGAATTGCGTTTGGCGATGTAGGTTAAGACTCGATGTATATAGTATGTAAGAATATTGTAAAGGGAACGGGAGCCCTTCGAGCCCGTAAAAGGGAGAATAAACAATTTATATATAAGTAAACACGTGAATTGGAGAGTTTAATAAATTGTTAATCAAATTATAAAAAGTTTATTTAATTCGCATTTACAGTTTTTAATCTATAAAAGTTTAAAAACTTTGAGTTAAAATATCTCCGATCGTCGTTTTTTGTCTATAGCCCTTATTGCACCCAACGCTTCATTGAAATTTAAAGAAAATAATAAAAGATTAAAAAAATTAACTGAGAAAAGGCAAAAATTATTGAATATGGAAGAAAATTATTGATAACTGAAAAATGGAGTTGAAATTTGGAAAAAAAATTGAAAATTGCAGAAAATATTTGAACAATTGAAATTAAAATTAAAGAAACTTATTAATAATAAAAAAAATTAATCAAATACGAGGATTTAAAAATATTAATGAAAATAATTAAAAATTGAAGAAAGTAATTTAAAATTATAGAAAAATAATTAAAAACATTTCAAAATGAAATAATTAAAAAATAACAAGAACAATTGCAAAATTGAAGAAAATATCTGAAAAATGACGAAAATATTTGACAATTGATAACTAAATTCAAAAAATGGCTAAAATAAAAAACAATTTGAAAAAATAATTTAAAAAATTAAACAATAAACATTAAATTTAAACTAGATAATTGAAAAATTAGGATAATTATAGGAATAATTGTAAATTGAACAACTGAATTGAAAAAGGAAACAAAATTGAAATTGATGAAAATAATTGATAATTGAATAATATAGTTAAAATTTAAAAAATATAATAAAAAAGTTTAAAAAGTAATTTTAAAAAGCACATAATTATTCAATATATAAACGAAAATAATCGAAAACTGAAGAATTGAATTGGAAATTTAAAAAAATAATTAAGAATTTAAAAAAATAGTTGTAGAATTGAACAATTAAATTGATAATTTTAAACAATTTTTATGATTGTTAAAAAAAATTATATATCTGATAATTATTTAATACTGAAGAATTGATTGAAAATTGAAGAAATTAATTTAAATTTGAAGAATGGAATTAAAATTTGTAGAGCATAACTGAACAGCTGTATCTAAAATTAACAAAAATTTATTAATGTAGAGAAAAATAATTGATATAAGTCGAGAATAATTTTATTATTAAAGAATATAACTGAAAATTTTAAAATGGAATTAAAATTTGAGGAGAATAATGAGGAATTGAAAAAAATAGTTGTAGAAAATTGAAGAAAGAAGAGAATTGAAGAAAATTGTTGCAACGAAATTTTAAAACATGGTTTATGATTGAAAAAATTATTTGAAAATGTTACGATCCGTCGGAATTGTGGAATAACGAGAGCGAGAGAAGGAGAGAAAATGCGAGTACGAGAGAAAGGAATGAGAGCAAGCGAGCGGACAAAGACGAGTGATGAGTAGTGGTCTTCTTCGTCGTTTTAATGTAGAAGCTGAAAAGAGAATTAGTTCGGTTTGGCAAGGTTCAAGTTTATGAAAACGATCTAAGTTAATATTTTACGTAATAAACAAACAATTTAAAATTTGACTTGAATTAAGAGATTAAGAGGGAAGGAGATCGCTGGACAAGGCGTCGGTACTTTGCTTGATTGAAGTCCACGAGTGGCCTAGGCGCAGGCACGGGCTGAGGAGGGCCGTATATTACCCGGGTATTCTCATCCCGAGGTTTCCCATAAGGTCGGGCCGGATTGTTCCGTTTCCTCTCGTACCCAGAGAGGTAAGGTGCGGCGAGCCCTCGCCGGGGAATGAAAACAGGAGGGTTCTCCTGTAGCGGCTGGTCCCGGTTCCCGGTCCGGGAGGGGGGAGGTAGACCCTCGTCAGGGGCTACAGGAAGAACTGTCTCTGGGTCCTCCAGAGAATAATCATTATGAAGGACAATGGCGTCGTCCGACAAATTTAGGTCCTCCTGGAGGAGGATGACCTCAAAACCGCGAGGTAGCGGAGGCAAAGGCGACGGGGACCTCACTGATGAAGCGGGGCTCGTATGGGCGTAAAGTGTTCATTATTTCGCGATCCAAGTTGTGCTCTATGGACACCTTGAAAAGTAAAGAAGGGGGTGATTAAATAAGATTATTGATACTGTAGGGAAATGGTCTTGATTATATAGCGTTGGAATGGCGAACTTACGTGATAGTTGGAGGATCGGTTTATTCTTCGCACCTCGCGTATAAACCGTCCTCGGTGGTTGGCGCTATCCGAGTCGTGTTTGGTGTGATGAAGGAACACATGTATCATCTCATGGAGAATGGTTTCCTCGAGATGGTGGGCTGGAAGTAGACGATGTATTTCCCAGCTTATCTTGACCTGGCGGGTGTTCGGGTTCGTCAGGCCCGAGCTGGCTCGCATATTTCTTCCCCAGCCAATTGTGTAGCCTGCTCTTTGCAGGCGGCCTTGGAAGAATTCTTGGTTAAAACGTCGGTAGAGAGCCAACAGATCGGGGCGACCGTCCATAGGACCTCGTCGGCGGTTTGTTGGCAGACCTTGACATGGAGACTGGCCCGATGAGCGAGTAACGCGCCGGGACGACATACTGTTGGTACCTGAAAAAGAGAAAATAAATAAAGTAAAAGAAAGAACAAGGAAAGGAAGGAGGTGGTCAGACTGGAAGAGGAAGAAGAATAATTACCAAAGGATCTTGCGTGTTGATTGCTGAGAAGTAACTAGATAAGTGCGATGTAAGATCTTACTGCAAAGGCAGCGTGCATTGAGTGGTGGGGATATGCTGCGATTGGACAGATAGAAATGAGGGCGTCACCGCGTTATGACTTGTGGGCCGTTTTTGGTTTTTAATACCTATAACAGAGTAAATGTATCTGACATGAAAATCATGCACATGGGATGTTAGTATGGACGGACATCTACCATTTTGCTTCGGGATGCCCCCCCTATCCCCCAAAGGAAAGGAGTGGGGAGGGAAAGTTTGACTGGTGTCTCTGTTTTTTGGGTTTTTTGGGTATAAGGAGTGGACCTAGCTTGAATCATACGCCAGACCCCGAGTGAAGAAAATGGCGGTGCGGATCAGGACAATGCCTGAAAAGAGTGGTTTTGCCCCCCCCCCTTTGACGAAGGGGGGAGGGGGTGGAGTGACTAGGACAAGGGCAGGGGACAAGTTCAGTGGACTGGAGCTGAGCGTTAAAAAAAAAACGCTTGACTCCAGGTTCGTAAATCAATGATAGGGAAATTAATTAGGAGACTTGGACGGACCCACAAATAAGGGAATTAATTTTGTGCTAGATTGGGGGCTTAACAGGGCCTTAGCTGGCTCCACCTCCACGTGGTCCCCGCTGGGCAACAGCGATCCTTTCTCGGCGGATATTCTGCTGAGAAATGGTCGCTGGCTAACGGAGCTAATCAGCATAAGGCTGGCATTACCACCGGAGGATCTCCGATCCCTTGGTGGGGTTTTTCCGAGCCGGTGGATCTTGCGGTGGCTTTCTGGAAGGTGGATTCCTTCTTAAGTATTCCTTCCTTAATCCTTTTCCCCCTTTTTATCCTTTGGGTATGGGCTTCGGCCCGAGGTACCGCTCTTTGCTAGTCTATGATCTGTAGCGAATTGAGCAAAATACATTCATTGATGAAGCGGGGGACACCCGTCAGTGGTAGTAGGAGCAACAGGTTCGAAGTGGCAGTAGGTGGTAGAGTCCGGGTCCTGGGTAGTGGTGGAAACCACAGTTTGGTCCAGAGAAACCGGGCCTCGGCTTAATCCTGGTACGGAGGTGAAGTACCCCTCGGTCGCGTACCGTGGCGCAGGAGCGTGGAAGGCCCCTGATCGAGGTGGTGATACAGGGATTGAAGAAGCTACCGGAACGGTTAGGCCGGCACAGATGGTAATGGTAGATGCGACCTCTGAATGATGCAGACGTGGGAGACTGAGGGTGACAGGAGCGGATGAGTAGGAAGCCTCGGTGGCTGCTGCATAGCGATTCCGAATAATCTGTCTCTTTTTAGATTGCTTCTTTTGCGCGCGCTCTTTGTCTCTCCGAATCTTTTTCTGCGATTTTGGTCGTCGGTGTCTCACAAGATCCATCTGAAAATAGGAAAGTTGTTAAAAAATAGGCTAGCTCCTAGGGTTTGGTCGGTTCTTGGGAGTGCCATAGCGGTGTAGCTGAACGGAACGTGAGATACTCGGAGAAATTCGCACTTCGCGGGTTTTCGCGGTTTCCGCGATTAATATGACTCACGCTTAGGGCGCGGGGATATGCTCGACGGTTGCGGCGTTAAGGTTTCACACGCATGGTGGCGCGGGAACTCGTAACACCAAGTTGTGCGGAAAAAATCGCACTTCGCGGTTTTTCGCACTTTGCGGTTTTTCGCGGTTCGCGGTTTCCGCGACGGATATCACACACGCTTGGTGGCGCGGGGATATACTCGGTGGTTGCAGCGTTAAAGTCTTACACGCATGGTGGCGCACAGTGGTCTGAAACCCGTTTCTAGATGGATAAAACTGTTCACTCAAGAACGCTTTGATACAATTTTACGCCACTTTGTTTCTAGCAGTTTTGGAGGCCGCTGATTACAAATATGATGTCAGATTTCAATAATTCAAAATGGCGGATCCAATATGGCGGACCAAAAAATTACGAAATCATTGTATTTTAGTTAAACATGGTATTTTAAGGTTTTTGGGGTCGCCGAATACGAATCCACTGTTAGATTTTAAAAATTTAAAATGACGGATTCAATATGGATGACCCAAATATTACAAAATTGGTTTATTTTAATATAAACATTGTAGTTAAAGGTTTTTGAGGTCACTAATTACGAATCGGAAGTCAGATTTCAACAATTAAAATGGCGGATCCAAAATGTCAAACTGAAAAATGAAGACATTAATTTATTGTAATATAACATGGTATTTAAATGTTTTTAAGGTTGCAGATTACGAATCTGAAGTCACGTTTCAAAAATTAAAATGGTGGATCCAATTTGGTGGACTGACAAATACAAAAATTAGTGTATTTTAATGAAACTTGGTATCTTCAGATTCGTAATCAGCGACCTCAAAAACCTTTATATACAATGTTGTATTATAATGAACCAATTTTGTAATATTTGAATTATCCATATTGAATTCGTCATTTTGAATTTTTAAAATCTAATAACAGATGATCGTAATCAGCGACCCCAAAAATCTTAAAATACCATGTTTTATTTAAAAACAATGATTTCTTCATTTTTTGGTCCGTCGAAGCATGATTTTTATTAATATAATGTTTAATTAAAATTAAAGGTAACATCTCTTTATATTTTAAAACTTATAGTTTATGTCAGTTAATAGCTGACTTTCAAAAATTTTTTTTCTTAATTTGCAGTTATGTATTTAAATTTTATTAAAAAAACACTGTATTAACTTTTTATACAATCTGTAATATAATTATGTAATCTATTTACAATTTACAGTTTATCTAATGAGGATACAGAATTCTGTATCAAAACACGTCATGCGTATTAATTTTTTTTTTTTTCTTACGAGGTTTGGAAAATGCATTTACGCACCATAAGAAGCACCTTACAATGAATGATGCAGGCATCATTTAAAGAGGGCGCCTCCCGTGTGTGGGACTCGAGTCCAGAGAATAGTTTACTTGGGAATATAAATATTCCCCCGTAAGTTTGTCTCTGGGTAATACCCACTAAACCTTCCTCGCTTTACAGGAGTATTTAACCCTCAGCGGGACGATTGAGCTAAGCAACCAACATCGCCAAGGGCTAACTCCACCCACACCCATAGATCCCTCAGCCCAGCATCAGATGTCGATCAGCCGACGAATCGAGGGGGGTAAGGACCCCCTCCGATTAACGGCTGATTTCGAAGTGATGTCAGGTGGAGGATTCTATACGGATTTCTTCCATGATCTTCTTACCTTTCAATGTCTTCAGATCAACCCTGATTCCTTTTCCTGCGTCCATCAAAATCCTTGATTTTCATTACCTGGGTAATGAAGGATTCAATGTGCTGCCACGAGTCCACACTTCTCAACATAAGGTCAATCATGTTTTCGGGGGTGACTTCAGTGCCCACCACCCGAAGCATATCTTGCCTTTTCTCCTCCCAATGTTTACAAACAAAAAGGGTGTGCTCCGCGGTGTCCACGGGGGCGTCGCAATAGGAGCACGATCCCTCTCTTTTTAATTTAAAGCGTTTCAAGTACACGTTGAAACAACCGTGACCTGTTAGCGCCTGTGTAAGGTAATAGCTAATTTCTCAGTGCCCTCTTTCTAGCCATTTAGCGAGTTGGGGAATAAGGCGGTAAGTCCACCTTCCGGTAGATTCCCCATTCCATCCCACCTGCCACTCCTAGACTAATCTACTCCTTGCGACTCTGCGAATCTGTGCCAAATCTAGCCAAAAGATCTATCAGCGGAACGCTCGCTAGGACTTGCACAGCGCTAGTAGGTATAGTCCAGTAGGCTGAGACTATTCTCAGCAGTACTATTCTTTGAGCTGAAAGTAGTCTCATAGAGATGGCGTGTTTTTCTAGGTCTGATGCCCACACTGGAGCTGCATAAAGCAGTCTCGAGTTTACCACGCTCGCTACAAATCTTCTTTTCGCTTCCCTGGGACCATCAATGTTTGGCACAAGCCGAGAAATATTTCCTGCACATTGGATGGCTTTAATCGTCGCAGATGTTAAATGTTGGTTGAAGCTAAGCTTCTTATCGAACTCGACGCCCAGGTACTTTATGGTCTGTCTCCATTTTACTTCAGTCCCATCAATCTCAATGGGTGGGGCCACAAAGGATCTCCGGTCTGTGACGAGCAGTGCTTCGGTTTTTTACAAGGCCATTTCCAGGCCATTGGCGTCCATCCAGCGTTTGATTGTCGTCCGCGAAGCCGAATGATTTGGTGTCCGTAGGTAGTTTCATACGCAGGGAATCATCATACATGACGTTCCACACGAATGGCCCTACTTTTGACCCTTGGGGGGCTCCACAAGTCATCTCCTCGCGAATCTGAAATGTTTTGCCCTCATACTCGATCCACCGATCACTAAGATAGTTGTCCATCATTCGCAATAGGTAGGTCGGTATCCCTTTCCTCCTCATCGCCTCGATGCAGATGTTCCATCGCGCGGAATTGAACGCATTACGTACGTCTATTGCTATTAATGTACAAAATCCTTTCTTCTTCCCCGTGCCTTCTCTGGCCTTCTTCTTTCTATTTTCTATAAAATTTTGAATTTTTGATATCTGACTTGAGATTTGTAATCAGCGACCTCGAATACCCTTAAATTTCACGTTATATTAAAATAAACCAATTTTTTTATTTTTAGGTCAGCCATATTGAATCTGTTATTTTGAATTTTTAAAATCTAACAACAGATTCTTAATCAGCGACCTCAAAAACCTTAAAATACCATGTTTTATAGTGATGCATGTCGAGCAAACGATCTGATCGACTTCACATCTGATCGTCTGCTGTTTGCTCGATTATGATTGAATTGAACAAATTACTTTTTATTTATCTTTTAATAATTAGCATAACTTTTGAGAATATCTTTAAGTAAGAATCATTTCTTTTTGTTGACATTTTTTATCTGTCACGTGGGTAATTTCATTGACTTTCGTCTAAGGGAAAGGGAAGGGTCTTGCTGCCATAAGTGTTTCAAAAATAAATTTGTTTTATAAGTCATTATTAAACTCCATAGAATTCATTTTTAATAAAGATTTTGATAATATTTTCTTTTTCACCCAAACAGCAACGGATGTTGCTGAAACATCCGGTCCTGTTCGGGAATTTACAAAATGTTAATTAAAGACGTGAAAGTATAGCGTTTTCAATTCATATTCCAAACTTTTTTAAATTGCTAAATATAGGTTTAAATAAAATTTCGCTAAAAAAGAATGTCAATATATATTTTAAAGATTTGTGTGTGGTAATTTATTTTTTATATAAAGCATAATTATAATAAGAAAAATGGATTTAAGATTGATCTATAAAGACTGTCAATTTTTGTGATATTTAGAAGCATATTTTTTACAAAAATTATTAAATAAAAAATTTGGATACTTACGAGGTTGGAAATTAATACATTAACTTTTCTTATTCAGAACAATAACTTAAAAAAAAAATTTTGTTTATTATAAAATTAAATTTCAAATTCATGAAAAATGACATCTTTTAAAACATCATATCTTTTTTCTGTAAGCTTTTAAAAGATTCAAACTTAACACATATTTAAGTTTGTACAAAATAAATTCTACATTCAAATTTTACGAGGTTATTTTGCTTAATTTGTAAAATTTTTAAGTTTGGAATTAATCATAAAAGAGGTTACTTTTTTAAAATTTCGGTATGTCAGTATATATCAACAAACAAAAAGGATTCTTACTTAACGATATTCTCAAAAGTTATGCTAATTATTAAAAGGTAAATAAAAAGTAATTTGTTCAATTCAATCATAATCGAGCAAACAGCAGACAATCAGATGTGAAGTCGATCAGATCGTTTGCTCGACATGCATCACTAATGTTTTAGTAAAATACATGGATTTCGTAATTTTTTGGTCCGCCATATTGGATCCGCCATTTTGAATTTTTGAAATCAGACTTCATATTTTTAATCTGCGGCCTCAAAAACTGCTAGAAATAAAATAGCATCAAAGCCTCTTTGTGCAAATATTTTTGTCCTCCTAGAATCGGGTTTTATGGCCCGCTTTAAACACAAAAATATCGAAAAATGGCAAAAAGTGTTAATGGTTACGGAAGCTTTAGGTCATAATTTACATTCTCCCATGAATAACTTTTTAAAAAAATTTGAATAATTTTACTTTTTCTATTTTGAAATTTGTATTATACAAGTAGCAGACAAACTTACTTTTGTCGTCGGTTTTCAAATATAAACATTAAAAATTAAATAATTTATCTAACACTATCTCGTAGTGTGTGAATCAAACTATAGAATTCATATAGGATTTTTTAAAATTTGATGATTTAATAGGTCACGAGCTGCGTTTAAATAAAGCTATGATTTTTAAAGCAAAATCAACTGTGCGTGAGTTTACGCAAGTACAAGCATTAATACAGTAATATAAATTTTTTTTAGTGATTGAATCGCACAAAAACGGATGCTCTAAATATTATAAAACATAAAAATACTAAAAAAAATTTTTTTTAAAGACATCGATTTTCCGACTTTTGTCCACCTAGAATCAGGTTTCAGACCACTGTGTGGCACGGGAACTTGTAACACCAAGTTGTGCGGAAAAATTCGCACTCCGCGGTTGGTCTACGCGCGCTTGGTGGCGCGGGAGCACACAACACTGGTAAAAACTTTACTTACGTTTGCTGAGGAGAAATAATGTAGGCTAAACTTCAGAAAAACGTCTTTATTAAAAACACAGAGTGACAGGGATGCGTACAGTTTGACGAACCGAAAGGGACTGCCTGACATCTCTGCGAGAACGGCTTATAAAGGGAAAAACTCTATGCAAAAAAAATTTCACAGAGAATTTGTTACGCACACTAGTGCAAAATAGTATTTTATATTAACCTTGCTCACATCTGTCAACTTAATAGATTAAGTATTAAGCATATATTATAGAGAGCATATCTTCTAGGGAGAATTTTGTAGGCGAAAACTGCTTTTAGGGTACTTGAAGTATAAGTCCAGAGAGAAGGTGGAGAGGGAAATACGCCACGATAGCGTTTTTTCCACTAGCGTTCACAGTCAGACTCCGCGAAGTCTGACTGAGCTGACTCAAGCCTTATTCTACTGCCACTCGCGGCTCTCGCTGAACGCGTCGACCGTGCGCGCATCCAGCCGCGCAGCTTTTCTCTCTTCACCGAATTTTGTATCCCCATACTTCAAGATCTCTCCGGCAAGGCCCGTTCGCCTACAAAAGTTGGCCCTTCAACGTAAAATCTTCAGTTCTTCCTAGAGCTCACTTAAGGTTGGTTGCCTCCTTTAGTCAGCTCCCAGGGTCGGTCGCCACCCTGCCCTAAGTTTTGAATAAAGACGTATATACTGCTATACTCATGAAAAATTGATTTCCCTACCTTTAATTCGCTATAGTGAGGGGTTGCCATTTCACTATATTAGGTTAAGACCTGGAGGGGTTGCCATCTCCAGTATAGTAAGATATTAGAGGGGTTGCCATCTCCGATACTCCCTACCCGACGAGGGGTTGCCATCTCGTCGCTCCGTACAGGTCCTGGAGGGGTTGCCATCTCACTATATTAGGTTAAGACCTGGAGGGGTTGCCATCTCCAGTATAGCAAGATATTAGAGGGGTTGCCATCTCGCTATCCAAAAGTATCAGAGGGGTTACCATCTCTCATACTCCCCCCCCCCCCCGACGAGGGGTTGCCATCTTGTCGCTCTGTAGATGCCCTGGAGGGGTTACCATCTCCAGCCTGGGGTAGTATTACTCTAATACCACACTTTTGTTTGTTTTACGCAAGTAGAACCGTATCAAATAGCGCCCAACCTGGAACCGTGCCCGACGCCCCCATGAGAAATTCCACAATTTGCTTTATAAACCAAATAGGAACAAAGTTACGAAACCTCCGCCTAACTCTCGCTTACCATACCAACCCAGTTTCGTCCTCTCCCACCACGGAACCGTATCAAATTTTCCCTTTCCCTACGCCACAAGATTCTGGAAGTTTCTGGAAACTTCTAGATTCTTTCCAGAGAATCAGGTCCCATAATAGTAGTAGTAATAATAGTAAAATATTAATAATAATAATTATATCATTAATAATAATAATAATAATAATAATATGTATATGTATATGTATATGTATATGTAACTAATAATAAGAAAAATAAGACAAGTAGTAGCGATGATAATAGCAATAATAATAATGTTTAATAAAAATACTAGAATAGTAATAGTAATTATAATAATAATAATAATAATAATAATATTGATAATTTGAATTTATCACTTGGTGAAAATTTTCATAAGTAGGATGAATTAATCAATCACTCCAAGTCAATAAAAAACCACTTTTTTTAACGTTTCGACAGTTTATACTGTCCTCTTTAGAAACTAGAAATTTATTAACAATTTTGTACATTAAATTTATAACAAAAACTTTTTTGAAATTTACAAAACAATTTATACAAATAAACAATACAAATATATTTACCGAAAAAAACATGTCAATATTAAAATTTATTCAGATGACATTTTCATGTGAAAACGAAAAGTCAATGAGTAAAATTGTTAGACACGTCAAATAACACAGCTCAATTCAAACTAAACAGAAAGTCAAAAATTTAAAAATAAATACAAATTAGTTTGCAAGTCATTATAAGTATCAAAGCTAATTAATCACAATCGTCTAAGATTTTTTCTCTCAAAAAATTGCAATAATTTTTAACTTAACTGACCGTACTATAAAACTTTCACATAACAGTTTCCATACTGAAAACATAAAATTCATAAAAAAACTCCTACTTGAAAACAATTATCCTTCATTTCTTATTGATAAATATATTAAGAAACGGATTCATTCTATCAACTCTAACAATAACAACCGCAACAACAATAGTTTTCTTTATCAGAGAATGCCTAAATTATTTCTTCCTTATCACAACCAATTATTTGAAAAAATGTCTTCTACCTTAAAAAATTACAATATTTTATCGATTCCTACTAAGAACAAAAATAATGAAACTAATATTATAAAAAAGTATAAAGACAAAAATAAGCACACTGAGATTACAAACACTGTTTACAAAATTAACTGTAAGAATTGTTCAGCGACTTATGTCGGTGAAACTAAAATGATGGTTCGTGTTCGAGTTAACGAACACAAAAAGTCAAAAACTAATGTTTTTGCTAATCATAAAGATGTTTTCAATCATGATTTTGATTGGGGTAATTTCTCAATACTCGATAGAGAACTAAATCTTAATAAACGTTTGACTTCTGAAATGGTCCATATCAACTTACAAAAGAACCCTATCAATAGGAAAGATGATGACAGAAATTTGAGTAATATTTACTTTCAGTTCTTAACAGCGCATAAAGAAAAATTGTAAAAATTCTACATGCTTTGATAAATTTATGATTTTAAATAAAGTTTACAATTTTTAAAAAATTTTTTTACAATTTTTACAATTTTTTCATTTTATATCTTGTTTATTGATTTATATGTTTTTTTAAAAAAATATTTTTTTTAAATGAACCTTTTTGTAAAACGTCCTACGTATATTTCTTTATATAATTAATAATTATACTTTCAATAATTTATTATTTTATTCTTTTTTTACCAATTTCAGAAATTTCAGAAAAAGAAACTCCGAAAATTGTTTAATTTTAATTCTTAGACGATTGTGATTAATTAGCTTTGATACTTATAATGACTTGCAAACTAATTTGTATTTATTTTTAAATTTTTGACTTTCTGTTTAGTTTGAATTGAGCTGTGTTATTTGACGTGTCTAACAATTTCACTCATTGACTTTTCGTTTTCACATGAAAATGTCATCTGAATAAATTTTAATATTGACATGTTTTTTTCGGTAAATATATTTTTATTGTTTATTTGTATAAATTGTTTTGTAAATTTCAAAAAAGTTTTTGTTATAAATTTAATGTACAAAATTGTTAATAAATTTCTAGTTTCTGAAGAGGACAGTATAAACTGCCGAAACGTTAAAAAAAGTGGTTTTTTATTGACTTGGAGTGATTGATTAATTCATTCTACTTATGAATAATAATAATAATCTCTGTGGTAAATGGTATCGTCCGTTACCAAATATCACAGAATTGCCTGGCCGGTTGGGTCAGCATAGATGCCCTCTTCCGAACACCAAGGAAATACTTGGTCCACTTCGCCAAGTGTTTGAGTGGCATCTAAGGTGAGGTTTCTGACATCCTAATCGAGCGCCTCCCCAGGTGGCGGATAGGGGAAATCCTCCCAGATATGGGGGGAACCGGGCAATTGAAATACCCAGGGCGAATTAATGTCAGATAGGGGTGGGCACCCGAAACAATTGTCCACTCTGTGCTGGGTTAACCACCTACACAGAGGAGATGCGGTTACGACGACTGTAACGCGCAGTGCGACCCACAATAGATCTCTCTCGGATGGAGATCTGGGTTCAGTTGGAAGTGGCAATAGGACAGAACCCAGGCGACGAACAGGCAATAACCCGGGACAAACTCGAGAGCGTTTCAAATGGACGGGCCAACTTCGGAAGGACATCTTGTTGTGTTGGCAAAACAGTTCTCCAGGCAGAAGGAGATATATGCTAAGGCTGCATATGCGATGGGTCGAAATGTACTCCCAATACGCAGAAGTGACGTCTCTGTATCTAAGAGACCAGGTATCCTTTCTGAGGAAAAAGGGACATGAGGCTTTTCTACGAGAAGAACATCCCTCAGAGAACATACAAGTTCTCGACACACCAACACCAACGACCGAAGATGGGAACATGAGATCAAGGGAAACAAAAATTCATCTTAAGGTTTCCATAAAAATGGACAAAATGGCTGAGGGAAATCAAGAACTCTCATTATTCCCTGAAAATGTAGATCTCTGGACATTGAACTGTGCGGTGTATGATAAAGCAGTGTCCTTGCTTCGTGAAAGTAACAGGAAGTCTGTTTCAGAGCATGTGGCTAAGACCTGCAAACGAACCAAACAAGTACAGTTCAAGATAGGGGTGGCTCGACGACATGCTTCTCAATTACAGAGTGTGATAGCGTATCTAGAATTGAATAAAAGTTTTACACCAAGAGTTTTGGAAATTGACAAAACTCTAAAAAGATTGCATCACACTTTGAAAAAATCAAAATTGCAGACCATCAAGCAACATTGGAATGAGAAGATACGTTCTCTTGTAGTCATAGGAGAACGTTTAGAACGGCGGATTGACTGGATTAAGCAAAATAATATCTTTGCTACTAATCCCTCCCGCCTGTTCAGTCCACCAACATCAGTCGTTGTTAACCCCCCATGTCGTGAAGAGGTTGAAACTTTCTGGAGAAACATCTATGGGACGTCTTATACAGTCAACGATGAGGATGCGTCTTTACCACTCTTCAGAAGCTTCTGTCTTGAACAGAAGCTAGACCATCCTAGTGAGGCATGTCCGCCAATTACTGACCAAGAGGTTAGAAATATAATTGCTAAAACTAAGAACTTTTCAGCACCTGGGCCAGATAAGATTAATAATCTATGGTGGAAGAAGTTTACTTCAACTCACCGACATTTGGCCCGCATCTTTTAAACCTTTCTTTGCGGAGAACATCCCGTACCACAGTGGTTGGTGGAAGGTCGAACGGTACTCTTACCAAAATCAGGAGATTTGTCTAATCCAAAAAATTATAGACCGATAGCTTGTCTTAACACCTGTTACAAGCTATTTACTGGCATCCTAAAAGAAAGGATATTAACATCTATAAAGCCAGTTTGGAGTGCAATAAGTGAACAACGTGGGTGCAAAAGAGGCCTGTCAGGTTGTAGGGAAAACCTATTAATAGATAGGTGCGTTACCCAAGACTCGATAGTTTATCGACGCAACTTGTCAATGGCTTGGATTGATTACCGTAAAGCATTCGACTCTACGAGTCATGAGCTGATCATCAAGCTCCTTGATTGCTTACAGGTACATCCAAACATCGTGAGATGCTTGAAAGAGCTGATGCTCATGTGAAAGACAAGGTTTGTTATATCATCCAACAAACAGCAGATGATAACTAACATCATCTCTTTGAGGAGAGGAGTTTTTCAAGGTGACTCACTCAGTCCTCTACTTTTCTGCATCTCTCTTTTGCCTCTGTCTATTGTGCTTCGAAAAAATCGCTCTGCATACATGTGTGGCAAACCAAGAAATAGAGCTCATAAGATCAACCATCTTTTCTACATAGACGATCTTAAGCTCTATGGATCTAATAGAAAAGAACTTAAAAATCTAGTGTTTGCAGTAGCCAAGTATTCCAGAGCAATTGGAATGGAATTTGGATTGGATAAATGTGCCCTTTTCCACTTAAGTAAGGGAAGACGTGAAACATCTGAAACACCAGGCGACTCAGAGGATCTTCAGCTCATTGGTGGCAACGCCATTCATCATCTTGGTCAAGGAGAAACATACGCATATCTTGGAATTCCACAAATACATTAGCCATTCCTTTGCTTCTCTATACCTTTGGAGCAGTTAAGTGGAATGTGAATGAGCTGAAGATGCTAGACAGAGAAACTCGCAAGATGATGACAATCCATCGAAGTCATCATCCAAAGTCTTCCGTACCTCGAATTTACCTTCCGCGAGATCGGGGAGGAAGAGGTCTACTGAACTTAGAGTGTCTTCATCGTAGAATCGTTTTGGCTGCTACATGCTCAATTATGAACAGTCGAGATCCTCTTTTACTATTTGTTCACCATCATGAAATTACGAATCGTAGGGTATTCTTATATCATGCGGCAGAAAGAGCTGCAAATGAACTTCGTCTCCCATTTGATACTAGTAATGTGCAACATGGATTAGCATCGTTACCACCATTGATGCTTAAGGGCCGTGTCAAGGAAGCAGAACACGCGCTTCTACTACAGGAACATAAGAGCAAATCTGTTTACGGACAATTCTACAATCTCATAAATGAAGTAGAATTGTCAGTTGGTTTGACATTTTCGTTCCTTAAATCTGCTGGTTTAAGATCGGAGACTGAAGGATTTCTATTCGCCTGTCAGGATGGTGTAATTTATACTTTGGTGTACCGCAGTCGTGTGATGCACATACCTGTCGACAGTGACATCTGTCGTGCATTTAAACAATATACGGAGACTCTAAGGCACATTCTAAGTGCGTGTCCGAAGCACGCGTGTTGCAGGTATATTGAAAGACACAATGCTGCGCTTAAGGTGTTATATTATCACCTTCGACACCAGTATGGTATAGATAAAGAACCCATCTTGCCGTATACCCAAGGGGATCAGGAGTCCGTAGTGGAAAATGACCAGTGTAAGATCTACTGGAACTTCTCTTTTTCCACCACTCATCATATCAGTGCCAATAAGCCTGATATAGTACTCCAGGATCATAAAAGTAAGATCATTTGTGTAATTGAGTTCTCGGCCCCAGCTGAGAACAACATGAATCGTAAGGAGGATGAGAAGCGGACCAAGTATCAAGAGCTCATGTTCGAATTGAGTCGAATGCACCCAGGTTATAAAGTCCGATTGAATGTTCTTCTAATCGGTTGTTTGGGAGGGATTAAGGCTTCATTTGTGAGCCAATTAAAAAAGATTCCTAGCTGCGAGCGCTAGGCTGATGCATTGGCGGTTCGCATGCAGAAGGAAGTCCTTCTGAACTCTCTCAATCTGGTTCGGCAGCACTGTTCACTTTAACATCTTATTTGGTAGCTCTAAAAAAGCATCCAACAACGTTCTCGACCACCGCTTAAGAACATCGGCGGCTATGGGCGAGGACAACAGTGCAAGAAACATGAAAAACGTCTCGAGTAAGTGGATCACGCTCTTGCTAACCTTCCAGGATGGAGGGAGCAGAAACGGATGGAGTAAGTAAAGCAAGAATGGGAGAGGTTGTTTTAGAGCGGTATTGCCACAGCACGTGGTTGAGTCCCACACGAACAAGTGCGTAAATCAAAAAATTTTTCCTCTTCTAAACTTGTCTTGTAAAAAAAAAAAAAATATTATTAATTATGCCGGGTTTCGACACCACTCGACATCTCTGTAGTAAATGGTAACGTCCGTTACCGAATATCACAGAACTGCCTGGCCGGCTGGGTCAGGTAAGGTGGGGTTTCTGACAGGTGGCGGATAGGGGAAATCCTCCCAGAGTTTTTTGCGGTTACGACCACAGTAACGCGCAGCGCCACCCACAATGGGTCTCTCTCGGATGGAGACCAGGGTTCAGTTGGGAGTGGCAACAGGATAGAACCCAGGCAACGACCAGGCTTTGACCAGGGACAAACTCGGGGTCGCCCACATTTTCTCCAAAACTCAAGTGTCAGAATATCCATTTGACCGAATTTTATTTATACAAAATTGCATTTATCTGATATCTTATTTATCCAAAAAAGCATTTATCAGAAATCTCTTTTGTCCGAAATTTAAATGATCAGAAATCTAATTTTGATGAAAATGCATTTACCAGAAGTCTCGTTTGTCCGTAAGGTAAATTGTCAGAAATCTAATTTATCCAAAATTGTATTTATCAAAAATTTAATTTATCCGAAATAGCATTTATCTGAAATCTCGTTTGTCCAAAAATTGAATTGTCAAGAATTTTATTGTTTAAAAATTACATTTATTAGTAATCTCAATTTTAAGGTTTTTCAATTATCAAAAATCTAATTTGTTCGAAATTGAAATTATCAAAAATCTCCTATGAACGAAAGTTCATTTATCAGAAATCTTATTTGTCCGAAATAGCATTTAATTGAAATCTCGTTTTTCAAACAATTAAATTATTACGAATTTCATTTATCAAAAATTGTATTTATCAGCAATCTCATTAGTCCAAAACTGCATTTGTCAGAAAACTAATTTATTAGACAAAGCATTTAACAGAAATATCATCTGTCCAAAATAGCATTTATAAGAAATCTAGTTTTCCCAACATTGTAATTATCAAAAAACCCATTTATCCAAAAGTGCATTTTACAGAAATCTCATTTGTCCGGAACATTATATATCAGAAATTTCATTTGTCAAAAATGTCAATTATCAGTCATTTTATTTATCGAAAATTGCATTTATCAGAAAACTCATTTCTCAGGAATTGCAATTGTTAGAAATTTCATTTGTCAGGTATGTAAATTATCAGTATTCTTATTTATCAAAAATTGCATTTATAAGAAATCTTATTTATCCGAAATATTATTTTTCAGAAGTCTCTTTTATCAAAAATGTTAATTACCAGTAATCTTATTTGTCAAAAATTGCATTTGTCCGAAATCGCACTTATCGGAAGTCTCATTTGTCTGATACTGCATTTATCAGAAATCTCATTTGTCAAAAAAATCAATTATCAAAAACCTCATTTATCCAAATTTTAATTTGTCAAAAATCTAATTTATCAAAAATTAAATTTATCAGACTTCTTAGTTGTCCGAAATTGCATTTAACAGAAATCTAATTTGTCAATATTTCCAATTATCAAAAATCTAATTTTTCCAAAATTTCATTTATCAGAAATCTTATTTGTTAAAACTTGCATTTATCAGAAATCGCATTTGTCCGAAATCGCACTTATCGGAAGTCTCATTTATCCAAAAGATTATTCTTCATAATCATCAATTGCGCTCCGAATTCCTACTGAACTGCACTCTGTTTTACCGATTAGACCAGGGACGGGCAACTCGCTTCGAAAGAGAAATGTTGGGATAATGGAAGTTTGGGAAATGAGATTTCTTGTACATGGACTTTCGCACAATTGAAGGTTATGAAGAATAATGTTTTGGATAAATGAGACTTCCGATAAGTGCGATTTCAGACAAATGCGATTTCTGATAAATGCAAGTTTTAACAAATAAGATTTCTGATAAATGAAATTTTGGACAAATTAGATTTTTGATAGATGGAAATATTGACAAATTAGATTTCTGTTAAATGCAATTTCGGACAACTAAGAAGTCTGATAAATTCAATTTTTGATAAATTAGATTTTTGACAAATTAAAATTTGGATAAATGAGGTTTTTGATAATTGATTTTTTTGACAAATGAGATTTCTGATAAATGCAGTATCAGACAAATGAGACTTCCGATAAGTGCGATTTCGGACAAATGCGATTTCTGATAAATGCAATTTTTGACAAATAAGATTACTGATAATTAACATTTTTGATAAATAAAATGACTGATAATTGACATTTTTGACAAATGAAATTTCTGATATATAATATTCCGGACAAATGAGATTTCTGTAAAATGCACTTTTGGATAAATGGGTTTTTTGATAATTACAATGTTGGGAAAACTAGATTGCTTATAAATGCTATTTTGGACAGATGAGATTTCTGTTAAATGCTTTGTCTAATAAATTAGGTTTCTGACAAATGCAGTTTCGAACTAATGAGATTTCTGATAAATACAATTTTTGATAAATAAAATTCGTAATAATTTAATTGTTTGAAAAACGAGATTTCTATTAAATGCTATTTCGGACAAATAAGATTTCTGATAAATGAAATTTCGTTCATAGGAGATTTTTGATAATTTCAATTTCGAACACATTAGATTTTTGATAATTGAAAATCCTTACAATTGATATTACTGATAAATGTAATTTTTAAACAATAAAATTCTTGATAATTCAATTTTTGGACAAACGAGATTTCAGATAAATGCTATTTCGGATAAATTAAATTTTTGATAAATACAATTTTGGATAAATTAGATTCAGAGTGTGATTGCTTATCTAGAGACGAATCGGAGATTTACACCTAGAGTGTTAGAAATATCCCGATCTCTGAAAAGATTGCATCATACTTTGAATAAATCTAAGCTGCAGACCATCAAGCAGCATTGGACTGAGAAGATACGTTTTCTTGTAGTCATAAGAGAACGTTTAGAACGTCGGTTTAAGTGGATAAAACAAAATAATGTTTTCGAAACAAATCCTTCCCGCCTATTCGGTGTAACATCGCCGGTCGTTGACAGACCACCATGTCGCGAAGAGATCAAAAACTTCTGGAAAAACATCTATGAAACCTCATATTCGTTGAATAAAGAAGACGCTTCTTTGCCTCTTTTCCGTAGCTTTTGTCTTAGACAAGGGCTTGACCATCATGCGGAGGAATGACCATCAATTACTAAGGAGGATTACTTGTTGGGAGAACCTACTGATTGATAGGTGTGTCACCCAAGACTCAATATTTTATCGACGAAACTTGCCCATGGCTTGGATTGACTATCGTAAAGCGTTTGATTCCACCAGTCATGAGCTTATTATCAAGCTTCTTGAATGTCTTGCGGTACATCCAGACATAGTGAGATGCTTAAGAGAGCTTATGCTCTTATGGAGAACAAGGTTTGTATTAACATCAAACAAGCAACAGGTAATGACTGACGTCATCATCTACAAAAGAGGAGTTTTCCAAGGAGAATCTCTTAGTCCTCTATTGTTTTGTATCTCCCTCTTGCCTCTGTCTGTTGTGCTTCGGGAAAAACAATCTGGATACTTGTGTGGCAAACCAAGAGATAGAGTTCACAAGATTAACCACCTGTTTTACATGGACGATCTTAAGCTCAATGGCTCCAATAAGAAAGCATTGAAAATTCTAGTGTTTGCAGTGGCCAAGTATTCCAGTGCAATTGGAATGAGCTTTGGACTTGATAAATGTGCTGTTGTCCGTATGAATAGAGGAAGAATGGAAACATCTGAAACATCAGGCGATTTAGACTATCTTCAGCTTATTGGTGGTAACACCATTCATCATCTTGGTGAACTTAAGATGTACGTGGACTTAAAGATCATCTCCAAATTAAATATCGAGGTCCTCTCAGAAAAATTTGGTCATCCGAATTATCAGGGAAGAATAAGATACAGGCCACAAATGTATTAGCCATTCCTTTAATACTCTACACATTTGGGGTTGTTAAATGGAATGTGGATGAGCTGAAGATACTGGATAGACAAACGCGCAAGATGATGACAGTACATCGATGCCATCATCCAAGGTCTTCCGTAACTCGAATTTACCTTCCACGAGATCAGAGAGGAAGAGGGTTACTAAGTTTAGAATGTCTTCATCGCCGTATTGTACTGGCTGCGGCATGCTCAGTGATGAATAGTACGGATCCTTTAATGCAATTTGTACATCATCATGAAGTTGCAAATAATGGGGCATTTTTATATCAAGCGGCAAATGGAGCGGCCAAAGAACTTAATCTTCGATTGGATACAAATAATACCGAACATGGAATAGCGTCATTACCACCTTTGATGCTTTAAAAACATGTAAAGAATGCAGAACATGTACTTCTTTTAGAAAAAAATGTTATTAAACCTGTTCACGGACAATTTTATAATATCGTCAGAAAAATGGGATTGTCTGTAGGTTTGTCTTTTGCATTCCTTAAATCGGCTGGATTAAAATCGGAGACAGAGGGATTTTTGTTCGCTTGTCAGGATGGAGTGATTAATACTTTGGTGTACCGCAGCCGTGTGATGCATGTACCTGTTGACGATTCCAACTGTCGTGCATGCAAACAAGACCCGGAGACGCTTAGTCATATATTAAGTGCCTGTCCGATTTATGCATGTAACAGATATATAGAAAGACACAATGCTGCACTGAAGGTTTTGTATTACCACCTTCGTCACCAGTACGGTATAGATAAGGAGCCCATTCTGCTGTATGCCCAAATGGATCAAGAGTCCGTTGTAGAAAATGACCAGTGTAAGATCTACTGGAATTTTTCTTTCCCCACCACTCATCATATCAGTGCCATCAAGCCTGATATGGTCCTCCAAGATCATAAAAGTAAGATCATTTATGTGGTTGAGTTTTTGGCTCCTGCCGAGAGAAACATCATTAAAAAGGAGGATGAGAAACGGATCAAATATCAAGAGCTCTTATTCGAATTGAGTAAAATGCATCCAGAATATAGAGTCCATCTGATTGTTTTAATTCTCGGCTGCTTAGGAGGGATGAAGGCTTCATTTGTGAGCCAACTGAAGAGGATCCCAACCTGCCAACGTCAAGCCAATTTGTTAGCAGGTAGAATGCAGAAAGCAGTTCTTTTGAACTCTCTTTTTCTGGTCCGACAGCACTGTTCCTTGTAAAAAAAATCTTTAAAGGTAGCTCTAAAAAAGCATCACCTTCCAGGACGGAAGGAGCAAAAGTTGATAAGAGTATGTAAAGCAAGAATTGGGAGAGGTTGTTTTAGTGCGGTATTGCCACAAGATGTGGTCGAGTCCCACACGAACAAGTGCGTAAATGTGACTGTCCATGAGAAAACGTGCCTTAGCTCCAAAAATTTATTTTGATTTTTTAATGTCAACCGACAGATTCTCACTTGCTCTTTCATTTTCAAAAATAAAAAATTGTTGTTTTAAAGAACTTTATGTGATATTAAGCAAAGACCGTAGGCCTAATACATTGGTTTCAATGCACTGCTGCAACTTTAATCGCTCATCCTGTAAAATTGACGTTTGGGAGCTAAGGCACGTTTTCTCATGGACAGTCACAAATGCATTTTTTCCTCTCCTAAACTTGTTTTGTAAAAAAAAAAAAAAATATTATTAATATTAATACTAATAATGATAATAGTAGGAATACTAACACAAAAAGAAGCGGAATTATTAAATAAATCACAACTGATTAAACGAATGGAATACTGTCACCAATGGCTGGCCTAAAGGGGGAGGACTTGTTATGTGCCGAATACGCATAACTACGCGGAGGCTGGATCGAGAACCCCTGCACGGATCCTCCGTTTGGGAGCCTTTTTTCGCGTTAATTCTCGGCCAGCCTTGGGCGCCAACAGAAACCGGTTTCTCCTGTTGCTCCTCGCAAATTTTCTTGCCCCGCAACGGTCAACAAGCATAGACTGGCTGGCGCCTGCTCCCCGCAAAGACTACGTCACGCGCCTACAGCTATTGTTCTTAAGTGTAACCTGATCGTCCCTTTCAGGCCTGTTTTGATACCAACATCAAGGAAACAACGAAATTTATCTTTTCATTTATTTTGTAACTTGTCTCTGTTTTGCTTGTTTTCAGCTTTAGTTTTACTACTGCGATTATTATTATTATTATTATTAGTATTATTGTTACTGTTACTATTATTTCTCTCATTTTTAGCCTTACGATTATCATCTCTATTGTTAGTGTTACTACTATAATTATTATTATTATTATTATTACTATTATTTTTTTATTATTAATATTGTAAGATACTATTATTTTTTAAGGCTGACGCTCTGGGAAGAATCTGAAAGTTTCCCGAAATTTCCAGAAGCTTGGGGGCGCAGGGAAAGGGAAATTCTCAGTGACAATTTTTTTTGCATTGAGTTGTACCCTTTATAAGCCGCTCTTGCAGAGCTGTCAGCCAGTTCCTTCCGGACCGTCAAACCGGACACATCACTGTACTTTAAGGTGTCAAAATAAACGTTTTTCATCTCCAATTCCCGCCTGTCTTATTTTACCAACAAAAAAGTAAGTCCCATTTTGGAACTAGTGCTACGGACTCCCGCGCCTCTCGGCGTGTGTAGTCTTAACACCTCCGCCTAGTCGACCCCCGCGCTTCCCAGCGTGTGTGATTCCGCCGCGGATATCGCGACCCGAAAACTATCGCGAAGTGCAGATTGTTCCACGGATTACGGTGTCGCGAACTCCCGCGCTCGCAAGCGTGTGTAGTCTCGTCACCATCTCCGCCTAGTAGACCCCCGCGTTCCTAGCGTGTGTAATCTCGCCGCGGAGCCCGCGATCCGCGAAATATCACGAAGTGTGGATTGTGCCGCGACTTACGGTGTCGCGAACTCCCGCGCTCACAAGCGTGTGTAGTTTCGTCACCGCCTCCGACTAGTAAACCGCGCACTTACCACACCATGTCGCCCCTTAGGAGCCCTGACCCCCCAGGACCTTCCGCAACCTCTAACTCTAACCTCTAGCTCCGAGGCCTCCTCAGTGATCAGAATCTGCGGTGGCCTGCCTGCCCCCGCCGCCACCTCAACTCCGTTGCCAACTCCCTCTCGGACTGGGGCTTTCTACGCTCCAACACCTAGATACGTGTCGGAGGGTTATTTTACGTCCGCTCCAGGACCCTGCCTTGCTCCGGCCCCTCTCAACCAGCCGGGTGTTTCCGGCACCACCCAGGGCCCAGACTCGACAACCGACTGTTTTTTGGAACCGATAGCCCGCTCCACCACCGACGAAGAGTCGTTTAAGTCACCGTCTTCGCTGCCTCCGTTACCTCGGGGGCCTGAAGACATCCTTCTTCGAGAGGATCTCAACATGTCGAACGACGCCATCGTCCTTCACACGGACTGTTCTCTCAATTAACTTACATTAGAGTCAGAAAAACTCAAATTCATTAAAGCTTCCATTTACCTTTAAGACCTTCTTTTCTTTTCACATTAAATTTCGATTCAAATCATCCTTCATTCAAAAACGAAGAAAAATTCATTACAACTTCCGATTTGTACCTTTTTGCGTTTTTAGATTTTACCAAGAATAAGTTTTTAGTCTCACCACTGGAACCGACACCACGAATCGTTTTGGATCTCTCACCGGCCTACTCCGTTGTTTTTTCCGCTTCGTGAACTCTTTCCCCCCACCACAACCGCACCGTAACAAAAAGGCCAAGAATTTTTTAATATTGAAAAGTAAGTTGAAAATCGTACAAATAATTGAAAATTGAAGAATATAATTGAAATTAGAAGAATATAATTAAAATTTAAAAGAGTTATTGATAAGACCCGAGAATTATTGAATGTAGAAGAAAAAGTTGAAAACTGAAAAATGAAATTACTAAATTTAAAAAGAAATTGAGAATTGGAGGAACTATTTGAGCAATTGAATTTAATATTAAAATAAACTTTTTGATAATTGAAAAAAAAAAATAATTGACCAAAAGCGGAAATTTTTTAATATTAAAGTAATAATTGAAAATTAAAAAGTGAAATGGAAATTTAAAGAAAGCAATTGAGATTTGATGAAAATAGTTGAAGATTTGAACAATTGAATTGAAATTTTTAAGGTATTAGTCGCGTAAATGCTCCCACAAAACTCCCGCAAAATAAAAAGAACAAAAAATAAACTTTTATATCAACTCACTTGCTTCCTTGTGACCTCTTCTAATATAATATATGTAATTTTCACGATTTTAAGTCAGGTACTATAAGTTATCGTGATGTATTGCTCACACGTTTTCGACATTTTTCAATGAAACCACGTGAAAATAAAAAATTATGAATTTTTAAATTATTGTATTTTTTATACGGCGTGGTCAATAAAATTAATTTTTTTTTAAAGGATTTATTTTATCTCAATGTGTAATTTAGTAGTTTTATTTGAAAAACTGACGACTTGTTTTTTTATAATTGAATATAAGAGACATTTTTTACATGCATTTTGTGCTATTGCATGTAAAAGGTATAAACTTTGAATTAATATTTTGAAGCTCAGAAGTGGTCAAAATTAATAGGATAGATCTCATTTCATAGATAAATACCTCATGAATACAGATACAAAGTTTTAAAAAAATCTGACGAAAATCATTTTACGCGACTAATACCTTAAACAATTTTTATGACTGAAAAAAATAGTTGAATACATCCAAGAATTATTAAATGTTGTGAAATTAATTGATAATCGATGGAAATAATTGAAAAAAAGGAAATAATTAAAAATTGAGGAATATAATTAAAATTGTAGAAATAAATTAAAAATTAGAGAATTAAATTAAAGCTGTATGATAATAATTGATAATTGTAGAAAAATTAAAAATGACGGAAATAATTAAATATTATGGAAAATAATTGTCAATTGATAAATAATTGAATAAATTGTGAGATTAATGGGCATCAGAAAGAAATAATTTTAAAGATTAAAGAAAAACTATAAAATTGAAGAATAATAGTAATAAATTATTAATTAAAAACTGTAGATAATTAAAGAAAAAATTATAGGAAAGAAATCAAAATTGAAGAAATAAAGTAAAAAAACTATACAAAATTATTTATATATAAGAATGTTTTTTGGAATTAAAGTGATTCATTTTTAATAACAATTTATAATAATTAGGGAATTTAATGGTTTTTGTAATTTTTTCTAGAAAAAATAATTAAAATTTTTAAATCATCTTGTTTCAGTATGCTTCTGTTAAAAATTTAAAAATAATTTTAAAAAGTTCAAAAGATATGGAAATGATGTGGGAAAATTTAAAAAAATTAATAATTACAATTATAGAGAAAAGCGCCAATTAAATAATCGATTATAACTTTTTGGTTTTCGAACATTTTTGTAAATTTATTTGTAAACAGAGTGTAGATTCTGTGTGTACTTCAAGTTTATTTTTAAAAGTTTAAAATTTAAAAATCTATGGAAAAATAGGAAAATTAATAAAAACTAAAAAGAATAAAAATTAATAAATTATGTAAAACTTTTTTTATCTAATGTATTCCGATGAGAAATTAGCGGCTGAATAAGTTTTTAACATATATAAGCTTGATTTTGTAACTAACTCACAAATCCGAATATAATAGTATAAAATAATACTATACCTAATATTATTATATTAACATACAAATTATTAACTTATTTTAACTACTTTTGCAGTTAAAATGAAGAGATTAAAAATACATTTTCTATAATTTATAATTTTCCTAAAATTAAAAATATAACTCAATATGGGAAAGGCACTTATTTTTAAATGACAATTTAAATTAAATTTTTTGCATAGTTATGTAGAAATTTATGTTTTATAATTGTGTTTCGTGTGCAAAGGGGTGTAACTCAATTTTTTGCAAATTTAATATGAAACCATTTAGTTTTATCAAAAACTTCTTTCATATTTCATGATTAAAATATTGTAACTAGAATACTAGGATGCAAATTGTTTTAAAATTTTAATAGAGAACTAACCAACTAAAACAGTGTTTTATAATTTTATTTTTATATTAAATTTTTGTTTTTTAGTTTTAATTGAAGTCTGTTAGGATTTTTATATATTATATCTATAAAAATCTCAGAAATTCGATTTGGATTAAATTGACCTGCAACGCTCTTTTTCTACAGAATTGAATTTTAATAATAATCTGAAATCGGATTAAAATATATAACCGTTTCAGGTTATTCTAATTATTCAAAAGTCTCTGAAATCATGTCTCTTAAATTGAATCAGCGAAATTTCCACTTATTCAATGTAAGACACAATAGTACTCTTTGAGAAGTCAAAGGATCAAAATATTTTTAAACTACCTATAAATAACTAATCCATTAAAAAAAAGTGTAATACAAAATTTAATCTTGTAAAAATTAACAAATAAGCTTCTATAAAAACTTGTAAATTCACCTTTCTCGATATCCAATTTTCAACAATAATCCTATTATCTGGTATACCATATTTTCACGTCCTTCCTCATTAATCAATAATTTAATGTTATTTTTAGAAATTATTTTTATCTTCTTTCATTTTTAAGGAATCAGGAGTATTTGCTTTATAAATTTCGAATAAGGAAATTCTACTTTAAAAGGAAGAAGCTTAATAGAAAATGCAAAGAATCCCTGCAACATAAATGCCACATTAAATTTTGTGAAACCACGTGAACCTCTACTGCCTTATTTATTGTAGATAAAGCACTACAGAGTAAATCTGCTTTTTCGTCTAGCGTCAATAATGCAAAAGTTGCACCCGATTTCAACCTGAGAATGTAGAAAGTGAGAAGTGGTGTGAGAGGGTGGATTTTTCCGAGTAAGACAGACGAATTCTGTTTGTGCTTTACGAGAAATCTAGCACCAAGTCCAACTTCTTTTCTGTAGAAACCGATAAATTCCACTTAAAGGCCAGCATGAAGTGAATCGCCTCGAAAAACAGTTACAGGTACTAGTAAAGGTTTCACTGAGGCTGCAATGCAAAATGGAGTAAGGTAAACTTGAAACTCGCTGTGCATCGCTAAGAAGATTGGAAACTCAAATCTACGTGCGAAGTAGCACTTGTTCCGACCCCGTGGTAGACTATACACAATATTATCAAGGAAGTATTTTCGAGAATGCTGAACGAAGAAATTACTGCCTCAACTTTGACACACTCTGATTAAATTAAGGATGTTCCCTCACTATCAATTAGAGTATGAGGATTTAGCTGGGTTAATTAAAAAACAAGAATTTTTTAAAATCTCACTTTAAATTCGTAATAATTGTTTAGAATACTACACCTAAAAATAGTTAATAATATATAATTGACAAAATTATATGTTTCCTTGAACAGATGAAATGGACCCAAGGAAATATTTGTCATATTTTGTTTTTCTAGAATTTCACAATGCCTAAGATACGATCGACTCAACCATTTGCGGAGCGGTCTTGGTACCTGCATTTATGACTACCCTTGCCCATAAGTTTGTTCAAGGAAAGAATTGCTTTCTTTACTTATCCGACGTTGCCATATTTTCTAATTTCTTCATTTCTCCAAATTTTGTATTTGGCAACGTTGGTATTTAGGATTTTTCGGGTTTCTAACAACACAAGCGGTGAATCAGTATGGTCAGAGACGCGCTCAGAGAAATGTATTATATTCTCTCTGATCAACGCTCACGCACGTTCACTTCCCCTTTATTACCTATGTGAAATCAACCTTATCTGTTTTTTAATAAATTGTATATAAGTGTACCAAAGTTTCTTATCGCATTAAATACCCTAATATGCAAATTTAATTTAGTTTTGCATATTTACCAATAATCATTATTGATATGGCTATTAGACCTAATAAGTAGAAATAGGATCTTAATGCCACAAACCAAACCAAATTTGTATAATCAGCGTTTTAAAGAATTCTCAAATTGACAGCGTTAGGTAAGAATTTTTAGACAGACAATATTTTGTGTTTTTTTTTAACAATTTAGTACTTTGTTTTTTTCTATCAACACTCAAGAAAATTCTCAGCAGATTTGACTAGTTTTTAACTACGCGGAGTAATTTAATACACTAGTGGCCAAAATTTTGGGACCAATTACGAAAATGACATTAAAAACATGACTGTCTTAAAATGTTGATAATCAGAAGCGGCGACTTGTGTAATGTGTATGTTATGTGCAAATTCCATAGAGCAAAAAAGTCACCCTGTGGAATTCCATATGGCAAAATTACGGACAAAAAATACATTTTTTTAATAAAAACGAGGATAAATGAATTTACAATTCGATGAAGAGGATTAAAATTTAAAAAGCAAAAATCATATTTTGCAAAAATAATTGAAAAATGACGAAAGAAATTGAAAATTAATTAATAAATAATTAAAGTAATTTGATATTGAAGGAAAGAATCAAACTAGGTGAGAATTATGTCAATTTCATGGACATTTCGCTTCCAAGTAAAAATTAATAATTAATATTTTTATTACATTGGTCAAAATAAATCTTGTTATATTTGAAGTAGTATTTAGCATCAATATTTTTAAACTATTGATTAATTTTTTCCAATTAAATCATCACTGATCGACTATAGGTACTGATCGAGTATAGGTACCGTTACCTTATTTTTGGAAAATCGAAAATCCTAATGATCACAAAGCTTCCTCTATGAGGAAGGAAAATGATTTATTTGAAAAAATTAAAGTAAATAATTAAAACTTGCGGAAATTTTGAATTTAAAATTTAGGGGAAAAATTGAAAAAAAAAAATAAAAATTATTAGAAATTGAATTTTTTTTTTAAAATTGATAAAAATAGATAAAAATTGTAGCAAATGATTGAAATCATAATAGAAAAAAATTTTAAAAAATTGAAGACATTTTTAAATTTATTACTCTCAAATCGTGAATTAATTAAATTTTTAATCAATGAAATTTCTAATTAATTGCAGTTCGAAGAATTATAATCTATAATTATAATTTTAGTCTTTTTTATCTCAAAAATATCCTGAAATTCTTTCAATTATTTTTTACAAATTTTTATTATTTTCTACAATATACGATTATTTCTCTCAATTATTTTTGTATTAAATTTATTTTTCAATTAATTTTCAATTACTTTTTGTCATTTTTCAATTATTCTTCTAATTTTTCTATTATTTATATCAAGTTCTAGTTGTTTTTTCAATTTACAAATATTTTCATCATTCTGCAATTACTTTCTATTATTACAAATATATGTTGTAATTTTTTCACAAATTAAAATTATGTTCTTCAATTTTTATTATTTTTATTACTTTGCACATATTTTTTCGAATTTTTAACTTTTTTCATTATTCTTCAATTAATTTCCTAGATTTCAAAATATTTTTCTCAAATTTTAGTCATTTTCCACAATTTTAATTATTATTGTTATAATTTTGCACTCAATTTCTTCAATTTTTAATTATTCTCAAACTTCATTCCTCAATAAAATTTCTAAATTTTCGATTATTTATCTTATTTTTCAATTATTTAATCAATTTTCATTTCCATTTATCTTTTTGCAACTATTATGTCCACCTTTTAATTAGATATATTAATTATTTTTGCAGTAATTTTCTAAATTTTTTCTTATTATCTTAAATCTATGTTATTGTATCCACTTTTCAACATTTTAATCATTTTGCAATTATTTTTTTCAAATTTAAAAAAGTTTCGTCATTTTTTAATTATTTTTTTGTTAATTTGTAATGATTTTCACAAATTTTATATTATTTTCAAAATTTGTTGTTTAATTCCGAAAATTTCAATTCTTAATCCCAATTTAATATTGCTTTCTTTAATTTTCAATTATTTCTATAATTTTTCAATTATTTTTTAATTCATTTTCTAATTTTTTTAATTATTTGTCTAATTCCAGTTATTGTTTCTATTCAAAATTATTCTTATCATTTTGCAATAATTTTTCTTTATTACAAATAATTTATGTTGTAATTTTCTCAATTATTTTCTTTAATTTTTAATTATTTTATTATGTTGCAAATAATTTCTCGAATTTTTTATTTTTTTCTTTATACTTCAATTAAAATCCTAGATTTTAAAATATTTTTCTCAAATTTGAATAATTTTATTCAATTTTCAATTATTATTGTTATCATTTAAATCAATTTCTTCAATTTTTAATTATTTTTACTATTCCGCAATTAGATCCCTAAATTTTCAGTTGTTTATCTTATATTACAATTACTTTCCTTCAAATTTCATTTTCTTAAAACTTTTGCAATTATTTTATCCACCTTTTAATTATTCAATTAATTTCCTAAATTTTCATTTATTATCTCAGATCTAAGTTATTGCACCCACTTTTTAAAGAATTGATAATTCTTAAATTATTTTTCTTAAATTTTAATTACTTCGTCAATTTTTAGTTTTTTTTCATTTGCAATTATTTTCACAATTTTTTTAATATTTTGAAGTTTTGTTAATATATAATATTTGTTAATATTGTATTTGCTATGATTTTCCCAAATTTTATATTATTTTGAATATTTGTTGATTAATTTAAAAATATCAATTTTTCATCTTAAATTTCCATTATTTTTTTCAATTTTAAATTATTTCTATAATTTTGCAATTATTTATTAATTCTGTTTCAAATTTTTTTTATTATTTATCTCTAATTTTAGTTATTTTTTAAATTCAAAATTATTTTTATCATTCTGCAATAATTTTCTTTTATTACAAATTTATGTTGTAATTTTCTGAATTATTTCCTTTAATTTTGCTTCCTCATAGAGGAAGCTTTGTGATTGTTAAGATTTTCGATTTTCCAAAAATAGTCTAAATCGACTCATTTTCATCTAAAAAGCGTAAATTTTTATTCCTAAGCAAATGTCCAGATATATGTGTGTGTGTGTGTGTGTGTGTGTGTATACGTGTGTGTGTATAGCGTTTTTTGTCGCCAGGATATCTCGAAAACGCTTTAACGGATTTCAATAAAATTTGGATGACTTTTTAAGCTCGTGAATATCTAAATTTGGACACAGGGATTTTTGAAAATACCCAATCAAATTTTGTTGAGCACCTTTTTTCATCGAAAAAAATCGTTTTTGCCAAAATTTTTTTCCAAACTAAAAATACAACTTAATGAATAAAAAAATCATATTCCTTATCTCAAAACGAATCGATTGACCTATATAACTTTTATATTTGTTCAAAAATTCGTAAATTAATGTGGGAGAACTTTTTGAAATTATTCTTACTTCAAGTTATTCAAATGTAGTGTACGATTTAGTGTGTAGAGGGCGCGTGAATATGGAGGGAGTTAGAGAAAAGATGGCGAGAGAGGACTGACGTATGTTTGAAGTGAATTTTGTTAAACGCGAATATGTGCTTATGTTTAAATCTTTTTAATTTCATGTAACCTTTTTGTAATTACTCGTACTAATAAATTCATGATCCTACATTAATTGATGTTTTTTCATTTTTTTGCACTTAAAATTCCTTTTTTTAAAGAATTTCTCGAATTAAATTTTATATTATTAATATATTGCTTTTTCTATAAGAAAGCAAATTTGTTTGCTAACTTTGAAACGTAATATCCACGAAATGGACATAATTTTCACCTAGTAATATAATGATAATAATAATAATAATAATATTACTAATAATATTAACCCTCAACTGCTAGACTATCGGGACTTAACGTAACTGCTAGATTGGGTCTACGGGACCCGAGCGATTTTCAAACGCTGATTGCTCAGAGCCTAATGAACATATCGGGACATCTAAGTGGATTTTTAAAGCTTTAAATATGTACCTTAAGTCTGTTTAAGCCATTTTTTGATTGGCTGAAAAAAACATATTTTTTGGGAGAAATGAAAATCATCAAATTTGGTTCATTAAGTGGAGTCAGCTGAGAAATTTCAACCCATCGAAATATATGTTACTTATCGGTGCCAATTTTTTTTCTGGGACTATTTTGGATGTAAAAGAATAAGAATCCCATTTATCAAAATTAAAAAAAAAAAAATTTTTGAAAAAAAAAATTTAAAAGAATTTCTTTTTGTTGAAATTTTTTTTTTTGTAAAAATCTATCTCCTTCTACAATTTTTCATATTTTTTTAATGCCAATTTTTTTATATGCCTTTTTTAAGATTTCAAGCAAAATATCGTATGGGTTTTAACATTTTTTAATTTTTTCAACAAAAAAAGAATTTTTTTAATTTTTTTTTAAAAAATTTGTTATTCAAAATTTTTTTTTTTTTAATCTTGATAATATGTCATTCTTTTACATCCAAAATAATCCCAGAAAAAAAATTTGCACCGATAAGTAACATATTTCGTTGGGTTGAAATTTCTCAGGTGACTCACCTTAAATAAAGAGAAACCACATTATTAAGAATACAATATTTCATTGTTTCCAAAACATACAATTTAGGGATTTTTGAAATTAACTAATCAAATTGTTTTAGTATCTTTTTTATCAAAATAATTCATGTTTTTTTAATTTTTGTTTTTATTAACTTAAAATATTTAAAATATTGTTAAATTATTGCTTCCTCTATGAGGAAGCAAATTGTTTTGCTTCCTTGGAAGCGAAGTGTCCATGAAATGGACAGAATTCACACCTAGTTTAATTATTTTATTATGTTGCAAATATTTTCTCGAATTTTTTATTATTTTCAATATTCTTCAATTAATTTTCTAGATTTTAAAATATTTTTCTCAAATTCTAATAATTTTCTTCAATTTTCAATTATTATTGTTATTATTTGCAATCAATTTCTTCAATTTTGAATTCTTTTTACTATTCCTTAATTAAGTTTTAAAATTTTCCATTATTTATCTCATTTTTCAATTTTTTTTTTAATTTCATTCAAGTTCGTCAATTTATTTATTTATTTTTTTTTTGTAATGATTTTTACAAATTTTATATTTTGATTATATGTGTTTATATATTAATTCCTAAAATTTACTTGAAATCAAATAAATTATCAACTTTTACGTTACAATAATTACGCTCATTACAAAACTCTTTAATTTTATATTGTTTTATTTCTCTTCTCTCTCTCCTACCTCCCCCAGGTCAATATTAAGTGTGCAGATGGCAAAAATTTACAAGCCGCCATCCCAGTTGATAATTTTGTTAAATATTAGCAAATTGGAATTTTTCATATAGCATTAGAAAGCTTATAAAATTTGCCGCTAAATGGTCCTATGATAAACCTTTTCTGATTAAGAGAAACGGAGATTCAATCTAATAAAGACATGTGAATTTTTCGTTTTTTGTCTTGACTGGTTCAAAAGTTATAAGTAAATGTGTATAAAGAACAAAACGCAACATACATCTACCTTCTTGTATTTTTTGATCAACCTATAATAAAAATCGTCCACAGAACGCACATGAGAAATCATTGAGTTTATCCGCTAATGGCGATTATAAATGTAAAAATTAAATATATATAGGAAATAAATGTGAAGATAAAATAAAAGAGAATGTAAAATTATTAATTCACAGTGAATGAGACATTTTATGGAATGATTTTTGTCTCCTAAGAGTCGAATCACTGAATCGGTGTGATTATAACTCAATAGCAGTATTTGCTGAAATGGCATTTTAAGGTCAATCGAGTAGGACCGGCGAGCTGTGAATTTTTATGACTTGAAGGAAGGTTTTTAAGCGCAGAGAAGTCACTCGAGTGGTTAACTGGAACATTCAAGAATTTTTTTTGTATCCGCAACCAAGCAGAATGAGACACTTGAAGCTATCGCCAACACTTATAGAATGCAACGCCTCCTGACATTCGCAACAGCACTTGAATTTCACGACGTTTTTTGAGTGCATAAAACTTCCTTTGCCACGATTACTTTCAAAAATATGAACATGAAACCAGACGTATAATTTTCACTTTAAAAGTTCTTTCTCACTTTTAAACATTTTTCTGCAAGGAAACATGAGAAAATTCAATGAGAAATTGCTTTTTAAGCTTTGACGATAAAGGATTGATTGCATGTATACATCGGTAGTTTACATTGAGATTGAAGTATGTAGATATGTTTCTTTGCAAAATTGTATGATTAGCGAAAAGACTCATGTTTTATCCTAGCATGCAATCAAGGTATTAGCTTTGAAATAAATGCATCACTTTTTATATTAACAATGATTAAACATTTATTGGTAATAGTAGTTGAAATTAATTTTACAGTGTGGTTTTTTTTAAAAGCGGGAGCCGATATTGCTAGATCGGTGACCCTGGCTAGACTGGCGAAAATATTGAATACAAAGAAAAATCCCAAATTTTAGATCTGACAACATTGCATTTTTGACCTAAGACTTGACAACGTAGCGTTTTTAAATGTGGCAAAATCATAAAATTGATGGAAAGAGTGGCAGGTAGCAAGACCTAGGTACAAATTTCTAAAAGGCAATTAGGCCTAATCCTCTCTATCGCTGACCTTCGCAATACAGACAGATTTCAAACTTGAAAAGTTTTCAAGTTTTCGTAGTTTACAAAATAATAAATTCTTCAAGAATTTCAAAATCTAAAAATATTAATTTAACTACCTCAAATATTTAAACATTTTAACTCAAAATTACAATTAAAATTTTTCACAAATGACTATTTGAGAAATTTACAAATGTTAAATCGTCACACAAAATATAATAAAAAAGAACAAAATTTGAAGGTAAATAATAATCATTATTATATTTTAAACCTAACTCATTTGTTTACTAGCGACGCAACAACACATCAATTTTAGAAAGACCAGTTGAAATAAAAAACTTCAAAAATTTTTATTTTAATTGCATAAAGCAACGTTTTGTCGGCTGGGGCTTTATTCTAACAATATTAGATTTCTTAAAAAATGTTCTGTGAACTCTATACAGAACCTTTTTTTTCGCGTTCATAAGATCGATAAATCTTTTCGCTAATGAGATTAAAGTATATCAAACACATAAATATTTGATTCAAGTCAACCAATATATATTTGCTGAAATAGTATATGTAAAGATTAAGACAGTTTTCTAATACCAAGTGATAAATTATTCAAATAAAAAGTTTAATAAAATTTACTTACAGATCAACTACTCTACACTTGTGTTAAAATAATTTAGATTCCTTGGGAATGCAAAAAAAGAATATGGGTTCTTTAGGGATTAAGGAAGATCGAAGATGTAAGGAATTTGTGGAATGTAGTACTTATCGGAGAATCGGCTAATCGGAGTTTATTGGCTATGGGCAAAGTTTTAAAGAAAAAACTTGATATGCTTCGTCGAGTTCTTAAACCGTTTAGTAGAATCGTACTACTTCGGACTTTGAGAGTAGCTTTATTCTAGTTTAAAGAGTTCTGTCAGACGTTAGCATAAACGAGAAAGAAGTTTTAGTTTTAGTGCAAATTAGTATACTGCACTGCAGAGCAAGTAGTTCTTCCATCCATTAGTGAAACGAGCTTGTTAATAAAGTTATAAATTTTCATAATCAGGGGAAGAATTTTTTGAGAGTCTTAATTAAAAGTATACGTTTTTCAATTATTGCTTTTCAATAATTAAAATATTTCAAACTAGTGATGCACTTTAAGACAAGATATTGGATACTCAATTGTTTACAATTACATTGTTCGTTTCTTCAATTGTTTATGTTTCTTCAAGTTTTGATTAATCTTGATTTAGCTAATAAAACTGTTTTAATAATTATTTAAAAAATAATACAACTTTACTGAAAGAAAATATATATACAAAAATTCAATAAATCTCAATCGCTCAATCTGAATTAGTGAAAAAACTACTAATGAAATAATGAAAAATCGCCAACAAAATGAACTGGTAAAAATTTCTACTAAGAACTACACTGCAAAAACATGGTGTCTTAAATTGAACAAAAATGTCTTAAATTAAGATACTTTTGGTGTCTAAGACACGAAAAATGTCTTGATTTAAGACATTTTTGAACAATCTAAGACACTGTTTTTGCAGTGTAGTGAAATATTACTAATTTTTAATAAAAAAAACTACAAATTGATAGTAAAATATTACTAATTTACATTTATAAGAATTAGTAATGTGAATTAGTAATTTTTACTGTCGATTTGCAGTTTTTTTATTAAAAAATAGTAATACCCCATAAAAACAATAGAAAATGTTTTCTCGACAATTGGAGATCGTTAAAAATTAAGCCCCTTTTGCCAAGTTATAATTTTATTTAAACTATTAAATTATTTTATGAAACTTATGTTACATTTTTAAAAACCTTTGTTCTATTCTACGTTTATTGTATTCTACCATACAATAGACATAATTATTAACAAGTTTAATTATTCTCTAACTTCATTCCTCAATTAAATTTATAAATTTTCAATTATTTATCTTATTTTTCAATTATTTTCTTCAATCTTCATTTCCATTTATCTTTCTGCAACTATTTTGTCCACTTTTTAATATATATTAAATATTTTTTAGTAATTTCCTAAATTTTTTTTTGTATTATCTCAAATCTAAATTATTGTATCCACTTATCAATGTTTTAATCGTTTTTCATTTTTTTTTTCAACTTTCAAATACTTTTGAAAATTTTTAATTATTATTATTATTTTTTTTTAATGATTTCCTTAAGTTTTATATTACTTTGTTGATTATTTCAAAAAAATTTAATTATTTATCTCAAATTTTCATTACTGTCTTCAATTTTCAATTATTTCTATAATTTTTCAATTATTTTTTTAATTCAGTTTCTCATTTCTTTTATTATTTATCTCTAATTCAAGTTATTTTTTCAATTTAAAATTATTTTTATTATTCTGCGATAATTTTCTTTTATTACAAATTTATGTTGTAATCTTCTCGATTATTTTTTACAAATTAAAATTATTTTCATCAATTTTTAATTATTTTATTAAATTGCAAATATTTTCACGAATTTTTTATTATTTTCATTATTCTTCAATTAATTTATTAGATTTTAAAATATTTTCCTCAAATTTTAGTAATTTTCTTCAATTTTCAATTATTATTGTTATCATTTGCAATTAATTTTTTCAATTTTTTATTATTTTTACTATTCCTCAATTAAATCCCTAAATTTTCAATTATTTATCTTATATTACATGTATTATATTTTCATTTTCTTAAAACTTTTGCAATTATTTTCTTTATCTTTTAATTATTCAACTAATTTCCTAAATTTTAATTTATTATGTCAAATCTAAGTTATTTCATCCACTTTTTAATGTTTTAATAATTCTTCAATTATTTTTCTCAAACTTCATTTACTTCGTTAATTTTTCATTATTTTTTCATTTGCAATGATTTTAACAATTTTTACATTATTTTGAATATTTGTTAATATTGTATTTGCAATGATTTTCATAAATTTTATATTATTTTGAGGATTTGTTGATTAATCCCAAAAGTTTTAATTATTTATCTCATAATTCCATTATTTTCTTCAAAAAATTTTCGATTATTTCTATAATGTTGTAAAAATGTTCCTTAATTTAAAATTCTTAAAATTATTTTGTAATAATGTACTTTCTTTTACTTATGCACAAATATCCTGTATTTTATAAAATTACTTTTCTAAAATTGCAATTAATATGTACAAGTTTCAACTATTTTTATCATTTTTCAAACAATTTCTTCAACGATTTTAATTATTTTTCAATTTTTCCCCTAAATTTTAAATTTAAAATTTCCGCATGTTTCGATTATTTTCTTTAATTTTTATCAAAAAAAATTTTTCAGTTTTAAGTATTTCCTTTAATATCAAATTAGTTTCGTTATTCAATAATTAACTTTTCATTTCTTTCGTCATTTTTCAATTATTTTTACAAAATATGATTTTTGTTTTTTAAATTGTAATTTTTTTCTTCAAATGAAAATTAATTTCTTCAATATCGAATTATAAATGTCTAATAATGGAAGGACATAACTCATTAAATTTGTAATTTTAATTATCAGTTTCAATATTTTCATCGTTTTCCATAATTATTTTCCAAATAATTTTCAATATTAAAAAATGTATTTTACACTTTACCAATTTTTATTGAATTTTTATTTATTGTTTTTATATTTTAGTTGTATTTTTTAAGTATTTAAATAATGTTCTTCGATTTTAATCACTTTCTTTTATATCAAATAAATTCTGTAATTTTCTCAATTTTATTCTTAAATTTCCATAATTAACTTTAATTTCCAATTATTTTTATCCTTTTTTAATTAGTCTTGTTTATCTCACATATATTCTGTAATTTTTACAATTATTTTTTACAAATTTTTATTAAATTCTTCAATTTTGAATTATTTCTATGATTTTTCACTTAGCTTTTGTCATTTTCAATTAGTTTTTATTTTTAATAAATTTTCTAAGTTTGTTTATTATTTATCTCAAATTATAGTTATTTTTTCAATTTACAATTATTTTTATCATTCTGCAATAATTTTCTTTTATTACAAATATATGTTGTAATTTTTTCTATTATTTTTAATAAACTAAAAATATTTTCTCGAATTTTTTATTACTTTCAATTAATTTCCTAGATTTTAAAATATTTTTCTCAAATTTTAGTAATTTTTTTCAATTTTGAATTAGGTATTTATATCTTTTGCAATCAATTTCTTCAATTTTTAATTATTTTTACTATTCTTTAATTAAATTTCAACATTCTCCATCATTCATCTCATGTTTCTATTATTTTTTCAAATTTTAATCAAGTTGGTCAATTTATAATGATTTTTACAAATTTTATATTATTTTGATTATTTGTTTATTAATTTTGAAAATTCACTCGGAATTATTAATAACTCCGTTAAAGTAAGTATAGGCCAATTAAAATTTAATATTTTTAAAACGCTAAACACACATGTTTTAATGGAAAATTTGATGTTCCTGGTGAAATTAATAAATAGTTAAAAAGTATACGATTCATATGGTTATGTAAACATTCATACGTCAAGCAGACTTGAGAATTTTTTTTTCAAATGTAATTTTAAATTACATATTTCACTACTTTGAGTAAAAATTACCGTAAATATACCGTAAAACTAATCTCCAAAATATTTGCACTTTCAGAAAAAATAGCCTCATTACCTTTGCCCCGGTAACTAGTGTAATGGTGATAATTTGTACTCTTTTATAAATTTCATTTTTATTTAATCAAGACTTTACTAAAATACGCAATGATTGTAGACAAATGTTGAGTTGAAATTAAAGATTTGTAATAATAAAAGTTTATTTAAGTATTATGTCTAGTTATATTTATATAAAGCAAAATATATACCTTTGCCCCGGTCTTTCCTAATTGGGTAAATTTTGAATAATGTGTTGAAAAAAAATTACAGACTTTAGGGTAGATGTACCATTTTTAGCTATAGCACCGGTTTTGGCCAATTACCTCTTTCTTTTATTTTATTAACTAGCAAAATAAAACGCGCGCCAGCGCGCGATTAGTTTTTCATACCTTTTAAAAAATTATAAAATACAATAAAAAATATAACAAATCGGTAAATAATATTTATCTAATACGAAGAAATAAATATTTTAAATATAATATTTAAAAATCAATTAATATAAATAAAATAAATATTTATTTAGGAAAAAATTTATAATATTTTAGAATTAAAAAAAATTGCAAAAAATAATTGAAATTAAACAAAATAATTGCAAATTTTGCAAATTAATTGAACAAAAAAATGAAAACAATTAAAAATTGGGGAAAGTAATTTAAACAATCATAAAAATGTTTTAAACATAAAGAAAATAATTTAAATTTGAGAAAAAAAATTGAGAATCTTAAAAGTAAATTAAAACAAAATTGAATAATGAAAATACTTAAAACTTTCAGAAGTTCATTGAAAAAAAAAGAAAATAATTAAAAATTAGAGAAAATAAATTAAAACAGATAAACATAATTTAAAATTGAACAGAACAAATTTTAATTAAAGAGAAATAAGTAAAAACTTTTTGGCAATTATGAAAAAGAACGAGAGTAATTGAAAATTGAAGAAAATAATAAAAATAATGAAATAATTGAAAAGTCAGATGAATAGATAAAAATATTTTTAATTATGAAACCAATGTAAAGAATTTAAATTTGAAGGAAATAAATTTTGGAAAATAATTGAAAAATGTTTTTAAATTTTATAACTTGCCGAAAATAATTAAAACATGATTTATTTAAATTATTTAAATAAATAAAAAAAAATAATTGAAATTTGAAAAAAAATACATGAAGATCTTAGAATTCAATGAAAAAAAAAAGAAAATAACTAAAAATTGGAGAAAAGAATTAAAGAACTAAGCTAAAAATAATTGAAATTTACGATAATTAATCAATTTTTTTGGAAATTATGAAAACAAAGAAAAATAATTAAAAATTAAAGAAAACAATTGAAATTTTAGAAAAATTCTTAAAAATCTTAGAAAATAATTTTAGAAAATGAGAATAACTAAAAATTGGAAAAAAGACTGGAAGAATGCTAAAAATAATTGAAATTTACGATAATTAATAAATTTTTTTAAAAATTATGAAAACAAAGAAAAATAATTAAAAATTGAAGAAAATAATAGAAATTTGAGAAAAATACTTTAAAATTTTCGAAATTAATTTTATAAAATGAAAAAAACTAAAAATTGTAGAAAAGTCTGAAAGAAAGCTAAAAATAATTGAAATTTACGATAATTAATAAACAAAAATTGGAAGTTTTGAAAACAAATGAAAATAATTAGAAATTGAAGAAAATATTTGAATTTTCAGAAAAATACTTAAAAATCTTAGAAAATAATTTTAGAAAATGAGAATAACTAAAAATTGGAGAAAAGCCTGGAAGAATGCTAAAAATAATTGAAATTTACGATAATTAATAAATTTTTTTAGAAATTATGAAAACAAAGAAAAATAATTAAAAATTGAAGAAAATAATAGAAATTTGAGAAAAATACTTAAAAAATTTTAGAAATTTATTTTATAAAATGAGGAAAACTAAAAATTGGAGAAAAGTCTGGAAGAAATCTAAAAATAATTGAAATTTATGATAATTAATAAAAAAAATTTGAAATTCTGATAACAAATGAAAATAATTAGAAATTGAAGAAAATGTTTAAATTTTCAAAAAAATATTTAAAAATCTTGGAAAATAATTTTAGAAAATGAGTATAATAATTAAAAATCCGCGTAAACGCATGCTGAACAAATTTGTGGTGTTTTTTAAGGGATCTTGGTTGTGCATAAGTGTGGGCAGTGCATTTAGTGCAAAAAGTTCTTCGAGATATAAATGTTATAGTGTTTCCGAGTATAGATACTTGTGCTCGATCAAAATCAGCTGTGACTAATCAATATAGTGGTCAATAACATTAGCTCAAGCTAATTGTAAACATGGGAGAGGCAATTAATGAGACTACACTCAAGAGGCTTCTGGATGATCTTCAGGCGAATATCAAGAAGGACACTGAACAAGTTATTCAGGTGCAGCTGGAAAATTTGAAGACATTGGTCAATCAAAATATAACAGATATACAGTTAATCAAAGAAGAAAATGAGCAACTAAAAGAGCAGGTGTCTAATCAAAACACTATTTTAGAAAATCTCAGAAGGAAAAATAATCTTATTATCTGTGGTCTAGCAGAAAATATTGATGAAACACAATCCTCATTGTTTGAAAATGTTCGCGCTTTCTTAATGGAAAAAATGAACATTTTGCTAGACATAAATGCGGTCAACCAGTTACGCAGACTTGGAGAGCCGAAAATTCAATGCAATAGAAACATTTTACTCAGCTTGACCTCTGAGTTAGTAAAGCTTAATATTATCATGAATCGCAGCAAGCTTAAAGGTACCGACGTATACATAAATAATGATCTCGACAGAGACACTCAGCTTTTGTATAGCAAACATCGGATAATTTTTAAAAAGCTTAAACAATTAGGGGCTCGTGTTCGAGTAAGAAATGGAACAATATGGATAAATAATAAAAAATATTCAACACAAGACATGGAGGAAATAAACCCCGAAGAATTGTGTAAAAACAACCAACTTGCAAATTTATCTAATACACAACCAATATCTGGGCGCAAACGAGGCCGACCTAAGGGCTCCTTAGCACCCACCAATCAAACCAAAATAAGAAAACAGGACAACGGCTCCATAGATCGGTATGTAAATAAAAAACCGCCATCTAAAGAAAACGAGGACGCTGAAGGAGAGCAGAAACTAAAAAACTGACGATTCGCACCATTACAATCGCCACCTGCTAATGGAGTAACTACAACTACAACTACTGTGGATACGACAAACAACCAGAATACAACACCATGCGCTAGCCTCGGACATCGTGACACTACATCCTCACTCAAGAAGCCTTCTACTGCAGTGCAACAACATCAATCTTTGTCATTTTGGAATGTGAGTGGTTTTGGTAATATATACAATCTAGACAAAAAACAAATTCAACGTTTAATTAGTAATGATATATTATGTCTAGCAGAAACGTGGTTATTATCAGATAACGTTAAATTGCCCAAGTTTCTAAAAAATTATTTAGTTTTTTCGGAAAAAGCAATTAAAGAAAAAAGTCATGGTAGAGGCAGTGGCGGTTTAATGACCTTGATAAAAAAAGATGTTTTTCTGTCCTGTAAAATGATAGATGCTTCGAACCTTTGGCTATTTATTGAATTAAAAATTCCGAATTCCACAATTATAGTAGGCAATGTTTATTGGCCACCCTCTGCCGATACAGATTTTTGTATAGATAGCTTACACGATTTTTTAACTAATTTGACAGAAACATATCCGGTTAATACGAATTTTATATTAACAGGTGATTTTAATTCGCGTGTTTATAACTTAAATTGTCTCGATAAAAATATTTTTTATTCAACAAATTTATATTGTAAAAGAACCTCATTCGATGAAAAAATTACGAATCGAGGAAAGCTATTAATAAACTCAATGGAACAAAATAATTTTCTGCTATGTAACGGGCGTACAATGTCAGATTCGCCGGCAAATTACACATACATATCTCAGCAAGGATGTAGCGTTATTGATCTTATTTGGATTAGCGAAAATACGGTAGATATTGTTCACGACTTATATACAGATGTCATTGCAGAGTGCTCTGGCCATGCGATGGTAACCCTTGAAATTAATTTAAAGGTTTCAGAACAGTCAGTTTTGACACGGAGGAGAGGGAGATATATCGAAGTGGAAAGAAGAGATGATTCTAAGATTGAAGAGTTTTATCTTCATCTCTCTACTGCAAGTAATCTATATTTTAATTCGCCTTGTAGTGATGAATTATATCAAAACTTTGCATTGTCAGCTCATTTTTCGGCTGTAGAATCCAAATACTTAATTAAAGAATATGTTCAAGTGGGTGGGTCTAATTATAACCCTAAATCTAAAATATGGTTTAATAAAGAATGCTATAATTTAAAATCTGAAACAAGTAGAGCTTACAGAAAATATAAAAGAAGTAATAATAACGATTTTCTTCTCCTCCGTTATTTACAACTTCGGGATAATTATAGAAACACCATCAAAATGGCTAGAGTACAGTACGAGGACTCAATATTGAAAGCACTGTCTAATGTGGCGAACGGTCAAGAATTTTGGAAAGTTATTAATAAATACAACCAGAAAAAAATATACTGCAATGATCTTAAGGTTCAGGACTGGGAGAAGTTCTATAAGGAAATTTTCCCGGGCCGAACGTTATCAAATTCCAGGTTCTTTTCTGTTTGTCATCCGTATTTAGATAAAGACTTCGACCTAAGTGAACTCGAAATTCAATTGAAGAAATGTAAGCCTAAAAAAGCACCTGGCAATGATAAGATTACTAATGAAATGTTGAAAAGTCTACCCCCCACCTGGGAACACTACTTGTTGAACCTATATAATGTAGTACTAAATTCCGAAAAGGTCCCGGATAATTGGTCAGTTGCGATTATGCGAATGATTCATAAAAAAGGGGATAAATCCGATCCTTATAATTATAGAGGGATTGCCCTTATGAACTCAATCACAAAGATATTTACCTCCATGATAGCCAATAGAATCATGCAATGGGCCGAGGGAAATAATATTATTCCGGAAGAACAGGCTGGTTTTAGAGTTAAGAGGGGAACGATTGATAATCTTTTTACTTTGTCATCAGTAATTAATATGCATCTAGGTTTAAACAAAAAATGTGGTTACATGATTTTTGTAGATTTCAGAAGGGCATTCGACTCAATTAAGCATGACCTACTTTGGGATAAGCTGTTCAAATTGGGTTTAAGTGGGAAACTAATCAGAGTTTTGCGCCAATTTTACGACAAAGCCAAATTTTCCGTTAAATGCGAAGATTGCTACTCGACCTTGATAGATGTCACGGAGGGTGTAATGCAAGGTGATAGTCTGAGTCCTCTGTTGTTCGTCTTATTTCTGCATGACATGATCGAGTATTTTAGAGAAAATGGCATGGATGGTTTTTCGATATCAAATGCAATAGATATCATAATGCTTTTGTTTGCAGACGATTTGGTAATTTTTTCTAGATCATGGCACGATGCACAGAACAAATTAAAAGTCCTAAATTCATATTGCGATATAAATGGTCTGCAATTAAATGTATTAAAGACAAAAATAGTGCCTATATGCAAGACAGGGAAAATTCAGAGTCTAAAGAAACTATACTGGAATGGGGAAGAATTAGAATATCAAAATTCTTATAGCTATCTCGGCGTCCCAATCTCCTGTTCAGGCAAATTCTGCGCGGCTTCTGATCTCTTCATATCTAGGGGTTTGGCATCTGTTGCTAGAGTTCAAAAAATACTATACTCTTGTAAAAATAAATCTTGGAATACCATAGTCAAACTATTAAAGTCCATCATAAATGCAATCACCTTATATGGCTCTGAAATTTGGGCCTTAAGATATATGGACCAAATCGAGAGAGTCCAAACAAATTACTTTAAAAAGCATTACCATTGGCCTAGAAATACGCCAAACCACTATGTATGGAGCGAGACGGGAGTACTACCAATAAAGCTGGCAATTATTAAACGAGCGTTAAATTGGTGGTCAAAAATCTTAAATTTGCCGAACAATAGACTTCCGAAAATATGTTATAACAGACTGTTGGAACTAGATCAGCAAAATAAAGTTAAAGAATGCTATAACTGGGTTACGCAGATTAGAAAAATCATTGAAGTAGAGAGTGGTGAATTCTGGTCTCAGCACGAAACATTGGAAAGCAGAGAGATAAACAAAGGGTGCAGGAAAATAATAAGTATATGGGAAGCAAAAATAAAAGATAATATACTAGAAAAAGTAAACAACTCAGAATATAATATTTTATATAAAAATATTAGTAACCAGGAAATAACAACTGAATGGTACTTAAAAACAAATATTACATTAGGCAAAATTAGAGTGATTAGTCAATTGAGACTATCACATTCTTCTCGAATTAAAATAAGCTTTAACGGGTTTACATATATAATCAATGCCAACCAAAACTGCACCATTTGCAATCTCGAAGCTAAAGAGGACCTTAACCATTTTCTCTTACAATGCCCAGTTTACTCACCACTTAGGGAAAAATACTTAAATTATTATGTACAAAAAAACAGCATATACACTGAAAATTTCGAAGTCTTGAAGAGTCTTTTGACAATTACCTGTAAAAAACAAATCGACGATATATTTTACTATACAGTGAACGCGCTTCAACTAAGATCATTTATAATTAATGAGTGAGTAATATAATGTATGATTATGTAATAAGCGATTGTAATAATCTATATGTTTTATACAATAAAGAATTTATCTAATCTAATCTAATCTAATCTAATCTAATAATTAAAAATCGAAAAAAATAATTGAAAAATGATAAAATTAATTAAAAATTGACAAAAATGATTGAAATATGCTGAAAATAATTTAAGATTGAGAAAGAAAATTGAATTATGATGAAAATTATTTAAATAATATAAAAACTTAAAAACATTTAATAATATTTGAGAGAAATAACTGAAAAATAGAATATATGTTTAAAAAAAATAATAATTACAAAATTACTTAAAAATTTTTAATAAAAGAGAATAATTAAAAAATCGCAGAAATAATCGAAAATTGATGAAAATAATTGCAATATCGGATAAATAATTGAAAATTTTAAAAATAATGCCAAAATAATAATTATAAATTGATGAAAATCAAGAAAAATTGCAGAATTTATTTTTAAGCAGAAGACAATAATTAAAAAATTGTTATATAATGGAAAATTGATGACAATAATCTAAATTTGAGATAATAACTGAAAATTTAGGAAATGAATTGCATGTGTTTATGTATATTTTAAAGTTCTTCAAAAACCATAATAAATTTTTAAAGCATTTTTCGAAACTGTTTTTTTACACAAATGAGAATTAAAACCCAGTAAAACACGACACTAACGAAAAAGGTTACCTTTTTTTTTCAATTCAAGTTTCAAAATATTTCCTGATAAAGAGAGTCAAAATCAATAAAATAACAGGGAGTAAGACTAACTTCACTTCAGTTTTTAAAACATGGACAGAAAAAGATGAATAAATATTAATACTAACTAACTTCACTTCAGACTTTAAAACGTGGACAGAAAAAATGAATAAAAAGTATTTTATATTTATAAAAAGTATAAAAAGTAACTAACTTCAGGAGTTTACGGAGATTATTATTATTTAATTTCTAGATTATTTCACGTCATGTATTATGACAAACCTGCACTTTATTTATTAGTTATGTTTAAATTACACATTGCCAATAAAATATTTTATTTAAAATGCCTTATTTTCTATAAAAAAGGGGTGGCCAAAATAGGAACAACTTTCTATTTAATTAGCTAGTTTTGGCCATGCCATCAAATAATTTTCCCAACATTTTTTAATTTTAAAAAAAATTATATTATAATTAAATGTTTTAATAGAAATAAATTATAAAATTAATTCTGAATAAATAATCATTAAAATTTATTAATAATTACTATTTTAATAAATCTTAATACCTAGATGATGTAAAAGTTTTTGTATAGGTTACAAGTTTTTAGTTATCATGTAATTTATACTATTTTGAATTATGTTTCTTTTAGAAAAAAACGTTTCAAACAAGAGCAACCAAACTTTCTGAAGTAATTTGTTGAATAAAGTTACAGTTATATATGCGTGTTTTTCATATTTATCAAAGCAAGTGAAAATGCTATAAAAGCAATAGAAAATGGTAGGGGAGAGGGCCCCAAGTTGGACACCCTATCGATTTATTGCTGTAGAATCCAAACCGAATAAAATATATTAAAATGTTTTATACCGGATGAAAGTACAATTTATAAGGTAACTTATGGCCACAGAGATAAAATTTTATTTTGAACATAAACATTTTGTAAAGCATTTTTTCTAATTGTTAAAATTTTCGGTCTAAAAAAAAGTGTCCCCAAGATGGACACCTTCTTAAAAGTCTCTGACAATGGTATTAAATAAAAAATTAACATCGTGTAACAATTCTTGAACTAAGTTTTAATGATTTTACGGAATTTATCAAGAAATAAAATTTCTAAAAACTTCAATTTAATAGCTTAACAGTAAAAAGTAATAAAATATCGAAAAATATCAACATAATAAATTCTCTAACGATAAAATCACATTTTATAGTGGAAAATAAAAAATTTTAATTAATTAGCTCAAAAAATTATTGAAAAAAGTGTAAAATCGAAAATATGCAAAAAAATACATTGAGATTTTAGGCCTGTCCATCTTAGGGTACATGACACCATTTTTTAATCCCCAGTAAATATATATATATATGAATACTGAATTAGTTAAATCATTTTAGAATATTATTATACGATAAATAAAGAATATTATAACGTTCAGTACTCATTCTAAATCATAAATTTAAATAACTTTACCAACTTGAGAAAAAACTGTTACAAAACTTTTTTAGACACAAAATTACGTGGTATGTGTAGAAGAAAAACCAACTGGTTTTTTTCTTCAAATGTGCATCAAAATGTTCGTCTATACAAACAACAAAAATGACAGAAAACATAAGGCGCTGTCACCTTAAACAAAAATTTTATACGAAATGTCCATCTTGGGGCCCTGTCCATCTTGGGGCCCACTCCCCTACAATATCCATCAAAAAAGTGAGTTAAATGTTATTAAAATAAACAATAATCTAAAAGAAATTATTAACTTCAATAAATAAATAAATGCGCAATAGCTTTTGGTATAAAAAGAACAATATTTATAAACTGTTTATATAGAAACCTTTTTTTAACCTGCAAAATGTCTAAAGCATTTGTTGACGATTTTGAAGTATTACTATAATGTAATGTTTTTTTCCAAAAGAGTGTTTTAATTAAAAATAATTGTATATTGCAGTTTCTACTTGTTATAATAATCTACAAATATTATAAACACCTTTAAAATTATTCTTTTTGACGTGATTAATGACATTTCAACAAATGTTTTTTTTCATAACTTATTATGCACTTTTTTGTAATTCTTTTTTTAAATAGAATTATAGATGAATAATATTTTGTATAAAAGTACAAATTAATGATTTTTATCCAGATTTGATGATTTTATATTAATTTTTAAAACTGACCAAAAGCGGTGTAAATATCTCTCTAAATCTGAATTAGTGGTTTTCTACTAATGAATTAGCGAAAAGTGAGCTACTATTAAAATAGTAAGAATTTTACTAATGTTTAGTAGAAAACTACTAATTAAATTAGTAAAAAATCTACTTTTTTGAAAAGTAAACTTTCACTATTTCAATTAGTAGTTTTCTACTAAGAATTAGTAATTTTCTACTAAGAATTAGTAGTTTTCTACTAAGAATTAGTAGTTTTCTACTATATGAATTAGAGAAAAATGAGCCATGAATTTGACTAATTCCTAGTAGAAAACTACTAATTCTTAGTAGAAAACTACTAATTCAGATTTAGAGAGATAGGGAACCAAAGCTGGTGCACAGATGGCCAAAACTAAATTCAATTTTAGAAATATTTATTAATTTACTTTATAATCGGTATTTTTCTGGCTTTCACAGACAACATAGTCTGAACAACGTGCACAAGCCTCAATGTCTATTATGTTGTCTTGACACGTGAATTTTTTTAAATTAAAAAAGAGTTCTTCAAAGAAAAGATAAAAAGTCACTTAAATTTCTTAATTATTTAGTTTGTAGTTTAGAAGAATAGAGTTGTTTTTTATTCGATTGGTTCTCTTTATTGTATAAATATTAACTGAAGTCACACTTGAAATATTATAATAAAAGTTCTATAAGCACGTTTGCTTCGTTCGATTCGTTTCACCGTTCAGTTTTCGTGAGACTGATTACACTAGTTTACAGCCAAAATGTACATTTAATGACACTATTTTTTTTTTATGTACTATGGTTCTCTAAACTTAAAAATGACATTAAGAAATTTTTCTATGGATAGGTTTCCGAAATATAAATTTTTTTAATTTTTTTACGTTTTTTTCGGAGGTGACTTCACGTTTTAGGCCGTATCTCGAGTTACAGACGTCCGATTAAGTTTTTCTAGGTGTCAAATTAAAGATAATCAAATTCCAAACAATCGCTTTTAACATTATTTTTCAATCGGTTAAATATTTTAAGTGATATAGTCCAAAAAAAAAATAGAAAATTTGAGTTTTTGGCCCAAAATCTGAAAAACAAATTCATTCTACCGCCATGCAAAAATAGAAAACGTCAAATTATGTCCAGTTTTAAATTTTTTAGATATATGGCTCACTTTTAAGAAGAAAAAAATGTATGGATGAAAACAATCTATGGGTAATTATTGAAGTTATAAGCCAGGGTACTGAAATTCTCGTTTTACGCCATTTCGGTATTTTACCTCCTTTTATTGTGATTATGTTGATTAATTTAATGAATACAATATCTAATTAGAAAATGGACTTTTTTCACAGATTTCAAATAATTTTCAGTGGTTTACTAATTCAAATTTGACTGAAAATTTTTTTGGAGTTTTTGACAAAAATTTCTGAAGAGGCATAAATTGATTAAAATCTGCTTCTTTGACAAGTAGAATCAGATGCGCAGAGGTTTAATTTTTGTTAAATTTTGTTCGTTAATAGATGAAAAAGTTTGAAATTAGTTATAGAAATATGAAAAGTAAATGATATTTGACTGAAAATTTTTTTGGAGTTTTTGACAAAAATTTCTGGAGAGGCATAAATTGATTAAAATCTGCTTCTTTGACAAGTTGATTCAGATGCGCAGAGGTTCAATTCTTTTTTAATTTATAAGGAGAAAAACCATTGACTTTCGTCTGAGGGCTGCTGCGGACATATTTTTTAAAAAAAAAATTAATTTCATATTTCTATATCTAATTTCAAACTTTTTCATCTATTAACGAACAAAATTCAACAAATCTGTTTCAACTTGTCAAAAAAGCAGAATTTAATCAATTTATGCCTCTTCAGAAATTTTTCTCAAAAACTCCAAAAAATTTTTCAGTCAAATATCATTTATTTTTCATACTTCGATAGCTAATTTCAAACTTTTTCATCTATTAACGAACAAAATTCACCAAAAATTGAATCTCTACGCATCTGATTCAACTTGTCAAAAAAGCAGATTTTAATCAATTTATGCCTCTCCAGAAATTTTTGTCAAAAACTCCAAAAAATTTTTCATTTAAATATCATTTTTTTTTTTATACTTCTATATCTAATTTCAAACTTTTTCATCTATTAACGAACAAAATTTAACAAAAATTGAACCTCTGCGCATCTGATTCAACTTGTCAAAAAAGCAAATTTTAATCAACTTATGCCTTTTCAGAAATTTTTGTCAAAAACTCCAAAACATTTTTCAGTCAAATATCATTTATTTTTCATATTTCTATATCTTATTTTAAACTTTTTCATCTATTAACGAACAAAATTCAACAAAAATTGAACCACTGCGCATCTGATGCAACTTGTCAAAAAAGCAGATTTTAATCAATTTATGCCTCTCCAGAAATTTTTGTCAAAAACTCCAAAAAATTTTTCAGTTAAATATCATTTATTTTTTATATTTCTATATCTAATTTCAAACTTTTTCATATATTAACGAACAAAATTTAACAAAAATTGAACCTCTGCGCATCTGATTCAACTTGTCAAAAAAGCAGATTTTAATCAATTTATGCCTCTTCAGAAATTTTTGTCAAAAACTCCAAACAATTTTTCAGTCAAATTTGAATTAGTAAAGCACTGAAAATTATTTGAAATCTGTGAAAAAAGTCCATTTTCTAATTAGATATTGTATTCATTAAATTAATCAACATAATCACAATAAAAGGAGGTAAAATACCGAAATGGCGTATAACGAGAATTTCAGTACCCTGGCTTATAACTTCAATAATTACCCATAGATTGTTTTCATCCATACATTTTTTTCTTCTTAAAAGTGAGCCATTCTATTTTTTTTTGGACTATATCACTTAAAATATTTAACCGATTGAAAAATAATGTTAAAAGCGATTGTTTGGAATTTGATTATCTTTAATTTGACACCTAGAAAAACTTAATCGGACGTCTGTAACTCGAGATACGGCCTAAAACGTGAAGTCACCTCCGAAAAAAACGTAAAAAAATTAAAAAAATTTATATTTCGGAAACCTGTCCATAGAAAAATTTCTTAATGTCATTTTTAAGTAACGAGAAGCTTAGTACATAAGAAAAAAAAAGTGACATTGAATGTACATAAATTTTATTTTTTTTTGTAAACTAGTGTTATCTATCTACTAATTACAAATTATGAGTCAGGATATCTGCGCAAGAATTGGTCGCAGGAGTCAAATAAACATTCTAATTAAAATTAACATTTATAAAATGGCGCAGCAACATAGTCAAAAACTATGAACTTCAATTAATCTATTGGCATGCATAAGTTATTCATTATATGTATTTATTCTAAAAATAAATGTGTTAGATTGTTCATAAATTCTAAAGTTGGCCAAAAACGGTACATCCACCCTATTTTATTGAAAAGTTAAAGGTTTTTGAGATACGCTCAAATTATTATTTTCGTAATGTCATAAAATTTTGAAAGTATGATTTCTCCGTATACAAAACACGCAGTTGCAAAAAGTTGAGGGTGATAGAGGAGAAAGAAAAGGATGAAAGACGTGTTTTATTGGTGTTGTTAGCAACTCCAATATGCAGCTCCCGGTTGTGTGTACTTTGGTCACGTGTCCCGGAAACTCGATTCAACAACCAGCAATAGTTGGCAAGTAGATCGTGTTTTCAGTTCTGGGGATGAATATTTACGTAACTTATCCCGCACCTTTGCTCAGTTGGTTGTGAGCCTGGCGGCAGAAACATTTTGCATGCATGCACCAAGCGTGCAGATAATAGGGAGTAAGTCTGCCTGGATTCGCGTGTATTTGGTTTAGTCCGGTGAGGTCCAACTATCTTAGTTTGGGCGTTCCCTCAACTAGGATACCAGGATGAAGGAGAGGAAGGAAACTAACTTGAGGAGAGCTACATCTATGTAGATTCTAACTGAGTGCCAACTTTATGTCACCAGCTGTATCCGGAAACTTCTTCGACTCTGTGAACGCTTCGTGGACATCAAGAGCTTAACGCGATAATAATAGGCCCGGTTGCTCGTTGAAAATCATCAAACTTGTTATAACAAGATGAAAATACCTTTGTGGACAGTAGTTTCATAATCACATCAAAGATACTTTCTCAAACCATTTCGTACAAATCAGAACTAGATTCATTAACAAGAATCTGATGAATTTTACGAAAATTATATGAATTTCTGTCTCTCTGACATTATTAGCGACAATTGATGAAGACCGCATTACTAAATTTCTGTTCAAACTATACCTTTTCAGTTTTGATATGTTGACCACATTATTATTGTTGTACCTCATCCTCAGAACATACAATACAAATAAATCTAACCAAATTATAAGAATGCTTTAAAAGGGGTTTATATGTTTTAGGTTTCAACACAGAAAAAAGAAATGTTATTTTTACACAAATTATTTTAACATCCGATGTAGGGTAACCGCAACTGGTTTTTTGAAAGTATAACTATACAAAGCTTAAAAAAAGGACAAATTTGGACAACAAAAATTAATTATAATTAAAACAAGTAATTTTTGGAATATTTTTCAAAAACAAATATATGTTGATAAGATTAAAGCACTTATTTATTTTCATTATTTATAATTTTAATGCACAAGATTCATTCATTCTTTCATTCTGTCCACACTTAATGATAGAACGTCCAACGTCCTTCCGGCAGGACAAAAAAGCCTTCCGCGAGTACGTACGAAATCACGTTATAAAATTAACATAGATTCAGATAAACAAAAAGTAGTATATATCGTTGGAAAGGTAAAGAATCAAGCTTTCAGCGCATCTAAACATGGAACTTGTAAATTCAAACCTCGAAGCTTGGTAGCTAAAAGAAGTTATATTTTCCAAAAATTCACATAACTTTTAGTCACAAAAAGACGACGCGCGGTACTGCCGGCAGGACGTTTTCGTTTTTTTAAAAAGACTACCTAGCCCTTGTACATAAATTTAAAAAATCGATATTTACGTCATCTGAAAGCTTGTTTCATTACCTAAAAAAGCATATATTCATTTTTATACTTATCTGCTTCCATATTGATTTTATAGAGCGATTTCCGAGGGACTCGCGCCTGAGCCGTTTACCACCGGCCGCCATTACGTTAGTTATAACAATATTTACAAAAGTAATAATAAACTCAATTCCTTTGATGATAAAGATGATGAATTATGATGATAATGATGGTGGTGATGATGATGATGATGATTATTAGAGATGTGCGAATCAGGATTTTTAGACCTCGAATCGAATCGAATCGAATCAGGAATTTCAGACCTCGAATCGAATCGAATCGAATCTAATCAAAATTTCTCGAATCGAATCGAATCGAATCAGAGGTGATTCGAATTCGAATCAATCGTATTGTCCAAATTTACATAAATAATAGGGGAGAGGGTCCCAAGATAGACAGGCACCCAAGATAAATATTTTGTATACATTTTTTGTATACAATGGCAGCACCTTATGTATTTTTTCATATTTGTTGTTTGTATAGATGAAGCTTTTTGTGCGTATTTGAAGAGAAAAAATTAGTTTATTTTTTTTGTGCACATCAGGTGAATTTTGAGCCTCAAAAAGTTTTTTTTAGTTTTTTCATTATCCATTAAAGGTATTTAAATTTTTTATTTTGAATAAGGGTGATTCTCCTGAAAGGGACCTGTTTTTGTTTGAAAAAGTAAATTATAAAATTTGGTAATTTTCTGGATTATTTTTTGTTAAATAAGTTCCAAAGAGGTTCAAAAAGAAAAACATAAGTTGCGCAAAATTAATTTGTTAATCTACGACCTACAGAAGCATTTTATTGTCAAATACCTTAAAGGTTAGAAAGACTATAAAATTGATTTTGGTAAACAAACATTATTTTTAGTTTTCAGGCTTAAATTTTTTATATTAATTTTCTGGAACTAGAAATGATATATTTTACCATTTTTATTAAAATAAAACGAAAACCATTTGATCACAGGTTAGATTTTTTATAATAATTGTAATGCTAAAAGTAAAAAATAAAACAAGATCATCTCACAAATTTGAAAAAGGCTTCGGAGATGAAAAGTTTTGTAGAAGAAAAGTTTCGTAGAAGAAAAATGCATATTTTTTAATATTTAAAAATATTAAGACATAATTAAATAATATTTTCGGGTTACATTTTCGTTTATTTAGAAGTAGCTTACATATAATGTTTCAAACGTTTAAAAATATGCTTTTATTAACGAGAAATGGAGGCTTCGGAGATGAATCTGAATTTTTAATCGCACTGATAATGCAACTTTAATGAATAATTTAAACGTCATTTTCAATCTTATATGGAACAAATATGTGACTGTCCATGAGAAAACGTACCTTAGCTCCCAAACGTCAATTTTACAGGATGAGCGATTAAAGTTGCAGCACTGCATTGAAACAAATGCAATATAGACCTTCGCTCCTTGCTTAATATCACATAAAGTTCTTTAAAACAACAATTTTTTATTTTTTGGAAATGAAAGAGCAAGTGAAAATCTGTCGGTTGAAATTAAAAAATCAAAATTTATTTTTTGGAGGTAAGGCACGTTTTCTCATGGACAGTCACATATAAGTGAAAATAAACGTTAAATTCTGTCCTCTAATTTTTCATATAATAATACTGAATTACCATTTTTCAAATAAGGTTAAAATAGAATCGTAAAATGCTTAGTAGTTGTAACCAAAACCAGAAGATAAAATACAAGAATTTTTTTAATAAGAAAAACTTGAACTAGAATTTTTACAGCAACATGTAAAGATAGAAAAATCTACACAGATTAATAATATTTTATTAAAAATTGTAATCTCACGAAAATATAAATAAAAACCAGTTGTAAATGTTGAAATTCTCGTTGGAGACACGTGAATTGATCCCTTTCAGGAGAATCATCGTAAGTATTTCTTGTTATAACACAATTCATTTATCGTATGATAATATTCTAAAATGATTTTATTAATTTTGTGTTTGTAGATAAATTTTTACTGGGGATCAAAAAATAGTATTAAGTTTTATGTTTTCGATTAAATACTTCAGTATCAATTTTATGAGCCTCTCATAACTGAAATTTATTTTTCCGCTATGAAATTTAGTAATTGATGGAGAATTAGATATATAAGTTATTAAATTCAAGTTAAATATTTTTATTGCTTTGTTACTGTTCTGTTATTAAATTAAAGTTCTTAAAAATGTTACTTCTTAATAAATATAACGAAGTGGTAAAAAAATTAGCTTCAAAATTGTTGCGTGATATTAAATTCAAATTTACTATATTTTTTAATGATTTTTAAGAAGGTGTTATTATTCTCCCTTATAATGGCGGCTTAAGATAAGCTTACACATGGAAGTAATATAAAAAGTGTTGTTTTTAATCTTGTTGAATTATCTTCAGAAAATTACATTTTTTGGAAATTTTTTATATCTACTTTTAAATCTATTGCCTACTAAAACTTGTTTTAAAAATAAAATATAGCGATTTCAACGAAGAATCTGTAATTTTACAAATATTGACTGCAAAATTACACATACACTACCTTCGAAATTTGTCGGATTAGCCGACTGGAGTAGATCGAATAATATAAAGCAATTAAAATTAGAATATCTTGTTCAAAAATTAAAATAAAGACTCGAGGGTTAAAAAATTGAAATGCTTACAAATTTTGCTTTAGATAACCTACTATTAAAAGTTTTTTTAATATTTCAAAGTGATTATATAAGTTAATAAGTATATTTTTAGTAGACCTTTTTATTTAATTTGTCTGTACCTAATATCAAAGCCTATTTTTAAATTAAGTTAATTTTTGGTGTAAACTTATATTATGCAAAAAATGAAATAATTCATTTTAAAATTATATTATCAATCTTGTGATAAATTTGTAAATTAATAAATTCCTAATTGATCAATCGATTTTATATTTATTAAAAGTAAAAAATATTTTTACTAGTTGATTCGAATTTCGAACTATGCTGATTCGAAATCTTCGAATAGTTCGAATTCGAACCTTTGTGATTCGTATACGAATCGAATCGAAGCTTCAAGATTCGATTCGATTCGATTCGAATTCGAATCATTCGCACATCTCTAATGATTATATGAAATTAAAATATTTTTTCACAAAAATGAATTGTCCTTCCGGAAGGACGTTTACTGTGTGAAAGCGCGTCCTACCGGCAGTACGCAGCCTTGGACGTTCTATCATTAAAGTTTGTCACATTGATATTTTTGTTTTAAATCAGATACTTTTTAAAAAATGCATTTAAGGAGGGTGATGAACTCAAAATAACCTCAAACTAATTAATACTTTTTAACGAAAACAAAAATATAATCAATTGAAATTTTATACAATTTTCAAAGATCTAGTTGTACAATTGTCAGAAAAAAATAGATTTAGCCTAAATTCGTTGTCAAATAATAATTATTTAATAATTTGTGTTTTTTCTTTCAGCTCAGAGAAAAATCGTATTTTTTTTATCAAATTTTGATAGGGGAGAGTCGGCCAAAATGACTACAGTAAAGTTTGGAGCAAAAAAAAGTATTTAATTATAGTTTTGAAAAATATAAACCATCAAATATTTAGAAAACAACCTTTAAGAATATAATGAGGTAGTCATTTTAAGTGCTTGTTTCAGAAAAAATAAAAAAAATAGTTATTTAAATATTGATGTCACAATTCGTCATTTTGACTCACGACTGAGTAAATCGTCTGTGAACAAGGCAAGTTACCCAAAAACACACGATGTAATTAAATAATTATTTTTATTTTACAACTTATTTTTATAAATTAAATCAAAGTGTTTAGGTAGCCAAATATTTCAGGATTAATTTTAAAAAAAATTATGTACGTCTGTGAGATAAAAATGTATATTTTCTAAAATTTAAAAACGAAAAAATTATAGTTTGAAAGCATCATTTTCACACTTCTTTAATAAATTCTTTAACAATAAACTGATAAACATGAAACTTTATAGAAATCATCTTTACCTTCATATACTTCATTAATAAAAACAATTATGATTAATATTTATTTTTGGCCAAGTTATTATAACGATTGCCAATTTACCCAATTATGAATTTTACCCAAATCTCCCCTAAACAATAGCTTATTTTACTTTTTGAAATATTCTCTACAATCGTAATCATTTTAATATTTCTAAAAGATTGTTGTTAAAAAATTATTAAAATAAATAAAATTTGTTTTGTTTATATTTTTTTAACAACAAACTTTTAATAATATTAAAATGAATACGATTGTAGAAAATATTTCAAACAGTAAAATAAGCTATTGCTTATTAAAATTTGATAAAAAAAATGCGATTTTTCTCTGAGCTGAAAGGAAAAACAGAAAAAGGTTAAATAATTATTATTTGACAACAAATTTAGACTAAATCTATTTTTTTCTGACAATTGTACAACTAGATCTTTCAAAATTGTATAAAATTAAATTTGATTATATTTTTATTTACGTTAAAAAGCATTATATTTTAAAATTACATTCTATAATTTTCAAAACTGTTTTTACTATACATTTACTCTCTTTTAATTTTATAATTACCTATTTTAATTTTTATAAAATCATCTTGGTCTGTTGTCGATTATTCTCGACACTTTTCGAGTTTTTCTTCCAATTGTCAATTATTTTTCTCATTTCTCAATAATTTTTTTCTTTATTTTTGTAATTATTTTAGTCATTTTGTAATTTTTCTTTTAATTACCAACTATCCTTTTAAAAATTAAATTTAATTCTTCAAATTTAATTTAATTCTTCATCTTCAATTTATTTTGTTAACTTTTAAGTATTTTCTTCAATTTTCAATTGCATTCTTTGTTTTTTAATTATTTTATTCAAAATTCAATAATTCTCTCATTTTATCAATTATCAAATATTTTCTTGAAATTTCAAAACAATTCTTCAATTTTCAATTAATCTGTTAAATATTCATTTATTTCCTACAATTTTTTCTATTATTTTCATCAGTTTTAAATTGACAATTTATTATTCTCCTTTAATTTTATGATTATACATTAATTCCAATTTTTTTGTTCAAATGCAGATTATTCTCAGTATTTTTCGATTTTTTTATTAATAATTAATTATTTTCGTCGATATTTAATTATTTTTGTCAAACTGAAATTTTTTTTTAATTATTAATTATTTTCTTAAAATTTCCATTTAGTTCTATAATTCTCAATTTATTTATTCAATTTTCAATTATTTTCTTCAATTCTCAAATATGTTCTGCAATTTTCAATTACTTTTATCGATTTTCAATTAATTCCTCAATATTTAAATATTCTCGTATTTATTCAATTATTTTTTTCAATCGTAAAAAATGTTTTAAAATTTCAATTAATTTCCACTTTTTAATGTTCAATTATTTTTTTTAAGATTACAAAATTATCGCCTTTTTTATATATTTTTTTTCCATTATCATTAAATTTCTTTAATTTTTAATACAATATTATTCAATTATTTTCTTTAATTTTTAATTCCATTCTACAATTTTTATTTCAATTCAAAAGTTTTTAATTGTTTTCTTCAATGTTCATTAATTCTCAGCTTTTTTAATTAATTTTTTAAATTTTTAGTTGCTTTCTTCAATTTTCAATTATTTTTTCCAATTTTTTATTTTTTTATATTTTCAATCCAGTTGTTAAATGTGCAATTATTTCTAACAATTATGCCTATAATTTTCTTAATTTTGCTTCCTCATAGAGGAAGCTTTTTCAATTTGGAAATATTTTATTTTAATTTAATATTTCTTGTTTAATTTTTTCAATTATTTTTTTCAGCTGTCTATTAATCTAGTCATTTTTCGGATTTTGTTTTCAATTGACAATTATTTTTGTCATTTTTTACATATTTTCTTCAATATTTTTTTATTATTCTCGTCATTTTTTAACCATTTTCCTTAATTGTTATTTTCCGTAATTTTCAATTATTTCGTACAATTGTGTCAATTTTTAATTATTATCATAAAATTATATAATTATTCTTGAATTTTTTAAATTATTTTGTTCGGTTGTGTATTATAATCTAGCCATTTTTTGAATTTTGTTTTTAATTGTCAATTATTTTCGTCATATTCTAATTTTTTTTAATTAATAATTATTTTAAATTTATTTACCAAGTGATCAATTCATATTACTATTCAAATATTAATTATTTTCTTACACCATTTATTACTATAATTTTTAATCTATTTATTCAATTTTAAATTCTTTTCTCCAATTTTCTTTTATTTTTATCTATTTTCGATTAATTCCTCAATATTCAATAATTTTTGTATTTATTCAATTATTTTTTCAACTCATAAAATTAGTTCTCAAATTTTAATTCAATTATTGAGTTCTAGAACTATTCTATTCAATTCTAAGTTATTTTCTTCATATTCAAATTCCACTTTTCAATTTTCAATTATTTTCTTTAATATTAAAAATTTATCGCTTTCTTTCTATTATTGTTTTCAATTATTATTAAGTTTCTTTAATTTTAAATAGAATTGTTCGATTATTTTCTTTAATATAACTAACTAATTAACTTTAATTCTATTTCTAAATTTTTACTCCGATTTTTTTTTAAATCAAAACTATAATTTTATTTATAAAGTTACTGTTAATGAATAATGGAAAAATAAAACTAATACTTATAAAGAGAATTTTTTATGTAAAGCTGATGCTTACAAAAAAGTTAAATTAAGTTTCTTTTTCATATGAAATAATATGTAAAATATTGCTTTGAATCAAAGTATAAAAATTGCCAATCTTGATTTACAAAGAAAATAAAATTTGAGAACAGAAAGTAGAAATTAAGTTTAAATATTGTAAATTTAAATCAAATTTGAATATTGCAGATTTTAGGATATATAACTTGAACTACTTTTGAACTATAAGGTCAAGCACTAAAGATTCGAAAGTAGAACCCTTCTAACTTTGAAAGTTTAGAAACTTATTTAGGTACTTTGTACACGTCTTGGAATACTAGTTGATAAGAGAGTAACCACTAGAATTTGATTTTAAACTTTCATGTCATGATTAAGAAAGTTTCTATCGTACATTTGACAAAGTTAAAAATTTCAAAAGTTTCCATTTTTACCTGTTCTCCAAGAATGATCTACTTCATAAAACAAACTGAACGATATATCACCTGCACTTTCATTCTTAAATGACTTTTCCTGTAGTTTCAAAAAGTTCCTTAAGCAATCTTACAAGAAGCAAAAAATTTTCAAGTCATGTACAGATTGTTAAACGTTATCGATTCTGATAATTAGAAAAAAAATTCGAATGAGTAAAAATCTTTCTAATTACAAATTCTTTTTTAGCAGTTTTCAATTTACCATTAATTCAGATTTAGAGAAATTATAATTAAAATTGTTTAGTAGGTACCTAATTAAAATAAAGATAATAACTTAAAACCAAAATGATCTAAAGATTATTTTTAATTTTGCAGTTAAGGGCATGTGATGGATTATGACGTCACTAGTATAGGCAAAATTTGTCCGCAACTTTTCTCTTAAAATATAGAATATTTTTTTATGAAACTTGGTAGAATTATTTAAAATGTCATTAAGAAGGTCTCTCAGACCCGAGTTTGTTTAAATTTTGTCTCAAATTTGATTTTTAAAAAAGTTTGCAATTTTTCAAAAATTTCCAAAAATTAACTTTGGGCCAAAATTTAAACAAATTCGGGTCTGAGAGACCTTCATAATGACATTTTAAGTAATTCTACCAAGTTTCATAAAAAAATATTCAATATTTTAAGAGAAAAGTTACGGACAAATTTTGCCTATACCAGTGACGTCATAATCCATCACATGCCCTTAATAAATATTGTATGTCAATATTTATTACTATTTATAGTGATATAATACTTTTGCAAAGTTTAATGTGATGTTTTCGAGGATTTGAAAAGATAATCATTTAATGTAATATTCCCAGTGAAAATTGTGTTTCTATGTCCATTAAATTATATATTAGTTATTAATACTGAATCTCGACTAATAATTAAACGATTTTTAACATAAAATAATTATTCTTTATAAAAAATTTAAAATGATAATCTATTTTAATAAATCAAATAAATTATACTTTACTCTAGATTTAGAGCTCTAAATCTCAATTAATAGTTCCACAGAGTAAAAAAGCATTTATTTGAGGAATCTGCTATAACAAAGAAAAAAATAAATTATCGATTAGCACATCTATTATTTTTATGCGATAAAAATTGATTAATTTGAAAAAACAAGTGTAATCGAATTTTTCATACAGAAGAAAACGCATAGATTACAAACATAAATAAAATATAAATATCCATTTTCTTGCTTTAAGTAAACCTATTTTTCTTTTGAAGATACTCTCAACGAGTAGATGAACATGAAATGGGTTTTCCAGAACATTTATTTTATAAAACCTATCTAAGTAGTTTGGCATTATATTGTTTAAAAAATGCAATATATCAAAGGAAAATATAAACTGAGAAAGAGTTTATGTACTGAATCAGTATTTTCTTTAGACAAGATTGACTTTCAGTCTTATGGATATGGATATTTGCCAAAGAGAAAAAAGAAAAGATATCAAACATAAGTTGCGGAAATGAGATTTTTAAGATGTACAGAGAAAGATTACAAACGCAAGAATACGAGAATATCTGAGCATCTGTATAAAAGCTAATGTTAGAGAACTAAGATGAACGTGCAGAGGTATAACTTAAAAATTCATAGCACAATTGAATGGGAAATCGATTCTTCTCCAAGGAAAAGAGACGAAAAATTGCAACCCTTACTCAGATGCTTTACTTTAAAAGAGAGTTTCCGCAGAAATAGAATTGCTTCCCACAATCCAATACACAATTTATTTACAAATACTGTAAGTAGAATAAAAAAAAAAACAAATAACCTAGAGTGTATTACTTTTATAGACGTTTTATAGATTTGTTATTAACTGAATCATATAGAGCTTCAATAATAATAATAATTTAATATCTTATATTTAATAATAATTTTTTATAAATGACAAAAACAAAATAGTTTTTAAAAAAATAAATAATATACAGAAAAATTGTTTGAAATTATTAAAATTTCTGTGATTGGTAAAAAAAGAAAGAGAAATCAGTTGCTTATCAAGTAAGCGTTTTTGACTCAAGTGATTATAATTAGAATCATTAATCAGGTGGTCGTTAGAAACCAATTAGGGTGACAGATTATAAATCTAGGGTAGCTGAAATGATCGTTAAAGAAATTTTTTATTTTAAAGATAAGACAGTGAGCTATAGCGTTCAAATAAACTTTTTTCTATTCACTGAGGTTTATTTAATTCACTGAGGTACTATATAAGAAATTAGTTATTTTCTGTATACCCTGGTAAAGCAAAAGAGACAAATGCATAGGTAGCTTAAAGATTGAGAGAGACAGAGAGAGAGAGAGAGAGTAGACAGTGGCGTATCTAGGAGAAAAAGGGCCCTGGGGTAAAAAGTAAAATGGGGCTCCAATTATATGAGGAGTACTTTTTCAAAAGTTGATAAATTCACATTTTGTTATTTCGAGAAAATTAAACAAATACAGTTTTGCATCTAACCTTTAAAGTTAATTATATAGTAGAAAAACTACACGAAATTATTTATATAAGAATATTTTTTTAACTTCAAGCGATTTGTTTTTAATTAAAGTTTATCATAATTAGGGAATTTAAAGGGTTTTTTTTAATTTTAACTAGGAAAAAAAATTTAAATTTTGAATCATCTTGGTTATGTCCAAAAGTTTTCAAATTTCAAATTCTTTGTTAATAAATTTTTTTTTTTATTTAACAATAACAGATCGATTTTCAAGATTCTTAATATGGTAAAATTGTGTTTATCTCTACTTTTTTGGAAAATGGATTTATCAACTTTTGAAAAAGTGCTTCTCATATATAATAATTTACAAGTTTAATTAATTCATTCATTCATTCTGTTTACACCTGAAATTTGTCACTAGATGTCCCTTTCCTTTAAAATTTTAAATCATATTTCACATTTTTAAAATGTTCTCAAATTTAAAATTTATAGCAATTTTAATTTTTTCAAATTTAAGCTATCGTAAACTTGCATTGTTTGAAAATTCAACTAATCCACAATTCCGATTAATTTTTTTCTAATTTTCAATAATTATTTTCTGTGTTAAGGTTTCAATTACTTAAATTACAATTTTGTACTATTTTTATTATTTTTCAATTATTTTCTGCAATTTTTAATTACTTTTAAATTGTTTTCCTAAATCTTAAATTTACCTTCTTCAAACTTCAATTATGTTGCTCAATTATGTTTTCAATCACATTTCCCATTTTAATAATTTATCAAAAAAAAAATTTAATTTTATATTACCTACATAAGAAATCTTATTTATTATATTGCCTAGGTAGATATGAGCAAGGATAAAAGTCAAATTCGCACCAATGTGCGTAACAAACTTTTATAGGTGATCAAAAATTCCAAAATAATAATTATTGTTTTTGTCATTTTTTTGCATTTAAAATTCTTTTTTTTTTAATAACTTCTCCAATTAACTTTTATATTATTAAATTATTGCTTCCTCTATGAGGAAACAAATTATTTTGCTTACTTGGAAGCGAAATGTCCATGAAATGGACATAATTTTCACCTAGTTTTTCAATTTTTAAGTATATTCTTTTAATTTCAATTCCATTTTGAAAATGCTTTCTTCAATTTTCAATTATTTTTTCGACTTTTAATCCATTTGTTAAATGTGCAATTATCCCGTGCAATTATCCCCAACAATTATTCTTATAGTTTTCTTAATTTTGCTTCCTCATAGAGGAAGCGTTGTGATCGTTAAGATTTTCGATTTTCCAAAAATAGTGTAAATCGACTCAGTTTCATCTGAAAAGTTCAAATTTTCATTCCTGAGAAAATGTCCGGATGTGTGTGTGTGTGTGTGTGTGTGTATGTGTGTGTGTATGTGGTAAATTTTTTGTCGCCAGGATATCTCGAGAACGCTTCAACGGATTTTAATAAAATTTGGATGACATATGAAGCTCACAAATATCTAAATTTGGACACAGGGATTTTTGAAAATACCCAATCAAATTTTTTTGAGCACTTTTTTTCATCGAAAATATCGTTTTTTGGCAAAAAATTTTTTCATGCTAAAAATTCAGACAAATGAATGGAAAAATCATATTCCTTGTTTCAAAACGAATTGATTGACCTATATAAAGTATATAATAGACCAAAAAATCAAGTAATAATTCCTGATTTTTCAGTTTTTTTCATCAAAAAATCTCGTTTTTGGAAATTTTTTTCATGCTAAAAATTCAACCAAACGGATTACAAAATCATATTCCTTGTCTCAAAACGAATCGATTGACCTATATAAAGTATATAATTGACTAAAAACCCACGTAATAATTCATGATTTTTCATTTTTTTTCATCGAAAAATCTCGCGATTTGCCAAAAAAAAATTTCATGCTAAAAATCCAACCAAACGAATTGCAAAATCATATTCCTTGTCTCAAAACAAATCGAGTGACCTATATAACTTTTATATTTGACTAAAAACTCACGTATTAATTCATAATTTTTAATTTTTTTTTATTGAAAAATCTCGTTTTTTGCCAAAAAAAAATGTCTTGCTAAAAATTTAAACAAATGAATTAAAAGAATCATATTCCTTGTCTCAAAATGAATTGACTAAAAATAATTGACTAATAATTGACTTTAGGGTCATTCCAAAAATAATCGTCTAGACACGGTTGCTGCATTATTTTAAATAAATCTAGAATTAATATATGGTGTTTTTATATGCAATTTGTTTAATATTATGGGTTTAATATGGTCAAATAACTTTTTATTTCAAAGAAAATAAAATTTAAAGATTCTTTGTAGGTTAAAAAATGGCATTTGCATCATGTTATAAAATGCCATTAAAAACGTTAATTTCTAAAAAATTAAACAAAATATCAATGGTAACATAATGTCGAATCTCTAAATTTATATGTAACCATGCAAATTAGTTGATAAAACTTTATTTGAAGTATTAAAATTGAAAAAAAATAAAACATAAAAAACGTCAAATTTTCCAACTTTTAAAGTAATATTTCTCCCAAAATAAAAATTAATAAATACATAAAACTTATATTTTCCAATAAATAAACACTTAATATTAATGAAAAATCGTGAATTGCATAAAAATTACTCACTTAAGTAGTCAAATAAGGGTCTTGAAATTTTGAAATTTTCTTAAATGGCTCTTTTTCTTCGTCGAATATGTTCTAAAAGGAGAAGCAAATGAATTAAACTCCTTTTGGGTTCAATTTGTTTGATTCAAGAGAACAAATTCTCTTTTGAATTTCTATGGGACCTCGTTTCGTTATTAAATTATTCAACTTTAAAAAATTGACAAATTTAACCTAAATAAATATAAGATTTAAATTCTCGATATCTCGACTGAAGTTAGACAGTCTAAAATATCCTATTTATTATATTTTTTTTAAATCTCTTTCTATTCAAAATATCCTTTTTAAGAAAATAAAGTATTAATTTACTTTTTAAATAAATTTTTAAAGATTTTAAAAAAATTGGTAATTTTGAATTACTTAAGCTTTTTTTGTAATTCTTCTGACCTCTTGTTCTTTGAGATGAAAAATATTTTGAATTATTTATGTAAGAAAGAATTTTTATGTTCTTAGTGTGATAGTTTCATGAGTTTTAAATGTTAATAGTAATTAAATCTGTCGAAATGTTAGGTTAAATTCTATTATGTACTTTTATTGAATAATTAATATAAAATGCAGTGTACTGTTGGAATCGAAATGCAAGAGGAGTGTAAAGGACCAGATATTATATCATGGAAAAGCATAAATGAATTAAATGAATTTGATCAAAAATTATTAACGTTGAGAACATACAGTCGAGTACAATGTGGGAGAATATGCGGTTTTCATGAAACTAAATATTTAAGACAATATACAAACACTTTTGGAAGAAGATGCTGTGATCCTTTTAAAATACATAAGAAAAGCGTTACAAGAGATTTACGGATTATTAATAATCCAAGTACAAATCCAAAATATATTTTAATACCTGGTCGTGCTATTTGTACGTTATGTAGAAAGAAAATTTCAACAATTGAAAAAGGAACCGAAGAAAGAAAAGAAGAAGAAGAAGAAGAAGAAGAAGACAACGAGAATAGGACAGACGAAAAAGATTTAAATTATATTCCAGAAGAAGAATGTTTTGAAAATACTTGTTTAAGCCTAGGAATCTCTCCATCAAAAATGATTAAATTAAATAAAAGTCAAAGAAAACGAAAAGTCGAAAATATATTAAATGAAGATTTCTCTAAAAATAAGCTTCAAATTAGTGAATCTTTAGGACTAGGAACATCAGATACCAATGAGTCAATTGTTAAAGACCAAAAACTTTTGCAAGATTACATAGAACTTTTGGAAAAATTGAAAATCAAAATAAATTCGTGCACTACCACTGAAGAGCAAATCCAATTCTTAAGTTTTCAACCCAAATCTTGGAGTATAACCAAAGTTGCAACAGAATTTGGAGTTAGCGAACATTTAGTAAAAAAATCCAGAAAACTAACTGAAGAATATGGTCTTTCTCCAGAAATTAAGCACAAGAGTAAAAATAAAATCTCTGAAGAAGACAAACAAATAATTAGAAATTTCTACGAAGATGATGAAAACAGCAGAATTTGCCCAGGAATGAAAGACTATATTTCAATTCGGAATGAGCAAGGTTCTAAAGAAAAGAAGCAAAAACGTTTACTTCTTTTTCATTTGAAAGAAATTTATGATAATTTTCAGAAAATAAGACCTGAAATCAAAATATGTTTTTCGAGCTTTGCTGAATTGAGACCAAAGTGGTGTATCTTTGCTGGATCAAGTGGAACGCATTCTGTATGCGTTTGTCAATTGCATGAAAATATAAAATTAATGATATCGCCGTTAAAAAATTGTGAAGATTATTTACAGTTTTTAAATTATACTGCTTGTGACATTAAAAATGAAGCATGCATGTTGGGGGAATGTAGTGAGTGTCCTAATTCTGAGATTGTATCTTCAAGTGTTGAAAATTATGTCAGTCATGGAATGCAGGTGAAATATAAACAGTGGGTGAATACTGATCAATGTGATTTAGTAAATGTTGAACAAACTTCAAATGAATTCATATCTACTTTAACATCAAAATTAATTGACTTAAAAACTCATCATTTTATATCAAAACATCAAGCAGAATTTTTAAAACAAAAAAAAGAAAATTTAACAGAAAACGTAGAATGTATAGTTCTCTGTGATTTTGCTCAAAATTTGTCCTACGTGGTTCAAGATTCAATCCAAAGCCACTATTGGGTCGACAGTCAAGCTACACTGCATCCTTTTGTAGTCTACTACAAAACGTCGGACGAAACAGTATCAAAAAGTTTTTGCATTTTATCTGATTGCAGAGAACACACAACATCAGCAGTATACACTTTTCAGATCGAATTGCTGGAACAACTAAAAGAGTTACTGCCAAATTTAAAAAAATTTTTTTACTTTTCGGATGGAGCTGCAAGTCAGTACAAAAATTTTCAAAACTTTATTAATTTAAGTAACCATAAAAGTGACTTTAATGTTAATGCTGAATGGCATTTTTTTGCCACTTCACATGGCAAAAGTCCATGTGACGGAATCGGTGGAACAATAAAACGTTTAGTCCGAAAGGCGTCGCTGCAAAGAATTAGTGTCAAAGAGACAATAATCTGTTTAGAAGATTTATTTAATTTTTGTACTGAGAAAATTACAGGAATAACGTTTATTAAAGTAAACGAAAATCAAATTTACAAAATAGACCGAAAATTATCAAGTTGATATGAATCAGCTACTACAATCCCTGGTACAAGAAAACTTCATTGTATAATTCCTTTGTCCACTGAAATTTTAAGAACGAAACGTGTATCAGGATCAGAAACTTCGACTGAAGTGCAGATTAAAAAATCAAGTATGTTAATAAAACATTTTTTTTTGTTTCAAAAAATATTTTAAATTTCATTTAAAAAGTCAATTAAGACTTTATTTTCTTAAAAAGGATATTTTGAATAGGAAGAGATTTAAAAAAAAATATAATAAATAGGATATTTTAGACTGTCTAACTTCAGTCGAGATATCGAGAATTTAAATCTCATATTTATTTAGGTTAAATTTGTCAATTTTTTAAAGTTGAATAATTTAATAACGAAACGAGGTCCCATAGAAATTCAAAAGAGAATTTGTTCTCTTGAATCAAACAAATTGAACCCAAAAGGAGTTTTAATCATTTGCTTCTCCTTTTAGAACATATTCGACGAAGAAAAAGAGCCATTTAAGAAAATTTCAAAATTTCAAGACCCTTATTTGACTACTTAAGTGAGTAATTTTTATGCAATTCACGATTTTTCATTAATATTAAGTGTTTATTTATTGGAAAATATAAGTTTTATGTATTTATTAATTTTTATTTTGGGAGAAATATTACTTTAAAAGTTGGAAAATTTGACGTTTTTTATGTGTTATTTTTTTCAATTTTAATACTTCAAATAAAGTTTTATCAACTAATTTGCATGGTTACATATAAATTTAGAGATTCGACATTATGTTACCATTGATATTTTGTTTAATTTTTTAGAAATTAACGTTTTTAATGGCATTTTATAACATGATGCAAATGCCATTTTTTAACCTACAAATAATCTTTAAATTTTATTTTCTTTGAAATAAAAAGTTATTTGACCGAGCCAGTATCATTTTGACACATGACTTAATTTAAGATTGTTATATTTTACAGAATGGAAATGTTATTTTGTACAAGTGCTGAATGTTATTTTGTACAATTTTAAAAAATGAATTTGTTAGTTTGTACAATTTTTTAAAAAAGCTAAAAAACTCTGGGATTGCAATTAAGTCAATTTTTTAAATAATTGTACAAAATAACAAATTTCTTTTTCAAAATTGTACAAAATAACATTAAGCAGTTGTACAAAATAACATTTCCATTCTGTACAACATAACAATCTTTAAATTAGGTCATGTGTCAAAATGATACTGGCTCATTTGACCATATTAAACCCATAATATTAAACAAATTGCATATAAAAACACCATATATTAATTCTAGATTTATTTAAAATAATGCAGCAACCGGGTCTAGACGATTATTTTTGGAATGACCCTTTATTTATTTATAATAACTAAATGAATAAAGTTTTGGATGATAGAAAAAATATATATATATATATGGGTGATTCTCCCGAAATATTACTTTTGTATGTCCTCAAGATTTGCTCAATAATAATAATAATTTATGACAATTTCTCTCTATACGTCAATAGTTTACCACTTTTTCTAAAAATTCTGCAAAAGAATTTATTTATTTTATAACTTTAAAGTACTTTTTTTTGTAATTTTAACTACTAAAAGTGAGCCTTTTAACCTGTCCTATGTCAATTTTTCATTCTTTCAAAACGTAAAACAACCATTTAATATTTGAAAAACAATACTTTACAGATATTTTCTAGAAGCTAAGGGATTGTAGAATATTTGTACAAAGTATAAATAAAAAAGATCTTATAGATTTTCCATAAATGGAAAATGAATTTTGTCCTCTGGTTTTGCATCATTCCTCTGGCTTGTTGTATATTATTCAATATTTTTTATATTAGTTAAGTTATTTATTTGTTTTCATACTTATTAAATACATTGACATCCCTAATAATAATTTGTCAAGTGGGTTTTGTAAAAAAATCATTATTTAAAGTTAAAAATGTATAAATTGAAGCTTTTACAGCGATTCACAACCTAAAGCGTCATTCCTCTGGCTCAAATAAAAAATAGAATGACAGTAGATAAAATATTTTTGCAATTTTTCTACAATAAAGTTAACTTATACAAACATGTTAAACTATTTTAAGTTTAAGAAAAATTGCTTTACTTTAAATAAAATGTAAAAAATGTTGAAATAATCATTCCTCTGGCTCGTCATTCCTCTGGCTCATATTAAAAATTAATATGAATATCAATTGTTTTTGAACTGTCAACGAAAAATAAACCTTCAAATCTTGACAAATAATTATTGGTGGTCAAAAGATTTCATATTTTGGTAAGTGTTTTAAAATCTACAAATTTTTAAAATTATAATTAATAATAAATTAATAATATTAAATAGCTTTCTGACTATAAAAAACATTGTTTAAAATAAATTCAAATGACATGAAGTTGTTGTTTACTTTAAAAAAAAACACCTGCTCTACATTTTAACCTTTAGATTTATTTATTAATTTTAATATTAAAAATCTTTTATAAATGGTACAAATTAGCATGATCAAGTTATGAAGGTGTTAAATCTTTAATTGCTTAACATGGTTATAAATTTTAGAGGTCCTAAAATGTATTTTATAAATTTTCATTTCCGATGCACAAAAAGGAATATTTCTGGAGAATCACCCATATTGATTTATTATTATTTTATTATTGTTACTTATTTGCATAAAAATAAATAATAATTAATTTAAAATTAAATTATTATTTTTTATATTATAATAAATTTATTGCTTCCTCTATGAGGAAGCAAATTATCTTGCTTCCTTACACGGAAAGACTTTCGATTTTAATACTTAATATTATAGTATTTATTTTTACAAAATTTCGATAGGAAACCAGAATATATCGTTATATTTTCAGAATTTACTATTTCTATTTAATATTTACTATTTTCGATTGGAAATGTTAAAAGAAACTTGAATCGACATTTTGTTGGGAAAATTGCTATTGAGTTTTGGAATTAGTAAAATCGAGATTAATAAGTAATTCCTATAAAAAGGCAAATAAACCGATCTTCATGATTATTATATTATTATAGGTTACCTGTGGTAATTGACATTCCATATATTTTTAACACTTTTATATACACATAAACACAATTACCGTCACAAACGAAATCCTAACATATCCTAAACACTAACGATAATACGCACGCACATAATATGCTTAACGAATCGCACAATACATATAATCTTTGAAGGGAAAAGTTTTCTTATATACTAATCGACATAATACATTACCACTTTTGAGAAAAATCCACAAAAATCACAAGTTTCCATCTGTGAACAATAGTTGAAGTTTGACATCCGCCAAATTCAAACTTCACTTAAAAGTTTTTACATGATATAACCGGTTTATATTGAATAAAACTATCACGTAGAAAGTATTTATTGTGTTATTTTTCACCCACTTTACGACAACGTTAATGATTTAATCGTTTCTTTAAAGAGAGAAATTATATAACCCGAATAAGCAAATCAACAGTGACAAGACGCGCACAACGGTTAAACTGTCATGGCCGCCAATTTTCCAATAGTTCATGGAATTTCAACAAAGCATTATTTTAAAATATAATCTTTTTAATAGTAAGATGTTCAAGATGAACTTATTTTATTGTTGCTTCCTATTGAATATAGTAATATTTTTAACCTATTTTTGTAAATAATTTTATAAAAATTATTATTTAATAAAAATTAAATAATTTTAATTATTTTTTTTAGATTATACTTTTTCCTAGTTTCATTTTCCTTTTAAAAAAAGCAATCTTTCCAGTTTTAAATAGTAAATTTTAATTTCAAAATATATAAATATTAACTTTTAAAAAAGTATATTCTTCTAGTCCTGTAGTATAAAATACCATTTTACTGTTATATCCTGATTTACAATCGAAATTTTGTAAAAATACATATTATAATATTAACTATTAAAACCAAAAGTTCTTCCGTGTAGAAGCGAAGTGTCCATGAAATGGACAGAATTCACACCTAGTTTCAATTTGCAATTATTTTTTTTTTTTTAATCAACTTTTGAAAGTTTTAAGTATTTTTCTGATATTTTCTTTAACTTTCCTTTATCTAAAATATATTATGTAATTTTGTAAAATTATTTTCACAAAAATTTTTTTTTTTTAATTTTAAGTTATTTATCTCAATTTCCATTTATGGAAAATCTATAAGATCTATTTTATTTATACTTTGTACAAATATTCTACAATCCCTTAGCTTCTAGAAAATATCTGTAAAGTATTGTTTTTCAAATATTAAATAGTTGTTTTACATTTTGAAAGAATGAAAAATTGACATTGGACAGGTTCAAAGGCTCACTTTTAGTAGTTATAATTACAAAAAAAAGTACTTTAAAGTTATAAAATAAATTAATTCTTTTGCAGGATTTTTATAAAAAGAGGTAAACTATTGACGTATAGAGAGAAATTGTCATAAATTATTATTATTATTATTGAGAAAATCTTGAGGACATACAAAAGTAATATTTCGGGAGAATCACCCAAATATTTTTTTCTCAGTGAACTCACTCTAAAGGGCTAAAAAATCGGTACAAGTTATTTTTTCAAATATTGTGCCATTTTATTTTGAAGCTACCTCATGAAAATTAGTGGGTAAATAAAAGGTGTGAATTTTCATTGAATTAAAAGCAATATCGGCTTGACAGCGACTTAGCGGTACCTCTAAGGAGTCGAGCAATGTTCTATTGAAATTCCATGGCTTTCACTGCAATTTCGCAGAGCTTTGCTTTAATCCCGAGAGGGACAAACCTCGCCGCAACGTTAAACCAATCTGTGACGGACGTCCTGAAGCTCAGGTACATACACATATGAGGCATAAGTTCACTGAAACTCTGATTTGCATCCGTTCAACCCTCTCCCTTTTCATTCACAAGCAAACTATCCCTAGATCAAAAGCTACCAACTCACAAGATCAAATGCATTTTACACGCTATTAAACGGAAGAAGGAGCAATTAGGTAGGCTCTAATCTTCTTGTGATAGATTGTTATGTGAGCAAGATATGCCACTCGAATTATAGTGCTTCAAAGCAACTTGGATATTCTATGACCGATAAAGTTGCCATGAGTGTGCTACAACCAAACGCGCATTAAATTTATAATTAGTTATAAATCAGAATTACAAGACACGTCCCTTTTGCTATAGGGGAGAGTGGGGCAAAGGTGCTACCTTTATATATTTTGCTTCATAAAAATGTAACTAAACATGATACTTAAGTAAACTTTTATTATTATAAAACTCTTATTATCACTCAACATTTCTCCACAATCATTAAATATTTTAGAAAAGCCTTGATTGAATAAAAATATAATTTGTAAAAGAGTACAAATTATCACCATTACCCCGGGTACCGAGGTAATGGTAATAAGGCTATTATTTCTAAAAGTGCAAATATTTTGGAGAATATTTTTTTATATTACAATTCTTTGTTACCTAAAGCAGTATAAAAATATCTTCAGAACATATTTTGGGGTATATTTACGGTAATTTTTATAAAAAATACTGATATGTGTGATTTAACCTTGCATTTGTAAAAAACAGCTGAAAACAGTTGAAAGCTGCTTGGCGTTTGAATATTTTCATTACGTTATTATCTTTACCCCAAACGTCAAGTCTTTTTAATATTGTAAATTTAATATATTTCAACCTCGAATCTAAGCTCAAATCTACGAATATATGATAGGTGGATGTTTAATTTAATGAAACATCAAACTTTTATGACGTAATCAATTTTAAATTTCCTTTAAACTTAATATAATGAAGATTTAATTTACCATTTTTTTTTTACTAAAGCAGTTTTTTACTCAAATTTTTCAATTTACATTGAAAATAAACATTTTTTCTTTATAATATCATCTCGTCAATGAAATTAAAGATTCGCATATAGAAGAAAGTTTTAATAATTCATAAATAATGAAGATATTGTGATTATTATCTTTACCCCGGTTAGCACCTTTGCCCCAGTCTCCCCTACCTGACAGGAGTAACTTTCTGCATGTTCAACATTGGAGAAAAACGTAGAAACATCTATCTATAATAATAATCCGCAACTTCATTCATTCATTCATTCATTCTTTCATTCTGTCCACACCTGAAGTTGGTCGTTTTTCTATTCAATTGTTTTTTAAAAATGTTTTGCTTCTGGGTCAAAACACTGACTTTCGACCAAAGGTGGTCGCTGACATATTTTAAAAAATATTAAAACCTATATTATATCTATTATTAAAGTATCTAAATTCAACTTCTGAAGTTGTTTTAGCTAAGTTTTTTATTTTTTAGCCGTAAATTGTAATTAAAGGAGCAAGTGTCGAGAAAAAATGGCGTTCTTAATGCTTATTTTAACCGCTTTTAATTCAGAAAAAAAACATTTAATTCCTGTGCTATAAAGAGAATACGTTTAATTAGTATTCAAATATTTATTTTCATTAATATAATTTTGTGTAAAATGAAAAATAATAGTAATAAAGTTAACTTAAAGTTGATTAAAAAACTATCAATTTTTGTCACTTTTAAAAGTCTATTTTTTAGAAATCTACTTAACAAATATTATTGAAACTTACCACAATGATTAATTTGTGTACTTTAAACGTATTTTCACTGAAAAGAAGACAAATATTTTTTTTATTATCAAATAATTCCGTCTTGAAATTTCAAATTTAACCATAAAACACGCATTTTTGAACTTACCTAACTTTTTTCTGGATGAATTTAAAAAATTAAGACTTTCCACATATCTAAGTTTTAATAAAATCTACAACATATTAAATTTTTGCGAAGGTAAGTTGCTCGGTTTATGAATTATTTAAGTTTAAACTTTAATGTAGGAAAGGATATTTTTTATATTTCAAAGTACACTCTGAAGTTTGACAATCGATTATTGATTTTAAATTCAAAATTTTTATTTATATTTTGTCAGTTTATAATGATTAATAAAATAAATCTTAACAACTAATGATAAGCAACATTTTCAATTTGCAATGTTAATTTATTAAAATAATTAGGAAAAAGAAATCTATATTTTTTATTTTTTATTCTATATTTCTCTCCGTTGATTAATAATTTAATAAACCTTAATAGATAATAAATATTAATAAAAATAATTATGAATTTGAATAAAATCATAAATAAAATACAAAATTTTAAATATGTACTACATGTATTACTATACAAATTATAAATAATATATAATAAGAACAATTTTAATATAATTTTATAAAAACTTTATTATTTTCCATTAATTCCTCGAAAAGTTGAAAAACACGTTTTTTCTTTTCTTACACTTCTCATTGCACAAAATTTTAAACTATTTAAAACTGATTTAATTAATGTTTTGATTAATAGGTTACCTAATCGTTATAAACTGACATAATATAAATAAAAATTTTGAATTTATAATCAATAATCGATTGTCAAACTTCAGAGTGTACTTTGAAATATAAAAAATAACCTTTCCTTCATTAAAGTTTAAATTTAAATAATTCATAAACCGAGCAACTTACCTTCGCAAAAATTTAATATGTTGTAGATTTTATTAAAACTTAGATATGTGGAAAGTCTTAATTTTTTAAATTCATCCAGAAAAAAGTTAGGTAAGTTCAAAAATGCGTGTTTTATGGTTAAATTTGAAATTTCAAGACGGAATTATTTAATAATAAAAAAAATATTTGTCTTCTTTTCAGTGAAAATACGTTTAGAGTACACAAATTAATCATTGTGGTAAGTTTCAATAATATTTGTTAAGTAGATTTCTAAAAAATAGACTTTTAAAAGTGACAAAAATTGACAGTTTTTTAATCAACTTTAAGTTAACTTTATTACTATTATTTTTCATTTTACACAAAATTATATTAATGAAAATAAATATTTGAATACTAATTAAACGTATTCTCTTTATAGCACAGGAAATAAATGTTTTTTTTTCTGAATTAAAAGCGGTTAAAATAAGCATTAAGAACGCCATTTTTTCTCGACACTTGCTCCTTTAATTACAATTTACGGCTAAAAAATAAAAAACTTAGCTAAAACAACTTCAGAAGTTGAATTTAGATACTTTAATAATAGATGTAATATAGGTTTTAATATTTTTTAAAATATGTCAGCGACCACCTTTGGTCGAAAGTCAGTGTTTTGACCCTTCTTGGTTTTGAAAATTGTTATGTAGTTGAAAATAGGTTACGTTTTTCGTTTGTGTCAATTAGGTAAGTCCATTGTCTTTCGTCTGATAACTGTTGCGGACTTATTTTTAAAAAAATATTGTTCCACAACACTTGAAACTTTAATATTTCCTGGTTTCATTGGTCATAATATTAAAGGGTAAATTGTATTTCTTTTAATGCAATTATTAATCAAAAGTTGTATGTTTACAACAGTATTTCGCGTATGTATTCAAAAACTATTTGATATTTGATATTGGAACTTTATGTTTCTGGTAAGTTCCAATAGATAATATCAAATAGTTTTTGAATAATAATGTTTTTAAAAAATTGCAAAAATTTAAGGTTTTTGATTAATAATTACATTATAAGAAATACAATTTACACTATAATATTATGACCAATGAAATCAGGAAATATTCAAGTTTCAAGTGTTGTGGAACAATATTTTTTTAATAATATGTCCGCAACAGTCCTCAGACTAAAGTCAATGGACTTACACAACTAAAAAATTGATAAATTTTTTAAATAAGATAATAAAATTGTAATAATAGTATTAAAAAAGAAAACAATATTAAAATATATACAGATATATTTACACTTATTTACACATATTACACCTATATTTACACCTATTTCGAGCTTTTGATTATTTCTAAAAAATACAATAAAAATAATAATAAAGAATGAAATATTATGAATTATATCATTGAAAAATAAGCTATTCACAGTTTTTAAACATTTCTTAAGGTTTTCAAGTACGTCAAACCACAGACTTTCGACCAAAGGTGGTCGTTTACCATAATTATTAATTTATGTACTTTAATCATATTTTCATTAGATTCAAGGCAAATATTTATTTTATTACTAAATAATACCACCTTAAAATTCTGGAATTAACCCCAAAGCACACATTTTTAATCTTATATTAGTTTTTTCTGGATGATATTAAAAATTAACACTTTTTACATATCTAAGTTTTTATAAAATATTCAACATATTAAATTTTCGCGAGGGTAATTTGCTCAGTTTATGAATTATTATTAAAGTTTAAAAATGTAATAAAAAAACCTTATTTTTCATTGTACAAAATATACTCAGAAATTTGTCGTTAAAATTATTGACAAAAATAGTTTTGAATTTAAAATAAATAACAGATTGTCAAACTTTAGAGTGTATTTTGTACAATGAAAAGTAACCTTTTTTCAGTACATTTTTAAACTTTAATAATAATTCATAAACTGAGCAAATTACCCTCTCTAAAATTTAATATGTTGAAGATTTTATAAAAACTTAGATATGTGAAAAGTAATAATTTTTTAATTGCATCCAGAAAAACTTATATAAGATTAAAAATGTTGTGTTTTGGGGTTACTTCCGAAATTTTAAGATGGTATTATTTAGTAATAAATTAATATTTGTCTTGAATCTAATGAAAACATATTAAAGTGTATAGTGTATACATTAATAATTATGGTAAGTTTCAATAATATTTATTAAGTAGGTTTCTAAAAAATAGACTCTTAAAAATGGTAAAAAGTGACAGCCTTTTGATCAACTTTAAATTGATTTTATTATTATTATTATTCTTATCATTATTCATTATATACAAAATTATATTAAATAAAATAAATATTTGGATGTTAATTAAACATATTTTCTTTACAATATGGGAATGAAATGTTTTCTTTCTAAATAAAAAATATTTGAAATATGCATTAAAAACGCCAATTTTTCTTAACACTTGCTTCTTTAATTACAATTTACGGCCGGAAAATAAAAAATTTATCTAAAACAACTTCAGAACTTGAATTTAGACACTTCAATAATACATATAATATGGGTTTTATTATTATTAGAATATGTCAGCGACGACCTTTGGTTGAAAGTTAGTGGTTTGACTCTTAAAACTTTTTTGCGCTATTAATTTTTAAAGAAAAATGGGTACTGCATTAAATTCCTTTTGAAAAAATTTAGTATTTTTATTTAAAAATTATTATTTTTTATTGCGTGAGTAAATTATTAAACTGCTTTAATATTCAATTTAATTATACATTTAAAATTAGAGACAATTGTAAATCTAATCATAATTCAACTAGATTAACAGAAAATGAGATAGACTGAAATACAGTTTTTACTCTAAAAGAATTAACTTTTTTTGGATAGACTAAAATTATAAAATTAATCATAAAATTTGGATTTATTTTAGTTTTAATGCATGTAAATTTTTTACAATTAAAACGTTTTTATAAATTGGTTTAAGTTTGAAATTATTTTAATATGTATATTGTTAGAATTTGAAAATATTTAAAGTTGATATAATAATTAAAACATAGAATGATTAAAATTTGATCAATGCAAATTCACATTAACTGAAATTTGAAGAAATTATAATTGCTATAAATTTAAAATTTAAGAACATTTTGAAAAGGTGAAATGTAGTTTAAAATTGAAAAAACATTTAGTAACAAAAGTCAGATGTGGACAGAATGAATGGATGAATGAATTATACTTATTGTAAATTATTATATATATAATTGGGGCCCCATTTTTCTTTTTGCCCCAGGGCCCTTGCCCTTCCAATTACGCCGCTGCGTATTTAGTAAATAAAAATCTGATATTTATTTTAAAAACAAAATTTTAAAATGTTTGTGAAAGTGAATTATAATTTTATAATAGTGCTAATCGGAAGTACACCCCAAATTTTTTCTAAAATTTCACTTCTACTTTATTAGTGCAACATTAAATTCTGTCTCGAGAAAATTATATTTTGGGGAATTTGCTGCTGATTTCACAGTTCGGTTCTTTTATCTATTTTTAAACACGGATTTTTAGACTTTGACGTCAAATACTCGGGGAGTTAACTTTATATGAGGTTTTTTAAGAATCAAGCTTTATTGAATGCAACACTATTAAAATCAATTTAATTAATTAATCAATTAACAGTCAATTAATTCATTAAATCGTAAATTAATTAGTTAATAAGTTATATATCATGCCTAGTAAAAAAAGGTTGATAAAATAGAAAGGTTATTTGTGAAGAATCAATTATTTAATTTTAAAAAATACAACTTTTTCAAGTAATGGTGTAATATGATATCTAAGATATTCAGAAGAGTAAATAAAATGTATATAAATTCTGATCCTCTTATTTCCATATATATATTTTAATTAAATCTCCAGTTTCAAATTATCATTGTTTAAGTTTAACGTATTTCACTCACCTTTCAATTGAATTGCAATAACAAGAGATAATAAAAGTAGAACAATTTGAAATTCTCTTTATTAATAATATTAATTTTATCGTTTAAACGTACTTCTGAAATTCAGCAATTCAATTTGCGAGGAATTAAATGTAAAATAATATTTAAATTTTTAATGAATTTAAATCTATTTTAAATATGAAATACTCTTTACCTAGACTTTTGAAATTTTATATAATAAAAAAAATTATGCTCATATTTATATATTTCTATTCTGGTAATTAATTTATATATTTTAGAATAAATTACAGCCAACATGGATAAAAATAGTTGAAATTTTAAATGTTTGGAAAAAAGCTTTTATGAAGTGTAAACTCTTAAATAAAAAAAGATCTCTTTTCTCTAGAAATTCTCATCTAACTTGTAATTATTTTCTAAAAATATGGAAATTTCATTTTCTTATACATTTCTTTTAAAAGTTGTCACAATTACTTCTTTTATGTCTTTTAGTATCAAACCATTGATTAGCAGATATGTTGAGAAAGAAACAAGATAAAATGTTAAACTCTCAAAAGCGTTATGGAAGCAAAAAATTTTAAAAACCTACATTTATTTTAAAAAGCCGAAAAAACCTGTCAATTGGTTGAGTCTTTAATTGAAAATTTTCTCGTTTCAGGTGCAATTTTAAGAAAAAAAAAAAAAAAAAAGATTAAAAATTTTCAAAATTCTGAAACTTCAAAACTGAAAAATTAGTTTTTTATTCAACTTTTAGATATTTTAGGTATTTTAAATTATTTTATAATGTTACATCTTCTAAAAGCAATATTATTATTAATAATATTGTACATCCACAAGGAACCAAATATTCTTATTGACATGAAAGCAAAATATTCATGGAAAGAAAATATTAAGTTTCAACTTGTTTAAAATATTTTAAAACACACATTTTAAAAAATAAGATCACGACTGACTTAATCGAAACATTATAATGATTTCACGACTTATTCTTAAGAGTGGAAAATCAAAATAACGAAATGATGAAAAATTAAGTAGTGAATTAAAAAGAACTAAATTTAAAAACTTAATTAAGATAAAATTGATTAATTAGTAAAAATTCCCTCTCTCTCAATTAGAAGCTCACTTTTTGACATGTTTAAATTTAAAGTGACATTTTTTTACCAATACATATTTCGATCCGTGCTTCTATAGGAAAAAGATGTAATTATTGTAATATAATTTAAATCTTAATATAGCACTTCGTCAAAAAGCGCAAGCTTGATCGAACAATAAAGTAGGTTATTGAATTAAATTATATATTCAATACGACACGATTCGTTTTTACAGAAAAGCAGTTTTTATCATAATAAAAAAGCGGGTACACATTGTAAATGAATTATTTCTTCAAATAATTGATATCACATATATAGGTACTTTTTGGAACTTTTCCAATACAAAGAGATATATAATTTTTGACTGAAATAAAACCGCATTATATTATTTATTATATATCCAAGTCTGCAAGATGCACGTTTCGCGACGTACTTCTTTATTTTATCACAGTCTGCAAACTATTTGTAATTTTCTGCTCGGTCTGTCTCAGGAACTCCGACATTTTATATGTTACGTTCCACGAAAGCTTCAACACGTGAAAATAAAATGCGATGCACAAGACTCTTTCAGCCATTGATTTCCCTCACGGTGTCTCTTTCAGTCGGACGCTGACCGAATTTATTTCTTTTATATCCATTCTTTCTCTTCCAACCTATTCCATTCTTTTACTCATTTTCTTCAAGCATTATCCATTGGACACATTTCATTATCATAAATACTTCACTATAACTACTCAAATATGAAGCTTTATGGTGAGATTGATTTCTTATTTTCCAATACTCATTTCTGATTCAGAACCATACACCGAACACAATTTCCCTCAAAATGTGACATTTTATTGTAGCCTTATATTTCTTAATTTACGAACCCTGTAGTCAGGAGTGGCGACTTGTGTAGGGGAGACCGGGGCTAGTTGGGTCATTGCAGTTTACTCAAATGTTATTAGTCGAATTAATTCATCTCGAAACAAAAATTATTTTACATAGTGAGATGCAAATTTGTGTCAAGTTTCATTATTATATCATTATTTAAGGTAAATGTCCCAATTAGTGCACTGCTAAGAATTTTGCTAAAATAAATAAAGAAAAAATTAGTTTTAAATTCTTCTATGAAAATATTTATTTGCATTGAAATGAAGCCAATCCTTTTCTGAATTGAAAAAGATTTTGATTAAGGTTTTATTATCAAAATATAATAAATTATTGGTTTTTAACGAAATAATGTTATTGTACCAATTAAAAGGTAACATTAAAAACATTTGTTTTTTATATTATTTTTATATTATTTGGTTTATATTTTAAACATTTAAACTCAGTTGTGCACAAATTGGTACGTGTCTACAAATAGGGACATTTGCCTTATGTAGAGTAAATGTAAGAAAAACTAATTTTGATACTCCAAAGAAAATTTTTAAACACTGGGTTTTTTTGTTATATCTTTCTGAGTAATAGTTTTAGAAAAAAGTTTAATTATCAAATTTTGATCTTTAAATAGTTGCTTTTAAAGGACAATGAAGAGATTTTAATTTATATTTGCAGTATCGATAGAAAAAATCAAATATTTAAAAAACACAGGTGGGTTTGTTTTGACCGGGGTTAGTTGGGTCGCCCAAATGCATGAGGAATCTACTATATACTTATACTACATTAATAAACTACATTAATTTATTTAGATTTCACTATCAGTAATTTATTTCAGGCAATTAACACTAATAATAATACTTTTTAACAGTTAGGAATTAAAAAATACGTTTTTTCAATATAAGCAATTTTTTTATTTCATAATCTTATACTTTCACTGCTCTAATTTAAATATATTTATTTTTCAATTCCTTTTATTATAAAATAACCCTAAAAACTAAGTTTATTATCTAAAGTAATGTTTTAACATTTAAACAGTAATATTTTAATCATGACCCAATCTGCCCCGGTCCGGGGAGAGTTGGGTCACTTTGGAATTCTCCAAAAACAATGTTTCCAAAACAAACTAAAAATAATAACGGGACTTTTTCTTTTTTAAATGTAAGCTGAAATGTTATAGCAGGTTTCCTGTATGATTATAGGTTTTTATAAATTCAATATTAACGAAGTTAAACAACGAAGAGTGCAAAATGGCCCAACTAGCCTTGGTCTCCCCTATGGTATGTCTCCAAATTCCATAAAGCAAAAAAGTCGCCCTATGGAATTCCACATGGCAAAATTACAGACAAAAAATAAATTTCTTCATCTCTCTAAATTTGAATTAGTTAAAAATAACTAATAATTAGTAAAATCGTGCCTGAGTTTTTATTTTAGCAATTAGTTAAAAATAACTAATTATTAGTAAAAAAATGACTAATTGTTAGCAGAAACATAACTAAAAAATAGTTAAAATTTGACTAGTTGAATTAGTAAACAGAATTTTACTAAAATATTACCGTCAACTAGGGCTATTTTGTGCACAAAACCGCTCTTTTTTCACTCTATGCTTTGTTAAAATTCAGAATTTGAAAAAATAAAGAATTGAACTTTTAAGTTATGTTGTAGACATCCTTCTGAAGGTGTCCTATGAGTTAGCCGACAAGAAAAATTTTTTGTCTGCGTTATAGAAACTCAAAGTTGTGCACAAAATAGCCCCACGGATGGGGCTATTTTGTGCATCAAAGTTTGTTTATTTATAAAGATGGGTAAAAAATTTTTTTTACTGTTTTTATTGTATGAAGTATTTTTTCTAGATATTCTAGAGTGTAATAAATTAAAACAAAATTGAAAATATTTTTTTTTGTAGTAATTGTTTAACTAATTTGAAAGTAAAACTTTAAATTTTACAAAAATGGAGATTTACAAAAAAAGTTATTTTTTTAAGTAAATCTTACTTAATAAAACTTCTACTACATTTCTTAAGTTATTTTAAGAAAAAAAGTTACAAAATTAACTTGAAAAGCATGTAATTATTAAAGTTACATTTTTGAGGTTTTTAAGGCACCGTGTGTAAATTTGAAATTTTATGCTTATTTCTCGGTTTTTATAACAAAAATAAAACAAATATGTTCTAAAACTAAATTATAAAGTATTTTTTATTAACTACAAAACCAATTTTTGAAAAATAATTGATTTTAAAGAAAGCACAAAATAACCCACCAAATTCTGATTTTTTAGTTTTTTACACTTTTTTCTTAAAATATGCAATAAAAAGTTAGCGCATCACGTATACACCATCACAACTAAATTGTCAACAAGTATTATTAATAGTTTTAAAAACACTTTTAAACTTCCGGAGATCTAAACAGAATTTTGAGACCTTTGAAAATTTTCAGCTCGATTTTCACGACTTTACGATTTTTTTTCTGATTTGTAATAAAGAATTAAGTAATTTCATTTAGTACTCTCTGTAGTCTATATATCAGAAAATATTTATACCAAATAGCAAACTTAAACAACTATATATAAAGATTTTATTCATTAAAAACCTCGCGTGCACAAAATAGCCCCACTTGACGGTAGTTATTTTTACATAACCTAAAAATGAATTTGACTAGTAATTAATTATTTTTTACTAAATGATTAGTAGAAATAAAACTATTTGAATTAGTGACTGAGTTTTTGCTTTTAAATTAGTTATTTTTAACTGATTCAGATTAAGAGAGTAAGAATGTGGATAAATTAATTTACAATTCAAAGAAAAAGATTAAAATGTAAAAAACAAAAATCACATTTTGCAAAAATAAATCAAAAATGACAAAAAGAAATTAAAAATTAATTAATAAATAATGAAACTAATTTGATATTGAAGAAAATAATTGAAAATGAAAAAGTTTTATTTGAAAAAAGTAATGAAAATAATTAAAACTCGCAAAAATTTTAGATTTAAAATTTAGGAGAAAAATTAAAATATAATGAAAATCATTAGAAATTGAAGAAAATTTTTCAAACATGATAAAAATGGATTAAAATTGTAGCTAATAATTGAAATCGTAATAGAAAAGAATTGTTGAAAATAAAAGAAGAAATTTTGAAATATTTTTAAATTTATTATTCTCAAAGCGTGGATTAATTTTTTAATGAATGAAATTTGAAATTACTTGAAGTTCAAAGAATAATAATACATAATTGTGATTGTAGTCTTGTTTATCTCAAATATATTCTGAAATTCTTTCAATTATTTTTTTAAAATTTTTATTATTTTCCTCAATTTACATTTATTTTTATGAATTATTTTTTTATTAAATTTATTTTTTAATTAATTTTTAATTACTTTTTGTCATTTTCAGTTATTTTTCTAATTTTTTTATTATTTACCTATATCAAATTCTAGTTACTTTTTCAATTTACAATTATTTTCATCATTTCAATGACTGATATCATTTTTCATCAATTTCTTCAATTTTTAATTATTCTCAAACTTTATTCTTCAATTCAATTCCTAAACTTTCAATTATTTAACTCATTATTCAATTATTTTTTTCCATTATATTTTCTTTTACCTTATGCAATTATTTTGTCCACCTTTTAATTAGGTATTATAATTATTTTTGAAGTAATTTCCTAATTTTCTTTTTATTATCTGAAATCTAAGTTATGGTATCCACTTTTCAATGTTTCAATCATTTTTCAGTTAATTTTCTCAAATTTCAAATACTTTCGTCAATTTTTAATTCTTTTTTTTTTTTAATTTGTAATGATTTTCACAAATTTTATATTATTTTGAATATTTGTTGATTAATTCAAAAAAGTTTAATTGTTTATCTCGAATTTCTAATACTTACTTCAATTTTCAATTATTTCTATAATTTTTCAATTATTTCTCAATTCATTTTTTAATTTTTTTTATTATTTATCTCTAATTCCACTAATTTTTTCAATTAAAATTATATTTATTATTCTGCAACAGTTTTCTTTTATTACAAATTTATGTTGTAATTTTCTCAATTATGTTCTTCAGCTTTTAGTTATTTTATAACGTTGCAAATATTTTCTTTAATTTTTTTTTATTTTTATTATTCTTTAATTACTTTCCTACATTTTAAAATATTTTTCTCAAATTTTAATAATTTTCTTCAATTTTCGGTTTTTGATATCATTTTGCAATCAATTTCATCAATTTTTAATTATTCTCAAACTTCATTTCTCAATTAAATTCCTAAATTTTCAATTATTTATCTCATTTTTCAATTCTTTTTTTCACTTTTCATTTTTTTTTATATTTCTGCAATTATTTTGTTCACCTTTTAATTAGATTTGCCACATTATTATTGGTTTATATATAATGAACTTCGCAAGATAAATTAAATGATTTAAATATATAAAAATAGAAGGTATTCACAAATAATTTTTAATTATTTCTATAAATTTTCAATTATTTTTTAATCAAATTTCTAATTTTTTTTATTATTTATCTCTAATTCCAGTTATTTTTTCAATTCAAAATTATTTTTATCATTCTGATATAATTTTCTTTTATTACAAATTTAAGTTGTAATTGTTTCAATTATTTTCTTCAATTTTTAATTTGTTTATTACATTGCAAATATTTTTTCGAATTTTTTATTATTTTCATTTTTCTTCAATTAATTTTCTAGATTTTAAATTATTTTTCTCAAATTTAAATAATTTTCAATTATTATTGTTATCATTTGCAATCAATTCTTTAAATTTCAATTATTTTTACTGTTCCTCAATTAAATACCTTAATTTTTAATTAGTTATCTTATATTACAATTACTTTCTTTCAATTTTCATTTTCTTAAAGCGTTTTCAATTATTTTCTCCAACTTTAAATTATTCAATTAATTTCCTAAATTTTAATTTAGTATCACAAATCTAAGTTATTGCATCGACTTTTTAATGTTTTAATAATTCTTCGATTGTTTTTCTCAAATTTTAATTGTTTTTTTCATTAGCGATAATTTTTACAATTTTTACATAATTTTTAATATTTGTTAATATTATATTTGCAATGTTTTTCACAATTTATATATTATTTTGAATAGTAGTTGATTCATTACAAAAATTTTAATTAAATGTATCTTAAATTTCCATTATTTTCTTCAATAAATTTTTGTTTTTTTTCAATAATGTTGTAGTTATTTTCCTGAATTTAAAATTTTTGAAATCATTTTGTAATAAGGTACTTTCTTTAACTTCACAAATATCATGTGTTTTTTAAAAATTATTTTTCTAAAAAAATATATCTACAAATATCTACAAATTTCAACTTTTTTTATCATTTTTTAAAAATTTTCTTCAATTATTTTCATTATTTTTCAATTTTTCCCTTAAATTTAAAATTTAAAATTTTCGCAAGTTTCAACTATTTTCTTTAATTTTTGCAATTGAAACTTTTTAGTTTTCATTATTACCTTTAATAACAAATTAGGTTCGTTATTTATTAATTAGATTTCTATTTCTTTAATGATTTTTCAATTATTTTTACAAAATATGATTTTTGTTTTTTAAATTGTAATTTTTTTCTTCAAACGAAAATTAATTTCTTTAATATTGAATTATTAATGTCAATTTGTAATGTCAAATAATAGAAGGACATAACTCATTTACTTTGTTAATTTAATTATCAGTTTCACTATTTTCATCGTTTTCCATAATCATTTTCCAAATTTTACTAATTTTCTTTAATTTTTAATTATTATTGTTATCATTTGCAATCATTTTTTTCAAGTTTTAATTATTTTTACTATTCCTCAATTAAATTCTAAAATTTTACAACATTTATCTCATTTTTCAATTATTTTTTTCAATTTTCAATCAAGTTCTTCAATTAAAATTTTTTTTTTTTATATATAATGATTTTCTTAAATTTTATATGATTTTGATTATTTGTTTATTAATTCGGAAAATTTACCAAAAATTCAAATAAATTGTCAACTTTTGCATTACAATAATAACTCTAATTAAGAAACTCTTTAATTAAATATTGTTTCATTTCTCTTCTCCCTCCCCCCTCCCCCCAGATCAATATTAAGTGTGCAGATGGCAAAAATTTACAAGTCGCCTCTCCTGCCTGTCGTAAAAGCATTTTCAAATAAAATCGCACTTGCGGGTGTTTTAGTGTCAGGACACAATTATTTGATTTAATTTAGAGAATTAGGAGTTGGTTTGTTGTATTCTGTTATCGTTAAAGATTATTAATACGGTTGAATTGTGGTCAATGTAATTATCAAATGGCTCAGATCCATTATAATGGTAATATAAACATGTATGCAACCCGCATAAATTGCGGTCACCTCTCCGTGGCTTTTACGAATTAATCGGTAATGAAGTTTCGAAATGCACTATTTTCGCATTATATTTTACTTTAAAGTACTTCCAGATTTTAAAAGGAAATATTGTCGCTGTTTTGTACAAAAAGAGTTTCCAGAATGCAAAACATGGTAAAGCTATGTAATGAGTACGCCAAGTAGAAATACACTTTCAAATTATTCTCTTTACGGAAATTTAAATTATCATTATTGCCTACACAATAATGAGTATATCAGTAGCTAATTCAATTTTCATTAATCCTTGCTTAAGCTCTTTTCATTAATTAGTACATTTTTACTTTACAATTGTCTTCCTTTTAAATAATTAATTTTTAATTCAAGGCATAAAAAAAATGTAATAACCAAATTATTTACAACAAAAGTCATTTGTCAAAGACTGAACAAAAAGCAGTGAAATTTACTTTTTTTTAAAGCTTATAACAGTATATATTTCAAGCTTAGTAAAAGCACGAAAAATCTAAATCTAAAAATCGCAATTCATAACTTTTATCCATAACCAATGAACGCCCTTGACATGAAACCTTAAGCTCTTTTATTCGAAATCTGACATCGAAATTTCGAACAAATATTTAAAACAAAGGCAGTCTAATTTTTAGAAAAGACAAGTATTTTCAACTATTAGATATATTAATTAGTATATTTAAGAAATTACGTTTTTTTTTTAAATAAATTTACTTTTTTTACAAACATTTTAAATTTCATTAGTTTCTAAATAAAAAGAGATATTGTAATTTCAATCGAGACAATGGAAAAACTAATCATGAGTTCAATTTTCTAAATAGAGGTAAAAATATTTTATTTAAAGCTAAACAGTCTTCTTTAATATTTATTGTGGGATGACTAGAATTTATATGAATCATTTCAGAAATAGTGCGTTTTTTCCAATTAGATTAATCTAAAAATTGTACATTATTCCAATCGAACTTATGAGCCCGCTAGAGATTTATAGAAAGTAAAAACGGGCAAAATAAAACAAATAAATTATTTCGCCCGCTAAAGAAAAAAGAATTACTAAATATGTATTTCAAGACTTGTATACACTGAATATTATAACATTTCACAAAAAATCCAGGCACATAACCTCTATTTCTGAAGTTTAACCAGAGTTTAACAAAAACAAATATGTATCACGATAATAATTTTCTAAATAAGCGGGAATTTTTGAAAAATCTAATAAACTACTTTGAATATTACATTCGTCAATTTGTATGCACATTTTCTTTAAAATTTACGTAATTCACATTATGAAAATGTATATATAATTAAACAAGATAATTAAAACATTATGAAGATAAAAGCTTGATCTGTCAAGAAAAGTTGCCTCTTAGAGAAATACAATTTAATTATGACTAGCAAAACAAACTTTGCATTGTTGTTGGTCATTTAAAACTATAAATTTTTACAAATTCAAAAAATGAAAATGACGAAATTGAAGAATATATCTGAAAAATGACGAAAATAGAAAACAAAATTTAAAGAATGGCTACTTAATTAAGCAATTAAAGAAAAATAGTTTAGAAAATTAAACAGTAAATATTAAATTTAAACAAAATAGTTGAAAAATTAAAAGGAATAACTGTTTGAAATAATTGCAAAATGAACAGCTGGATTGAAAATCTAAAAAAATAATTGAAATTGAAGAAAATAATAAAATATTGAGGAAATAAATTGAAAATTTAAGAATTACATTAAATTTGAAACAAAACTTATAATTGAAAAAACAAAAATTACAAAATGACGAACATAATTTACAATTGAAAACAAAATTCAAAAAATGGCTACATTAATACAAAACCGAACAAATTAATTTAAAAAATCAAGTAATAATAGTAATCTCCGTAAATTCCTGAAGTTAGTTAGTATGTATTTATATTTATTCATCTTTTTCTGTCTACGTTTTAAAGTCTGAAGTGAAATTAGTTAGTATTAATATTTATTCATATTTTTCTGTCTACGTTTTAAAAACTGAAGTTAAGTTAGTCTCTGTTATTTTATTTTGTTGTGCTGGTTTTTAATTATCATTTGGGTAAAAAAAAAGTTACGATAAATCCTTTAAAAATTTATTATGGTTTTTGAAGAAGTTTAAAATATATACACATGCAATTAATTTCCTAAATTTTCAGTTATCATCTCCAATTTAGATCATTTTCATCAATTTTCTATTATATAAGAATTTTTTGATTATTTTCTTTTGCTTAAAAATGAATGCTTCAATTTTTCTTGATTCTCATCAATTTATAATTATATTCATTATTTTGTCATTACTTATAAAAATTTCAATTATTTATCCGATATTGCAATTATTTTCATCAATTTTCGTTATTTCTGCGATTTTTAAATTATTCTCTTTAATTAAAATTTTTAAAGTAATTTTGTAATTATTTCTTTTTTTTAACATATCCTCTATGATTTTTTCAGTTATTTCTCTCAACTTTTATTGAATGTTTTCAATTTTTTATATTTAAATTATTTTCATCATAATTTAATTTTCTTTCTCAATCTTAAATTATTATCAGCATATTTTAATTATTTTTTTCAATTTTGAATTAATTTTATCATTTTTCAATTATTTTTCTCGATTGTTAATTATTATTCTCATTTTCTAAAATTATTTTCTAAGATTTTTAAGTATTTTTCTGAAAATTCAAATATTTTCTTCAATTTCTAAATATTTTCATTTGTTATCAGAATTTCAAATTTTGTTTATTAATTATCGTAAACAATTATTTTTAGCTTTCTTCCAAACTTTTCTTCAATTTTTAGTTTTTCTCATTTTATAAAATTAATTTCTAAAACTTTTTCAAGTAATTTTCTCAAATTTCTATTATTTTCTTCAATTTTTAATTATTTTTATTTGTTTTCATAATTTCCGAAACTTTTTTATTAATTATCATAAATTTCAATTATTTTTAGCTTACTTCTTCAATTCTTTTCTCCAATTTTTAGTTATTTTCTTGTTTTTTTTAATTGATTTCTAAAATCTTCATGTATTTTTTCCAAATTTCAATTATTTGTTTTTTATTTAAAAAAAATTCTGTAGTTTTTTTAATTATCACACTTAAATGTCATTTATTTTTTACAACTTATCATTGTTTGTATCATATTTTAATTATTTTCGTCAAGTTTTAAAATTTAAAAACATTTTTCAATTATTTTCCAAAATTTATTTTCTTCAATTTTCAATTCTTTACATTTGTTTCATAATTATGAAAATATTTTTAACTATTTATCTGACTTTAATTATTTTATTATTTATATTATTTTTTATATTATTTTATTCAATTTTCAAATACTTTCGTTCTTTTTCATAATTGCCAAACAGTTTTTACTTATTTCTCTTTAATTAAAACTTGTTCTGTACAATTTTAAATTATTTGTATCTTTTTTCATTTATTTTCTCTGATTTTTAATTATTATCTTTTATTTCAATGTACTTCTGAAAGTTTTAAGTATTTTTCCCAAATTTTGTTTAACTTTCCTTTATTTAAAATATTTTATGTAATTTTTTTAATTATTTTCTCAAATTTTAATTATTTTTTTTAATTTTAATTTATTTATCTCAATTTTTAACCATGTTTTTTCAATTTTTAATTATTTTCTCTAATTTTTCATTATTCAATTTTGTTTAAATTTACTTTTAAGATTCTTAAGTATTTTTCTCAAATTTAAATTATTTTCTTTGGGTTTAAAACATTTTTATGATTGCTTAAATTAATTTCCCAAATTTTTAATTGATTTCATTTTTTTTTCAATTAATTTTGCAAAATTTGCAATTATATTGTTTAATTTCAATCATTTTTTGCAATTCTTTTTAATTCTAAAATATTATAAGTTTTGTCCTAAATAAATATTTATTTAATTTATATTAATTGATTTTTAAATATTATATTTAAAATATTATTATTAGTATTTCTTGTTTAGTTATTTTAATTTTATTTTTTAATTGCCTATTATTCTAGTGAATGTTTCACTATTTTCATCAGTTATTTATTATTTTCTGCAATTTTCAATTATTATCTTAAAATTTTGTAATTATTACTTGATTTTTTAAATTAATTTGTTCGGTTTTGTATTAATGTAGCCATTTTTTGAATTGTGTTTTCAATTGTAAATTATGTTCGTCATTTTGTAATTTTTTTTTTTTTCAATTATAAGTTATGTTTCAAATTTAATGTAATTCTTAAATTTTCAATTTATTTCCTCAATATTTTATTCTTTTCTTCAATTTCAATTATTTTTTTCGATTTTCAATCCAGCTGTTCATTTTGCAATTATTTCAAACGCAGTTATTCCTACAATTTTTTAACTATTTTGTTTAAATTTAATATTTACTGTTTAATTTTCTAAACTATTTTTCTTTAATTGCTTAATTAAGTAGCCATTCTTTAAATTTTGTTTTCTATTTTCGTCATTTTTCAGATATATTCTTCAATTTCGTCATTTTCATTTTTTGAATTTGTAAAAATTTATAGTTTTAAATGACCAACAACAATGCAAAGTTTGTTTTGCTAGTCATAATTAAATTGTATTTCTCTAGGAGGCAACTTTTCTTGACAGATCATGCTTTTATCTTCATAATCTTTAAATTATCCTTTTCAAAAAGATATACATTTTCATAATGTAAATTACGTAAATTTTAAAGAAAATGAGCATACAAATTAACAAATGTAATATTCAAAGTAGTTTATTAGATTTTTCAAAAATTCCCGCTTATTTAGGAAATTATTATCGGGATACATTTTTGGTTTTGTTAAACTCTGGTTAAACTTCAGAAGTGGAGGTTATGTGTCTGGATTTTTTGTGAAATGTTATAATATTCAGTGTATACAAGTCTTGAAACACACATTGTAATTCTTTTTTCTTTAACGGGCGAAATAATTCATTTCTCTTATTTTGCCCGTTTTCCCCCTCTCTATAAATCTCTAGCGGGCGAACTAATTCATCGCTCTTATTTGGCCCGTAGACGGGCGATATAGAAACGTTGTTCAAATTTTTCGTAATTACTAATACAAATAATAATAATACGTTATTAATAATACAAAAAAACTTTTTATTTAAGTCAAATTTGAATGATGAAACAAACAAATATCTCTATTTTTTGCATTTTTTGGTAAAATAATTTGTTTATAATGCAAAAGTTATAAAATCGTCTTTCACAGATCTCTAAAAGCAATTTATTTGTGAATATAAAAAGAAACAAATTTGAATACAAAGTAAAATTAATGATACACCTCAAGAAACCTTATATCCAGCAAAATATACAACGCAATAAAGATAGCATCCAAACTAAATCAAATTTTAAGCCTCAGAGGGAATTAGATAGCTGTTTTGGAAGTTTAATGCGTTTGGCCGGAAAAGCTAGACCGTATGTCACGACAAAATTGCTGTTTTCAGTTCAGCGCCATATAATAGAAAAGTGTGTGCCAAACCAATAGTACCTGCTTTAGGCATTAAGTTTCTATCGAACAAGTACTTGAGAAGTTCGGTTATATCTAAAAGTAAGTTTCTTTGTATAAAAGAAGATTAAAGAAAAGGATCTGTTGAAACAGAAAGTTGCACAACGTTTGTAGGTAATCCAATTTTCTCATTCCATATAGATATTGGGCACACAGAAAGAAAATTCAAACATACCTTACAACAAATGAAGACACTAACAAGTAAGTTTTTTCTACAGATCAATGTTGAAATGTGCGGAATGAAAATTTCAGTAGTATAATTGGAGGACAACAATTCAATATGCCAATTATATCAGAATGTAAAAACTGCCGAGATGCGAAAAAATAATGATTTTGATTGAGTAACTTTTTTTTTTAAATAAAAATTGCAATTGACTCTAACCAAAGAATGGTCGGGTTAATTTAAAAATGACAACGTGAAGAAAGAAACTTAACGAGGGAAAAGAAGTATGGACTCGTTTGTCCGCGAAGCTGTTTTTAACATTGGTGTCCTTCGACGTATTCTAGTTGAAGAGTGTTTTTGTGAAAGCAGGGAATTGTCAATCAAATATTCACCGTGGCTTGTTTAACCACCGCAATAAAGAATGGGTTTCCACGAGCTTCCTCCATTCGAGGCTTTTGCTGTATAGGGCTTTTCAGAAGGTGAATGGCGAAAGGTGTTTACATAAAACCAACACTAGATGTTCCATTGTTAATGTTGAGAGTCTACTTCACACGAGTCTCAGCGAACTAAGGGCAAATTTTCGAATGGCAAATATTTTAGTACGTCGCGTCGTTTCCAAGTGCAAGGGAACACAATGCAATGACAGAAAGGATCAATTAGAAACGACAAGAAGCGACTATTCACGGCCACAATTTTATTCTTTAAATGGCATTTCAACTTTTTTAATAACTTCACGTAAACTTTGTTAAAATTTCTGTGAAAACATAAAAGCGAGCATACAATGTTTCATTTAAATTAATTTAGACTGAATCCTGTATAAGAAATCAGCTAGTTATAGATATAGGTATACTGCTATGGTTTTCGGAAAGTAGGAGAGAATAAGTAATAGAATTTACCTGAGATAGATAAAGACAAGAATAGAGTGAGAAACGCAAGGAGAGTTCATATTTGTGGTTCTTGAAGAAGAATAAAGAAAGAATAATGATATGCTTTTCAGAAAGAAAGAGAGAATAAGTTATTGAATTAACCTGGGATAAATAAAGACAAGAATAGAGTGAGAAACGCAAGGAGAGTTCACAGTTTGCAGTTCTAAAAGCAAGAGGGAATAAGGTTACCTGAGATAGATAAAGACAAGAATAGCATGAGAAACGCAAGGAGAGTTCACAGCTGTGGTTCTAAAAGCAAGAAAGAAAAAGGTTATTTGGGAAAGATAAAGACAAGAATAGAGTGAGAAACGCAAGGAGAGTTCACAATTGTGGTTCTAGAAGCAAGAAAGAATAAGGTCACCTGGGATAGATAAAGACAACAATAGCGTGCGAAACGCAAGGAGAGTTCACAGTTGTGGTTCTAGAAGAAGAATAAAGAGAGAATAATGATATGCTTTTCAGAAAGTAAGAGAGAATAAGTTATTGAATTTACCTGGGATAAATAAAGACAAGAATAGAGTGAGAAACGCAAGGAGAGTTCACAGATATGGTTCTAGAAGCAAGAAAGAATAAGGTCACCTGGGATAGATAAAGACAACAATAGCGTGCGAAACGCAAGGAGAGTTTACAGTTTGGGGTTTTAAAAGCAAGAGGGAATAAGGTTACCTGAGATAGATAAAGAAAAAAATAGCGTGAGAAACGCATGGAGAGTTCACATTTTGCGGTTATAAAAGCAAGAGAAATTAAGGTTACCTGAAAATAGATAAAGACAACAAAGGCGTGCGAAATGTAAAAGGGGAAAATGTATAACAGGTGTCTGGGAGAGATAAAGGCAGAGTAGAGAGAGAGAGAGAGAGAATGAGAAAAGAGATTTTAAACGGTGTGAAAATTCTAGGGAACCGTTGTATGAACTTATCTGAACATTTTGAAAATAATTTTGAATTGTTTAAACAATTTTTTTCATATTTTCTATGTGAAATATTTAAAAAGCTTACAACTTTTTAATTAGGAAAAGGAAAAAGAATGTAATTAATGTAATTTAGTTGATTTAATTGAATCAATTGTTTAAGCAATTAAAATGGTTTAAAATCAACTTTCGATGAAATTAAGCTAAAATTATGTGGTTTTTTGTCATTTGAATGGAAGAATCATAAATAAGTTATTTATTCATAATTCGCTGTGTATATTCAAATGTTTAAAAACTTTTAATTAATAAAAAAATAAATTTTTTAATTAAAAAAAAAACTTTTAATTTGTTTTAACTATTTATGTTTCTTATGTTTTCGAAATTAAACACTTTTCTGAACAGTCATCGATTCTTTAGTAACAATTGAAAGAAAATTTGTGCATTAAATATCTACTGTATTTGTTTAAACAATCTAAATTCTTAAAAAAAAAAATTTTTTAATTAATTCTCTTAGAAGAATTTTGTTTTCGACTTTCTTCATTAAAAAAAATATCACGAATTTTTCCGTCTGCAATTTTCAAGATCTTTTGATTGTTTAAACAATTTATATTTCTGGAAACAATTTAATTTTCCCATATTAGACGTTTATTAATTTTTTTTCAATAACTCATAAAGGAATACTTTTAAATCTTTTTTACCTCATACTTACCCAGAAAGTTATTTTGCGTAATAAACAGCATACTAATTTAGAAAAATTTTTATATCATACAGTATTAATATTTAGGCTAGATAATAATAAAATAAGTATAGTGTAATAGCAGGTAGCTTAAGATTTAAATTTAGTTGGAATTTTTTTCACAAAAGTAGAAAATGGGTTACTGGAAAATATTAAAAAAAAAAGTACATTGTTATGGGAAAATTAGACAAAGTAAAAGCATTGATAAATTGAAAAATTGAAAAAAATTGTAAGCTGGTAATTTAAGACATTGGAGATTTGGTTATTGAAAAATGGGCAAATTAGGAAATTAGAGAAGTGGTTACTGTAAAATTGGAGAAATTGAAAATTGATAAAATGGAAGATTCGCGAATTAGAAAATTGTTTAAACTAGTAAATTAAGAAATTGGAAATTTAGTTATTGGTAAATTATCAAAGTAAAAAAATTTGTAAATTGAGAAATTAGAGATTTGGTTATTGGAAAATTGACAAATTAGAAAATTGGAAAACTGGTTATTGGAAAATTTAAAAATTTTAAATTGGTAAATTGGAAAATTAACAAAATAGATAAATTCGTAAACTGGTAAAGAGAAAAGTTGGAGAGTTTTTTATTTGAGAGTTTTTTATTTGGGAATTTTCAAATTAAAGAAATTGGTAAAAGTAGTTATTCTACTTCATTGAATTCTTTCCATCAATTTTAGCATGGAAACTATAATTTTCAATTACTTTTTGTCATTTTCTAACGAATTTCTTCAACTTTCATTTTCTTTTTCGATTTTTAATTATTTTTGAGATTTTTCAACGAATTGATTCAATTGGTTTCTTCAATTTTGAAATACTATTGCCATTTTAATTATTTTTCCCAATCTTTAATTCAAAAGAAATTTTTTAAAAGATTTTTTCAAATTTAACTTGCTATTAAGAATCTTCAATTTTATTTGTCATTTTCTAGTAAATTAACTCAATAAATTTTCATTTTTTTTCTTTCATTTAAAAGTTATTCATTTTCATTAATTACTTTTTCTATTTTTAAATGAGTTTCTTCAATTATTTTCTACAAAGTTAACTCGTAACTTATATTTTTTAATAATGTTGATCATTTTTTACTGAATTTCTTAAAATGAAAAGTTCCTTTTACAACTCTAAATTATTGTCTAAAATTCGAATTATTTTTATTGTTTCTCAATGTCTCTTTTCAATTTTCGATTATTCTTCTTCTTTTTATTATTTTCGGCATTTTTATTGAATGCCTTCAATTCTTAATTATTTTTCACATTTTATAAATTTTTGCCTTCAATTACAATTTTTGTCTAATTTTTAAATTAATTGTGATATTTTTTTTTTCTTTCTTCAATTTTCATTTACTTTGTTTAATTTAAGAAGATTACGTTTGTTTTAATTACACTTTTAATTTTTAAACTAATTTTTTTTAATTTTCAGTGATTTTCTTCTGCTTTCAATTATTTAGTTTTTTAATTTTTAATTAAAATTAAAATTTTGCAATTATATTTGTTAATAATTAATTATAGTCTTCAACTCGAATAGTTTTTCCCATTTTAAAATAATTTTTTTATAATTCTCGGTTTTTCCTTCAATTTTCTACTTGTAGCCTATAATTTTTAACTATTTTTGATATTTTTTGTCAAACGGAATTCTTCGATTTTACAATTTTGCTTTCAATTTCAATTATTTTTGTGTTTTCAAAAGAATTTCTTGAATTTAAATTTTTATTGTCATTTCAAAATGAATGTTTTCCTTTTTTGATTATTCTCTTCAATTTTCACTTTTTCTTTCTTCAGTTTTAAGTAAACTGTTGTAAGAAATTTCAATTACTTTTGTCATTTTTAATATATCTCTTCTTCTCTCAATTATGTTCTTCAATTTTAACTTGAAACGTACAATTTTCAATTATGATTGATATTTTTTAACGAGTTTCTTTAACTGCCAGTTTCTGTCATCAATTTTCACGTATTGTCTTAACTATTCAATTATTTTATTCAATTTCAGATTATTTTTTAATATTTCAAATTTGAAACATGTTATTTTCAGTGATTTGAAAGTATTGTTTGAACAATTCGAATTATTTTCTAGGTGATTCTAAAATTTCAATTACATTCTTAATGTATTTTAAAATATTTTTCTTTAATTTTCAATTTTTTTTTTAAATATTTTCTTAATTTTTCAGTATTTTATTTGAATTTTTAGTTCTTATTAATCTTACATTCGTAGTATTTTATATTTTATAACAATTTTAACAATTTAGAATTTTTCTTTCGATTGTCAATTATTTTCCTTATTTCTCAATCAATTATCAACTATTTTAATTTAATTCTTTAATCTTCAATTTATTTATTTATTTTTTAATTATTTTCTTCAATTCTCAATTATTTTTTTCAATTTTCAATGTCATTCTTCGTTTTTCCATTATTTTATTGAATACCTATTCAATAATTCTCGCATTTTTTCAATTATCAATTATTTTTTTGAAATTCCAATACAATTCTTCAATTTTCATTTATTTTGTACAATTTTTTCCATAATTTTCATCAGTTTTCTAATGTCAATTTATTATTCTCCTTAAATTTTATGATTATAAATTAATTAAAATTTTGTTTTATTCGATTGTCGATTATTCTTATTATTATTCGAAAAATTCTTATTATTTCTTCAATTTTTAACTATTTTCTTCAATTCTCAAATGTTTTCTTCAATTTTTAATTATTATTTTGATCGATTTTCAATTAATTCCTCAATATTAAATAATTCTCGGATTTTTTCAATTATTTTTTTTTCACTCATAAAAGTGTTTAAAAATTTCAGTTTAATTATTCAATTCTAAAAGTATTCTCTTTAATTCTCAGTTATTTTCTTCATATTTAAACTTCACTCTTCAATTTTCAATGATTTTCTTTAATATTAAAATATTATCGCCTTTTTTATACTATTTTTTTTTTTTTTTGATTATCATTAAGTTTTTTTAATTTTAATTACAATTGTTCAATTATTTCTATCGAGTAAAATAGGTACAAAAATAATAATTACATTAATCCTTGTGTCATTAACTATATTTACATCATTCCAAATACTCTTATTTTAAATGGATGGAATTTAATTTTTAATTTCCTCTAAAGTGCGCGGTAATTGTTTTAAATCCTACAACTGAAGGTTTTGAATTAAATATTATTTTAAAGCACACCTTTCGTAATCTTTAAATCTTGATGATAGTAAAAGACTAATAATTTCACAGTGAAAACTTGTTTACTATATCGAATAATAGAAATAGATTTCGCTGTTTACTAAATATTTTAGTCACTTTAAGGTTAAAAATAGTCCAAAAATAGTCTAAGTCGACATATTTTCATCTAAGAAGTTTAATTCTTCATTTTTAAGAAAAACTCCCGATATGTGTGTATGTGCATGTGTGGGGTAATTTTTTTGTCGCTTGGATATCTCCAGAACGACTCAACAGATTTTAATAAAATATGGAAGGCTAATTAAGCCCATTAATATCTAAATTTGGACACAGGGATTTTTAAAAATACGCAACCAAATATTTTTAAGCACTATTTTTCATTAAACAACACCGTTTTTATCAAAATATTTTTTCATCATAAAAATACAACTTGATGAATAAAAAAATTTTCCTGCTATAATTTACCTAATTTTTAATTTTTATCGATAGTATCTTTAGAAAACAATATTTTAGATTAAAAACGAACTAATTGGTCTACACAGAGTATATATTTCCCGGGAAATTAATAGAAATAATAGCTATTTTGTTTTATCAAAATTGAATTTTTTTTTGCTTCCTCTATGAGTAAGCAATTTGTTCATGTATTGAACAAAATTTTCACCTATTTTTTACTAATTGGAATAGAGAAAACTTATTCACGGTTTTAAATGTTAGTTAATAATTTTTTACTAATTCAAATTTAGAGAGCCGATAGTCTAAAAATTTAATACTCAACTAACATTTTAGAAATAAACACTACTTTAGTTATGAAAAACATTTATTCTTTTAATAAATAATAAATACCACTTAAGAACTTATTGACATCTTTTCAATAAATGACAATATACTTTAATTTTAAAAAGTTTACAAAAATAATTTAAATAAAACGGGTAAAAAGTGGAAAAATTGTTAGAGACATTCTAACCGTGACACCACAATGTGTTTCTGAATCGACGTCTATTAAATAAAATAGTGAATTAATCTAGACAGGCGTGAACTCAATCATCAATCTCTCTTTTTAAATTTCTCGTCCAAATGCGTCGAATCTCACTCAATTATTCCACCCCATAAAAAAATGATTGAAATGTTTGAAAAATCATTAAAAACCAGATTGAAATGTTCCAAGAGTTCATTAATATTAACACACTAACTGTGTCAAAGATGTACTTTTCATCAATTTTTAGTGGTTTTGTTTTATCTGTTCTATAGACGGACAAAAAGTTTAATCCTTTCATTTCGAATGTAAAATATTATGTACTCATATTTGGTTTTAACTTTTTTTTTCCCAACAACATAAAAGCTAATAAATGAACATGATAAATTCTCTTTAAAAGCTAACTTTTTTTTGATTAGATTGAAAAAAAAGAAAAGTATACACTGATGAAAAACATATAACTAGATTGGTATACAAGTTGGAGTGTCGAAAGAAACGGATAATCGAAACCCAATGGTGCGGTGATAGCACGAGGAACTTTGATCTCAGCAAAATTCCATCGATATCAAGCAATAATCGTTACCTTTCTTAAACTTTGTTTCACGTAATATTTTTCTTCGTCGACGAAGACGAGCCAGTTTGAAAGTTTCATTGGTGAGGGGTTATCTGATCCTCCCATCGGATTTTGTCCCTCAGTTAAGGTAAAAGAGCTTATATAGCCAGTTTTCGCTTCTCACTTATATTCTAGTTCACTTTCACCACTCGCTAACATGCAGCTTATAAAGATATCACTTTTATGATCGTGTTCTGACTTATCTCGTAATCTGATTTAAAATCTACAGAAAGAAAATCGAACAAGACTAGACTTTTTCAAAGGCCTGGGGAAACTCGAGTAAATTGAGTGGACGAAAGTGCAAAGGTGATCTTCCTTCGTACCATTCTATCCAACGGTCCTGTCGAAAGTCCTTTCTGATAAAGAAATCCCTAAAAACACACATTTGGATTATCCGGAAAAGTTTCTCAACTGTGTCAATAATTTACACGAGTCCATATCTAAACAGTTTCCTGAAACTAAAGGAATTGGAAAACTGTCTGCAAATCCATTTATTTCTTTCAAATAGAACTAGTGTATCTATATATATTAGGGTGGTCCAAAAAAAGGTGACTTTGAGATTTTTCAAAATCGTGGAACAGTTCCATATTCCTTATAATTAGTAACGACTTAAACATTTTTTTAAAAATTTTTTGATTAAAAATTGAGCTTGCGCACAGGACCTAAAGATTTCTTCTCTTTCGTACAGTTTTTTTTGACGAAATACTTATTGCAAATAATGAAAATCCTTTCCTACAAAGACTTGGTAGTTTACAGTAGCCGAGGAATTTCAAGCCTATTTAGAGCTTCTACAAAAAAAAACTTGGCTTTTACCCTGACACAAACCCTTTTTTTCATCATCGGTAGCGTCGTAAGGCCCGTATCACTTTCACTTTTATGATGGTTGTAAACCAACTTTCGTTCAAAAAGTTGAAATTTTAAATCAATAATTGACCTGTTTAATATTAAACTACATTTTTAATTTTTACAGTAAGCCATTACCAGAAGATTAATGTTCTTTTAGTGTCAATTCTAAATAAAAAAATTAATATTAAGTAGCTGATAACCGCCCTTGAAAAGTGCCAAAATAGTGTTTTTTGACACTAAATAACAGCTATAAATATTGTCAAAACTTAGTTTACTTTTTTGCAAAAGATTATTTCACTCTTCATCAATCAGTTCCTTGACCGGCGTTATATTAAAATTTTAATAAGGAAGTTAAATTGAGCATGGAAAAAAGTGCATTTATTTTACGTGTTAATTTCATAATAATCCCATAAGAGAGAAAAACGCTGTGCGCAAGCTCAATTATTGATCAAAAAAATTTTAAAAAAATATTTAAGCCGTTACTAATTCTATAGAATATGGAACTGTTCAACGATTTTGAAAAATCCAAAAGTCACCTTTTTTTGGACCACCCTAATATATATATATATATATATATATATATCTAAATTTATCTATTTATTTAAATGTAACAATTCAAATTCTAAGCTAGGGGAGAGTCGGCCTAAATACCTATAGTAAAGCTTGGAGCAAAAAAAAGTATTTAATTATATTAGTTTTGAAAAATATAAACCATCAAATATTTAAAAAAAACAACCTTTAAGAATATAATAAGGTAGTAATTTTAAGTATTTATTTCAGAAAAAATAGAAAAAATAATTATTTGAATATTGATGTCAAAATTCGCCATTTTGACTCACGACTGGGTAAATCGCCTGTCCACAAAAATATGGATATTAATATCTTGTTAATATTAAAAAAAGAACTAGTTTTGAATACAAAAATATAATCTTTTTATCATAAAACTGTAGTTTCAATCCGAAGTAGTCCAACAAAAAATGGAAATAAAGTCTATAACAAATAAATAAAGCTTCAACAATTATAAAATAACTAACAAAAGTAAATTAAACACTGTAATAAATTTCAAAAATACCTGCTTGCTTTAATACAGCGTAAGTTTTAGAAAGAAAACGAAAATTTTGACATTCAATGCTAAATGTGACAGGTTAATCCGCCATGATTGTTTATAGTCACGTGACAACACGTAACTATCGCAATAGCCTAAAGCACAACGAATCGTAATCGCTAATCCTTAATCGTAAGAATGAGAGGAAGCAGGACAGAGATATATGTCTGTCCTACTTCCTCTCACTCTTACGATTAAGGATTAGCGATTACGATTCATTGTGCGTTAGGCTAATCATATGTCTTTTTTCTGCGCATGCGCACTTCTTTTGATTCATCCCGCGCTTATTTAAAATTATGTTTCAAAAATATATTAAAAATGATTCTTGAATGCATAATTATTATAACTAGAAAAAAAAGCGCGCGCTGAAGTGTACGCCAAATTTTATTATTTCTTAAAATAGTGTTTCATTTATGTATAATTATGTGAAATGAATGAAATACATAATATAATAAAAAAAGAAAATTAATGATAAGAAGAAATTTAAATAAATTTAAATTGATGCGATCTTTGATTCATAGTGTATATCGATTTGCAAATTTTAATTATAATTGAAAATTAATTAAATAAAATAAAGATGGAGAATAAAATGAAGAATATGAAGAATAATTATAAAAAATTATGATATACCTAATACCATTAAGAATGTTGAAGAAATAGAAATAGAATATAGATATTGTAAGTTTAGACATTATTTTACTGTTGATTATTTTATACTAGCTAAATAAAACGCGATTTGTTTTTCATACATTTAAAAAATTATAAAATACAATAATAAATATAAAAAATCAGTAAATACTATTTATCTAATAAGAAGAAATAAATATTTTATATATAATATTTAAGAATCAATTAATATAAATAAAATAAATATTTATTCAGGACAAAATTTATAAGATTTTAAAATTTAAACAATCATAAACATGTTTTAAACATAAAGAAAATAATTAAGATTTGAGAAAAATACTTAAGAATCTTACAAGTAAATTAAAACAAAATTGAATAATGAAAAATTAGAGAAAATAATTGAAAATTAAAAAAATATGGTTAAAAATTGAGATAAATAAATTGAAATTAAAAAAAAAATAATTAAACTTTGAGAAAATAATTAAACAAATTACATACAATATTTTAAATAAAGGAAAGTTAAACAAAATTTGAGAAAAATACTTAAAACTTTCAGAAGTTCATTGAAATAAAAGAAAATAATTAAAAATTAGAGAAAATAAATAAAAAAAATAAATAAATAATTTAAAATTGAACAAAACAAGTTTTAATTAAAGAGAAATAAGTAAAAACTTTTTGGCAATTATAAAAAAAAACGAGAAAAAGAACGAAAGTAATTGAAAATTGAAGAAAATAATATAAATAATGAAAAAATTGAAAAGTCAGATGAATAGTTAACAATTTTTGAAATTATGAAACAAATGTAAAGAATTAAAAAGTGAAGAAAATAAATTTTGGAAAATAATTGGAAAATGTTTTTAAATTTTAAAACTTGACGAAAATAATTAAAATCTGATACAAACAATGATAAGTTGTAAAAAATATATGACATTTAAGTGTGACAATTGAAAAAACTACTGAATTTTTTTTAAATAAAGAAAAAATAATTGAAATTTGAAAAAAATAGATGAAGGTTAGAAATCAATTTAAAAAAGAAGAAAATAACTAAAAATTGGAGAAAAGAATTGAAGAAATAGGCTAAAAGTAATTGAAATTTACGATAATTAATAAACAAAATTTGAAATTATGAAAACAAATAAAAATAATTAAAAATTGAAGAAAATAATTGAAATTTTAGAAAAATTCTTAAAAACCTTTAAAATAATTTTAGAAAATGAGAATGACTAAAAATTGGAGAAAAGACTGGAAGAAAGCTAAAAATAATTAAAATTTACGATAATTAATAAAATTTTTTGGAAGTTATGAAAACAAATAAAAATAATTAAAAATTAAAGAAAATAATAGAAATTTAAGAAAAATGCTTGAAAAAAATTTAGAAATTAATTTTATAAAATGAGAAAAACTAAAAATTGAAGAAAAATCTGGAAGAAAGCTAAAAATAATTGAAATTTACGATAATTAATAAAAAAAAGTTTGAAATTCTGATAATAAATGCAAATAATTAGAAATTTAAGAAAATATTTTAATTTTCAGAAAAATAATTAAAAATCTTAGAAAATAATTTTAGAAAAAGAGAATAATAATTAATAATGGAGAAAAATAATTGAAAAATGATAAAATTAATTCAAAATTGAAAAAAGTAATTAAAATATGCTGAAAATAATTTAAGATTGTGAAAGAAAATTGAATTATGATGGAAATAATTTAAATATGAAAAATTGAAAACATTCAATAAAATTTGAGGGAAATAACTGAAAAATATGTTTAGAAAAAAATAATAATTACAAAATTACTTAAAAAATTTTAATTAAGGGCATGTGATGGAGTATGACGTCATACTGATATAGGCAAAAATTGTCCGTAACTTTTCTCTTTAAATATTGAATATTTTGTCACGAAACTTGGTAGAATTACTTAAAATATTATTAGGAAGGTCTCTCTGACTCAAATTTTGTTTTTTTGTGACAAAATATTCAATATTTAAAGAGAAAAGTTACGGACAATTTTTGCCTATATCAGTATGACGTCATACTCCATCACATGCCGTTAAAGAGAATAATTAAAAAATTGCAGAAATAACGAAAATTGATGAGAATAATTGCAATATCGGATAAATAATTGAAATTTTTAAAAGTAATGACAAAATAATGAATGTAATTATAAAATGATGAAAATCAAGAAAAATTGCAGAATTTATTTTTAAGCAAAAGAAAATAATTAAAAAATCGTTATATAATGGAAAATTGATAACAACAATCTAAATTTGAGATAATAACTGAAAATTTAGGAAATTAATTGCATGTGTATATATTTTAAACTTTTTCAAAAACACAAATAAATAAATCTGAACGTTGAGTATTCAAAAACATTAATTTTATTTTTTTAATTACCTTTAAAGGGATTCATTTGGATTTAATAAATCTGTACTGCTTGTATTTTAAATTTTTCATTTTACTTTTATTTTATTTTCATTATAAAGGGATTCATTTGGATTCAATTAATCTGAACTGTGGGTATTCGAAAATATACATTTTTTTCATTATAAGGGATTCATTTGGATTCAATTAATCTGAACTGTGGGTATTCGAAAATATACATTTTTTTCATTATAAAGGGATTCATTTGGATTCAATTAATCTTAACTATGTGTATTATAAAATATTAATTTTATTTTTTTTTTATTATAAATGCATTCATTTGGATTGAAAAATATTTAGAAACGTGTATTAATATGGATTGATTTTCGAATAAAAGTAGATGCTATCGCCGGATACAAATGTATTGGACAAGAAAAGGTATTCAAAAATATTAAAAAAATTTAATACTTTTCAATTATTCTCTTCTTACTGGGTTGTTGTCTTTATACCTTTATACAATAACTAAACAATTTTCTGCAAAATATGGATAAGGACCCGTCTTAGGTGGATTTCCTCTAAATCTTAATTCATAATATGACTACACGGAGAATTGTGTTAAACTAAAATAACCTCAATTTTCGTTTACGCGAATTTCAGATTACTTAAATTTGAATTAGTATTAAAAAAAGAATATTCGAGCTCTATCCAATAACCCAAAACAATTATCTCTGTTCTAAATAATGAAAAGTTATCACAAATGGTAATTTGGACTAACCAATGTTAGTTTGTTTTTAAATGTTTCCATTTAAAAAAATATTCTTCTGTACACTTTTGTGACCACCCTAGAACTGATAGCATTGATGGCTATATAATGTATTCATCGTTAACTCCAAGCTTAAGATTTGTAATTCAGAATGAAAATGTGCCTCGTGAGGTGAATTTCCAGAGTTTCTCAATTTATCGCACTGCCGATGCATAATCGAAAATTGCAGGTCTCAAGAAAACACTACGAGCCACATGCTCTGGCTATGCTGGTCTATCACCTCTGAACTCAGTGACCGAAACGTTATTTCGCAATCCGAGCACGTTCTCGCAAGAGTTACGAGTTAACGAAGGACTCTGCACTTTCCTCGAAGAGAGAACTCCTGCTACCACTAATTCTATGTATATATACATCAAATCTTCGATCGTCCCTTTATTCTATAGTTCTGAATAGATGTATATATATATATATATATATATATTATATACATGTAATATGGATCTGTGTATTCTACGTATTGTCAATAAGCATTTGAGTAAACAATGCAATAACCGTCAGAATATTAAAAACATTACAGCATTGTATAAGGCAGTGGCGTAACTATTAAGGGACAAAATGGGGTAGTGCCCCGGGGCTCTTAAGCTCAGGGGACCATCAGTCAACCCTAATAAACCTTTTCCTTTTTAGGACAAAATTTATAAAATTTTATAATTAAAAAAAATTGCGAAAAATAATTGATATTAAACAAAATAATTGCACATTGTGCAAATTAATAGAAAACAAAAATAAAATCAATTAAAAATTTGAGATAAATAATTGAAAAAACCATAGAAAAGATTTAAAAATAAAGGAAATAATATAAATTTGAGAAAATTACTTGAAAATTGAAGAAATAAATTGAATAAAATTGAATAATGAAAAATCGGGCAAGTACGAGTTATACTCGTACCAAGTCAAAGGGTTCCGTACCTCTATAATTTTTTTAACTATATGAAATAGAGATTGAAATGCAATAGCAATTATATATATATTTCAAATAACAAAGTCATTTTTCTATAACTTTATATACTAATATAGTTAAAATTATTTTAAAACTTATAACAAATAACAAAATTTTAATGCACTATATTGAATTTTTTATTTAATTTCAATGAAATCGGCAAATTACTAATAAAATAAAAAGTAGATTATATCCCCGGGAAAAAGGGTTTAGATATAATCAGATATATTTCAGATATCATCAGATATATTGTAGATATAATCAGATATATTTCAGATCTAATGATATATGATTTGATCTATTCAGATATAATCAGATATAATCAGTTATTTAAACATATATCTGCTTATATATATTTAGATATAATCAGATCTGATATTATATCTGTTTATATCTAGATAGATATCGCCTGATGTGAGGTCATATCTAACTAGATATATTTTAACATAGTCAAATCTGATATTATACCTTTCTATATCTAATTAGATATTGTCAGATATGAAGTCAGATATAATCATTTTGTTAACAGATTTCATCATACATAATATCAGATCAAACTATATCTAATAAAAAAATAAAAATTTTTGAAATTTGAAAAAGTCCAAACTATATTATTTATATATATTATAAATAAATTATTTTTTTATTAGATATAGTTTGATCTGATATTATGTATGATTAAATCTGTTAACAAAATGATTATATCTGACTTCATATCTGACAATATCTAATTAGATATAGAAAGGTATAATATCAGATTTGACTATGTTAAAATATATCTAGTTAGATATGACCTCACATCAGGCGATATCTATCTAGATATAAACAGATATAATATCAGATCTGATTATATCTAAATATATCTAGTTAGATCTGATTATATCTAAATATATATAAGCAGATATATGTTTAAATAACTGATTATATCTGATTATATCTGAATAGATCAAATCATATATCATTAGATCTGAAATATATCTGATTATATCTACAATATATCTGATGATATCTGAAATATATCTGATTATATATAAACCCTTGTTCCCGGGATCCCAAGTCAAATACTACAAACGATTTAAAAGGGGAGGGGGGGCTCGGTCATTTTTTCGAATTTTCTTTAAAAAAATCGTAGGTTTTGGCTAGTAAACATTGTGAAAACCGCCTTTACAAAAGTTCTCTATGATTTCCTGTGATCTACACGTAAATCTACATATGTGTATCAAATTTCAGCATGCTAGGTCAAATAGTTTGGAAGATTAGGGGAAGATTTGGAAGATTTTTTTTTCAAAAAATCGTTTTTTTTGGTTAGTAAAGACTATGAAGACAGTCTTTACGAAAGTTCTCTATAATTTTCCTGAAATCTACACGTAAATCTACATATGTGTACCAAATTTCAGCATCCTAAGTCAAATAGTTTAGAAGATTAGGGGGGGGGGGACATGGTCATTTTTTTGAATTTTTTTCAAAAAATTGTACTTTTTGGCAAGTAAACACTATGAAGACCGTCTTTACGAGAGTTCTCTATAATTTTCCTGTAATCTACACGTAAATCTACATATGTGTACCAAATTTCATCATCCTAAGTCAAATAGTTTAGAAGATTAGGGGGGGGGGGGACATGGTCATTTTTTTGAATTTTTTTCAAAAAATCGTACTTTTTGGCTAGTAAACACTATGAAGACAGTCTTTACGAGAGTTCTCTATAATTTTCCTGTAATCTACACGTAAATCTACATATGTGTACCAAATTTCAGCATCCTAGGTCAAGTAGTTTGGAAGATTAGGGGGGGGGGACATGGTCATTTTTTCGAATTTTTTTCAAAAAATCGTACTTTTTGGCTAGTAAACACTATGAAGACAGTCTTTACGAAAGTTCTGTATAATTTTCCTGTAATCTACACGTAAATCTACATATGTGTACCAAATTTCAGCATTTTAAGTCAAATAGTTTAGAAGATTAGGGGGGGGGGACATGGTCATTTTTTCGAATTTTTTTAAAAAATTCGTACTTTTTGGCTAGTAAACACTATGAAGACAGTCTTTACGAGAGTTCTCTATAATTTTCCTGTAATCTACACGTGAATCTACATATGTGTACCAAATTTCAGCATTTTAAGTCAAATAGTTTAGAAGATTAGGGGGGGGGGGGGACATGGTCATTTATTTCAATTTTAGGGCAAAAAAGTGGTTTTTGCTGGATTTCGGCATGTTCATGAGCTGGAATCGCGTTTTCCATATCATTTTCGTAAATCCAAGGTGAAATTACATATGTTTTACGGTACGGAACCCTAAAAACTTGTGAAAATATTTGAAAATTGAAAAAAAAATATTGAAAATTGAGATAAATAATACAAAATTGAAAAACATAATTAAAATTTGAGAAAATAATTGAAAAAATTACATAATGCCTATATTTTAAAAAAAGGAAAGTTTAAGAAAATATCAGAAAAAAACTTGAAACTTTTAAAAGTACATTGAAAAAAATAAAATAAAATGATTAAAATGATTTCTTTGTAAAGTATCTTATCCATTTTTAAATAAATTTTTACAGTTCTGATGAGGACAGCATTGTCTGTCGAAACGTCAAAAAAAGTGTTTTTTTTTTAACCTTTAATTTAAAATTTTTGACTGACTCAGAGAAATCGATAAATTCAGTTATACATGTGAATTAATAACACCGAGTGATAGTTAACAAATATTATTAAAATGATTAAAAATTAGAGAAAATAAATGAAACAAGATAATAATTGAAAATTGAAGAGAATAATTTTTAATTAAACAGAAATTATTAAAAACTTTTTGGAAATTACGAAAAAGAACGAAAGTAATTAAAAATTGAACAAAATAATATAAGAAATCATATAAAAAATTAAAAATTGGTTGAAATAATTGAAATTTCGTATAAATAGTTAAAAAATTTTGAAATTATAAAACAAATGAAAAATATTAAAAATTGAAGGATATAAATTTTGGAAAATAATTGAAATATAATACAAACATTGATAAGTTGTAAAAAATAAATCACATTTGACTGAAATAATTGAAAAAATTACCGAAATTTTCGTAAATAAAAAAAAAATTGAAATATAAGAAAAATACATAAAGATCTTAAAAATCAATTGAAAAAAATGGAGAATAACTAAAAATTGGAGAAAATAATTGAAGAAAGCTAAAAATAAATAAAATTTACGATAATTAATAAAAAAAATTGGAAAATTATGAAAACAAATGAAAATAGTTAAAACTTGAAGAAAATAATTGAAATTTGAGAATAATACTTAAAAATTGTAGAAAATAATTTTAGAAAATAAGAATAATAATTAAAAATCGAGGAAAATAATTGAAAAATAATCAAATTAATTCAAAATTGAAAAAAATAATTGAAATATGCTGAAAATAATTTAAGATTGAGACTGAATAATTGACTAAAATAATTGACAAATTACAGAATTTTTTTTAAATAGTAAAAAAATAATTGAAATTTGAGAAAAATACATGCAGATCTTAAAAATCAATTGAAAGAAATTGAGAATAATTGAAAATTGAAGAAAAGAATTAAAGAAAGCTAAAAATAAATGAAATTTAAAATAATTCATAAAAAATTTTGAAATTATGAAAACAAATAAAAATAATTAAAACTTGAAGAAAGTAATTGAAATTTATTTAGAAAGTACTTAGTATTTTAAGTATTTAGAAAAATATTTAAAAATTGCAGAAAATAACTTTAGAAAATGAGAATAATAATTAAAAATCGAGGGAAATAATTGAGAAATAATCAAATTAATTTAAAATTGAAAAAAATAATTAAAGTATGCTGAAAATAATTGAAGATTGAGAAAAATAATTTAAATGCGATGAAAATAATTTAAATATGGAAGATTGAAAACAGTAAGTAAAATTTGAGATAAATTATTTATTGTAAAAATTATAGAATATATGTAAAAAAAAAATAATTACAAACTTACTTTCAAAATTTTAATTAGAAAGAATAATTAAAAAAAAGCAGAAATAATTGAAAATTGATAAAAATAATAATTGAAATTTTAGAGAAATAACTGAAATTTCTAAGAATTATGCCAAAATAATTAAAATAATTAAAAATCGGAGAAAATAATATAAAATTATAGAATTTGTCTTTAAGCAAAAAAAAAATAATTAAAAAATCGTTTCAAAAATTAAATATTGAAGACAATAAACTAAATTTGAGATAATAACGGAAAATTTAGGAAATTAATTGAAAAATAATGAAAATATTAAAAGATGGAGAAAATAATTGCAAAATAATAAAAGGAAATGAAAATTGAAAAAAATAATTGAAAATTGAGATAAATATTTGAAAGTTCAGTAAAGTAATTCAGAAATTATGAAAATGATTCAAAATTGAAAGTAATAATTGCAAAATGACAATAATAATGGTGAATTAAAAAAAATTAATTTAAATTTGCGATGAATAATATAAAATTAAGAAATAAATAAATAAATTGATTTAATTTCAAAGCAAAAATAAGTGAAATTGAAAAAGTCATTGAGAAAACTAAACAAAATAATATGAAATTTTGGGAATGTAAATTTAAGATTTAGGAAAACAATTTAAAAACAATTAAAATAATTGTAAAAAATAGTTGAAAAATGATAAAAATAGTACAAAATTATATTTTAAGTAACTGAAGTCATAATAGATAAGAATTATTAAAAATTGAAGACATTTTTAAGTCACTTGAAATTAAGTATTTTTGAAACGTGGATTAATTGAACTTCTATAATCAATGCAAGTTCATATTAACTGAAATTTGAAGAAATTAAAATTGCTATAAATTTAAAATTTGAGAACTTTTTAAAGAGGGGAGTTATGATATAAAATTCTCAAAAAAAAAACATCTATTGACAATTCTCCCGTGTGAACAGAATGAATAAATGAATTAATTAAACTTGTAAATTTATTATAAACAATTGGGGTCCCATTTTTCTTTTTGTCCCAGGGCCCTTGCCCTCCTAGTTACACCACTGGTATAAGGGTGATTCTACTGCAAGTGACTTTTTGGACGTAACGATTAATTTTGTGTAGAAACTATTCAAAAATAATTATTGGTAATATTTATAGTCAAAATTTAGCGTTTACTTAGTATTATTAAAAGAAAAATTAAGCAAATTTGTCAGAAGCTGGCAGCTTTCTGGATTATAAAAGTCTTTGAATTTTGTCTTTAGATTTAGGCTAAAATTGTTTCGCGATGTAAAATCATATTTTAACATGTTAAAAATATTCTTACAAAATTTTTAATACATATTAAACGAAAGTTAAGAATATAATGTTTAATTTTTTCTCATAAAATTTATAATTTAAAGGGAAAATGTTGCGTTTATAAATAATCCAAGTTAACAAATTATCGAGAGGAAAAATTCAAATTTATCTCCGAAGCCTTATTTTTTTTAGTAGATAACTGAAATTTGTGGTAGTAAAATATTTTTGTAAATAACTAAAAAATATTTTTTATATAATATCCGAAATCTCATAAATTCTTTGATAAACTGAAGCTTTTTTTATAATTTGGAATGAAGTGAAAACTTGGTATGTATTTAAAATAATCATTTTTGTACTTAAAATTAAAATTCATTTAATATTCATTTAAGTTTTTTAAAAATAAGAGTTAAATATTTTAATAAAAATGGCATTTTCAATAAAATCACCCATAATATAATAGTTTTATAGTACGCTATAAAAAGTTAGAATATTTTTAATGAAAAAATACCTTTTTAGACAAAATATATTAAAACTTCTGTACAAATTTCGATCAAAGCAAATTTATATTTAACAAATTGAAAAAATTTCCAGCTTCTATCTATTCTCTATGTTAAAAATATTTTTAAATACGCGGAATTTTTTTGTTAAAATTGTAATATACATTCCTATAAATGTCGATATAGAAAAAAACTATATTTCAAACTTTAATTAATTAAAACTTAAGCATAACTGAAGTTTTAATAGATAATTCATTTTTATTTTAATTCCACCAGTGGGAAACATTATTTTAATTACTTACAGATTAAAAATTTTTTACTTGATGTTATTAATATGAATTTAAATTGTTTTAAAAATCAATTAGTAAAAACTACAAATTATTCAAATTTTAATAATAATAAACTTGAAATATTTAAAATTTTTAAAAATTTAAATGTAAATTGTTAATCAATTCAAGTTTGAAGTATTCTAAACTAGATAAAATTTTTTATTATGTTACAAATTGTTTTGAACTTCAACCAATGTATAAAAGTATCTCATTATAAAAAATTTACATTGTATCGGAACAGAAATTATTCCAAATGTTATGATCAAAATTTTCACGAATTTAGATTAATGGAACTTAAAGTCAATTAAAATTTAGAAATATATTAGTTTTAATTAATGAAAAAAATTTGAAAATTTTAAATCGATTGAAACTTTAATTTAGTTTAATCTTCAATCAATAATAACTTGAATTTTTCGTTCTAAATACATTTATTATTTTAGAGTTCTATTAATTAACATGTGTTTGAACCTTTTTGTAAAATCTTAAATCCCAATAATCTAAATATTAATCAATTTAAACTTTTACGCAGAAACATTTTAAGCAACTTTTATGTATGTCAATCGAACTAAATTTAAATTTACTGTAACTTTAGTCTATCAAAAATACAATACCTATTTATTTTAAAAAATTTAATTTTGAATCTATTTTTGTTTAAAATAGAGCAGAAAGGTTTTAAACTAAAAAAAGAAAATAAATGTTTTAGTTAAGCATTACAATCTGGATTTAAAGTAATTTATAATTAGATAAACAAGAATTAAAAAATTACGTCACTGACAATAGTAAATTAATTTAAAAACGCATTCTTTCAAAATTGGCTGATTAAAAACAAACAAAGAATCTTGTGCTAAATTTTTATTGTGGACAGAATGCAAAATTGAATGAAAAATGAATAGATTGTCAATTTGATGATGACAGAGTTTTTTATTTCTATTCTTATACAGAGGATTACTAAGAGATTTAATAAAATTAAAAATAAGAAGAAAGTTTTAATTCTACACAAAATTAATTAACAATAAATTACTCAACTCCACTAATATGATACTAATTAATTTTTCAAGTTCATTAAAATTGTGACCCACTTAGATAAACTATCTGCTCTTTATCCCTAATTTTTACTCTTATTTACACAAAAAAGCCCTGCGTTTTTTACTCAAAAAATGTTGTATTTAATATCTTTCAAAATAAATTGAATTGAAAGATAAAAACTTTTTATCGTTTTATGTCATCTTTGACAGCTGATGTCAAATATTGTTTACATGACAGAAACAGAGAAAGTTCTTTTTTTTTATTGGAGATAGATATATAGTGATAAAGCAGATTATAGATTGCTAACAAAAAACGAGAAAAACATTGAAATATCATATGTTTCTATTTCCAGTGGTAACAACATTTTGTAATTGTCACTTGGTTGAATCTGAGCTTATCAGAACGATGCACTCTTTACACTTCGATAGCCAACAATCCATAATTGGGTTATCGAAGTGACCACTGATACATTCGGCATGATTAATCTTCAGTCTCTATTCAGTCTCCACAATTCCCATTTTTCTCATTTTTAGAACAAGAGTTTATTTAATCGCACCGATACTATCATCAATAGTTTCTACAAAGAAACAACAGTTTTTTTTTGTGTGTAAAAATCAATTAATCTCTAGACAAAAGAGACTGCAAATTACCTACTGATATTTCAGTTTAAAATTTTTTCATCTTCGAATGTCACAGATAATATTTTATTATTTCACTGTTATTATTTTTTATCGGTTTTTATAAAAGTAAAATTGTTCATAGTGCGTGGATCATGCATAAATTATTCAGAATTTTTTCTATCTGAGATTATAATATGAATAAAGTTAAAAGCAGTGCAGTATTTTATACTGTTAAGCATTCAAAAGGATACGAATAAAAAACAGAAATTTATTTCACCACACAGAGGAATATAAAGCAATAAACTTTCGATATTAAATATTTGCTTTTAACAAAACACGGATTATCAATAAAATAAAAATGAATATTTTCCATAAACACTCAATTTCTGAAGTTGGTTTTAATTTCATTAAATAAAGAAATTTGTAACACACAGTTTTATGGTCAAACGAAAATAAAATGCCATGAGCTTAAAACTTACGGTAAAAATCCGTTAATTGATCAAAACATGAATTGAATGTAATCGAAATATACTTCTATTTTCCTAAAAGCACATGCAAAATTGTCGAAATTAATTAGCTTTGATATTGGAAAAGGTTTTCAGATTTAAAAAAAAAAAAAAAACATTAATGGCTTTAGAGTATAAAAAAGTACTAAAATTGGAACATAAAGCAAATATAAAAGTTTTCGAATAAAATATCACAGAATATTGTAAGAATGTAATAATATGATATGGAATTTTATTATTATATCATTTTTTATCGAAAAACCGTACAAGGATGAAAAATCTTTATCAAATAAAAAACGAAAACAGCATTAATAATAGAAATGAATCACTTCAAATTAGTTAAAAAGAAGGTAAAAATAGAGAAAATTTCCGTTTCATCTAATCGTTAATCAAAGTGAAAACAAGCTTTAGTTGGCAGTACGTGATCTTAAGCTAGAAGCGAGAAAAGAACGATGTTGAAGAACTTAGTGGAAAGTAGGATTTGTAATTACTTTTCCACTCGATCTGTTGGGAACAAGAGCAACGACGATAGTCGCGTTTCTGACATTATTAGAGCAGACCAAGAGAGAAGAAAAAAAAAATTTTTTTGAAATGACATCAGAGAACCAAAATTGGCTCAATCGTTTTCTCAGATAAGAAAAGCTATAAAATGTATGTTTTGAAATCTGTGATATAAGAGAAATTGTGCACGCTCTTCTGATTCTAAAAGACTTGTGATGGTCCTTAAAGCCATAAAATCACTGATAGAGATTCTGCAATCTCCGATAATTTCGCATCATCGAGTGCATTATCGGTTCGGACAGCTAATAAGAGGTTCTATTAATTTTATAATTTGATTTCTTGTTCGCCCACTCTATTCTATTAATAATTCTGCATTGTAATAAGCCGCATTGTTAGCACAAATATGCTTATTGTATAAATTGCATGTACTTCTGTATTTCATGTTTTGATGTAACAATGGAAAAGTATCTTTTGTTATTCTAGTACTACTACATTACAAAAAGAATCCAATTTTCATCTGAAAATTTACTACTTTATGAATAGTATAGAAATCACAATCTTCTTGAATTAAAAGAATAGCTATTGTATATTATATTCAAGAAGATTTTTTTACAATTGACATTTTATTGAGACAGATTTAATGAATGTGTACAGTACATGTGATGTATAAGATTGACAATTATTGTTTGAAACGGAAATATTATTTATTAATTATAAAAAATGGCGTGAAAATACAAATCTGAGTAAAATTTTGTCTTTGTAGTATGAATCAAGAGTCATTTTCAGAAATTTAAAATGGCGGATTTATTTCGGGCTCAGATTTCATTTTTATTCTCATGCAAATTAATATATTAGCTAATACATAATTTTTAAGAAGGCGGCGTCAAAATGGCGGATTTTGTTAATGAAATTAAAGTAAAACAAGATGTAAATTATGTTCATACATAAACATTTTGCTTCCATGTAAGCAAAATAATTTGCTTTCTCATTTTCGTCCGCCATTTTCAATTTTGAAAATTTATTAACAGATTCGTAATATGTGACCAAAAAGAACCCTATGTACCCAGTTTCATTAATTTTAATATAAACTTAAAGATTAGTCCATATTAATTTAATATTTAATTTCTTACTTTTGTTAACAATATCCGCCATTTTGACGCCACCATCTTGGATTTTATTGAAGTAATGCATATTTTTTATCTTTCAACAGTTTGTGCAATTTTGTGCCACTTTCATGGGTATATTAATATTGACCGGGCGTGGGGGGGGGGGGGGGGGAGAGAAATAAAACAATATTAAATAAAAGAGTTTCTTAATTAGCGTAATTATTGTAACGCAAAAGTTGACAATTTATTTGATTTCGAGTAAATTTTCGGATATAATACACAAATAATCAAAATAATATAAAATTTGTAAAAATCCTTACAGATTAAAAAAAAAAAATTAAAAATTGACGAACTTGATTGAAGTATGAAAAAAATAATTGAAAAATGAGATAAATAATAGACAATTTTTTAATTTAATTGAGGAAAAGTAAAAATAATTAAAAATTGAAAAAATTGATTACAAATGATAACAATAATAATTGAAAATTGATGAAAATTATTAAAATTTGAGAAAAATATTCTAAAATCTAGGAAATTAATTGAAGAATATTGAAAATAGTTAAAAATTCGAGAAAAAATTTGCAAAGTAATAAAAATAATAAAAATTGAAGAACATAATTTTAATTTGTGGAAAAAATTGAAAAAATTACAACCTAATAAAAGAAAATTATTGCAGAATGATAAAAATAATTGTAAATTAAAGCTAATTATGGAAATTTAAGAACAAAATTAGAAAAGTTACAGAATTTATTTGATATAAAAGAAAGTGATTGAAAATCGAAAAACATTATTAAAATACTTTAAAAATACAACTAAAATGTACAGACAATAAATAAAAATTCAATATAAATTGACGGAGCATGAAACAAGTTTTTTAATATTGAAAATTATTTGGAAAATGATCATGGAAAACAATGATAATAGTGAACCTGATAATTAAATTGACAAATTTAATGAGTTATGTCCTTCCATTATTTGACATTACAAATTGACATTAATAATTCGATATTGAAGAAATTAATTGTCATTTGAAGAAAAAAAATTACAATATAAAAAACAAAAATTATATTGTGTAAAAATAATTAAAGAATCACGAAAGAAATTGAAAGTTATTTAATAAATAACGAAACTAATTTCATATTAAAGAAAATAATAAAAACTGAAAAAGTTTTATTTGAAAAAATTAAAGAAAATAATTAAAACTGAAAAAGTTTTATTTGCAAAAATTAAAGAAAATAATTAAAACTTGCGGAAATTTTGAAATTAAAATTTAGGGGAAAAAGTGAAAAATAATAAAAATCATTGAAGAAAACTTTGAAAAATGATAAAAATAGTTGACACTTGCAGATATTAATTGCAATTTTAGAAAAATAATTTTAAAAAATACAAGATATGTGTGAAGTAAAAGAAAGTACCTTACTACAAAATAATTTCAAGAATTTTAAATTCAGGAAAATAATTATAACATTATAGAAATAATCGAAAATTTATTGAAGATAATAATGGAAATTTGAAATTTTTGGAATATTAATCAACAAATACTCAAAATAATAGAAAATTTGTGAAATTCATTAAAAATTAAAATAACATAATTAAAAATTGGCGAAGCTATTTAAAATTTGAGAAAAATAAGTGAAGAATGATTAAAACATTGAAAAGTGGATACAATAACTCAGATTTGAGATAATAAGAAAAAATTAATAAAATTACTTCAAAAATAATTTATATATCTAATTAAAACGTGGACAAAATAGTTGCAGAAAGATAAATTGAAAAAAATAATTGAAAAATGAGATAAATAATTGAAAATTCAGAAATTTTATTGAGGAATGAAGTTTGAGAATAATTAAAAGTTGAAGAAATTGTTGCAAAATGATAATAATAATAATTGAAAATTGAAGAAAATGATTAAAATTTGAGAAAAATATTTCAAAATCTAAAAAATTAATTGAAGAATAATGAAAATAAGAAAAAATGCAAGAAAATAGTTGCAATGTAATAAAGTAATTAAAAATTGAAGAAAATATTTGAGAAAATTATAACATAAATTTGTAATAAAACAAAATTCTTGCAGAATGACAAAAATAGTTTTTAGATTGAAAAAATAACTGAAATTAGATATAAGGAATAAAAAAAATTAGAAAATGAATTAAGAAATAATTGAAAAATTATAGATATAATTGAAAATTGAAGAAAGTAATGGAAATTTGAGATAAATAATTGAAGTTTTGGAATTCATCAACAAATATTCCAAATAATACAGAATTTGGAAAAATCATTACACATTAAAAAAAAAAATATTTTAATTGACGAAAGTATTTGAAGTTTGAAAAACATAGTTGAAAAATAATTAAAACATTGAAAAGTGGATACAATAACTTAGATTTGATATAATAAGAAAAAAATTAAGAAATTTCTTCAAAAATATTCTAATTAAAAGGTGGACAAAACAGTTGCAGAAAAATAAATGTCAAGGAAAATTGAAAAAAGTAATTGAAAAAGGAAATAAATAATTGAAAATTTAGAAATTTAATTAAGGAATAAAGTTTGAGAATAATTAAAAGTTGAGGAAATTGCTGCAAAATGATAATAATAATAATTGAAAATTGAAGAAAATTATTAAAATTCGAGAAAAATATTTTAAAATCTAGGATATTGAATGAAAAATATTGTAAGTAGTTTAAATTCGTGAAAATATTTGCAAAATAATAAAAATAATTAAAAATTGAAGAAAATATTTTTAGTTTGTTAAAAATAATTGAAAAACTTACAACATATATTTGTAATAAAAGAAAATAATTGCAAAATTATATTATATTATATTTAAATTAATAAAATAACTGAAATGTGATATCAATGATAAAAAAAATTAGAATAATAATTTAAAATGACAGAAAGTAATTGCAAATTAATTGAAAAATAAATTTAATAAAAAAATAATTGATAGAAATAATAATTGTAAATTAACGAAAATAATAAAAAAGTTTTAAAAAATAATTAAAAGAATTTCAGAATATATTCGAGATAAACAAGACTACAATTGCAATTATATGTTATAATGCTGCGAACTTTAATTAATTTTAAATTTTATTGATTAAAAATGTAATCAATCTACGCTTTGATAATAATAAATTTAGATATATCAATAGTTGTCAATAGTTGTTACCTCAGTCTCTATTATTTATTGTTTGTTATTATTTAATTGTTGGATTATGCTATATATATTTTTTTATTGTACACTTTTATTATTAGTTCTAATAGTACACAAGGGCCTTTATTATGCCCGTTTATGTATTAAATAAAAATATATATATATATATATATTTAAAAATTTCTTCAATTTTCAACAATTCTTTTCTATATTATGATTTCAATTATTTGTTACAATTTTCATCTATTTTTATCATTTTTGAAAAATGTTCTTTAATTTCTAATGATTTTCATTCTTTTACAGTTTTTTCCCTAAATTTTAAAATCAAAATTTCTGCAAGTTTTAATTATTTTCTTTAATTTTTTTTAATAAAACTTTTCCAGTTTTAATTATTTCCTTCAATATCAAATTAGTTTCATTATTTATTAATTAATTTTCAATTTATTTCGTCATTTTTCAATTAAAAATTGGTCCAACAGTTATCAATTTGTTACCTTTGTTAAGAATATCCGTTATTTTGTTGCCGCCATCTTGAATTTTATTGAAGTAACAAGTAATGCATATTTTTAATCTTTCAACAGTTTATGCCATTTTGTATCACTTTATTATGCATTAAAAAAATATTTTCACTAAGAAATATTGCTTAAAAAGAAGTTATTGATTTTTCGGTACTTTTTTTTACAAAAAAACGCTAAATATTAATTTTTAATATGAAAGATAAAAGAGTCATAATTGACAGTCTCCGAAATTTTACCGTGCTGTCTTACAATTTTTACCGGATTTCCTACAATTTTTACTAGAAAATCCGGTAAAAATTAGAAGACAGCACGGTAAAATTTCGGAGACTGTCAATTATGACTCTTTTATAGTGAACAGCACAGGAATTTTTACGAAAAATTTTTCTCAGTGTACTTGTAGTACTATATTGGGTTATTTATTTTATTTCGATTCCAAGTCGTTTTTCTAAAATTTAAAATCTCGGATTCAATATGTCGGTAAAACCTTCGTCTTTGAGGTAACTGATTACAAATCTGATGTTATTTTTAAATTTTATAATGTCATTTTAAATCTTGATCTTGATTTTGATTTAAAAATACTAAAAAAGCGTTTTTTAACATATCAATTTATTATAGCAAAGTTGTAGGCCTGACTAGGGCAAGTAAGAGGATAGAAAAAGTTTGTTGAAGAATTTTATACATTAAAGTACTTTGAGTCTCTTTAAGTGTCATTTCGCGATAGAATGGTGTGCTTGCTGAAGAATTCTCTCTATCTAGAACTTAAAAGCCTTACGATAACAACAAAACTCGTTGCATGGCTGAAATCCCTACCTACACATTTGCAAGCTCTCTACGGGAAAATTCTAATTTACTTCAAATTTCAACATAAATACGTTTCCGTTTAATTAACTCTAGTAGTTTTTTCCTGTTAATTTGATGTATAAAACGTGGTTTACTTTCAAATACATTCCATGGCTCTTTTATGTTTCATGTGACTTTTATTTCTAATTTTCCGTTTCTTTTATCTACAAGCCTCTCATTCCTACTTTATCTTTTGTTTTTTGTCTGAGCTTGTGTATTCAAAGGTTTTAGTCAATTCAATGCAAAATAAATAGTAAGAATATACCATTGTTCGTTTTTGTGCATCATCCAACTATCTACTCGTTAAATTACATTGTATTGTTTATAACATATAAAGCCAAATAATGTATACCAAGTCTTTTTTATTTTCTCTTGTATATTGTTTTAATATACTGTGTTTTATTTAATTTTCTTCTTATTAAGCTTCATTTTTATTTAATTGAAAAGATGCCAATATTATAACTTTAGAATAAATAACCGGAAGTAAATAACCGAAGCTTGAATATTGGGACAAAGAACAACAAATCAAATAGTAAAAATAAAAAAAGGAATGAGAAAATCCAGTTTCACAATACGAACGAAATACACACGTATAGTTCTCCATTTGAGGAGAAAAAAGAATTATGATTTCTTTTTGTAATACAAAAAAGTTTTTTTTTTTCAAAAAGCAGTAAAAAGCATTCATCAGTTCATCACAAAAGTGTTTGTCTCGGTTTAAAAAATGGAAATAAAAGTTTTTTATGTTTAGGAAAAATGTGGTGTAAAAAATTATAAAGAACATTCATGATCTAAAATGAATGAAAGAAGTGCTGCATAAAAAAATTTACGATATGAGCATTTAGAACTTTATTAAGACACTTTATCTCTTTTTAACTTAATAACTAGTAAATTGTCCAATAAATTATTTATGGAATAAATAAAAGATATATATATATAAACTTATTCAAAGCTCAGAAAATATTTTATTGTAACTTGGAATTTTAGTTACTAATTTATTCAAAAATTCAGGTCTACAGTAGAAGAATCTGTTTTAGTTAGACAGCACTGGATTCAACTGCTAAGGATTCCACAAAGTAGTAAAAACCCGTTTAGTACAGACTCAATGTATCTCTAAAGTAATTCAAGGGGATTTGAAAATTTAATTGGAACGAAAAGTTACTCGAAGCGTTAAAAATCCTTTCAAAACTGTAAAAAGCAGTTGCAGATTTGGCTTAAAAAATAATACTTATCTTTTCTATACAATATAGAAAGAACTTTATTATTTTCTTTTTTATTAAATGATGATTTTACGTTATGGAAATATCTTCATTTCAAAAGCTTTTTATTATTAAATTACACATTATTCACTGAAAAAAAAACGATATTGTTCATTTGAGAATTATTTTTGGCGCCTATTTGAGAATATAATATTCCTCTATTAAGGATATAATATTCTTGAAATAAGAATCATATTATTAAATTAAGAATATACTCTTATTGTTTAAGAATATGTTTCTTATTTTAAGAAAACTATATTCTTAATAGAAAAGATTTTATTCTTAAATTAGGCGCCAAGAATAATTCTCAAATCAAGAATTATGTTTTTTTAGCGTTATTATGATTATTACTAAAATAATTCAAAAATATTGTAAATTTTTTATAGAGCAGAAAAATATTAGGAAGAAATGTATTTATAGCAAAGTCTTCTTTTTTTCATTGCTTCAAAATTTACTTTGAGCTTTATTGATTTCGTAGAGAGATGTAAAATAGATAACGAGAAGGGAAATTATCTTTTTGCTTTTCTCACCTTGCTAACGCTGTCGTTAAATGGATGTAATAATGTCGTGTTAAACACCCACCGCATCTTCTCGGGGTAGCCGAGCAATTTAAAAAGAAAATAATGCCAGCGTCAGGGAAAATTTATGTCACAATATAGTTCACAATATTAGCCATTTATGGTAAAGGAATATCGAGGGAAAAGTAAGTGCCATAAAGAACCTCATAATTTCGATTAAAAAACGATAACGTCAGTAATTTTATTAATTTTTGAGTAAATTATCTAATAATTCAAACTTAAGATCCTCAGAGCATGCCTTATAGATATATTGCGGATGACCTCTGGATTTGGAGAGGAACAGAATTATTCCAATTTTTAGAAAAATGACGAAAAATACGAATTCGTTAAAAAAAAATGTTGAAATAATTAATAATAATTAATACCTTGATATGATGCCAGTTTCTTGAAAAAATACATTATATTTTTAAGAATACTTCTTGGCTCCTATTTATAAAAATAAAACATTTCTGATATTAATCTTATTTTAAGAATATATTCTTATTAAAATAAGAAGCAAAATTCTTAAATTAGGAATATTTTTTTACCTTCTTAAAAAAAAATAATAAAAAAAATACTGGTTTGGAAAAAAAATAAGAATAATAGCAAGAATATTTTATTCTTAAATTAGAGCCAAGTATTTTTAAAAGAAGAATAAATTTTTTTTAGTGTTATTAGGCTAAAATATAAGAAGATTATAATAATCGATTTTTCAGAAGAAACAAATTTTTGCTTCGAATAGGAAGTCTCTTAAATCTCTTTCTTCATTAAAAATTGAGAAGCTTCAAGATAAAGCTTCTTTAATAAAAAAATCTATAATAATAATCCACAAGATTTATTCATTCTTTCATTTTCTGTCCACACCTGAAGTTAGGGACTCAGATATTTTTTTGTTTTAAATCAGTTACGTTTGAAGAAATGTATATTTTAAATTAATTATAAATCATATGAGTTTTTATTATTTAATGTATCTAATTATTAATTGTATTTTATTATAATAGTAAAACAATAAGTAATATAATAATAATAAATAAGGAAATATCATCAATTACTATATTATTTATATTATTTACTATATTATTATATATTTATTTTTATTAAAAAAAAATTCTAAATTAAATTTCCTTAAATAAATGTTGTCTTCTAGATTTAAAAATGCTTCTTTTTTATTGCAAGAGGAAATTATAATTAAACTTATTTAATTCCTAATTAAAAATTAAATAAAAGAGATCAATTAAAATTAGAGTCTATTTTGATGAGAATCAATTTAACTGCATTTACAGAAAATAGAGTTTACTCTAAAATATTGAACTGACATTTCGATACACTAAAATTTTAGTGAATTAAACTTTAATTCTATTATACAAAAATTACTTAACATGTTCATACGAAGAAGTTTAATTGATTAAAATTTAGATTATTGGAAATTGAGATCTTTGAAATTTCCAAATAATTTTTTTTAAAAGGAAATCTAAATTAATCATTTAGCATCGATATATTTAAGTTTTAATTTATTGAATTTTCAACTAAATTTCAATTTTAATTGATAAATAAAAGTATAAATTTATACTTATTTTAATCAAAGTAATCTTCATTTTATCATTATATCAATATAAATTACTGTATCTTCCAACCAAAACTTTCTTTAATGCAAATAATAACTCATTCAGATTTGTATTGGTTTAGGCATTCTTTATCTAAATTTTAATCAATCATTTCTCAATTATTTTCTTTAATATTTAATTCTTTTAGTCATTTTGTAATTTTTCTTTCAATAATCAACGATTTTCTTAAAACTTCAATTTAATTTTTTAATCTTTAATTTATTTCTTTAATTTTTAATTACTTTATTCAATTTTCAGTTATTTTCTTAAATTTTCAATTGCATTCTTTGTTTTTCATTTATTTTATTCAATATTCTATGATTCTCGCATTTTCTAAATTATTAAATATTTACTTGAAAATTTAATACGATTCTTCAATTTGCAAATTAATTTCTTCAATTTTCATTTGTTTTCTACAATTTTTTCATTATATTCATCAGTTATCAACTCACAATCTATTATTCTCCTTTTATTTTATGATTATTCATTAATTAAAAATTTTTTGTTTGAATTCCAATTAATCTCACCACTTTTATTTTATATTTTTCAGTTTCTTATTATTTTTTTTAATAGTTAATTATTTTATTGAATATTTAATTATTTTCGTTATGTATTAATTATCGATTATATTCTTGAAACTTCCATTTAATTCTTTAATTTCCAATTTATTTCTTCCTTTTTTAATTATTTTCTTTTATTTTCAATTATTTGTATTAATTTTTAATTAATTCCTCAATATACAATAATTGTCTAATTTTTTCAATTATTTTTTTCACACTTAAAAATTGTTTTAAAAATTCAATTCAATTATTCAATTTTAGAACTATTCTCTTCAATTTTCAATTATTTTCTTTAATGTTAAAAAATTATCGTATTTTTTCTATTATTTTTTTTTTTAATATCATTGAGTTTCTTTAATTTTAAATACAATTGTTCAATTATTTTCTTTAATTTTTAATTTCATTCTTCAGTTTTCAATTGTTTTCTTCGATATTAATTAATTGTCGGCTTTTTTCAATTTTTAAGTATACATTCTTTAAATTTCAATTCCATTCCTCAATTTTTAAAATGCTGTTTTTAATTTTTAATTATATTTTAAATTTTAATTATTTTTATCGATTTTCATCCGGTTATTAAATGTACACTTATTTCCAACAATTGTTCCTATAATTTTCATAATTTTTCAATTTACAATTATTTTCTTTAAATTTAATATTTCTTGTTTAATTTTTTCAATTTTTTTTTTCAGTTGTCTATTAATCTAGTCATTTTTTAAATTTTATTTTCAATTGTCTATTATTTTCGTCGTTTTTCAGATATTTTCTTCAATTATTCAATTCTTTGTTTTTTTATTATTTTCTTCAAATTTTAATACTATTCTTCAGTTTTCAATTATTTTCTTCTATATTCCATTATTCCATAATTCTCAGCTTTTTTAATTACTTTTTTCAATTTTTAATTGTATTCTTTAATTTTCAATTTTTTTCGATTTTCAATCCAGTTTTCGGCTATTTCAATTATTTTCTACAATGTTTTCAATTTTTAATTATTATCTTAATATTTTATAATTATTCTTTGATTTTTTAAATTATTTTGCTCGGTTGTGTATTAATCTAGTCATTTGTTGAAATTTGTTTTCAATTGACAATTATTTTCGTCATTTTGTAATTGTTTTTTTTCAATTATTTTTTCAAATTTAAATAATAAATTTTCAATTTCTTTCTTCGTTTTTTAATTATTTTCTTTAAATTGCTATACCATTCTTCAGTTTTCAATTATTTTCTTCTATATTCCATTATTCCATAATTCTCAGCTTTTTTAATTACTTTTTCAATTTTTAATTACTTTTTTCAATTTTTAATTGTATTCTTTAATTTTCAATTTTTTTCGATTTTCAATCCAGTTTTCGGCTATTTCAATTATTTTCTACAATTTTTTCAATTTTCAATTATTATCTTAATATTTTATAATTATTCTTTGATTTTTTAAATTATTTTGCTCGGTTGTGTATTAATCTAGCCATTTGTTGAATTTTGTTTTCAATGTCAATTATTTTCGTCATTTTGTAATTGTTGTTTTTCAATTATTTTTTCAAATTGTAATTTAATTATTAAAGTTTCAATTTATTTCATTACTTTTGTATTAATATCTTATTTTTCAATTAATTTTTTTTATTTTCAATCCAGTTGTTCAATTTTCAATTATTACTAACAGTTATTTCTATGTAAAAATTTCCAACTATTTTGTTTAAATTCAATATTTATTGTTTAACTTTTAAAACTATTTTTTTCAATTGTGTAATTATATAGATATTTTTCGAATTTTGTTTTCAACTGTATATTCATCATTTTTCATCTATTTTTCATTTATTTTCATCATTTTTCAAATAAATTCTTCAATTTCTTAAATTTTGTATTTTGTAAATAAGTTTGTAAATTGTTAATGCTGCTAGTAGATAAATAAATGAAATTTATCAACTTTGTAAATAAAAAAAAAAAGTAAATGTTTCTTTTTATAATCGTCATCTAGCTAGGAATTAACTAAGAGCCAACTAGCTGTTTTATTCGTAGTAAATAAATTTTTATTTGAGTCAAGTGAAATTTTATTTAAGTTGAATTTATTTTATTTATTTTGTATTTTTTTTTTCTAACCAAATAAAAAATTTAGTAGGTTGTGAGACAAGGATATTTTTATTTGTCACAAATAACTTATTATCTTTGTGACAAATATATCACTTCTCGAGGTGTTCTCATTAATATAACCTCAAACTAGAATTTCGTTATTGACACTAAATAAAAATATTATTTAAGCTGATTTCTTTAGATTTTGAAAGATTTAGATTTAAAAAAAATTATGTTAAGACAAAATTTGTTGTCAAATATTATTTAAAATATTCTGCTTCTTTAAATCTACAGAGAATATTTCTAATTTTCCTCGAATTTTCACAAATAAAAGTTGATTTTTCTGGTTGAAACATTCACTATAGTTTTATTTATTATCCAGTCACGTTTTTCCACTATGCGGAAGTCCTACAAATATCTTTCGAAGCGAAATTTACATCTTTTGTAGTTCGTTAATTCGTCCCGAAACCTAAAATTTTTTTCTTTAAAAAATCCAAATTTTCAGCGATATTCCCAGAATAAAAACAAAGGAAAATAAACTTGAAATAAAAAATTCATAATGTTAAAACTTTCGTAAAGAAAAATACAATGTAAAATCGATAAATATACGAGATTTAAAATGAACACGACTTCTTATAACATGATTAATCAAAGTGACTTTTAACTTTGGCTAAAATAAAGTGGAAAAGGGGATTTTCTAGCTTGTGCATGTCATCGAGCGATCCATTAAAAGGATGTTAACACGGATGTATTGGCAGTCAGTGTAGGATTTAAAGAACGAGGACAGTATAGAAGATTGAAGACTATCCAGAAAATATACCTTAGAAGTGTGCTTCAAACAAGTATACTTGTACTTATACACCTACGCAGATTAATCGACGAAAGCTTCCTTTTACTTTGAACGTTTTCTTCGTCCCTTTTTCCAGATCGGAACGAAGGCACTCACCTCATTCCCCAGAACTAGACTCGGCTGCCTCTGCCAGCCTTTTTGATTCCTCAGACCACTGAGATTACACCCGCGGGGAAAATTTCAGTTTCTGCCTCTCTATTCAACCTACATTCAACTCTATTTTCCTATCTTCCTCTTGCCTTACAGTTTCTTTTACACAAATACACCCAAGCATTTCCCTTTTATCGAATTCTTTGAATTTTGACTTGTATTGCTCAAATACAGCTAGTTGATTTCTTTCACTTGAATTGACACCTTTCACTGTTTTTGAAGCGAGTTCAAAGCACATTGTGAAACCGGAATTTTTCATACGAGACACAAATAACTTTAAAGCTGCACTTTCAAATAAAAAAGCAAACAATAGTTGGTTTTAAAGTGTTGATAATTGGGAAAAATTAACAATTTCATCAACAAAAAATTGTAATTTAAAATAGAGTAATTATTTAAATTGTAGATTAAATAAATAATTAGTTAATAGTTTGTTTTAACTTGTCGATTAATTAAAATTATATTTTAAAGATTCGTAATAATATTTTTTCTGTATAATATATTGATTCGTTTTAAACAACTGTGCGTGATTCAGAGTACAGTAGTATAACCCTATGTTTGGTCAGACATCACTTGCCTTTTATTAATTCTTCCTATCAATAACATTTTAACTGGGTCAAAACACTGACTTTCGACCAAAGGTGGTCGCTGACATATTTTAAAAAATATTAAAACCTATATTACATCTATTATTAAAGTATCTAAATTCAACTTCTGAAGTTGTTTTAGCTAAGTTTTTTATTTTTTAGCCGTAAATTGTAATTAAAGGAGCAAGTGTCGAGAAAAAATGGCGTTCTTAATGCTTATTTTAACCGCTTTTAATTCAGAAAAAAAACATTTAATTCCTGTGCTATAAAGAGAATACGTTTAATTAGTATTCAAATATTTATTTTCATTAATATAATTTTGTGTAAAATGAAAAATAATAGTAATAAAGTTAACTTAAAGTTGATTAAAAAACTGTCAATTTTTGTCACTTTTAAAAGTCTATTTTTTAGAAATCTACTTAACAAATATTATTGAAACTTACCACAATGATTAATTTGTGTACTTTAAACGTATTTTCACTGAAAAGAAGACAAATATTTTTTTTATTATTAAATAATTCCGTCTTGAAATTTCAAATTTAACCATAAAACACGCATTTTTGAACTTACCTAACTTTTTTCTGGATGAATTTAAAAAATTAAGACTTTCCACATATCTAAGTTTTAATAAAATCTACAACATATTAAATTTTTGCGAAGGTAAGTTGCTCGGTTTATGAATTATTTAAGTTTAAACTTTAATGTAGGAAAGGTTATTTTTTATACTTCAAAGTACACTCTGAAGTTTGACAATCGATTATTGATTTTAAATTCAAAATTTTTATTTATATTTTGTCAGTTTATAATGATTAATAAAATAAATCTTAACAACTAATGATAAGCAACATTTTCAATTTGCAATGTTAATTTATTAAAATAATTAGGAAAAAGAAATCTATATTTTTTATTTTTTATTCTATATTTCTCTCCGTTGATTAATAATTTAATAAACCTTAATAGATAATAAATATTAATAAAAATAATTATAAATTTGAATAAAATCATAAATAAAATACAAAATTTTAAATATGTACTACATGTATTACTATACAAATTATAAATAATATATAATAAGAACAATTTTAATATAATTTTATAAAAACTTTATTATTTTCCATTAATTCCTCGAAAAGTTGAAAAACACGTTTTTTCTTTTCTTACACTTCTCATTGCACAAAATTTTAAACTATTTAAAACTGATTTAATTAATGTTTTGATTAGTAGGTTACCTAATCGTTATAAACTGACAAAATATAAATAAAAATTTTGAATTTAAAATCAATAATCGATTGTCAAACTTCAGAGTGTACTTTGAAATATAAAAAATAACCTTTCCTTCATTAAAGTTTAAATTTAAATAATTCATAAACCGAGCAACTTACCTTCGCAAAAATTTAATATGTTGTAGATTTTATTAAAACTTAGATATGTGGAAAGTCTTAATTTTTTAAATTCATCCAGAAAAAAGTTAGGTAAGTTCAAAAATGCGTGTTTTATGGTTAAATTTGAAATTTCAAGACGGAATTATTTAATAATAAAAAAAATATTTGTCTTCTTTTCAGTGAAAATACGTTTAAAGTACACAAATTAATCATTGTGGTAAGTTTCAATAATATTTGTTAAGTAGATTTCTAAAAAATAGACTTTTAAAAGTGACAAAAATTGACAGTTTTTTAATCAACTTTAAGTTAACTTTATTACTATTATTTTTCATTTTACACAAAATTATATAAATGAAAATAAATATTTGAATACTAATTAAACGTATTCTCTTTATAGCACAGGAATTAAATGTTTTTTTCTAAATTAAAAGCGGTTAAAATAAGCATTAAGAACGCCATTTTTTCTCGACACTTGCTCCTTTAATTACAATTTACGGCTAAAAAATAAAAAACTTAGCTAAAACAACTTCAGAAGTTGAATTTAGATACTTTAATAATAGATGTAATATAGGTTTTAATATTTTTTAAAATATGTCAGCGACCACCTTTGGTCGAAAGTCAGTGTTTTGACCCAGTTAAATTAATTTCAAGAAAATTGTTTCGGTATAAATTAGTCTATTCTTTTATTAAAATATTGCCAGTAAATCTTTAATTATTTAATTAATAAATAATATATTATTCACATTAGAAACGAAAATTAGATTAAATTCATGTAATGAAAAGTACGCAATTGAAGATTATATATCTGAAAAATGACGAAAATAATTGAAAGTTAAAAACAAAATTCGAAAACGGGCTACATTATTACATAATTGAAAAACTAGTTTAAAAAATTAAACAATAAATATCAAATTTAAACAAAATAGTTGAAAAATTGTAGGAATGATTGCTGAAAATAATTGCAAATTGGATAACTGGATTGAAAATCGAAAAAAATAATTAAAATTAAAGAAACTAAAAAATTGAGGAAATAAATTAAAAATTTAAGAAGTAAATTAAAATTTGAAAAAGTAATTGATAATTGAAAAAAAATACAAAATGACGAAAATAATTGACAAGTGAAAATAAAATTCAAAAAGTGGCTAGATTAATATACAACTGAACAAAATAATTTAAAAAATCAAAGAATAATTATAAAATTTAAAGATAATATAATTAAAAATTACAAAAATTCTAGGAAATACTTGAAAATTTCGGAAAATAATTAACAATTGAAGAAAATAATGGAAAAATGACGAGAATAATTAAAAAATTGAAAAAAATATGTAAAAAATAACGAAAATAATTGTCAAAGAAAATTCGAAAAATGACTAGATTAATAGACAACTGAAAAAATAATTGTAAAAATTAAACAACAAATATTAAATTTAAAGAAAATAATTACAAATTGGAAAATTAAGAAAATTATAGGAATAAATGGTGGAAATAATTGCACATTAAACAACTAGATGGCAAATACAAACAAAAAATTAAAATTAAAAAAAAATAATTGAAAACTGAAGAATGGTATTAAAATTTGAAGAAAATAAAAAAAATGCAGGAATAAACTGAAAATTTATTTTAAAATGTAATTTTGAGAAAATAATTGAAAATTGAAAAAAAATTAGAAAACTGTAGAAAATAAATAAATAATCGACAACAAAACACAATAATTTTAAAAATTAAAGAATTAATATAAAATTTAAGAAAAATAATTGCAAATTTAAAAATTTGTAGTTAACAACTGAAAATTTGTGAAAAAAAATTAATAGTTGATAGAAATAATTAAAAAATGACTAAAAGAATTAAAAAATTGAAGAAAATATCTGAAAAATGACGAAAATAGTAGACAATTGAAAACAAAATTCGAAAAATGAGTAGATTAATAGACAACTAAAAAAAATAATTGAAAAAATTAAACAAGAAATATTAAGTTAAAAGAAAATAATTGCAAATTGAAAAATTATAGGAATAATTGTTGGAAATAATTGAGCATTTAATAACTGTATTGAAAATCGAAAAAAATAATTAAAATAGAAAAACATTATTAAAAGTTGAAGAAATCAATTAGAAATTGAAGAATGGCATTCATTGTTTGATGAAAAAAAAATTGCACATTAAACAACTGGATAGAAAATAAAATTAAAATTAAAATTAAAAAAAAATAATTGAAAATTGAAGAAAGCATTTAAAAATTGAAGAATGGAATTAAAATAGAAAGAATATACTTAAAAATTGAAAAACCGTAATTAAAAAAAGCCGAGAATAAATAAATATAGAAGAAAATAATTGAAAACTGAAAAATGGTATTGAAATTTGCAGAAAATAATAGAAAAATGAAGGAATAAATTTAAAATTTATGAATTAAATATAAAGTTGAAAAAATAATTGATAATGAAAAAAGGTGAGAATTATTGAATATTAAGTAAAATAATTTAAAATTGAAGACTGCAAATTCAAATTAAAAATAATAATTGAGATAAAAAAAAAACTTAATAGTTGAAAGAAATAATTAAAAAATGACGAGAAGAATTGAAAAATTGAAAAAAATATCTGAAAAATGACAAAAATAGTAGACAATTAAAAACGAAATTCAAAAAATGACTAGATTAATAGACAAATGAAAAAAATAATTGAAAAAATTAAACAAGAAATATTAAATTTAAAGAAAATAATTGCAAATTTATTTATTTATTTATTTATTTACAATAGTATACAATTATAGGAATAATTGTTGGAAATAATTGCTCATTTAATAACAGGATTGAAAATCGAAAAAATTATTAAAATTAAAAAAAAAATAATTAAAAATTAAAAACAGCATTTAAAAATTAAAGAATGGAATTGAAATTTAAAGAATATATACTTAAAAATTGAAAAAAGTAGAGAATTAATTAATATAGAAGAAAACAAGTGAAAACTAAAGAATGAAATTAAAAATTAAAGAAAATAATTGAACAATTGTATTTAAAATTAAAGAAACTTAATGATAATCGAAAAAAATAATAGAAAAAAGACGATAATTTTCTAACATTAAAGAAAATGATAGCCTTGTGCCGTTGTGGCAACTTGTCTACAATATTTATATTTAAAATTTATTGACTTCATAATGATTGTACTTTATATATATATATTTTTTTTTTTTTTAATAAATCTGTTAATGTTTCTGATGACGACAGCATAGCTGCCAAAACGTAAAAAAACATATGTGTGTTTTATTGACTCGGAGTGATTGATAAATTCCTATGAATTAATAACTTCACCGAGTGATAAATTCTTTTAAAATTATTAAAGAAAATGATTGAAAATTGAAAAGTGGAATTCAAATTTGAGTAAAATAACTTAAAAATGAAGAGAATAGTTTTAGAATTGAAAAATTGAATTGAAATTTTAAAACATTTTTTATGAGTAAAAAAAATAATTGAAAATATACGAGAATTATTAAATATTGAGGAATTAATTAAAAATCGATAAAAAACAATTGAAATTGAAGAAAATAATTAGAAATTAACGCAAAAAATTGAAAATTAAAGAATTAAATGGAAATTTCAAAAAAATAATTGATAATTAAAAGAAAAATTACAATATGACGAAAATAATATTAACAATTGAAAAATGGAAGGAGAATTGATAAAATTGAAGGAGAATAATAAATTGTCAATTGCAAACTGATGAAAATAATGGAAAAAAGTGTAGAAAATAAATTAAAACTAAAGAAGTCCATTGGAAATTGAATAATTGTATTGAAATTTTAAAAAAATATTCGATAATTGAGATAATGCGATAATTATTGAATTTTGAATAAAATAACTAAAAAAAGAAAAATGCAATTGAAAATTGAAGAAAATATTTAGAAATTAAAGAAATAAATTAAAGATTAATTAAGTTGAATATTAAAGAATTACATTGAAATTTTAAAAAGATAGTTGATAATTAAAAGAAAAATTACGACAAGTGAAAATTATGTCCAATTAATGGACATTTTGCTTCCAAGTAAGCAAAATAATCTGCTTCCTCATAGAGGAAGCAATAAATTAATAATATAAAAGTTGGTTAAAGAATTTATTAAAAAAATAAATTTTAAATGCAAAAAATGAAAAAACATGGATTATTTTACGAATTTTTGATCAATTCTAAAAGTTATATAGGTCAATAGATTCGTTTCGACATAAAAAATATGATTTTTTGTTTTTATTAAGTTGTATTTTTAGCTTGGAAAATTTTTTTTGGCAAAAAACGATTTTTTTCAATGGAAAAAGGTGCTCAAAAAAATTTGATTAAATATTTTCAAAAATCCCTGTGTCTAAATTTAGATATTCGTGAACTTAATAAGTCATCCAAATTTTATTGAAATTCATTAAAGCGTTTTCGAGATATCCTGGAGAATAAAAAACACTATACACACACGTACACACACATACATCTGGACATTTGCTTAAGAATGAAAATTTACGCTTTTTGGATGAAAATAAGTAGATTTATACTATTTTTCGAAAATCTTAATGATCACACAGCTTCCTCTATGAGGAAGCAAAATGACTAAAATAATTATATATATGCTCGAGTTTTTAATTTTACTACTTTTTTTCAAGTTAAACATTAGTAGTTTAATTTACTATTTTAAGTAGTTAAATTTCAAAGACAATTACAAAATCTCATTTTACCAAATACTTTCTAAGTTGGTCGAGTCCATACCAAGTGATCACACCAATTTCAGTCATATTGAGTAATATTTACGAAATTGATATTTTGGGTTCCTTTAGGAGTAAAAAAAATAAATTTTAATTATTTTTAAAAAATTCAAAATATTTTCAAAAATATTCAAATTCAAAATTTTGAGTACTATTTTTTTTGTTTTATCATAACTTCTGTAATTTTGAAGCAATTGAGATCATTTTTTTTTAAATTACTCGTATTTAAATACTCTTTCAAGAAAAATTATAATAATTAAGAAATTTTTTATAATTAAATTTTTATTAAAAAAATTAAATTATTTATTTAAACAAAATCTAAAGTATATCATCGATCTTTTTCAAAAAATTCATAAACATAGCCTATAATGTGCTTAAAAATTTAAGCCAAAGAAAAAGATGGTATGTATTATAGTTTTTGAGAAAAAAATTATTAAGTTATGCTAGCGCGGCGCAGACCGGTGTCACCGCTACTCAACGCGTAGTTCCGTAGTAACCGAAATGTATGTATATTATTACATAATATAAATACAGTTAATCGTCATGTTTATTTTTTTATTTTACAAATTGTGCTGTGCACAGAATTTGAAAAAATTTTTGTTTCACTAATAATGACCCAAATTCAATCACTTCAACTACAAACGCAAAACGATAAAAAATCAAAGGATACAAACCTGTATATAAGTGAATTTTTAATTAAAGCTTGCTTGCTTATATAGAAAATACTCAACGATCTCTCTTTCGAGAAATACACGCACCTAGCGGCAAGTTAAGAACTACAAATGTTAGCGGCAAATTCGAAATCTTAAAAATATCAAATATTGAATTTAATTATAGATATCAACACAAATTCATATAATTTTTTCTATTATGTGAACTTATAAGATTGATTTGAAATTTTTTTTTACAAACATGGATTAAAAATAGTTATTTATAATAATCTTCAAATTTCATTCATTAATTCAATCTGTCAACACCTGCGAAGTTTGTCAGTACTTCGCAGTACTGACAAATTTTATGTTTCATACTTTATGTTTCAAATTTTTAATCATTTTTCTCCTTATAAAATTTTGTCATCTTTTAAATTTATTATAGTTTTCATTTCTTTTAACTATTTTCAAACTATTTTTATCATTCTTTAAGGGGAGAGATAGGTGAAATTTTAACTCAACAAAATTTTTGATGCTCAGAGGTGTCATTTTTTTTCTTACATCAATTAAGATGTAGAATTATGGTATTACATAAAAATTAAAAACAATATTTTTTTGGTCATTTTCGAAATTTTATTTTTCAAAATCTATACGATGGATTGTAGAAAATCATTTAAAAATCCCACAAAAAAATTGTCGATGGAAAAAATGAAAATTGTGAAAGAGGTTTAATTTTTAAAATTTAAGTTTTTCTTAGAATAAATTTCTCAAACTCCGCAAATTATTTGTTTCTCTATTTTTGACATTACCCCATAATTTTAGGTCTAAAATTGCATAAGAAAAAAAATTAACACCCCTGAACATCGCGAATTATTATTTTTTTACCAGTTTTTAATTAAATTAATTATTTTTCAATTGATTTAACAAATTTTCAATTATTATTCTTAAATTTTAATAATTTTCCCAATTTTTAGTTATTTTTATTATTTTTCTATAAATTACCAATTTTTTAATTACTTTTTTTTACTTTAATTATTTTCTCCGATTTTTTTAATTCTAAAGTTTGATGTCCATGTACTATGAAAAGATGAGTGTGACTTTCTGAAGCTTATAATTTAAATATAATACACTAACTATATTTACATTATGTAAAAATATACATACATTTCGGTTACTACGGAACTACGCGTTGAGTAGCGGTGACACCGGTCCGCGCCGCGCTAGCATAACTTAATAATTTTTTTCTCAAAAACTATAATACATACCATCTTTTTCTTTGGCTTAAATTTTTAAGCACATTATAGGCTATGTTTATGAATTTTTTGAAAAAGAACGATGATATACTTTAGATTTTGTTTAAATAAATAATTTAATTTTTTTAATAAAAATTTAATTATAAACAATTTCTTAATTATTATAATTTTTCTTGAAAGAGTATTTAAATACGAGTAATTTAAAAAAAAAATGATCTCAATTGCTTCAAAATTACAGAAGTTATGATAACACAAAAAAATAGTACATAAAATTTCAAATTTGAATATTTTCGAAAATATTTTGAATTTTTTAAAAATAATTAAAATTTATTTTTTTTACTCCTAAAGGAACCCAAAATATCAATTTCGTAAATATTACTCAATATGACTGAAATTGGTGTGATCACTTGGTATGGACTCGACCAGTTGTAAAAACCACTTTCGTAGTTATTATAACTACTTTTTCAAAGTCATTATAGCTTTTTAAAAGTAGGTTGAGGATCTATTGAATTACTCCGGGTAGTTAAAAAGTAGTCAAATCTACTACTTTTTTTCTGAGTGCAGTTATAAATTTTAAAATTTGATAAAAATTTTTTTGTAATATTGTCAGATTTTATTAACAAGTTCAATCAAACGACACAAATAAGAAAACTATTTCCTCTATAGGAAGAAGAAATATGATAATATCCTCAAGAACCTGCGTACCTTAAATCCGATCTGGATTATGGAATATCAAATTAATGTAAAAAGCTGAATGGGTAAAAATATTTTTATTTCGTGGAATTGAATAGTAAAGCTTGCAATCCCAGTAGAATGGATTACTTTCGAAACCCGGATCTGTTTGAGCTGACGTCTAGCAAGAGGTTTAGTGACATTGATCTTAGGGCTATGAGATGGGACACTATCCATGTCCTGGTAAGAGGAAGATCGCCATAAACTAATGGTATGGACTGAGCCATTACTCAAGGACTTTACAGGACCACCTCTTTACAGCGCTTAAGAACGAAATCGCGAGAAATGGAGCTTGTAAAAATGATAACCACAGTAGAATAAATTATGTGTTTGCACAAAAACCAACGATAACGATATGCTTTAAAGAGTTTCACAAAATTTTACAAGACCAAAATTGTCCTTCTTTTCCATTTCTTTCCATACATTGAGAAAAGAATATGATAAATAAAATTCCTGCAAAAAAAAAAAAATTGGTAGAATGAATTGAGGTATGATAAATTAAGTTGTGGTTTTTTAGCACGGAAAAGAGTTTTGGTAAGAAACGATTTTTTATCAATGAAAAAGGTGCTCAATAAAATTTGATTGGTTATTTTCAAAAATCCCTGTGTCTAAATGTAGATATTTATGAGCTTAATAAGCTTTCGAATTTTTATTGAAATCCGTAAAAGCGTTCTCAAGATATCCTGATGACAAAAAAAAGTTATTTCACACACATACATTTACAGGGGCGGTGATTTGTATATGGTACGTCTGCAAACTCCATAGAGCAAAAAAGTCGCCCTGTAGTAAAAAAAATTGCAAAAATAATTGAAAAATGTCGAAACAAATTGAAAATTAATTAATAAATAATTAAATTAATTTGCTATTAGAGGAAATAATCAAAAATAAAAAAGTTTTATTTAAAAAAATTAAAGTAAATAATTAAACCTTGTGGAAATTTTGAATTTAAAATTTAGGGGAAAAATTGAAAAAGAATTAAAATCATTAGAAATTGAAGAATATTTTTTAAAACTGATAAAAATAGATAAAAATTTTAGCAAATAATTGAAATCATAATAGAAAAGAATTGTTAAAAATTGCAGAACTTTTTAAATATTTTTAAATTTGTTATTCTCACAGCGTGGATTAATTAAATTTTTAATCAATGAAATTTCAATATAATAAAAGTTCAAAGAATTATAATATATAATTATAATTGTAGTTTTGTTTATCTCAAATATATTATGAAATTCTTTCAATTATTTTTTACAAATTTTAATTATTTTCTTCAATTTAAAATTATATCTATCAATTACTTGTTTTTATTAAATTTATTTTTCAATTAATTTTCAATTACTTTTTGTCATTTTCAATAATTATTTTACTAATTTTTTAATTATTTATATCAAATTCTAGTTATTTTTTCAATTTTTATTTTTTTTTGTTACTATGTTTTTATTTTTTTCATTATTCTTTAATTAATGGATTAGATTTTAAAATATTTTTCTCAAATTTTAATAGTTTTCAATTATTATTGTTGTCATTGGCAACCAATTTCGTCATTTTTTAATTAATTTTACTAAATCCCTAAATTTTTAATTATTTATCTTATCTTACAATTAGCTACGTAAACCTGACAGCACCAAAACATCGGATCATGATGAGACCAACATCAAAATTAAGGGCTCATTTAGGGCTAATTTAATGCCACAAACCGAAATTTTCAGCTCCCTATTTTTTAAAAAATATGCATGGTGCTGTCAGCTTTACTTAAAGCTAGCAGCACCACTCCAGAAAACACTTAAAAAAACACATATACCAACTTTTTATATCCTAAAAATTTTCGGCTCAATTAGAGCTCCAAGTATCCCTTGAAACCTTCTTCCTATCATGAAAATTAAAAAAGGGACAAGAAGGTTCAAAAAGGGCAAAGGGCCAAAATTATAATTTTTTAATTTTTAATCTAGAATTATGTTCACGATATTTAAGGCTCCAAATCTACCAAATTCCGAACCAAAACTAATGTAATTTAATATAAAATATGCACTGGTGCTGTCAGCTTTACTCATAGATAGCAGCACCATTGCAGAAAACCCTTAAAAAACCTACATTCCAACATTTTATTATAGTCAACATTTTCGGCTCCACAACGGCTACAAGTTTCCCTTAAAACCTTCTTTCTATCTCAAAAATTAAAAAAGGGACAAAGTATTAAAAAAAGGGCAAAGGGACAAAATTATAATTTTTTAATTTTTCGTCTAGAATTATGTTCACGATATTAAAGCATAAATTATTCTAAGAATCAAACATAGTACGACTATTTCTAGATTTGAGAAAATTTTATATCAATCCAAATATGCATTCTTGGATCCACAGATAAATTTACATTCATTCCGTTTTTTCTGCAGCCAGGAACTTCCGGCTCTGCAAATTAACCCACCGAGAATTTCCTGCTTCAACCCTTAACACCTAAACAAACATTTAACTAAAACTTACACCGTGACTTTTTTCTAAGCCGAAACATTTTTATTCATTAAGATTTTTTAATAGCCTAAAATTTCTATTTTCGGCTCCAACCCTTAAGTCAATAACTACCCTTATTCGAAAAATTCAAATTGCCATATTTCGTAAAACAAGCAATGTCATACTTTTATCAACTTTTTAAAGTCTAGGAATTTTAGGCTCTCGAAATTCACCCTTGCAGAATTTTCGGCTCCAACCCTTAACTCAATAACTACCCTTATTCGAAAAATTCAAATTGCCATATTTCGTGAAACAAGCAATGTCATACTTTTATCAACTTTTCAAAATCTAGGAATTTTTGGCTCTCGAAATTCACCCTTGTAGAATTTTCGACTCCAACCCTTAACTCAATAACTACCCTTATTCGAAAAATTCAAATTGCCATATTTCGTAAAACAAGAAATGTCATACTTTTATCAACTTCCAAAAAGTTCAATTATTTATCTCAAATTTCCTAAACTTTCTTCAATCTTTAATTATTTCTATAATTTTGTAATTATTTTTTAGTTCAGTTTCTATTTTTTTTATTATTTATCTCTAATTCCAGTTATTTTTTCAATTCAAAATTATTTTCATCATTCTGCAATAATTTTCATTTATTACAAATTTTCTCAATTATTATCTTCAATTTTTAATTATTTTTTCAAATTTTTTTCTTACTTTTATTATTCTTTAATTAATTTCCTAGATTTTAAAATATTGTTCTCAAATTTGAATAAGTTTCTTCAATTCTCAATTATTACTGTTATCATTTGCAATCATTTGCAATCAATTTCTTTAATTTTTAATTATTTTTACTAACTCTCAATTAAATTCCTAAAATTTCAATTATTTATCTTAAATTACAATTACTTTCTTTCTATTTTTATTTTCTTAAAACTTTTAAGACTATTTTCTCCACCTTTTAATTATGGTCGAGTCCATACCAAGTGATCACACCAATTTCAGTCATATTGAGTAATATTTACGAAATTGATATTTTGGGTTCCTTTAGGAGTAAAAAAAATAAATTTTAATTATTTTTAAAAAATTCAAAATATTTTCGAAAATATTCAAATTCGAAATTTTATGTACTATTTTTTTTGTGTTATCATAACTTCTGTAATTTTGAAGCAATTGAGATCATTTTTTTTTAAATTACTCGTATTTAAATACTCTTTCAAGAAAAATTATAATAATTAAGAAATTGTTTATAATTAAATTTTTATTAAAAAAATTAAATTATTTATTTAAACAAAATCTAAAGTATATCATCGTTCTTTTTCAAAAAATTCATAAACATAGCCTATAATGTGCTTAAAAATTTAAGCCAAAGAAAAAGATGGTATGTATTATAGTTTTTGAGAAAAAAATTATTAAGTTATGCTAGCGCGGCGCGGACCGGTGTCACCGCTACTCAACGCGTAGTTCCGTAGTAACCGAAATGTATGTATATTTTTACATAATGTAAATATAGTTAGTGTATTATATTTAAATTATAAGCTTCAGAAAGTCACACTGATCTTTTCATAGTACATGGACATCAAACTTTAGAATTAAAAAAATCGGAGAAAATAATTAAAGTAAAAAAAAGTAATTAAAAAATTGGTAATTTATAGAAAAATAATAAAAATAACTGAAAATTGGGAAAATTATTAAAATTTAAGAATAATAATTGAAAATTTGTTAAATCAATTGAAAAATAATTAATATAATTAAAAACTGGTAAAAATAAGTGAAAATAAGTGAATAATTAAAATAATTTAAAACTGCAGAAAGAAAAATAATGGACTGGTAAAATTATCAAAATTCGCGATGTTCAGGGGTGTTAATTTTTTTTCTTATGCAATTTTAGACCTAAAATTATGGGGTAATGTCAAAAATAGAGAAACAAATAATTTGCGGAGTTTGAGAAATTTATTCTAAGAAAAACTTAAATTTTAAAAATTAAACCTCTTTCACAATTTTCATTTTTTCCATCGACAATTTTTTTGTGGGATTTTTAAATGATTTTCTACAATCCATCGTATAGATTTTGAAAAATAAAATTTCGAAAATGACCAAAAAAATATTGTTTTTAATTTTTATGTAATACCATAATTCTACATCTTAATTGATGTAAGAAAAAAAATGACACCTCTGAGCATCAAAAATTTTGTTGAGTTAAAATTTCACCTATCTCTCCCCTTAAAGAATGATAAAAATAGTTTGAAAATAGTTAAAAGAAATGAAAACTATAATAAATTTAAAAGATGACAAAATTTTATAAGGAGAAAAATGATTAAAAATTTGAAACATAAAGTATGAAACATAAAATTTGTCAGTACTGCGAAGTACTGACAAACTTCGCAGGTGTTGACAGATTGAATTAATGAATGAAATTTGAAGATTATTATAAATAACTACTTTTAATCAATGTTTGTAAAAAAAAAATTCAAATCAATCTTATAAGTTCACATAATAGAAAAAATTATATGAATTTATGTTGATATCTATAATTAAATTCAATATTTAATATTTTAAAGATTTCGAATTTGCCGCTAACATTTGTAGTTCTTAACTTGCCGCTAGGTGCGTGTATTTCTCGAAAGAGAGATCGTTGAGTATTTTCTATATAAGCAAGCAAGCTTTAATTAAAAATTCACTTATATACAGGTTTGTATCCTTTGATTTTTTATCGTTTTGCGTTTGTAGTTGAAGTGATTGAATTTGGGTCATTATTAGTACTAGTCTCACTTTTTTCTAATTTTTTTACCATTAAAGGTACACAAAAATTTCATTCCTTCGTACCCCTTGAGAATAAAATTGAAACAAAAATTTTTTCAAATTCTGTGCACAGCACAATTTGTAAAATAAAAAAATAAACATGACGATTAACTGTATTTATATTATGTAATAATATACATACATTTCGGTTACTACGGAACTACGCGTTGAGTAGCGGTGACACCGGTCTGCGCCGCGCTAGCATAACTTAATAATTTTTTTCTCAAAAACTATAATACATACCATCTTTTTCTTTGGCTTAAATTTTTAAGCACATTATAGGCTATGTTTATGAATTTTTTGAAAAAGATCGATGATATACTTTAGATTTTGTTTAAATAAATAATTTAATTTTTTTAATAAAAATTTAATTATAAACAATTTCTTAATTATTATAATTTTTCTTGAAAGAGTATTTAAATACGAGTAATTTAAAAAAAAATGATCTCAATTGCTTCAAAATTACAGAAGTTATGATAACACAAAAAAAATAGTACATAAAATTTCGAATTTGAATATTTTCGAAAATATTTTGAATTTTTTAAAAATAATTAAAATTTATTTTTTTTACTCCTAAAGGAACCCAAAATATCAATTTCGTAAATATTACTCAATATGACTGAAATTGGTGTGATCACTTGGTATGGACTCGACCTTATTCAATTAGTTTCCTTAATTTTCATTTATTATCTTAAATCTAAGTTATTGCATCCACTTTTTAGAGTTTTAAGAATTCTTCAATTATTTTCTTATATTTCAATTACTTTGTCAATTTTTAATTGTTTTTTTTTATTTGCAATAATTCCCACAAGTTTTGCATTATTTTGAATATTTGTTAATATATAATATTTGTTAATATTGTATTTGCAATTATTTTCACAATTTTTATATTATTTTGAATAGTTGTTGATTAATTCAAAAAATTTCAATTATTTATCTCAAATTTTCATTATTTTCATAAATAAAATTTCGATTATTTCTATAATGTTGTAATTAATTTCCTGAATTTAGAATTCTTGAAATCATTTTGTAATAAGGTACTTTCTTATACTTTACAAATATCCTGTATTTTTTAAAATTATTTTTCTAAATTTGCAATTAATATCTACAGGTTTCAACTATTTTTATCATTTTTCAACAAAATTTTTCTCAAAAATTTTCATTATTTTTCAATTTTCCCCCTAAATTTTAAATTCAAAATTTCCGCAAGTTTCAATTATTTTCTTTATTTTTTTCAAACAAAAATTTTTAATTTTTAATAATATCCTTCAATATTAAATTAGTTTCGTTATTTATCAATTAACTTTCAATTTCTTTCATTTTCAATTTATTTTTACAAAATATGATTTTTGTAAATTCAAATTTTCCTAGAATTTTTAGTGTTGAACTTTATTCGCCAATGATGAGTAGGCTCGTACACAAATCGTGCATCTCAGAAACCTACTATATCGACACTAAGTTCGTAAATTCAGGAAGATTTTCTCGATATTTAAATCAAATTGAAACACGAAATTCAAATGAATTTTCGATTTTTCAAGATTAAATTATTTGAAATTAGAAAATTCTGTGAAAAAATATGATTTTTGTTTTTTAAATTGTAATTTGTTTCTTCAAATGACAATTAATTTCTTCAATATCGAATTATTAATGTCAATTTGTAATGTCAAATAATAGAAGGACATAACTCATTAAATTTCTAATTTAAATATCAGCTTCACTATTTTCATCTTTTTCGATAATCATTTTTCAAATAATTTACAATATTAAAAAACTTGCTTTATGCTTCATTAATTGTTATTACATTTTTTTATGTTTTAGTTGTATTTTTCAAGTACTTTAATGTTCTTCGATTTTCAATTACTTTCTTTTATATCAAATAAAATCAGTAATTTTCTCAATTTTGTTCTTAAATTTTTATAATTAACTTTAATTTCCAATTATTTTTATCCTTCTTCAAGTAGTCTTGTTTATCTCAAATATATTCTGTAATTTTTACAATTATTTTTTACAAATGTTTATAAATTCTTTAATTTTCAATTATTTCTATCATTTTTCAATTAGTTTTTGTCATTTTCAATTATTTTTTAATAAATTCTCTAATTTTTTTATTATTTATCTTAAATTCCAGTTATTTTTTCAATTCACAATTATTTTTATCATTCTGCAATAATTTTCTTTTATTTCAAATATATGTTTTAATTTTTTTAATTACTTTCATAAATTAGGATTATGTTCTTCAATTTTTATTCCTTTGCAAATATTTTCTTGATTTTTTAACTATTTTCAAAACTCTTCAATTAAATTTCTTAGATATTAAAATATTTTTTTCAAATTTTAGTAATTTTCTTTAATTTTCAATTATTAATGTTATTATTTGCAATCAATTTCTTCAATTTTTAATTATTTTTACTATTGCTCAATTAAATTCAAAAATTTACCATTATTTACCTTATTTTTCAATTATTTTTTTTCAAATTTCAATCAAGTTTGTAAATTTAAATTTTTTTTTTTTTTATTTGTAATGATTTTCACAAATTTTACATTATTTTGATTATTTGTTTATTAATTCTGAAAATTCACTCGAAATCAAATAACTTATCAACTTTTGCGTTACAATAATTACTCTAATTAAGAAACTCTTTATTTTAATATTGTTTTATTTCTCTTCCCCCCCCCCACCCCCTGGTTAATATTAAGTGTGCAGATGGGAAAAATTTACAAGTCATCGCCCCTGTACATTTATACATTCGTATATTCGCTTAGGGATACTCTATTCATTGACAAATAACCTCAAACTAGAAAGTAGTTTTCACACCAAGTAAAAATATTATCAAAATTGATTTAACCAAATTTTGAAAGATCACAGGAAAAATTTGATTAAGCCACAATTTTTCGTCAAATAATAATTATTTATTTAAAATTTTGTGTTTTTTTTCTTTAAATCTATTTAAAATCTCCAATTCCATCCTATTTTAACATATTTTGCTCCTTAAATAATTTTTTAATAAACCATTATTTAACAAACTCCAACAAATAAAATTGTCAATAATATTTCAACGAGCAAAATGAGCTACTATTTGTCAAAATAGATAAAAGTTATACAAAGTTTTACTAGATATAAAGAAAAACACAAAATGTTAATTAATTTTTCATAGACAACAAATTTTCTTTTTAACATTCATTCTAAAAAATGTACAATTTTTTTCTACAAAATCTGGTAAAATCAATTTTCAGTTTTCGTTAGAATATCCCGAAAATACCTCAATTTCAGGGTTTTTGTCTTTAAGGGCATGTAATTGATTATGACGTCACTGGTACAGGCAAAAATTGTCCACAACTTTTCTCTGAAAATATTAAATATTTTATTACGAAACTTGGTAAAATTACTTAAAAAATTATTATGAAGGTCTCTCTGACCCAAGTTTGTTTAAATTTTTGCCCAAAATTAATTTTGGAAAATTTTCGAAAAATCTCAAATTTTTTAAAAATTAATTTTGAGCAAAAATTCAAGCAAATTTGGGTCAGAAGGACCTTCCTAATGATATTTTAAGTAATTCTACCAAGTTTCGTGGTAAAATATTGAATATTATCAGAGAAAAGTTACGGACAAATTTTACCTATACTAGTGACGTCATACTCCATCACATGTCCTTAAATAAAATAAATTACTGATGGAAAAATTTTTTTGTACATTTTATTTGTATACAAAAGAAGTGAATTGAAAAAAAATAATTTAAAATGACAGCCTCTCTATAAGGCCCTATAAGGGTGCAATTTATGTATAAACAAACAAAAAATTTGCTTTTTTGAACCCGAAGAACGTAACCTCGACTTAATAAAATTTTTGTTCTGTGTAAAATCCATTTTTAATTATTTTATCAATGGATAAAATAACCTCTTTAAGATTGTAAATTTATGCATTTGAGATGAAAATTTTTGGAAAATCGAAAATCTTAACCATCACTAAACCTTTTCTAAGCAAAAGACCGGAAAAAGGAAGTTTTTTGATCTTTTAAGACAGGTAAAAAGGAAATTATTGAACATTATGATAGAAGACAAGTGTATACACATTGAATATATGAAGAAAAATCAAAGTTTTTTAAATCTTCAATTAAAAAACCTGCTTTCACCGTCTGATTTTGAAGTAAATAACGAAATTTTTGAAAAAAATAGTCATAACTTTTGTCAAAAATTAAAAAATAGTGCAAACTGTAAATTAAATCGTTTAAAAGATAAAAATAACTTTAGTTCTAACATTCTTGATGTATCAGTCTCAAAAAAATGGTTTAAAAATTTAACTAATTATGACATCCCAAAAGAGGTCATTGAAATTGCTACGTTAGGTGGTGGTTTCAACTTCAATGAGGATATAAAATTAAATTTAGTTTTTGATTATATTAAATCGATTGAAAATTTTATCTCAATTTATAAAGTACACAATGAATTAGCGAATAACATTAGAAGACAATTAATGCATAATATTAAATCATTTGAAAGGAACAACAAACAAAAACATATCAATATTTCAGATAGAATTCTTGCTAACAAACCTAATAATGCCAAACTTTTTATTAATAAACATAAAAATATAATGTTTACAACAGCAGATAAAGGTAATGTCACGGCAGCAGTTGACAGAAGGGAACTCACAAGTTACTAAGTACACTGAATGATAATGGTTTACTCAATAAAAAATATAAAAATGAAGAACTCACACAGACAGATACCAGTCTAGCAAAATGTTACGGTCTTCCTAAGATTCATAAAATAGAATGTCCTTATAGACCTATTATTTCTTCCATAGGTTCACCAACTCATTTTTTATCTAAAGTTTTATTTAATTTACTGAATAAAGCCATTACCAAACCAAAATCATATGTAAAAAACAGTTTTGATTTTATAAACAAAATACAAAATATTAGCATTCCAGATGACCATATTTTAATCAGTCTTGATGTTCAATCATTATTCACTAATGTGGGTTCTCGGCATGTTGTTGATAGTATCACAAAACGTTATAGTTACATTACACGAATGGTGGATATTTCTCTTGATGAATTAATTAAAATAGTTGAGTTCCTTTTTCACAACACATGTTTCAAGTTTAACAACCAATATTATAAACAGATTTATGGAACACCGATGGGTTCACCAATATCAGGTTTGTTTGCTGATATTGTTATGTCAGATTTAGAGGAGTCTTGCATTGAGAAATTGTCCTACACACCAAAATTTTTTGTTCGATATGTTGATGATATCTTTACATGCATACCAAAAAACAAATTACATGAAACAATTAATATTTTCAATAGTTATGACAATAGACTTCAATTTACTTATGAAATAGAAGAAAACAATAGTCTCAACTTTTTGGATGTTTTAGTAATAAAAAGTGATAACAAACTTATCACCGATTGGTATCAAAAGCCCACGTTTTCTGGACGTATTTTAAATTTTAAATCACAACATTCTCAGGCTCAAAAAATTGCTATTATTTATAATCTAACAGATAGAGCCATAAAACTTTCACATCAAAAATTTCATGAAAAAAATATAAAATCCATAAAACAGATTCTTTTAAACAATAATTATCCAGAACAACTAATTAAAAAATTTATTTATAAACGTATTAACATAATTAAATCAAATATTAACAATAATGTAAATAAACTTCTTTATCAAAGATCACCTAAAGTTTTCCTACCATATGTCAATGGCCTTTTTGAAAAAACAGCTTATTCATTAAAAAATTATTTAATTTCATCTATTCCTACAAAAAATCAACAAAACAAAAATTCTTTAATAAAAAAAGGAAAAGATAAAAATAAAAAAACAGAAACAAACAATACAGTATATAAAATTAATTGCAAAAATTGCACAGCATCTTACGTCGGGGAAACAAAAAGAAGGACTTTGAAAAGAATTAATGAACACAGAACGTCAAAAAATCAAAATTCGGTGTTTAATATTCACAAAAATGACTTAAAACATGATTTTGACTGGGATAATTTTTCAATTCTAGACAAAGAATCTAATCTAGATAAAAGATTAACTTCAGAAATGATTCACATCAACATGCAGAGAAATCCAATTAACAAAAAAGATGACACAAAGAATCTTAGTAAGACCTATACTCATTTTCTTAATGAACGTAAATATAGATATCGAAATGAATATTAACATTACTTTTAAAATAACACAATAATTTTATCAAAAACAATAAATTTTAAGAAAAAAATTTTTTTACTATCTTTTTATTACTTTCTTTAATTTGTTGATTTCCTTCTCAAGGTTTTGATTGACTAGGTAATATATTTTTTTATGTAAAAAATGTGTTTTTTTAAATAATCTACTTCATATAATTTATAAACAAATTTTTAAGTTTGTAATATTTTTTCAAAGTAGAATTTAAATTTAATTTTATTTTAACTTTCGACAATCAAGAATGTACCCTTATATTTTGTACACAATGACTTATAATAATCCGATCGCATTGATTAGTTCAATAATATTCTAATTACCTCAGTTTAATTTTAGTAAACGGACGAGACACTTGTTGTCAAAAATTTGTCATCGTCTTTATATTTAGTTTATTTATTGTTAATTTTTTACGGTAATTATTGTTGACACCATTTCATTTTATTATATGCATAATTTGTAAATTAATTTTTTGTTAAACATGTTATTAATAAATTTTAGTTTCTGATGAGGGCAGCATAGCTGTTGAAACGTTAAAAAAGTGAAGATTTTTTCGTTTTATTTGACTCAGTGAAATCGATAATATCTTTTCAATAATTACTTACAACAGTTGAAGATTTCCAATTAGCAGCTTATGAGAAATATTAATCGAAAATTGAGCCAAATAGTTTTAAAAAAGTTGTTAGTAGATCAGTTCTGACCTGTTCTGAAAAGCTTATTTATAGGCGCTGAGCGTCGCTAACTTTGGAAACGACGCTTTCTTGCATCGAGACCCAGTACTTTGGCCAAAAAACTTTTGTTTGCCGAAGAAGCACGAAAATTAACTTATACCAAAAGTTCTCGAATGTAACTACTGCGCCTCTCTTTCTCTCTCTCTCTCTCTCTCTCTCTAATTCTCTCTTTCTCTCTTATCACACTCTTCGATCAGACAGTGGAATGTGAAAACGAGAGCCCTGTGGAAAGTTAGCTCATGTCGTCAGAGGTCGCTCTTTATTTTTCACTAGAAAGAAATGAGAAGTACTTCTATGTGAAAAAGTATAGTGAAAATGGCAAAATCTTTTCTATTCTTACTAGCGATTTCGGTAAACTCAAATAAAAGAGACTGAGAAAATGGATAGTATGATTCTTCGATCAATTTCGTACTTCCTTTTTTGAAGCTATATATGTTTCCAGTTCAGTGAAATCTTTAAGAGCAAATCCCTTATCAGTTCAAAATTGATCTCATGTTTGAAAGAAACTTGCGAAAAATAAGTTTATTCTTTGACTCTGGTTCTTATAATAAACAATAATAATAGCAATATTAATATATAACTATTAATACACAAATTTACAGAAAATTATAAACATTAACTTTCTTTGATTTATGATTGAATGTGAGAAATGGCACTGATTTACAGAAATGAAACATCAAAAAATGGTTCCATGCTTTTTAAAAGAATAAGGATAGAACTTTTCAAAGTATAAATCTCAGTTTCAACTAATGTCTTTTATTGATTTAAGAGATGTTTGATACCAAAGTGTAAAGAATATTAGGAAATATATTTTCACCCTTTTGCACAATCAACCGATTCCAACTCGGACAGAACATCCATCCTCTGTTTCCATTTCCGCTCCAACGCACTTAGACTATAACTTTCTTTTCCACATCGTCGAAGTCGTAGATTTGTTTCAATTTAAGGCAAGTGGAGGTAATTCGATCTGGTTTTACCTCGCTTCCTCGTTTGCCAGACATTAAAATTATTGCCTAAATCCACTGAAATATTCAAGTATGCTAATTACTCTTTAGAAAGTCTAAAACAGGTCAGGATAAAAATTCGCTGAATGTATTTCCGCCTCGTAATGACCCTGAGATTTATCATTATCAGGTTAAAAACTCTAAATTATTTCGGGTGCCAGTATTTTAAATTCTGTAATTACCAAATTGTTTTCAATAAAACTAAAATACAAATTTAGGTAATAATAATCATATCTGGTTATAATTTAAAAAAAAAAAACTTTCCATATGTTCAACGTTCAATATAAAAATAAAGTCTTATTTTAAGGCAGAAAAGCTGCCTTATTTTCAGAAGTAACATTTTTGAGACAGTATTTGCTGAATTTACAGATTTTTCTTTTGCCTTAAATTGTGCCAAAAAAAAAATTAAAAACTTCAAATTTGCATAAAAACGTGAAGTAGGAAAAAATTTAAAAAGGTAAAATTGTAATTATTGTAAATTCATCTTGATTAAAATAGTATTTTTTACATAAAAAATTATATAACAGAGCTTGCTGAATTTTTTTTAATCAGTTCTTTTTCAAAAAATACATTTAAATTGATTAAAATTTATAAATATCAGTTCAAATAATTTTAGTTTTATTAATAAATAAATCTAAAATTTTTTCCTGTAATTTTCAACAGATTTAATTATACAATTAGTCTCTATAAATTTTAATGTTTTTTTTATATTGTTTAATTTTTTTAATTATTTTATTCTTTTGTTGATTATTCTCGACAGATTTCGATTTTTTTTTACGCTTATCAATTATTTTTCTCATTTCACAATTATGTTCTTTAACATTTAATTATTTTAGTCATTTTGTAATTTTTCTTTTAAATGTCAACAATTTTCATAAAATTGCAATTTTTTTCAATTCTCATTTATTTGCCTAAATATTTTCAATTGCATTGTTCCTTTTTCAAATATTTTATACAACACTTAATAATTCTCGGTTTTTCTCAATTATCAATTATTTTCTTGAAATTTCAATACAGTTCTTCAATTTTCCTTTATTTTCTACATTTATTTCCAAAATGTTCATCAGTTCCTAATTGACAATTTAATATTCTCCTTCAATTTTATGATTATTCATTAACTTAAAAAAATTTTTTGATTAAATGTCGATTTTTTCACAATTTTTCGAATTTTTTTTTAATTTTGAGCTATTCTTTTTAATAGTTATTTATTGTTGAGAATATTTAATTATTTCGTCATATTGTAATTACTTTTTCAATTATCAATTATTTTCTTTTTATTTCCATTTAATTATTTAATTTCCAATTTACTTCTTCAATTTTCAATTATTTTTTCAGTTGTCAAATATTTTCTTTAATTTTTAATTGCATTCTTCCTTTTTCAATTTTTTATTCAATATTTAATAATTCTCGGCTTTTCTCAATTATCAATTATTTTCTGGAAATTTCAATACAATTCTTTAATTTTCATTTATTTTCTACATTTATTTCCAAACTCTTCATCAGTTTCCAATTGACAATTTAATATTCTCCTTTAATTTTATGATTATTAATTTATTTTAAAAAAAATTTTCCTCAAATGTCGATTATTGTCACAATTTTTCGGTTTTTTTTTATTTTGAACTATTTTTTTTAATAATTAATTATTTTCGAGAATATTAAATTATTTCGTTATATTGTAAATATTATATTAATTATCAATTATTTTCTTGTAATTTACATTTAATTCTTTAATTTCCAATTTATTTCTTCAATTTTTAATAATTTTCTTCAATTCTCAATTATTTTCTGCAATTTTCAATTATTTTTATCGATTTTCATTTAATTCGTCAATATTCAATAATTCTCGTATTTTTTCGATTAATTTTTTCATTCATAAAAATTGTTTTAAAATTTCAATTATTCAATTCTGGAACTATTCTCTTTAACTCTCAGTTATTTTCGTAAAATTTTAATTCCACTTTTCAATTTTCAAATATTGCCTTTAATATTAAAAAATGATCGTCTTTTTTCTATTATTTTTTTCGCTTATTATTAAGTTTCTTTAATTTTCTTTAATTAGTTCAATTATTTTCTTTAATTTTTAAATCTATTCTTCAAATTTTATTTGCGCTCTAGAGTTTTCAATTGTTTTCTTCTATTCTCATTAATTCTCGACTTTTTTCAATTACTTTTTTCAATTTTGAAGTATATTTTTTTAAATTCAATTCTATTCCTTAATTCTTAATTGCTGGCTTTAGTTTTCAATTATTTTTTTCAATTTTAATTATTTTTTCCGATTTTTAAACCAGTTGTTAAATGTCCAATTATTTCCAACAATAATTTCTATAATTTTCTTAATTTATCAATTTGCAATTATTTACCTTAAATTTCATATTTATTGTTTAAGTTTTTCAAATATTTCTTATAAATTGTCTATTAATCTAGTCATTTTTCGAATTTTTTTTTAATTGACAATTGTTTTCGTCATTTTTCACATATTTTCTTCAATTTTTCAATTATTCTCGTCATTTTTCAACTATTTCCTTCAGTTATTAATTATTTTCCGCAATTTTCAACTATTCCTACAATTATTTCAATTTTCAATTATCTTAAAATTTTTAAATTATTCTTTGATTTTTAAACTATTTTGTTTGGTTGTGTTTTAATCTAACCATTTTTTAAAGTTTGTTCTCAATTGTCAATTATTTTTTCAAATTTTAATTTATTTCTTTAATTTTCAATTTATTTCCTTAATTTTCAATTAGTTTTTCAATTTTAATTATTATTTTCCATTTTTAATCCAGTTGAGAACTGTACCATTATTTCCAACAATTATTCCTATAATTTTCTTAATTTTCAATTTGCAATTATTTTCTTTAAGTTTAATATTTGTTGTTTAATTTTTTCGATTCTTTTTTTCAGTCTTTTTTTAATCTAGTCATTTTTCGAATTTTCTTTTTAAATGACAATTGTTTTCGTCATTTTTTACATATTTTTATCAATTTTTCAATCATTTTCGTCATTTTTCAACTATTTCCATCAATTATTATTAATTATTTTCCGCAATTTTTAATTATTTCCTACAATTTTTTTAATTTTTAATTATTATCTTAAAACTTTATAATTATTCTTTAATTTTTTAAATTATTTTATCGGTTGTGTATATGTCTAAATATTGTTTGAATTTTGTTTTCAATTATCAATATTATTTTCGTCATTTTGTAATTTTTTTTTGCAATTATCAATTATTTTTTTCAAAATTTAATTTAATTCCTAAATTTTCAATTTATTTCCTCAATATTTTATTATTTTCTGTAATTTTATCGGTTTGCGTATTAATATAACCTATTTTTTTTCATTTTTATAGCAATTGACAATTATTTTCGTTATTTTGTATTTTTCCTTCAAAATACATTTTTTTTAAATTTTAATTTAATTCTTAAATTTGCAATTTCCTCAATATTTAATTATTTTTTTCAATTCTTAATTATTTTCTTTAATTTTCAATTAAATTCTTTGTTTTTCAATTATTTTATTCAATATTTAATTATTCTCGCATTATTTCAATTATCAAATATTTTCTTAAAATTTCAATACAATTCTTCAATTTCCAATGGATTTCTTTAGTTTTCATTTATTTTCTACAATTTTTTCCATTATTTTCATCAGTTTTTAATAGAAAATTTATTATTCTCCTTCAATTTTTTGATTATCCATTAATTTTAAACATTTTTTTCATTTTCATTTTTTTTTCAAATGCTGATTATGCTCACCATTTTTCGAATTTTTTTTTTATTCTTAATTTTTTGTTTAATAATTAATTATTTTCGTCATATAGTAATTTTTCTTTTAATTATCAATTTATTATTTTCTTGAAATTTCAATTGAACTCCTTAATTTCCAGTTTATTTTTCAAAATTTAAGTTAATTCTTAAATTTTCAATTTATTTCCTCAATTTTTTATTATTTTCTTTAACATCAATTATTTTTCTCTATTTCCAATCCAGTTGTTCAACTTGCAATTATTTGCAACAGTTATTCCAATAATTTTTAACTATATTTTGGTAAAATTTAATATTTATTATAGAATTTTTTAAACTATTCTTTTAATTGTGTAATTATGTAGTCATTTTCGTATTATATTTTCAACTGTCAATTATTTTCGTCATTTTTTAGACATATTCTTCAACTCCGTAATTTTGATTATTTGAATTTGCAAAAATTTATAGTTTTAAATGACCAGCAATAATTCAAAGTTTGTCGCACGTGGGCACGCATTAATATTGCCAGTTATTTAATATTTTCTACGAAAATAAACATTTTTATCATTTTGCAATTGGGTAATTGTAAAATGCAAAACTACATGATTTCGTAACCTCCAATTTTTCATTTTTTTAAAAACGTTATTATTAAAAAACTACTTAACAATATGTGTTATTACTTACAAGAAACATAAATCACTTTATTCTATCCATAAAAATTATGATATTATTATAATATTATTTTATGTTATGATTATAATTAAATTTAAAAATTTTTTCGGTTACAAAATTTCATAATATTTTAAAGCTTGTAATTTTTTTCTGGAAGCTCAAAAAATTTTGAAACTTTGCAGATATTTTATTCTTAATATAATTTACCTGCTATTAAAATTTGTCGAGGGTATTTTGCTTCGTTTCGAAAATATTAAATTTGAAAAATTTTTACTCAAAAAGGTTAATTCGAGGACTTGAAGTTAGCAAAACAATTTAACATATCTCTGTTATTTCATAAGAAAAGAGAGATGTAAAATGTTTTAAATCCTCAAATTAACCTTTTTGAGTAAAAATTTTTCAAATTTAATATTTTCGAAACAAAGCAAAATTTCCTCGTCAAATTTTAATAGCAGGTAAATTATATTAAGAATAAAATATCTGCAAAGTTTCAAAATTTTTTGAGCATCCAGAAAAAAATTACAAGCTTTAAAAAATTATGAAATTTTGTAAACGAAAAAATTTTTAAATTTAATTATAATCATAACATAAAATAATTTTATAATAATATCATAATTTCTATAGATAGAATAAAGTGATTTATGTTTCTTGTAAATAAGAACACATATTGTTAAGTAGTTTTTTAATAATAACGTTTTTAAAAAAATGAAAAATTTGAGGTTACTAAATTATGTAGTGAACATCCTATTTTTGATTAATAATATCATCGAAGAAATTAAAATTTATTTTATAATATTTCGGCTAATGAACGTAGAAATTCATCGAGTTTCACATATATTAAAACAAGATTTTTTAAAAATATGTCAGCAACAGCCCTCAGATGAAAGTCAGTGAAATTATCCAATTATGACACTTTAAAAAGCATATCTAAAAGTATAAAAATCTGATGTTATCTAAAAATTGCAAAAATTGGAGTTATGCTCTTTTACCTTTCAACCACAGAATTTTGGTATAAAATAAGTTTCCATTCGTCTTTTGTTTGAAGATGATTTTTTCACTCAAAACTGTACGACTGGTATATAAGTAATAATGAAAACGATTCTAAACCTCTTTCTTTTGTTCTTTCTACTGTTATTGCTATTCGAGAACCGTTTTGAGGGATTTCATATGAGCAATGAAGTTGCTTCCGTCCGATTCAGTCAAAGGGCTTATTGGTCGAGTTTCCTTGAGAAGATCTTACCAAGTGGAAATTCTGCGAGTCGTCACAGACGACAAAATTGAATTGAGCCTCTAGGGAAATGTCCGCATTGCAAGTCGGTACCAACAGCAAACTTGATTACCAAATACGTCCCAGTTGTACTTATACAGGAAAGTGTCAGAGTCTGAAATCTTATTCAGAATACTTACACTGACCCTTTGAAACCCATCAGTCCAAGCTATAGAATCCAAATTGATGTAATTTAATTTCTATAAACAACATTTCCAACTCACATTTACAAAAGAACAAGTTTTATTTATTTGCAAGTGGCAATTTTCATTCACGCATTTATAGAAAGAAACTTTAATTTACATTTAGCAAAAAAAAAAAAAAAAAAATGATGATTAAAATCGATACAATGCCTGTTTATCGAATCTAAAAGACAATTCAACTCGAAGGATCTGAGAGTTAATTGGAAACTTTAACGTCTATATACAATAAGTTCTTGACTGAATAAGTACTATGGTAACGCAGGGTTGGGGACTCCCTCTTCAGTTTTCCCTCATATTCCACCCTTTCATATGCAGAGAAGCCAATTTCCGGGTAAAGAGACAGTATAAATAACCGCTAGAAAGTAATGTTACATTGTTTCATTTCAAGTTTCTTAACAAACAATGGCTGATGTCACATTCGATTTTAAATTATTTTTGTATTCATTAACCCTTCATGGACCAAATGTACCAAAATTTAACTTAAAGTGTAGCAATTTTTTTAAACATTGAAACGCAATTTGAAAAATGTATCAATGTACATTTTTTATTAGTCAGGAACCTCTCTTTCAAATAGTGCATCAGAAAATTTTGCAAATTTAAAAATGAACAAATTACAGACAGTTATGATTTGTCCACAAATTACGTAACAGGTCTTTAGCCCATTTTTGACCCCAATTTTCAAATTGATAAAAAAAGAAAAATAACTACAAATTGTGGAAAGTAATTTAAAAAACTAATAAATAATAATTCAAAATTATAGAAAATGAATGCAGAACTTTAGAAATAATTAAAAATCTAAGATAAATAAAATATAAATGATGAGAATAATTAAAAATTAAGGAAAATCAATGAAAAATACACTGCAAAAACAGGTGCCTTAAATTATTCATAAATGTCTTAAATTAAGACATTTTTCGTGTCTTAGACACCAAAAGTATCTTAATTTAAGACATTTATTTATTGCTCAGGAACCTCTCTTTCAAATAGTGCATCAGAAAATTTTGCAAATTTAAAAATGAACAAATTACAGACAGTTATGCTTTGTCCACAAATTACGTAACAGGATTTTAGACCATTTTTGACCCCAATTTTCAAATTGATAAAAAGAAAAAGAACTACAAATTGTGGAAAGTAATTTAAAAAACTAATAAATAATAATTCAAAATTATAGAAAATGAATGCAGAACTTTAGAAATAATTAAAAATCGAAGATAATTAAAAATATAAATGATGAAAATAACTAAAAATTTGGAAAAATAATTGAAAAATAGTAAATATAATTGACAATTAAAGAACATAATTGAGAAATGAGAAAAATAATTTAAAAGAGTATAAAATATATATGAACTAAGAGAAAATAATTTTTAAACAAATAAGAATAATGGTAAATTTTAAAAAAAATGAAAATTTAAAAAGATAATTAAAAAATGAAGAACATAATTAAAAATTGGAAGAAAAAAAACAATTAAAATATTATAAAAATTAAAAGGAAGAATTCAAAATTGAAATAAATAATTGAAGATTTAATAAATAAAATTAAAAATAATCTAAAAAATTTTTAATTATTTCTCTAATTGCAAAATTATAGAAACAACTGACAATTAAAGACAATAATTGAAAATAGAGCAAACGGTTGAAAAATGAAAAAATAAGTTCAAAAATGATAAGAATAATTAAAAAAAAATCAAAATTGATGAGAACAATCGAAAATTCAGAAAAACTAATTAAAAATTTAGAAAACTAATTAAAAAATTATGAAGGTAATTTAAAATCAAGAAAATCAATGAAAAGGTTATAAAACAGATTGAACAAAGATTAAGTAAGTCAATAAATTGAAAATAATTTAAAAACTTAAAAATGGCAGAAAAAAATTGCAAAATTATAGAAATAGTTGAAAATTGAAGTCAGTAATTGAAAATTAAGAAAACATTTAAGAACTAAACTGAAAATTGAAGACAATAATTGAAAATAGAGAAAATGATTAAAATTTGAAAAAATCAATTTAAAAATGATGAGAATAATTGTAAAAAATTAAAAATTGATGAAATCAATGGAGAATTGAGAAAAATAATTGAAAATTTTGAAAACTAATTAAAAAATATTGAAGGTAATTTAAAATCAAAGAAATCAATGAAAAGGTTATAAAACAAATTAAACAATGAAAAAAAAAATAATTGAAATTTAAGATTAAAAATTGAAGATTAGGTAAATCAGATTGAAAATAATTTTAAGAACTAAAAATTGGAGAAAAAAATTCGGAAAATTAAAGAAATAATTAAAAATTGAAGACAATAATTGAAAATAGAGAAAATGATTGAAATTTGAAAAAATCAATTTCAAAATGATGAAAATAATTGAAAAAAAGCTTTAAATTGATTAAATCAATGGAGAATTGAGAAAAATAATTGTAAAGTTTGAGAACTAATTAAAAAGCATTGAAGGTAATTTAAAATCAAAGAATATAATGAAAAGCTTATAAAACAAATTAAACAATGAAAAAAAAAAGAATTGAAATTTAAGATTAAAAGTTGAAGATTAGGTAAATCAAATTGAAAATAATTTTAAAAACTATAAATTGGAGAAAAAAATTGCAAAATTATAGAAATAATTGAAAATTGAAGACAGTAATTGAAAATTAAGAAAATATTTGAGAATTGAAGAAAACAATCGAGAATTGAGAAGAATAATTAAAAAAAGTTACAGAATATATGTGTACGTTCATATGAGAAAAGGGCCCAGGTTGTCGATTTTATTTATCGAGATATTCGCATTTTTCTAAAGAAGATTCAGATTTTCGAAATTTTTTTTATTGCTGAAAAACAAACTACGTAATGTCCTTCGTCGAATAATGCATTTACAATAACTTTATAGTAATTAAAAACACAAAGAAATCTTATTTTTAATTTTAAAAATGCATGGGCGCTAATGGAAATCTTGAACTTTAAACTCATTTTTCTCAAGACTAGGATTTTGATACTTTTAACTTTGAATGCTTATAACTTTGTGAATTTTTCATCTAAAGGGGTCCAAGACCTCTCGAAATGTTCGAAATTTAATAAAGAATATGGTCATATAGATAAGTCTAATAGTGCCAAAGTGGGCCCTTTTCATATGGACGTACACATATATCAAATTAAAGGAAATAATTAAAAAATGGCAAAAATAATTGACATTTTTGATAAATAATTGAAAATTTAGGGAATTAAAGACAAAATACTGAAAGTAATTGTAAATTTGAAAAAGATAATTGAAATGTTAAATAAATAATTAAAGGTTTAGTAAATTATTTAAAAAACATTTTTAAAATTATAATCTTGAGAAATAAATTCGGAAGTTACAGAAATTAATTTAAAAATTATGGAAGTAATTTATAAATAATACAAATAACTGAAATTTAAGATAAATAAATTAAAAATGTAGAAAGTATGTGAAATAATTCTTTAAAACTAAAAATTGGAGAAAATATTTTTAATATTGTAGAGACAATTGAAAATTTAATGTTATAAAATAACAAAAGAATTTTTAAATTTGATAAAATAACTGAAAAGTAGTAAATACAATGAAAAAATAATGAAAAAAGTAGAATGTAAAAAAAAAAATTGCAAGTTTTGGAGATAATTGAAAAATATTATTTAAATTAAATAAAATAATTTAAATTTGATGAAAATAATTGACAGTTTATGAAACAAATAATAATACAAATAAGTAAAAATAGTAGGACAAATTTAAATAATGAGAAAAATTATTGTAAATTGAAGAAAACAATTGAAATCTGAGATGAAGGACTAAAAATTCAGGAAATTTATTGAAATATAATTTAATAATTTAAAAAATGGTGAATATAATTGAAAAATTGAGGATTGAAAAAATAATAAAAATTAAAAAAGATTGAAAATCTCAAGATACCTTGACTTTAATTATACTATCGTGAAAAATAGAGAATTTTAGGGTAAAATTTTCTAAATAGGGAACTTTTAGGGACCAATCGCAAAATAGGGTACATTTAAGGGAAATAGGGAATTTGATTTTTGTATTAATTAAAAAGTATATATTTATACAGTACCGTCGGAAATTGTCAGTCCACCCATTTTTTAAGGTTTGAAAAACATCTTTAAACGTACAAAGTACAAATATTAAAATTTTTCTGTGTTTATTTCCTTAAAGTAGATACAATTTTGAGGAAAATAAGGCCTGAGTGAAGTGATTTAGTCAATTTTTCTTTGAAATATTGTTATGGTTCGGGTGTTGGAATGAAGATGAAAAAATACACAAGATTTAAGGTTCAATCATATGGAGAGATTTATTAAATTAAAATCCAAGATTACACTTAATTCGGTCCGAATAGTTCGGTCAATCTACGACGGATCTTAGGTTTAAAGTGGACGGAGTCCGGTTCCGTGGAATCTGTGGGGGTGGCGATGCGTTTTCGCCCCTTGCAGGAGGGAGAAGGAGTCCCACGGAGGGGGGACAAAAAATCCTTTGTTCCGTTGATGACGGAATCCAAAAGATCATGGATCCCTACATCCGTTAGATATCTGATACCGTCTAGGACCTCCGGGGGTACTGAATGTTCTGGAGATGACTTTTTAGGGGCGGGGGATTTCTCCCAGTAGGCTTTGGCTGCTGTCGGATACTCGTAACTTGGAGTCTTGTAACCAGGGGGTGTGACAGGGCAGCTGTCTGGAAACAGATCGTTTCGAGGGCCGTCGGGTAGTGGGGGGGTCACCTCCCCCACAGAAGAATCTTTAGGAAGCACGGTTATAGTGGAACGCGTGCGCGGTTTAATACGGGATACGTAAGGAGCTTCAGGAGACGAACTAGGAAGTGATGTAGGCCGGGGTAAAACGACAGGTCGGAGAGGACGTCGATGGGGTACACAGAAGTTAGTTTGTTTTCGAGGTGGAGTGTTTACTGGAGATACGGATTCGGCTTCTGAAGGAGGGGATAAAGGAATGGAATTCGGAAAATGGAAAGGTAGGGCGACTTTGTCCCGGTGTGGTGGGGACAGAGGAGGCCCTAAATGTAGAGGTAGGGATTTCCCTACAGATGAAATCCCTCGAACGGTTAAAGTGTAATCGTGCCCTTGGCGACTCGCTGCTTTCCTTTGCAAGTGGGTATAGTAGGCAGGTACCTGGTGGATCACGGTAGAGAGCAACCGGGATTCAAAACTCCCTGACGTGCGCCCGTACGTCTCAGTCCTAGTAGACACGATTTTATTGGTGACGGGGGCACAAATGTCAGAGGGCCGACATGAATGGTTTTGAGCCCCGGGGCCAGTCACGGGTGCCCGAGAGACTGGCGGAGCTGAGCAGTCCGGAGCGACTACACGTTGCTGTTTTTCCCCTTCCTGGGTAAAATATCCGATACTGCGACAAACTTCCTGCTGGCGATGGCGCAGACTCCTCTCCTGAGATTGTTTCTTGGAACGACCCTGTGACAGTAATGGCGGATTAGTATTGGGATGTACTACGTCTCCATGGCAGCAGAAGACGACGACTTGGTGGCCGAAAAATGCATACGAGCGGAGTTGAACGAGCGAAATACGAAAACGAAAAAAAAAAGGGGGGGGGGCGTCCAAGGATAACCAAGACACGCTGTGCTCAAGGAAGCCAAGAGCGTAAGGGAGACCGGATACTCAAGGAAGCCAAGAGTGTTGGGGAGAGCGTCCAAGGAAACCAAGACACGCTGTGCTCAAGGAAGCCAAGAGCATAAGGGAGACCGGACACTCAAGGGAGCCGAGAGTGTTGGGGAGAGCGTCCAAGGAAACCAAGACACGCTGTGCTCAAGGAAGCCAAGAGCATAAGGGAGACTGGGTACTCAAGGAAGCCAAGAGTGTTGGGGAGAGCGTCCAAGGAAACCAAGACACGCTGTGCTCAAGGAAGCCAAGAGCATAAGGGAGACTGGGTACTCAAGGAAACCAAGAGCGTTGAAGGCAGAGAAAAGCAAAAGGTATATTTACCATTAGTCTTTATTTCTAGCGGCTAGTACAAGGCTAGGCTGAGCAGGCTTAGGAAAAGGAAACCAATCCCTAAGAGAGCTCGACGACGAACTGAAGATTTCCTTCGAAGGGCCGACTTTTATAGGCGAGAGGGCCTCGCCGGAGCGAACCTGGAGTATGGGGGTACAAAGTTCGGTGGAGAGAGAAAAGCTGCGTGGCTGGATGCGCGCACGGTCGACGCGTTCAGCGAGAGCCGCGAGCGGCAGTAGAATAAGCCGTGCGTCAGATCAGTCAGACTTCGCGGAGTCTGACTGTGAATGCTAGTGAAAAAAACAACTATCGTGGCGTCTTTCCCTCTCCACCTACTCTTTGGACTTATACTCCAAGCCCGCTAAACAAAATTATGCCCTGACGAAATCTTCAACAATATTAACTTGTGGGTTTTGTTATTAATAAAATATTAAAAATGGCCTCCCACTAGCCAAAAGGGCTCATAATTAAAAACATAATAATCACACATGTCACTATGTAATACTGAATATTTATTTAATACTTAATATTTCACCATTGCTACCGGGACTTACAGCACGTCCGACTATCACAAGTTTCCGAACAAATCTGCCACCACGGAATCTTTCTCCGGCAGAGAAGCTGCCGCCTGAAGCACGTTTCGTAACGCGCGTGCGCTGACTACCTTAAGCACGACTTGCGCTTGCAAGAGAAAACTAAAGGCAAGTTCCCCACAGTACTCCCCCCTTAGTGTCAACGACAATAAAAGAAAAAGAGAATAATTATTAACATCATTCATAAAAGAAAAGTTATTAAGACTAATAAAAAGTAAAATTTACTGCACAAGTCGTAATTAAATTTTTTAAAGATACTTATAACGAGAAATGTCCTCGGTAGCATTTTTACAAAAATATATCGAAGATTATAAAGTATTTTTCGATGAATATAAAAATGTACGCATAAATTTAATAAATATGAATAAAGAAAAACAATAAAAAAAAATTTTTATAAAATGTACATTATACTTTAACATAACAATTTGTCGATAACTTAAAACTTAGGTATTAAAACGAACTTGTTTCCTTCTTAAAATATTAGGTCTGAACTTCTTTGGTTTATTTTGAACTTGAGGTTTAGAGCAATAATCATGATCGGTCAAAGAAAAATCAGTCTTGTTTGAATTATTTGCATTTTCCGAAGGGTTAGGAATTACCTGATGATTATCACGAATAAGAGTATCAGACATATCGTTATCAGTCGCAGATTTATCTACATTAAGATTAATTTGAACAGGAGTCGAGGATTGAACATTCTGACTAGGAATATCACGAGATTTAGCCAAATTTCCGTCACCCCCCACACGTACCTGAGTCGGAATTGACGAAGGAATGTCAAGATTGTTTAAATCCGAAGGACCCAAGACGGTATACGCGGGTTTGAGGTTTTCGATAGAAATTTGTTTTACAGTACCATTGACATCTACGTTAAAAACGCGACTAGATGTACGATCCACGACCCTGTGAGGACCAGAATAAGGAGGTTCCAGTGACTTCCTCAACCTGCCAATGCGCACAAATACATGCGAGCATGAAGCCAAGTCTTTAGAGACAAATACTTTACGTTTGTGATTATGGGTAACAGACACGGGCTTTACTTCACGCATGTGACTTCTAAATTCGGCCAAAAATGCCTGAGGATCATCAGAAAGGTTATCAGGAAGCACAAATTCACCCGGAATGCGTAATGGAATGCCATAAAGGTAATCAGCGGATGAAGCCCCACAATTCATCACAGAAGTCCTGAGACCCAAAAGAACGGTAGAAAGAACACGTGTCCATCTAGAATCTGAGTAACACATGATCGATGCCTTTAACGAGCGATGCCAACGCTCTATCATTCCGTTAGATGCAGGATGATAGGCGGTGGTCCGAACTCTACGAGATCCCGAAATACGAAGAAGCGAATTGAACATTCTAGACTCGAACTGGCTACCCTGGTCTGTGGTTACAGTATCAGGAACGCCATAACGCGAAATCCAGTTGTCAACAAAAGCCTGACATATGGTCACAGCTTCGATATTCTTCAAGGGAACTACCTCCGGCCATCTCGAGAAACGATCGATCATGGTCAAACAGTAACGAAATCCCTGATCATCGGGAAGTGGACCAACAAGAGACAAAGGTCGCGAGACCTTTGATTTCTGACAGTCGATACAAGTCTTGCAAAAACCCGTAATGTTTTTATGCATAAAAGGCCAAACGAATTTTTTACACATAGTGCGATTCATGACCCGAGCACTAGGGTGCGAAGGAAAATGAAAAGACTTCATGATTCTCTCACGTAGGACAAGTGGAACAAAAGGACGTACACAATCGCCAGACACATCGCAATAAACAACAACGTTGTCAGTTCCCCATGGAAGTGGTTTTAAACGAATCGACCAATCAGGAGATTGGAGAGCCTTTTTAAGTTCCTCATCGTTAGATTGAGCCAAAGAAAACTCAGTTATATCAATTTCAGAAAGCGAAACGACAGATTCGATACGTGACAACGCGTCGGCAACCACATTATCAGTTCCAGCAAGATGGACGATATCGGTTGAGAACTGAGATATGAAGGACAATTGACGTTGTTGACGAGGTGAAGACTTCTCCGAACGCTGTTTAAATGCAAAAATGAGGGGTTTATGATCAGTAAAAATTCGAAATTCACGACCCTCGAGAAAGTGACGAAAATACCGTATAGCCTCAAAAATAGCAGTTAGCTCACGATCGTAGGTGCTATAAGCACGTTGCGCGGGGGTAAATTTCCGTGAAAAGAAAGCCAGGGGCTTCCAAACTCCTGAGCCAGAATCAGAATCAACAATTCGCTGCTCCAAGGACGCGCCGATCCCGGAATCAGACGCATCTGTGACAAGACGAGTTTCACCATCGGAAACAGGATGGATAAGCAAGGTAGCGTCCGCCAGATCGTCCTTGATTCGCCCAAAAGCAGCCAGAGCCTCGGCAGTCCAACCAATCTCAGTCTTGTCATTCTTTTTAGAATTGACGAGATATCTATGGAGAGGCTCGAGGATCTGCGCAGCGTGTTTAACACAGCGACGATGGAAATTAACCAGACCAAGAAAACGACGCAAATCCTGAACAGTCTTAGGGCGAGGATAAGAAACAATGGCTTCCACTCTATCACTGGTAGGCAGAAGGCCTTGACAGTTAACGGTATGACCCAAAAATTCTAATTCCTGTTGGCCAAACTGACATTTATCAACGTTAATACGAAGGCCGAAATCCCTCAATCGTTTAAACACTATGTCGAGATGCTTCTCATGCTCTGCAGCATTTGCAGAAGCAATAAGAACATCGTCCACATAAGCGAACACGAAGTCCAGGTCACCAAGTGCCTGGAAAATATAACGTTGAAATGTCTGACCTGCGTTTCGAAGTCCGAATATCATACGACAAAACTCAAACAAGCCAAAAGGTGTTATGACCGCAGTTTTGGGTATGTCCTCGGTAGCGACAGGAATTTGGGTATAAGCCATGTGTAAATCCAATTTAGAAAAAATCCTTTTCCCAGACAGATAACCAGAAAAATCGTGAAGATGTGGAACAGGATAGCGATCCGGAACAGTCACGGAATTAAGCCTGCGAAAATCACCGCAAATACGCCATTGGCCGTCCTTTTTAGGCACAAGATGGATAGGTGCAGCCCAAGGACTACTAGAAGGACGACAAATGCCCTGTTCAGTCCACGCCTGAAACTGCGCTTTCGCGGCTTTTAACCTATCAGGAGCCAAGCGGCGAGCGCGCTCTGCTAAGGGCGGGCCCTGGGTCACAATGTGATGACAAACGTTGTGAGGAGTGGCCAAAGGCGCTTGAGAAGCCCGGGTGACTTCCGGATACGCTGACAAAATTCTTGCAAAAGGTATCGAATGGCTGACCGAATGGACGCTGCACGCAGTTGATGTTCGTAAAACTCCATTAATACAAAAAAGAGTGAGCGAATCAATAAGACGACGCTGGCTAAGGTCGACAGCGATTCCAAAATGTGCCAGCAGATCAGCTCCGATAATGGGGCTAGGAACTGCGGCTACATAGAAGTTCCAGGAAAAATCGCGCTGAAGTCCGAGATCGAGCGACATCCTTTTTTCGCCATAGGTAGATATACGCGTATCATTAGCGGCAAAGAGAACGACATTTGAAGGCTTAACTTTGGAGTTAACAGGGGCTGGAATAAGAGATACGTCCGAGCCGGTATCTATAAGAAAAAGCAAACCCGAATTTCGATCACGAATGTGGAGACGTCTAGAACCTACGCCATTTCCGATTGTCTCCGTGCGGGCAGGCGCGGCTAGTTTTCCGACTTATTTCCATTATCATTTGATTGAATTACAAAAGAACAGGGTTTAATGCATTTCTTTGCTCTTTCGCCGAACTTATGATGGTACCAGCAGTTAGGCTTCTTACTTCGTGAAATCGAACGGTTATTTTGATCGCTTTGATTTCGACCCCGAGATTGCGAACGACCACGAAAATTATCATTCTGTGGCTGAGAAAACTTGGAAGAAAGTGCATTAACTTTAGCTACCAAACTGCTTATTTGGGATTCCATATTCGAAGCAACGTTTGAAATAGGTGGGGGTGGAGTAGAGACAACTGAGCACGAGTTTGAATAAACCGTAGCCTCGTGAACTTTATCGGCAATATCGGCCAATTTCTGTAATTCCTTAACGTCCGAGGCGGCTAAAATGGCGCGTGTTGACTGAGGAAGCTGATCGAGAAAAACCGATTTAAGTATGTCTTCATTGCATTCCGTACTCCCCAAACCACGTAAACGAGTAAGAATGAGAGATGGTTTACCATCGGTGGGAAAATCTCCCTTAAGCAGCTGACGAAGTCTAGTTTCCGAAGAAACAGAAAAAGCAGATGTTATCCTAGTTTTAATCTGAGTAAAAAGATCGTTTGGAGCCGGTTGAAGTGAAATTATGTCGCGAGCGACGAGCAAAATCTCAGGATCAAGGTAAGCTATGATATACTCAGCCCTCGTTTTTTCCGAAGTAATACGACAACTATTAAAAATTGCTTCTAACTGAATAAACCAAAAACTGGGATCGTTAGCAATAAAACGCGGAATTTTTGGCTGTCGATAAGCCTCAACACGTTGCTGACCCTGTAAATTTTCCAAAGCCTCGGTAACATTGCCCAAACGTGACCGCAATTGAGAAATCTGCTCCTCAGGGGATAACTGGTTTCCCCCGTCCGCGCCGTCCATGTTGTCTGGCATGACAAAAACGAAAATCAAGAACCAAACCGAAATGCAAAATCACGATAATAATAAAGGGAACGTTAAATGTCGGTTACTCAATAATGCGCTCAACAAAAAAAAACAAGAATACAAAATTTGCAAGGCCTCTGAGAAAGTCACTGGACTAACCGGTAAACAAATCTACAATTTTCAGTTATCGACAAGCAAAAATAAAAAAATTGCATAATAATGTATGCACCAACAATAGTAAATAATACTGTCAAATATATAAAATAAGAACACATCACGACTAGAAGTGGGGTACCGCATGAATTAAAAAGAAAAAAAATATATATAAGGAAAAAAAAATAAATAAATAAATAATATTTGGATAACAAAAAATAAAAATAAATTATCTTTGACGATAGGAAAGCGCTGAAACGCACTAAAGGAAATCGTTTATTAAACAAAAAGCATTAAAATTGCATGTAATTGTTCAAATAGATTTTTAAGCTCAAGAAAATAAAAGAAAAAGCGTATAAATGATTATTGCTCTCTTTTTAAAAGATATAATAACATTAGTTTTCTAAAAAAGAAAAATAATTGAATTTAAATTCAAAGTAACCCTTTTAAGAAAAAAAAAGTTAAACAAGTTTTTCCATTTTTTTAAAAGAAAGAAAATGACAATTAATAAGAAAATCGTTGAAAACGAAATAAAAGTGTCAAGATAATTCAAAATTAAAAAAAAAAGTTTTAAATTTCTGTCTTCACGAAATTAAAAATAAAAAATCGAAAGAAAAAGAAATTAAAAAAGTAAAAAAACCAAAAATTAAAAATTCGATGCGGCGAGGATGTCCCACGATGACGTCGACGATGACTTCCGTTGCTAACAGGTGAGCGTCCAGGAAGTGACAGGTAGATTTGAGGTTAGGTTGTCAGGAACAGGTCCAAAATAGCAAGCAGCAAAACATCTTATATTTCGGCGTATCAGCAACAAAATCATCCGGAGCAAACCTCTTAGCAGGCACACAGGAAAATAAGCAGTCAGGTATCCTCAAGGTCATCAGTCGAAAATGAAAAAGGAGAAGAAAAACAAAATGTTGATCAAAAAATCCCTTTTTTGATTTTAAAAATCGACTAAAAAGATAGTGAGATTACTGACCTGGTGTGGACGAACATGGTTCGTCCACGTGTTCCAGACTGCGCACGAGGAAACCAAACTGCATAGCAAAGTTATCAGCAAAGTCTTCAAAATGAAGAAAAATCTTCAAAAATTGAGAACAGGATCTTCCAGGATGAAATTCAAGACTGCCTTTCCTATGATGTTCTTAATTTGTAGCTGGATTACTCTTCCATGATGCAATTTTCGAGCTGAAGTTGAGCTGCAGGTTATATTGCCACGTGGTGTCGCCGGTGCAAAAATAAGGTGAAAAAAATTATTTTTTTAAGAAAATAATATGCAGAATTTGCATTTTAATCATTCTTTAATGTATTTCAGGAAACCGGAAGTCGATCGAGGCCAGGATCGCGAAGATATTGGCAGATGAAATTTTCCATGTGTTGAACACGTGTTGAAAGCGTGGTTATGAATCTCAAGCCAAACACATTTTCACACGAGATTTTTAAGCAAATAAGATGCAAAATCTTCGTGAAGACGTAAAACAACGATGATCTTCCACCAGGAGTCTTCCTCTCGACGACGATCTTCCTCCAGGAGTCTTCAAGATGAGCACATGTGAAAAAAATTTTCAAAGACACATCGGGTCACCAAATGTGGGTTTTGTTATTAATAAAATATTAAAAATGGCCTCCCACTAGCCAAAAGGGCTCATAATTAAAAACATAATAATCACACATGTCACTATGTAATACTGAATATTTATTTAATACTTAATATTTCACCATTGCTACCGGGACTTACAGCACGTCCGACTATCACAAGTTTCCGAACAAATCTGCCACCACGGAATCTTTCTCCGGCAGAGAAGCTGCCGCCTGAAGCACGTTTCGTAACGCGCGTGCGCTGACTACCTTAAGCACGACTTGCGCTTGCAAGAGAAAACTAAAGGCAAGTTCCCCACAAACTTAATTATAAAATATTACATTAATACTAAATCTATCAAGTTGACAGATGTGAGCAAGGTTAATACAAACTCTATTTTTGCACTAGTGTGCGTAACAAATTCCCCCCCTTTTGAATAGCCTTGCTTACACCTGTGATTACTATCTAGAAACCTGAATAGTTATTACAAATTAAATTAATTACGCAACTGACCATAATGCTGTAGAACAGAGATGATGTTTGGTTATGTCGAACGGATCCAAACAACGACTTTGGCGTCTCGAACTACTCCAAAAGAACACAGCAACACTTTACTTGTTTTGGAATATTATCTTTACGTGAAAGTCGTTGTTTTACTTCACTACACTCTTCACCGCAATAAGACAGCACCGTCTGTTGAAAATTAATAATAATGATTTAACTTTAATCATTCGATGCACAGTTTCGTAAGCTGGTCAACACAGTCTCAGGGTGTGAACGCTGAGAGAGGCAACCTACGCGTCAAAGAGAATGCTACCGAAGCGCCACCTAGTGCGGGGAAGAGTGAACTAATTTCGACAGAACATAAGAAATTTACTATTACGTTGTTACATCCTAGTTAAAGAAAAGGAAATGTAAAATTTGAGACATTTAGAATCGGGTTATAAGTTATATATTACGTAATGACAATAACCAAAACGAATTGAGATGATGAAAGTAAAATTATAATATAAATGTCAGTAAAAATAAAAAGAAAAAAATTAACTCTTAATTATAGAAGAACCCGAAATTAAAACGAGGAGAAATCGGACTTAGTTACCGCACTTACGCAGTAAAGGTAACGTCGTCATCTATTGCCCCTGAAAATGGATATGTCAATGTTTACACTAATTGGTCTTGGTTATTGTTTAAACAAAGGCTATGGAAAATTTAATACACGATATTAAAGATTAAAACTAGACATTAATCGTTTCCCCGCTGGGAGACGTATTTACGGGCATCCCGATAACAAACTTGCGGATGATTACGTAAATTATAACGCCCCCTGACGTTATATTCTTCATCTTCATCTGTTGACTCCGGTGTGTAGTGAGTTTGGTGATCGACATGAGGATGCGTGGGCACTTCTGCTAGACCGACTGGTTCACAAGGCACGGTAGGTGCATCTTCATGACGACGAACTTGCGCAGACACTTCTGCGCAGGGCAAGATAGCAGAGTAAGAGAGAGGTGTAACAGAACCTCTGTGATTGGTGGAGTGCGCTTGTACAGCGACACTGGTGGGGGTACATGGACCGGTAGGTGCGTTTCCATGACCACGAACTTGCGCAGACACTTCTGCGCAGGGCGAGATAGGAGAGTGAGAGAGAGGTGTAACAGAACCTCTGTGATTGGTGAAGTGCTCTTGTACAGCGACACTGGTGGGGGTACATGGACCGGTAGGTGCGTTTCCATGACCACGAACTTACGCAGACACTTCTGCGCAAGGCATGATAGCAGAGGAGGAGGGAGGTATAGCGGCATCCCTCTGATTGGTTGGGTGTGCTTGTGCAGCGACACTGGATGATGTACATGGAGCGGTATGTGCGTCTCCATGAGAAAGGTTCTGTGCAGACACTTCTGCGCATGGCAAGATGGCGGAGTAAGAGGGAGCTGTAACAGCCTCTCTCTGATTTGAGATGCATGGAACGGTAGGTGCGCTTCCATGTTGATGAACTTGCGTAAACACTTCTGCGCAAGGTAAGATGGCAGAGTGAGAGGGAGCTGTAACAGCCTCTCTCGGATTTAAGGTGCATGGAACGGTAGGCGCGCTTCCATGTTGATGAACTTGCGTAGACACTTCTGCGCAAGGTAAGATGGCAGAGTGAGAGAGAGATATAACAGTCTCATTCTTATTGGTGGGGTGCGCTTGTGCAGCGACACCGATGGGGGTACATGGACCGGTAGGTAAGTTTCCATGGTGAAGATTCTGCGCAGACACTTCTGCACATGGCAAGATGGCGGAATACTGAGGCACGACGTGACGTATCTCTTCCGCATTTTGGATGGTTTGGGGATTATTTGCGTGACGTAATTCCCTGCTGTGAATTTTGTACTGATGTCCATGTTTCAGTATCCAATATACTTCTCCTGAAATATTTTCTAACACTGTATGAGGTCCAGTCCATTTTGGGGCTAGTCTTGCGTTGTAATTTTCGGCTTTGTTAGATAATTTATGGTTAATTGCATAAACCAAATCGCCAGGGCGAAATCGGGGTTGAACATTGTCATGACGTTGTGCGTATTTCGCTTGGTACCTATCTTGATTCTGGCGGGCTTGGGCTTGTACTTGCAAGTGTTGCGGTAATTCCGTAACGATAGGAGGTAATCTCCATTCTCCTGGGCGTAATAACTCTCTACTGAGCATAAGATGACTAGGAGTAAAACCTGTAGCAGCGTTCTTTCGGCTTCTAAGATTAAACAAAATCTGAGGGATCTGTAAATCCCAGACCTTCTGGTTTTTTCCGTAAAGTTTAAGGCGAAAACCTTTTTTGATGTCTTGGTTCTTACGCTCCGTAGGATTAGCTCGTGGATGGTAATTAGGCGTTGTCCACAATTCACATCCCCATCTTTGACCTGCTTCTAACCATAGGTTACTGTCAAATTGAGGACCATTATCACTTAAAAGTCGCCGTGGATAGCCCCAGCGAGAGAAAACTTCATTGTCTAAACGTTTTATGATATTCAAAGCATTTGAATTACGCAATGGGAAGGCTTCTACCCACCGGGTGAATAAATCCGTGATAACTAATACGAATTTATTACCGAGATTGGTGGTGGGGTAAGGTCCCATTAAATCGAGCGATACGGTATCCCATACGGAAGTTACGGTATGTGGACGCAAGTTATCCTTTCTTACGTTGTGTAGAGGTTTACAACATTGACATAAGTGGCACTGTGATACGTATCTTCGTATGTCCCGGTTCATTCCTGTCCAGATGAATCGGGTTTGTATAGAACGTTGCGTTTCTTCCGCACCCGGATGACCGGCTAGTGGAGTGTCGTGGTATTCCCAAATGACGCGGTTTTGCATGGAGGGCGGAACTAGGAAGAGCCATCGGAAATTGTCTGATGATCGTCTCCAAAATCCACGATTATCCCAGAGATGGGAAGTGAAGAATTTGTCTTCTTCGGGTGAGAGACGTTCTTGGTCGCGTAACTTCAGCCATCGGCGAGCTTGTTCATCTAGATTTTCGTTTTCTTGTTGGGCTATTCTTAGCTCGTCGAACAAATCTGATAATGGGGCCGTTTCTGTCAGGAGTATTACTGGCTCTTGAGAGTTTTCTGTAACATCCGGAAATACGGGTAAGAACATGCGTTCGATTTCTGGTTCCCCAGGGGAGGGCGAGTTAGGGTCTGGAAATCTTGACAATGCGTCTGGAAGTTGGTTATCTTTACCGGGCACGTGTTTTATGGTAAAATTAAATTCACCTAGTAACAAGAACCAACGTTTCAACTTAGCGCGCGTATCTTGTTGATCTTTAAGCCAGAGAAGAACAGAACTGTCTGTTCGAAGAGTAAAATGTCGGTCTTCTAAATAAGGGCGGTAATGCTTCGTGGCCCAGATGATCGCCAAACATTCCTGTTCGTTGCAGTGATAACGGGATTCTGCTTCTGAGAATTTTGCACTGGAGTAAGAGATAATTTTTCGTTTCCCGTCCGTATCTTCTTGCATTAGTACTGCTCCCATTCCTTTGGCACTAGCATCGGTTTGAAGGATATAAGGTAAGGATGGGTCAGGTCTGCTCAGATGTATCGGTTTGCTGAAGATCTCCTTCATTTTATCCAACGCGGCTTGAGCTGCCGCTGTCCATTTATAGGGTTTTTTAGGTGAAATCAAGTCAGTCATCGGTGCGGCTATGGTTGAAAAATGGGGGACATATTCATTCAACCAGTTGAGGGTCCCAATGAGTGATTGAAGAGCTTTCCGAGTTTTGGGGGTCTCAGCTTCTACAATGGCGTTTAGATGTCGGGGTTGAGGTGAATTGTGTTCCCCGCTTATTTCGTGTCCCAGATATGGGAGTTTAGTTTCACCGAATTTACATTTGGCAGGGGCACAAGTAAGTCCGTAAAATTCCAACCTCTCGAAAATTAGAGCGAGATGATATAAGTGTTCTACCCAATTCTTTGAGTATATTATGAGGTCGTCCAAATATGAGATTACGAATTTTGCCCAAAAGTCGGACAAGGTACCCCGCATAAAATTCTGGAACGTGCCAGGAGCGTTTTTTAGCCCGAAAGGCATCACCCGAAATTGAAATTGTCCTCCACTAGGGGTCGTGAAGGCGGTAAATTTCCGAGCTTCAGGAGCTAAGGGTATCTGCCAGTAACCACTCTTGAAATCTATTGTAGAGAAAACCTTTGCTTGTCCAAGGTCTTTGACGATTTCATGGATTCTGGGTAGACATTGAGGTGTGTCGACGGTAATTTCGTTTAGTCGTCGGTAATCTACGCAGAATCGGTAATCACCATCTTTTTTACCGACTACGACGATGGCAAAGCTGAAGGATGAGGCGGCCGCTTCGATAACTCCGTTCGCCAACATGTCTCGAACTTGTGTGTCTATCCAAGCACGTTTTTCTTCAGAGTATCTTCGGGGAGGTTCTCTAAATGAGCGATTGTCGCAAAGGTGAATTTCGTGTTGTACAGCGGCGGTGGTCTGACGCAATTGTTGACCCTGGTAAAAAATGTTACCATGTCGCTGTATTAATTGTAAAAATTCCGTGGAGAGAGTTGTGGGAAAGTTATGCTCAATTGGAGGGGGTGTTATCTCTGCCCGTTTATACTTAACCGAGGGGTTAAGATAAATCTTCTGCCTGTTAGTATCTCCTACGTAAATACAATCTCCTCGATGCTCGTGGATGACATTATGTGCCCACAACCAAGGACGACCAAGTATGACGTCGCCTGCGAGGTTGGGACTAACGTAAAAATCTCCGGGATAGCATCTGTTGAGAATTTCGGGAGAGAGGCCAATTTTTCCTATGAGTCGTAGAGTGGCACCTTCGGCAGCTAAAGCAGCATGCGGGGGACTAGGTTTGAGAGACTGTAGTTGGGCGGGTGTGAGAAGTGCTGAATTTATAATATTATCGGATGAACAAGAATCCAATAATGCTAAGACTTCCGTATTTCCGATCCGAATACGTAACCTAGTTAGCCGCTTTGACGCCATATTGGTTAATTTGATTGTGGGTTGTTCGATGTTGTTGTCCCGGCGGCAGTTCCATTTACTGCCGCACTCCGCCAGTTTTCCGGTGCCGTGTTAACTTGATTCGGAAGGAAGCGAGACTTGAATACTGGGCAGTCCCGGTGGAAGTGTTTTTCCGGGCAATAATGGCAAAAGGGGAGAGGTCTCGTAGTGGTTTTTCCACTATCGTTAACTGGTGCTGCTGGTTTTGAATTTTTCGTTTCTTCTTTCTTGATCTCCTTCTTTGGTGTCTCGTCAACTTCATCTAATTCTGCTGCTACTGCACGGTCAAATAGCTCATCGTACGTCTGTGGCGAGGATGCGCGAATGGCTCTCCTTATCGATGAGCGGAGACATTCTAACAGGATGGCGACGATTTCTTCTTCCTGTGAGTCAGGACGCAAGCGTAAAGCCAACAAGTGCTTCTGCTGAAGAAATATGGCTGTTCCTTCCTTTTCTGTTTGCTTCCTTGAATATAGTTGAGCCTGTAGTCGCATTAGTGTCGCAACACTGGCATATTTTTTAAGAAGCACCACTTTAAATTTGTCCCAGGGTAGGGACAGGGGTTTGTAAATTTCGAACCATTTTGAGGCTGGTTCTAAGAGTACTTTACCCGCTAAGAGTGTCCATTGTGAAACTTCTGTAGAAGTGTGTGTAAAATGGCGTTCGCAATCACGGATAAAATTATTTGGATCTTCATGATCCAAACCTGAAAAAGTAGGTAATACCGGTTGTGGTGCACGAAATGCGCGTATTAAGGTTAACCAATCCATAGGCATCATCATTGGATTAATTACTGGTGAATCCTGTCGTTGACCCTCCTGGGCGTTAAGTGGTGGAGTATTCCGCGGTGGTGGAGGGGGAACATTAGGGATTCTGATGTTTGGACGTTCAGTACTGGGCCCTGCTTGTTGAAAATCCTGTGCCGTAATTCGGTTTGATCGAAGTCTCGAGGATGGTACTTCGTTCATCCTCTCGGGCACAGATCTGCTTCTATTTGTATTTGTGCATGCGTTGTACGGAGGTGGAGGTTGTTCGTTGAGCGCCACCGGGTTTTGAAGTTCAACCGCGGAAACTTGTCTGGTGCGTGGCCTACCTCGGCGACGAGTAGGCGAGTTTAGTGGTGAATGAATCATTTTTAAATCTGTCGCGGGTTCGCAGCAATAGATTTTAAAAGTTTTGCCGAGCCCCACGTTCGGGCCGCCAATTGTTATGGTTCGGGTGTTGGAATGTAGATGAAAAAATACACAAGATTTAAGGTTCAATCATATGGAGAGATTTATTAAATTAAAATCCAAGATTACACTTAATTCGGTCCGAATAGTTCGGTCAATCTACGACGGATCTTAGGTTTAAAGTGGACGGAGTCCGGTTCCGTGGAATCTGTGGGGGTGGCGATGCGTTTTCGCCCCTTGCAGGAGGGAGAAGGAGTCCCACGGAGGGGGGACAAAAAATCCTTTGTTCCGTTGATGACGGAATCCAAAAGATCATGGATCCCTACATCCGTTAGATATCTGATACCGTCTAGGACCTCCGGGGGTACTGAATGTTCTGGAGATGACTTTTTAGGGGCGGGGGATTTCTCCCAGTAGGCTTTGGCTGCTGTCGGATACTCGTAACTTGAAGTCTTGTAACCAGGGGGTGTGACAGGGCAGCTGTCTGGAAACAGATCGTTTCGAGGGCCGTCGGGTAGTGGGGGGGTCACCTCCCCCACAGAAGAATCTTTAGGAAGCACGGTTATAGTGGAACGCGTGCGCGGTTTAATACGGGATACGTAAGGAGCTTCAGGAGACGAACTAGGAAGTGATGTAGGCCGGGGTAAAACGACAGGTCGGAGAGGACGTCGATGGGGTACACAGAAGTTAGTTTGTTTTCGAGGTGGAGTGTTTACTGGAGATACGGATTCGGCTTCTGAAGGAGGGGATAAAGGAATGGAATTCGGAAAATGGAAAGGTAGGGCGACTTTGTCCCGGTGTGGTGGGGACAGAGGAGGCCCTAAATGTAGAGGTAGGGATTTCCCTACAGATGAAATCCCTCGAACGGTTAAAGTGTAATCGTGCCCTTGGCGACTCGCTGCTTTCCTTTGCAAGTGGGTATAGTAGGCAGGTACCTGGTGGATCACGGTAGAGAGCAACCGGGATTCAAAACTCCCTGACCTGCGCCCGTACGTCTCAGTCCTAGTAGACACGATTTTATTGGTGACGGGGGCACAAATGTCAGAGGGCCGACATGAATGGTTTTGAGCCCCGGGGCCAGTCACGGGTGCCCGAGAGACTGGCGGAGCTGAGCAGTCCGGAGCGACTACACGTTGCTGATTTTCCCCTTCCTGGGTAAAATATCCGATACTGCGACAAACTTCCTGCTGGCGATGGCGCAGACTCCTCTCCTGAGATTGTTTCTTGGAACGACCCTGTGACAGTAATGGCGGATTAGTATTGGGATGTACTACGTCTCCATGGCAGCAGAAGACGACGACTTGGTGGCCGAAAAATGCATACGAGCGGAGTTGAACGAGCGAAATACGAAAACGAAAAAAAAAGGGGGGGGGGCGTCCAAGGATAACCAAGACACGCCGTGCTCAAGGAAGCCAAGAGCGTAAGGGAGACCGGATACTCAAGGAAGCCAAGAGTGTTGGGGAGAGCGTCCAAGGAAACCAAGACACGCTGTGCTCAAGGAAGCCAAGAGCATAAGGGAGACCGGACACTCAAGGGAGCCGAGAGTGTTGGGGAGAGCGTCCAAGGAAACCAAGACACGCTGTGCTCAAGGAAGCCAAGAGCATAAGGGAGACTGGGTACTCAAGGAAGCCAAGAGTGTTGGGGAGAGCGTCCAAGGAAACCAAGACACGCTGTGCTCAAGGAAGCCAAGAGCATAAGGGAGACTGGGTACTCAAGGAAGCCAAGAGTGTTGGGGAGAGCGTCCAAGGAAACCAAGACACGCTGTGCTCAAGGAAGCCAAGAGCATAAGGGAGACTGGGTACTCAAGGAAACCAAGAGCGTTGAAGGCAGAGAAAAGCAAAAGGTATATTTACCATTAGTCTTTATTTCTAGCGGCTAGTACAAGGCTAGGCTGAGCAGGCTTAGGAAAAGGAAACCAATCCCTAAGAGAGCTCGACGACGAACTGAAGATTTCCTTCGAAGGGCCGACTTTTATAGGCGAGAGGGCCTCGCCGGAGCGAACCTGGAGTATGGGGGTACAAAGTTCGGTGGAGAGAGAAAAGCTGCGTGGCTGGATGCGCGCACGGTCGACGCGTTCAGCGAGAGCCGCGAGCGGCAGTAGAATAAGCCGTGCGTCAGATCAGTCAGACTTCGCGGAGTCTGACTGTGAATGCTAGTGAAAAAAACAACTATCGTGGCGTCTTTCCCTCTCCACCTACTCTTTGGACTTATACTCCAAGCCCGCTAAACAAAATTATGCCCTGACGAAATCTTCAACAATATTAACTTAATTATAAAATATTACATTAATACTAAATCTATCAAGTTGACAGATGTGAGCAAGGTTAATACAAACTCTATTTTTGCACTAGTGTGCGTAACAATATGTTAAAAAATGTGGAAGTTTTAATGTTTTAGAAAAATTGAAATTACTCTCGGAATAATATAGATTTTTTAAAGGTTTTATGCTTGTTTTAAAGGAAATTTTCTGAAGAATAAGACTATTGCTTAGGCATTAATGTGCAATTTTTTTCCTAGCATATGCAAGGCTCGGAAGTTGGACCAAAAAATATAAAAAAATTATTGTTTATATCTTGATATCAAATACAGCTATATAAAATATACCAAAGTCATAATTGTCAATAACTTTCGGAAGGAAGTAATATAATATATATATATTGGAATTTTAAAAATTATTTTTATGTCAAAATAATGTCTTCAAAATTTTATAAATTTTTTGGTTCAACTTCCGAGTTTTGCATATGTTAGGAAAAAAATTGCACATTAATGCTTAAACAACAATGTTATTCTCCAGTAAATTCCCTTTAAAACAAGCATAGGAACTTTAAAAAACCTTTATTATTTCAAGAGTAATTTCTATTTTTGTAAAACATTAAAAATTTCACATTTTTTAACATATTTCAATGAAAAATTGACTAAATCACTTTACTCAGGCCTTATTTTCCTCAAAATTTTATCTACTTTAAAGAAATAAACACAGAAAAATTTTAATAATTATAGGGGAGAGTGGGGCAAAACCGCTAAGCGGGGCAAAGACGTTTTTCAAAATATCTCCCTTATTTCTAGACCGTTTCAACTTATGTTTAATGTTTATCATAATTATAACTGGAACTATTGTTTAGAAAAAAAAAATCTTAAAAATATAAAATGTATTAAGAAATATACGGAAAAAATCGATTTCACATGTCTGAGATGAAATTTATATTGACCAAAACTAGTAAATTTTGAATGTAAATTGTGAGCATTTAAAATTGAAATTTTCACGTTCTAGTAGAGTAATGATTTATCTACACAATCTCTTTGAAATCTAGGTTTAATTTTTAATCTAAATATATACAATTTTAAATTAAAAAAAGGTTTCTCGTTTGGGGCAAAGACGCTTGAAAAATATTTCATAAAAAACAATTGAATATTAAAAACTGCCTTATCATGTTATTTTAAATGATGGAAACTTCATGTTAATCAACTGTCAACCTGCATTTTTTCATCAAAACAAATAAGTATTTTTCTCTATCAAATTTATTGTTAGTATTATTATTCTTTAATTATTAAATTATTTATTAGCATTTACTACTAATTTGAAAAAAAAATATGCATTTCGAATATTAAATAAGCATTATTATTTTATCATATTTTCGCGCGGTTATTTAAATCACATTCTATTTTTGTAGAGTTGATAAAGTAGATTTTGAAACAAAATAAAAAACAATTAAATTGAAAATATGAGGTTAAAAATACAAGTCGTTATTATTTTTAATAAAATGGATTAAATCTCTTTAAAAATCTGTAAAATGTTTATGTTTTATAATTATTGCATCAATAAATGTTATTTAGGATATATTTTAGACCATTTATTATATTTGGAATAATAATATTAGCAAAAACGTCTTTGCCCCAACAGTTGGGGCAAAGCCGCTAGTTTGAATCTTTTTAAAAAACAACTAAATAATGTAATTATGATTTGATAAATGTAACAACGACTATTAAAACCTGTTACTGGTTAGTTTCAGCAGTGTAAGAAACAAAAATTACTCCAATTGAACGTATAGTTAAATTTTTGTGCATCAATAAATATAAACCTAGCGGTTTTGCCCCACTCTCCCCTACTTTGTACTTTTAAAGACGTTTTTCAAACCTTAAAAAATAGGTGGACTGATAATTCCCGACGGTACTGTAGCACGAGGAAAATTTTGGAAAAATTTTGACTATTTTTGAAAAATTGAAAATCTTGATTCTATGATGAAGCAAAAATTAATAAATATCGAGAAATGTAAACATTTAAAAAAAAATTGTATAAAAATCATTACTACAAGTGTGTTACACATTGAGACATTATCAAGCATCACAATTCCACTCTCCTTTAAAAACCTCATAGGTACTAAGAAAATAACAGTTCAGAAGTATGTTTACTATTGAAACGATTATGGTTGAGGGTAAAATGTCATTTTATATCATCGAAGTAAAGTTTTATCGCCACTTCTAAGGAGAAAGTTAAAATTTGTATACACAAGCAATTCTCATAAAATTGTCGATATTCCTTACTCGGCTTGCAACTGCTGCAGTCTGCAGTTGCAATAAAAACAAGAATGGTATTACAAGAAAGAATAGTACTGTATGTATTTACAGCACAGTGGTCCAGTGGGAACCGAGAAAATACTAGACTGAGGGTAGAATCCATTTGTCGAAACACGTTTCCAATCGGCGTTAACAAATTACGTGTATACTATTTTCGTGTAGTGAATGTCCGAGGGGAGGAACAACAATAAACAAGGTTTCCTCTTTTTAAATTTATTACTTGTAAAAGTCGAAGGGTACAAATTAAAACTGTGAGCTCTTCTATGAATTTTCACTCTCTGCTATCCACGCCAATGCAAATTGAGTACAAGAACTCTCTATCACTGTCCATGAAAAAAGAATTTGGAATTTGAAACAGGTTAAAAATTTGCAATTTAGAATTTTCATTAAATGGAAAAGTCACCTTGGTAAAAAAACGTTACGTAAATAAGCAACTTGCACTAACTAAATAACAGGCCTTAAAACATAAACTCTCACGGCACGGATTTTTTTAATCATAGTTCAAAAACTATTCCTAAAATACCTATAAGAATTATATTTTCTCATAGGCGTAACTACATGGGGACCAGGGTGGGCCCGGCCCACCTAAAAATATCTCTGGCCCACCCTAGAAAAAATGAGAATTCAAAATGCATTTGAGATAATAAGGATATTTGTAAATATTTAATGTAAGTTATTTTTGCGCACAATAAAATCTTAGCAACTTTACTTAGTTAAAAAAAAGATTTATTGACTTTTTGGCACTCTTTATATATATTTAAATTTTGAAATCTTATCTTCTGATGTAAATAATAACCTCCAAAACAGTGGCGTAACTTGGATTTGAGGGCCTCGCCTTTCTTAGAAAACTTCAAATAAAATTTTAAGCTATCCTATAGTTGAAATTCAAGGCAACAATTTCAAATTGAAGAGAATAAAAGTAAAAATTTAAGAAAATAATTGAGAAACGAAAAAATTAATTTTAAAATAACAAACAAACAAAAAATTATTGATTACAAGTTAAATTTAAGAAAATGATAGAAAATAAAAAAAAAATTAAAAAAAAACTTTTTTTGAATTTAAAAGCGAGAAAAACAATTAAAATCGAAATCAAAATTTAAATTTAAAGAAATATCATACAAATTAAAGTCATTAACTAAAAAAGAGAAAAAATAAATTAAGTTTTTAGGCTGCCTAAGAAAATGAAAGATATTTTGGAAAAATTAAGAAAAATATTGATGAAATTGATAAAAAATTAAAAGAAATTTTCAATTGTTGGAAAATATAAAATACTACGAATGTAAGATTAATAAAAACTAAAATTTCAAATGAAATACTGGAAAATTAAGAAAATATTTTAAAAAAATTGAAAATTAAAGAAAAATATTTTAAAATACATTAAGAATGTAATTGAAATTTGAGAATTACCTAGAAAACAATTCGCATTGTTCAAACAATACTTTAAAATCGCTGAAAATAACATGTTTCAAATTTGAAAAATTAAAATATAATCTAAAATATCAAACATAATTGAAAATTGTACGCTTCAAGTTGAAATTGACAGAAATAATTGAAAGAAGAAGAAATATACTAAAAATGACAAAAGTAATTGAAATTGATTCCAACAGTTTATAACTGAAGAACGAAAAAGTGAAGAATTAAGAGAATAATTGAAAAAGGAAAACATTCATTTGTAAATGACAAGTAAAATTTAAATTCAAGAAATTCATTTGAAAAAACAATAATAATTGAAATTGGAGACAATATTGTAAAATTGAAGAATTCCGTTTTACAATATATATAAAAAACAATTAAAAATTATAAGACTACAAGTAGAAAATTGAAGGAAAAACAGAAAATTAAAGGAAATTCTTTCAAAATGGGAAAAACAATTCGAATTGAAGACTATAGATAATTATTAATAAACATAAATGCAAAATTTAAAATTTAATTAAAAATTCAAAAAATAAATAATTGAAAGCAGAAGGAACTCACCGAAAATTGAAGAAAATTAGTTTAAAAATTAAAAGTGTAATTAAAACAAAAGGTAATTTTCTTAAATTGAACAAAGTAAATGAACATCGAAGAAAGAAAATGAAAAACATCAGAACTAATTTAAAAATTTGGAAAAAATTTTAATTGATGACAAAATTTTATGAAATGTGAAAAATATTTAAGAATTGAAGGCATTTAATAAAAATGCCGAAAATAATAAAAAGAAGAAGAATAATCGAAAAATGAAAAGAAACATTGAAAAATAAGAAAAATAATTCCAATTGAAGACAATTATTTAGAATTGTAAAAGAAATTTTTTTAGAAGAAATTTAGTATAAAATGATCAATAAGATCAATAATGAAAGAGAGTAATCCACACTGCGCATATATTTTGTACAAATTCTTTTACAATTATAAAGGGCTAAATTTTGTAAGCCCGTGTATGTGATGGAGTATGACGTCACTGGTATAGGTAAAAATTGTCCGTAACTTTTCTCTTAAATTATTGAATATTTTGTCATGAAACTTGGTCGAATTACTTAAAATATCATTAGGAAGGTTTCTCTGACCCAAATTTGTTTGAATTTTGGCTCAAAATTAATTTTTGAGAAATTTTCGAAAAATAGAAAATTTTTTAAAATTTACTTTTGACCCAAAAATCAAACAAATTTGGGTCAGAGAGACCTTCTTAATGATATTTTAAGTAATTCTACTAAGTTTCATGACAAAATATTCAATATTTTAAAAGAAAAGTTACGGACAATTTTTGCCTATATCAGTGACGAAATACTTCATCACATGCCCTTAAAGAAAATAATTAAAATTTCAAGAAAACAATTTGACTATGTCTAAAATAACTGAAAATTGAAAAAAATAATTTTAAAAAGAAGGTAATTAAGTAATAACAAAAAAATGAAATTGAAAACAAAATTGAAAAAAAAAATTGAAAATTTATTGAGAAAATTTACTAGAAAATGACAAATAAAATTGAAGATTCTTAATAGGAAGTTAAATTTGAGAAAATTTATAAAAAAATTTGTTCTGAATTAAAGATTGAGAAAAATAATTAAAATGACAATAACACCGTCCGACAAAATTCAACTTTTGGTTGCACACATGAGAAAATCCAATGAAATCTCGTAGAAAACACAAAAACAGAAGATAACTATCTTTCCGATTTTTTGTATCACGTCATAAAAATTTTTAAATTGAATTTGAAGTTTTTTTTTAATAACCCTTTAAAAACGGAACGGACACTATTGTACATTTATTTTCAGAGTTAGTTTTCAACGTTGTTGGAGATTTAAAAAATTGTTGCGACCACCTTTTCTTACGTATTTTTTATCGCTCTTTCAGAATCTGTTAACAAAATTTCAACAAAAAAATTTTTTTTTAAAAGTTATGCCCACTTTTTTTAAAAAAAAATGTTAATTTTTGACGATTCTGTTGAAACAAACATTATTTTCTTTATATTTTCGATAACTAGAAAAATATTTCTACTTAAAATATAGCGTCCGTAATATCCAAGCTTCACAATATAAAACAGTGCTTTTAAAAATTTATATATGATAAATCCAAAATGGCGACGGAAGAAATTTTTTTCCAATATTTGAACACCTAGTGTACGATCTTTAGAGCCAGTATTATTTTGACACATGACTTAATTTTAGATTGTTATATTGTACAGAATAGAAATGTTATTTTGTACAACTGCTAAATGATATTTTGTACAATTTTGAAAAATGAATTTGTTATTTTGTACAATTCTTTAAAAAAGCTAAAATATTGTACTTCCAATGTTTTATTGCTTTTTTAAAAAATTGTACAAAATAACAAATTCATTTTTCAAAACTGTACAAAATAACATTTAGCAGTTGTACAAAATAACATTTCCATTCTGTACAATATAAAAATCTAAAATTAAGTCATGTGTCAAAATGATACTGGCTCGATCTTTAAATTCTTTTTTTATTTTTACGACACTGAGGGTCTAAATATTTTTTCTAAATATTTTTTCGCTGATTAGAATTAGAATTAGACTCGCATTTCTATACAAAGCCAGATTCCAAAAATTCAAAATGGCGAATCCAATATGATGGACGACATTCTAAAAATCATTGGATTTTTATGAATCTTGTTATTCGGGGTTTTTGGGGTCGCTGATTTCGATTCGTTGATCAAAATTTATTAATTCAAAAAATCAATATGGCGACTTTGATATGTTCACTCACAAATTAAAAATTTTTTTTTAAATTAATGAATCCAGCTGAAAATGCTTTCACTGGTATTTTTAGGATCACGAAAACTGATTCTTTGATCATTTTATGAAAAATTAAAATGTGGGATTAAGGATCGATCACTTTTTTCAGAAGATAAAATTTGTTTTCTTGAGAAGTGAAAAAAATCCAAAAAATTATTTTAAAAAATTGGTTTCTTGTAAAAGAACTTGAAGATGAAAATTAGGGCTGGAAAATGTCCATCAAAGAGTTGACATTTTTTTGTATTTTTAGTGGTCTTCGACTCTTTTAAATGAAAAATTCACAAAATTACAAGAATTCACTCTAACAAGTGTCAAAACCCCAGATGTGCAATAAATGAGTTTAAAATTTTAAATTTCCATTAGAGCCTATGCATTTTAAGAATTGAAAATAAGATTTTTTTGTGTTTTTAAATACGATAAAGTTATAATAAATGCATGCTTAGACTTGGAAGATTACCTAGTTTGTTTTTCAGCAATTAAAAAAATAATTCGAAAATCTGAATCTCTTTTAGAAAAATGACAATATCTTAATTGCAAAATAAAATCGACAAAGTAAGACCCTCAGACGTAGATATATATTTATTTGTTCTTGTAAAAAAAGTTTTTAAAACATTTTTCTGTAGAAGATAACAATTTAGAATTAATTATTTCAAGTTCTTTGACAAAAAACCAATTTAAATAAATAAATTAAGAAATTTGTGAATTTGCGTATTAAAATCGCTATTATGATTTTTTAAATTTTGATCAAAGATTCGAAATCAGCGACTCTGAAAACCCTCGAATAACAAGATTCATAAAAATTCAATGATTTTTAAAATATCGTCCACCATACTGGATTCGACATTTAAAAATTTTTAAATCTGGCTTCGTATTTCTAATCAGCGATCCGGAAAATATTAAGACCCTCGGTGTCGTAAAAATAAAAAAAAAATTTAAAAAGCGTACACTGGGTATTCAAAAATTGGAAAAAAATTTCTTCCGTCACCATTTTAGATTTATCATTTTTTAAATTTTAAAAGCACTGCTCAATATTGTGGAGGTTGGATATTACGGACGCGATATTTTAAGTAAAAATATTTTTCACGTTATCGAAAATATAAAGAAAAAAGTTTTTGTTTCGACAAAATAGTCAAAAATTTTTATTTTTAAAAAATTTTTTTTTGGAAATTTTGATAACAGATTCTGAAAGAGCGATAAAAATAAGTAAGAAAAGATGGTTGTTACTACCTACTATTTGAGGGGGAGGGATGTCTTTTGAGTTTCTCAATCCAAACCTTTCGTCGAAAAGTCTTTCTCAAGAAAACTAATTTTCTTTTCTGAAAAAAGTGATAAATTCCTCATCCTCCATTTTAATTTATCAAAGTTTTATCAAAGAATCAGTTTTCGTGATCCTAAAAATACCAGTGAAAGCATTTTTAGCTGAATTCATTAATATAAAAAAAATTTTTAATTTGTGAGTGAACATATCAAAGTCGCCATATTGATTTTTTGAATTAATAAATTTTGATCAACGAATCGAAATCAGCGACCCCAAAAACCCCGAATAACAAGATTCATAAAAATCCAATGATTTTTAGAATGTCGTCCATCATATTGGATTCGCCATTTTGAATTTTTGGAATCTGGCTTTGTATAGAAATGCGAGTCTAATTCTAATTCTAATCAGCGAAAAAATATTTAGAAAAAATATTTAGACCCTCAGTGTCGTAAAAATAAAAAAAGAATTTAAAGATCGTACACTAGGTGTTCAAATATTGGAAAAAAATTTCTTCCGTCGTCATTTTGGATTTATCATATATAAATTTTTAAAAGCACTGTTTGATATTGTGAAGCTTGGATATTACGGACGCTATATTTTAAGTAGAAATATTTTTCTAGTTATCGAAAATATAAAGAAAATAATGTTTGTTTCAACAGAATCGTCAAAAATTAACATTTTTTTTAAAAAAAGTGGGCATAACTTTTAAAAAAAATTTTTTGTTGAAATTTTGTTAACAGATTCTGAAAGAGCGATAAAAAATACGTAAGAAAAGGTGGTTGCAACAATTTTTTAAATCTCTAACAACGTTGAAAACTAACTCTGAAAATGAATGTACAATAGTGTCCGTTCCGTTTTTAAAGGGTTATTAAAAAAAACTTCAAATTCAATTTAAAAATTTTTATGACGTGATACAAAAAATCGGAAAGATAGTGATCTTCTGTTTTTGTGTTTTCTACGAGATTTCATTGGATTTTCTCATGTGTGCAAAGTGGTGTCGGACGGTGTAATATTTTGAAATTGAAGAAACCAATTGAATCAATTCGTTGAAAATGTCAAAAATAATTAAAAATCGAAGAAGGAAAGTGAATATTAAAGAAATTCGTTAGAAAATGACAAAAAGTAATTGAAAATTATAGTTTCCATGTTAAAATTGATGTAAAAAAATCCAATGTAGTAGAAAAACATTGCCTTAAGTTATTGAATGAAAGTTTATGTTTCAAAACGCAAAATCGTAAATTCTTAAAAATGAGAGAGAGAGATCAAAAATGATCTAGTTATGCATATTTATGTATTTTTTTATGTAAAGTTTTATGTTCTTTAAGATTACGTAATTAAAATTTGTCTAGAAATTATACAAAATCCACTATACAAAATGCATTATATATGAATCCTCCGAGAGAAAACACAAAAGATTCTGATTCATTAATACAATGTCAAGTAACAAGATATTTCGTTTTATTTCAAAATAATTGAGTAATTAGAAGTCCGTTATACATTACATTGCAAAAAATCTCATTAAATTGCGACAGCTCTATTAACCTAGAGAAGTTTTTGCATGGAATTTGCGGGATGTATGACCTCATCAAGTTATCTTGGGTTTTGAAGAGTTACGGATATTAGCTCACATACTATGGAAGATGTATGATAATCGTTCTGACATAAAGTTTCATAATTTTTACTTATTTTTGCTGTATTTCATTTTATATAATATATCTTACTCTCTAAATTTGAATTAGTTAAAAATAACTAATTTGAAAGCAAAAACTCAGATACTAATTCAAATATGTATAAAATATTATAATAATAATAATATAAATTATATATATAATAATAAAATTCTAATTTAATCACGATATTATTTCTCGCTTTTTTGCCTTTAGATATAAAAATAATTTACTTTTTCCTGTTATTATGAATAATTTAGCAAATAATATTAAATTTAGATCTTAAACTTTTAAATTTAAAACCAAGTCAACTAATTTTTAAATCTTTCAATTAAAAATATCAACAATTTAGTTAAATCTTATAGTATTATTATTTTAGGTTATTAAAAGTATTTTAAATGCTTAATAGTTTTTATACTTAAAACAATTTATTATTAAACTTATATTTGTTTACCATTTGTAAAGAGTTAATAAATTTTTTTTTTAACGAAGTTAATCAACGAAGAGTGCAAAATGACCGAACTAGCACCGGTCTCCCCTATAACTTTTAAAACACCTCAAAATCTTCTTTTTAAAAAAAAAATACTAATCGCCGTATACAAATAACGTAAATTTTCACTATCTCTGATGTCACTCTTATGTCGGCCATATTTGATAATTCCTACAGTAACCGATAGGGGCGTTTTGTAAATTTAAACTGCCAATTGAATCCGTCATTTGAATTTATAAATCATGTCGAGAAATATATATGGAGTTTTGATTTATTCAATTTTAGTATATAAAAATACGGATTTTGAATACAATCAAATTTTGAATTTCTTCATGAACTTCAGAAATTAGAAGTATCTAACTTTAAAAATTGATTCAAGATATAGTTTTACTTATCAGAAAAGGTTAAAAATATTTTTTTTTTATTCCTAAGTGAGTCTACTTTTAGATAATCAATTAATAAATTTTTTTTTAGTTTCCATTTAGTAGTATCTTTCTAATTGAGATTTAGAGAGTATATCCTTAAACTCTTTTTTACTAACTTTTATCTATATCTTCTTTATCATCTTTCATCTACACATCTCTTTTTTCATCCTTTGTCTCTTTTATTTCTTCCTACATATATTCTCCTCTTATTTCCAGAGTATTTTTTTTCTACTTTTCTTTTTTTTTCTTTCTATATCTTTCTTCTGCTCTACTACGCCGATCACGAAACTTCTTTATGTCGCATACGGTTTCAGTACTGATATTGGTGATATTTGTCAAACGGTCAGATCAAACCAAACCACTGTTCTGTATAGAAACCCAAATATGACAAAGGAATGTACGTAGGACTGTCAAGAATTTGACACAAGACTCTCACAAACTTTCATGTTTCGATTCAAACCTAGATATTTAAATATTAGTAGGGAGTTTCAGTGCAGCAATACAACTTCATGTCAGAAGTTATTTCCATAAAGTATCATAAATGTGAATTTATAACGGGTTATTTGATACACTTATAGAATGACGTTTTTTCTTATCCTTACGATTCAAAGCATGTTATACTCTTTAATAATATATTTAATATTTAATACTTACATTTTATGATGACTGCAAACTGAAAATCATTATTACGCGCAGATCAGTAAATGAATTAAATAAAGTAAATTGGGTACAGTGGCGTAACTGGGAGAGCAAGGGCCCTGGGGCAAAAAGAAAAATGGGGCCCCAAATGTATATAATAAATTTACAAGTTTAATTACTTCATTTATTCATTCTGTTCACACTGGAGATTTGTCACTAGATATTTCTTTCTTTTAAAATTTTATATCATAATTCACCTTCTCAAAATGTTCTCAAATTTTAAATATATAGCAATTTTAATTTCTTCAAATTTCAGTTAATGTAAACTTGCATACACAGTTAAAATTTTTGTGTATTTGTGTAGAAAACAGTCCTTGTTAAATTTTTTGTGTTAAAATTTAACATTTTTCGTGTGTTGATTTTACACATTCTTCAAATTTCATTTGATTCTTGAACATAACCTCAAATTTTTTAGTAGTAACTCTGTAATTTATGTTTATTTTTTTTGTTGCAAAAGCATAAATTCCTTATTGAAAATTCATTTTAACTTGCAAAAGATAAAATACAATAGTAATTGCATAAAATATACACGCTTTAAATTATTATAATGCGTAAAATAAGAGGTTAAAATTTGTGTACAAATTTCAACATATTTTTTTGTGTTGAATTAACACAAAGTTTTCAGTGGACCGTTTGGGACATGTGAAAAATGTTAAATTTAACACAAAATTTTTTACTGTGTAGATTAAAAGTTCAATTAATCCACGTTTCAAAAATACTAAAGAAGTGATTTCAAAATGTCTTCAATTTTTAATAATTCTTATCTATTATGATTTCAATTACTTAAAATACAATTTTGAATTAATATTATCATTTTTCAACTATTTTTTACAATTCTTAATTTTATCATTGTTTTTAAAATGTTTCCCTAAATCTTAAATTTACCTTCCTCAAATTTCAATTATTTTGTTTAGTATTCTAAATCACTTTTTTAATTTTACTTATTTTTGCTTTAAAATTAAATCAATTTATTTATTTATTTCTTAATTTTATATTATTCATCGCAAATTTAAATTAATTTTTTTAATTTATCATTATTTTTGTCATTTTGCAATTATTACTTTCAATTTTAAATCATTTTCATAATTTTTGAATTAATTTACTGAACTTTCAAATATGTATTTCAATTTTCAATTTTTTTATTCAATTTTCATTTCTTTTAATTATTTTGTAATTATTTATTTATTTGAAAATACATACGGGTAGATAAACCCATTAAGAAAAGACAAATTTAGTTAAGATACATTTGTTAGGCCACATTATTTCGTGTTAATTAATGTTACATTAATTATGTAATTATTTCATGTTTTAACATTTTCATTATTTTTCAATTAATTTCCTAAATTTTCCGTTATTATCTCAAATTTAGATTATTGTCTTCAATATTCATTTTTTAAAACGATTTTCTAATTATTTTCTTTTGCTTAAAAACAAATTCTATAATTTTATAATATTTTCTCCAATTTTTAATTGCTTTAATTATTTTGGTATAATATTCAAAAATTTCAATTCTTATTTTCATCAATTTTTTATTTTTTCTGCTTTTTATTAATTATTCTCTCTAATTAACATTTTTAAGGAATTCTGTAATTATTTTCTTTTTTTAAAAATATATTATATGATTTTTACAATTATTTATCTGAAATTTTACTTACTGTTTTCAATCATCCATATTTAAATTTATTATCATATTTAAATTTAGTTTTCTCAATCTCTCTAAATCTGAATTAGTTAAAAATAACTAATTTGAAAGCAAAAACTAAGTCATTAATTAAAATAGTTTTATTTCTACTAACCATTGAGTAAAAAATATTTAATTATTAGTTTATTTCATTTTTAGGTTATGTCAAGATTACTAAAATTTTAGTACAATTCTGTTGACTAATTCAATTAGTCAAATTTTAACTATTTTTTAGTTATATTTTTACCAATAATTAGTCATATTTTATTAATAATTAGTTATTTTAAACTTATTCAAATTTAGAGAGAATCTTAAATTATTTTCAAGCATATTTCAATTATTTTTTTCAATTTTGAATTAATTTTATCATTTTTCAATTATTTTCCTCGATTTTTAATTATTATTCTCATTTTCTAAAGTAATTTTCTACAATTTTTAAGTAATTCTCTAAAATTTCAATTATTTTCTTCAATTTTTAATTATTTTCATTTATTATTTATGTATTATATTTCAATTATTTTCTTCAAGTTTCAAATTCTAACTCTATTTTCAATTATTTTCCAATATTTATATCCTCCAATTTTCAATTTTTCCATGTCTTTTATATTTTCCAAAATGATAAACTATTTATCTGAGATTACAGTTATTTCATTCAATTTTCAATTATTTATATGATTTCTTGTATTATTTTGTTCAATTTTCAATTACTTTCGTTTTTTTTTTTTCGTAATTTCCAAAAAGTTTTTAATTATTTCTGTTTAATTAAAAATTATTTTCTTCAGTTTTAAATTATTATCTTGTTTCATTTATTTTTTCCAATTTTTAATTATTTTCTTTTTTCTCAATTAACTTTTGAAAGTTTGAAGTATTTTTCTGAAATTTTCTTTAACTTTTCTTTATTTAAAATAGAGGTATTATGTAATTCTTTAAAATATTTACTCAAATTTTAATTATTTTATTCAATTTTTTTTAATTTATTTCTTCAATTTTTAGGTAATTTTCTCAAATTTATATTTTTTTATTATTAGAACATTTCTATGATTTTTTCAATTATTTATCTCAAATTTTATTTACCGTTTTCAATCTTTTATATTTAAATTTTCATCATATTTAAATTATTTTTCTCAATCTTAAATTATTTTTAGCATATTTCAATTATTTATTTCAATTTTGAATTAATTTGATTATTTTTCAATTATTTTCCTCCATTTTTTCAATTTATTTTTAAGATCTTCATGTATTTTTCTCAAATGTCAATTTTTTTTTTCTATTAAAAAAAAAAATCTGTAATTTTTTCAATTATTTCAATCAAATGTGATTTATTTTTTACAACTTATAGCTATATAAATTTTTATTGTACATTTTTATTATTAGTACTTATGGTACAAAAGGGCTTTTATTTGCTATTTTATTATGCCTGTTTATGTATTAAATAAATAAATAAAAAACAACTTATCGTTGTTTGTATTATATTTCAATTATTTTCTTCAAGTTTCTAATTGTAAAATCTATTTTCAATTATTATTATAATTATTTTCTTTCAATTTTCAATTTTTTTCATTTCTTTTATAATTTCCAAAATTTTGAACAATTTATCTGAGATTTCAATTATTGCATTCAATTTTCAATTATTTATATGATTTCCTATATTATTTTGTTCAACTTTCAATTACTTTCGTTCTTTTTCGTAATTTTCAAAAAGTTTTGAATTATTTCTGTTTAATTCAAAATTATTCTCTTCAATTTTAAATTATGTTTATCTTGTTTCATTTATTTTCTCTAATTTTTAATCATTTTTTTTTTTTCAATGAAAATCCACATATCTAAGTTTTAATAAAATCTACAACATATTAAATTTTTGCGAAGGTAAGTTGCTCGGTTTATGAATTATCTAAGTTTAAACTTTAATGTAGGAAAGGTTATTTTTTATATTTCAAAGTACACTCTGAAGTTTGACAATCGATTATTGATTTTAAATTCAAAATTTTTATTTATATTTTGTCAGTTTATAATGATTAATAAAATAAATCTTAACAACTAATGATAAGCAACATTTTCAATTTGCAATGTTAATTTATTAAAATAATTAGGAAAAAGAAATCTATATTTTTTATTTTTTATTCTATATTTCTCTCCGTTGATTAATAATTTAATAAACCTTAATAGATAATAAATATTAATAAAAATAATTATGAATTTGAATACAATCATAAATAAAATACAAAATTTTAAATATGTACTACATGTATTACTATACAAATTATAAATAATATATAATAAGAACAATTTTAATATAATTTTATAAAAACTTTATTATTTTCCATTAATTCCTCGAAAAGTTGAAAAACACGTTTTTTCTTTTCTTACACTTCTCATTGCACAAAATTTTAAACTATTTAAAACTGATTTAATTAATGTTTTGATTAATAGGTTACCTAATCGTTATAAACTGACATAATATAAATAAAAATTTTGAATTTAAAATCAATAATCGATTGTCAAACTTCAGAGTGTACTTTGAAATATAAAAAATAACCTTTCCTTCATTAAAGTTTAAATTTAAATAATTCATAAACCGAGCAACTTACCTTCGCAAAAATTTAATATGTTGTAGATTTTATTAAAACTTAGATATGTGGAAAGTCTTAATTTTTTAAATTCATCCAGAAAAAAGTTAGGTAAGTTCAAAAATGCGTGTTTTATGGCTAAATTTGAAATTTCAAGACGGAATTATTTAATAATAAAAAAAATATTTGTCTTCTTTTCAGTGAAAATACGTTTAAAGTACACAAATTAATCATTGTGGTAAGTTTCAATAATATTTGTTAAGTAGATTTCTAAAAAATAGACTTTTAAAAGTGACAAAAATTGACAGTTTTTTAATCAACTTTAAGTTAACTTTATTACTATTTTTTTTCATTTTACTCAAAATTATATTAATGAAAATAAATATTTGAATACTAATTAAACGTATTCTCTTTATAGCACAGGAATTAAATGTTTTTTTCTGAATTAAAAGCGGTTAAAATAAGCATTAAGAACGCCATTTTTTCTCGACACTTGCTCCTTTAATTACAATTTAAGGCTAAAAAATAAAAAACTTAGCTAAAACAACTTCAGAAGTTGAATTTAGATACTTTAATAATAGATGTAATATAGGTTTTAATATTTTTTAAAATATGTCAGCGACCACCTTTGGTCGAAAGTCAGTGTTTTGACCCAAATATCAAATTTTCTAGCTTTAAGTTAATGGTATTTTTAAAAGAAAGTATATAAAAATTACATCAGACTAGAATCCCCAACAAAAACGTAAAAATGCTATTAAACTGTTCAATAAAAATGAACATTGAGTTTACAGGAGCACACATATAAATAAAATTTTTTTCGCAGCGTTAGCTGGAAAAATGGCAATGAAACGAAATTGTTGCCAATTGCAGAGAACGAGAAAGAGAATTTGACTTCACATTGAAGGTTGTTATTGGAATGACGGAAACTTGTGATATTCTAGACCACTGGTAGGAGAGAAAATATACCGTTACTTGATAAAAACTTTATTTTATGTGACGCTTTAACATTAATCCTATCAAACATAATATAAATTTAAGATGCAGTATAAGTATATTAATTCAGAAATTGAGATCTGGAAACTCCACTTGCTTTACTGCTTCTTTTAAAAAATTGTCAAATAATGGCTTCCATTCTTTTCTTAAATCATCAAAAACAAAACGTATCTGTTTTCCTGATTGTTTTATATACATTTTTCTTAATCTTTGAGATAATCCATTCTTTGGATTAAATTTTAGAGCAGGTTTAATATCGGACAGACTATTCACAATTGCGTATATTTTTTCACTCGGATAAACTTTATCAATCTAAAACAAATATTCAACATAATTTAATTAATTTATATAACTTAACAGTGAGAATGTTAACATCTACAATATTATATTATATTTTTTTTATGAGAGAATATTATGCACCTTAAATGAAAATGTGAAAATATCCGGTTCAGTAATAACAGATCCATTTGCTTTATCAGAATATTTAACTTCTTCAATAATTGAATCGTTAAATTCGAATCTATAGTCTTGATATATTTGCATATTTTTTATTTCAATTTCTCCACTAATTGTAACGTTTGGTTCTATCAAAAATATTTTGGTTTTTCTAGAATCTACTGCAAATTTGGAAAAATCAAAGGCAAAACCTTCCACCAAAAATAAAGATCCCACTAATTTGTAACCATAGCAATCTGATACACTGTTAAAAAACATATATATAATCTTTTATGTCTATCATAAAGCTAAAATGGTTGACATAGTATTAACATAACTTAGAAATAAGAACAGTATCAGTGACGTAACTAGGAGAGCAAGGGCCCTGGGGCAAAAAATGGGACCCAAATTGTATGTAATAAATTTACAAGTTTAATTAATTCATTTATTCATTCTGTTCACATTGGAGATTTGTCACTAGATGTTTTTTTCTTTTAAAATTTTATATCATAATTCACCTTCTTAGAATTTTTAAGAAGGTGAATTATATGTTCTCAAGTTTTTAATTTATAGCAATTTAAATTTCTTCAAATTTCAGTTAATGTGAACTTGTATAGATTAAAAGTTCAATTAATTCACGTTTCAAAAATACTAAATTTGAAGTGATTTAAAAATTTCTTCAATTTTTAATAATTTTTTTCTATTATGATTTCAATTACTTAAAATACAATTTTGTCCTACTTTTATCATTTTTCAACTATTTTCTACAATTCTTAATTATTTTAATTGTTTCTAAATTGTTCTCCTAAATTTTAAATTTACCTTCCTGAAATTTCAATTATTTTGTTTAGTTTTCTCAAACACTTTTTTAAATTTAATTATTTTTTTCTTAACATTAAACCAATTTAATTATTTATTCCTGAATTTTATATTTTTCATCGCAAATTTAAATTTTCAATTCATTTCCTAAATTTTCCGTTATTATCTCAAATTCAGATTATTGTCTTCAGTATTCAATTTTTTAAACAATTTTTTAATTATTTTCTTTTGCTTAAAAACAAATTTTGTATTTTTATATTAATATAATATAATTATTATACATAATTATTATTTTAAATATTTTGGCATAATTTTCAAAAATTTCAATTATTAATCTAAAATTTCAATTATTATTTTCATCAATTTTCGATTATTTCTGCTTTTTTAAAATTATTCTCTCTAATTAAAATTTTTTTTGTCAATCTTAAATTATTTTCAGCATATTTCAATTATTTTTTTCAATTTTGAATTAATTTTATCATTTTTTTAATGATTTTTCTCGATTTTTAATTATTATACTCAAATTTCTCAAGTTATTTTCTAAAATTTTTAAGTATTTCTCTAAAATTTCAATTATTTTCTTCAATTTTTAATTATTTTCATTTGTTTTCATAATTTCTAAATTTTTTTATTCATTATCGTAAATTTCATTTATTTTTAGCTTTTTTCAATTCTCTTCTCCAATTTTTAGTTATTCTTTATTTTTTTCAATTGATTTTTAAGATCTTCATGTATTATTCTCAAATTGCAGTTATTTTTTTTCTAATTAAAAAAAATTCTGTAATTTTTTCAATTATTTCATTCAAATGTGATTTATTTTTTACAGTTTATCATTGTGTGTATTATATTTCAATTTTTTTCTTCAAGTTTCAAATTGTAAAATCTATTTTGAATTTTTTTCCAAAATTTATATCCTTCAATTTCCAGTTTTTTTCATTTCTTTTATAATTTCCAAAATATTGAACTATTTATCTGAGATTTCAATTATTTCATTCAATTATCAATTATTTTTATGATTTATTATATTATTTTGTTCAATTTTCAATTACTTTCGTTCTTTTTCGTAATTTCCAAAAAGTTTTGAATTATTTCTGTTTAATTCAAAATTATTCTCTTCAATTTTAAATTAAATTTTTCTTTATTTTATTTCATTATTTAAGTTTTTTTAATTTATTTTTAAGTTTTTCTAGTAATTTTCTCAAATTTAAATTATTTTCTTTATTTTTAAAACATTTCTATGAATTTTCAATTACTTTCTCCAACTTTTAATTGATTTCATATTTGTTTTCTATTAATATGCACAATTTGAAGTTATTTTGTTTAATATCAATTATTTTTTGCATTTTTTTTTTAATTATAATATTTTATAAATTTCGTCCTAAAAAAGAAAAGGTTTATTAGGGTTTACTGAGGGTCCCCTGATTTTAAGAGCCCCGGGACACTGACCCACTTTGCCCTTTAATAGTTACGCCACTGAACAGTATCATTAATAATAATATTACAGGAAAAAAAAATTATTTGTAAAGTTCAATAATAATATTTTTCATTTTCTTCTCGTGAATGAAACCAACCCCTCAAAAAAGGTAATAAATTGAAATTGCTTTCTATAATACGTATGTGTATATAATGGCACATTAATCAATAAGCGAAACATTAACTGAAACAGATATATGATAACAGATAATGTAGCTTAATTTGAAGTAAATATGCATACTGATTTAATTAAATTGGAATTGGAAACTATTCAAGCAAGCGATAATTTAAAATGAAATATTACTGAGAAAATAATAATAATGATTACTTGTAATTCAGTTTATAATCTGGCACGGGTAAATTTGAAAGTCCATAGTTTTTAACAATATTCCACATTGCGCTATTAACTTCTGCCAGGTAACTTTTCACATCATTAGGATCAATGGTACCTTCCGAATAATTATATTTAAAACACAGAAAACATGAAAAGCAAAATAATGCAATTTTAATTATTCTGTGATTTGAAACAAGCGAAAACATTTTTAATGAAGTTAATAATAAATAATTATGACCCTCAAAATGTACGTCAATTTATATCTTTTGATAAGAACAATGGCGGCAAATGATAAATAATTATATATTCGAAAACAAATATGATGTAAAATGATTCACTGATAATCAACTGATAATAATTATTTGTTTACGAATTGAATATTTCCTCACAAAAATGATCTCGAGTAAAAATTTTAATTTTCTTTTTAAAAAAATAAAAGAGATTTTAATAATCTTTTCATTTTTAAACTATCCATAGATATTTTCAAATTTGCAGAGTTTGAAATGGATTTTTAAGAAAATGATTAAAATTCCAAATCTTGAAATTACTCTGGTTTTTGTTAATTTTATTAACATGATTAAAAATTCAATATTTTCAGGTTTGAAAGGATAATAATTACGAAATATGAGTGAAAATAAATTTCACTTTTCTTTAAGGAAATAAAAAGAAATAAATAAATTTTCTTAAAAATAAAAAATAGCCATTAATTCAATCAATTTTTAGAAAAATGTATATACTTATATTAACCAATTAGTTCGACTTTCAATCAAGAATATTTTATCCAAATAATCTATGGTTCTAAAATAAAAATTGAAAAAATTATAAATAAAAAAAGAATTTAACATGCAAAAAATGAAAAAACATGAATTATATTACGGATTTGGATTAATTAAAAACTTTATATAAAAGTTGTTTTAGAATTTTAATTCATTTATTCAATTCTAGAACTATTCTATTCAATTCTCTTCATATTTTTTTCTCTTCTTGTTTTCTCTTCATATTTATATGTATCGCGTTACCATATTACTACTTCATTTTATATTATATTAAATTTTAAAATATCAACACTACGGTGTGAAAGGGCAATTTTTTTGTAAGCCCGTACAATGTGAATAAATAAATAAATAAAATAAATATTAAATTCACACTTTTCAATTTTCAATTATTTTCTTTAGTATTAAAAAATTATCGTCTTTTTTTATTTTTTTTTCAATTATCATTAAGTTTCTTAAATTTTAAATACAATTGTTCAATTATTTTCTTTAATTTTTAATAAAAATTCTTCAATTTTTATTCCAATTCTTCAGTTTTCAATGGTTTTCTTCTATATTCATTCATATTTTTTCAATTTTCAATTATTTTCTTTAGTATTAAAAAATTATCGTCTTTTTCTATTTTTTTTTCAATTATCATTAAGTTTCTTAAATTTTAAATACAATTTTTTAATTATTTTCTTTAATTTTTAATAAAAATTCTTCAATTTTTATTCCAACTCTTCAGTTTTCAATGGTTTTCTTCTATATTCATTCATATTTTTTCAATTACTTTTTTTCCGAATTATTCCTTATCGTTTATTATTTTCTTCAATTCTCAAATATTTTCTTTAATTTTCAATAATTTTGATTAATTTTCAATTAATTCTTCAATATTCAACAATTCTCGGATTTTTCCAATTATTTTTTCACTCATAAAAATTGTTTTTAAATTTCAATTCAATTATTCAATTATAGAACTATTTCCTGCAATTCTAAGTTATTTTCTTTATATTTAAATTCAATTTTTCATTTTTCAATTATTTTCATTAAGATTAAAAAATTATCGCCTTTTTTCTATTATTTTTTTCGATTATCATTAAGTTTCTTTAATTTTAAATACAATTGTTCGATTGTTTTATTTAATTTTTAATTACATTTTTCAATTTTTACTTCCATGATCTTCAGTTTTCAATTAATTTTTTTCTATTTTTATTAATTCTCGGCTTTTTCAATTACTTTTTTTAAATTTGAAGTATATTCCATAGTTTTCAATTATTTTTTTTAATTTAATTTTTTTTTGTTTTCAATCCAGTTGTTCAATGAGCAATTATTTCCAACAATATTCCTATAGTTTTCCTAATTTTTAAAATTTGCAAATATTTTCTTTAAACTTAATATTTCTTGTTTAATTTTTACAATTATTTTTTTTCAGTTGTATATTAATCTAGTCATTTTTCGATTTTTTTCAATTGTCAATTATTGTCGTCATTTTTCACATATTTTCTTTAATTTTTCAATTATTCTCGTCACTTTTCAACTATTTCGTTCAATTATTAATTATTTTCCGCAATTTTCAATTATTTCCTTCAATTTTTTCAATTTTGAATTATTATCTTAAAAATTTTATAATTATTCTTTAATTTTTTAAATTCTTTTGTTCGTTTGTTTATTAATCTAGTCATTTTTTAAATTTTGATTGCAACTGTCAATTATTTTCGTCATTTTGTAATTTTCTTTTCAATTATCAATTACTGTTTTCCAATTTTAATTTAATTCTTAAATTTTCAATTTATATACACAATTTTCTATTTTTTTCTTTAATTTCAATTTTTTTTTTATTTTCAATCCAGTTGTTTAATTTGCAATTATTTGCAACAGTTATTCCTATAATTCTTCAACTATTTTGCTTAAATTTAATATTTATTGTTTATTTTTTAAACTAATCTTTTCTATTGTGTAACTATGTAGCTATTTTTCGAATTTTGTTTATAAATATCAATTATTTTCGTCATTTTTCAATTATATTCTTTATAATTTTGTAATTTTCATTATTTGAATTTGCAAAAATTTATAATTTTAAATGACCAACAACAATGCAAAGTTTGTTAATGTTACTAGTAGAAATTATAATTGTACCGAATTTTTGAAAATTAAAAAGGTTCATGGAAAATAAAAAGTAATTGCTTCGAAACTAATAAACCGTTCTAATTAGGTAAATAACCGAGTTGTCCGGATCTTATAAAAAAACACATCTAAAGGAATTAATAAAATATCTAACTTTGAGCAAAACAGAAAAATTTTCTTCTTGAACATTTCACATTTTTGCAAATTTACTTTTTTCATTGCAATGATTGGTACGCTTGATGGAATACCGCACGTAATTCGTTAGTCTGCTGACGACATTTTAGCGCTAAGGAAGCGCTGGGTCGAATAAAAAGCAAAAGATAAAAAAACTAGGTGCTTGGTTATGATAAAATTATGCTAAGTATGCTAAGGTTTGACGTGACGAGGGTATCCGGCTGTCTGTTCAAGGGAAGGGAAACTTAAAGTTTCGAGCATAAAAAAAGTGAGAAAGGAGGGGTTGTAACGTGTCCAACAAAATGGTCCAGACTTTGATATTTTTATAGTTTATACATATATATATATATATACATATATATATATCATCGATCGCGCAATCTTTCAATTCGTATTCGATTTGAATTCTCAACTTAATTTCTCATCGGGTTTCACCTCGAATTTAAAGCGGAAACCCTCTCACGAATCTTATGAATAGGAAATTAAGCTCAGTTTGGTGAAAACGGAAGAAGGATAGAAATCCTTGTTTACAGAAAATGTCAATGACAATCATTAGACTCCATTGTGATACAACAAATTAGAATAATTGAAGATTCAAACATTGTTGACGAAAACAAGTTTCATAAAATTATTTAATTTTGCTCCAAAATTTAAAAAATGATATTAAAAATTGTATTTTTAACTGAGTGTATTATAATGTTTCGTTTTATGGAAATATTTTAATTACAGTATTGAAGTATAATTACAGTAATTGAAAAAACTAAAAGTTTTTATAAAAATTTCCAATTTTCAGTCAATTGATAACTTGATATTAATATGTATATTTAAAAAATATGTGGAAAATTTACAAAGTGAAAATATTGGTTTAAAAAGTTTCTTCCAGAGTCTGGTCACAAGTGGTTGAAGAAGTTGCCAGTAACAGGGGTCGCTTGAAATTTTTCGATATATGGTACGGTATTTTATAACTCTCCCAATATTCAGCAGTTCAAATATTTTGCATTGAAATTTTTCCAATTTTGCTCTCTACTCTTATAACTTTTACCTTTTTTCCTTTTGAGTTATTTGTATAACAACGATATCTGATTTATTGATGTATCATGTTATTAATTTCTCTATTATTTTACTCTTTTATTGTTAGAAATATTTTTCTTTAAACACTGATGAAATAAAAGAATTCTTCTATCAAGATATAAGATATTTTTTACTATGTATTTATAATACTGCAATATTCATAATAAATAAGAAAAAAATTAAGATATCAAAAATTGCAGGTGGATCAGCCAAACATTTTTTTCAGTGTAGAAGACCAAACAGCAAAAGATAATAAGCGCGTTAAATTTTTTTTTACTACAATCTTAAAACGTGAATTAAGTGGAATAGATCTCTACTGCATCCGATTATTTAAATGAATTTGAAGAAGGTTGATGCGTTGACTCACGACAGTAAGAAACGTAAGTATTAAATGTTGTTTATTCTAGGATCGTTGAATATTGCATCACTTCCGGACGGAAATAGTATCTCTATGCGGGCGAATATAACAGCCTCGTCCATTATCGATCCGTGACTGTTTATTGATAAATTTACATTGTAAAAGGAAGTTTGGCAGTTTTGCATGAAAACGTCCCATACGGCTTGGCGGATACACCCGGGTAGCAATCGTGCATAATTCAGATCGCCGAAGATCGGAAGGAAGGGGAATAGTGAAAGATAAACTCCAAGCAGTATTTTATTGGCTAGTTGACTTACCCTGCTAAAAATAATTTATATTTTGAATATGCTAAAACTCTTCTCATAAATATGAAGCAAATGTCGCGCGGACCTATGAGATAACGAATTGTACAAACGAGTCGCGAGCAGATAATGTTTTTTTTCTTCTTCGCGTGTTCTTCCTGCTCGTTCAACAAAGCCATTTGTAAACGACACCCAACTCGGAATAGTTTTCTTTTCAACTTAATCCAAAAAAATATCGAAAGCGCTTCCAGTGAAAAAGTACGTTCCGTGCGTTAAAAGTAGCAATTTACCTTTATACCGAACTGTACGAAGAATTTTAAATTAAATGACACGTGCAACCAGGGGCTGCGACTTGTAAATTTTTCCCATCTGCACACTTAATATTGATCAGGGGGGTGAGGGGGGGGGAAAGAGAAATAAAACAATATTAACGTAGTTATAAGCCAACGTTGCTAGTCAAATTGATTTTTTTGATGAAAAGGTAATCAGAACTACATTTAGATTTAGTCAATAAATATTAAAAACATCTTTTAAACTTGACACGGTGGGTTTTAAATTCATTTAACCCAAAGGTCCTGGCATCTGGGATTTTCTTCTTGATTTCGATTCTGGAGTGTAAGCATATGATTTTACAACAAAAATTAAAATAATCGCCGGAGCCGTTTTCAAGAACATCGATTGTTATTTAAAAAAAAAAACGAAAATTAAAATTTGCTTACAAAATTTCCATTTTAGAAAAAAACTCTTGGTATAAAAGTTACAGATATTAAAAAAAGAAATATTTTTTATTAAAATGTTTTTATCATATAATCAATAGCTTACGAGATAAGCTATTGATATCATCTTGATGATTTTTAATGTATCATGTAAACATATGATTTTCCAACAAAATGGAAATATTTTCCCAGGCCTTTTTTGAGAATTGTCGATTTAGAAGTTTATTTTAACAAAAAACAAATGTTTAAGTGAAGCACATTACATAGGAAATACTTAAAATGATAAAAGAGATAATTAATTTTATTTGCATACCAAAATGTTTAACATCTTTTTAACATTTTACAACATTGATTTGATGTTATCAAACTATAATAATAAATTTAATTAAACTTTTTCGATAAATTAAATATGTAAACTATTGTAAACTTTTGTATGTGAACTATTATACATTTCCATTTTGTTGTCAAATCATATGTTTTCATGATACATTGAAAATCAACAAGAAAATTGAAGGTACTCGCAATTTTGAGCTACTTTGATTAAAAAATATGTGCAAAATGTCATTTTTTCAATTATCTCGGAAACTATTGATTATATATGAGAAAAAGGTTTCAATAAAAAATATTCCTGTTTTTAATATCTGTAACTTTTATACGAAGAGATTTTTTCTAAAATGGAAATTTTGAAAGCAAATGTGAATTTTCGTTTTTTTTTAAAATAACAATCGATGTTCTCAAAAACGGCTCCGGCGATTATTTTAATTTTTGCTGTAAAATCATGTGTTCACACTCCAGAATCGAAATCAAGAAGAAAATCCCAGATGCCAGGACCTTTGGGTTAAATAAGTTTAAAACCCACCGTGTTGAATGATAAACTTTCAACATGAAAAATTAATTAAATAAAAATAAGTGTGAAAAATAAACCGTATTTGATAACCGATGTAATTTTCATATAGTTTATCGTGGCAACGTTGCTTTTTTTAAGAGGTTAACTTCAAAATTACATTCAATTGTTTTGTGCTAATAAAAAACATTAAAATTTTTACAAATGTCAAATAAAGAGGTTAAAAATGAAAATTTTAAAATAATTTCTGAATCATTAAAAAAGCGATTCTGCCATTTGTATAAACTTTCGATAAAACAAAAATAAAACTTAAAAAATTTAATAATTTATTTAATTTTACTTTCTTATCTTGCGGTGAAATAAGTTAAAATTTAAATTTACGTAATCTACAAACTTTTAATTATTTAAATCTAGTTTTTCAACTTTGTGCGTATGATTTATCTATTGGATATTAAAAAAATTTTCACCAAAAAGATGTATTTTAACATTTAACCTATACCTGTGTAAAAATAGTGACTTTTAAATAATCATATTTTAGAAGATAAGACGTAAATTAATTTTATATTTTATAGAAATACGTATTGAACATTAAACTTTTTTTTGCTGAAAGTTTTATTACGTTCTCTTAGATTTTGATGTTTTAAAACAACTACGTTAAATTAAAGAGTTTCTTCATTAGCGTAATTATTGTAACGCAAAAGTTGCCAAATTATTTGATTTCGAGTAAAATTTCGGAATTAATAAACAAATAAACAAAAAAAAAATTAAAAATTGACAAACTTAATTGAAATTTGAAAAAAATAAGATGAGATAAATAATGAGATAAATAATGGAAAGTTTTAGAATTTAATTCAGGAATAGTAAAAATAATTAAAAATTGAATAAATTGATTGCAAATAATAATAATAATAAGTGAAACTTGAAGAAAATTACTACAATTTGCGAAAATTATTTTAAATCTAGAAAATTAATTGAAGAATATTGAAAATAGTTAAAAATTCGAGAAAATATTTGCAAAGTAATAAAAATAATAAAAATTGAAGAACATAATTTTAATTTATGAAAAATAATTTAAAAAATTACAACATATATTTGTAATAAAAGAAAATTATTGCAGAATGATAATAATTGTGAATTGGAAAAATAACTGGAATTTGAAATAAATAATTAAAAAATTAGAGAATTTATAAAATAATAATTAAAAATAACAAAAACTAATCGAAAAAAGATAGCAATAATTGGAAATTAAAGAATTTAATAAAAATTTGTGAAAAATAATTGTAAGAATTACATAATATATTTGAGATAATCAGTACTACTTAAAAAAGGATAAAAATAATTGGAAATTAAAGTTAATTAAGAAAATTTAAGAAGAAAATTGAGAAAATTTCAGAATTTATTTGATATAAAAGAAAGTTATTGAAAATCGAAGAACATTGTTTAAATACTTGAAAAAAATAGCTATATTATGAAAACAATAAATAAAAATTTAATAAAAATTAATGAAGCATGAAACAAAATTTTTAATATTAAAAATTATTTGGAAAATGATTATGGAAAACGATGAAAACAGTAAAACTGATAATTAGATTAACAAATTTAATGAGTTATGTCCTTCTATTATTTGACATTACAAATTGACATTAATAATTAGATATTGAAGAAATTAATTGTCATTTGAAGAACAAAATTACAATTTAAAAAACAAAAATCCTATTTTGTAAAAATAACTGAAAAATGACGAAAGAAATTGAAATTTAATTAATAACTAACGAAACTAATTTGATATTAAAAGAAATAATTAAAACTGGAAAAGTTTTATTTAAAAAATTTAAAGCAAATAATTTAAAATTGCGAAAATTATGAATTTAAAATTTAGGGGAAAAATTGAAAAATAATGGAAATCATTGAAGGAAATTTTTGAACAATAATAAAAATAGTTGAAACTTGTAGATATTAATTGCAATTTTAAAAAATACAGGATATTTGTGAAGAAAAAGAAAGTACCTTATTATAGAAAATGATTTCAAAAATTTTAAATTCAGGAAAATAATTACAACATTATAGAAATAATCGAAATTTTATTTATGAAAATAATGAAAATTTGAGATAAATAATTGAAATTTTTTGAATTAATCAACAACTATTCAAAATAATATAAAAATCGTGAAAATAATTGCAAATACAATATTAACAAATATTATATATTAACAAATATTCAAAATAATGCAAAACTTGTGGGAATTATTGCAAATAAAAAAAAACAATTAAAAATTGACAAAGTAATTGAAATATAAGAAAATAATTGAAGAATTCTTAAAACTCTAAAAAGTGGATGCAATAACTTAGATTTAAGATAATAAATGAAAATTAAGGAAACTAATTGAATAATTAAAAGGTGGAGAAAATAGTCTTAAAAGTTTTAAGAAAATAAAAATAGAAAGAAAGTAATTGTAATTTAAGATAAATAATTGAAATTTTAGGAATTTAATTGAGAGTTAGTAAAAATAATTAAAAATTAAAGAAATTGATTGCAAATGATTGCAAATGATAACAGTAATAATTGAGAATTGAAGAAAATTATTCAAATTTGAGAACAATATTTTAAAATCTAGGAAATTAATTAAAGAATAATAAAAGTAAGAAAAAAATTTGAAAAAATATATTTGCAATGAAATAAAATAATTAAAAATTAAAGATAATAATTGAGAAAATTTGTAATAAATGAAAATTATTGCAGAATGATAAAAATAATTTTGAATTGAAAAAATAACTGGAATTAGAGATAAATAATAAAAAAAATAGAAACTGAATTAAAAAATAATTACAAAATTATAGAAATAATTAAAGATTGAAGAAAGTTTAGGAAATTTGAGATAAATAATTGAACTTTTTGGAATTAATTAACAAATATTCAAAATAATATAAAATTTGTGAAAATCATTACAAATTAAAAAGAAATAATTAAAAATTGACGAAAGTATTTGAAATTCGAAAAAAATAATTAAAAAATGATTAAAACATTGAAAAGTAGATACAATAGAGTAGATTTGAGATAATACAAAAAAATTTAGGAAATTACCTCTAAAAATAATTAAAATACCTAATTAAAAGGTAGAGAAAATAATTGCGGAAAGATAAAAGAAAATATAATTTAAAAAAATAATTGTACAATAAGATAAGTAATTGAAAAATTAGGAATTTAATTGAAAAATGAAGTTTAAGAATAATTAAAATTTGAAGAAATTGATTGCAAATGATTGCAAATGATAACAGTAATAATTGAGAATTGAAGAAAATTATACAAATTTGAGAACAATATTTTAAATTCTAGGAAATTAATTGAAGAATAATGAAAGTAATTAAAAAATTCGAGAAAATATTTGCAATGAAATAAAATAATTAAAAATTAAAGAAAATAATTGAGAAAATTACAACATAAATTTGTAATAAAAGAAAATTATTGCAGAATAATAAAAATAACTTTGAATTGAAAAAATAACTGAAGTTAGATATAAAAAATAAAAAAATTACAAAATGAATTAAAAAATAATTGAAAATTGAAGAAAGTAATGGAAATTTGAGATAAATAATTAATTGAACTTTTTGGAATTAATCAACAAATATTAAAAATAATGTAAAATTTGGGAGAATCATTACAATTTACAAATTAAAAAAAAATAATTAAAAATTGATGAAAGCATTTGAAATTTGAAAAAATAATTGACAAATGAATCAAACTTTGAAAAGTGGGTACAATAACTCAGATTTAAGATAATGAGAAAAAATTTAGGAAACTACTACAAATATAATTATAATATCTAATTAAAAGGTGGACAAAATAAGTGGAGGAAGATAAAAGAAAATGAAAACTGAAAAAAATAATTTAAAAATGAGATAAATAATTGAAAATTTAGGAATTTAATTGAGGAATAAAGTTTAAGAATAATTAAAAATTGATTGCAGAATGAAGAAAGTAATTATAAAATCGAGAAAATATTTGTAAAGTAATTATAATAATAAAAAAATTGAAGAAATTTTTTTTAGTTTGTTAAAAATAATTGAAAAAATTACAACATATATTTGTAATAACAGAAAATAATTGCAAAATGATGGAAATAATTGTAAATTGAAAAAATTACTAGAATTTGATATAAATAATAAACAAAAATTAGAAAAATAATTGAAAATTACAAAAAGTAATTGAAAATTAATTGAAAAATAAATTTAATAAAAAAATAATTGATAGAAATAATTGTAAATTGAAGAAAATAATAAAAATTTGTAGAAAATTATTGACAGAGTTTTATAATATATTTGAGATAAACAAGACTACAATTATAATTTATATATTATAATTCTTTAAACTTGAATTATATTGAAATTTCATTGACTAAAAATTTAATTCATCCACGCTTTGAGAATGATAAATTTGAAAACATTTAAAAATTTCTTCAATTTTAACAATTCTTTTTTATTATGATTTCAATTCTTTGCTACAATTTTCATCTATATTTATCATTTTGCAAAAATTTTCTTCAATTTCTAATGATTTTCATTATTTTTCAATAATGAATTTTTCAATAATTCAAAATTGAAATTCAAAATTTCCGCAAGTTTCAATTATTTTCTTTAATTTTTTCAAATAAAAAATTTTCATCTTTAATTATTTTCTTTAATATTAAATTAGTTTCATTATAATTAATTTACAATTTCTTTCGTCATTTTTTAATTATTTTTGCAAAATATGATTTTTGTTTTTTAAATTTTAATCTTTTTCTTCGAATTGTAAAATGATTTATCCACATTCTTATCAAGAAATCTATTTTTTTGTCTGTAATTTTGCGATATGGTATATTAAGTAATTTATAAGCAAAAATCACAGATTGTTTTTGATACCTAAAAGCTTTAAATAATATGAGGACAGGGATCAAGATTTTTAAACTTTGCGAAAAATGCTGCTACACTGAAGAGTAACTTTACTGACTTGTAAAATTAGCAAAAACGATGATGTATGATATTTTACTGTATGTGCTCAAAGCTCATACCTGACACATACCACAATCCATACACTAACTCATCTGAATAGAAGCTTGTCAAACAACTGAGTTAAGCCAAGTTAGGCCGGCCTAATTGGAATGCCACAATGTTTCACAGGAGAACATATATAATTTAACGCATTAACGATAACTGAAATGACTAAAGAGAAATCAATACCATAACAATGCTATAATATTAAAACAGGGTGAGAGCTCTATAGAGTGAATTCAAAACTATAATTTATTTTAAATACGATAGGTATTCCGGAAAAAATGTTTTGGGTAACTTTTACCATATGTGACGCTCCGCGAGAGAAGGGACCTATCGCGGGAAAAATCAATTTTTATTTTTTTATGCTAAAAGATAGTTTTTGAGTTGTTCTTTCATTTTCATGTTTCAAAATTTTTTTTTTTAATTACACTTTTGGTTATAATGCTTCAAACCTAGGCGTACAAAGTCTATGACCTTTTTTGGTTTTTCTTTGAACGACCGTCGCGTGAAAATCCACAATTAATTATTTTGATTTTTTTATAGTAATTGATAGTTTTTGAGTTGCTTTTTGAGTTCCAAAAATCAAAATTTAATTCCTGCAATTAGTTTTCTTGTTATGAAGCTTTAAACATGAGCATGTTAAGCGTCTCAATTTTCCTTCTTCCTCTTTGCCCGTCCATTCTTTAAAGTTTGCTTTCTCAGGGATAGGTCCCTTCTCTCGCGGAGCGTCACATATTTATAATAGACCTCGGATTAAAGTCACAAATACAGAATTTATTGTACTCAAGATTTTAGAAAATTATTCCCATATTTCTGGTAATTTTTAACGATGCATTTGTAACTTTATTCTGAGATGAGGACTATCGTAAATATGGTAAAAGTTACCCAAAACATTTTTTCTGGGTGGAATACTACTTTTCTTTGTATACTCTTTAAACGCATAAAAAGAATAATTGATTAAATATAAGTTATAATGTAAAAAGATTACTAATTATTATCCATATGTAAATCCATGTAGAAAAGTAAAAATTGCAAAATGAAAATTTTAAACACTTTTTTTATGTTGGCAACATTTTTAATTACTTACTTAGCTAATAAATACTACCAAAATACCAAAATACTATCAAATGACGAAGTATAAGCAAAAGCAATCATAATTACTCATAGAATGTCCCCAAAAAATAATCTCTCGTTAATTTTCTCAATGGATTTTTATTCCTAAGAGTTTTAAGTGTATTTTAATATCTTTGCCCGATTTTCAAAAGATCGAGAGCAGTCAAAAAAATTAATTTTTTACATACATCCTTCAAAGAGTATTATGACATGTTACATGTGTATCGTCATTTAATTGGTTCTCTATTGCTATTTGATTGGTTATCTATTGTTCATTTGATTGGTTACCGATTGTCATTGTTGATGAATCTGTAGTTTTTTATCGACAATTACAATTTGACAGTTATTATAGTCAATTTAAATAAAAGTCATATTTTTAATTGAACAAGGTTCACGATATGTTGGATGTTGTCAACGCTTGACGACGCTTCCAATAAAGCCAACGAATTGATCTTGGTTTTCGATATACGATGACAAAACACAATCGATGACGAATGCAAGATACAGATAATCGGATTATATAAATTGATGGATGGATTTTGTGGTAGTTTCCAACAACGAATAGAGGCTGTAAAATAAATCCGGAAGAATTCATCTTACAGAATAGTTTTGGTAATTTTCTCGTTTGACCTTTCAGAACAATTTTTAATTAAACTGAATAAATATTTTACTGGATTAAATACATTTATTCAATAAATGAATATGTATAAAAAAATTAATTTGATTGAATGGAGAAAAAATGTATTATTTTACCAATTGCCTTCTGTTTCTGACATTTCATTAAAATCACAATCTAAATGAAACTCTATTTTAATCGCTGCGTATTAATAAATTGAAATTGAATAAGTGCAGATAAACTACATTGAATTAATGAAAAATCTATCAGAGATTGCAAGCATATTGGTTTAAATAGTCATCAATTGGACTAATTTTAAAAGGATTATAACTGTGAATGTAAATATTTGATTGACATTTAAAAATAAATGATTTATGGTAAGAGGACACAATTTTGCATTTAACTAAATCAAAAAGCGTTTTAGAGAGATATATATAAATAGAGAAGAACTGAGGAGAAAGTGGTAGACTGATAAAATACGATAGTGCTTCTTCTAATTACACTTAATTGGTAGTACCGGTTTAAGTCCAATTATTAATTGCCTAATTACATAGGCTCAGTGTAATACTAAAGACAATTCGCTGATTTTAACCATAATCCGAGAAGAACTTTGCTTTTTTCATCAATTTATATTAACCTTCCGATATTTATTTCTGACTGTTATTTATAATATTTATATTATATTATTTATTTACTTATTTATTCTTATTAATTATTAATTTATTTTGTCTACATATGTTTATTGTGTATTCAAAATATTGTCCATTTAAAAATTAAAAATAACTTTTAATGTATAAACATGTTTCAAACAGATCTAATTGTTAATAACAAATTAACAAAATGCTTCATGCGAAAGAAAGAATGGGTAGTATTTGTCAAAGCAAGCAACCTACCTCGTAAAATTTATACTGAAAACGTGTTCAGAGTTTAAGATTGAAGAAAAAGTCGTAAAAGTATTCTTGATTTATTAAAAATAATTTATTACGTACTTTGTAACACGATTGATTCCCTGGTGTGAATTTCTAATGTCAACATCTGTTCTAAAAGTTTCATCAAGATTTTTCTTATTAATTGGATTATCAGCTTAAAAAGCTTTTCTCTCAAATGTAAAATTTAATCCATTCTATACATTTTGAAACCATTGAATGGAAAAATATAACAAATTTAATAAGATCCCTAAATCTGCCAAAAATAATCTTTCGCTTATTCAAATTATGTATAGTAATAATTTTCTACGAATTTTCGTTTTTAAGATGAATATAATATATAATATATAATTTAATCAAATCTTAATATGAATTTTACCTCGGTAATATTAAATTTTATTTATTATTATTTTCGACACAGGAAAATGAAATTTATATGCAAATACATTTCTGTTCTGTAGTGTAACATACTTTAGATAGGATTAGAGAAACCACAACGTGCATAGCTTATGCTGGATTCCTTTTTGGTTGTATAGAAGATTTTACTCTGATAAATTATTATCATTTGCACGAAAGCAAAGATTAAAAAAAAAGAAGAGAATTTCATTAATTCCTAATTGATTCGCAAATTCATTAATATATGGTGGAAAATTATTGCTAATTAAATAATAAGGAAAAAAAACACTAATTTATGAAGTACGCAATTAAAATTAAAATTTAATTTGTTGGTAAATTTATTATCTGTTATATATGGAATCATTTCTATCTGTTGTTAATTTGTTTATATATTGTATTCAATAAATTATTTTTTAACAAATAATTAAAATTGATTTTGTAACAAGGAGATCAAGAAATGTTGATATAAAAAATGTATTAAGAGAAGATGCAAAAGTAAAGAATAATATGAAAGAAAAAATAATGGAACTTTTAAGAGCTTACCCCAGAAAGAAAAGACAATAATAACAATATGAGAATAGCAAATAAAGAAACAAACGTAAAGGAAGCAAATAAAGGTGGAAAAAGTACTGTTTGCTGAAAACAATGAAAAAAGAAACCATTAAAGAATATAAGTCCAAAAAATCAGAAACAACTATGGGGGAACATTAAGAAAAAGGACAAGCGAAAATACGGGAAATACGTGCTAAAGCAAAAGAAGAATCTGCAGAAAGGAAAACAAAATATAACGAAAAGCAAAGTCGTACAATAAAAGTTTAAGCTTCTGTTGAGAAATGTAGCGGATATTTTGTTTATAGTACATGACACAGAATTCATTTCAAAATCTTTTAAAGTTTTAAAGAGAATCACTTTTATAAAAAAAATAATAATCACATAATAAATAAATAGAAAAATAACTGATATAACAAATGAATTAATAAATTATTAATTAAGGTATTAGTCGCGTAAATGCTCCCGCAAAACTCCCGCAAAATATAAAGAACATTAAATAAACTTTTATATCAACTCACTTGCTTCCGTGTGACCTCTTCTAATGTAATATATGTAATTTTCACGATTTTAAGTCATGTACTATAAGTTGTCATGATGTATTGCTGACACGTTTACGACATTTTTCAATGAAACCACGTGAAAATTAAAAATTGTGAATTTTTAAATTGTTTTATTTTTTATACGGTGTGGTCAATAAAGTTAATTTTTTTTTTAAAGGATTTATTTTATCTGAATGTGTAACTTAGTAGTTTTATTTGAAAATCTGACGACTTGTTTTTATATAAATGAATATAAGAAACATTTTTTATATGCATTTAGTGCTATTGCATGTAAAAGGTATGAACTTTGAATTTATATTTTGAAGCTCAGAAGTGGTGAAAATTAATAGGATAGATCTCATTTCATAGATAAATACCTCATGAATACAGATACAAAGTTTTAAAAAAATCTGACGAAAATCATTTTACACGACTAATACCTTAATAAAATAATAGTTCACAAATTCTCTATTCAACTCTTAACATGGACGTAACTAGAACATTTTTGTAGGGTGGGCCGGGTCCAGGCCTTTAGTCTAAAAGTATACGTCTATATTTTGGTCCCCCAGAAAAAGGTCAACTTTTAATTTTCTATAACGCAACCCAAAAATATACAAAATTTCTCTCGTTTTTAAGAATTTACGATTCTGTGATTTGAAACATAAAATTTAATTAAACTTAGGGCAATGTTTTTCTACTTCATTGAATTTTTTTCCCATCAATTTTAACATGGAAACTATAATTTTCAATTACTTTTTGTCATTTTCTAACGAATTTCTTCAACTTTCACTTTCCTTCTTCGTTTTTTAATTATTTTTGACATTTTTCAACGAATTGATTTAATTGGTTTCTTCAATTTAAAAATATTATTGCCATTTTAATTATTTTTCCCAATCTTTAATTCAAAAGAAATTTTTTAAAAGATTTTCTCAAATTTAACTTGCAATTTTGTTGTCATTACTTAATTACCTTCTTTTTAAAATTATTTTTTTTAATTTTCAGTTATTTTAGTCATAGTCAAATTGTTTTCTTGAAATTTCAATTCTTTTCTTTAAATTTCAATTACAATTTTTATTTTAATTCTTGCCTTAAATTTCAACAGGAATTTTGGCTCCTTCTTTAAAAAACTATTGTCTTCAATTTCAATTATTTTTCTTATTTTCGCATATTTTATCTCATATTCTTTAATTTTCAATTATGTTACCAGAAATATCATCAATTTATAATTTTAAACCTTTAAATTCAATTGTTCCTGTCACTTTTTGAGCAATTTTTTTAAATTTCAATTTTTTAAAAGGATGTGCTAAATGCAATGTCTTTGTTTTTCAATTATTTTTTTATTTCTCATATTCTTCTTTACTTTAAATTCGTTTTGTCTACAATTTCAATTACTTTTTCTTTTTTTAAATGAGTTTCTACAATTATTTTCTACAAATTTAACTCGTAACTTATATTTTTTAATGATATTGATCATTTTATACAGAATTTCTTAAAATAAAAATTTCTTTTACAATTCTAAATTATTGTCTTCAATTGGAATTATTTTTCTTATTTTTCAATGTTTATTTTCAATTTTCGATTATTCTTCTTCTTTTAATTACTTTTCGCATTTTTATTGAATGTCTTCATTTCTTATAAACTGTTGTGATCAAAATCAATTACTTTTGTCATTTTTAGTATATTCCTTTTTCTTTCCATTATTTTCTTCAATTTTAATTTGAAACGTACAATTTTTAAATATATTTGATATTTTAACGAGGTTCTTCAACTTTTAGTTTTTGTCTTCAATGTTCATGTATTGTCTTAACTATTCAATTATTTTATTCAATTTCAGATTATTTTTTAATTTTCCACATTTGAAAAATGTTATTTTCAACGATTTTAAAGTATTGTTTGAACAATTCGAATTGTTTTCTAGGTGATTCTAAAATTTTAATTAGATTCTTAATGTATTTTGGAATATTTTCCTTTAATTATCAATTATTTTTTTTAAAGATTTTCTTAATTTTTCAGTATTTTATTTGAAATTTTTGTTCTTATTAATATTACATTCGTAGTATTTTATATTTTCTAACTATTGAAAATTTCTTTTAATTTTCTATCAATTTCATCAATATTTTTCTTAATTTTTCAAAAATATCTTCCATTTTCTTAGGCAGCCTAAAAACTTAATTTATTTTATCGTTTTTTAGTTAATGACTTTAAATTGTATGATATTTGTTTAAATTTAAATTATTATTTCGATTTTAATTATTTTTCTCGCTTTTAAATTCAAAAAAAGTTTTTTTTTCATTTTCTATCATTTTCTTAAACTTAACTTGTAATCAATAATTTTTTATTTTGTTCTTTACTTTCAAATGAATTTCTTCAATACTTTTTTCTTCTTATCTTTTGAATTTTTTTTTCAATGTAATTTTTTTGTCATTACTTAATAATGAAATTGTTTTCTTGAAACTTAAATCACAATTTTTGATTTTTAATCTTGTCTTTAATTTCTTTCGGAATTTTGGTTCCTTTTTAGGGTTCCGTACCGTAAAACGGAACCCTATTTATATTTTAACTTATAATCTTTAATTTTCGATTAATGTTTAAGGAATTTATTCAATTTTTAATTTAAATTCTTGTTATTTTAAAATTAATTTTTCCGTTTCTCCATTATTTTCTTTAATTATTAGTTTTATTTTCTTCATTTTCAAATTGTTGCCTTGAATTTCAACTGTAGGATAGCTTAAAATTTTATATCAAGTTTTCTAAGAAAGGGGAGACCCTCAAATCCAAGTTACACGACTGTTTTGGAGGTTATTATTGACATCAGAAGATGAAATTTCAAAATTTAAATATATATAAAAAGTGCCAAAAAGTCAGTAAATCTTTTTTGCAAAAATATTCACATTTAATATTTACAAATATCCTTATTATCTCAAATACATTTTGAATCCTTATTTTTTCTAGGGTGGACAAGGGAGTTTTTTAAGAGGGCCGGGCCCACCCTGGTCCCCATGTAGTTACGCCTATGGATAAAATATAAAAGGGTAGATTTTAAATTTGAGGAATTTAATTCAGAGAAATGTGCATTAATGCATTAGAAGAGAGATTATTTTTTTATATTATTTATATACTCTTCAAACTTGAGTATCGTTTGCGTTTGCTTTTCTGTTCTAACGAACTTTATTAGAGGCTGCAGCGGGATAAAAAATAATTTTCCCAATGATACTACTTAACAAACTAAAATAACAAAATTTTTTTTAATAAAAAAAAGTATAATTAAACAAAGGCATTAAAACCAGAAAACAAGATAAAAGTTACTTAAATACAGAAAATAATTTGATGAAAATGTATCAAAATAGAATGAACTTTCCTTTTACACGTACACTCATAAATTTCAATCCTTCCCCGAATCAATAGGTGATTTAACAAAACGATCGTAAATTACTTTTTAACTAGACAGGACACTTAAATTTATTGCAAGTAGCAATTTAATCGTTTAAAAAGTTTCTAAAAACCACGAACTTTTGTCTTTAGTTTAGAATTACAATAAAATATGCATCAAAATTAGTGAAATGTCATGCAGAAAAAATTAGTATTTTCATACTATTTTTTAATTTTTGATGGGACAATGTTTGACAAATGTTTAATGGGCATCAATTTTATTAATTAGAACTATCTATTAATTAATCAAATGGAAATTATTTTGACCACATGCATTCATACAACACTGTAGAAAAAGAATCTTAATTTAAGACATGTCTTAAATTAAACGAGCTCTGCTATTTAAATGTTTATGTGAAAAATACTAATGTATCAATCTGAACTTACAGTATAATTCCAAATTCACCTTTTTAAATTTATTAGTACTTCACATTTTATGCAAATTTAAAGTTTTTAAAATTTTTTGGACACAATTTAACCTTTGCGCTTCCGGATACTACCCTGAAAAATATTTGAATTGAGATAACTTCTAGAGTTTTGCTTCAATCTGATTGCAATTTTAAGTTATTAAACAAATTTTGGTTTACTTTTCAAAAATTAAATTTTTTTTACATTTCTTCTTGTTTATTTGTAACACTAGCAACATTAAAAAACTTTGCATTGTTGTTGGGCATTTAAAAATATAAATTTTTGCAAATTCCATTGATGAAAATTACGAAATTGAAAAATATATCTGGCAAATGACGAAAATAATAATTGACAGTTGAAAAAAAAATTTAAAAAATAGCTACATAATTACACAATTGAAAAGAATAGTTTAAAAAATAAATGTTAAATTTAAACGAAGTAGTTAAAAAATTATAGGAACAACTGTTGCCAATAATTGCAAATTGAACAACTGGATTGAAAATGGAAACACATAATTGAAATTGAAGAAAATAATTTAAAAAATGAGGAAATAAATTGAAAATTCATTAAATAAATTGAAAATTTAAGAATTCAATAAAAATTTGAAAAATAATTGATAATGGACAAAAAAATTACAAAATGACGAAAATAATTGACAATCTATAAATTTATTACTTATACACCAGCTTTCAATTATTTATATCATTATTCAATCAGTTTCTTAAAATTTCAATTGTTTGATCAATTTTTCAAGTATTGTCTTTAAAATTTTAATTTTATGCTCCAGTTATCAATTATTTTTTTCAAATTACAATTATTTTTGTTATTATTCAATTATCTTCTTGTAATTTCAATTATTTTTGAAACTTTTCAATTATTTTTTTAAATTTCAATTGTGTTCTTTAATCTTCAAATTATTGTCAGGAATATCCAAATTTTCTACACAAGTTCAAATCACTTCCGTAATTTTTCAATTATTTTCTTCAGATTTCAATTACTTTTGTCATTAATCAATTATTTTTGTCATTTTTCAATTATTTTTTTCATATTTTTGTTATTTTTGCCATTTTAGAATTATTTTTTACAATTTGCAATTATTTTATTCAATTTTTTTTAATGTCATGAACTTTTAAATTTCGTACACCTATTTTCAATTATTTTCATTATTATTTTTATTATTGTCACGAATTTATTAATTTTTGTACACCTTTTTCAATTATTTTCTTCAAACTTTAATTATTTTTTTCATATTTGAATTTTTTTGTCATTTTTGAATTATTCTCTTCAAATTTCAATCATTGTCTTCAAATTTCAATTCATTTCTCCAACTTTCAATTATTTCCCACAAACTTATAATATTTTTTTTTATCTTTACAATTATTGTCTATAATTTTTTAATTTTTACACCAGTTTTGAATAATTTATTTCAATATTTCAATTATTTTGTCAAGTTTTCAAGTATTTTTTTTCAAATTTTTAATTTTTCAAAAGTAATCAATTATTTTTGTCATTTCTCAATTATTTTTTCAATTTACAACTAGTTTTGTAAATATTCAAATATTTTTAAAAATTTGGAATTATTTTCTTTAAAGGACATTTTCTTCAATCTTTTTATTATTGTCATGAATTTTTTAACTTTTGAAGATGAGTTTTCAATTATTTATGTCATTATTCAACTTTTTTCTGCACATAAACATTTTTTTGATATTTTTTTTTATGATTCTATTACAGTGTCGGCCGAATTTGTCAGTCCACCTATTTTTTAAGAATTGAAAAACTTCTTTAAGCGCACAAAGTGGAATCATGAAAATTTTTTTTATTTTTATTTCCTAAAAGAAGATGAAATTCTGAAAAAAATAAGACCTGAGTGAAGTGATTTAGTCTATTTTTCATTGAAATATATATTTAAAAAAGTAGAATTTTTACTGTTTCACGAAAATTCAAATTTATGACAAAATAACTATGGTTTTTTGAAGTTCCTATGCTTGTTTTCAAGGTATTTTTCCAAGAAATAGAACTATTATATAAGCATTAAAGTGCAATTTTTATCTTAGAATATACAAGGCTCAGAATTTGGACAAATCAATTTATCAAAATTTGAAAACATTATATTGCCATAAAAATAATTTTAAAAATTTTAATAAATATATTATTTCATTTGTTTTCGAAATTTGTTTACAATTACAACATTGTTTTATTTTATATAGCTGTATTTGACATTAAGACGTTTATTATAATTTTTCTATCTTTTTTGGTCCAAATTTCAAGCCTCGCATATTCTAAGATACACTGAGAAAAAAATGCTATTAAATCAATTACATATTGGTTTGATCTAACAAATGGCATATTCAATATCGTTCGAACAAATATGTAATGATTTTAATAGTGCGTACTTTCATTTTTAATATTATTAAAACTATAGCATATACTATTGCTTATATGCATGATGCTATAAAATGAATGTTGCTGCATTTTAAGTTTTATTGACTGTTACATTAAAAAGAAATAGTTATTTATTTCATTTAAGAAAATTAATTTATTGAACCAAAAGCAAAAGATAACTGTAAAATAAAAAAATATATCGGTCTTTTTCTTATTCAGCTTTATTTTAAACCGGCTCAACCCCTCCCTCAGTCTTGAACTGTTGTACACTACCTAATTTCGCCGTACATATTTTTTTTATTTCAGAATATTTTTAATTTTAGTGAAAAATATCTAGCTGTAGCAATATCACGGAGACGGTCACCCATATAATTTCTAACCAGTAACCACGCTTGACTTTGCTTAACTTTCGTGATCGCGAGGCCAGAACCGCTCCGCAACCTGGTATTGAGGATTGAAATAATTCTTTTTTATCTTTAATATAAGCTAACGGTTTCAGAATATTATTTTGCCATTTCCTTAAGATTTTCTTATTAATTATAATAGTTTATGAAAATGCCCCTTCATTCGTCAAGTTATCGTTTTCTCTAAAGACCCTTTTAAAAATTGTATTTTTGAATATATGTGACCGCGTCTTTCGAGTAAAATGAGTTTAAAGTTTTTCATTAAAATATACTCGATTACTGGGAATGTTGCATATTAATAATTACCCAGATAGATGTTTCTTATGTAATTTTTTCCGCCAAATACGATTTTCGTAATAAAACAATTGTTTAAACATCGCTGTTATTGTTATATAAACAAATTATGTTGCAAAAATCAAATGCTTAAAATTTCAAATCGAATTTAAACAATTTCTAATTGATCTAGAGATCTGAAAATTTATATGCACATTCAGAACTAACAACAATACCATAATTCACAATTTATTATTGATCTATTTAACTAGGTCGCTAATGACGGGTATACATCTTAACTCGTCTCCGAGAGTTAAGATTTAATTTTTCTCAGATAGTTTTGATATTCATATTTAAGGTTCAATGCAATAATTATTTGTTTAAAGCAGGAATAATTGTATCAAAAATTTCCAAAAAAATAACAATTTTATAATTTTAAAAAATTCATAACCTTTTAATTATTGATTTTAATCAAAAATACCAAGAATCATTTTTCTTTTAAAAAGACCTATATTTCATAAAAAATTTTTGTCAGAGTTGAGTAGTAAAAGTTGAAAATTTTGTCGGAGTAAACATTTTTTTTTAAATTTGCTTAAAAAAGTAAAAAAAAAGTTTGTTTTTGATCAGGACTGATCGCATTACATTTTTAAGACCTTGAAGTACACGAAACCGTCAACAACCAAAAATCGATTTTTTTGGTCATAAGTACCATTTTCTCAGACGCGGTTACATAATGTACTTTGTTTTATTTTATTTTATTTATTTTTTATTTATTTATTTATAAAGTTCCTAGGTTTTAAATTAAAAAATGCAAAAATGCATTTTATTATTTCTATATTTTATATAATACAATTCAATAAATAGTTTTACCGATCTATTAAATGTACTTTCAATTTTATAGCATCTGCATTTGAACGTATGTGAATATGCCGTTTATAATAATAAAAGCAGGTGCTATTGATTCAAAAGCATACTGCATCATCTGAAATATATATTTGTACAAACTGTAAATAATATTTATTGATATAACAAGTTATATTTATTTGAAACCATATAAAATAACTTAAAATTAACTATTTCTCTCTATCTTATGACTACTTTAAATAATTCTATTAAAAACATCATGATTTTAATTTAAAAGTATGAATTGTTATATTTTAATATGTATTAGTATAATTGATTACAGATATTATTGATTAAAAAGAATTGAATTCAATAGCATCGGCACTATTGATTCAACAGTTTCTTTTTCTCAGTGTATATAAATTACACTTTAATGCTTGTATAATAATTATATTCCTTAGAAAATTTCCTTGTTAACAAGCATAGGAACTTAAAAAAATCATCGTTATTTCGTCAGAAATTTGAATTTTTGTTTAACAGTAAAAATTCTACTTTTTTAAATATATTTCAATGAAAAATGGACTAAATCACTTCACTCAGGTCTTATTTTCTTCAGAATTTCATATACTTTTAGGAAATAAAAATAAATAAATTTTAATGATTATACTTTGTGTGCTTAAAGATGTTTTTCAATTCTTAAAAAATGGGTAGACTGACAAAGTCGGCCGGTACTGTACTTTCTTGAATATTCTATTATTTTTTTCAATTTTTCAACTATTGTCTAAAAAGTGTAATTTTTACACCAGCTTTTATAATTATTTATGTCATTATTCAATTAGTTTCTTTACATTTTATTTATTTCTTCAAAATGTCAATTCTTGAATTCAAATTTTTAATTTTTCACACTAATCTCAATTTTCTTTTTCATATTTTTATTATTTTTGTCATTCTTTAATTATTTTTTTGTGACTTCGATTATTTTTAAAACTTTTCAATTATTTATTTCAAATCCCAATTATTTCGTTTTAATTTTTGTCATCATTTTTTGATTTTTAATCAATTTTTCAATTAGTTTTGCCATTAACAACTTTTTTTTCAAATTGAATTATTTTTGTCACTATTTAATTATTTTCTATACATATTTCAATTATTTTTGCTATCTTCGATTTGTTTTTTTTTCAAATTTGAATGGCTTTTCCTGCTGGCGTCCCCCAATTTAATATCAGTAATATCAAACTCTATATTGCTTATTAATTCACTTTTGTTTATTTAAAAACCTACTATTTAATCACCTTTTTTTTATTTAAAAGCTCACTATTTACTTATTTTTTTCAGTTAGAAACTCAATATTCACTCACTTTTTTAAATTAAAATTTTTTCACTATTTTCAATCTGCAAGTCCACTGGCAGCCCTCCTTATTGGATAAATATTATTCATCGATTTGTTTTATTTATTATTATAGTTTAATTTCCAAAATGTATGGAAAACTAATCGAGCACTTGCGCGCGTTATATTTTGCTAGTTATTAATAATAATTATTACTAATTCATAGGAATTTATCAATCACTCCGATTCAATAAAACACCCTTTTTTTTTCGTTTCGACAGCTATGCTCTCCTCATTAGTGTTGGATGTCGAGCCGAAAAATGCTCGTTATCGATCGACAAAGTTCGTTTAACGAGAAATTGTTTATTAACGAGAAGCACGATTCTTTTGTTTTTGATCGTCTTATATCGTTCGAAAACGACGATCGATTCGATCGAGCTTTTCAAAACGTCAACGGTATAAATACAGATAAATTTCTGAATAATATCGTGTAGTTTACGTATAAAAATTAGATGGAAAATGGAGAAGAGAAATCATTGTAATGAGGAAGTTCTTGAAGAAAATAGCGAAACAAGGTTTTTCAAAATTAATTGATAATATTATATATTTAGAAGCAGTTTAAAAAATAAGAATTTACAATTTATTGGTTAACTTGTTGTTTAAATAATTACTTTAATATTTATATTTTATAATGTATAGTGCGCAAGGTAGTGGTCGATTTAAATCAAAAAGAAGAAAACACGGCGGGTTAGCTTTAGAAGAAGCATTTGAGTATTCTTTTGAAAATAATTCTAAAGTAGAAAAATGTAAATTGTGTGGACCTGAAAAGGAAATAATTATTCGGATGAAGGACAGTAATACTACTGGAGTAAAGCGGCATTTACGGGACTATCATCCAAAAATATTTGCAAAAACATATACAAATGAAGATGTATCTTCAAATTTGAAGAAAGAAGTAATTTATTTTATTTTTTGGCTAAAAAATTTTATTATTTTAGTTTTTAATACATTTTCAGCAAAATCTTAATAAAAAAATATTAAAGTGCAACCCATCTAATTTTGAACAAACATTGAGGAGAATTATTAGAAATTTTAATTGTCAGAAATATTATTTTACAGAAATTTAATTTGTTAAAGTTTATAATTATCAGAAATCTCAGTTTTACTAAATAAGGGGCCGTACATAAATTACGTAAGGCATTTTTCTTAGATTTTGACCCACACTCCCACCACTGTAAGGCTCCATAAGTTTTTGATCTAACCCCCCCCCCCCATCTTACGTCATTTTTTGCATATGTATTTTTTTACGAGAATTTATTCTCAACATTGCAAAAAATTGTTTAATTAATGCAGGCATAACAGATAGTCACCTTTTTACCCTTTTTTACCTATTTTGATGATTTAACACCTTTTTCACTTCTTTGGGGAAAAAATATATAATTTTTTTGAAATTATTCCGAAGTATGTTCATAAATTTCAGATTCAATGTTTTACTATTTTTTCAATTCTCAATTATTTTCTTCAAATTTTATTTCCTTTTTAATTATTTTTTTATTATTAATGAGTTTCTATAATTTTAATTTTTTTTCTAAATTTCAATTCCATTTTTCAGTTTTTAAATATTTTCAAATGTATTCAATAATTCTCAGCTTTTTTAAATTACTTTTTTCAATTCTCAATTATATTCTTTAAATTTCAATTCCATTCTTCAATTTTTAATATTTTTCTTCAATTTTCAACTTACAATTATTTTGCTCAGTTGTAATTATTTATTTATATTTTCAATCTAGTTGTTAAATGTGCAATTATTTCCAAAAATTATTCCTATCATTTTTTTAATTTTTCAATTTGCAATTATTTTCTTTAAATTTAATCATTCTTGTTCAATTTTTAAAATTATTTTTTTCCGATGTCTATTAATTTTGACATTTTTTAATTTCGTTTTCAATTGTCAATTATTTTCGTCATTTTTTTAATATTCTCTTCAATTTTTTTATTATTTTTGTCATTTTTCTATTATTTCATTTAATTAGTAATTATTTTCCGCAATTTTCAATAATTTCCTGCAAATATTTAATTTTCTTAAAATTTTATTATTATTCTTAAATTTTTTAAAATTTTTTTGTTTGGCTATGTATTAATCAACTCATTTTTTGAATTTTGTTTTTAATTGTCAATTATTTTCTTCAGTTTGTAAATTTGTTTAATTATTCATTATTTTTTTAAATTTTAATTTATTTCTTTAATTTTTTATTATTTTCTGTAATTGTTAATTATTTTCTTATATTTTTTAAATATTTTTTTCTTTTATTTTTTGTCACCTTTTTGTCACCTTTTCCAGGGAAGAAATGTACCTTCTCACCTTTTTTGAAGATAAAGGGTACTGTGATGTCTGTATAATGAAATTAATTTTAAAAAATGTTTTAATAAATAAATCTTTGGTGTTTTTTATATACCGTGAAAATTTCCAAAATTTCTTAAGTAAAAATAAAAAATATATCTTACGTAAGAAATTTATTTAACCAGGTACCCACCAATGTAAGTTAGCATAGAAATTTTTTTTACCTACCCCCCTACCCAAAACACCTTACGTCATTTATGGACGGCCCTTCATTTGAAATAAAAAATCTCATTAATGCACAGTTTGCATTTATCAAAAATCTTTATTGACAAAAATATAATTAAACAAAAATTTATCCAGTTATCAGTAGTCTAATATAAACAAAACTCAGTTGATTAGAAATTTCGTTTATGCGGAATATTTTTTTTTATTTTTTTATTTATTTAATTTGTTCAAGGGAATATACATCCCGTACAAAGGAGTCTTATAATTCTTAAATGAATGAAATTCCTTATAAATAAAATTTTTGACAAAAGAGATTTTCGTCAAGTGAGAATATTGATAAATGCAATTTTAGAGAAATAAAATTTTCGATTTAGTAAATTTTTGATTAAAAAGAATTTTGATAATTTTAATTTCTAATAAATAAAATTATTACCAAATAACAATTCTGTAAACATATCTATTAAAACTTCGAATAAATGCAAATGACTCTGAATTTTATTTTTCTCAGCGGTCGGTTCAAGAAATCTTTTAACGCTTTCCGTATTTACTACAGGTTTTTCAGCAAGAGATTTTTAATACAAAATTAGTTGATTGGATTGCGATGAAATACTTGCCATTTTCATTCTTTGATGATGGACCTACTCAGGAAATTTTTCATTATTTGAATCCGAAAGCAAATCTTCCTCTGCGAAAAGAACTTCGATCTTTAATCATGAAACGGTATTTTGAAATTGAGGCAATTGTTTTTAAAATTCTGAAAAGTAATAGTTCAAAAATTTCATTTACCCTGGATGGTTGGACATCTATTTCTAATAGGGTGGTCCAAAAAAGGTCGATTTTTGAAAATTAAAAATACTGTCGCAGTTTTATATTCTGCAAAAAAATACAAGGCATAACTCTTTTTTTATAACTTTTTAAATTAATAATTGACTTGTCCCTAGGGTTTGAAAGGTTCTCAGTGCTTCTTCTACTTATCCGTCGTATTTCACTTATGGGTAATAATCTAAATTGTATCCTGGAAAGGGTTTGCGGGTGAAAAAAATACAATAGACCTGCTTCTGAGTAGGTAGAAATGGTCGACTTCAATCCTAGACTCTTTACTTCTCCTTTTCGTCAGTAGCAATGCACAGGCCTATATCAGTTTCGCTCATAATGATGGCTGTAAACCGACGACGGGCAAAAAACCGTAAACTTTAATTCAAGAATGTGTCCCTTTAATATTTATAAATCAATTTTATTTTTTCATGTAATATTGTCAATAGAATAAACTTTTATTTCATGTAAATTTTAAATAAATTAATTTATATTTACTGGTAAAAAATTGCCTCTAAAAACTGCCTATTTAATGATTTTTCAGGTTTTTTCTAACTGAATAACAACTATAAATATATCATTTTGGAAATTTTTTTTGTTTCAATAAAATATTTTAATTGTCACCTAACAGTTTACGGAAATACATTGCAATAGGAAATCAACAAAGCAGGAAAAAATAAGATTGAAAATAAATTGATTGTTTTACGTGTTAATTCCCATAAGAGACAAAAAGTCGCAGGGACAAGCCAATTATTAATTTAAAAAATTATAAAAAAAGAGTTATGCCTTGTATTTTGTTGCAGAATATAAAGCTGCGACAGTTTTTATAATTTTTAAAAATCGACCTTTTTTGGACCACCCTAATTTCTAATCGTTCATATTTCGGAGTAACTGGTCATTTTATAGACGAAAACTGGCAAATGCACGCTCTGACTCTCTTTTTTATTCCTTCTAACGGCAAACACACAGGGAAAGAGATTGCAGAAACATTTTACAATGCTCTTCATAGTTTTGATTTAGAAAACAAAATGCAAGGTGTCACTCTGGATAACACTGCAGCTAACACTACATTTATGACTGAATTAGCGAAATATATGGAATTCGACAATGTAGACCAACACTTTCAGTGTTATGCTCATATTTTAAATTTAGGAGTTCAGGACTTACTCAGCGAATTGAAACTCGATAAATCTGCTTGCGTAGAGAATGAAGATGAGTGTGACGGAAACATCGAAGATGACGACAATGAAGAGGATGACGGCAATGAAGAGGAAGACGAAAATGAAAAAGATGATGAAAATTGTGAAAATGTTGAGAGCACTGAAAGTTTAGATTCTGCTGATGATGATTTGCCTGTGGATGAAAATTTTCCGCTTGTTAAATTAAGGAATCTTTTTAAAATTCTTAAACGTTCGGAGCAATGGAGAAGTAAGTTGCAAAATTGCTGCAATATGACCGAAGAAAAAATGCAGATACCAAATATCGATGTTTCTACTAGGTGGAATTCCACCTACGCGATGATTCAAACTGCAATTAAAATGCAACGATCTTTAGTTTACTTATGCGGCTTAAATAAAGAATTGCAGAAATATTTAATTACAGATCAAGAATGGTTATTATTGACCAGAATTTTCAAAATTTTGAAATGTTTCAAAGAGTTAACTGATGTGTTAACTGGAGAAAAATATGTCACATTATCTTTGGTTGTGATTGGATTCAATTTGCTTTTAGACATGATTTCTAAACACATCCATAGTTTGAGAGAGAAATCTGTATCTCAAATGAATATCGTTGACTTCAATATTTTACATGGATTAGAAACCTGTTTTGACAAATTAATGAAGCACTATAAAAGAAGTAATTGGGTCTATTGTGCCATTTTTATTTTAGATCCGAGGCATAAAGTTGAAAGGTTTTATCAGACGTCTTGGGGGAAGAAAATGGCCACCAATTCCTTGAAAAAATTTGAGAATATGTTTAAAACCATCTACTACACACCCAAGGTATATTTAAATTCTCAAATATAATTAAACATTAATTTTTTAATTGTTTTTTTTTCTTTTTACGTTAAAAAAATCGAAGATAAACATTTATTCCGAAAAATCATCGATAAAACTAGAATTTTTTCGGAGTAAAGAGATCCGTCTGTGTTAAAGTTGAGTTTTTGGCGTCTTTTTCAGGAATTTTTTACAAGGAAACTACTAGAACTATTTTAATTAACCTTCTCTCAATTTATTTGTTTAATAATGAATATTTTACAATATTTAATTTTTAATTTAGAAATTATTATGTACGTCTTGGACATAGGTTTGAATACAAACTTCCTAAAAAAGACGTTGACAAACGGAAGGCTCGATTCACACAGTATCTGTTATCAGTAACTTAAATAAGAACCGTAGTTTTTCTCGCCTATAAAAATTTAATTAAACATATTCTTAGAAATAAATAAGATATTAGAGATTATATTCAAGAAATTTCTAATATAGTTTAATCGTAAAAACTTCCTAAAACAGTTTTTAAAAGGTTCTCTCCAGAAACATAGCCAGACAGACCTTCCTAATGATATTTTTTTATAATTTTTTACCAAGTCTTGTAATATAATATTTAGTATTTTATAGAAAAGTGCACGGACAAATTTTTACTATCCCAGAGACCTCATACAATCATATGCCTTTAAAGAAACTGAACTTTAAAAAAGTTAATAAATGTGTTACTTATTTATAAACCGTAAAGTGATATTTAAATGCTAAAAATGTGTTTGATAAATGTCATTTGATTAATTTAGCAAAGTTTTTAATTTTTGTAATCCTTCCAGATTTCCAGTCAGAAATTCCTATGAAGATTTGAAACAATATACTCGGATTCCGTGTAGATTTCCATGTGGATTTCCATGTGAATTTCCTTCTTGAGATTTTTAATAAGCTTTAAATATGCTAAAACCTTTTTAAAGAGTTCGAAAATAATGGGGAGACCCCTTTGGAGTCTCAGATTAAAATTTGATAGTAATGTTTCAGTATCTATTAAAATTAAAAAAATTTTCCTCCGGATTCAATTCTAAATTGTTTTAAAACGCTTTGCGGATTTTTTGCATCTGGACAGATGGTTGAATTCACTAAATTTGCAATGAGAAATATATTCTAAGGAAATCTGAGTAGATGTGGCGATTTTAATACACATATATTATTTATTAGGAACCTTCTCACAATAATAAAAATATTCAAAATTTGACAACATCAGAGGATTCTGACGAAGAGGAAAGTCTCAATTTACGTGGTTTTTTCCAAAAAACTACAAAAGCGAAGAAAATCAGCAAAGATTCTCAAGAATGGCGTAAAGAGATTGATTTTTATTTATCGCAACCGACTGTAGCAGACGTAAATATCTTAGAGTGGTGGAAACAGAACGCAAAATTATACCCGAAATTATCTTTGATGGCTCGTGACTTGTTTAGCATCCAAGCCACTTCAGTCCCAGCTGAAAGACTTTTTTCGCGTGGATCTTTAACAATCAGGAAACATCGAAAGAAATTGAATAATGAATCAGTTAAATATCTTATGTGCCTCAATTCCTGGGTTACGTGTTCACTAGCAGTTAAAATCCAATCATTGTTAGATAAATAATTTTGTACAATTTTAATTTAAAAAATGTCTCCATTAATTCATACTTCTAAGAATTTTATAATGTTTAGCTTCATAAATCAATAAACGTTATATGTTGTAAAGGATTAGCCAATATTCCAAACAAATATTTTACTAAAATAAACAAATATATATACATATATATATGATGTGTCCTTATCTTAATTTATATATGTCTTGTGCAAAAATTCGTCAATTTATCTCAACTTTTTCTAAACTAATATTAATAAATTTTTTATACAATTGGACTACAAACTTGCCTGTACAATAATATTAACAATTTACAAAAGTTTTTAAGTTTGAAAAATTATTTGGAAAATTAATAATATTTTTATAGGTATAATGCTGAGATTTATAAAAAGTTGTAATAAATTGTTTCTAATTTATTGACTGACTCATAGAAATAATAAATATTCTTTAACTAAAGTTTCGTAGAGAAAAATAATTAATATTAATTTATTACATAATTTTTTTTTATTTTAATTTAATTATTTATTGTATAGAAACATTAAAATATTTAGTAATAACAAACATTTTTTAAAATTCAATTTCTAAATAAAATTTTTTAATGGAGCACTGTAAATCAATATTACAAATCTCAAAATATTTTAGATATTTTTTAAAAACTTCTTTGCTTACATAAAAATTAAGATTTATATCTTTATTGTGAATATAAACTTGATAATCAGAAGAATATAAAATATTGCATATAATATAACTGTTTGATAGTTAAATTTTTACATTCGCTTTCCAATTATCAATACAATTTCATAGCTGATTTATAAATGGAACAATTTTAATTTTCTTTATAAATACAAATTTGACATACATATTTAAATTCATTGCAATTCACTTAAAGCTGTAGAACCAAAGTAAAATTTTAATTTACAATAATACATTAAACTTTAAAACAGTTAAAATAGTTACATTCGTAAACTTATTAATATTATTAACAAAATCGATCGATCGAATTGTTTAGCCACATTCTCGCTTATACGAGACGAACCGATCGATATTCATTTTTTTAAAACGATCACTTTTATCGTGCTCGTCAATTTATCGATCGACTCGATCGACATCCAACACTAAAAAACAACGAGGGTTAAATTTAATTTGACGTTCAGTTTTCCTAACATAATTAGCATAACAGTCCCCAGACAGAATCTTACACTCGGATCTGAGCCTAGAAAAACTTAGATAATCAGCATGACTCCTTGATATTTTATATCTTAAATGTGCGGATTTCTTAGCGTAAATTAATCTTCTAAGATCATTATTAAACCAGGGTGGGAATGTTGACTGTCGATAAATTTTTAACGGAACCAAAGATTCAATCACATTGCAAATATGACTATAAAATACATCAACTGCATTTTCAATATCAAGAAAGTTTAAAGAATTAAACCAGTCAACATTATCAAGACACAAATTTATAGCCGTGTAATTAGCAGCTTTAAAATCATAATTATAAAAAACAGAAGAATCGTTATCGCAATTAATGTATCTGACTGGCTTAAAAATTTCAAGTAATAATGGAGGGTGAAAACCATCAACAGGAAGTAATGAATCTTCAGAGATAGACAAATGAAAACAAAACTAATTTATAAAGATAAGATCCAAAAGAGATCCACGTAAATTTAAAAAATTATTAATTTGAGATAAATTTAGATAAGTCAAAATGTTGATTATAATGTTGAATATTTGAAAATGCTTACCCAATAATCCAGAATTTATAAAACATCACAATCCTGTGTCACCTTCCACCCTCCATGATAAAAAAGGTAAATTAAAGTCACCAAAGATAATAAGGTTTTCAGATGGGAAAGATGCTAACACATTTTCTATGATATGACTCATATTAGTATACAAGTCCACGGAGGCATTTGGCGGTATATAAAAAACACCAATTATAAATAATTGTATACCCCATACTAGTTTAACAAAAATATGCTCTATGTTGTCACAAAAAGTATCAATTTGGGTACAACGCAAATTTCGCCTCGCTGCGTTAAGTACCCCACATTTTTCTTTAATTTGTAATGATTTTCACAATTTTTATATTATTTCAAAAAGTTGTTGATTAATTCCAAAAATTTCAATTATTTATCTCAAATTTCCATTATTTTCTTTAATTTTCAATTTTTTAAATAATTTTTCAATTACACAGGTCCACAAAAAATAATTGTCGGTGGGTTCCTTTGACCAAACCTGGTGTATTATATGTTTTTGGGGTCGCTGAACACGAATCTGAAGTTGGTTTTGCTCCATCACGTCATGATTTTTTCCTAACCTCAAAATCAATAAAATGACACTTTTTGCTCATTAGGATCTGAATCCGACTTAACATTAATATATGCCTATGTCTAGTAGAAAGCTTGATTTATTCCCTTTAAAACACTTTTTTAAAAAGTGTTCTACGATGATTTTTAACGAAGATATGATGTTTTCCATAAAGTAATTTTTGTTCATAATTCATTATTCACGTGTTTTTAGCATTTAAAAAAATCATATATGTGAAGTAAAACATCATATCTTCGTTAAAAATCATCGTAGAACACTTTTTAAAAAAGTGTTTTAAAGGGAATAAATCAAGCTTTTTACTAGACATAGGCATATATTAATGTTAAGTCGGGTTCAGATCCTAATGAGCAAAAAGTGTAATTTTATTGATTTTGAGGTTAGGAAAAAATCATGACGTGATGGAGCAAAACCAACTTCAGATTCGTGTTCAGCGACCCCAAAAACATATAATACACCAGGTTTGGTCAAAGGAACCCACCGACAATTATTTTTTGTGGACCTGTGCTATTTTTAATTCATTTTCCAATTTTTTTAGTAGTTATAGCTCCAATTCCAGTTATTTTTTAAATTTACAATTATTTCCATCATTTTGCAATTATTTTCATTTATTACAAATATATATTGTTATTTTTCAATTATTTTTAACAAACCAAAAATATTTTCTTTAATTTTTTATTATTTTACTACATTGCAATTATTTTCTCGATTTTTTTATTATTTTCATTATTCTTCAATTAATTTCCTAAATTTTAAAATATTTTCCTCAAATTTTATTCAGTTTCTTCAATTTTCAATTTTAAATTTAATTTTAATCTTCAATTTTAAATTGTCAAACTTCATTCCTTAATTTTAAATTAAATTATTTTGTCCACAATTTAATTAGCTATATTAATTATTTTTGAAGGAATTTCCTAATTTCTTTTTATTATTTCAAATCTAAGTTATATTGTATCCACTTTTGAATGTTTTAATCATTTTTCAATTATTTTTTTTAATTTTGAATACTTTCATCAATTTTTAATTAAATGATCTTCACAATTTTTATATTATTTCGAAAAGTTGTTGATTAAGTCCAAAAATTTCAATTATTTATCTCAAACTTCCATTATTTTCTTCAATTTTTAGTTTTTTTATAATTTTTCAATTATTTTTAATTCATTTTCCAATTTTTTTATTATTTATACCTCCAATTCCAGATATTTTTTTAATTTACAATTATTTTTATTTATTACAAATATATGTTGTTATTTTTTCAATTATTTTTAACAAACTAAAAATATTTTCTTTAATTTTTTATTATTTTACTACATTGCAATTATTTTCTCGATTTTTTAATTATTTTCATTATTCTTCAATTAATTTCCTAAATTTTAAAATATTTTCCTCAAATTTTAGTCATTTTCTTCAATTTTCAATTACTATTGTTATCATTTTGCAATCCATTTCTTCAATTTTTAAATTCTGAAACTGCATTCCTTAATTTTAAATTAAATTATTTTGTCCACATTTTAATTAGCTATATTAATTATTTTTGAAGGAATTTCCTAATTTTTTTTTTTAATACCTCAAATCTAAGTTATTGTATTCACTTTTGAATGTTTTAATCATTTTTCAATTATTTTTTTCAAATTTCGAATACTTTTGTCAAATATTTACTATTTTTCTTTAATTTGTAATGATTTTCACAACTTTTATATTATTTCGAAAAGTTGTTGATTAATTCCAAAAATTTCAATTATTTATCTCAAATTTCCATTGTTTTCTTTAATTTTCAATTTTTTAAATAATTTTTCAATTATTTTTAATTCATTTTACAATTTTTTTAGTAGTTATACCTCCAATTCCAGTTATTTCTTAAATTTACAATTATTTCCATCATTTTGCAATTATTTTTATTTATTACAAATATATATTATAATTTTTTCAACTATTTTTAACAAACCAAAAATATTTTCTTTAATTTTTTATTATTTTACTACATTGCAATTATTTTCTCGATTTTTTTATTATTTTCTTTATTCTTCAATTAATTTCCTAAATTTTAAAATATTTTCCTCAAATTTTAGTAATTTTCTTCAATTTTCAATTACTATTGTTATTATTTTGCATTCCATGTCTTCAATTTTTAAATTGTCAAACTTCATTCCTTAATTTTAAATTAAATTATTTTGTCCACAATTTAATTAGCTATATTAATTATTTTTGAAGTAATTTCCTAAATTTTGTTTTATTATCTCAAATCTAAGTTATTGTATCCACTTTTAAATGTTTTAATCATTTTTCAATTTATTTTTTTCAAATTTTGAATACTTCCGTCAATGTTTAATTATTGTTCTTTAATTTGTAATGATTTTCACAATTTTTATATTATTTCGAAAAGTTGTTAATTAATTCCAAAAATTTCAATAATTAATCTCAAATTTCCATTATTTTCTTCAGTAAATTTTCGATTATTTCTGTAATGTTGTAATTATTTTTCTGAATTTAAAATTCTGGAAATCATTTTGTAATAAGGTACTTTCTTTTACTTTACAAATATTCTGTTTTTGTTAAAATTATTTTTCTAAAATGACAATTAATATCTAAAAGTTTCAACTACTTTTATCATTTTTTAAAAACTTTCTTCAATAATTTTCATTAGTTTTCAATTTTTCCCATAAATTTTCAATTAAAATTTCCGCAAGCTTCAATTCTTTTTTTTATTTTACGAAAAAAAACTTTTTCAGTTTTAATTATTTCCTTTAATATTAAATTATTTTCGTTATTTATTAATTAACTTTCAATTTCTTTCGTCCTTTTTTAATTATTTTTACAAAATATAATTTTTTTTTAAATTGTAATTGTTTTCTTCAAATGACAATTAATTTCTTGAATATCGAATTATTAATTTAAATTTGTAATATTAAATATTGGAAGGACATAACTCTTAATTTGTTAATTTAATTATCAGTTTCGCTACTTTCATCGTTTTCCAGAATCATTTTCCAAATAATTTTCAATATTAAAAAACTTGTTTCACACTGCATCAATTTTTATTAAATTTTTATTGATTTTTTTTATATTTCAGTTGTATTTTTCAAGTATTTAAATAATGTTCTTCGATTTTAAATCACTTTTTTTATATCAAATAAATTCTGTAATTTTCTCAATTTTGTTCTTAAATTATAAATTTCCATAGTTAACTGTAAGTTCCAATTATTGTTATCCTTTTTCAAGTAGTGTTGTTTATCTCAAATATATTCTGTAATTTTTACAATTATTGTTTACAAATTTTTTATTTTAAATTCTTTAATTTTTAATTTTTTTTATCATTTGCCAATTAGTTTTTGTCATTTTCATTTATTTTTTACTAAATTTTCTAATTTTATTATTTATCTCAAATTCTAGTTATTTTTTCAATTTACAATTATTTTTATCACTCTGCAATAATTTTCTTTTATTATAAATATATGTTGTAATTTTTTTAATTATTTTCCACAAATTCAAATTATGCTCTTTAATTTTTATTATATTTTAATAATTCTCAATTTTTTGTGGATTTGTGTAGGTTAAATAAAAAGCACGTTTTAGGCTATTTAATTACTTATTATTACTTAATTATATCTTTATTATATATATATATTAATACTTATTATTAATTATTACTTTGCAAATATTTGCTCGAATTTTTAACTATTTTCAATATTCTTCAAATAATTTCCTAGATTTTAAAATATTTTTCCGAAATTTTAGTAATTTTCTTCAATTTTCAATTATTATTGTTATCATTTGCAATTAATTTCTAAAGTTTTTAATTATTTTTACTATTCCTCAATTAAATTCAAAAATTTTCCATTATTTATCTCAGTTTTCAATTAATTTCTTCAAATTTCAATCAATTTCGTCAATTTTTAATTTGTTTTTTAATTTTTAATAATTTTCACAAATTTTATATTATTTTGATTATTTGTTTATTAATTCCGAAAATTTACCCGAAATTAAATAAATTATCAACTTTTGCTTTACAATAATTACGCTAATTAAGAAATTCTTTAATATTTATTTTTGTCTTTTGAGATTATTTTTTGCATTATTTGAGGGCCCTCTTTCAACATTTTGACAAATTTTACATTTGTCATAAAAGCGAGATATTCATAATATCAGTTTTGCATTCCAGTTTTTATGTTACTTGAATAGAAAAACTTTCCTTTGACTACTGATAAAAAGTACGTGTTATCAAGCTTTTTATTTTACATATTTTTCACCATCACTTATTCAGGTTTATTCATTTCGAGAATCAACAGAATTTTCACCAGAATTCTAAAACTCGATAAGTACTCTTAAACTCAAATAGCATACAAATCATACCTGATGAAGGTTTTTTTAAAATAAAAAAAAAATAATAAAACTCGCCTTTGAAGTACTTTTCAATTTTTGAAAATAAATTCTCTTGCTATAATCTTAAAATATTATTATTACCAATCTTGAAAAATTCTCGTACACAAACAGATTGTAATCAATGAATGTTTACTTTCCCAGATTAAATCTCTTTTCAATCGGTTTTGGTAATTTTTGCCCGTCACTGTAACTTTTGCGATATTGAAATAGATTTTCATATGCGAAAAATTTTGTCATGCATACAATTCCATCGAACAAAAAAAAAAAAAAAAACATGATAACTCTTTTCACTCTTCGCGTGCGTTATTTATAGGCAATTTTGTAAATTCTCGATCAGAGGTTTTGAATTCATAAACCTTTAGATTGACCTAGACGCGAGAGGAGTATAGAGGCAAATGCGAATCAGATTATTTCTGATGGCCTCTGGGTTTGTTTCATTTTCAGGATATTACGAAACAAGGCCATAGAATTATGCAAAGGTTTCTCTATAGTTTCTCTTTAGCAACTACACACAATCAGAGAAAGTTAAATTCAACATTGCCTCGTTTAAGTATAAAGTAGAAGAAAAACAAGAAACTGGCGAAACTTGAGTTTTGGTCTCCGAGTTTTATCGTCGGTCCCTATTCGCGCAAGAATCTTTCTTAACAAAATCTTAATTAAATATCAACACAAAGATGTCCCAGCTCACTATTAAGAAGTTTAATCGTTTTTCTCTAACTGGATAGATGTAAAGTTTTGTATAAATGTTTTGAATCACTGCCAATTTTTACTCCAAGCACGTATCCAGTTTCATATTTGGCGACAATTCACCGCAGCTCAAAATTCACGATCAATAGCCAATCGCTCGCGACAATGAGCAATCAGTCATTGGTTTGAACGTGACAAAATTTTATAAATTAGCATAAAATACAGATATTCAACAATGCCAGTGTATAAACTGATTTTCACTGTCATGATAAACATGAAACCACACATTTATTACATGAAAACACCCCAAAATCACTGGGTTTAGATTCAATTGTCGTGTAGACAATTTAATTTGATACTTAGCAGAACGATTATTTTTATTATTTTATTATTAATAAAAAATAATAAAAATACTCCAATAGGATATAAATAAAAATATGAATTATAATTCATAATAAAAAAGGTTTGAATTCTTCAAAATATTGAAAATAAACATTTGTAACAAAAGAAATCGTAATGGTTTTTAACTTAAAAAAAAATTACGGAGCGGTGATGAAAAAATTGTAATTTTCTTATTTTTATAAGAATTTAGAAATATGGGTATAGAAAATAGTTTTCAGTTATTTTATTTATAGAAATATTTTCTACAGTTTTATAATATGATGTTGAAATTCAACAAATTTTAGTTATCTACTAAAAAAAATAAGGCTTCAGAGATAAATGTGAATTTTTACTCGCGCTAGTTTTCTTACTTTAATTATTTATAAAAGCAAAAGTTTTTCTTCAAATTATACATTTTATGAGATAAAATAAACATTAATTTCTTAACTTCCGTTTAATATGTATTAAAATTTAAAAATTTGCTTAGAATATTAATATTTTTAACATTTTAAAATCGCGAAACAATTTTAACCTAAAACTAGACAAATTTTAAATACTTTTATAATCCAGAAAGCTGCAGTCTAATATTTTTGAACATTTAGATAAAAATAAAAAAACAGTCAAGTTTTTGAAACTAATTTTTAAAAATTAAAGATAATACAAAAAAAACTTAATACAGTGACAGAAGTCTTGTTGGAAAAATAAAAAGTCTTCAGAGATGAAATAATTTTAGTGTTTTTATTAATTTGGTTCATACAAATTGCTTAATTTTTTTTTTATTTAATTTAAATTTAAATTTTAACCTAAATTTAACCGTAAATTTAAATTTAAGTTATGAATACTGACAATAATTATTCCTGAATAGTTTCTACAAAATTAACCAGGACATCCAAAAACCGATTTTCAGTAGAATCAGGGTCGGATCAAGGCTGTCACGGGCCTGAAGCACAAAAAAATTTCAGGGCCCCCCTAAAAAAAACAAAAGTTAAGGATAATTTGCATTGAAATGGAAAAATTAAAGCAAAAAGATGTAAAAAGTATACTAATTGAAAAAGCTGCAAGGAATAAATAAATTCTTCAAAAATAAAAAAGTTTAAAAAAATCAATGAAATTAAAAGAAAGAAAATTAAGAAATATGGTAATAATGCGTTATGAAATATTAAACAGTTTAAGGAAGATTGATTAAATTGATTTTTTAAAATCAAAATACTACGCAATAAATGGTAAAAGTTTTTAAAACAAAAAATTGAAATTACAAAAGAGAGGAAAAATGATTTTCAAAAAGTTAAAATATGTATATGCGAACATGTTTTTTTAAATTAAAAAAAAAATAAGGGAATCAGTAACAAAACGAAAAAATGTTACAAAAGATCAAAAAATACTTTAAATACTTGTTCTGAAAATCAAGCAAAAAGCAATAATTTTTTTTAAATGAAGAATTAATTAAAAACAATTAAACAATTTTAAGAAAAAGACCAATATTTTAAGAAATAGAGAAATTCTGATCAAATAAAAAACATTATTATAAGATCAAATTTACGAAAAATTGAATAAAAGAAGAAAAGTCATTAAAAATTATAAAAATTAATAAGTTATGACAAATGACAGAAGCCAAATAAATATTTTAAAAATCATAAAATTGAAAAAATTAGATTTTCCAACTTCCAAAATATAATAATAAATAAAATTAATCATCACTGGAAAAGTATATACATTTTTCTAATTATTGTTAAAATAAAACTGTATAAAATTAACTGAAGTAATTTTTGTAAAAAGAATAAAATTAAAAAAAAATCTATAAAGTAAAACAGTATTATTAAACCCATGAAAAACAAAAAGTTTTAAAAAAAAAATTAAAGTTACCTAAGTGATTTTCTAAAAATACAGAAAAGCAATATAAAACATAACCTACCAAAAAAATTGTTTAAAAAAGAAAAAATTACAAAGAAAGAATAAATAAATATTTCAAAAAACTAATATAAATTAGTGTGTAAATAAGTCTACAATATTTTCTATAATTTTCACCAGTTTTCAATTTACAATTATTCTCCTTAAATTTTAAAATTATTCTTTAACTTTTTTAATTATTTTGTTCAGTTTTAGAATTTCTTTTTCAATTGTCAATTATTTTGCGCATTTTTAAATTATTTTCTTTTATATTAAATTATTCTCGTCATTTTGTAATTTTCTTTAAATTATGAATTATTTTCTAAAGTCAATTCCATTTTATAATTTTCAATTAAGTTTATTTAATATTCCCAAAAACTTGACTTTTTTCAATTATAAACCATTTTTTCAAATTACAAATTATTCCTTCAATTTTTGATTATTTTCTTCAAATTTCAATCACATTTTTCAATTTTCAATTATTTTTTCGAATATCAATATGCTTTTTTAATTTTAAGTACAATTGTTCAATTATTCTCTTCAGTTCTTGATTATGTTTTAAAAATTTCATTTCCCTTCTTCAATTTAAAATTTTTCCCTCAATTTCAATTATTTTGTTCGATTCAATTTTTTTCAATCCAGTTGTTAAATTAGCAATTATTTCCAACAATTATTTCTATAATTTTCTTAATTTATCAATTTAAATATATTTTTTAAATTAAATATTTATAGTTTGATTCTTTAAATTATTTTTTCCAGTTGTGTATTACTCATTTCCATTCATCAATTTTAAATTTTTTCCTCAATTTCAATTATTTTGTTCGATTCAATTTTTTTTAATTCAGTTGTTCAATTAGCAATTATCTTCAACAATTATTTCAATAATTTTCTTAATTTTTAAATTTTCAATTCTTTTTTAAGTTGAATATTTATAGTTTCATTCTTTAAATTATTTTTTCCAGTTGTATATTAATCTAGCCATTTTTCAATCACATTTTACAATTTTCAATTATTATTCGAATATTAATATGCTTTTTTAGTTTTAAGTACAATTGTTCAATTTTTCTCTTCAGTTCTTGCCTATGTTTTAAAAATTTCATTTCCATTCTTGAATGTTAAATTTTTTCCTCAATTTCAATTATTTTGTTCGATTCAATTTTTATCAATCTAGTTGTCCAATTAGCAATTATTTCCAACAATTATTCCTATAATTTACTTAATTTTTCAATTTGCAATTATTTTTTGAATTAAATATTTATAGTTTGATTTTTTAAATTATTTTTTCCAGTTGTGTATTAATCTAGCTATTTTTCGTATTTTGTTTTCAATTGTCAATTATTTTCGTCATCTTTCAGAAATTATCTTTAATTTTACTATTATTCTTGTTATTTTTCAAGTATTTTTTTTTCATTTATTCATTATTTTCTTTTATTTTTAGTTATTTCTTACATTTTTTAAAATTTGTATTTATTCTCTTAAAATTTTAGAATTATTTTTCAATGCTTTCAATTTTTTTTTAGTTGTGCATTATTCTAGTCATTTTTTGACTTTTTTTTCAATTGTCAATTATTTTCTTTAATATTTTAATTCCTCGCCTTTCGACAATTATTTTTCTCCATTATCAATAAGATTCGTTAATTTCAAATTTTTATTTTCTTCAATTCTCAATTGTTTCTTCAAATTTCAATTTCATTTTTTAGTTTTCAATTGTTTTCTTCTATATTCATTAACTTTCAGCTTTTTTTAAATACTTTTGTCAATTTTTATTATATTCTTCAAATTTGAATTTAAGTTTTCAATTCTCAATTATTTTATTCAATTTTAATTTTTTTGTCGATTTTTAATCCATTCGTTCAATGCGCAATTATTTCCAACAATTATTCCTATAATTTTTTTCATTTTTCAATTTTTAATTATTTTCTTTAAAATTTAAGTAAAGATGTAAGAGTTGTTGTTTTTTTTTTAACTATTATCTATTTGTCGAAATTTGAAATTATTTTCTACAATTTTTTCAATTTGCAATTAGTCTCTCAAAGTTTTATAATGATTCCTTGAGTTTTTCAATTTTTTTTTTTTTGGTTGTGTTTTAATCTTAGCCATTTTTAGAATTTTGTTTTCATATATGAATTATTTTCACCCATTTATTAAAAAATGATTTTAAATAAGGACAAATTATTCTATTTTTTTGTTTTATAATTTAAAAACATAAAATAAAGCACGTAAAATTAACTTGTAATTTGATTAATTATCAATTTTAATGATTTTTAGCAAATTATTATAAGTTAGAAAGTTTTATATATACATATGTAAATTAACTTTTATTTATTAAAAATTGTTACAAATTAATAAATATAAAGGACAAGCTTAGAAACTGATAAAAAAAAATTTTTATAATACCTATGCTACAAAAATTTAAAATTAAAATACATGTTCTTATCTTTTAAAAGCAGTTTTTGTACAAAATATATTCAAAAATCTATACAAATTTTAACTATTGCAAATTTTTATTGATGGGAACTAAAAATTTTTCAAATGTTAATAATAATGAAATTCAATTACTTTAAGCTTTTAATAATACACGTTTTAATTAATTTAAATTTTAATGAATTCATGTTATAATTATGATAAACTAAACATATTTTGAAACTCTAACAATGTAGTTATTAATTATTTCAAACTTTAACCTACATATAAAAACTTCGAGTTTTGATAAATTTGCATTCTATTAAAACTTGAGTCGATCTAAATTTTATGTTTAAATATTAACTATTTTATTTTGCCTAATATTTGAATTGAAAAAACATTGGAATTAATAGAACTTCAAATCAATTTAAATTGGAAAAAATATTAATTCAAATTTTAAGAAATTCCCGGTATCTTATTTTCTAATAATATAAACAGATATATTTATCAATTTAAATTTCTCGCAAACACATTTCAAGTAATTTTTATATTAATCGAATTCAACTTAAAGTTACCAAAGAAATTAACTAAGCTAAATAATTTACTCATTCAATAATTTTGAGATGAAAAATATTACATTTATTTAAAAAAAATTTAATTGCGAATCTATTTTTGTATGAAATAGAGCAGAAAAAGAATTTTTTTGTTACGACAATTAACTTGGCTTCAACATAAAACCAGTAGAAAATGCCGCGTCGAATCAGACGACATACCTTTTTGAATTTAGATTGTTAATTTTTGTAATTGGAAAGAGCTTTTCAATTTCATTTCAATTTATCATTATTGATTGAAAATTGTCAATTTAATGAAATTGGCTTCAACTTGAAACTAGTGAAAACTTCCGTGTAAGTCAGACAATATAGCTTTTTGAATTTGTCTAATTAATTGTTGTAATTGGAAAAAGATTTTCAATTTTATATCAATTTAAAATTATTGTTTGTAAATTGAATGATGAAAGAATTATAAATGTAAAATAAATGACAAAACAAATTTCATCCTTTAAAAAGTTTAACGAATAATTTAATTCTTATTTTCCTATTATTTAAAATTTTTGATTGATTAATGTGGAAGAAACAGAAATTAGAATTTACCTTTTAAATAAAATCAGTAAGTAGAATTTATAAGATTATAATGAAAATAGAGATTATAATGAAAATAGAGATTTGAATTGGTAATCAGTAGAAAATACCGAGACGAGTCAGACGATATATTTTCATGTTTTTACTCCTTATTTATCGCTTAAAGCGAATCTTTCTTGTTTTTGTGTTTTATTCACAAAATATTCATTTAGTACGTGTTTCAGAATGCATTATTATAAAAAATACAATTTAACGTATAGTTTTATTATCCGTTCTATATTCTTTGCCAAAGGCGCATTTTCATTATTCCATACTAAATATTGAAAAACTAATAAAAAATAATCGAATGAATCTCTTTTATTTTATTTTTATTTATTTATTTTTTTTAACAAGAAGGAATTTAATTTCCAGTCGAGTAAATTTAACCCACGATAGCAATTCTTTTACAAATTTTCCAGGAAATGATTGGAAATTTTTCTCATGAAGTCTCTGACAAATCGTTGGAATTACTTACCCAAAAAAAAAAATCAGTGATTTTTGCCTTATCATCGAAAGCGTATAAATCTACTGCTAATCTTGCAAAAATCTGGAGTCATTTACATTTTTTATTCCTCTTAACAAGTTTCATCTCATTTCCAGGAAAGCATGTTCCTCAGGATCATAATGAAAGAGATTAAAAAAATTGAATCGTTAGAGACTTCTGCGTCGCGCGCTAATGAAGTCACGTTAGGAATTTAAATTTTAAGTATCAACTTCTTAAGGAAGAAGTCCCATGCTTAATGCGAAGTAATTCAAGATTGCAAGCTCAACTTTTCTACACCCTTTCTGCTCTGATTTCTTTTTCATTACATAATTGCATAAACCCTCTCAGAAGAAAAAAAACATGTTTTATGTAATATGTATTGTAAATAGAATCTTAGCTTTTTATTTTAATTGTTACGAAAGAAAAACAAGGTAGCAATCACGTAACATTGAAAACAAAAACGCAAGTACGATTTTCAAGTTTTCTTGTCAAATGTCAATTTGCCTTTGTGATGATAATGATCATTGTTTATATTTTTAAATCGTTACGATAATGTTTGGGGTTAATAGAAATTTAAAAGTCTATTAAATTTATAAAGTAAAAATAAATCAATAAATTGCAGTTTTTTCTTTTAAAATTTTAAATCATATTTCTCCTTTTAAAAATGTTCTCAAAATTTAAATTTATAGCAATTTTTATTTCTTCAAATTTTAGTTAATGTGCATTGATTAAAAGTTCCATTTAATCCACGTTTCAAATATATTAAATTTTAAGTGAATTTACAATTTCTTCAATTTTTAATTATTTTTTTCTATTATGATTTCCATTACTTAAACTAAATTTTTTTATTTTTTTTTATCATTTTTCAATTGCTTTCTGACATTTTTAATTATTTTTAAATTATTTCTCTAAATCCTAAATTTACCTTCTTCAAATTTCAAATATTTTGTTAAATTTTTTCAATCACATTTTCAATTTTCAGAATTTTTCCCTTGACATTAAATCAATTTAATTATTTATTCCATATTATTCGTCGCAAATTCAAATAAATTTTTTTAATTTACCATTATTTTTGTCATTTTGCAATTATTATTTTTCAATTTCTAATTATTTTCATAATTTTTGAAAGAATTTCTTCAACTTTTAAATATATATACATATATATATCTTAATTTTCAACTATTTTGTTCAATTTTCATTTCTTTTCATTAATTTGCAATTATTTTCTTCATCTTTTAATACTTTTATTATTTTCCTAAATTTTCAGTCTTTATCTTTAATTTAGAATTATTGTTATCAATTTTCCATGTTTTAAACGATTTTTCTATTATTTTCTATAATTTCTAATTATTTTTATTATTTTTGCATAATTCTTAAAAATTTCTATTATGTATCTGAAATTTTAATTATTTTCATCAATTTTTTATTATTTCTGTGATTTTTTAATTATTCCCTTTAATTAAAAAAAATTTTTTTTTTTCTAAAACATTCTATGATTTTTTTTAATTATGTCTCTCAAATTTTATTAAATGTTTTTAATTTTTCATATTAAAATTAGTTTTATCATATTTAAATTTTTTGTCTCACTCTTAAATTATTTTTGGCATATTTCAATTATTTGTTTCAATTTTAAATTAATTTCTTCATTTTTTAACTATTTTCATAGATTCTTAATTATTATTCTCATTTTCCAAAATTATTCTCTAAGATTTTTAAGTATTTTTGTAAAATTTCAATTATTTTGTTCCACTTTTAATTATTTCTATTTGTTTTCATAATTTCCAAAAAATTTTAATAATTATCAAAAAAATCAATTATTTTTAACTTTCTTTAATTCTTTACTCCAATTTTTTGCGATTCTCATTTTTTCCAATTGATTTCTAAGATCATCATGTATTTTCCTCAAATTTCAATTATTTTTTATTATTTAAAAAAAATTCTGTAATTTTTTCAATTAGGTATCACTCAAATGTCATTTATTTTTTACAAATTTCAAATATTAAAATCATTTTTCAATTATTTTCAAAAATTTGTTTCCGTCAATTATCAATTTTTCATTTGTTACATAATGTCAAAATTTTTTAACTATTTATCTGACATTTCAATTATTTATATTATTTTTTATATTATTTTCTTTAATTTTCAATTATTTTCGTTCTTTTTCATAATTTCCAAAAAGTTTTTATTCATTTCTCTTTATTTAAAAATTCTTCTCTTCAACTTTAAATTATGTTTATCTTTTTAATTTTTTTTCTGTAATTTTTAATTTTTTTAATTTTTTTTCAATAAACTTCAGAAAGTTTTAAGCATTTTTCTGAAATTTTCTTTACTTTTTCTTTATTTAAAATATTTATGTAATTTTTTCAATTATGTTATCAAATTTTAATTATTTTTTTTAATTTTAAATTATTTATCTCAATTTTCAATAGACTTGAAAGACAAGTCTTTCAAGTATTTTTTTCAAATTAAAATTATTTTCTTTATTTTTAAAATACTTATATGGGTTTTTTTTAATTACTTTCCCCAATTTTTAATTGATTTAGTTTTTTGTTCAATTAATTTGCAAAGTTTGGAATTATTTTATTTTATTTCAATTATTTTTTGGAATTTTTGTTTATTCTAAAATTTTATAAATTTTGTCCTAAATAAATATTTATTTCATGTATTTAATTATATTTAATTTACAATCAGTAAGGTCTTTGGATTTTTTTAAACTACTTTTGTCAACTTTACAGAAGTTTTGTCAATCTTCAAATATTTTTGCGATTTTTAATTTAATTTTGTCAAATATTAATTATTGTCTTCAGTCTATAAATGATTCTCATGAATATTTGAATTTATTACACAAGTTTTTATTTATTTTTATCATTTTTCAATTATTTTCTGCAATGTTTAATTATTTTTAAATTATTTCTCTAAATCATAAATTTACCTTCTTCAAATTTTAGTCATTTTGTTTAGTTTTTTCTATAACTTTGTCAATTTTGATTATTTTTCCCTGGGCATTCAATCAATCTAAGTTCTGTAAGTTTTCATTATTCAATTTTTTTCGATTTCTTTTAAGATCATCAAGTATTTTTCTCAAATTTAAATTATTTTCTTTATTTTTAAAACATTTCTGTGATTTTTTAACTGACTTTCCCTAATATGTACTTTATTTATTTATTTTTAATCATTTTTAATGAATATTTAAATTTATTACACAAGTTTATATTTATTTTTATCATTTTTCAATTATTTTTTACAATTTTTAATTATTTTTAAATTATTTCTCTAAAACTTTAAACTTACCTTCTTTAAATTTCCGTCATTTTGTTTGGTTTTTTTCAATAACTTTTTCAATTTTAATTATTTTTCCTTTGACATTAAATCAATCTAAATATTTATTCCTAATTTTTTTTTCTTTATCTTTAATTTTCCAGGTTTTTTGAGATTTACAAGTATTTTTCTCAAATTTTAATTATTTTCTTTATTTTTAAAACATTTCTATGATTTTTTAACTTACATTTCCTAATATGTACTTTATTTATTTATTTTTAATAATTTTTCATAATAATTTAAAAATAAATTTATTTTTGAATATTCTATTTAAGGGCATGTGATGGGTTATGACGTCACTGGTATAGGCAAAATTTGTCCGTAACTTTTCTCTTAAAATATTAAATATTTTGTCATGAAACTTGGTAGAATTACTTAAAATGACATTAGGAAGGTCTCTCAGACCCAAGTTTGTTTGAATTTTGGCTCAAAATTAATTTTGGGAACTTTTCGAAAAAATGCAATATTTTTTAAAAATCAATTTTGAGCCAAAATTCAAACAAACTCGGGTCTGAGAGACCTTCCTAATGACATCTTAAGTAATTCTACCAAGTTTTATGACAAAATATTCAATATTTTAAGAGAAAAGTTACGGACAAATTTTGCCTATACAAGTGACGTCATAATCCATCACATGCCCTTAAATATAAATTTAATCAGACTTTAAATTACTATAATTAGTAATGAAGAAAGGTTAAAAATGAATTTATATATGAATAATACATTAAAATTTAGCCATTAATTATCTTAAACTTTCCTTGATAATTACATTTTTGTTTTGATTATACTAGTTACATTAAATCAATAAAGATGATGTATTTTGAATAAAGAAAATAACAGAATATACATGTATAAAGTATACATTTATTTTTGTTTTTTTAATTTATTAAATAAACCGCATTTTTAAATTAAACTCTAAAATACTTTTTTTATATACTAATTCTTGTTAATTAAATATTTTATAATTCAGAAAAATTAGATTTATTTTTAATAATATTTTTTGTACTCATCGTATTTAATCTTATTTCTGCAGCTCGTTTCTAGTGTGGAATAGAATAAATATATATTTAAGAAAATTAATTTTTAAAGTAGTTTTAAAAGTAGTAAAGTTTTAATATTAATCAAATTTGTAACGTAATAAAAACTGATTATATTAAACTTTAATAATATAAGGAGTAACTATATTATATTATTATTATAATATAAATTTTATCCTTTCTTTATTATAAAATATTTCATTTCTAAGTAATAGTATCAAAAAAAAAGAATTTGAAAGTTAAATCGAAAATTGCGGATTATTCGATAAATTTACAATAGCATAAATTTAAACTTCATATATATTTTTTTATTTTCTTTATTCAAAATACAAAATATTTATTGATTAAATTTAAATAGGCTAATCAAATGAAAAGTGGAAATTCTTCTTATTTTGAATAATCTAGTTAAATTAACAATATTTGTATTATATTATTAACCATTTTAAAGTATTTACAAAAAAATAATATTTTTTATCTATTTTAACAATTAATTTATAACTTTTTACTTGACGTTTTTATCTTTTTTCTGTCACAACACTACACTATTTAGTTTTCTTTCTATAAGATTTTTTTCCACTTTAGTTTATTAATTTATTTTATACTTTATAAATTTAATAAAATTTTCAATTTCTATTAACCCCAAACACTATCACGATTTAAAAATACAAAAATGATCTTAATAATCACAAAGACAAACTGACAATTCACAAAAAAAATTTGAAAATCTAACTTGAGTTTTCGTTTTTGTTTTCAAAGTTACGTAAAAGTCATCTAGAAAAAAGTATCCGAAATTTTTTAAAAAGACACTAAGCAGTAAATAGTAGATTTTAAAAATACGATTCTTCTGCAATAATTTAACGGAAATGGCTTAAAAAGTGAAAATTGTAGAAAAGTAGAAAATGTTTTTAGTGAAATATCGTCAATTTTACGAAGAAGACCCCATGGAATTCTGATAAGAGGCTGTGAGAGTTTGTTGCGAAGCAAGGTATGACCTCTTTTGCTAGAAGGAACATAGGAAAAGCTATCCATCAAGGAGAGACACCGAAAAACCTATCCTACAAATCATAGAGATCTCTCTCTGAACTTTTCTATCCTATATTCGTTTCTCTTTTCCTTTGCTGAAAGCTCGAAGAAACGACAGGACAATACCCTCGAGTTTCCGTCGTCGTGACCAGCATTTTCGATTCGTCGCATAATTCATACTTTTTTTACTTTCTTTTTTCTTCTCCTAATTCTTCCAAGTTGAAGCCCCGCTTTAATTTTTTCAAAGCACAAGTCAATTAGAGTCACTCAAGTGTAGGAGAAAGTTAAGAAATTTGGAGTGAAGAAATCACAGTTTATAGAATCAATCAAAAAATAATTATAACAAATATTTTATTTTATCAAAATATTTCTTAAACAAAAAAAAAAATGGAGCAACAATTTTAGAGTTTTTGAAAATAAAATTTTATAACAGAATTTTAGACGCAGGATTTGAGATAGAAATTCTCGGGATTTTCAGTACCGTGAATAGTGCACAGCTCTGATTTTTCAAAGGGATTCCTAAGGTCTGGTATATAGTGCGAGAACATAGCTCAAAGCTGGGAAATTCAATAGGCTCGTTGAAGAAACTCAAAGTGATCCCATTGTGTGAATGATATTCAATGCATCATTCTGCATGCAAATAGGAGAAAACGCTTTTAAAAGAGAAAGGATTTGCGCACATTTTATTATTATATTCGCTTGTGTTTATATAGTTTAGATCCAAAGATAATTTATACAAAATTAGAAAGCAAATATTTCTTATAAATGTAAAGTAACTTTTGATTATGTACTTTTTAATATTAGATTTTAAAAATAATTAATTAGTTAGAATTTCCGATTTATAAAATCCCACTTCGATTTTTTAGAGAATTTTTATTTCTCGAATTTTGGTTGAATAGATTTAAATGAACCTGGATTTTAATTCGACACTTTGGGTGACTGAATTTTTAATTAACAGAATTTTCATTTTATGGAATTTCTCCTTAACCAAATTTGTATTTAACTGAATTTTAATTTATCAGAATTACTGTTAAGTAGAATATAAGAATATAAGAATTTTAAAAGGATAGAATCTTTATATAGCAAAGTTTAATAAATTTATATAATATAAAAATAAAAGTTTAATAATTCTGATCAATAAAAATTCTGGTAAATGAAAATTCATTGTAATAAAAATTTGTGATAAAGAGAAATTCTGTAAAATTAAAATTCTTGTAATTAACAATTTGGTGTCCTGAAAAATTCTGTTAAGTGAAATTTCAGGTTAATTAGAAGATTTTAAATTCAGTTTGAAAACCAATTTGAAAAATAAAAATTCGGCTAAATTAAAAACTGTACTTATTGAAATTTTATAGAATCTAAATTAGTATTATTAATGAGTTTTATAAAATACTTATATGCGTCCGATATTTTTTACATTCACACATCCAGTATTTTAATTATACATTTTTGTAATAATAGTAATTTGTAATTTTTTTAATAAATAGCTTAACGTAAAAAAAAAATAATTATATCTCTTTTCACTAAATGTTTTACAATCCTATAAATAAACATTTTATTATAATTTATTTAATTAAAGTTAATAATGTTTTTTTTTTAACAATGATAATAATAATAAGATTAAAAAAGAATAGATGATTATTAGGAAGAGAAAAAACAAAAGAATTTAGAATTATAAAACTTCTTATTTTTCCTCCTTATTCAGTGGATAACTCCGTATTTGGTCAGACAGGATGGTATCACAAACAAATCAAGTTCTTTGAAAAGACGCGGCTTTAAATCTTAATTATTTTTCTGAAATTAAACTCAGATGCAGTTTAAGATTAAAAATATGTAAGTCCTTTTTTAGGATTAAATATTTTTCATTATAAAAAAACGTCTAAGAGAATAATTAACAAAACGTTTTTTCCAAGTAGATAAAGTCGAAATGGTCAGCCATTTAGTTCGAATTTTAATTATTTTTTACTTATAATAATAATAATAATAATAATAATAATATAATAATAATAATAATAATAATAAAAAATAATTATAATAATAAAATCCAACTCCCCTTCTCAGAAAAAGAAAAAGAAATGCTCAACAAGTAAAAAAAATCAATTTTAACAAAATTGTGAAGAAGTAGTTCTAAAAAAAATTGTTAATTCTTTCTTAATTTTTTTTTTAATTTTAAACATGTTTTCATACATTTTTCATAATTTCTTACTTATAATTATTCTTTAATTATAAATTTCTTAATTGTTTATTTTTCAAAAGTTTCTCATTTTCTTTACTACATTTTCTGCACTTCTCACAAATTCACGAAAAATGTTTTCATTTATTCGATACATTTTTGCGTTTAAGGAAAAGCAGATAAATAATCATAAAAAAATTAGCAACTCTATATTAGTACATTTTAAATAAAAAACCATTTAAAAATTTAAAAAGTTTTTTGGTGAAAGGGTAGATAATTTTATTTTTAACTTTTTAATCAATTTAAAGTTGCTTTTAAAAACAAAATTGCAATTTTCTGTTTTTTAGAAATGAATGCCAAATTGTAGGTTTTTTAGCTCCTACCTTTCTTTCTCTTCTTTCAGTTTTCATTTTCTTACAACTTTTGCAATTATTTTCTCTACGTTTATGTTATTCAATTAATTTCCTAAATTTTCATTTATTATCTCAAATCTGAATTATTGCATCCACTTTTTAATGTTTTAATAATTCCCCAGTTATTTTTCTCAAATTTCAATTATTTCGTCAATTTTTAATTATTTTTTTTTCACTTGCAATGATATTCACAATTTTTACATTATTTTGAATAGTTGTTAATATTGAATTTGCAATGATTTTTATAATTTTTATATGATTTTGAATAGTTGTTGATTAATTCCAAAAATTTCAATTATTTATCTCAAATTTACATTATTTTCATTAACAAATTTTCGATTATTTCTATAATGTTGAAATTATTTTTCTGAATTTAAAATTCTTAAAATCATTTTGTCGTAAGGTACATTTTTTACTTCACAAATACCCTGTACTTTAAAATTTTTTTTTCTAAAATTGCAATTAATATTTACAAGTTTCAACTATTTTTATCATTTTTCTAAAATTTTCTTCAATGATTTTTATTATTTTTCAGTTTTTCTCCTAAATTTTAAATTCAAAATTTTCGCAAGTTTGAATTATTTTCTTTAATTTTTTCCAATAAAACTTTTTCAGTTTTAATTATTTCCTTCAATATCAAATTAGTTTCGTTATTTATTAATTAACTTTCAATTTTTTGCGTTATTTTTCAATTATTTTTACAAAATATGATTTTTGTTCTTTAAATTTAAATTTTTTTCTTTATAAGACAATTGGTTTCTTCAATATCGGATTATTAATGTCAATTTGTAATGTCAAATAATGTAAGGACATAACTCATTAAATTTGTTAATTTATTTATCAGTTTCATTATTTTTATGGTTTTCCATTATCATTTTTCAAATAATTTTTAATATTAAAAAATTTGTTTCATGTACCGTCAATTTTTATTAAGTTTGTATTTATTGTTTTTATACTTAAGTTCTATTTTTTAAGTATTTAAATAATGTTCTTTGATTTTCAATCACTTTCTTTTATATCAAATAAGATTCTGTAATTTTCTGAATTTCGTTCTTAAATTTCCATAATTAACTTTTATTTCCTATTATTTTTATCCTTTTTCAAGTAGTCTTGTTTATCTCACATATATTGGGTAATTTTTACAATTATTTTTTACAATTTTTTTTTTTTTTTTAATTCTTTAATTTTCAATTATTTCTATTATTTTTCCATTAGTTTTTGTTATTTTCAATTATTTTTTAATAAATTCTCTATTTTTTTATTATTCATCTCGAATTCCAGTTATTTTTTAATTCACAACTATTTTTATCATTCTGCAATAATTTTAATTTCAATTTTTAATTATTATTGTTAACATTTGCAATCGATTTCTTCCATTTTTAATTATTTTTACTATTCCTCAACTAAATTTCAAAATTTTTAATTATATATCTCATTTTTCAATTATTTTTTTTAAATTTCAATCAAGTTCGTCAATTATAATTTTTTTTTAATTTTTAATGATTTTCACAATTTTTCTATTATTTTTTTATTAATTCCGAAAATTTACTCTAAATCAAATAAATTGGCAACTTTTGCGTTACAATAATTACGCCAATTAAGAAGCTCTTTAATTGAATATTGCTTATTTCTCTTCTTCCCCCGGTCAATATTAAGTGTGCAGATGGAGAAAATTTGCAAGTCGCCGCCCATGATAAAAAAATGTTACATAATCAGTCAGGAAAAATTCGGAAATTTTAAAACAAATTTGAGGTAAACTCTACGAAACATGATTTGATACAATTTTTTTAATCTTAATTCTTAAACATATTTTTTACCTAAATCTTTTTCTCTATTAAATTTGACAACTGCAATGTCAGAAATAAGGAAAAAATCGTTGTTAGTTTCTAAAATCATAGTAAAGTAGAAAATCGAAAAGAAGTGACCAGAAAAGGTGTCGTTTAATGCTTGTCATTGATAATGTCGTCAGAACTTGAAGGGAAAATCAGGGAAGATGTTGGAGAAGGAAAACAAGGTAAAGAGAAGAATTGGGTAGAAAGGGTAGAAAGGGAATAGAAGTAATGCAAGAGGAGAGAACTAATAGCAGTCAAACGATTAAAATTAACGACCCCTCTGCGTCACAAGTTCATCTCGTGAAGGATTAAGTACTGGATAACGACTGATAGGAGCAAATGAAAACAGTAGAACTGTCAAAAACAAATCCCTTCGCTCTTAATGTTCGTTCTTTATGACTTATCCTTGTATAAAATGACTTACTGGTTTTCTTCTTTTATTTCAAATTGCAATTTGCTCGTGTAACCGTATCACAAAAAATCTCTTTATGCAGAGTACAAGAGGATCTGATATGCAACTGCTTTTTACCAGCTTTAAAATTGCAATTATGGTCCATTATTATTTTTTTCAAAAAAAAAAAAAGAAAAAAGCATCTAAAGCAGCTTTTCAAATTACACTCATTATTCTCATTCGCGTATGTGACAATTTTGTCTAATCTTTTTATTTAAAATTCATATCAACTTAATAAGTATACTAAAATTTGTTTAAAAAAAATTCGTTATTTACAATTATAATCTAAACAAGTGCCAATAATATATTCTTAATTTTAGAATAAATTCTTTTTTGGTATCGTTTTTTGGTGAAAATGTAGGTGCTCGTAAAATAAGAATAGAAATGGGAAAAGTGTGTAGCAGAAAAAAAATATGGTAGTTTTGATAAGGAAGATACATCTCTTGACAAAAATATGACAAAAGAAGATTATGTCACGAAAATGAAACATTATGAACATTCAAAGGTACAAGGACGATATGCTTGAGGCTTTAAAGTACAATAAAAGCCCTGTACCTTGACATTTGTTTCACGTGTTTTTCTGGATTATTTGTTCTCCTCTGTTTACAAGAAAACTTACAACCATTAATGCTATTTAAGCCACCTGGAGTCTGGTCAGAGGCTAACATAAACTCCCTTTTTTCATTTGCTTCTTTTATCCACTTCTCTTGATTAAATTTGTATACGTTAGAATTTAAATTAAAACCAGCCAACCTTGAGAGAAAGAATAGAATTTTATAAATCTTGAAGTAAATAAAAGAAAAACTTCGAATTAAGGAGCAGTTGATAAAAAGTGTAATAATAATAAATTTGTCTTTTAAGTATTTTAAAAATTGGAGAATTTGAATATACGTAAAATTTTAAATGTCAATTTTGGAATGGTTTAAATTCTACTCATTTAAACTTTATAATGATAAATTCTGTACTTTCAAAGTTTCAATTCTACACAGTTAAAAATTTTGTGTATATTTAACACAAATTAAATGTCCGAAACGGTCCACTCAAAATTTGTGTTAAAATAACACAAACTATATGTTTATTTAACAATCGTTTATGTTAAATTAACACAATTTTCATGTTAAATTAACACAATCTTTGTGTTAAATTTAACACAAAGAATATGTGGACCGTTTTTTACACAAAATTTTTAACTGTGTACATAGTTAAATTCACACCCGAAGTTTGGCACATAGATATTTTTTGTTTTAAATCAGATACTTTTTAAAAAATACATTTATTAACATTTAAATTGATAAATATCAGTTTAGATAATTTTGATTTTATTAATGAATTTATACATCTATAATATTTTTTATAATTTACAACAGTTTTCAATATACAATTATTACCTTTAAATTTCATAATTATTATTCTTTAATTTTTTTAAATTATGTTGTTTTGTTGTCGATTATTCTCGCTAATTTTCAAGTTTTCCTTTCGATTGTATTATTTTCTTCATTTCTCAATTATTTTAGTCATTTTGTAATTTGCCTTTCAATTATCAACTATTTTCTTAAAATTTCAATTTAATTATTTAATCTTCAATTTATTTCTAAAATTTTTAATTATTTTCTTCAATTCTCAGTTAATTTCTTTAAATTTAAATTCCAATTTTCAATTTTTAATTATTTTCTTTAATATTAAAAAATTATTTAATTTAATAATTAAAAACAATTTTAAATTTAAAAAATTAATTTAAATTTAATTTAAAAAATTATTTAATATTATTTAATATTAAATTATAAAACTTAATATTAAAAAATTAAAATTGTTTTCGATCATCATTAAGTTTTTTTAATTTTAAATACTATGAGTATAGTAATAATAACTAAATTGCAAATTGAGAAATAAAGAAAATCATAGAAATAGTTCTGGGAAACAATTTCACATTAAACAACTGAACTGAAAATCGAAAAAAAAAAATTAAAATTAAAAAAGTTATTGGAATTTAAAGAATATGCTTAAAAATTAAAAAAAAAAAGTAATTTAAAACGCCATTTTTAAAAAAAAGTAGAATGACAGTGAAAAAATGAAAGTATATTAAAACATAAGAGAATTTAAGAGAATCTACGAAACAGTGAGAAAAAACTAAGGAAATAAAGAGACTTTTTAAAAAAATAAAAACAAAATTCACAGAATATTGAAATATTAAAAAACTAAACATAATTAATATATGTAAATACAAATGACTAAAATAATTAAATATTAAAGAAAATAATTGAGAAATGAGGAAAATAATACAATCGAAACAAATTTTCTTTAATTTTAAATTTCATTCTTTAATTTTCATTTCTGTTCTTCAGTTTTCAATTGTTTTCTTTTATATTCATTAATCCCCGACATTTAAAAATTTTTTTTTTAATTTTTAAGTATATTCTTTAAATTTCAATTCCATTCTTTAATTTATAATTGCTTTCTTTAGTTGTCGATTATTTTTTTCGATTTTCAATCCAGTTGTTTAATGTGAAATTATTTCCAAGAACTATTCTTATACAATTTTCTTTATTTTTTTAACCATTCTTTAAATTATTTTTTTCAATTGTCAATTATTTTCGTCATTTTGTATTTTTTTTTCTCAATCATCAATTAATTTTTCAAATTTTAATGTAATTCCTAAATTTTCAATTTATTTCTTCAGTTTTTATCATTTTATTCAATTTCAATTATTTTTTTCGATTTTTCAATCTAGTTGTTGAATTTGCAATTATTTCCAACAGTTATTCCTATAATTAAATTTTTAAACTATTTTGTTTAAATTTAATGTTTATAGTTTCATTTTTAAAATATTTAGACTATTTTCAATTGTCTTTAAGTTTCTTCAATTTTAAATACAATTGTTCAAGTATTTTTTTAAATTTTAAATTCCATTCTTTAATTTTTATTTACATTCTTTAATTTTTATTTTCATTCTTCAGTTTCCAATTGTTTTCTTCTCTATTCATTAATTTTCGGCTTTTTCAATAAGTTTTTTTCAATTTTTAAGTATATTCTATAAATTTAAATTCCTTTCTTCAATTTTCAATTATTTTTTTCAATTTTAATTATTATTTTTGATTTTTAAACCAGTTGTGTAATGTGAAATTGTTTCCAAGAACTATTCCTATAAGTTTCTTAATTTTTCAATTTGTAATTAATTTCTTTAAATTTAATATTACTTATTTAATTTTTTCAATTATTTCAGTTGCCTATTAACTCAGTCACATTCTAAGTTTATTTTCAATTCACAAACATTTTTGTCATTTTTTACATATTTTCTGCAAGTTTTCAATTCTTCTTGTCATTTTTCAACTATTTCCATCAATTTTGAATAATTTCCTCCATTTTTTGAAACTTTTAATTATTACCTCAAATTTTTATAATTATTCTTTGATTATTTAAATTATTTTGTTCGGTTGTGTATTAATCTAGCCATTCTTTGAATTTTGTTTTCAATTGTCAATTATTTTCGTAATTTTGTAATTTTTTTTCTCAATTATCAATTCAATTTTTCAAATTTGAATGTAATTCTTAAATTTTCAATTTATTTTCTCAGTTTTTTATTATTTTCTACAATTTCAATTATCTTTTTCGATTTTCAATCCAGTTGTTGAATTTGCAATTATTTTCAACAGTTATTCTTATAATTTTTCAACTATTTTGTTTAATTTGAACAATTGTTCAAATATTTTTTTAAATTTTTAACTCAATTCTTCAGTTTTCAATTGTTTTCTTCTATAATCATTAATTTTCGGCTTTTTTCAATTTGCAATTATTTTATTTAAATTTAATATTTTTCAATAATATATTTAATTTTGAATATTTTAATATTTTTTGTTTAGTTTACTCAACTTTTGTAATTTTATTATTTTTATTTTTTTTTTTTCAATTTTTTAATTTGTAATTATTTTATTTAAATTTAATATTTTTTAAAAATATATTTAATTTTAAATATTTGAATATTTTTTGTTTAGTTTTTTCAATTCTCTATTAATCTAGTTAATTTTTAACAATTTTTTTTAATTAACAATTATTTTCGTCATTTTTAACATATTTTCTTTAATTTTCCAATTATTCTCGTCATTTTTCAACTATTTCCTTTAATTATTAATTATATTCCGCAATTTTCAATTATTTCCTACAATGTTTTCAATTTTCAATTACTATTTATTATCTTAAAATTTTATAATTATTCTTTAATTTTTTAAATTATTTTTATCGGTTGCGTATTAATCTAATATATATTTTTTTAATTTTGATATCAATTGACAATTATTTTCGTTATTTTTTAATTTTTCTTTCAATTATCAACTTTTTTTTAAAACGATTAATTGAAATCTTAAATTTGTAATTTTCTTAATTTTTAATTATTTTCTTTAATTCTTCATTGTTTTCTTCAATTTGCAATTACATTCTACGTTTTTCAATTATTTTATTCAATATTTAATTATTCTCGCATTTTCTGAATTATCAATTATTTTCTTGAAATTCCAATACAATTCTTCAATTTCCATTTATTTTCTACAATTTTTTCCATAATTCCCATCAGTTTTCAATTCACAATTTATTATTCTCCTAAAATTTTATGATTATCCATTAATTTTAAACATTTTTTGCTTAGAATGACGATTGTTCTCACCATTTTAAAAGTTTTTTTTTCGATTCTCAATTTTTTTTTTAAATCTAATTATTTTCGTCACATTGTAATTTTTCTTTAAATTGCCAATTATTTTCTTGAAATTTCCATTTAATCCCTTAAATTCCAATTTATTTTTCAATTTTTAATTATTATCTTAAAATTTTATAATTCTCTGATTTTTTAAACTATTTTTTTCGATTGTATATTAATCTAGACATTTTTTGACTTTTGATTGCAATTGTCAATTGTTTTCGTCATTTTGTAATTTTTTTTTCAATACCCAAGTATGTTTTCAAATTTTAATTAGAAATTTCTATTTATTTCCTTAATTTATTATTATTTTCTTCAATTTCAATTCTTCTGTTCGATTTTCAATCCAGTTGTTCAATTTGCAATTATTTGCAACATTTTATTTTTAACTGTCAATTATTTTCGTCATTTTTCCGATATATTCTTCAATTTCGTTATTTTCATTATTTGCATTTGCATAAATTTATAGTTTTAAATTTTGTAAAAGTTTAGTTTAGTTTTTAGTTTTAAATGACCAACAACAATGCAAATGTTGCTAGTGGAATCACATACGGAATTCTTTTTAAATGTTTAAGATAAACTATTGTCCAATTATTTAGATTTTAGTATTCTGTAATAATAGAACTTTTTAAGCTTTAATTATAATTAATAAGATTATAAGAATGTGTAAATTTTAAATTCAAGTATAAAGTTATATATTAAATATAAGGTCAAATTCAGCTTGATTAAAAATACTGGTTTAATTGTTTAAAAATTTGGGATCGCCTTTGTAGAGTTTAAATTTGTAAAATTTTAAATTCTAGAATTTGACTATGTATGATTTAATATTAATGTTTTAGAAAAAATCTTATTTTAGAGTTTTAATCTTTACAATTTAACGTGTAGAATTTATTATTGTTTATATGCGTGTAGATTTTTAAATTGTAGAATTTAACTAAATAGAATTTAACGAATTGACTTTATTATTCTAGAATTTAAAATGTGTAAAATTTTAACCGCGCCCCAATTTTGTGAAAAAAAATTTCCAGATTTTAATAAAATATAAATGACAAAGATTAATTAGCAGCTGAATCCAAGGTGTTAAATAAGTTACATTTAATATGAAATTTAGATTGGATGTAAGAAAATGAGAAAGATGGAATTAGGTAAATATTAAATTTGATTGATAATTAAGTGTCCAATTATACGTACATTGGGAATTTAATCATATAATTCCAAGTCAAGAAATTTTGCAGGCTAATATCCCGTGGCAGAGCGCGTAAGTAGTTGGGTTACGGGGTTATGTAATGTAAGGCAGGGGAATCTTAATCTCGTCGTAGCCTAGAATCTGGGGTGGCGGACGCCTCGCAGATTTTCCACCTGGCACTCACAGCCCTAGGGTGTAATTTCAGTAATTTAATTCTCCGACTTAATAGAGGAGCAAGGCTAGTTTCAGATGTAGAGAAGTTGAGGGAAAAAAATGACGAATCCGTCCCACATAATGAAATACTTGAGATAATGAAAGAAAAATAGTTATACAGTTTCATTTAACTTAAATTAGATTCGAGACATATTTTACTATCTAAAAACTGAATTAGTCAAAAATGACTATGTCACAGTCATTTTTGACTAATTTAAATCTAATATATACTTTTTCCAAATTCTACGGTTAAAACTTATTTATTAGTTCTGTAAAAGTTATGCAATTTATTAATAAATATAAGATAAGAATTTTATTATTTAATATTAAAAAAAAGTATTTTTTATTTGCTTAAAATATTGATTTATTTAAAAGTTTACAGAATTTGTTAAATGTATTTAATTGGTTTCGATAAATGTTTTATTAATCTATAATAATAATCTACAAGATTCTTTTGTTCTGTTCACACCTAAAGTTCGTCACTAAGATATTTTTTGTTTTAAATCAGATACTTTTTAAAAAATGCATTTAAATTGCTTAAAATTTTCATTTATAAATAACAGTTCAAATAATTTTAATTTTATTAATGAATGAATCTATAATTTTTTTCTGCAATTTTTAACAGTTTTCAATATACCTACAATTATTAAATAATATTTAAATTTAATAATTATTCTTTAATTGTTTTTCATTATTTTGTTCTGTTGTCAATTATTCATTTCTCAAATTTTTCTTTCAATTGTCAATTATTTTCCTAATTTCTCAATTATTTTCTTGAATATAAAAAAATCAAAATCCTTTTTTCTATTATTTTTTTCAATTATTAGTAAGTTTCTTTAATTTCAAATACAATTGTTCAATTATTTTCTTTAATTTTTAATTCCATTCTTCAATTTTTAAGTATATTCTTTAAATTTCAATTACATTCTTCAATTTCTTGGCTTTCTTCAATTTTCAATTATTTGTTTCAATTTTAATTGCTTTTTTGTTAAAAGTTGTTAAATGCGCAATTATTCCTATATTTTTCCTAATTTTTCAATTTGCAATTATTTTCTTAAAATTTAATATTTATTGTTTCTGTTTTTTAATTAATTTTTTTAGTTGTCTATTAATCTAGTCCTTTTTTGAATTTTGTTTTTAATTGACAACTATTTTCATCATTTTTCAAATATTTTCTATTATTATTAATTTTTTCTCGCAAATTTCAATTATTTTCTACAATTTTTTAAATTTTCAATTATTTATCTTAAAATTGTATAATTATTCTTTTATTTTTTAAATTATTTTATTCTTGTGTATATTAATTTATCGAAAATGATGAATTTCGTTTTCAATTGTTATTTATTTTTACTAATAGTTAATTATTTTCCTCCCTATTTAATTATTTTCATCATATTGTAATTTTTCTTTTAATTATCAATAATTATTCCCTTAAAATTTCTATTTAAGTCTTTAATTTTTAATTTATTTCTTCAAATTTTAATTATTTTCTTAAAATTTCCATTTAATTCTTTAATTTTCAATTTATTCCTTCAATTTTTAATTATTTTCTTTAATTCTCAATTTTGTTTTCAACTGTCAATTATTTTCTGCATTTTTCAGATACATTCTTCAAGTTCGTAATTTTCATTATTTGAATTTGCAAAAATTTGTAGTTTTAAATGACCAATGACAAATTAAATTAAATCTGCTTATAGAAATTGAAAAACGGCACGGTTGTGTTAAGGTTTTAGATTTAAATAAGAAATAAGTAAAAGTACATAAAAAATGTTTTAAGGAGGTTCTATCGTAAATAGAAAAAACATTACCATTTTAATCAAATTTGATCCACTTGTAGATAATGGTTTTTTAATGATGGAGTTAAATTTTTGAGACCTGAAGATACTTTTGAAAATACATATAAATATATAAATTTTTTCAATAACAATGCATATTTATATATAATTTTAAAATTTAACTAATACATGAAAACTTTTGATTATAAATAAAATAAAGTTAATGAAATTTACAACCAATTGAAGTTTGGATAAGAAAAAGAATCATAAAATTGATAATTGTAGAAATTATTGATTGACAAAGTTTAGAATAATTAAAATAAACATCTACAAATTGTGGTGTGGACATAATGAAACAAAATAAGAGAATGAAAGAATCTTGTCGATTATACCATAAAATATTTTTTAAAATTTTAATAACGTCTTTTCGTTCTATATACAATTACTATACACACAGTCTTAGACAATTTTTTTTTCACCTTTGAACAAAGGTTCTTACAGAACGAAATTATATTGTCACTCATTGTAAAAATGCAATTTCATATTTTGATATTTCATTCTTTCGCTGCAGCCTTTTGATGTGAAATCAAAGGAAAATATTTAATTAACGTCTATTTACTGGTGAAACTCATTTTAAAACTTGATGAAAAAATTTCATTTCGTAACGTCAAATTGAAGTTGGTAGTAAAATTTATTAGAAGGCAATTTGAGGGAATGTGATGAAATTTGATGTTCTCATAATTCTTTTACTGAACGAGTTTTATACTTTGCAATTACGAGAAGACAATAATTTTAAGTTCAACTCATAATATTATTATCAATTTAATTTCTATTTTATTATCTTTTTTTTAAGTCATAGATTATAATATATCTTATATCATCAGGGCCGGATCAAGGCTGTCACGGGCCTAAAGCACAAAAAAATTTCAGGGCCTCCCTAAAAAACAAAAGTTAAGGATAATTTACATTGAAATGGGAAAATTGAAGCAAAGAGATGTGAAAAAAATATACTAATTGAAAAACCTGCAAGAAGTAAATAAATTCTTCAAAAAAAAAAAAACAATAAAAGTTTTTAAAACAAAAAATTGAAATTACAAAAAAAAATGATTTTCAAGAACATAAAATATTTGCGGACATGTTTTTTTAAATTAAGAAAACAAATAAGGTAATCAGTAACAAAACGGAAAAATGTTACTATAGATAAAAAAATACTTTAAAAAATTGTTTTGAAAATCAAGCAAAAAGCAATAATTTTATTTAAATGAAGAATTAAGGAAAAACAATTAAACTATATTAAGGATGTTTATCCAAAAAACCATTTTCTACAGATTCTTAAAAAATTTTAATGACATATTAAATACATTACTTTACATGTACTGTTACAATTTTATTGAATTTTACCGTTCTGTTTTTAAGATATAAATTTATAAAGTTGGGACTTTTACATGGAAAAAGTAACAAAAAGCGCAAAATGACTATATTTTAATTAATTAAAAAAACACGGTTCTACAGATTTTTTTAAAAAACTAATATATTTTAAACTGTAATGGAATACAACTTTTACAATAATATTTAATTAATTTACCGTTCCATTGTTAAGAAAATGTTATTTAAGGATAGTAATCCTTCACTTTTTTGAAATAATCAGAAAGAAAAAATTTTAAAAAGTTGGAATTTTCAACAGAAATTTTTTTTTTCAATAAAATTTGTTTGTGTAATGATTTTAACTACAAAATACTATTTAGAAACCAAATTATAAGACGAAATGAAATTAAAAAAATATTGACTAACATGGTCCGATAGAATGAGAACCGCTTGAGGGTATAAGCGTCCTTAAGAAAAAAAGCAATATTTCTAAGAATTAAAAAATTCTGATAAAATGAGAAAATTTATTACAAGATCAAATTTACGAAAAATTAAATAAAAGAAGAAAAGTCTTTAAAAATTATTAAAATTAATAAGTTATGATAAATGACAAAAGCCAAATAAATATTTAAAAAATCATAAAATTGAAAAAAAATTATATTTTACAACTTCCAAATTATAATAATAAAAAAAATTAATCACTTAGAAACTAAATAGTTTTTTCTAAATATTGTTAAAATAAAAGTATACGAAATTAACTGCAGTAATTTTTGTAAAAAGAATAAAATTAAAAAAAAACCAAAAAAATAAAAAAGTATTATTAAACGCATAAAAAAGGAAAAAAAATTTTAAAAAGCAATGAAAGTCGCCTACTATCGTTTCATTAAATCCTGATCCCTCTACATTTTCGTGAATAACTTGCTGAAAAAAAATCGCTAATAAAAAAGAAAAAAATCATGATAAAGAGAATTTTAATGCGAAAAAAATGATATAATTTTGATGACTGTGAGTAAAATAAGAATAGTAGTATGAAATAAAAATGACGCAAAAACACGGAGAAACAGACAAATATTTCTTTGCTGACTTTCACCTGCCATAATTTGAAGAAAAAATTATTCGAAATTGACGTAAAAAATCAAGCGAATACCTTGATTCGTCTCAAATGCAATGATGACTATAGAAAACGAAAATGTTAATTATTTTATTGCCCAGACCTAAAAATTGAAGGGAATTCAATCTCCTGTTCTATCAATCGCATAAATACAAACTTTAGCTCAAAATACGTATAAAAATTCACACACATTACATTTTAATTAACAAAGTTCTAAATTAATTAAATAAATAGTTATTAACAAAAGTTTTTTTCTGCATTTTTTCTTAATCGGAAGATCTCCAAAGCAAATGACACTCCTATTGTCAACCAAGGTATCAATAGCTTTCGGGGTTCAGCAATATAATATTTATAACCCGGTCCGGTGAGCGGTTTGAAAATTCAGAGGCGTAGAAAAAGGGACATTGACGGAAACATAATTTTTAACACAATATTAAATTCACCTGAAAATTGTGAATGTAGAATTGAATTAACTTTGTTTTAATTTTCAAAAAATTTATTTTTAAATTAAAATGTAACTTTCCCATACTGTTTATTAAGTACTGGTTGAATTCTGTCAGAATCACATATCGCACATAAAATATGATTATTTTCACATTCTAATGTTTCTCCTTAATCTAGATATTTTTTCTCAATACCAATATTAATATATTAATAATTACTGACATCCAGTACTGTCCGCGTGCTAGCTGAGTACTGAATATATCAGAATGGACATAAAATTTTTGTTTCCCTTACATTTAAACGTAATTTTGACATAAATGTAGTTTTTTTTCTTATTAACAACGTATTTAATTAACACTTCTTTCCAGTACTGTCTAAGTACTGGCTGAATTCTGTCAAAATGATGTCGCACATAAAATATGAATGTCTCCTCATTCTAATGCTCTTTTGTCCTTAATCTATCTATTTTTTCTAAATTTAATTAATAAATAATTGTTAATAAACATTAATATAATATTGCGAGAAAAGAAAAAAACTTTCTTTTCAACCTTTTGAGGAATTATTTGAAAATAATAAAGTTTTTTTGGAGTTATGATTAAATGGTTCTAATTATTTTAAAACAAACACAATTTTTAATAAACATTAATATAATAACAATTACCGACAACCAGTACTGTTCGAGTGCTGTCTGAGTACTGGATATATCACATTGTACATGATAATTGATTTTTCTTAAAAATTTGACATTAATCTAGATTTTTTTCTTAATACATACACATTAATATCATAATAAATACTGTTTTTTATACTCTGTGTGCTGGCTGTGTAATAGCTAAATCACATTTTGCATAAATGTAATTTTGAGTATCCAATCCTTTCAACCACTGACTTGTGTGATACTGCAAACTTGATATTCTCGATTGACTGTAATAATGAATATAGTTAAATAAGTTAAATATATATTTAACGTTTTTATAATTTTATTAACTTATGGGACATTGTATTTCAATTCGTAATACCGTCAAAAGGCGATCGCGTGTAGAGCTCTTTTAAAATACAATTTACTTTATTAAAAAGTCTTTAAATATAAAATATAATAAATGCATTAGAAAGAGAATTGCTTGAGCTTTAAAATGGTACTAAGCTTTTTGTAAAAAATATTTTTTTTCATGGTGTATTTTGCATTTAGGGCATTCTTCGGATTATTTACATTCAAAAATTAGATTTGCTTGGAATAATTTTTTTTGGAATCTATACTGAAAAATAATACATACGTATTTTCTGTATTTTGTGATTTATTAGAAATCACAGAAGTTATAAGTGATTGAAATTTGGTGTTTTCGACAAAAGGGTATTTTTTGACTACGCGTTTTTCTCCCTTAATAACGAAAAATTGAAAATAATGTGTTACACGAAATTTAGAGCTGTATTATATAAAAATATAACTTACTTTTGTTTTATTTGTGATAAAAATTAAAACAAATGACTTTCAACATATATAAAACAAAACTAAATTATAGTTTTATATAATACAGCTCTAAACTGTGTGCACTGAGCTACAAAATTGCAAATATCAATTAAATGAAAAAATTTTCCATATTTGAATAGATGGCAAAAAATTTCTTATTTTGTAAAGTTTACTCTCTAAATTTAAATCAGTGAAAAGTCACTGGTGAATCAGCGCGAAATGAGCCACTGATTTGAATCAGTGAAAATTTCAATGGAATTTCACTGATTCTCACTCAAAATGTAACTGATTGAATCAGTGGTGTTACTGAATCAATCAGTAAGACATTTGACTGAAAATCAGTTAAATTTGATTGATTCTCAGTCAAAATCTCACTGATTGAAATCAGTGGCTCATTTCGCGCTGATTCACCAGTGACTTTTCACTGATTTAAATTTAGAGAGTACACTGCAAAAACATGGTGTCTTAAATTGGCCAAAAATGTCTTAAATTAAGATATTTTTGGTGTCTAAGACACGAAAAATGTCTTATTTTAAGACATTTTTGAACAATTTCAGACACCTGTTTTTGCAGTGTATGTTGACACAAAAAATTTAAAAAACGATAACGTCTTTTTTTGAGAAAAAACATTTTTTAACTTTAATTTGAATTTTAGGGCTACTTCTATTGCAAATACATAAGTTTTTATTACATATCTGGAAAATTCATGAACTTTCCAGCAAATTTCGTGTAACACATTATTTTCAATTTTTCGTTATTAAGGGAGAAAAACGCGTTCAAAAAATACCCTTCTGTTAAAACTACCAAATTTCAATCACTCATAACTTCTGTAATTTCTATCAAATCACAAAATACAGAAAATACGTATGTATTATTTTTCAGAATAGATTCAAAAAAAAATTATTCCAGGCGAATCTAATTTTTGAATGTAAATAATCCGAAGAATGCCCCATTTAAAAAGTTCAAATCCGATTATCTCAAAACAAGTTGCCTTCAATTTTATTGAAAATTGTATTAAAATAAAGTTTAAATTGTTTATTTTTTATCACCTAAATATTATAGTGGCCTTTTCAGTAGTTCTGGAGAAAAAAATTTAAATACAGTCATTTTACTGAATTTGACATAGAAAACAAAGTCAGAACGTAACCCTCCTCCTTTTGTTTTGTGATTTATGACAAAATCAATCAAATGACTGTTTATTTCAATTTTTTTCTCCAGAACCACTGAAAAGTCCATTATAATATGTAAGTAATAAAAAATAAAGAATTTCAACTTTATATTAATGCAATTTTCAACAAAATCGAAGGCGACTTGTTTTGAGATAATCAGATTTGAAGTTTTTAAATACAATATATACCGTGAAAAAAAAAATTTTACAAAAAACTTAGTACGATTTTAAAGCTCAAAAAAATTCTATTTCTAATGCATTTATTACATTTTGCATTTAAAGAGATTTCAATAAAGTATGTAAATTGTATTTTAAAAGAGCTCTACCCAAGCACCGTCTTTTGACGGTGCTAGGGTTTGAAATAGAATGTTCCTTATTACTTAAAACAATATGCACATTTATTACTAACCTATAAGTCATTTCGCATTGTTATTGTATCATCAAGTGTGTCATCATCACTGTCGATCGTGTCTTCACTTTCACTCTGTTCCTGAAGATTAATAATGAATGGTTCCACATGTGCAGAAATTTGTGGAAGACTGCCTCTGTATTCATCTTCTATTTTTCGCGCATGTTTCACGCAATTCGGCCATAGGGTTGGAGGTAGATTGTTCATAGTTTCTTCGCATAGTTTCCGTACGTCATCTATCTTGAAGGTTTTATTCTTTTTTGCTACTTCCTTTTTGACATATGCCCAAATCAATTCAATAGGATTTAGCTCGCAATGAGCCACTGGTAACCATAGTATTTGCACTTCACCATTCCTCATCTCTTCTGCTATTTTCTCCAATAAATATACTTTTGGATAATGAGAATCGCGTGCAAGCAGTAATAAGTCCTTTTTATTTTTCTCGGCAAATTCAGAAACATCAGATGGTACTTCTACTCCACGTCGAACAAGCCATTCGATTATTTGTCCTTTTTTCCAGGCTGCTGTCGGATTTCTGAAGTCGGGATCGAGCATCGTATGATATGGTGCTTGATCGAGAACAACAACAGAATTTCTGGGCAAAATTTCTAACAAATGTCGAAACCACTCTTCGAAGTGCTGCGCGTTCATTTCGTGGTGATAATCAGTTGACCCCTTTTTGCCAATAAAACATTTCATACATGTTTCCACAAAACCATTTTCATTACCAACGTGTAAAATTATTACTCTCTTGCCAGCACCTGAAGGAGTTACAAATCCACCACGATAGTTACCGATTTTTTGAACATCGCGATATGGATCAAAATTATCAACATTTTGTTCTGTGATATATTCAACCCAACCTGTGCTTAAGGTATGATTTGCTCCACACCATGTCTCATCAAGATAATAAATATTTTTACCTTGAGCTCTAAAATTCTGAATGGAGTACAAATACTGTTTCCTTTTTTCAGATACATTTCGACTTTCCATTAAAATCGGCCTTTTTTGTAATTTTTGGTAACTAAAGTTGATTTTTTTTAATAATTTCCACAATGTTGTTAGACACATTTGTGGAAAATGAGGAACATCCTCTTTCATTTGAGTCAAAAGATTTTGGACAGTAGGAAAAGTCTTCTTTAGATAAAAGTCGAAAATCTTTCTCCGTATGATGCCTAAAAAGAAATCATCAACATATATTTGCGGTCTTCCCTCTTTTACATGCGGTTTTTTCAATTCCCCATTAGCAGCTTCTCGAGATATTCGCTTAACCGTACATTCTGAAATATCTAAGCATTCAGCTGTGCGCTTCACAACATTCAATTTTTTTAAAGTTTTCTTTTCTTTTTCAAACTGAGCTCTTACTTTAAGAACCATTGTTTTTTGTTCTACACTTAAAGCACTACACTTTTTTTCTTCTTTACTCCGTAGTTTCAAAAAATTAGAAATTACACTCTGACTGTCATTACTTTCCTCACTGCTTATTTCACTGTTTTGAGACACTTCACTTTGTTCGATTATTACATTATTGTTTGATTCAATTGTTTCCATTGTCACACAAGTCACAGATTCCATCTTTCTTAAAACTACATTTGCTTGAACACGTAAGTCTGTAATTGGTTCCAAAAACTGAAAATGTCCTCGCAAATTACTTTGTCCTGTAAATAGTAACCAAATTGTTGAAGAGTTTTCACTGTGTGTAAAGCATTGTTCAAAATAATACTTTTTATTAAATAGTCTGATTATATTGACATTACATTTAAATATCTCAGAAGCTGCACGACATTCCAGATAAGTACCTCTTTCTCCAGACCGATGCATTTTTGAATAATACGCCAATGAAGTATGGATATTAAAATCATATTTTGCATAAAAACTGTAAAGTGACCAATTTTCTTTCGAAGTTATATGTGTTACAATTTCTTTTCGCAGAGCACAATGGTCATCTCTACCAAGTCCGGCTGATAAAGATGAAAATAAACAGTTTCCACTACCACCAGTTTCTATAATTTTAAACTTCAGTCCAGTTTCATAAATTATAATTGTATTAGACATATTGTATTTTTTATCAATAGATAATTGATTATCAATTTAAAACGAAACACGCGATTTTCAAAATTTTCAATTCGAAGTTAACAGCACGGAGGACTGTCGTCTTCTGAAATTGACATAACTGCAAATGATTTTACTGGAAGTTGAGCATTACAAAGTTTCTACCTGCTACAATGTTAGAAATTTATTGTATTTTATAACTTAAAGAGATCTTTTCGGCTCTGGCGGAATCTGCAACGAAAATTGCACTACCTGATTTCAAGCAGCAAGCTGTCAGAATATATAGCCTTGTCGTTCCATATTTTCAACAATTGTAGCTGGTAAATTAAATAATTTTTTACCTGTGCTCAACCAAGACTTAGCCAGTATTCAAGCAGTATCAAATATCGGTATATTTCATAATTGTGCTGGATATCTCTAATTATCATTACATTAACGACAAATTTGCATTGGAATCAAAGGTAAATAAAATTGTATGTTCAATCCGATTTAGCCAGTACTCAGACAGCACTCGAACAGTACTGGTTGTCGGTAATTGTTATTATATTAATGTTTATTAAAAATTGTGTTTGTTTTAAAATAATTAGAACCATTTAATAATAACTCCAAAAAAACTTTATTATTTTCAAATAATTCCTCAAAAGGTTGAAAAGAAAGTTTTTTTCTTTTCTCGCAATATTATATTAATGTTTATTAACAATTATTTATTAATTAAATTTAGAAAAAATAGATGGATTAAGGACAAAAGAGCATTAGAATGAGGAGACATTCATATTTTATGTGCGACATCATTTTGACAGAATTCAGCCAGTACTTAGACAGTACTGGAAAGAAGTGTTAATTAAATACGTTGTTAATAAGAAAAAAAACTACATTTATGTCAAAATTACGTTTAAATGTAAGGGAAACAAAAATTTTATGTCCATTCTGATATATTCAGTACTCAGCTAGCACGCGGACAGTACTGGATGTCAGTAATTATTAATATATTAATATTGGTATTGAGAAAAAATATCTAGATTAAGGAGAAACATTAGAATGTGAAAATAATCATATTTTATGTGCGATATGTGATTCTGACAGAATTCAACCAGTACTTAATAAACAGTATGGGAAAGTTACATTTTAATTTAAAAATAAATTTTTTGAAAATTAAAACAAAGTTAATTCAATTCTACATTCACAATTTTCAGGTGAATTTAATATTGTGTTAAAAATTATGTTTCCGTCAATGTCCCTTTTTCTACGCCTCTGAATTTTCAAACCGCTCACCGGACCGGGTTATAAATATTATATTGCTGAACCCCGAAAGCTATTGATACCTTGGTTGACAATAGGAGTGTCATTTGCTTTGGAGATCTTTCGATTAAGAAAAAATGCAGAAAAAAACTTTTGTTAATAACTATTTATTTAATTAATTTAGAACTTTGTTAATTAAAATGTAATGTGTGTGAATTTTTATACGTATTTTGAGCTAAAGTTTGTATTTATGCGATTGATAGAACAGGAGATTGAATTCCCTTCAATTTTTAGGTCTGGGCAATAAAATAATTAACATTTTCGTTTTCTATAGTCATCATTGCATTTGAGACGAATCAAGGTATTCGCTTGATTTTTTACGTCAATTTCGAATAATTTTTTCTTCAAATTATGGCAGGTGAAAGTCAGCAAAGAAATATTTGTCTGTTTCTCCGTGTTTTTGCGTCATTTTTATTTCATACTACTATTCTTATTTTACTCACAGTCATCAAAATTATATCATTTTTTTCGCATTAAAATTCTCTTTATCATGATTTTTTTCTTTTTTATTAGCGATTTTTTTTCAGCAAGTTATTCACGAAAATGTAGAGGGATCAGGATTTAATGAAACGATAGTAAGTGGTTTTCTAAAAATACAGAAAAGCAATATAAAACATAACCTACCAAAATAATTGTTTGAAAAAGAAAAAATTGCAAGAAAGAATAATCAAATATTTCAAGAAAGTGATAAAAAATAAGTTTGTAAATAAGTCCACAATTTTTTCTATAATTTTTAACCGTTTTCAATTTACAATTATTCTCCTTAAATTTTATAATTATTCTATAACTTTTTAATTATTTTGTTCTGTTGTAGATTATTCTCGACAGTTTTCGAATTTCTTTTTCAATTGTCAATTATTTTGCGCATTTCTCAATTATTTTCTTTAATTCTAAATTATTCTCGTCATTTTGTAATTTTCTTTAAACTATGAATTATTTTCTAAAGTCAATTCCATTCTACAATTTTGAATTAAGTTTATTCAATATTCCAAAAAACTTGACTTTTTTCAATTATGAATCATTATTTCAAATTACAATTTGTTTCTTCAATTTTTGATTATTTTCTTCAAATTTCAATCACATTTTTCAATATTTAATTATTTTTTCGAATATCAATATGCTTTTTTAATTTTAAGTACAATTGTTCAATTATTCTCTTCAGTTCTTGATTATGTTTTAAAAATTTAATTTCCATTCTTCAATTTTAAATTTTTTCCTCAATTTCAATTATTTTGTTCGATTCCATTTTTTTCAATTCAGTTATTCAATTAGCCATTATTTCCAACAATTATTTCTATAATTTTCTTAATTTTTAAATTATTTTTTAAATTAAATATTTATAGTTTGATTTTTTAAATTATTTATTCCAGTTGTGTATTAATCTAGCCATTTTTCGAATTTTGTTTTCAATTGTTTTTCAATTATTTTCGTCATTTTTCAGAAATTATCTTCAATTTTGCTATTATTCTTATTATTTTTCATTTATTTTTTTTCATTTATTATTTATTTTCTTTAATTTTTTGCTATTTCTCACAATATTTAAAATTTTTATTTATTCTCTTAAAATTTTAGAATTATTTTTCAACGTTTTCAATTATTTTCTTAAGTTGTGCATTATCTTAGTCATTTTTTGGATTTTTTTTCAATTGTCAATTATTTTCTTTAATATTTTAAAATCCTTGCCTTTCGACAATTATTTTTCTCTATTATCAATAAGATTCGTTAATTTCAAATTTTTATTCTCTTCAATTCTCAATTTTTTCTTCAAATTTGAATTTCATTTTTTAGTTTTCAATTGTTTTCTTCTATATTTAATAACTTTCGGCTTTTTCAAATACTTTTTTCAATTTTTAATTACATTTTTTAAATTTGATTTTAAATTTTTAATTCTAAATTATTTTATTTAATTTTAATTATTTTTGTCGATTTTTAATCCATTCGTTCAATGCGCAATTATTTCCAACATTTTATTCTAACAATTCCTATAATTTTCTTCATTTTTCATTTTTTAATTATTTTCTTTAAATTTAAAGGTTTTGTTATATTTTATAAATTTTTGTCTGTAGTCTATTAATCTAGTCATTTTGTAGATATTTTCTTCAATTTTTTAATTATTCTCATTTTTCAATTATTTTTGTTTCTTTTAAATATTAACTATTTTTCGCAATTTGAAATTATTTCCTACAATTTTTTCAATTTGCAATTAGTCTCTTAAAGTTTTTTTAACGATTCTTTGAGTTTTTTAATTTTTTTTTGGTTGTGTATTAATCTAGCCATTTTTTGAATTTTTTTTTCAATTGTCAATTATTTTCGTCATTTTTCAGAAATTATCTTTAATTTTGCTATTATTCTTGTTATTTTGCAATTTTTTTTTTCATTTATTAATTATTTTGTTTAATTTTTAGTTATTTCTTACAATATTTAACATTTTTATTTATTCTCTTAAAATTATAGAATTATTTTTCAACGTTTTTTAATATTTTTTTCAGTTGCGCATTATTCTAGTCATTTTTTGATGTTTTTTTTCAATTGTCAATTATTTTCTTTAATACCTTAAAATCCTCGCCTTTCGACAATTATTTTTCTCCATTATCAATAAGATTCGTAAATTTCAAATTTTTATTTTCTTCAATTCTCAATTTTTTCTTCAAATTTCAATTCCAATTTTTAGTTTTCAATTGTTTTCTTCTATATTCAATAACTTACGGCTTTCTTCAAATCCTTTTTTCAATTTTAAATTGTATTCTTTAAATATGAATTTATATTTTCAATTCTCAATTATTTTATTCAATTCTTATTATTTTTTACGATTTTTAATCCATTTGTTCAATGCGCAATTATTTCCAACATTTTATTCCAACAATTCCTATAATTTTCTTCATTTTTTAATTTTTAATTATTTTCTTTAAATTTAAAGTTTCGTTATATTTTATCAATTTTTTTCAGTAGTCTATTAATATAGTCATTTTGTAGATATTTTCTTCAACTTTTTAATTATTCTCATTTTTTAATTATTTCTTTTTCTTTTAAATATTAACTATTTTTTGCAATTTGAAATTATTTCCTACAATTTTTTCAATTTGCAATTAGTCTCTTAAAGTTTTATAATGATTCTTTAAGTTTTTCAATTTTTTTTTTTTTTTTTTTTGTTGTGTATTAATCTAGCCATTTTTCGAATTTTGTTTTCAATTGTGAATTATTTTCACTTTTGTAATTTTTCTCCATTATTATCAATTTTTTTTTTTAATTTCAGTTTACTTCTTAAATTATGAATTTATTTCTTCAAGTTTTTATTATTTTCTCCAAATTTTTATTATTTTCTAAAGTTTTCAATTTTTTTTTTGTTTTGATTTTCAATCCAGTTGTTCGATTTGGCAATTGATATCAATTGCCAATCAATCAACCAATCAATCAACTTTTAATTATTAACTATTTTTCGCAATTTTTAATTATGAACTTATTTCCTCAAGTTTTTATTATTTTCTCCAATTTTTTATTATTTTCTAAAGTTTTCAATTATTTTTTTCAATTTCAATTTTTTTTTGTTTTGATTTTCAATCCAGTTGTTCGATTTGGCAATTGATTTCAGCAGTTATTCCTATAATTTTTATAATTTTTCAATTTTTTAGTTTAATTTAAATTGAATGTATATTGTTTAATTTTTTAGATTATTTTTAACAATTGTGTATTTATCTAGCCATTTTTCGAATTTTGTTTTTAATTGTCAATTATTTTGGTCATTTTTTATATATATTCTTTTCCATTTTGTAATTATTTTCGTAATTTTCATTATTTGCATTTTCAAAAATTTGTAGTTTTAAATGACGAACAGCAATGTAAAGTTTCTCATTAATGTTGCTGTTAATTAATATTTTACTATATACATGTAATAACTGCAACTTTGATTAATTGAAACTTATATGTTTAAAAATTAAAGTTTGAGTTAATTGACGTTTGGAATTTATATAAATAATAATGGCTTGGAATTAATTAAGTTTAATATAGTTTTCGACTTTCTTTTTATTAAAATTTTTTTAGATTAAATTCTGATCATTTTAAATTCAATTTTCCATACTATTATTAAAGAATACAAGGTTAAAATTCAAGTTTTTAGGATTTAATTACCTTCCCAGAGTGTCTTAAAAATTTGCGGATCGTTTTCAAAATTCACGGATCATTTTAAAAATTCTCGTCAATTTGAAAGTTTTTTTCACATTACATTAAATTCTGGCACCGGGCCCTTTTGGGTTTTTTTTCCCTGTATATCATATTTAAGTAAATTTTCAACTCGAAATGTTAAAAATGTGAAACTAAAATTCATAAAATTCTTGAGAGTCTCGGAATGGTTGTCATCAGTTAAAGTTTGCGCTTTAAAATCGCGATGGTTACCTTAATGCTTTACGACACGATATCCCACTAGGTGTGCGATGATAAACGCTTAAAGAGCGTTCTTCTGTTCGATCGATTTCCTGGGAAGACGAAAAAGCCTTCATTCTTTTGAAAATGGATTCGAACATAAAAGTTTACGCCATGCACACCACTACAGTTCTAAAATGTACGTGACATCAGGAACTTGGGAGGTTCGATGGGATCGTTGATCGGTGATTGACGACTTGCACATGCACCAATACACTTACATAAACTAGCGAAGGTCCTTTCTAGGGTGCAGTTGAGAAAGGCTGGATTGGCTGATGTGCTGATCCTGTGGGAGTACTTGAATCGTGATCACGTTCTTAACTCTACCACATCCTCGATCACAAACCTTCAATGTGTTTGGCTGTTTATTTACAAGAGTCAACTTTTTCTAAGTCCTCTGTTACCACTTCAAATCATAAAGGCCGAATATTTTCAAAATTCAAAATCATGTCTAACATGCTTTTTATTGTTTTTTATGACAAATAAAGAGACACTAATTTTTTTATTTTGCGAAAAAAAAAAATTTTCGCAGAGTTACGAGCATTTGCAATAGAGTTGCAAAATTCTCGGTAATTTAAAATCCGGTTACATTCTCGAGAATATAACCGAGAATATTCTCCTTCCGAAGAATTTATGAGAATTTTCTATTTTTGAATGAGATCCACTATTTTGAAACACAAACAATTTATTGAAATAAAAATGGATAAATGCCAAAAATATTTATCATTACAAATTACCTCAATGAAGTGTAAAAATTATTATTAAATATGACAATTATGAACAGAATTTTATATAAATTATAAAAATTGTAATTTCTTATTTCTTCAATCTACAACAATTGTAAATATATTAAATATAATATTTTAAAAAATAATGTAAAATTTGGCAAATTAATTGAAAAAAAATCATAAAAACGATTAAAATTGGCGAAAGTAATTTCAAAAACCATAGAAATATTTTAAAATTAAAGAACATAATTTAAATTTGAAAAAAGTACTTAAGGGCATGTGATGGATTATGACGTCACTGGTATAGGCAAAATTTGTCCGTAACTTTTCTCTTAAAATATTAAATATTTTTTCATGAAACTTGGTAGAATTATTTAAAATGACATTAGAAAGGCCTCTGAGACCCAAATTTGTTTAAATTTTTGCCCAAAATTAATTTTGGGAAATTTTTGAAAAATTGCAAACTTATTAAAAAATCAATTTTGAGACAAAATTCAAACAAACGTGGGTCTGAGAGATCTTCCTAATGACATTTTAAGTAATTCTACCAAGTTTCATGAAAAAATATTCAATCACATGCCCTTAAAAATCTTAAAACGAAATCGAAAAAAATTGAATAATCAAAACTTAGGAAAATAATTGAAAATTGAAAAAACTGATTGAAACTTGAGGCAGATAATTTAAACTGAAAAAAAAAAATAATTAACATTTGAGAAAATAATTGAAAAAATTACATAATATATGTCAAATAAAGGAAAGTTAAAGGAAATTTCAGAAAAAAATTAAAAATTACAAAAAGTAACTGAAAAAAGATAAACATAATTTAAAAACTTTTTGGAAATTATGGAAAAGAACGGTAGTAATTGAAAATTGAAAAGAATAATATAAATACTTGAAAATAGAAACAAATAATTAAAATGCCAGATATGTAGTTTTAAATTTTAGAAATTATAAAACAAATGAAAAAAATAAAAAATTGAAGGAAATAAATTTTGGAAAATAATTGAAAAATAATTTTAGAATTTGAAACTTGAAGAAAATAATTGAAATGTACAAACAATGATAAGTTGTAAGAAACAAATGACATTTGAGTGAAATAATTGAAAAAAATACAGAATTTTTTTTAAATAACAAAAAGTAAGTGAAATTTGAGAAAAATACGTGAAGAACTTAGAAATTAATTGAAAAAATGAGAATAACTAAAAATAGAAGAAAAGCATTGAAGAAAGCTATATATAATTGAAATTTGCGATAGTTAAAAAAAAAATTTGGAAACTATAATAACTGAAAAAAAAACATAGAATATATGTTTAAGAAAAGAAAATAATAATTAAACAATCGCAGAACTAATTGACAATTGATTAAAATAATTTATATTTTAGATAAATAATCAAAAATTGTTGAAAATTAATTCAGAAATGATGAAAATAATGAAAAGTTTATGAAAATAATGATAAAATAATATAAATAATTTAAAATTGAATAGAATAATTTTTAATTTACGAGAAATAATTACAAAAAATACAGAATATAGGTACCTAAAATACAGGGAAATCGTAGATATAATTGAAAATTACATAGAAAAACGAAAATTTCAGATAAGTAATTAAAAACTGTTTAGAAATTATAAAAAAGAACGTAAGTACAATAATTTAAAATCGAAGAAAATTAGAACCAAACAATATAAAAATTGGAAATTGAATTAAATAATTGAAATATCAGATAAATAGTTTAAAATTTGGAAATTATGAAAGAATTCAAAATGATTAAAAATTAAAGAAGATAATAGTAAATTTGAGAAAAATATTTTAATATTTTAGAAAATAATTTAAAAAAAAAGAATAATTAAAAATTTTTAAAAAATAATTGAAATTTGAGAAAAATGTTAAAAAGTAATTTTACAAAATGAGAAATATAATGAAGAATTTGGGAACGTAATTAAAAAATGATAAAAATAAATTAAAATTGAAAACAAATTGAATTATGATGAAAAATAATTTAAATCTTTAAAAAATAAGTGAAATATGTTGAAAGTAATTGAAATTTCAAATAAATAATTGAAATTTTTGAAAATTACGAAAAAAGAATGAAAATAATTAGAAATTGGAGAAATTAAGGGCATGTGATGATAATGCTAAATTTGTCCGTAAACTTTCTCTTAAAGTACTCAATGTTTTGACACCAAACTTTGTCGAATTACTCAAAATACCATTAGAATGGTCTCTCTGACCCAAATTTATTTCATTTTTATCTTTAAACTAATTTTTTTTTCAATTTTACAATTTTTGGAAAATTTTGAAAAAAAAGTAAATTTGAAAAATATTTAGTTTAAAGACAAAAATGAAACAAAATTGGGTCAGAGAGACCATTCAAATGGTGTTTTGAGTAATTCTACAAAGTTTGGTGTCAAAACATTGAGTACTTTAAGAAAAAGTTTACGGACAAATTTAGCATTATCATCACATGCCCTTAATAGGTAAATTACAGAATGTATATTTGAGCAAAAGAAAATAATTGAAAAACCTTATTAAAAGTTTAAAATTGAAGACAATAATCTAAATTTGAGATAATAACTGAAATTTTAGGAAACTAATTGCAAAATAATTAATAAATGGAGAAAATAGTTGGAAAATGATAAAAAGAAATGAATATTGAACAAAATAATTAAAGATTTAGATATTTGAAAGTTCAGGAAATTAATTTAGATTAAATGAATTAATAATAAATTAATAAATGAAAATGATTAAAATTTTTAGATAATAATTGCAAAATGAAAATAATAATGGTAAATTAAAAAAAATTAATTTAATTTTGAGATAAATATTATGAAACTTAGCAATAAATAATGAAATTGTTTTATTGATAAAGAAAAAATAATTAAAATTGAAAACATGATTGAAAAAATTTTAAAAAAAATAATTGAAATTTGCTGAAGGTAGGTTTAAGATTTAGGGGAAAAAGTGATAAACAATGAAAATATTTAAAAATTGCAGGAAATAATTAAAAAGTATTAAAAAATAGTTGAAAATTGTAGTTAAAGCAATTAAAGTCATAAAAGAAAAGAAATATTAAAAATTTTAGAAATATTTAATTTTATTTAAAATTAGTATATTTGAACAGTGGATTAATTAAACTTTTAATCAATGTGAGTTCAAATTAACAGAAATTTGAAGAAATTAGAATTGCTATAAATTTAAAATTCGAGAACATTTTGAAAATATGAAATATGATCTACAAATTTAAAGCAAAAAAGCATCTATAGTTTTAAGACAAAGACTATAAGACTATTTGAATGTTTAAAATATGAGTTTAAAAAACCAATAATTAAAGTATAATCATTCCAAAATTATCGACTGACTAAAAACGGTATATTCTACTGAATCTGGAACTTTACAATTTAATGAAGACTATTAATATTTTTAAAATATGAGTTTAAAAACCCAATGTAGAAAACAGAAATACTATTAAGCACTTAAAATTTCAAATATTAGCTTGTCTGACTCTGCATGGTATTTTCCACTACATCATAAATTTTACAATTTCACTCAGATTACTGAAATTTTAAAAGTACAAAAATTCAAAGACAATTTAACAAACAGAAATACTTATTAAAAAGTTTCTTTAAAAAATTAAGGTCTGACTCAACTTGGTATATTCTACTGAATCTAAAATTTCACAATTTAACTAAGCCTATTAAAATGTTTAATATATGAGTTTGAAAAACCTATTTAGACTCGTAAACTTTTGGGAATAAAAAATTTAAAAACCAATTTACCGAACAGAAATACGTATTAAATAATTTCTTCTAAAAATTATCGTCTGATTCAGAGCGGTATATTCTACTGAATCTGAAACTTTTCAATTTAATGAAGACTATTAATATTTTTAAAATATAAGTTAAAAAATCTAATTTAGAACATATTAAGAAAATCATGGTATACGTATTAGGCAGTTAAAATAAAATATATAGTTAACACTTAAAATAAAAAATCTTTGTTTGCCTCGGTGCTTTCTACTAAATCAGAAAATTTATAATTAAACTATACAAGTTTTTAAATTAGAATACAAAACTGAAACCAATTTAGAAAATATAGATATACGTATTAGGCAGTTAAAATAAAATATATTCGATTTTCTGATTTCACGCGTTATTTTCCACTATTGTCTGACTCAATATGGTATTTTCTACTAATTATAGAAATTTTCGCTTTTAATGTTTATCGAACTCAAATTACATGAATGTTGCAAACGTAAGATAAAAAAACTTCTTAAAACCACTTTTTATAAAATTAAAATTAAATTGTTGGTGTCTGATCAAATACGGTCTTTTCTACTGAATCTGAGTAATTTAGCTCTTATATATAAAAAAGCTTTTATAAAAAAGCTTTAATTTAGATTTAGTAGAAAATACCATGTTGATTTGAAAAACATAATTAAAAATAAAAATACGATTTACATTATTTAAATTAAGACTATTCGATTTTGTAAATTTAGAAATTCTCAAATAATAATGCCTCAATGTTTATTGAATACAAAGTATAATTTTCTTTAAATATATCATCAAAAATCTTCTCAAAACCCTTATCATTTAAACTAAAAACATATTGTCTGACTCAATACAGTATTATCTACTGCACATAAAAGTAATTATGTCTTTTGTAAATAAAACTAAAACTAAAAAGTATTGAAATACTACAAAATTTTTGTTCATTTACTCGATAAAAATTCGAATTATTTATTGTCTGACTCTGTACATCAGTTTCTACTGAATTGTTTCTGTCTAGCTATAAAACTTATACTACAAGTATTTACTATTTAAAATGGAAAAAGTGGTAATATTGGTCAGTAAGTTGTTAAAAAATAATTTCAAATAACACCCCGAAAACAATTAAAAAATTTAATTGCTTCTTACCAAAGGATATTGCATCTTAAAAAAAAAACAGGTTCACATTTTCAAATAAAAGTTTTCTTACAAGTAAAATCAAGTTTGCATTGCAGCCACAGAAAAAGTTCAATAGAATTCTACTTTATTTTTATAACGTTAGTGGTAAGTAATAAGTCTGGTGAAAGACACTTGAAATTGGATTGAAATTTCATTTTATTGAAGTTAGTTTCCACTCGCTGACAATAGAATGGCGACTCTGGTTTCAAAAGCTCGCTTTTTAACCTGTCGAGTGCACTCTCATTCAAAAAAAGCTAGTATCATGTTTATCTGTAGTTAGAATTCTTTTGCCTCGGACGCTTGTAAAATTTTATCTCGAAATTTCGTTTCTCCTAAAAATTGAAAAAATGGAATTAGTAATGCTTTCAGGGTTTTCACCAAGTGAAGAAAATATTTATAGTTTTTTTTTTTTTTAATCACCATAATAATTATAATAATACTCGACTTCTCTATCCTAAACTCAATTCTTTTTTTTTTAAGTTTTTTATTACCCTCTCATCAAATTTTAAAATTATAATTTTCTAAGATAATTTTAAATCAGCATTTTAAGCTAGAGGTAATTTGATGCATTTTGTGGGTGGAAGTAAGTCTTCTCTTCAATATCATTAGTTAAGAAAACAAATTTTTCGTCCTGATCATCAAAATCTTGAAAATGTTATATTGTCAACTCTAATGAAGGTTTGATATATTTATTTGCTTACATCTTCTTTAAGCGATTTGTACTTTTATAAAAGAAAAGTTTTATCATGACTGATTGAAAATAAGCGCAATTAATTTAGAGTCTGCGTAGATTAAAGTAACTTGTTCTATATCCGGCCTCATTAAGAATGATTCAAGATAATTTTAGGCTGAACATTTGCAGTAAACGTGCCAACGATCGAACCAGTCGACATTGGAACAGATTGTACGTGCTCTAGTGTATCTGATCTTCTAGTAAACTCGTAGCATATATACTCTGTCGTTGACAACGATATATGTCACACACAGAACATGTCCTATTTATTTTACAAAATGTGTAAAATTTTGCCTTAGTTTTGAAACTGTTCAAAATCTATATTTCTATTTTGAGTAATATAGTTCTGCTTCAATTAAAAGAAAAAATATTCAGAATTTATTACTTGCTCAATTTGGTCGCGTTTTAATTAATGTGTATTAAGAACTTAATGATGATTATTCTTTATTACTAAAAATATTTTATTATACAAAAATAGTAGATATATTGTTTACTAATCATTTCATTAGTATTTGTTAAATCGACAACATAAGGTTATAATAAAAAATCGTAATATAAAAAGTATTTCTATAAAATGTAATTTTTTTTGTGAAAAGGAATTAAATTTGTTAAGTATAAAACGAATAGATACTTAAACTTGCAAAAAGAAAATAAAAATACGTATTAAACGGTTTCAATAAAAAATATATTGTCTGACTCAGTACGGTATTTTCTACTAATTATAGAAATTTTTGATATTTATGTTTATCGAACTCAAACTAGAGAAATGTTGCAAAAGTAGCATTTAATAAATACTTAAATCCACTTTTTACAAAATTAATATAAACTTGTTATTGCCTGACCCAATACGGTATTTTCTACTGAGTGTAAATTTTTATTTTATTTTTATAATTTAGCTCATTCTGCAGAAATTTTAAAAATGCAACACTGAATACCAATTTAGAAAATAGAAATACGCATTGAACGATTAAAATAAAAAATATTTGGTTGTCTGACTCAACAAAGCATTTTCTACTAGAGTTGGCATTTCCAATTTATTTAACTCAAAGTCTCAAACTATTTAAATTATCAAAATGCAGCTTAAAAATCATTCAGAAAATAAAAATACGTATTAAACGGTTTCAATAAAGAATATATTGTCTGACTCCATACGGAATTTTCTACTAATTATAGAAATTTTTCCTATTTATGTTTATCGAACTTAAACTACAGGAATGTTGTAAACGTAAAATTAAAAAACTACTTAAAACGACTTTTTACAAAATTAAAATAAAATTGTTAGTGCCTGACCCAATACGGTCATTTCTACTGAATCTGAAAATTTATAATCTTGCTCTTACGATATTGCAACTTAACAATTGCTACTTTAAAATTCAATTTAGAAAATAGAATTATACATATTAATACATACAAACGTTCAGGAGGTAATTTAATTCAAATAATGAATTAATGATAAAAAAACTTTTTATTACGAATTTAGTAGAAAAAACCGCGTTGAGTTAGACAAACGAAAATGTTTAATTTTTAACGAATAATACATGCTTTAAAATTTATTTGATATTTTAGTTAGTAACTTTAAATAGTATAACTTAAATGAATACGAAAATATAATAAAAAAGATTTAAAAATAATTATTGCAACTTTCATTAATCCAAAAAATATTATCAATTTAAATTATAATAAAGTTGACTTTTCATGTAAGTATCATTTTGTCAAGAGATTGTAATAATTTTTGAAATAATGAGAATTTATAGAAAGCAGTGTCGTTAACAAGACTGTTCATATTTTCATGGAATATTGTAATACCTGATTCAAATACAAATTGATTTTCAAATCGTTTTCAAAATAACTAATAATACGTATGCACACATGCATTGAGCAGTTTCATATAGTACGTGTTTAGGCTTGTAAATACTGTTTCTCTATACAGAATATCACGTACAACAACGTCCATACGTGAATCTGAGTTTTGCCCCTTGTTCTCCATTGCAAACTGGCAAAGTCGAAGAAACTAGAAAAAGATTTTCTTTTGCTTTTATTTCTGCAAACATTTATAAACTAGCAGTATATTCAAACTTCAATGGATTTTTTTTCGATTACAAAGTCAAAAAAGTCGAGAGTTATTTCATAAACAATCGAAATTAATTGAGAGACGGAAAAATGAACTTGGAAAGTAATGAATTAATAAACAGCTGGAATTAATTGAGAAAAATCTAAAATTAATTGAGAAAACTTTAAAATTAATTGAGAAAGCTCTGAAATTAATTGAAAAAGTAGAAAAATTAATTTAGAGCAGGTAGCAATTAGTTGAGGTAAAACTAAAATTAATTAAAGAAAAAAGTGAATTTAAAAAACTGACAGTGATTGAGAAAATTCATATTAGATTTATTCAAAAATAAATTTTAATATAAAATAATTTTTACGTGCAATTTATATTGTAAAATTTTTAACTTTTATTCATTTTATTTTAATCAATTTAAACATCCTTCTATTTGTACGTAATATAAACCAAAAATTGAAGTTAATAAAATAAAAATAAATAAAAATGTATTATTTATAAAATTTAATTGTGAAGTAATTTCCTAATTTTTTTTTATTACCTCAAATCTAAGTTATTGTATCCACTTTTCAATGTTTTAATCATTTTTCAATAATTTTTTTCATATTTCAATTACTTTCTTCAATTTTCAATTATTTCTATAATTTTTCAATTATTTTTTAATTCATTTTCCAAATTTTTTTATTATTTATCTCTAATTCCAGTTATTTTTTCAATTCAAAAATTATTTTTATCATTCTGCAATAATTTTGTTTTATTACAAATTTATGTTGTAGTTATCTCAATTATTTTCTTCAATTTTTTATTATTTTCATTACTCTTTAATTAAGTTCCTAAATTTTAAAATATTTTTCTAAAATTTTAATAATTCTTCTTAATTTTCAATTATTATTGTGATTATTTGCAATCAATTTCTTCAATTTTTTATTATTTTTACTATTCCTTAATTAAATCCCTAAAGCTTTCAATTATTTATCTTATACTTTCAATTACTTTCTTTTAATTTTCATTTTCCCAAAACTTTTGCAATTATATTCTCCGCCTTTTAATTATTCAATTGATTTCCAAAATTTCATTGGTTTTCTCAAATCTAAGTTATTGGATTCACTTTTTAATGTTTTAATCATGTTACACTTATTTTTTTCAAATTTTAAATAGGTAGGTACTTTCGTCAATTTTTAATTATTTTTTTTTTATTTGTAATGATTCTCACAAATTTTGTATTATTTTGAATATTTGTTGATTAATTCTAAAAAATTCAATTATTTATCTCAAATTTCAATTACATTTTTCAATTCTCAATTATTTCTATAATTTTTCAATTATTTTTTAATTAATTTTCTAAATTTTTTTATTATTTATTTTTAATTCCAGTTATTTTATAAATTCAAAATTATTTTTATCATTCTGCAATAATTTTGTTGTATTACAAATTTATGTTATAGTTGTCTCAATTATTTTCTTCAATTTTTAATTATTTTATTACATTGCAAATATTTTCTCAAATTTTTTATTTTTTTCATTACTCTTAAATTAATACATTAGATTTAAAAATATTTTTCTCTAATTTTAGTAGGTGATTTTCTTCAATTTTTTTTTTTTTAATTATTATTTTTATTATTTGATATCACTTTCTTCAATTTTTAATCATTTTTCTATTTCTCAATTAAATTCAAAAATTTTAAATTATTTATTTTACATTACAATTACTTTCATTTAATTTTCATTTTCTTACAACTTTTCCGATTATTTTCTCCATCCTTTAATTATTAAATTAATTTTATAAATTTTCATTTATTATCTGAAGTCTAAGTTATTATAACCACTTTTTAATGTTTTAATAATTCTTCAATAATTTTTTTTAAATTTCAATTCCTTCATCAATTTTTTATTGTTTTTTTTTCATTTGCAATGATTTTCACAATTTTTAAATTATTTGAAATATTTGTTAATATTGCATGTGCAATGATTTACACAATTTTTATATTATTTTGAATAGTTGTTGATTAATTCCAAAAATTTTAATTATTTATCTCAAATTCCCATTATTTTCTTGTATAAATTTATGATTTTTCCTATAATGTTGTAATTATTTTCCTGAATATAAAATTCTTGAAATCATTTTGTAATAAGGTACTTTCTTTTACTTAAGGGCATGTGATGGATTATGACGTCACTGGTATAGGCAAAATTTGTCCGTAACTTTTCTCTTAAAATATTAAATATTTTTTCATAAAACTAGGTAGAATTACTTAATATGTCATTAGGAAGGTCTCTCAGACCCAAATTTGTTTAAATTTTGGCCCAAAATTAATTTTGGGAAATTTTCGAAAAATGTCAATCTTTTTTAAAAATCAATTTTGAGACAAAATTCAAATAAACTTGGGTCTGAGAGACCTTCCTAATGACATTTTAAGTCATTCTACCAAGTTTCATAAAAAAATATTCAATATTTTAAGAGAAAAGTTGCGGACAAGTTTTGCCTACACCAGTGACGTCATAATCCATCACATGCCCTTAATGATAGAACGTCCAACGTCCTTCCGGCAGGACAAAAAAGCCTTCCGCGAGAACGTACGAAATCGCGTTATAAAATTAACATGGATTCAGATAAACAAAAAGTAGTATATATGGTTGGAAAGGTAAAGAATCAAGCTTTCAGCAAATGTAAACATGGAACTTGTAAATTTAAACCCCGAAGCTTAGTAGCTAAAAGAAGTTAAATTTTCCAAAAATTCACATAATTTTTAGTCACAAAAAAACGACGCGCGTTACTGCCGGCAGGACGTTTTCGTTTTTTTAAGAAGACTACCTAGCCCTTGTACATAAATTTAAAAAATCAATATTTACGTCATCTGAAAGCTTGTTTTATTACCTAAAAAACCATATATTCATTTTTATACTTATCTGCTTCCATATTGATTTTATAGAGCGATTTCGAAGGACTCGCGCCTGAGCCATTTACCACCGGCCGCCATTACGTTAGTTATAACAATATTTACAAAAGTAATAATAAACTCAATTCCTTTGATGATAAAGATGATGAATTATGATGATAATGATGATGGTGATGATGGTGATGATGATGATGATGATGATTATATGAAATTAAAATATTTTTTCACAAAAATTAATTGTCCTTCCGGAAGGACGTTTACTATGTGAAAGCGCGTCCTACCGGCAGTACGCAGCCTTGGACGTTCTATCATTAACAAATATCCTGTATTTTTTAAAATTATTTTTTTAAAATTGCAATTAATATCTACAAATTTCAACTGTTTTTATCTTTTATCTAACATTTTCTTCAATGATTTCATTATTTTTCAATTTTTCCCCTAAATTTTTAATTTACAATTTCCACGAGTTTCAATTACTTTCTATAATTTTATCAAATAAAACGTTTTTAGTTTTAATTATTTCCTTTAATATTAAATTTATTTCGTTATTTATTAATTAACATTCAATTTCTTTTGTCATTTTTCAATTATTTTTACAAAGTATGATTTTTGTTTTTTAAATTGTAATTTTTGTCTTCATTATCGAATTATTAATGTCAATTTCTAATGTCTAATAATGGAATGATACAACTCATTAAATTTATTAATTAAATTATCAGTTTTAGTATTTTAATAGTTTTCCACAATCATTTTCCAAATAATTTTCAATATTAAAATACTTGTTTCATGCTCCATTAATTATTATTAAATTTTTTTTTATTGTTTTTATATTTCAGTTTTATTTTTTAAGTATTTAAATAATGTTCTTCGATTTTCAATCACTTTCTTTAATATCAAATAAATTATGTAACTTTCTCAATTTTGTTCTTAAATTCCTATAATTAACTTTAATTTCAAATTATTTTTATTCATTTTCAAGTAGTCTTGTTTATCTCAAATATATTCTGTAATTTTCACAATTATTTTTTACAAATTATTATTAAATTCTTAAATTTTCAATTATTTTTATCATTTTTCAATTAGTTTTTATTATTTACAATTAATTTTTACTAAATTCTATAATTTTTTAGGGTTTCGTACACCACAAGTGTACGCACGGAACCCTATTGGAAAGACTTTGTCGAAAATCGTGTCCCCCCCCCCCCCCCTTAGCCGCCAAACTATTTGACTCAGAAAGTTCAAATTTGGCCCACATATGTATTTTCACGTGTAGATGAAAGGAAAATTATAGAGAACATGATTCTAGGGGTTGATCATAGCATTGTCAAGAAAATAACAAGATTTTTGAGAAATTTTGATATTTTTTGGCTGATAACTTTTGCCATTTCTTTGACAGCGCTATCACCACAACAATCTCTATAATTTTTCTGTAATCTACATATGATACTACATTTTTGTACCAAATTTGAACTCTCTAAGTCAAATATTATGGCAGATAAGAGGGGAATACGGTCATTTTTTCGAAAAAATGCCTTTAATTTGTACCATTCCTGCCCTTTATCTGCCAAATTATTGTACTTAGAGTGCTGAAATTTGGTACACATATGTAGTTTGACCTGTAGATTACAGAAAAACTATAGAAAACCTTGTTGCAGGCTGTTATCATAGCGTTTTTCAGCAAAAAAACCAATTTTTTTTCAAAAATGCTAAAAAATGGTCGTATCCCCCCCCTGGGGCCCTATCACGTAATTTTGAAAACGAAACCGAAAACGAAAACGCAAGTTCGATTTTCAAATTTTTTTTTGAAATGTCAGTTTGCCTTTGTGATTATTATGATCATTGTTTGTATTATGAAATCGTCACTATTTTGGGGTTAATAGAATTTCAAAACATTAAAAAATTAACGACTTCGGCGGTATGACGCCAAAATAGAAAAATAAAAAAAATGATTCAAAATGGCGTCGTAACTATTTCTCGATTAATAATATCTGTTGTGATTTTTTATGTGTGTAAACATAGTATTCTTACATTTTAGGCTTCCGTGATCACTAATATAATACTAAAATTTAATTTTTTGAAGTTTTCATTGTTTTTTAGGAAGTTAAATATTGACGATTTTCAATCATTTTCGCGAATGGCGTCATACGTTTATTTAGTTATTATCTTTTATTTTTGGTTTATTTTCTTTAAAAATTTTTGTAACAAATATATCGTCTCAGGATGACTCAGCGGTGGTAATTTGTATGTGGGGGGGGGGGCTACTTGCACCCACCTGAAAATTAAAATCAAAAAATTGAAAACTTATTTTTGTCAACAAATATCCCGTCTTAGGATAATCCGCTAGGGGTTATTTTTATGCAGGGGGTGACTTGCACCCACGTGAAAATTAAAATCAAAAAATTGAAAACTTATTTTTGTCAACAAATATGTCTTCCCAGGATGATCTGCTGGAGGTCATTTTTATGTGGGTAGGGGGACTTGCACCCACGTAAAAATTAAAATAAAAAAATTAAAAAATTATTTTTGTTAACAAATGTCCCGTTTCAGGATGATCCGCTGGGGGTCATTTTTATGCGGGGGATGACTTGCACCCACGTGAAAATTAAAATAAAAAAATAAAAAACTTATTTTTGACAACAAATATGTCTTCCCAGGATGATCTGCTGGAGGTCATTTTTATGTGGGTAGCGGGACTTGCACCCACGTAAAAATTAAAATAAAAAAATTAAAAAATTATTTTTGTCAACAATTATCCCGTTTTAGGAAGATCCGTCGGGGGTCATTTCAATGAAAATCAAGAACAATAACTGAATAAACATATGACGCCATTTTGCTTATTTTTACTGCTCTGGAACACTTCACGCATTACGCCAATTTTGGCGTCATACCGCCCAAATAGCACCGAAGTTTGCGTAAAGCTAACGGGAAACTAACCATGTTAGGTTCGATAGCTTGCACTGTTAGCTTCCTGTTAGCTTCAGGGAAGCTATAAATGTCCTCCGTTTTATAGTTTCCGATGTTAGCTTCCAGCAAGCTATAAATGTAATTTTTCCGAAAGTCTTTTTAGTAAGTTTGCACAAAGTTTGCATAAAGGTTTCCCGTATAAAAAGAAAAATAAAAATAAAAAAAATAATTTTTTTTTTTTTTTCAACATGTATAAATTTTTTTACATGCATACCTTCCCAGTAGGAAAGGTTATTCAAAAGTTGTGCGCAGCCCTAGCTGCTATAGAAAGCAGTAGAAAACGACTGCGCATGTAAATAGATTTCTTAATTTATCATAGAAATTTTGTGTAAAGTTACCAAAAATAACTTTCGAAAAAATTAGATTTATAGCTTGCTGGAAGCTAACATCGGAAACTATAAAACGGAGGACATTTAGAGCTTCCCTGAAGCTAACAGGAAGCTAAGAGTGCAAGCTATCGAACCTACCACAGTTAGTTTCCCGTTAGCTTTCCGCAAACTTCTGTGCTATTTGGGCGCCGAAGTGGTTACTTTTATAATCTTGTAAAATTCATTTAACCCCAAAATAGTGACGATTTCAAATTATAAACAATGATCATAATGATCACAAAGGCAAACTGACATTTCACAAAAAATTTGAAAATCGAACTTGCGTTTTCGTTTTCAAAATTACGTGATAAGGGCCCTGAACTTCCAAACTATTGGACTTAGAGAGTTCAAATTTGGTACACAAATGTATTTTCACGTATAGATTACAGGAAAATTATAGAGAACATGATTGTATGTGTTGAACATAGCGTTGTCAAGGAAATAACAATATTTTTGAGCATCTTTTTAACATATGGGCCATAGTTTAGTGTTTTAACTTTGACAGCGATATAATCATGACTTTCTCTATACTTTTCCTGTAATCTACACGTAAATCTACATACGTGTACCAAATTTTAGCATCCTAGAGTTCCTATAAAGAGAGTTAGGACACGTGCCCCCTTCCACTAGCCTGTTGACAAACCGGAGACGGAAGTGATGATGAAGTAATTTTTGTGATTGGTTGAAAAGGGCGGGCGAAGTTTAAAAATGTCTGTTAAGAAAGCATTTTAAAAATCAACGCGCTCTTTTCAGCCAATTAAAAAAGTTTCAATACACTTCCGTCTCCGGTTACGCTGAGCCAATCAAAAGTTGAACCTCACGTGTCCTAACTCTCTTTATAGGAACTCTACAGCATCCTAAGTCAAATAGTTTGGAAGATAAGGGGGGGGGGATACGGTCATTTTTTTTAGCAAAAATGCACTAAAAGTGTACAATGCCACCTCCATAGCTGCCAAACTATTGTACTTAGAGTGCTGAAATTTGGTATACATATGTAGTTTGACATATAGATTACAGAAAAACTGTAGAGAACTTTGTTGCAGATCGTTATCATAGTGTTTTTAAGCAAAAACCAACGATTTAAAAAAAATGCTAAAAAATGACAGTATCCCCCCTCCCATAACTTCTAAACAATTTGACTTAGAGAGTTCAAATTTGGTACACAAATGTATTTTTACGTGTAGATTACAGAAAAATGGTAGAGAACATGATTGTAGAAGTTGATCATAGCGTTGTTAAGGAAATAAAATGATTTTTGAGTATTTTTTATGGATATTTGCTAAAATCTCTGGATTTTTCGTTGACAGCGCAATCACCATCACGTTCTCTATAATTTTTATGTAATTTACACCTGAAAATACATTCCTGTACAAAATTTGAACTCTCTAAGTAAAATATTTTGGAAGATAGGGGGGGGGGGGTGGTCCATTTTGTATAAAAAATTTATTATATATTATATTTTATATATTAGGGGAGTGGGCCCCAAGATAGACAGGGCCCCAAGAAAAAGGTAATATTGCAGAAGAAGGACTTTTCCGAATTTTCGATATTTTTTTATCGACCAATTTTTTTTCCACTTATTTTAGTACCAAACTTAAAAATCCGTTGCGGGAGGTTGAAAAAACTAAGTAGTTTTTTTTATTTTTAAGAAAAACTGCAAATTTTTTAATACATTTTTATGACATTTTAAGTTTTTTTTTGTAAAATTTCCGAATTTTTGATATTATCTTACATGACAAATTTTTTTCTACTTATTTTAGTGCCAAACTATAAAATCAAGCATTGAAAGTTGAAAAAGTTGAGTATTTTTTTTATTTTTAAGAAAAACTTCAATTTTTTCAATATATTTGTGGCAATTAACTTATATGTACTAACAATCGATATTTATCCGAAGTTTTCAATGTTTTGGATTCCATTAAATAACTTTTCACTTTTTTAGGCACTAAAACAAATAATCCGGTGTGAAAGATTAAAAAAGTTTACCTGTTTTTTTGATTTTTACAAAAAGCTTTATTTTTTTAATATAATCAAATTTCACTGATTTAACCAATTTTTTTGTTTGAACTACTTTAGAAATTTCAATATCTGTTTTTGATTTATTGGTTAAGTAAATATTTACACTTTCACTATTATTTTGACAGATGTAAACATGCTCAGGGTTGTATAGGAGACTGCAGTGACACGCAGAGGTGGGTAGTGATACGTTTTTCCAAGCTGTCAATGTTTACGTAAGGATGAATTCAGATGCGGAGGATTAAGAGATCAAGGGAATAGAATAGACCAATCAGAAAATGCTTTTCAATTGAGCGATTATATGACTGGTTTATTCTATTCCCCTGATACCGTAATCCGTAATCCCCACCTGCTACTATTGTCATGTTTGTGTACTAATGGCGCCTCCATACCTTGTCCGGTAAATATGTGCATTATGTTGATTTAATCATTTGCGTCAGTTTGTTATGTTTGGGGGGGCTTCGACCATACAACCCCCCGCAATGGACCCGCTAAGGGGGGGTTGGGGTGCCACTGACAGTGGCACACCAAAATTGTCGGATGTCACTGTTAGTGGCTCCTCAACCCTTTTTTAGTTTAGTACCCCCACCTGCCACTGTTGTCACTAAGGGGGGTTGGGATGCCACTGACAGTGGCACCCCATAAATGTGGGATGCCACTGTTAGTGGCTCCTCAACACTCCCTTCTTATGGTCCTATGATGGTAATTACCTTATATATATATATATATATTAAGGAAAAAACGTGTGTACAAATATTTGTGGCATAGTTACCGGACAAGGTATGGAAGTGCCATTAGTTCACAAACATGACAATATTGTCAGGTGGGGGTACCAAACTAAGGGAGGGGTGAGGAGCCACTAACAGTGACATCCCACATTTTTGGGGTGCAACTGTCAGTGGCACCCCCCCCCCCCTTGGTGGGTTCCTTGCGGGGGTTGGGGGCGAAGCCCCCCAAACATAACAAACCAACTTAAAAGATTAAATCTACATAATCTAAAAATACACCATTCTGCATTTACTCGCATGACCGCAGAATCAGTTTCCATGTAGATAGGGGGTTAGAATGAGAGAGAGTAGGACAGTGATATATGACGTTCCTACTTCCTCTCATTCTTAAGTTTTAAGTTTACGTCTTAGGCCGGTGTCCCATGACACCGTTTTGCGTTGCGTTGTAATGAGATAGAAAAGGACAAAGTATATGTGTGTCTTACTTTATCTCATTACAACTCAACGTCAAAAACTGGAAGTTACGCGTGACTTCCCAACTCTGGTATTGATGCATAAACGCAGAATCAGCTCCCATGTAGATAGGGGTAACGATGTCACTGTGCGTTGGCCTAATGTTAAACAGCTGCTTTATCGTTCTGCCGAACCTTGATGTTTACATTCTGTCAAAAACAGGCTCTCCTCTTACGGAGAGAATATTCTGAAATTTAAATAAAATAATTAAAACAAAAAGTGACTATTCATATTAAGCATTGTTGTGAACATATTGGATTGTTATTGGAAGCATTCTAAAACTGATTGAAAGTGAAGAACGTTGATGTTGAAAATAGGAGATATCATTTTTATTCACATGTTTGTTTAGCTGTAGAAATTTTTTATATTTTATGGGATTTAAATTTCTTAACGTAAGGAGGTAAGAATGGGTAAGAAGGTGTAAAATATAAGGTGTAAATAAATAAAAATATTATTTTTTTACTTTATAACATACATTTTTCAGACATAATTTGTTTTATTTCAATAAAAATTCTACGTATGAATATTTGTTGGCCTGAGAAGGGCCGATTGTTATTGTGAATGAAACACTATGTATGATGAAACCAATATAAACTTACACAGTTTCCGAAGAATAAGCTTTCATCGTTTGAATTGCTTCAAAAACACGATGATAGCGTTCAGTGTGATTCTGAAATTTTCTTTTAAAAAGGAACTCAGCTATATAACCGTCCATGTGTTTCTCAACGCGTCCGTAACGTGGTATGTGGTCACGAGTGTCTCTCCAAGTCCGCTCTATATGCTGCGTATGGGCTCCAGTGTCAGGATCCACAAAATTGTATTTGTGGTTGACCGTAAAATGTTGAAAACCTTCTTGATTTAAACAATCATAGGATTTCCAACAGTCAGACATTATTGTTGTACCTTCTACGATCCTGTCCTTAATTACATCCAGTAATGAAGAACTTGATCGATCCGGTACTGGAACAATAAAAATGTCCCTTGTTTCACGGTCAAAGCCTCCAAACAACCATTGCCCATCGATAATCCGACCGCGATGAAATTTCCGTTTGCCAAATTTGGCTTCGTCAATTTCAACAATTTTATTAGGTCCGCCAATTTTTTTGGATGTATTTTCAACACACCAATGAAAAATAGCTTCTCTTATAAAATTGCCCCAGTCAACAATAATGTGTTCCGCAAAGCCGTGTTCATTTTTTATAATTTCAGTTCTAGGAGGTCTTAAGAAAATGTAATATGAGATAAACTCACAAGCTTCTTCTATGGAGATATGAGAATTCTCAAACCAAGTGTCCTTCTTAACCGAAATCTTAAAGTTACACTTTTGAATGACAATTTTCTTACCTTTCCGAATCTTGTCAGTTTTTTGACATCGCCATATCATATTTTCTTCATTAAAAGATGCTGGCTTACCGCTCGTCGAGCAATTTACCTCCTTTTTAACCACATTGTGCTTCTGCAGAAACTCATTAGTTTACGTGGTTCTCTTTTGCATATGTAAGCAAAATCAGTATGCTTCCAAACACAACCGTCACAATCCATTGTTAACGATAGAATGACTTGTTTAGAAACATATTTCAAATGTATCAAGTTAAAATTGGATAATTTGAATTATAGTATTCCGATTGGTTGGTAATATTTCGCGTAAAATAACAGACCAATCAAGTCACGCTTTGCACGCAAATTCCTAACCCTGAAACATACAAGATAAAACCCAACGCACAATGAATACGGTTACGGGAGCAAGGCATGAGATAATAAAGGACAGAGAATGTTTCTGTCTTTTTCTATCTCATGCTCTAGTCCCGTATCCGTATTCAGTCTGCTTAGGCCCTAAGCCTAACGCACAATAACTCGTAATCGCTAATCCGTAATCGTAAAAATGAGTGGAAGGAGGACAGATTTATATCTCTGTCTTCCTTCCTCTCATTCTTACGATTAATTCATTAATTTATTCTCTCATTCATTATGATGCAGGGTTTGACGCATTCGTCTGATTTCACCCTAATTCTAGGGTGATCAGGGGAATAGAATAAACCAGTGAAATAATTGCTCACATTGGAAAGCATTTTCTGATTGATCTATAGCCTAACGCACAATGAATCGTAATCGCTAATCCTTAATCGTAATAATGAGAGTAAGCAGGACAGAGATATATGTCTGTCCTACTTCCTCTCATTCTTACGATTAAGGATTAGCGATTACGATTGAATGTGCGTTAGGCCTAGAGATCCTATAAAGAGAGTTGAGACACAAGTGTGATGGTTCGTGATTGGTTGCGATTAAACCGGAACCAGAAGTGATTTTGTAATGTTGCAACATAACCTCAAATCGCGTCCATTTAAATCAATTCAAATTTTTCCATGTAAATATTTCGCGCCTTTTAACTAGAACTTTTGGTTCCGGTTTAATCGCGATGCGCAGAAACCAACTGTGTCTCAACTCTCTTTATAGGATCTCTACGTTAGGCCTATTCTATTCCCTTGATCTCTTAAGGCGCCATCCCATTGCTGCGTTTTGCAATGCGTTGTAATGAGAGAGAAAAGGACACACATATATTTTGTCTTTTTCTTTTTCATTACAACGCAGTGCAAAACGCAGCCATGGGACGGCACCCTTAATTCTCCGCATCTGAATTCATCTTTACGCAAACATTGACAGCTTGGAAAAACGTATCACTACCCACCTCTGCGTGTCACTGCAGTCTCCTATACAACCCTGAGCATGTTTACATCTGTCAAAATAATAGTGATGTGGTTTGGTGTTTTTGGTGTTTAGAGTGGTTTGTTGAGAGAGGTCAAGTTTTGACTTTCTCTCTAGTATTCTTTAATTAACTTTAATTTGAGTTGAGATGAAATTAGTGTATTTTAACTTGAATTCAAACTTATTTGCTGTCTAAAGTATTCAGATGTTTTTAGTTCAGCTATGTGTTTAATTTTGTGTGTTAATGATCTTGGGATTACCCACGCGTGATTAGCGTGGTTAAAGGATTAAATATCTTTAATCTGAATGGATCTTATTGGATTCTAATGCATCTTTTTATTTGAAATTAAATTTGTGCTTGGGAGATTACTGTTTTTGGCTTCTCAGTTATATTTTACGATTTTATTGAAATTTTTGTGCCACGTGCCTCATATAAGGTGACATAACCTTATTTAATCGTGCTTCGAACACACGTAGGTGCATATCCTCTCAATCAAGCTTGATTCTGGATCTGATTTGTATATTGTTGCTGCTTATTAAGGATTAATCTGTGGATTCGAAGAAATACTGGTACCGAATTTGTCTACAAATGAAATTGGATGCTCATTAGCTGCTTAAAGGATTTATTTTGCTGCTTTGCGTAGTTTGGCTGATGAAGTAGGTTTATTTCTATTAATTACGAATTTCCTTTTTCTTCTTTTCCTGATTTTATTCCTTTTTATCTTAATTAAATTTTTTCTTTTTAGAGGTACTTTTGAGAGAAACTAAATTTTTATGTATGCTTTTAAATTATTTGCATTTTTCTTTTGACATTATTCTTTGCAATTCATATAGTTGATTTAATTATGAGCTTTGCTTTGCTTTTTGGATTTTTCAGTCTAGTCTAACCTGCTGAGTTGTTTGATTTGATTCTCGGTGTTGTGTAATTGTAGGATTATTATTAATTTTTTGAAATTTTTAGGTAATATGGCTGAGGAAAAGGCGCTTCCAGTGGAGGAGTCCAGTTTGGGTAGCCAGACTATTGAGGATACTTTGGAGAAAGATGCAGTTATGGTGGCCGAAAGCTCTGAGTTAGGGGCAGCACCCCCTGACCCTGGGTTGGAGGCTTCCTTACTAATGCTGGCTTCGGTGGCTGGTAATGCTGATAAGATTGGACGTGTGAGTACTGCTGAACCAGGGCTGGATTTTTTGACTGGTAATGTAAGATTAAATTTGGCTGGTCTGGGTGGGAGTTTACCCCCTCCTATTAAACCTGTTATAGGTTCCAAAAGGGTTAATTTGGATGAAGGTGGGGATTTGACTAATGTTTTCGGGGGTGGATTTATTCAGGGAGGGAAAAAGAAATTTTTTCCTGGATTAGATAGGCCTTTTAGTTTCCGGCCTCCTTCTTCCGGTTTTGCTGGGGTCTTTAATCCTAATGGGGGTGTTGATATGGGTATTACTTTTGGTCATGGCCAGGTTGGGGGGGTCTCTCGGGTCAATGATATGAATGAGCAAGAGGAAGGAGTCGTAATTTCTACGAAATCGCTGGATAATAGAGTAGGGAGTGGGGGTGATGCGGTGCAAGGTAATGAGCAACTAAACTTGGGTTTGGGTTTAAATGAGGTGATTTCTGCCCCTCTTGCTTCTTCTTCGCCAGGTCCTGGTCTTCTTCACACTGAGGAAAATATTGTTTGGATTAATCCATCTCCTGATTTTCAACTAAATAAGTATAGCGTTCAAAATACCCCCCCTTTTACAGTACTATTGGAAAGTTCCACTCCTGGCCGTAACGTGGGAAAGTTGGACCCTATTAAGGTTTTAGATATGCTGGAGCCATTCATTAGTGGTGACAAGAAGATAACCCGCAACGGTATTAATCAACTTAAAATTGAGTGCTCAAATTTTGAAAGCGCTAATAGGTTAGTGGAATCTCAGGAGCTGAAGTTTGCGGGTTTTAAGGTCTTTATTCCTGATTCCTTTTTGGGTAGAAAGGCATTTTCTGATATGTTTCCCTCAGATCGTTCTGTCAGGGATATAGTTTCTCGATTGAATCTTGATGTTCTGAAAGGGATTGTTTCAGTTAAGAGGATTTTTAATAACAATGTAATTTCTGACAGAGTAGAGTTCACATTCTGCTCTCAGGTTGCTCCTGGTTGTGTTTCTTTAAGTGGTTTTCTTCTTCAGCTTACACCTGTGATACCAAGACCAAGAAGGTGTTTTAAACACTTTGGGTTGTAGTCGGGAGGAAGCCAAGGCTATGTTGGTTAAGGAAAACCCTGATATCATGAATAACATTGTTGCTAGGAAAGATAATTCCGGGATTGAGATTAATCAGGAGTTAGAGTGTTCTGTTGTTCGGGATGCGGGGGCGTCTTCTGAAATTGCTGTAGAGGGGGTAGCTGTCTTTCTAATATAGCTATTGGGTTGAGGGATTATGAATTGGCAAAGAGAATTGATAGTGTGGATGATCTTTTAAACCTCAGCAATATGAAGATCAGAGCTATTGACTCTATCAGGAAAAATTTGTCTTATTGAATTGTTTAAATTCTGGTAATCTCCCGAGCATCTCCTTTTTGGGTATTTTTGATATAAGTTTATTTTTGTAAGTTTTTTTAATTTCGTTTTGTTTGGTTGATTACTTGCTTTCTGTATCCTGTTTTGTTATTTGCTTTTTGTTAATTCACTGAGCAATTTGAATTTATTTATTAGAATTTTGTTTTTCTTGAAGCCTGTTTTAATGGATTTTTGTATTTAGAAAAGGGAGATTTATTTTCATTTTTCTATATATTTATAACTCTGGTCATCTATTTAGATTTAGAATTCTTAGAGTTCTGGGTCTTGACGAAATCCCTATAAATTTAAATTTGTTACAATTTGAATTGTTTTTGGTATTATCTTTGTATTTTTTATAATATTTTTCTTCTTGTTTTTGAGATTATTGTCTGGTTTAGGTGTTATTTGGGACATTTTTTGTATTGTGTTATCTGGTGCTTTTGATTCATTTCTGTTTGATGGAGTCAATTAAATACGGAACATGGAATGCTTGTAGTGTAGTCAAGAAAAGGTCGGAAGTTGAGTCGCTTTTGAAGACTTTTGATTTGGATGTTTTGTCAATTACTGAGACATGGCTTACTTCGGAGCATCATGTTTTTCAATTTAAGGGGTATTTTACATATAGAAAGGATAGAGAGGACCGTCAGGGAGGGGGTACTGTTCTTCTGGTTCGGGATTCGCTTGTGATCACGCCTATTCCACTTGATTCTGTTGATTTGGGCCCAGTTGATGCTGTTGCTGTTTCTATTGATACTGAATCTGGTCCTGTAAAATTTGTCTCTGTATACGCTCCGCCTAGAATTGAGATTCCTGAGGTTGTATGGTTGTCCTTGTTTGGGTCTGGTGGTCTTTTGAATGCAATAATCCTGTTAGGAGACTTTAATGCGCATGCTTGGGATTGGGGCTCTAGTTTCAACGATACTAGAGGTTTACAGTTGAGTCGTTTAACTGAGGAGGTGGACCTGGTCTCATTAAATGATTCTGAACCTACCTATGTTGGGCGTGATGGTCCTAAGAGTAATTTGAACCTAATGTTTGTGCCTGTCACCTGGGCTCAGGTTTCTGTACCGGAGGTTACTCTGCATTCCTTTACTTCGGATCATTTTCTTATTGTTGCCTGTACGGATATTTCTCCGAAATTTGTGAAATCGTCAACTAATAGAATTAACCTTAGGAAAGTTGATTGGGTAAGATTTTCTGAGTTGATGCCCGGAATTGTTGAGGATCTTGAGTCTGATTGGAGTAATGGAGAGACGTCCTTAGTAATTTATGATCGCTTTGTTTCTGAGATTAAGAATGGTTTATTGGAGTCTGGTGCATTTGTTCCATCGGGCCTTCCGGGAAAAAGAAAGTCCCAACCTTTATGGTGGGACTCGGAATGCGAGGAGGCCATTGAAAAAAAGAAGGGTTGCCCGTAGGCAATGCTTGGATGATCAATCAGTGGCTTCCAGAGAACTTTTCAGGAAGGTTGACAATGAGGTAAAATGGTGTTTGCGTAATAAAAAAAAATCATCATTTGTTGAATTTTGTAATTCCATTGAACCGTCTATGGGCTCTAAGCAAATTTGGGGGAAGATTAGAGCATTTTCGAGTGCCTCTCATCCTCTTAAAACTGGTGTTAACAATGACCCTAATTCGGAACAATTTCAGAAATTGCAAGATGAATTAGTTCAAGAGGACTTCCCTCCGTTGGTTTTGCCTATGGTACCGGACCCTTTTGAGTTGCTTCCTCTCAATTCCCCATTTTCTTACGGAGAATTCTGTGCTGCTATTTCTCTTTTAAAGAAGGATTCTTCACCGGGCATGGATTCTATCTCTAACAATATCATTAAGTTTCTTCCTCCGCCCTGTAAGCATTTGTTGCTTCGTCTTTTTAATTCCTTTTTTGCGCTTTCTGTTTTTCCGGATGAATGGACTAAGACTAGGGTTATTTTCATTCCTAAGCCGGCTGAAAAGGGATATAGACCGATATCTTTGACCTCGTGTGTGTGTAAGTTATTCGAAAGAATGGTTCAGAAACGCTTGGAATACTTTGTGGAGGCTTCTAATATTATTCCTCGTTTTCAGTTCGGCTTTAGAAGAGGGAGGTCATCGTCTGATTGTGTCTCTAATTTGGTGACCGATATTCATCAGGGCTTTGCTAGGAAGAAGCATACGTTTGTGATGGCCATAGATATAAAGGGTGCTTTTAACAACGTTTCACCTTTAGCCATCTACAATCGCTTGGTCGAAATTCAGGCTCTATCTAGAATTATAAATTTCGTCTCTTTCCTTATTAGATCCAGGAAATTGTTCTTTTCAGCTAGTACGGAGGAGTATAGAGTGTCAGGTGTGGGGGTACCTCAGGGTGGAGTTTTGTCTCCCTTGCTTTTCAATTTGGCTTTAAGTAAAGTGAATAGATGTATTCCTCATGTAGTTAAATGGCTAATGTTTGCAGATGATCTTACATATTATGTTAGATCTACAAATTTGTCTTGGGCTATCAGGAGGTTGGAAGAAACTGGAAGAGCTTTAAGGGTATGGCTGGAGGGGATGGGCCTTTTTATATCGGCATCGAAGTCTCAATTTATGATATTTTCTAGAACAAATAACAAGCAATTGAAGAACTTAGAGGTTTCGCTAGATGGAGTTTAGATTAAGGTGGGGGTTGGTTTGATGTATTTGGGAATTGTTTTGGATAAACGACTACTCTGGTTGCCACATATTAAGGAGGTTGCCTCTAAGGCCACTCGTGCCATTAACGTTATCAGAGCTCTTTCTAAGGTTTCCTGGGGAGCTGATCCGGCTACCTTATTAATGGTTTATAGAGGTTTGATTAGGGCACACTTAGAATGGGGCAGTCAATTTTTCTTGTCGGCTTGTGATTCTAATCTGGCTATTTTGGACCGGGTTCAGTCTCTGGCTCTGAGGACAATTTTGGGATGCATGAGTTCTACCCCGGTGGCGTTTCTTTTATCTGAGGCTGATGAGCCTCCTTTATATCTGAGAAGAGCTGCTTTATGTAGGAAATTCATTTTGAGAAATTTGTCTTGGTCTATGAATACCTTGCCTCCTAAGCTTTTATATTTATCGGAGACTCTGAGTGCACAACTGAAGACTTTAGATGCTAGGTTGAAGACCTTTAAATATTTGAGGTTGGGTTTGCTGGAGTCGTATTTGGATGCTGTGAATCTGGTTAATAAATGTGGCAGAACCAAGAAACCGTGTTTTTTGGACAGTACGTGGGAGGATTTTTGTGGATTCCATCACATTCTGGCATTTTGGGTAACGAAAGGGCAGATGAATTGGCAAAAGAAGCTCATAGTTACTTTTTCGGAAATTTCGTGGGTGCCCTGCATATTGATTTCTATCCTTGGATTAGGAAAGACTTGCTATTTTGGAAGAGAAAGCTTTGGCCATATTTGAGGGGGAGGGTTTCTTTGCATAGATATTTTTCGAAAATTAATTATAAATCAAAAAGGCCTTAGTTCAGTGGGATGCGTGTACCTAGAAGGTATATTAACTTAATTACTAGGTTGAGATCTGGTCATATATGTACTGGTGAACACTTTGCCAGAATGAACTGGACTCTTCCACAGGAATGCGGCTGTGGTGAAGAATTTAAGACTTTAAAACATTTATTGAGCTTTTGCCCTCTATTGTCACCTAATAGACCTTCTTTTTTTCCTATTTAAATCGCAGGATGCCGGGGTTCAATCCGGATAGCTTTGACTTGGATAGTATTATTTTTGATCCAACTTTGGAAGATGTTAAGGAAATTGGTAAGTTTTTTGTGAACAGTAATTTTATTTTGTAGTTTATGTGCTCTCAAAATTGCATCTGATCTACTTCATGAGTTCCTTGTCCTTCCCGTGATTTGAATTTGCCGCCTTTCCTACTTGTTTGTCCGCTCCCTGCTTTGAACTATATCTGCGCAGATGCTCACATCATTGGTTGATTGCACTTATTTGCTGCAAGGAACAGAGTGCACCATCACTGGAGGATATATTCTGTGCTTATTTTCAACCTGAATGGAAAACTATACTCTCTGTAGAGTTTTCACCCGATCAAGACTGTTTTATCCTGGACTTGACTGATATTATCAGATTACCGGATTTGTCATTTGTTTATTATATTTCATTCAAATTATTTCAAGTTTGGATATCAGTTCTGGCTATTTGTGAATACAAGAGTCCATTTAAACAAAGAAGAAGAAGAAGAAAATAATAGTGAAAGTGTAAATATTTACTTAACCAATAAATCAAAAACAGATATTGAAATTTGTAAAGTAGTTCAAACAAAAAAATTGGTTAAATCAGTGAAATTTGATTATATTAAAAAAATAAAGCTTTTTGTAAAAATCAAAAAACCAGGTACACTTTTTTAATCTTTCACACCGGATTATTTGTTTTAGTGCCTAAAAAAGTGAAAAGTTATTTAATGGAATCCAAAACATTGAAAACTTCGGATAAATATCGATTGTTAGTACATATAAGTTAATTGCCACAAATATATTGAAAAAATTGAAGTTTTTCTTAAAAATAAAAAAAAAACACTCAACTTTTTCAACTTTCAATGCTTGATTTTATAGTTTGGCACTAAAATAAGTGGAAAAAAATTTGGCATGTAAGATAATATCAAAAATTCGGAAATGTTACAAAAAAAAACTGAAAATGTCAAAAATGTATTAAAAAATTTGCAGTTTTTCTTAAAAATAAAAAAAACTACTTAACTTTTTCAACCTCCCCCACCGGATTTTTAAGTTTGGTACAGTTGGTTTTTCTTCTACTCATACCACGTAATTTTGTGTCTAAAAAAGTTTTGTAACAGTTTTTTCTCAAGTTGGTAAAGTTATTTAAATTTATGATTTAGAATGAGTACTGAACGTTATAATATTCTTTATTTATTGTATAATAATATTCTAAAATGATTTTACTAATTCAGTATTCATATATATATTTTTACTGAGGATTAAAAAATTTTGTCATGTACCCTAAGATGGACAGGCCTAAAATCTCAATGTATTTTTTTGCATATTTTCGATTTTACACTTTTTTCAATAATTTTTTGAGCCAATTAATTAAAATTTTTTATTTTCCACCATAAAATGTGATTTTATCGTTAGAGAATTTATTATATTGATATTTTTCGATATTTTATTACTTTTTACTGTTGAGCTATTAAATTGAAGTTTTTAGAAATTTTATTTCTTGATAAATTCCGTAAAATGATTAAAACTTAGTTCAAGAATTGTTACACGATGTTAATTTTTTATTTACTTTCATTTTCAAAGACTTTTAAGAAGGTGTCCATCTTGGGGACACTTTTTTTAGACCGAAAATTTTAACAATTAGAATAAATGCTTTAAAAAATGTTTAGGTTCAAAATAAAATTTTATCTCTGTGGCCATAAGTTACCTTATAAATTGTATTTTCATCCGGTATAAAACATTTTAATATATTTTATTCGGTTTGGATTCTACAGCAATAAATTGATAGGGTGTCCAACTTGGGGCCCTCTCCCCTATATTATATATAATATGTATAATATATTTATATATTTAATAGTATCAAATATATTAAAAATTATTTTGTTTTGTGTACGGAACCTTCGATTTTAGTGCGAGTGTAACTCGAACTCACCCGATTTTTTTTATTATTCATCTCAAATTCTAGTTATTTTTTCAATTCACAATTATTTTTATCATTCTGCAATAATTTTCTTTTATTACAAATATATGCTGTAATTTTTTCAATTATTTTTCACAAATTAAAATTATGTTCTTCAGTTTTTATTATTTTTATTACTTTGCAAATATTTCCTCGAATTTTTAACTATTTTCAATATTCTTCAATTAATTTCCTAGATTTTAGAATATTTTTCTCAAATTTTAGTAGTTAATTAAATATTTTCTTCAATTTCCAATTATATTATTTTTGTCATTTGCAATCAATTTCTTTAATTTTTAACTACTAAGTGTGCAGATGGTGAACTTTTTCAAGATGTCGCCCCTGGAGATAAAGAATTTTAATTCTTATATAATCTGAGCCTGGTATCTTGTAGAGCGACCTTAAAAACGTAAAGAAGCCCATTTCCAATATTTTACAAAAAAAAACTTCCTTTTTGTAGTATCATTCCAAAAGGTACGATTTTTGTGATTTCAGACATTAATGGGTTAAAGTTAATTCAGAAAAGTAACTGTTTTTACTTTTAAATAATAAAGTTCGTAAATTATTGCTCCAGATAATTATCAAGTGTAGAATATTAACTAAACTGCACACTTCATTTAAAGCTAAGTTATAATTTACGCTTGATAGCATCTACGCATGACTAGACAACAGAATCTCTTCTATTTATTTTCAGCATGGTGTAGATTTCCCAACAACAAAAGTCAGAGAGCTAACTAGCCCTTTAGAGGAACGTTAAGTACTGTCTGCAAGGAAGTTTATATTTCCTGCTTTTTGTTCAACTCCACAGACATTTTACTATTCACAGCAGCACGAATACTCTTTGATTTTTATCGACCGTTATCTTAAATTCTCTCGGTATATGATAAAAACATTAAAACAAGTTCAAGCTTACTTTCCTTCCACAAAAACCATTTCAAGAGTTTGGAATGCCTTTTAGAAAAATACCACACTTAGCATAAAAATATCCGAGTTTATCTTTATTTTCAAGATGATTGTTTTTATTCTGATAATTAAATTCTGGTCTTATTATTATAATTATTTAAAAACTGATAATAACAATTATTAACTTTTGTATTTTTTTTTCATTATTGTGCATACCTACAAGCAAATTTTTTTTTCTTCAAAATCTGTGATAGATGAGCTTGTGTTGGAATCCTACTGAACTATGTGCACTGTAAACAAAATCGATATGCAAACCAACCTATATTTAAAGCATTGAACACAAATATGCAAAAATTTGAAAAATTGACTTTAAATTCCAGACCAGTTATTTATCGAAGTATTTAGGAAATTTTATAATTTCTTGTTACAAAATTCTTTCACAACAATGATAAAATGTTCATATACCTTTTTTGAATATGTGATTCATAATAATTTTAAAAAGATAATAATTGGTATATAACTGTTTTATTTTTTCTATGAATAGTAACCATGTATCTAAATACGAGAAAATAGTAAACTAAAAATAATGAGAAAATTAAGGATATTTTACCTGTTTAAAAAATGCAAAAAATATAAAGATTGTTGACAAATTTTTTAAATAGAGATTTTTTTGAAAGGGTTATTTATATTTTCGATCATCCAGTTCCAGTATTTAGTAATATCTAAAGTGTGAAATATTAGTTAGCATTAACATGATAATGCTAATAGTAATAAAATCATTTATAGAGATCAACAAATCCTTTGAATTTAATATCAAAGTCAAACCAGTAATTAATTGATTATCTAATTAACTGTTCCATGAAACCAAGCTAATTAGAATTCTAATTAGTAAAACAAGCATATGGTCTAATTAGGAAATGGTTAATGAATCAGTACTAAATACTGTGCATTTGTATTTAACATTTTTTTTGCATTTATTGAAGTTTCTGTAACCATAACAAAAATAATAATAATAATTTTCCGCCGCAGATTTCATACGAAATTTCATGTAAACTGTTGAAAAATTATTTTCTTGTTGAAAAGTAAAGCTTTTAATTATTTTTGGACCAGATGAAAGAATTATTTGTGAGTTAGACGCGTAGATTTGACGACATATTGAATTTAAAAAAAAATGCTCGACAGGAGAAAAAACAAAATAATTCCAAATACAAATTTTTATTAATGTCTATAGTATTTTTCGTAACTCTACTGCTTTATTTGCAAACTAAAGACTCTCTAGTTATCAGATTTTTCAGAGAGAAATTTTGTCACAGCACATTACTTTTCTCTCGATGTAATAGCTTGGACGTTAGAGTAATTTCCCTCTCATTTCACTCAGACCATCCATTTTCCAGGTTTTCATTCTTACGTCATCTGTCTTCTCCACTTAACTTTTAAAGATATCCATCTTTCTTTGCGATTGTAAATTCGCTTGAGAGATTATTTCCAGTATTCTTTAAAAGTAACTCTTCCTTTTTTTAGAAATTTCTTCATAAAAGAAATTCAATATAGAATGTATGAAGAATTTAAACACTTTAAAATAATTGGAAATTTTAAAACAATTTTTAATTGCATCTATTAATATGTATACGAATTTAATTTTGCAATAGAGGATTTTTTCTATTTTATCTACAAAGAATTTTAATTTTTTATTTTCTTTTTATATTGTACTGTCAAAACTTAAAATTAGTTCAAACTAAAGAATTTCCTGATTAAAACTAATTTTGTCAAAATACTTGAATTCAAACTAGATTTCCGTAGGTAAAAGTAAAACTAGTTTTAAGAAAATAATTTTGGTAATTCTGGTTTTTTTTTGACAAATTATAGACTGTTAAAACTAATTTTGAATAAAAGTGGTAGAAAAAAAAACTAGTTCTTCATAATTAAGAAACAGTTAAAGATGAAAATAATTGATAATGTAAATATATTTAATTTTTTAGAACGTCATGTCATAAAACGAATTGAACTAGTTTCAAATAGTTTCGAAGTATTTTCAAACAGTTTCAAATTATTTTTAAACAGTTTCAGACAAGTTTAAAATAGATTCGAACTAGTTTCTAATTATTTTCAAACAGTTTTAAATTATTTTTTAAAATTTTTTCATTCACTTTCTTAATTTTCATTATTTTTTCTTCAACAATAAAACAATTTTATTATTTATTGCTAAATTTCATATTATTTATCGCAAAATTAAATTCATTTTTTTAATTGAACATTATTATTTTCATTTTGGAATTATCATCTGCAATTTTTAATCATTTTCATTATTTCTGAATTAACATCCTGGACTTTGAATTATCTGAATTTTTAATTTTATTTTGTTTAATATTCATTTCTTTCTATCATTTTGCAATTATTTTATCCACCTTTTTATTATTTTAATTATTTTGCAATTAATTTTCTAAATTTTCAGCTCTTATCTTAAATTTAGATTGTCTTCAATTTACAACTTTTTAAACGATTTTTCAATTATTTTCTTTTGCTCAAAAATAAATTCTGTCATTTTCGTATTATTTTCTCCAATTTCTCATTATTCGCATTCTTTTTGCATAATTTTCAAAAATATAATATATTAATAAATTACTTTTATCATAATTCAATTATTTTTTAGAATTTTAAATTATTTTTATCATTTTCCAATTATTTCCCTAAATTCTTAATTATAATTCTCATTCTGTAAAATTATTTTTAAAGATTTTTCTTAAATTTTTAATCACTTTGAGTTATTTTCATAATTTCTAAATTTCAAACTGAATATTTATATTTATTTGATATTTCAATTATTTTATTCAATTTTCAATTATTATACTTACATTCTTTTTCATAACTTCCAAATTTTTTTTTAAAACTCAACTGAAAATTTCATTTTTCTATTCAATTTTCAATTATATCTACTATTTTCTGGTATTTTAAGTACCTATACTCTGTATTTTTTGCAATTAATTCTCGCAAATTAAAAATTGTTCTTTTCAATTTTAAATACGATTTATCTGCTTTCTTTTATTTTGTCTAATTTTTAATTATTTTCTTTTTTGCTTTGAATGAATTTCTAAAAATTTCGAACATTTTTCTGAAATTCTCTTTAATTTTCCTTCATTTAATATATATTTTATAATTTTTTCAATTATTATCTCCAATTTTAAATTATTTTTATTCTTTAGGCATAATTTTTAAAAATTTCAATAATTTATCTGAAATTTCAATTATTATTTTCATCAATTTTTTATTATTTCTGCGATATTTTTATTATTCTCTTTAATTTAAAATTTTAAGTACTTTTGTAATTATTTTCATTTTTTAAACAAATATTCTTTGATTTTTTTAATTATTTCTGTCAAATTTTATTTACTTTTTTCAATCTTTCAAATTTGAATTATTTTCATCGTAAAGTTCAATTTTTTATCTCAATCTTAAATTACTTTCAGCATATTTCAATTATTTTTTATAATTTTGAATTAATTTTATCATGTTTTAATTATTTTCCTTGATTGTTAATTATTATTTTCAATTTTTAAAATTATTTTCCAAAATTTTTAAGTACTTTTCTAAAATTTCAATTATTTTCTTCAATTTTTAATTATTTTCATTTGTTTTCATAATTTCCAAATTTTTTTATTAATTATCGTAAATTTCATTTATTTTTAGCTTTCTGCAATGCTTTTCTACAATTTTAAGTTATTCTCATTTTTTTCAATTGATTTCTAAGTTGTTCATGTATTTTTCTCAAATTGCTTCCTCATAGAGGAAGCTTTGTGATCGTTAAGATTTTCGATTTTCCAAAAATAGTCTAAATCGACTCATTTTCATCTAAAAAGCGTAAATTTTCATTCCTAAGCAAATGTCCAGATGTGTGTGTGTGTGTGTGTGTACGTGTGTACGTGTGTGTGTATAGCGTTTTTTGTCGCCAGGATATCTCGAGAACGCTTCAACGGATTTCAATAAAATTTGGATGACTTTTTAAGCTCGTGAATATCTAAATTTGGTTACAGGGATTTTTGAAAATACCCAATCAAATTTTGTTGAGCACCTTTTTTCATCGAAAAAAATCGTTTTTTGCCAAAATTGTTTTCCAAGCTAAAAATACAACTTAATGAATAAAAAATCATATTCCTTATCTCAAAGCGAATCGATTGACATATATAACTTTTATAATTGATCAAAAATTCGCAAATTAATTGATGTTTTTTCATTTTTTTGCACTTAAAATTCCTTTTTTTAAAGAATTTCTCGAATTAAATTTTATATTATTAATATATTGCTTTTTCTATAAGAAAGCAAATTTGTTTGCTAACTTTGAAACGAAATATCCACGAAATGGACATAATTTTCACCTAGTAAAATAATGGTAATAATAATAATAATAATAATATTACTAATAATATTAACCCTCAACTGCTAGACTATCGGGATTTAACGTAACTGCGAGATTGGGTCTACGGGACCCGAGCGATTTTCAAACGCTGATTGCTCAGAGCCTAATGAACATATCGGGACGTTTTTTTTTTTTAAAAACTTATTGCCAGAACCTGTAGAAAAAGAATATCTATCTTAAATTAATGTGTCTTTAATATTTTTTTATATATTTTAAGAAATGTAAAGATACTTTTTTAAAAAGTCGTTTTTTTCAAATAGCTATAGTAACACCAAAAATAGACATAAATAAAATTTCTTAGTGGATTTTTAAAGCTTTCAACATGTACCTTAAGTCTGTTTAAGCCATTTTTTGATTGGCTGAAAAAAACATATTTTTTGGGAGAAATGAAAATCATCAAATTTGGTTCATTAAGTGGAGTCACCTGAGAAATTTCAACCCATCGAAATATATGTTACTTATCGGTGCCAATTTTTTTTCTGGGACTATTTTGGATGTAAAAGAATGCCATATTATCAAAATTAAAAAAAAAAATTTAAAAAAAATTTTTTTTTGTTGAAAATTTTTTTTTTTTGTTGTAAAAATCTATCTCCTCCTACAATTTTTCATATTTTTATAATGCCAATTTTTTTATTATATGCCTTTTTTAAGATTTCAAACAAAATATCGTATGGGTTTTAACATTTTTTAATTTATTCAACAAAAAAAATTCTTTTAAATTTTTTTTTAAAACATTTTTAATTCAATAAAATAAAATTTAAATTGGTTATTAAGGTATTAGTCGCGTAAATGCTCCCGCAAAACTCCCGCAAAATAAAAAGAACAATAAATAAACTTTTAAATCAACTTACTTGCTTCCTTGTGACCTCTTCTAATGTAATATATGTAATTTTCACGATTTTGAGTCAGGTACTATAAGTTATCGTGATGTATTGCTCACACGTTTTCGACATTTTTCAATGAAACCACGTGAAAATGAAAAACTATGAATTTTTAAATTATTGTATTTTTTATACGGCGTGGTCAATAAAGTTAATTTTTTTTTAAAGGATTTATTTTATCTCAATGTGTAACTTAGTAGTTTTATTTGAAAAACTGACGACTTGTTTTTTTATAAATGAATATAAGAGACATTTTTTACATGCATTTTGTGCTATTGCATGTAAAAGGTATAAACTTTGAATTAATATTTTGAAGCTCAGAAGTGGTCAAAATTAATAGGATAGATCTCATTTCATAGATAAATACCTCATGAATACAGATACAAAGTTTTTAAAAAATCTGACGAAAACCATTTTACGCGACTAATACCTTAAAATCATAAATATCTAAATTTGAACTTAGGGATTTTTGAAATTAACTAATCAAATTGTTTTAGTATCTTTTTAATCAAAATAATTCATGTTTTTTTAATTTTTGTTTTTATTAACTTAAAATATTTAAAATATTATTAAATTATTGCTTCCTCTATGAGGAAAAAAATTGTTTTGCTTCCTTGGAAGCGAATTTATAAATATACAAATATTATTTTATAAATAAAAAATTTTATTTAAGCGATGAAGTTTTTATAAAATTCAAATTGAAACAACCCCAAATTCAATATATTCAAACTTAACTTTATTCAAAGTTTGATTTATTTCATTTTCTATCTATATTCCAAGTAAAAAATTAAAATAATAATTTTAACAATTTTTTTAATAATATTTGTTAGTTATCACTCGGTGTTATTAATTCACATGTATGTACTCCTTCTTTCAATAATTCGAAATGTTTAAAGCAATTCAGTGATCAAATTAAACATTTATTTATTAATACATGTATTAATATACACATATTTTTTAAACTTAGTATTAAAAATTTATCTACTCAGTTGCACGACGAACTTACAAAATTTATTTAAATCAAACTAAGAGTCGGATCATTAAGGGACTTGTTGCATTTTATTTGTAACATTTTTAAGTTTATTTAAAGTAAAAACATTTTTTTTTCACGCCCAAATTTGAAAAAATTAATTTGTTTATAAAAAATTGTTATTTTGTTATTAAAAAAACACGAATCAATTTTCTTGCTAAAATAATTGTAAAATTAAAGAGAAAATAAGTGTTTTATCTCTTTACATAAATTTTGTATCTTCAATATTTTGCAAACTATAAAGAATTGAAAAAAAGTCTAAATTTGCAAAATCGAAATTTTGAAAATTCGTAACTCAAAAACTTGGCCTTCAAAATTCAAATAAAAAATTACGTATACAATTTTTTTAACCCTAGAATTGAAAAATAAACATTAAACTTCAAAACAGGTAGTTTAACGTCCAGGTGTTATCATCAAAGTAAGAAAAACAAACACGTATTCTCCAGACAAAAGTCAGTCAATTTATTTCAACGTAAAGTCACGTCAAAAACAAATAAAAACTGTCGACGTTTCGCCTACATATATGTAGGCCTCTTCAGGACAAAAACAACTAAAAAAGAACATAATAACACAATATAAATATAAAATTCGTAATATAAAACAAAACATACTAAATTTGAGGTTAATTAAAAACAAAACTAAATTACATGTTAAAATTTACAATTCTAAAGTATAAAAATAAATGTAAAATCAACTAACAACATTATAAATAATTCATTCACATTTTGGAGAATACACAACACAACAATGTCACGTCAACAATTAATAAAATCATAAATAATTTAAAAAAATATAAGAAACCGTATACACGTGTATCATGGTCAATGTTAAAATTATAGGTTACTAGACAAACACTCAATATCAACAGATGTCAGCATAATCCAATTAATCAACTCAAAATTCAAATTTCCCATTTTTTTAAATTATTTTTTTATAAACAATTATCATTTAAAATTATGTTTCATCAAATAATAAAAAAGACTAAAAATATTTAAAATTTATCCAAAATCACATTATATAATCCATTATAATTATTTAAATCTGTTATCAAATTCAGACTATTATTTTTCTCTTTTTTTATAAAAAACATTTCACCAATTTTTCTTTTGTATTCATTATTTTCTTTATGTAGTACTCTAATATTTTTGAAATCAAATTCATGAGTAAAAGTATCATCAAGTTTATGTTGTACTTTATGTTGGGAGATAACATTATGATACTTACTATTCAAATTGACGTTACTTTCATGTTCATTACATCTTTTAAATAAATATCTTTCCGTTTGTCCGATATAAGTTTTTGGACAATTTAAACAATTTAACTTATAAATCACATTGGTTTGTTCTTTATATTCAATCGGATCTTTACCCAATTTTATCAAGTTATCTAACGTAGCAAAAGATCTAAAAACTGTATTAATATTATAATTTTTCAACAATCTTTTAATTGTCCAAGAGTAATTACCTAAAAAAGGAATAGACACAATGGACTTATCAACTATCAAATTTTTTTCAGCTAAATTTTTATTATTATTATCATTATTATTGTTTAAAAATTCTAATCTGTTTTTTTACATGTTTAACAATAAACTCACTAGGATAACCATTTAGTAATAAATCAAAAATTATTTTCTTAAAATTATTTTCCTGAAAAATTACGTTAGATAACTTATAGGGGAGAGTGGCCATCAATGTACCGGGTTTTTTTCAAGGTCATAGTATTTATTCAATTTTACCAATTTCAAGCACTTTTTTGCATCAATATAAAACTGGAACACTTCTCTAGGTAATGCACACATATTATACCCGATTTATTTTGATTAAGTAATAAAATTTAGGATTTTTCTAAACTAACACGCTATTTTCATTTTCAACAACCTGGGTACACAATGAACCACCTCTATAAAAACACTTAAAATGGTCAACAATAATAATATTGCAATTTAAACTTTGTGAAAAAACTTTTTTCTATCAAATACTATAAAAAATTATTACTTAATACTTTTTAATTGATAAGGTATATCATAAATATACCTCAAATTGAAGTTAACTAGCTAAAATGGGATTTTATTTTTGCTATGTTGAGAAGAGTACTGATAACAATCGCGATCACATGCTGTACGCATGCCTAGTTTTATAATCAGGCATACCAATCTGGAAATTGAAAATACACTGAAATTCCAGGTGGTTCATTGTTCCCTTGTACATTGAATCAACATGACATTTGCAACAAAAATGGTTTTTTATAACTTAATCAAATATTTCAAAATCTTTATCTCATTAGAATATTGTAGTTATGGCCCGATACAAAATAAATCGTAAGTTTATTTATTTTTAAATTACCTTATTTCAATTAAAAAACGTGTTTGTATTTTAGGTAAATTTTTTCTTCAGTGCATCAAAAACAGTTTTTTTTAGTTTTCTCTGTAAAGAATAAATCCACACGTCTTAAACTTATGGACGTAGTGTGTTTACGCAAACTTCATTTATATTTAAAATTAGGAGAATTTTTATTTAATTGTTTCTGAGAAAATTGAAATGGTTCATTGAAAAAACTGGTACATTGATGTCCACTCTCCCCTAAACACAATCAACCAAATTCTTTACTAAAGCAATTTTTTGTTGGATCGGATTGTTAGAACGAAAGTTCAAATATCTTCCAGAGTAAGTATTTTTTGTAAACCAATACGTGATCAATTTACCATCTATAGATCTAATAACTTTTACATTTAAGAAAGACAATTCACCATTATGTTCCACTTCATGTGTAAAATTTAACCTTGGATGATAAGCATTAAAATTGTCCAATAATTTGAATAAATCAATTCTCTTAATAATAATAATAAAAGTATCATCAACATATCTATAATAACATTTAACATTAATATTTAAATTATTAAAAACAAATGACTCTAAATCTTATAGAACTAAATCAGCTAAAATTGGGGAAATTGGAGAACCCATAGGTGTACCAAAAATTTGTTTAAAATATTTATTGTCAAATTGACAATACGTCGAATTTAATAAAAACTGTACTCCATTAAAAAATACACAATTAAACATTAAACTTAATTTAATTTTTGATAGGTAAATCTCACTTGGAAATGCCCAGAAATATCCTTTAGTGTTAGAATACCAAGGATATGAAATCATGCACAAATTACAGTGAACCGGAAGTCAATAGATCCAATAAAGAAAGTGACGAAGCACATGCAATGTGCCGAAATGCTTCTTGACCCATAACTTGAAGGAAATTCATCTCTCTCGTGAAAGGGTTCACGCGCAATTACTCACTATTATAAACAGGGCGTCGTTCGCATGCCTGCCGTTAGGATGGTTAATTTGGTATGGGTTTGCGGTGTGGTTGGCGGCTGAATTCGACTGCCGTGATCCGACCGGACCATCGTGGTATTTTAGTGTTAAACCTACTCTCTTCCGATCTTCCATATCCTCTCTTCAAATTCTACTCTCCGATATCCCCTCTCATCCTCTTTCATGCTCCACTCGATTTACTCCTTTATTTTCATTTCAAATCCTGTTTCAATTGAATTTTTTTCCCCCTCAACTTTCTTTCTCTATTTTTGTTTTATTATTTATTATTTTTTTCTTTCTTTCTTTCTTTCTTTAAATTTCCAATACTTTTGAGAATTGTGAAAAGTGTTGAAATCAGTTTCCAAGCAACGATATGGAATAATGTGCTGAGGTGCTATTTTACGAAAGAGAATTCTTGTAAGTCACTGATATGACATCGATATATTCCACAAAGTACTTTAAAGAAAATCGAGGAAGCACGAGAGCAAAATGTGTTTACTTCGCTTCTCTTCTGACATCGATGTGTCGTCTTTTGCTGCGATGACTTTGCGAGATTTCTTCCCACTCCACTTACACCCCATTTTCTCTCCCTTTTTCCTCCCCAACATCTCACGTTTCTTTTTCACTTCAAGGGAACAAAGTCGGTGACGTTCTCGACATGACTTAAAACTTTTCATATTAATTCACTAAATTGATTTCAGACATCGTCTCCTCTGAAATTAAATTTACGTAGGGGAGAGTCGGACAAAATGCCTGTAATAATTGTCTTGTTAATATTAAGCAAAGAACTAGCTTTGAATATACAAAAATATAATCTTTTTATCATAAAACTAAAGTTTCAATCCAAAGTAGTGTGACAAAAAATGGAAATAAAGTCTATGACAAATAAATAAAGCTTCTACAATTTTTATAATAACTTACAAAAGTAAATTAAACACTGTAATAAATTACAAAAATACCTGCTTGCTTCAAAATAGCGTGAGTTTCAGAAAAAAAACCAAAATTTGACATTCAATGCCAAATGTGACAGATTAAGCCGCCATGATTCTTTATAGTCACGTGACAACACGTAACTTTCGTAATCGTATGTATTTTTTCTGCGCATGCGCACTTCTTTTAATTCATCCCGCGCTTATTTCAAATTATGTTTTAAAATATATTAAAAATGATTCCTCAATGCATAGTTATTACAATTATTATTAATATAAATGCAATAATTAATATAAATAATTTGTTCAAACACTGATTTTTTATACAGAAACAGTAACAACTTGATATTTAGTTTCTACATCAAAATGTACACAGTTTTCTCAAAAGTATCAAATTGATAGCACATAGAGTATCAATTTTGTTTTTGATACCAATAACGCAAATAGGCAATTTAACCAAGGCAATTCACCCAAAAACACACGACGTAATTAAATTAATTATTTTTCATTTTAGAAGTCATTTTATAAATTAAATCAAAGTGTTTAGAAAGATAAATTTTTAAGGATTAATTTAAAAAAAAATTATGTGTGTCTGTGAGATAGAAGTGCATATTTTCTAAAATTTAAAAATGAAAAAATTATTGTTGGAAAGCATAATTTTTAACATTCTTTAATAAATTCTTAAATAATAAACAGATAAACATGAAACTTTAAAGAAATCATATTTACCTTAATATACTTCATTAATAAAAAAAAATTATGATTAATATTTATTTTTGGCCAAATTATTAACGATTGCCAATTTATCCAATTAAGCATTTTACCCGACTCTCCCCTACACTCAGGGCCGGATCAAGGCAGTCACGGGCCTGAAGCACAAAAAAATTCAGGGCCCCCCTAAAAAATACAAAAGTTTCTGCATTTTTATCTTATCAGAATGTCTAGCGAATTATCATTTAAACAATAGAGAAAATTTTCAAAGAATCTTAACAAAATGTAAAAAAATAAAATTTTATATAAATTTAAAAAATTACAAACTTTTATTAAAACCAGTATTATGAATGAACAGATAAGAAAGTTAAGTATAATTTACAAAGAAATGGAAAAATTAAAGCAAAAAGATGTAAGAAATGTAATTGAAAAACCTGCAAAAAATAAATAAATTCTTCAAAAAGAAAAAAGTTTAAAAAATCAATGAAAGTAAAAGAAATAAAATTAAGAAATATGGTAATAATGCGTTATGAAATATTAAACAGTTTAAGGAAGATTGATTAAATTGTTTTTTTAAAATCAAAATACTACGCAATAAACAGTAAAAGTTTTTAAAACGAAAAATTGAAATTACAAAAGAGAGGAAAAAATTATTTTCAAAAAGTTAAAATATTTGCAGACATGTTTTTTTAAATAAAGAAAATAAAGAAAATAATCAGTAAAAAAACGGAAAAATGTTACTAAAGATAAAAAAATACTTTAAAACTTGTTTTTAAAATCAAGCAAAAAGCAATAATTTTTTTTAAATGAAGAATTAAGTAAAAACAATTAAACAATTTTAAGAAAAAAAGCAATATTTCTAAGAATAAAAAATTTAGATCAAATGAGAAAATTTATTACAAGAAAAAATATACGAAAAATTAAATAAAAGAAGAAAAGTCTTTAAAAATTATAAAAATTAATAAGTTATGACAAATGACAAAAAACCAAATAAATATTTTAAAAATCATAAAATTGAAAAAAGTTATATTTTACAACTTCCAAATTATAATAATAAATAAAATTAATCACTGAAAAAGTAAATAAATGTTTCTAAATATTGTTAAAATAAAACTGTATAAAATTAACTGAAGTAATTTTTGTAAAAAGAATACCTAAAATTAAAAAAAATCTAAAAAATAAAAAAGTATTATTAAACGCATGAAAAAGAAAAAATTTTAAAAAGAAATGAAAGTTACTTAAGTGAATTTCTAAAAATACAGAAAAGCAATATAAAACATAACCTACCAAAAAAAATGGTTTGAAAAAGAAAAAATTGAAAGAAAGAATAATGAAATATTTCAAGAAAGTGATATAAATTAATGTGTAAATAAGTCTACAATTTTTTCTATAATTTTCAACCGTTTTCAATTTACAATTATTCTCCCTAAATTTTATAATTATTATTTAACTTTTTTAAATATCTTGTTCTGTTGTAGATTATTCTCGACAGTTTTCGAATTTCTTCTTCAATTGTCAATTATTTTGCGCATTTCTTAATTATTTTCTTTAATATTAAGTTATTCTCGTCATTTTGTAATTTTCTTTAAATTATCAATTATTTTCTAAAGTCAATTCCATTCTACAATTTTCAATTAAGTTTATTCAATATTCCAAAAAACTTAACTTTTTTCATTTATAAACCATTATTTCCAATTACAATTTATTTCTTCAATTTTTGATTATTTTCTTCAAGTTTCAATTATTTTTTAGAATATGAATATGCTTTTTTAATTTTAAGTACAATTGTTCAATTATTCTCTTCAGTTCTTGATTATGTTTTAAAAATTTAATTTTCATTCTTCAATTTCAAATTTTTTCCTCAATTTCAATTATTTTGTTCGATTCAATTTTTTTCAATCCAGTTGTTCAATTAGGAATTTTTTCCAACAATTATTTCTATAAATTTCTTAATTTTTCAATTTAAAATTATTTTTTAAATTAAATATTTATAGTTTGATTCTTTAAATTATTTTTTCCAGTTGTGTATTAATCATTTCCATTCATCAATTTTAAATTTTTTCCTCAATTTCAATTATTTTGGTCGATTTAATTTTTTTCAATCCAGTTGTTCAATTAGGAATTATCTTCAACAATTATTTCAATAATTTTCTTAATTTTTAAATTTTCAATTCTTTTTTAAGTTGAATATTTTTAGTTTCATTCTTTAAATTATTTTTTTTAGTTGTATATTAATCTAGCCATTTTTCGAATTTTGTTTTCAATTGTCAATTATTTTCGTTATTTTTCAGAAATTATCTTCAATTTTGCTATTATTCTTGTTATTTTTTTTCGTTTATTAATTATTTTCTTTAATGTTTAGTTATTTCTTACAATATTTCAAATTTTGTATTTATTCTCTTAGTATTTTAGAATTATTTTGCAACGTTTTCAATTATTTTTTTCAGTTGGGCATTATTCTAGTCATTTTTTGATTTGTTTTCAATTGTCAATTGTTTTCGTCATTTTTTAGAAATTATCTTCGATTTTGCTATTATTCTTGTTATTTTTCAATGATTTTTTTTTTATTTATTAATTATTTTCTTTAATTTTTAGTTATTTCTTACAATATTTAAAATTTTTATTTATTCTCTTAGTATTTTAGAATTATTTTTCAACGTTTTCAATTATTTTTTTTCAGTTGTGCATTATTCTAGTCATTTTTTGATTTTTTTTTTCAATTCTTAATTCTTAATTGTTTTCTTCTATATTTAAGAACTTTCGGATTTTTTCAAACACTTTTTTCAATTTTTAATTATATTATTTAAATTTAAGTTTAAATTTTCAATTTTCAATTATTTTATTCAATTTTAATTATTTTTGTCAATTTTTAATCCATTCGTTCAATTCGCAATTATTTCTAACAATTATTCCTGTAATTTTCTTCATTTTTCATTTTTGAATTATTTTCTTTAAATTTAAAGTTTTTGTTATATTTTAGCAATTTTTTTCAGTAGTCTATTAATCTAGTCATTTTGCAGATATTTTCTTCAATTTTTTAATTATATTCTCATTTTTCAATTATTTCTTTTAATTATTAACTATTTTTCGCAATTGGAAATTATGTCCAACAATTTTTTCAATTTGCAATTAGTCTCTTAAAGTAAAGTTAAAATAAAGTTAAAGTAAAGTCTTAATTAAAGTTGAATAATGATTCTTTGAGTTTTTCAATTATTTTTTTTTCTGGTTGTTTATTAATCTAGCCGTTTTTCGAATTTTGTTTTCAATTTTAAATTATTTTCACGTCTTGTATTTTTTCTCCATTATTATCAATTTTTTTTTAATTTCAGTTTAATTTTTAAATTATGTATTTATTTCTTCAAGTTTTTATTATTTGCATTTCCAAAAATTTATAGTTTTAAAATGAGGAACAGCAATATAAAGTTTCTCATTAATGTTGCTGTTAATTAATATTTTACTATATAATCATGTAATAATTGTATCTTTGATTAATTGAAACTTATAAGTTTGAAAAAATTAAAGTTTGAGTTAATTGAAGTTTGGCATTTATATAAATAATATAATGGCTTGGAATTAATTAAGTTTAATATAGTTTTAGACCTTCTTTCTATAAAATTTTTTTTAGATTAAATCCTGATCATTTTATTTATTTATTTATTGATCATTTCAAATTCCGCCCCTGCCTACACTGAAAAAAATAATTATAGTAGATCCTACTACAAACCCTTAGTAAAGTGAAAAATTTTTTAGCGTTACTTTTGTAATTAATTCAACAGATAAAATTTTTTAGTAAAAATAACTACAGTACGTAGTTAGAGTGGAATTGAGTATACAGAGAAATAATAAGTGCTACTGCATATAGTTAGTTTAACTGCAACTTAACCAGTAACTTGATTGCAAAAATATCATTTATGGTTCTTATTGAACTAAAAAAAAAGAAAAATTTACTAAGAAAATTGGAGAGTAGTTAGAGTTAATATTATTTGTTTTTAACTGATTTAACCAGATAGATGAGAAATTCTGAAACAGATTAATAAGATTGAAAGGCATGAAAATTTTAATAATCCAGAAATGCTTTGAAATGTGTAAAATTTGCAAAATAGTTGTTTTGCATTGTAAAGTGAAGGAGAAAGATTTGTAATTTGCATACCGTAAATCGGGATTTCAAGAATTAAAAGTAATGTTCCAAGCCATTAACAAACAGAGAAAAAATCTTTAAATCACTATTACTTTTTTGTAGGTCTGTTTTGCCAAAGAGTCAAAGGCATCTAGATATGCAGAGAAGCTGGAATTTGCTGGGGTGTAACATTAGGATGATCAAAGGATAGGAGAACAAAGATTGCAAGAAGTTTGTCGAGAGAGGGAATGGCACATTTCGGATGTGCGAAAACCGACAGTGGTGGAATTGAGTGCTTCGTCGAGTTCAGTGAGAACTTAAGTTATTTAACTATATCCTTTGACACAAGTAAACAGGCATCTCTTCCCTTCCCAGTACCAACTAATTCGGAATCCCAGACCTACGTTTTCATAGTTTACGTAATTTATAGCCTCCTAAATTATTTATACACACCACAACAGATACAATAAATCAAAAATTCAAATAATTCCAAACTTTCGAAAGTTTTATAACCGCCACAGTAAGAAAAGTTCAATATCATCTCAAACAAGTATGAGATATTTCACAATTCTTCCACAATCTTGCCAGGGCAGATTTTAAATCTTGTAAAATGTGTCTTAGATTTCTGTCAATTTTTAACGCTTTAAAATCTTAAACTAGATAGTTTGCAATATTTGAAACTAAATTACTAAATTAACTAAAACTTGTTACTCGGGAGTTTTTACAGTTCTTTTTGTACCGCTATTCGAAATTATGGATTTTGGAACGTAGTAAATAGAGATTGTAAAAATTGTCATAGATTTAAATTTCGAAATATTGCGCTTTAAATTTTATGGCAAAATTTAGTAAGACCTCCTTGTAATTAAGTGATTAATAATTCTAATAAGACAAAACTAATTTCTAGGTTCACGCAAGAAACTTGAAATAATCATCAAAAATAAATACTCGAGATGTAATTGACTTTTCCAGGGTGTCTACTAATTTCGTCCCACAAAATTCCCGATCATTTCCCGGTTTTTTTTCTTGTTAACTTAAAATTTATTTTAAGTATAAATAGACCTACAAATGTCTACAAAAATTGAAGATAACAGTTGATAATTGAAGAAAATAATTGAAATTCAAAGAAAATAATTGAGAATTGAAGAATTAAATATTAAACTTTACAAAAAATAATAATTAAGAATTAAAAGAAACAATTAATAATGAAAAGAAACAATTAATAATGAAAAGAAATAATTAATAATGAAAAAAAATAACTGAACAATGACAAAGATATTTGACAATTAGAAACAAAATTAAAAAAAAAAAGTAAATATTAATCTACAATTGAACAATAATTTAAAAAATTGAACAATGGTTATTAATTGCAAATTAAATAATGAAATTAATATCGGAAAAACATAGAATTGTTGAATATAATAAAAAAAGAAATTGAAAATTGAGAAATAAAATTGAAATTCGAATACAATAATTGAGAATTAAAGAAAATTACTGAACAATTGGATTGAAAAAAGAAGAAAATAATTTATAATTAAAAAAAGAATGGATAATGCCAGGAATTATTTAATATTGCTCTCTAAAATTGAATAAGTGAAAATTCACTTATTAGATGTCAAAAGTCTTAAACTCTTTCAAAAAGTGTATATGCACTTATTGTAAGTGCATATGCACTTTTTGAAAGAGTGGATAATTCATTAATTTAAATTAATGAAAATAATTCAAAATCGAAGAAAATAATTGAGAATTGTAGAAAAAAATTGAATCAAATAATTGGCAATTGAAAAAATAATTTAGAGTTGAAGAAAATAATTAAAAATTGATTAAAATAATTGAAAATCGTAGAAAATATTTCAGAATTAAAGAAATTAATTAGAAATTGATGAAAATAATTGAAAAGTAAAGAAAATAATTGGCAATTGAAGAAAATAGTAGAAAATCGAAGCAAATAATTGAGGTATGAAGAAATAATTTTAAATTAAAAATTAATTGAAATAATTCAAAATGGAAGAAAATAATTGGAAATTGAAGGAAATAATTGAATATTGAACAGAATAATTGGCAGTTGAAGAAAATAATTGTGAATTTCTGAAAATAGTTGAATAATTGAAGAATTAAATTGAAGCTTCAAGAACGTAATCGATAATTGAAAAATAAATATTGAAAAAATCCGAGAATTATTTATTATAGAAGAAAATAATTGAAAATTGGAGGAGTTATTGAGATGTGAAATAAATAAATGATAATTGAAAAATAGTTGAAAAAAGTCGAGAATTATTGAATAATTAATTAAATAATTAAAAATTGAAGGAAATAATTGAAATCTGAAGAAAATAATTAAAAATTGATAAAAATAATTAAAAATTGATTGAAAAAAATGAAAAACGTAGAAAATATTTTAGAGTTGAAGAAATTAATTAGAAATTGATGAAAATAATTGAAAATTGAAGAAAATAATTGGCAGTTGAAGAAAATAGTAGGAAATCGAAGAAAATAATTGAGAAATGAAGAAATAATTTGAAATTAATGAAAATAATTCAAAATCGAAGAGAATAATTAAGAATTAGAGAAAAAATTGAATCAAATAATTGGCAATTGAAATAAATTATTTAGAGTTGAAGAAAATAATTAAAAATTGATTAAAATAATTGAAAATTGTAGAAAATATTTTAGAATTAAATAAATTAATTAGAAATTGATGAAAATAATTGAAAAGTGAAGAAAATAATTGGCAATTGAAGAAAATAGTAGAAAATCGAAGATATAATGGAGAAATGAAGAAATAATTTAAAATTAAAAATTTATTGAAATAATTTAAAATGGAAGAAAATAATTGAGAATTGTAGAAAATAACTGGAAATTGAAGAAAATAATTGAAAATTGAACAGAATAATTGGCAGTTGAAGAAAATAATTGTGAATTTCTGAAAATAGTTGAATAATTGAATATCGAAGAAAATAATGGAAATATGATGAAAATAATTGATAATTGAAAGCACACTATAGAATTGCCCATAACTATACGTGACCTGGACAGTGAAAAGGGGGCTTACGTGTTAAAAAAAAATATTTTTTTAGAATACACCACGTGAAAGAGCGTCAAAAAATCTATCAGAATCGACAAAAAAATGAAAAACGATTTTTCGACACGTAAACCCCCTTTTCACAGTCCAGGTCACATATAAGGCTGGTTCCATTTCAAATCATACAGGTTGAATTTGTTCAAAATTCAAAATCATGTTTAACATGATTTTTATTGTTTTTAGGGCAAGTAATGAGACACGTATTTTATTGTTTTAAGAACAATTTTTTTTTCGCAGAGTTACGAGCATTTTAAAGTTTTAGGACAAAGAGTGATTTTTGAACGAAAACGGTAACAAATCTTTTTAAAATCACTCTAGTTTTTTCAAAAAATTATATTTTTTAATTTTGTTTTCTGATTTTACTTATGTTTTAGGTGCTCTTTCATAGAAATTTTGAAAATTTTTGAAATTTTGAAAATTAACAAAATGGCGGCCATTTTTTAAAAAATCAAAAAACTCAAATTTCTGAAAAACGTAATTTTTTTTTTAAATTTTTTTTGTAGTTAGTAGGTAACAAAAATAATTTTTTCCAATAGGTTTAATGTGCGCTAAAACACTGTGAAAGGCGCAAGAATTTTTTTTGTAAAAATTATAAAAGTCATTATTGTGACTAATACAGCGCCATATATTGTTCATATAATTATTCTATTTCTTGATTTTACTGATGTTTTAAGTGCTCTTTCTTAGCAATTTTGAAAATTTAAAAAATTTTGAAAATTAACAAAATGGCGGCCATTTTTTTAAATATTAAAAAACTCATATTTCTCAAAAACGTAATTTCTTATTTTTTTGAAATTTTTTTTGTAGTTACTAGATAACAAAAATAGTTATTTATGACACAAGGACCTGAAATGGCACTTTATAGTACGAGTAAGTATCGTAATACGAGCCTAAGTCCAATCGCAGCCGAGGCGAAGTAGAGGTGGTGACGAGGCTTCACCGAACGTAGCCGAGGCGAAGCCGAGGTGAAGTGAAGATATGAAGCCGAGGCTCCACCGAAAAGTAGCCGAGGCTCTGATGTGGCTGTGGCGAGTTGTACGATACACGAGAACTTAAGTGCCGAAAGGGTCCAAGTGTCATATAACATTTTTTATCACACAAAAAACTGAGAATTCGAACCTGGGAAGAGGTGGTTATCGTAAAAAACGGCCTCAGGGGGCATTTCTAGGTGGGAGTAGGTCGACAGACTTAGAAATGCCCCCGGAGGGAGGCGAAACCCGTGAACAGCCGTGACGTTTGGGCCAGTTTGGGCAGCTGTACTATAAAGTAAAGGTCAGCTGACCAGCATCAGCCAATCAGATTGCGAGTTCATTTACTTTACGGCCTAGGCCGTGAAATGAGCTCTTAAAGGTTTCCAAACAAGCCGTAAAATCTAACTTTTGATGTAAGTGTGATAAAAAAAAATTTTCTAATAGGTTTAATGTGCGCTAAAACACTGTGGAAGGCTCAAGAATTTTTTTTGTGAAAATTATAAAAGGCATTACTTTCGCTAAACCAGCGCCATAAATTATTCCATTTTTTTTATTTTAGTAATGTTTGACTAATGTTTGACATGCTTTTTCTCTACAAATTAAGGAATTTCAAAAATTTTTTAAATGTCCATTTTTCAAAAATAAAAATGCTTAATTTTCTCAGAAACAATATTTTTTATTTCTTTAAAATTTGTTTTCATTTCCTAGATAGAAAAAGGAATTAAAAATTATATTTCTTTAAATAAAAAATAGTTGTTTTTAAAAGCAAATAAAAAATATTCAAGGTGACTTTTCCAACTGAAAGATACCTTTGCATTAACCAAAATAATGACTTTTTGTATTTTCAAAAAAAAAAAAAAATTCTTGATCCTTTCACAGTGTTTAGCGCACATTAAACCTATTGGAAAATTTTTTTTTGTTATCTAGTAACTACAAAAAAAATTTCAAAAAAATAAAAAATTACATTTTTGAGAAATTTGAGTTTTTTGATATTTCAAAAAATGGCCGCCATTTTGTTAATTTTCAAAATTTTTTAAATTTTCAAAATTTCTAAGAAAGAGCACATAAAACATAAGTAAAATCAAGAAATAGAATAATTATGCGAATAATATATGGCGCTGTATTAGTCACAATAATGACTTTTATAATTTTTACAAAAAAAATTCTTGCGCCTTTCACAGTGTTTTAGCGCACATTAAACATATTGGAAAAAATTATTTTTGTTATCTACTAACTATAAAAAAAATTAAAAAAAAAAAATTACGTTTTTGAGAAATTTGAGTTTTTTGATTTTTTAAAAAATGGCCGCCATTTTGTTGATTTTAAAAAATTTTTAAATTTTCAAAATTTCTATGAAAGAGCACCTAAAACATAAGTAAAATCAGAAAACAAAATTAAAAAATATAATTTTTTGAAAAAACTAGAGTGATTTTAAAAAAATTTGTTAGCGTTTTCGTTCAAAAATCACTCTTTGTCCTAAAACTTTCAAATGCTCGTAACTCTGCGAAAAAAATTTTTTTCTTAAAACAAAAAAATACGTGTCTCATTATTTGCCCTAAAAAACAATAAAAATCATGTTAAACATGATTTTGAATTTTAAACAAATTCGACCTGTATGATTTGAAATGGAACCAGCCATAAGCTGTTATACAATGTACGGTCTAATAAAAAAAAACTGAAGCTCTATCTACATTTTTTCATAATCCTAATTTGACTTTTTTATGTTTAATGTCTTTCATTGTTTTTGCGGTATTGTTAGCGTTAAGAAAAAAGATAGTAGACAAACATCTATATTTCACGAGAATATATTATATTATATTTTAATTTTTAATGTATATATTTTATTTTTTAATTGCATAATTGTCGCACAATTACACAAAATTTAAACGCATCATCAGATTGGTTCAAAATGCATAAAGTTATTATCTTTATTTATAAAACAAATTGATATATGTATTAGTTAAATTTGTTAGCCCACACTGAGAAAAAATTTTGTTTGAATCAAAACATAATATGTTTGATTTAAACTTAATTTCACTTTGTTATACAGTCAAACATAATTAAGTTTGATTTGAACAAATTTAGTGGTTGATCATTTATGTTTGCTTTAAACATATTTTTTGTTTGATTCAAACTAAAATTTCATTTACTTTAAACAAAATATAATTTTTCATTTTAAACGAAGTAAATTTTATTTTAAATAAAAGAAATTTTTATTCTTATCATATTATTCTGTTTATTTTTAACTCAAAATTTGTTTATTTTAAAGACAAAATATGTTCCGCGATAGTTTAATTTTTGTTTCTTGCTATTATATAAAGAATCCTTTATGTTTGAGATTACTTTAAGTGTTTACATATAAACTATAAAAACCGAAGAAAATTACACTTTTCATTATAACTGCACACAATTCTGGAAATGTGGAACTTTGAATCAGTCTAATTTTGAAGAAAAATGCACAAAAGAAACAATGTCTTTAATAAACTCACTTGTGCACAAAAGTTTTAATCACTTCAGATATACCACAATTTTTCATTAAAATAATAACACTTACACATTTAAGAAATCACTTTAATAAAAACAAAACCACGATTGTAAACATTTTTTTCCAATAAAGCGACAAATACAAGTAACTACTAGAAAAGACGCGTACATGTCTTACAGAAAAAGTATACTAACGTCAAAACAGTAAAGACGCCATATTGAATGCGCAAAGACCTCTGCGCATCCAATATGTTTGAATCAAACATAAAATATATTTCTTTCAAGTATGATGATTTCAAACACAAATTTGGTTTAATTTTAATAAAATTTAGTTGTTAATCAAACAAACAGAAAACTATCTACAAACATAAGATATATTTCAATCAAAACTTCAGATATTTATAATATATTGAAATTAAACTTGAAAACATTATTCATTCAACCAAAATCATTCAAACAAATACTAATATTTAAATCAAGAAAATATTTTTCTTTCTGCAGAAAGAAAATTCCCGGTTTTCACCGGTCAGTTAGTAGACACCCTGCTTTTCAGTAATTTTCAATTTTCATCAAAACTCCAGTTTACTTAATCTTGTCCAGCACATTGAAATTTGTCCAGTAAATTAAAGTCCATCAAGTAGAATTTGTTAAGTAAACCGAGCAAAGTTCTAATTCAACTCTTCATTCTTTTTTCTAATTTCATTACAAAGAATTAATTTACCCTCTACTGTTATTTTAGTCTAAGCTAAATCCACAGAACTGAAATTATTTTCTCAAGTTTAATTTAATTTTCTTTCTTTTCTATTTCTGCAGAGGAGGTAGCTCCAAGTAAATTGTCCGCTGAAAGCGGGAAAATAAGCGCAATGACCAAATGCATCGAGCTGCTAGCTACCTTGAGTTCCTTTCTGTTGGTCTTAATCACCCTTCCGTTTTCGCTCTGTTTCACGTTTAAAGTGGTACAGGAATACGAAAGAGCTGTGGTATTTAGAATGGGTCGTTTAAAAGGTGGTGCTCGCGGTCCAGGTAATTAGTCCGACAAAAAACTACCAACTCTGTTAATCCTATCAGATATTTATAAAAATATTCGAAATTTTCCAACAATTTATATATTTAATGCAAGAGTATAGAATTTTATTGACAAAATATTTTTTTTTTTAAATTATACAAATTTAAAGCCCGTCTTTTACGCAGGCTTGTTTTTTATGCTTCCTTGTGTGGATAACAGCATCCTCGTGGATTTAAGGACCGTGTCATTTGATGTTCCACCTCAAGAAGTTCTTACTAAAGATTCTGTAACCGTCAGCGTGGATGCTGTCGTATACTACAGAATAAAGGAACCCTTAAACGCTGTCGTCAAAATAGCAAATTATAGGTAGATGCACAAATTTTCAAGATATTTTTTGTCATTTTTATAACAGGGGCAGGGACTTTTCAATTTTTATGATCTGCACACTTAGTATTGATCGGAGAGAGAGGGGGAGAGAATAGAAATAAAACAATATTAAATTAAAGAGTTTCTTAATTATTATTGTAACGCAAAAGTTGACAATTTATTTGATTTCGAGTAAACTTTCGGAATTAATAAACAAATAATCAAAATAATATAAAATGTGTGAAAATCATTACAAATTAAAAAAAAATTAATAAAAATTGACGAACTCGATTGACGTTTTAAAAAAATATTTGAAAATTGTGATGAATAATGAAAAATTTTAGAATTTAATTGAGGAATTGTAAAAATAATTAAAAATTAAAAAAATTGATTGCAAATGATAACAATAATACATGACAAATAAAAAAAATTACTAAACATTGAGAAAAATATTTTAAAATGAAGGAAAAAGATTAAGATGTTTTAAGATCTAGGAATATTGAAAATAGTTCATAATTCGAGAAAATATTTGCAAAGTAATAAAAATAATAAAAATTGAAGAACATAATTTTCATTTGCGAAAAATAATTGAAAACATTACAACATAAATTTCTAATAAAAGAAAATTATTGCAGAATGATATAAATAATTGTGAATTGAAAAAATAACTGTTTCAAACAGCACAAACGATAGCTTCAGACAAAACTCTTTATTATTTTAAAGTTTCATTAAAAAAATAAAATAATAAAAAGTTTTGTCTGAAGCTATCGTTTGTGCTGTTTGAAATTTATATATTCTCAGACGCTAAGACTTGATTAATTGAAAAATAACTGGAATTTGAGATAAATTATAATAAAATTAAAAAATTTATAAAAAAATAATTGAAAATGGCAAAAACTAATTGAAAAATGATAGAAAAAATTGAAAATTTAAGAATTTAAAAATTTGTAAAAAATAATTGTAAAAATTACGGAATATATTTGAGATAAAAAATACTACTTGAAAAAGGAAATAATTGGAAATTAAAGTTAATTATGGAAATTTAAGAACAAAATTGAGAAATTTATAGAATTTATTTGATATAAAAGAAAGTGATTGGGAATCAAAGAAAACCATTTTAATACTTGAAAAAATACAACTAAAACATAAAAAAAAATAAAAATTTAATAACAATTAATGGCGAGCATAAAGCAAGTTTTTTAATATTGGAAATTATTTGGAAAATGATTATGGAAAACGATAAAAATAGTGAAACTGATCATTATGTTAACAAATTTAATAAGTTATGTCCTTCCATTATTTGACATTACAAATTGACATTAATAATTCGATATTGAAGAAATTAATTGTCATTTGAAGAAAAAGTAACATTTAAAAAACAAAAATCATATTTAGTTAAAATAATTGAAAAATGACGAAAGAAATTAAAGTTAATTATTAATAAATAACGAAACTAATTTGATATTGAAGGAAATAATTAAAACTGAAAAATTTTTATTTTGTAAAAATTAAAGAAAATAATTGAAACGTGCGGAAATTTTGAATTTAAAATTTAGGGGAAAAATTGAAAAATAATGGAAATGATTAAAAAAAATTTTAAAAATGATAAAAATAGTTGAAACTTGTAGATATTAATTGCAATTTTAGAAAAATAATTTTAAAAAATACAGGATATTTGTGAAGTAAAAGAAAGTACCTTATTATAAAATGATTTCAAGAATTTTCAATTTAGGAGAATAATTAAAACATTATAGAAACAATCGAAAATTTATTTATCAAAATAATGGAAATGTGAGATAAATAATTGAAATTTTTGTAATTAATCAACAACCATTTGAAATAATATAAAAATTGTGAAAATCATTGCAAACACAATATTAACAAATATTCGAAATAATGTAAAAATTGTGAAAATTATTGCAGATAAAAAAAACAATCAAAAATTTACGAAGTAATTCAATTTTGAGGAAAATAATTGAAAAATTATTATCACATTAAAAACTAGATGCAATAACTTAGATTTGAGATAATAAATTAAAATTTAAGAAATTAATTGAATAATTAAAGGGTGGAGAAAATAATAGGCAAAAGTTTTAAGAAAATGAAAATTGAAAGAAAGTAAATGTAATATAAGTTAAATAATTGAAAATGTAGGGATTTAATTGAGAAATAGAAAAAATAATTAAAAATTGAAGAAATTGATTGCAAATGATAACAATAATATAATTGAAAATTGAAGAAAATTATTAAAGTTTGAGAAAAATATTTTAAAATCTAGAAAATTAATTGAAGAATAATGAAAATAATAAAAAATTCGAGAAAATATTTGCAATGTAATAAACAAATTAAAAATTGAAGAAAATGATTGAGACAATTACAACAGAAATTTGCAATAATAGAAAATTATTGCAGAATGAAAGAAATAATTTAGAATTGAAAAAATAACTGGAATTAGAGATAAATAATAAAAAAATTAGAAAATGAATTAAAAAATATTTGAAAAATTATGGAAATAATTGAAAATTAAAGAAAGTAATGGAAGTTTGAGATAAATAATTGAGATTTTTGGAATGAATCTACAAATATTCAAAAAAATATAAAATTTGTGAAAATCATTACAAATAAAAAAAATATTTAAAATTTGCCGAAAGTATTTGAAATTTGAAAAAAATAATTGAAAAATGATTAAAACATTAAAAAGTGGATACAATAACTTGGATTTGAGATTATAAAAAAAATGTGGGAAATTACTTCAAAAATAATTCTAATATCTAATTTAAAGGTGGACAAAAAAGTTGCAGAAAGATAAATGGAAATAAAAATTGTAGAATGAAGTTTGAGAATAATTGAAAATTGAAAGAAATCAATTCAACAATACATAAATATTAAATTTAAACAAAATAATTACAAAATTAAGAAAGTTAAAGATACAAAAGTTGGATATAATTGAAAATTGAAAGACTGGATTAAAAATCAAAGAAAATGATTGAAAATTGAAAAAAGTAATAAAAAAATGAAGAAATAAAATAAAAATTGAAAAATTAAATTGAAATTTGAAAAAATAATTAATAATTGAAAATAAAATTACAAAAACAAAGTCGAAAATCATTAAAAAAAGAAAAATTAAAATAACTATAGGAATAATTGTTGAAAATATTTGTAGATTGAACAACTGGATTGCAGGTAGAAAAAAATTGAAATTGAAGAAAATAATTGAAAATTAAAGAAAACAATTAAAATTTTAAGAAAATAATTAAAAATTGAAGAATGGAATTCAAATTTAAAGAATATAATAGAAGATTGAAAAAAGTAATTGAAAAAAAGACGAGAATTATTGAATATGGAAGAGAATTATTGCAAACTAAAAAATAGAATTAAAATTTGAGAAAAAATTGAGAATTGCAGAAAATATTTCAACAATTGAATTTAAAATTAAATTTACTTATTAATAATCGAAAAAAATCAACCATATACGAGAATTTAAAAATATTAATGAAAATAATTCAAAATGAAATAAACTGTACCTACTTTTGCCCTAAGGAAAAAAAAATTTATTTTTGCACCTAGGAAATATGGCATACTTTAGCCACTAGAAAAATAAAATGTACTTTAGTCCCTAGAGAAAAAAATTTACTTTTGTCTCTAAAAAAATTAAAATTTGAGAAAGAATTGAGAATTGCAGAAAATATTTCAACAATTGAATTTAAAATTAAATTTACTTATTAATAATCGAAAAAAATCAACCATATACGAGAATTTAAAAATATTAATGAAAATAATTCAAAATTGAAGAAAGTAATTTAAATTTTAGAAAAATAATTAAAAAAAACATTTTAAAATGACGAAAATAATTGACTATTGAAAAAAAAATCGTAAACTGTCAAAAATAATGGACAAGAAAGAAAAATAACAAAAAAAATTAAAGAATAATTCTAAAATTGTAAGAGAATAAATGGAAATCGAAAAAATTGTAGAAAGTAATTGAAAGTAACAATTGTAAAATGACGAGAACAATTGCAAAATTGAAGAAAATATCTGAAAAATGACGAAAATAATTGACAAATAAAAATAGAAGTCGAAAAATGGCTGGAATAATATACAGTTTTGAAAAATAATTTTAAAAATTAAACAATACATAAATCTTACACTTTTAAATAAATAATTGAAAATTTAGGAAAATTTTAGAAATAATTATAAATTAAATAACTGAATTGAAAAAGGGAAAAAAATTGAAATTGATGAAAATAATTGATAATTGAACAATGTAATTAAAATTTACAAAATATAATAAAAAAGTTTAAAAAGTAATTTAAAGAAGCACATAATTATTAAATACAGAAGAAAATAATTGAAAACTGAAGAATTGAATTGAAAATTAAAAATAATAATTACAAATTTTAAAAAATAGTTATAGAATTAAATTGATAAGTTAAAACAATTTTTATGACTGAGAAAATTAATTGAAAAAACCGAAAATTTTTTAATGTTGAAGAGTTAGTTGAAAATCGTACAAATAATCGAAAATTGAAAAAATGTAATTGAAATTACAAAAACATAATTAAAAATTGAAAAAGTTATTGATAAAACCGGAGAATTATTGAATGTAGAAGAAAAAGTTGAAAACTGAAAAATGGAATTGCTAAATTAAAAAAAAAATGAGAATTGAAGGAAATATTTAAACAATTGACTTTAATTTTATAAAAACTCATTGATGATGGAAAAAAAATTGAACAAAGGCGAAATTTTTTTAATATGAAAGTAATAATTGAAAATTTAAAAATGGAATAGAAATTTGAAGAAAGTAATTGAGAATTAAAGAAAATAGTTTTAGAATTGAACAATCAAATTGAAATTTTAAAACAATTTTTATGAGTAAAAAGCATAATTAAAAACATTCGAGAATTATTAAATATTGTGGAATTAATTGATAATCGATGAAAATAATTGAAAAAAAATAGTTAAAAATTGAGAAAAATAATTAAAATTGTAAAAATAAATTGAAATTCAAATAATAATGGAAAATAATTGTCATTTGATAAAAAATTCGATAAATAGCGAGATTAATGGGCATAAGAAAGAAATAATTTTAAATTTGAATATAGTAGTATGATTTGAATTAATAACTAAATAAAAATTGTTACCATTAAAAATTGGAATTGATTGGTATTTATATTTATGAAATTTCAAAGCAGTTAAAATTGCAAGTTAATGAAAGCTCTGATTTAAGAGAAGAGGTAAAAAAGGTAAAAATTAGTCAAATATACTGTGGTTTCTAATTGACGAAACAAATTTTTAAAAAATTGCTCGTATATGCAAAAAACTTGAGTCAACGTACCATTAGAGTTTGTGATTTGTAAAAGAGGAAATTTACAGAAAGAAAGCCAGAATCATGAAACTCTCTTGCGCTTGGGTAAATAAAAAATAGCGCTCAGGGATCTGTGACCGTGAAATTAGAATATACGATGCCAGCACGTGTTTTTCAAGCAGAAAGCAGTAGTAGCCAACTTTATTGCACCCACAAAAAACTCTACTTTGAAAAAAGAAACTTGTCCAGAACTAAACAAACATGAATAATCATCTGTAGGTTTTTTAACCTTTTTTTTCTCTCTCTCCTCGACAAAGGCTGGTTATATATTCTTGAAAAATCCCTTATTTTAGCTAAAATTTAAAATTTTTGAGATTTTTATTCAACTGTTATCTGATTAACATTTATTATTAGGGGAGACCGCCCAAAAGTAGATAGTGAAAAATTCTAACCCGTCATATGTCTTCAGACTGAAGAAATTAATAAAATTTTTATTACTAAAATAAAGTTAATAAATTTAAGAAGGAATATATATTCTTTTTTAAGCTTCAGGCTTTGATAATAACACATTTACAACAACAAAAAAACACTTCTATTGTACATTTGCACGAAAACTAACACTCCTGATTGTTTAATCCTAAAAAAAAATTAAGGGTCAAAAAACACATTTGTTATTTTTATTTTCTGAATAAATGTTATAATACGAAAGGAAAATATCAACAAAACTATTTTTTTCTATTGAAAACATCAAATGAAAACTGTGTTTTTGGTTAGATTTTCAACGACAGAGTTTTTTTTTCGTGCTGAATTACAACTGTGTTTTTTTCGTAGCACCCGTCGAAGTATTCTTGAAAATATAATCGATTCGTTAAGAAAACGCACTGTAATCAATAATACTTAAACAAAATATTATTCAAATTGAGATTCATTTGACATTTTTTGTCGACTGAGAACAAGAAATTGACATTTGTCGTCCTTTCTGCTATATACCTAACCTAACGTATGAGCTCAAAAGAGCGCGAAATTTGAAACTTACAATTCCTACTTCATTCGGTTAAAGTCGGAATAGGCGACAGTGCTACCAATTAAGTTAGCAAATATTTTGGTAGAATTGGTGTTAAGAAGAAATATATATTCCTTTTTAAGCGTTTTTTTATAATAAAACATTTACAAACCCTAAGAAATTTTAAATCTTTTTGAAAACCATGGATATTTTTTTCCACACCATAAATCAGTTTTTTTATTTTTAAATGTTAATTACGAGTATTCTGTCAATAAAATAATAAGAATAACAATTAGCTTTTCAGAAAATTAAAATTGTCTACTGTTGGGTGATCTCCCCTACTTTTTGAAAGCTACTTTTATAAATATCGTTTTTAAAACTTTTATTTTGATCCTTAATTATTGAACATTAGATATGTCACACTGTAAGCTCCACTCCCCTAACAATAAATAAACTGTATTACACTTTTTTTTGCATTTAGTTACCTTTATTAAAGAAGAGCAATAGACTGAAAATATAGCAGAATATTGTCAGTTTCTCATTCTTTCATTAACTTTCTCATAGTAACGTTTATTCTGTTTGGCGTTTCATTTCCCAAGCCACTCCACAAGATTATTGGCAGCCAGTACATTACGCACAGTTCTGGGAACGAGAAGTCTGGCTGAGATTCTGGCCGAGCGAGAAACCATTTCTCACACCATGCAGACTTCCCTCGACGAAGCCACGGATCCATGGGGTGTCGAGGTGGAGCGAGTTGAGATGTAAATATGAAAATTTGAATTCCTAAAATAAACATAAGCCATACAGAAAGCCAGCTCAAATCAAGTGCAGTATGTGTCTTTTATCATAATAAATTTTCTTCATTTTCACTCCAAAGAACAGAAATTGCTTCTCTCATTTAATATTCAAAAAAACAAATTTCTTACTTTGAAATCAGCACCTCCAGCAACAATCGTAATATAAAATCCCGAATGCTAAATTAGTCTGCAGCATAAAACAAAATATCTCATAAAGATATCTAATTTTCATAATTTTGTCAGTTTGATGACGTTTCAACAAAAAAAAAAAAAAACCTATTGTCTTTGCGCTTTGGAGAAAAAATGTGGAATTTTACCTTAGGAGAATAAAATGTATATTTGTTTCCTAGAATAATAAAATGTACTTTAGTCCCTAGAGAAAGAAGTGTACTTTGGTCCCTAGAGAAAAAAGTTTACTTTTACCTCTAGAAAAATAAAATGTACTTTAGTCCCTAGAGAAAAAAGTGTACTTTGGTCCCTAGAGAAATAAAATGTACTCGCTAAATGAAATAAACTGTACCTACTTTTGCCCTAAGGAAAAGACATTTTATTTTTGCACCTAGGAAATATGGCGTACTTTAGCCACTAGAAAAATAAAATGTACTTTAGTCCCTAGAGAAAAAGTGTACTTTGGTCCCTAGAGAAAAAAATTTATTTTTGTCTCTAGAAAAATAAAATGTACTTTAGTCCCTAGAGAAAAAAGTGTACTTTGGTCCCTAGTGAAAAAAGTGTACTTTTGTCCCTAGAGAAAAAAGTGTACTTTTGTCTGTAGAAAAATAAAATGTACTTTAGTCTTTAGAGAAAAAAGTGTACTAGAGCTCAAAATAATAATATCGTTAATAATAATAATAAATAATAATATCGTTAATATTGTCCCTAGAGAAATAAACTACTTTTGCCCTAAAAAAACAGTTTTAATTTTTTTTAAACTTATTTGGTTTTAATATCGATTATTCTTGACATTTTTAGAATTATTTTTTCAATGTCAATTATTTTCGTCACTTTGTAATTTTTCCTCCAATTATCAATTATTATCTTACAACTTCAATTTAATTCTTTAATTTTCAATTTATTTCTTCAATTTTTAATTATTTTCTTCAACTTTCAATTATATTTATCGATTTACGACTAATTCTTTAATATTAAATAATTCTCGGAATTTGGCAGTTATTTTTTTAAATTATAAAAAAAATGTTTAAAAATTTCAATTTAATTCTACAATTCTACAACTATTTTCTTCAATTCTCGATTATTTTCTTCAAAATTCAATTTATTTCTTCAATTTTCAATTATTTTCCTCATTATTAAAAAATTCTCGACATTTTTCAATTATTTTTTCAATTATCAATAAGTCTCTTTAATTCTAAATTCAATTGTTGAGATGTTTTCTTTAACTCGCAATTTTTTTCAAAATTTAATTCCATTCTTCAGTTGAATTATTTTCTTCTATACTTAATAATATAGAATTATTGTTTCTTTAACTCTACATTCAATTGTTGAGATGTTTTCTCCAACACGCAAATTTTTTCAAAATTTAATTCCATTCTTCAGTTGAATTATTTTCTTCGGTATTTAATAACTCTCGGCTTTTTTCAATTACTTTTTCCAATTTTTAATTATATTCTTTACATTTCAATTTCATTCTTTAATTTGCAATTATTTTCAATCTAGTTGTTAAATTTGCAATTTTTCCAACAATTATTCCTATAATTTTCTTAATTTATCAATTTTTAATTAATTAGTTTAAATTTAATATTCATTGTTTAATTTTTAAAATTATTTTTTCCAATTGTGTATTAATTTAGCAATTTAACGAATTTTTTTTTAATTGGCAGTTATTTTCGTCATTTTTCGGATATTTTCTTCAATATCGCAATTATTCTCGTTATTTTTCAATTATTTCTTTTAATGATTAATTATTTTCTTCATTGTTCCTTTATTTACAACAATTTTGTTCAATTTCCATTTCTTCTCTTAAAATTTTACAATTATACTTTTTAATTATTTTGTTTTGTTGTCGATTATTCTCGACAGTTTATAAATTTTCTATTTTCAATTGTTAATTATTTTCCTCAGTTCTTAATTATTTTGTTTAATATTTAATTATTTTCGTCTTTATGTAATTTTTTTTTAATTATCAATTATTTTCTTAAAATTTCCATTCAATACTTTAATTTTCAATTTATTTCTTTATTTTTTAGTTATTTTCCCGAAATTTCAATTATTTTTTTTATTTTCAATTAATTTTTCAATATTCAAGAATTCTCGGCTTTTTTTAATCATAAAAATTATTTAAAATTTCAATTGAATTGGTAAATTCTTTACCTATTTTCTTCAGTTCTCGATTATTTTCTTCAAATTTCAATTCCATTTTTCAATTGTCGATTATTTTCTTGAATATTAAAAAATTATCACCTTTTTTTAATTATTTTTTTCGATTAACGATAAGTTTCTTTAATTTTAAATTCAATTGTTTAATTGTTTTCTTCAATTCTCAATTTTTTTAAATTTAAATTTCTATTTTCAGTTTTCAAATATTTTCTTCTGTATTCAATAATTCTTGGCTTTTTAAAATAACTATTTTAAATTTTCAATTATACTCTTTAAATTTCAATTCTATTCTTTAATTCTTTAAATATTTGCTTCAATTTTCAATTATTTTCTTCATGTTTCAAACATTTTCTTCAATTTTAATTATTTTTAGCAATTTTTAATCAAGTTTTTTAATGTGTAATTATTTCCAACAATTGTTTTTTTAATTTCTTTAAATTTTTAATTTGCAATTATTTTTTTTAAATCTAATATTTCTTCTTTAATTTTTCTAATTATACTTTTTAGTTGTCTATTAATCTAATCATTTTTTGAATTTTGTTTTTAACTGTCCATTTTCTTGTCATTTTGCAGATATGTTCTTCAATTTTTCAAATATTCTCGTCATTTTTCAATTATTTCTTTCAACTATTAAATATTTTTCTCAATCTTCAATAATTTCCTACAATTTTTTCATTTTTTAAATATTCTCTTAAAATTTTATAATTATTCTTTAATATTTTAAATTATTTTGTTCAGTTGTGTATTAATCTAGCCATTCTTTAAATTTTGTATTCAATTGTCAATTATTTTCGTCATTTTGTAATTTTTTTTTAATTCTCGATTATTTTTTCAAATTTTAATTATTTTCTTCAATTTTCAATTATATTTATCGATTTTCGATTAATTCTTTAATATTCAATAATTCTCGGAATATTGCAGTTATTTTTTTAAAATGTAAAAAATTGTTATAAAATTTCAATTGAATTGTTCAATTCTATAACTGTTTTCTTCATTTCTTAATTATGTTCTTCAAATTTCAATTCCATTTTTCAATTGTCAATTATTTTCTTTAATTTTAAAAAATTATCGCCTTTTTCAATTATGCTTTTCGATTATTAATAAATTTCTTACATTTTAAATTTAATTGTTCAATTATTTTCTTCAATTCTCAGATTTTTTAAATTTTCAATTCCTTTTTTCAGTTTTTAAACATTTTCTTCAGTATTCAATAATTCTTGGCTTTTTAAAATTATTGTTTTAAATTTTTAATTATTTTCTTCAATTTGAATCATTTTCTTAAATTTTAATTATTTTTAGCAATTTTTAATCAAGTTTTTTAATATGTAATTATTTCCAACAATTGTTCCTCTTATTTTCTTAAATTTTCAATTTGCAATTATGTTTTTTAAATTTAATATTTCTTCTTTAATTTTTCCAATTATACTTTTTAGTTGTCTATTAATCTGTCCATTCTTCGATTTTAGTTTTCAATTGTCAATTATATTTGTCATTTTGCAGATATGTCCTTTAATTATTCAATTATTCTCGTCATTTTTCAATTATTTCTTTCAATTATTAATTATTTTTCTCAATTTTCAATAATTTCCTACAATTTTTTCAATTTTTAAATATTCTCTTAAAATTTTATAATAATTCTTTAATTTTTTCAATTATTTTGTCGGTTGGGAGTTAATCTAGCTATTTTTATCATTTTGTTTTCAATTGTCAATTAATTTCGTCATTTTGTAATTTTTTTTCAATTCTCGATTATTTTTTTAAATTTTAATTTATTTCTTCTATTTTTTATTATTTTCTTCAATTTTCAATTGTTTTCTGGAATTTTACTGATTTTTTTCGATTTTCAATCAAATTATTTAATTTCCAATTATACCCAACAATTATTTCTATAATTTTCTTAATTTCTCAATTTCTTTGTTTAATATTTAGTATTTAATTTTTAAATTATTTTTTCATTTGTGTAATTATCTAACCGTTTTACGAATTCTGTTTTCACTTGTCAATTAATTTTGTCATTTTGTATTTTTTTTTCCAATTCTCGAGTATTTTTTCAAATTTTAATTTAATTCTTCTATTTCTTATTATTTTCTTCTATTTTTATTATTTTCTTCAATTTTCAATTATTTTCTTGAATTTGAATGATTTTTTTCGATTTTAGATCCAAGTATTTAATTTGCAATTTACTTCTTCATTTTTGGGTTAATTCTCAGAATTTTCCATTTTTTTTGTTTTATTTCCAATTAATTTTTCAATATTTAATTATTCTCATCATTTTTCATTTATTCTCGTCATTTTCAATTATTTCTTTCAAATATTAATTATTTTCTTCAATTTTCAATAATTTTCTATTTTGTCGGTAATGTATTAATCTAGCTATTTTCGTCATTTTGTTCCAAATGTCAATTAATTTCGTCATTTTGTAATTTTTTTTCAATTCTCGATTATTTTTTCAAATTTTAATTTAATTCTTAAATTTCCAATTTATTTATTGTATTTTTTATTATTTTCTTTAATTTTCAATTATTTTCTTGTATTTTAATTTTTTTTTTTTTTTCTACTTTCAATTAAATCATTTAATTTCCAATTATTCCCAACAATTATTCTTATAATTTTCTTAATTTCTCAATTTTTTTGATTAGGTAATATTTAGTATTTAATTTTTAAAATTATTTTTTTTATTTGTGTAATTATCTAAACATTTTACAAATTCAGTTTACAATTGTCAAATATTTTCGTCATTTTGTAATTTTTTTCAATTCTCGATAATTTTTTCAAATTTCAATTTAATTCTCAAATTTTTATTATTTTCTTCAATTTTCAATTATTTTCTGGAATTTTACTGATTATTTTCGATTTTCAATCAAATTATTTAATTTGCAATTAGTTCCAACAATTATTCCTATAATTTTCTTAATTTCTCAATTTTTTTGTTTAATATTTAGTATTTAATTTATTAAATTATTTTTTTCAATTGTGTAATTATCTTGCTATTTTTTAAATTTTGTTTTCAATTGTCAATTACTTTTGTCATTTTTCAAATTTTTTTTTTTCAATTTTTTAATTATTCTCATAATATTTATTTTTTGCATTTGCATTACTGACCTAGGAGAATAAAGTGTGCATTTTTGTCCTGAGAAAATAAAATGTTCAATATTGTCCAATATCTCTATTGACAGTTAAAAATTAATTAAAAATTGATAAATTTTTACTTTTTTTTCTTTTAATTACATTTGGACCTTTACTAAATTCCTTTGCAATTGTATCAATATCGAATTTGAATCTGAGTTACAAACTATGTGTTTCGTGATTCTCGACATTGTTTGCAACAGAATAGATCTTGAAGGATAATTCAAATTCCTCAAACTTGTTGTCTCCATTTGGAGAGAAAATTGACATTCGCCTGGAATGTCACTTTAAGAAAAGAGGATGACAACATCCTTTGTTTGATTTAGTAAAGACGTTCGACTTCCGGTACAATTGCAACGAGCCATGGCTGCAGAAGCGGAAGCTGACAGAGAAGCCAGAGCCAAAGTGATTGCTGCAGAAGGAGAAATGAAAGCTTCCCGAGCACTAAAGGAAGCCAGTGACGTCATTTCCAAGAGTCCCGCAGCTCTGCAGGTATTTAATATGGATTAGCAACAAAAGGGAAGCTGATTATATCTGATAATGCTATTGTACTAACCAAAACTATTATTAAATAATGGGAAGCTCTTGTTCCCATCTCCCCATTATTAGCTATTAAATTTACAGACTAAACAATAGGATGGTCCACAAATATATGGGAAAAACAAAAAGTTGAAAATGTAATGCCCTCACCCTCTAGGATTGTTCTATATCGAAAAAAAAATTATCCCTATTTTTTTTTTTTTTAATATTTAGCAGTCGCTCAAAGCGCTCAAAGTTTCCCATGCAAAATAAACTTTTTCGTAGAATTGATATAAAATCTATGAAAATTAATATTTTTTGATCGGATAATGCTGCTGCTCTTCAGGAGAGTTTAAAGAATAAAAATCAATAATTTATAAAACAATTTTTTATTATTAAATATTTTTAAAGGTCCCTAAAAAAAGCCAATAAAATAAAAAAAACGTGAAAAATCGTTAAAAAATATTTAAAACCACTTTTTAGAATATTTTCCAACAAAATTTCGTTTCATTACATGCAAATTAATTACTAACAATTAATGCAAGTGTTTTTTTAATTTGTTTAAACAAATTCATATTGTTTATTTGCAACTTTTCATCTAACAGGGCCACAAAGTTTTAACTAATTTATAATTTTGTAACTATTTAAGCATAGTAAAGCTCAATATTAGTGAAAAAAAAATCAAATATACAATTATAAAAATTGTTTAAACAAATTAATACTGTATTTTTGCAACTTTTCATATAATAGTGCTAAAGAGTTGTAACTTTTTTCTAATTTTGAAGCTTTTCAAACCCATAAAAGTCCAATACTAATAATAAACGAAAATCGAAAATTATGAAAATTGTTTAAACAAATTAATATTGTTTGTTTGCAAATTTCCATCTAATTGAGCAAGAGAGCTGAAACTTTCCCTTAATTTTGCATCTTTTTAAGCTTCTCAAAGCATAATATTAATAAAAAACAAAAATCTACAATAACAAAAATTGTTTAAAAAAATTAATATTGTTTATATGCAATTTTTCATCTAATTGAGTTAGAGAGTTGAAACTTTCTCCGAATTTTGCAACTTTTAGAAACTATGAAAGCTTGATGATAATAATAATAATAAACAAAAATCCAAAATTATAAAAACTGTTTAAACAAATTAAAATTGTTTATTTGCAACTTTTCATCTAACAGGGCAACAAAGTTTTAACTAATTTATAGTTTTGTAACTATTTAAGCATAATAAAGCTCAATAATAGTAAAAAAAACTCAAATATACAATTATAAAAATTGTTTAAACATTATTAATACTGTTTTTTGCAACTTTTCAAACCCATAAAAGACCAATACTAATAATAAACGAAAATCCACAATTATGAAAATTGTTTAAACAAATAAATATTGTTTATTTAAAACTTTTCATCTAATAGAGCTAGAGAGTTAGAAATTTCTCTTAATTTTGCAACTTTTTGAACCTATGAAAACTTAATATTATATTAATAAAGAAAATACATAATTATAAAAATTGTTTAAACAAATGAATATTGGTTATTTGCAATTTTCCATCTAATTGAGCTAGAATGCTGATTTTTCTCTTAATTTTGCAACTTTTTAAGCTTATGAAATCTTAATATTAATAAAAAACGAAAATCCATAATTACAAAAACTGTTTAAACAAATTAATATTGTTTATTTGCAATTTTTCATTTAATTTGAGCTACAGAGCTGAAACTTTCTCTTAATTTTTAAACTTTTTAAACCCACAATAGCCAAATACTAATAATATACAAAAACAATAATAAACGAAAATCCACAATTACAAAAAATGTTTAAACAAATTATTATTGTTTATTTGCAACTTTTCATCTAATTGAGCTAGAAAGCTGAATTTTCTCTCAATTTTGCAACTTTTCAAGCTTATCAAAGTTTAATATTAATAAAAAACGAAAATCTACAATTACAAAAATTTTTTAAAAAAATTAATATTGTTTATATGCAATTTTTCATCTAATTGAGGTAAAGAGTTGAAACTTTCTCTTAATTTTGGAAATTTGCAAACCTATGAAAGCTTAATAATAATAATAAACGAAAATTCAAAATTATAAAAACTGTTTAAACAAATTAAAATTGTTTATTTACAACTTTTCATCTAACAGTGCAACAAAGTTTTAACTATCTTCTAATTTTGCAACTATTTAAGCCCAGTAAAGCTCAAATATTAGTGAAAAAAACTCAAATATACAATTATAAAAGTTGTTTAAACAAATTAATATTGTTTATTTGCAACTGTTCATTTAATAGAGCTAAAGAATTGTAACTTTTTTCTAATTTTGCAGCTCTTCAAACCCATAAAAGTCCAATACTAATATTAAACGAAAATCCACAATTATGAAAATTGTTTAAATAAATTAATATTGTTTATATGCAATTTTTCATCTAATTGAGCAAGAGAGCTGAAACTTTCCCTTAATTTTGCATCTTTTTAAGCTTATCAAAGCTTAATATTAATAAAAAACGAAAATCTACAATAACAAAAATTGTTTAAAAAAATTAATATTGTTTATATGCAATTTTTCATCTAATTGAGTTAGAGAGATGAAACTTTCTCCGAATTTTGCAACTTTTAGAAACTATGAAAGCTTGATGATAATAATAATAATAAACAAAAATCCAAAATTATAAAAACTGTTTAAACAAATTAAAATTGTTTATTTGCAACTTTTCATCTAACAGGGCAACAAAGTTTTAACTAATTTATAGTTTTGTAACTATTTAAGCATAGTAAAGCTCAATAATAGTAAAAAAAAACTCAAATATACAATTATAAAAATTGTTTAAACATTATTAATACTGTTTTTTGCAACTTTTCATCTAATAGTGCTAAAGCGTTGTAACTTTTTTCTAATTTTGCAACTTTTCAAGCCTATGAAAGCTAAATATTTATAAAAAACGAAAATTTACAATTACAAAAAATGTTTAAACAAATTAATATAGTTTATATGCAATTTTTCATCTAATTGAGCTAGATATTTGAAATTTTCTATTAATTTTGCATTTTTTAAGCTTATAAAACTTAAAATTAAGAAAAAGAAAAATCTACAATTACAAAAAATTGTTTAAACAAATTAATATTGTTTATTTGCAATTTTTCATTTAATTTGAGCTACAGAGTTGAAACTTTCTCTTAATTTTTAAACTTTTTAAACCCACAATAGCCAAATACTAATAATAAACAAAAACAATAATAAACGAAAATCCACAATTACAAAAAATGTTTAAACAAATTATTATTGTTTATTTGCAACTTTTCATCTAATTGAGCTAGAAAGCTGAATTTTCTCTCAATTTTGCAACTTTTCAAGCTTATGAAATCTTAATATTAATAAAAAAGAAAATTCACAATTACAAAAATTTTTTAAAAAAATTAATATTGTTTATATGCAATTTTTCATCTAATTGAGGTAAAGAGTTGAAACTTTCTCTTAATTTTGGAACTTTTCAAACCTATGAAAGCTTAATAATAATAATAAACGAAAATCCAAAATTATAAAAATTGTTTAAAAAAATTATTATTGTTTATTTGCAACTTTTCATCTAGTTGAGCTAGAGAGTTGAAACTTTCTCTCAATTTTGCCACTTTTTAAGCTTATCAAAGTTTAATATTAATAAAAAACAAAAATCTACAATTACAAAAATTTTTTAAAAAAATTAATATTGTTTATATGCAACTTTTCATCTAATTGAGGTAAAGAGTTGAAACTTTCTCTTAATTTTGGAACTTTTCAAACCTATGAAAGCTTAATAATAATAATAAACGAAAATCCAAAATTATAAAAATTGTTTAAAAAAATTATTATTGTTTATTTGCAACTTTTCATCTAGTTGAGCTAGAGAGTTGAAACTTTCTCTCAATTTTGCCACTTTTTAAGCTTATCAAAGTTTAATATTAATAAAAAACAAAAATCTACAATTACAAAAATTTTTTAAAAAAATTAATATTGTTTATATGCAATTTTTCATCTAATTGAGGTAAAGAGTTGAAACTTTCTCTTAATTTTGGAACTTTTCAAACCTATGAAAGCTTAATAATAATAATAAACGAAAATCCAAAATTATAAAAACTGTTTAAACAAATTAAAATTGTTTATTTGCAACTTTTCATCTAATAGAGCTAGAGAGCTAAAACTTTCTCCTAATTTTGCAACTTTTCATGCTTATGAAAGCTTAATATTAATAAAAACGAAAATCCACAATTACAAAAATTGTTTAAAGAAATTAATATTGTTTTTTTGCAATTTTTCATCTAATTGAGTTAGAGTTGAAACTTTCTCTCAATTATGCAACTTTTCAAGGTTATGAAAGCTTAATATTAATAAATAATATAATAAAGTAAAATCAACAGTTATTAAAATTGTTTAAACAAATTAAAATTGTTTGTTTGTAACTTTTCATTTAATGAAGCTAGAAAGTTGGTTTTTTTTAATTAATTTTACACTTTTTTATGTTTGGGAAACAAACAAGTTAAACAAGTTTTATAATTTAGCTTTACTAGATAAAATGTTGCAAATAAACAATATTCATTTGTTTAAACAACTTTTATAATTGTATATTTGAGTTTTTTTTACTATTGAGCTTTACTAGGCTTAAATAGTTGCATAATTAGAAATTACTTACAACTCTATAGCTCTATTAGATCAAAAGTTTCAAATAAACAATATTAATTTGTTTAAACAAATTAAAAAACACATGCGATAATTGTTAGTAATTAATCTGCATGTAATCAAACGAAATTTTGTTGGAAATATTGTAAAAAGTGGTTATAAATATTTTTTAACGATTTTTCACGTTTTTTTCATATTATGGGGGTTTTTTTAGGGCCCTTTAAAAAATTGTTAATAATATAAAATTGTTTAATAAATTATTGGATCTTATTCTTTTAACTCTCCTGAAGAGAAGCAGCATTATCCGATCAAAAAATATTAATTTTCATACATTTTATATCAATTCTACAAAAAAGTTTATTTTTCCCCATGCATTTTGTAGGGGAAACTTTGAGCGCTTTGAGCGACCTCTAAATATTAAAAGAAACAAAAACAAAAAAATATGAGTAATTTTTTTTTGATATAAAACAATCCTGGCGGATGAGAGCATAATATTTTTAACTTTTTGTTTTTAAACCACCCTACTAAACAATCATTCAGTTTTAGTTCTTTTATTTTTGATTTTGCGTTTGAAATTAAAATTGTTTTATTATTATTATTATTATTTTTTTTTTTTACAAAACAATGTAACCATCTTTAGTTTCTGTATTTATACAACATCTGACATTATATTTTAAACTCGTCACAATTAAACTGTAGTTAAATTATTATTTAAAGCCGCGCGTGGAAAAAAACTTATATTTTGTCGTTTAGCTAAATAGGAAAATAAATTCTTCTCTTTGTCCTCTTTGAATTTCTGTGATAAAAAGTGTACAACTCTAATATTTTAATACCAAAAGTAAGAAAAAATATTGTCATGTTTTCAAAATGTAGACTCTGCAAATACAGGTTATTCGAAAATAATTTTTAAAAATTGATAAAATATCTGGAAAAAGAAAAAATTACACAGCCCCATAAAAAAAAATAAAAATTTTTGTCCAAGACACTATACTAGTGTATTCTTACTTATTTTTCTCCAAAGAATCCGAGTGTGAAGTTATAATAACCAGATTGGGTAAAATTTTTTAGATAATCTCAAAAAATTGCTCAAAAACCGGAAAAAACCCAAAAAAAAAATTTTTTGTCCGGGACACTAAACTAGTGTATTCCTACTTATTTTTCTTCGATGAATCCCAATCCGAAGTCAAAAGAACCGGATTGGCTAATATTTTTGAGATAATCTCAAAAAATTTCTCAAAAACCCGAAAAAAAAAAATTTCTTTTTTTACGGGACCATATGTTTCTGTATTCCTAGGTATTTTTCTCCACTAAATATTAATCTCAAGTTAGAATAACCAGATTGGCTAACATTTTTTTGATAATCTCACAAAACTGCTCAAAAACCAGAAAAAAAACCCAAAAAAAAATTTTTTGTCCGAGACACACTTTAACCGAAGTTAAAATAACCAGATTATACAATTTTTTAGGTAAACTAAAAAAAAACTCCTTAAAGATCCGAAAAAAACTGAATTTTTTTTTTTTCGAGACACTTTGCTTGTGTATTTCTACGCATTTTTCTAAGTTGAATCCGAAGTCAGAATAACCAGACTGGCAAACTTTTTGTGAAATAATCTTAAAAAACTTATGGGAAATACGAAAAAAAACGCTTTTTTGAGGTTATCTAAAAAATGTTAGCTAATCTGGTTATTTTGATTTCGGTTTCGGATTAAGCGAAGAAATATATGTAGGAATATTCAGAAAATAAAAGTAATTTACAGAATAAAAAAGTTACAAATTAAAAATTAGGCTTCATATTGATTCGTACCTTTTTTACTAACTGAAAAATTCTGTGTAAGAGGGATCTAAGTAAAATGTCAATTAGATCCTTTTCCACGCTTTCGCTATATTTTTTATCACTTAACAACTAAAATATAAGAGAAATCAATAAATTAAAAGGAAAATTTACTTATTTTTAAATGTTATAAACTATTGTTTGTTTTAAAAAATGTAAGTTGACTTTTTTCTATTTTTTCCAAAATTGACATTTTACTAGTTAGATCCCTCTTCCACGCGCGGCTTTATTTACCCAATCTAAATAGGAAAATTGTGTTTTTATTTATTTATTTTTTTTTTTAATAAAACTCGTTTAAACTCAATTTAATGAAAAATACCGTAGTGCGGGGTTAACATTGCTTTCTCAGTTATTAATTCAAAATATAAAATAATACTTATGCAAGACTTGGTAAAAATACTGCTTATTTAATTATCTACTTTTATTCTTTTAATAGCTAAGATATCTGCAAACCTTGAACAATATCTCAGCAGAAAAGAATTCCACAATTATTTTTCCATTACCAGTGGAAATGCTTGCTCCATTTCTCAGTTTTGGACGAGGATTGCATCCATGATATTAAAAGACACTGATGTAAATTTTAATTAAAGGATAGACTTTAAAGACGTAAGTGAAAAATAATATTTTCCCGAGAACTAAATCTTTAGGAGCTTGAAAATGAAATTTTTATTAATAATAATCAAATAAATAATGTATAATGAAATTAATTAGAGCTGTGAATAAGAATATAAAAATCTTCAAATTTGTAGATTAATTAAATAATAAAATATATATATATATATGTCTAAACAGTCGAAATAATTTATAAATATTACTTTTATAACAGAATTTGCATAATAATGGCTTTGAAACAATATTTAACCTACGGTTTACGTAAGCATTTGTATCGACCCAGAAAATAGAACATTATTTATTTTTTCTAGGAGTTATTTTAATGAAAAGCATCTGGTGAGGAAACGTTCAATAAATTGAACTGCTGAAAATCTTAATTGAAATTCACCAAAGCAACTACACAGAGTAAACAAGCTGCACAAAATTCTGAATACATCGATGTATTTGACGTGTTTAAATTGAAGTTAGCAAAGGTTTCTACTCGCATCACATGCCTGTGTAAATAAATAGTGCAGTTTCTGGAGGCCACATTGCAAATCAGGTCTACAATTTCACCATTTGTACCTTAATTTTATTTAACTAACTTGATTACAAAAAACATGTCAGATAGAATTTTTTTAATATTCCACTGCCGTGTAAAATAAAAAAAAAATATACATCAATATTTTTATTACCTTCCAGGGAATAGCTTTAAAAAATTGATAGTTTCAAACATTTTTTAAAGTCAATAAATTGTACATTTTGTACATTTTAGGTCAATAAAAAATTCATTTTTGTTCTAGGTTAATAATAAATAAATTATTGTTCTAAAGATATAAAGTGTTCATTATTGACCAGGGTAAATAAAATTTATATTATTGACCTGGGGAAGTAAAATACACTTTAGTCCCTGGAGCAATAAAATGTACTTTTGAACCTCGTGAAATAAAGTGTACTTTAGTCTCTAAAGAAATAAATTGTACTTTGGGCCCTTGAAAAATAAAATGTTCTTTGGTCCCTGGTAAAATAAAAGTAAATTTTGTCTAGAAAAATAAAGCGTGCTTTAGTCCCTAGGGGAATAAATAGTACTTTAGTCCCTAGGGAAATAAATAGTACTTTGGTCCCTGGAGGAATAAATACTACTTTAGTCCCTAGGGAAATGAATACTACTTTAGTCCCTAAGGAAATAAAGAGTACTTTAGTCCCTAGGGAATAAAGTGTACTTTAGTCCCTAAAGAGAAAATTGTACCTTCAACCGTAGAAAAATAAAATCTACTTTTGGCCCTAGAAAAATTAGGTGTACTTTAGTCCCTAGGGAAATAAAGTATACTTTAGTCCCTAAGGGAATAAAATGTACATTATTGTTCTACTTAGATTTGTCTGATCTATTGTTCTCTCTAGTTAATTTTAACACAAAAATGTTTCTTTCTTTTACTGCAGCATTTCTATTTTGATTCCGTTTGTTTTTAATTAATTTATCTCATATTCTCTTTCAGGAATCATATTTCTGTGTGCGTATTTAAATTGAAAATTCCATTCATAGCCAGGCAAGATTGGGAAGTTTCTTAAATCAATAAAGATTAAGCTCGTAGCGCCTGAAATGCCTCACTGGGTAAATTAAGAAGCTTCTGTTTTAATCTTTTAGAAATTTAGCTTTTAATTAAAGCTGAATTCAAATATCAGTTGATAATTCCATTTGCAATGGAGATAGAAAATATATCGAATATGGAAAATATTCTTAATAACAATTTTCTTTTCCTAATGCAAATTGTAATGTAAAATTAATTTACAAATAATACTTTTTACAATTACGTCTGCTTTCTTTTTTCATTTAGCTGGTGCTTTAATTAAAATTATTTTATTTTTAAAAGTTCCTGTATAGTGCGATTTAATTTTGAATTAGCGTAATATTCGATCTAAAATTTTTCTTTTTAATTTCGATTTTTTTCATATTTTATAAAACAATACACGGAATATTTGTTTCGATGCTGTCTGTTTAATAAGCAACAGAGAAAATAGGTTTTGTCAAATTTTGTTATTTTAAACTAAAGAAACAATACTTACCAATTTATTTAATATTTTTTATTAAATTTTTTATCAAATTGGGTTCAAAAGGGTTGACTTTTAACAAAATCTAAATCAACGTTTTCGAGTCAATTACAACATTTCGAACTGAATTTATAATTTGAAAAATCTCTTACCAAACAGGAAATCTAAAAGTAAAAATAAACCAATTTTGCACAATTTAATTATCAGAATATTTAAATCTTACAATTAATTTTTCTTTCTTTCTTTCTTTCTTCTAATTACATAATTTTTCTTTGTTCTATATGATGATGCCCCTTCGGAGATTGTTGACAAAAAAGTGATTCTTCTTTTAATTTTCTTAACAACTTCAATTTTACACTGTCACAATACCAATAATCTCAAACTTCGCATAAAAAATTATTTGCTTTCTTTTATGAAGAAAAGATCACCTAAAATATCCAAGAAGCAAAATCTAAATATATTAATTAGGAAAAAAATTAAAAGCTATACAAATTTTTTGTATTGTTATTTTGAGTTTTACGATTCAAAATTCAAATGCTCGTAATTTCGTTAAAAAAAACTTTTATCAAAAATAATTTTCCATATACAATAACATCTTTTAGCGTCAGATAAAAAAAAATTTCGGAAATTTGGATTCGGAAATTTGTTTTTCGGAAAATTACTTTTGGAAAAATGTCCGGAAATGTCCTGTGGAATTCCATACAGCAAAATTACAGATAAAAAATAAATTTCTTCATCAGAATGTGGATAAATGAATTTATAATTCGAAGAAAAAGAATAAAATGTAAAAAACAGAAATTACATTTCAAAAAATAATTGAAAAAAAATTGAAAATTAGTTAATAAATTATTAAACTAATTTAATATTAAAGAAAATAATTAAAAATAAAAAAGTTTTATTTAAAAAAATTAAAGAAAATAATTAAAACTTGCGGAAATTTTGAATTTAAAATTTAAGGCAAAAATTAAAAAGTAATGAAAATCATTAGAAAATGAAGAAAATTTTTCAAAAATGATAAAAATAGGTGTAAGGAAATTGTAGCAAATAATTAAAATCATAGTAGAAAAGAATATTTAAAAATTGATGAAATTCTTGAATATTTCTAAATTTATCATTTTCAATGCGTGGATTAATTAAATTTTTAATCAATGAAATTTGAAACTAATTGAAGTTTGAAGAATTATAATAAATAATTGTAATTGTAGTATTGTTTATCTCATATATATTCTGAAATTCTATCAATTATTTTTTTCAAATTTTTATTATTTTCATTAATTTACAATTATTTCTATCAATTATTTTTTTATTAAATTTATTTTTCAATTAATTTTTAATTACTTTTTGTCATTTTCAATTATTTTTCTAATTTGTTTATTATTTATGTTAAATTCTAGTTATTTTTTCAATTTGCAATTATTTTCATCATTTTGCAATTATTTTCTTTTATTACAAATATATGTTGTTATTTTTTAAATTATTTTTAACAAACTAAAAATAGTTTCTTCAATTTTTAATTATTTTTATTACTTCGCAAATATTATCTCGAATTCTTTATTACTTTCATTATTCTTCAATTAATTTCCTAGATTTTTAAATATTTTTCTCAAATTTTAATAATTTTCTTCAATCTTCAATTATTATTGTTATCATTTTGAAATCAGTTTCTTCAATTTTTAATTATGTATATTTTTTTAATTTGTAATGATTTTCACAAATTTTAAATTATTTTGGATATTTGTTGATTAATTCAAAAAAGTTCAATTATTTATCTTAAATTTTCATTACATTCTTGAATTTTCAATTATTTTTATAATTTTTCTATAATTTTTTAAATCATTTTCAAATTTTTTTTATTATTTATCTCTAATTTTAGTTATATTTTCAATTCACAATTATTTTTATCATTCTGCAATAATTTTCTTTTATTACAAATTTATGTTGCATTTGTCTCAATTATTTTCTTAAATTTTTTAATTATTTTATTACAATGAAAATATTTTCTTGAATTTTTTCTTACTTTCATTATTCTTCAATTAATTTAGTAGTTTTTAAAATATTATTCTCAAATTTTAATAATTTTCTTCAATTTTCAATTATTATTGTTATCATTTTGCAATTAATTTCTTCAATTTTTAATTATTATCAAACTTCATTCCTCAATTAAATTTCTAAATTTTAAATTATTTATCTCATTTTTTAATTTTCATTTTTTTTTATCCTTCTGCAATTATTTCGTCCTCCTTTTAATTAGATATTATAATTATTTTTGAAGTAATTTCCTAAATATTTTTTTTATCTCAAATCTAAGTGATTGTATCCACTTTTAAATGTTTTAATCATTTTTTAATTTTTTTTTTCAAATTTCAAATACTTTCGTTAATTTTTAATTATGTTTCTTTAACTTGTAATGATTTTCACAAAATTTATATTATTTTGAATATTTGTTGATTAATTCAAAAAAGATCAATTATTTATCTCAAATTTTCATTACTTTCTTAAATTTTCAATTATTTCTATAATTTTTCAATTATATTTTAATTCATTATCTAATTTTTTTTATTATTTATTTTTAAATCCTGTTATTTTTTCAATTTAATATTATTTTTATCATTCTGCAATAATTTTCTTATATTACAAATTTTTGTTGAATTTGTCTCAATTATTTTCTTTAATTTTTAATTGTTTTATTACAGTGCAAATGTTTTCTCGAATTTTTCATTATTCTTTATTTAATTTAGTAAATTTTAAAATATTTTTCTCAGATTTTAGTAATTTTCTTCAATTTTCAATTATTTTTACAATTCCTCAATTATATTCAAAAATATTCAATTGTTTATCTTAAGTTTCCATTACTTTCTTAAACTTTCAATTATTTCTATAATTTTTTAATTATTTTTTAATTCATTATCTACTTTTTTTTATTATTTATTTTTAAATCCAATTATTTTTTCAATTCAATATTATTTTTATCATTCTGCAATAATTTTCTTATATTACAAATTTTTGTTGAATTTGACTTAATTATTTTCTTTAATTTTTAATTGTTTTATTACAGTGCAAATGTTTTCTCGAATTTTTCATTATTCTTTATTTAATTTAGTAAATTTTAAAATATTTTTCTCAGATTTTAGTAATTTTCTTCAATTTTCAATTATTTTTACAATTCCTCAATTATATTCAAAAATATTCAATTGTTTATCTTAAGTTTCCATTACTTTCTTAAACTTTCAATTATTTCTATAATTTTTTAATTATTTTTTAATTCATTATCTACTTTTTTTTATTATTTATTTTTAAATCCAATTATTTTTTCAATTCAATATTATTTTTATCATTCTGCAATAATTTTCTTTTATTACAAATATATGCTGTAATTTTTTCCATTATTTTTCACAAATTAAAATTATGTTCTTCAATTTTTATTATTTTTATTACTTTGCAAATATTTTCTCGAATTTTTAACTATTTTCAATATTCTTCAATTAATTTCCTAGATTTTAAAGTATTTTTCTCAAATTTTAGTAATTTTCTTCAATTTTCAATTGTTATTATTATCATTCGCAATCAATTTCTTCAATTTTTAATTATTTTTACTATTCCTCAATTAAATTAAAAAATTGTCCATTATTTATCTCATTTTTCAATTCTTTTTTTCATCTTCCACCAAGTTGGTCAATTTTTAATTCTTTTTTTTTTAATTTGTAATGATTTTCACAAATTTTATATCATTTTGAATATTTGTTTATGTATTCCGAAAATTTACTCAAAATCAAATAAATTGTCAACTTTTGCGTTACAATAATTACTCTAATTAAGAAACTCTTTAATTTTATTTCTTTTCTCCTTCTCCCCCCCTGCCGGTCAATATTAAGTTTGCAGATGTCAAAAATTTACAATTCGCAGCCCCTGATGACAACTTTTTTCTCTATTATATTAATATAGAAAATAAAATAGAAAAGTTATCATAATATTAACCGAATCACTGAGATTTATTTGTGTAAAAATAAATTTACAAACAAAAGTGATTTTATAAAGCGACATAAAAATAGCTTAGAGATATTATTAATGTCGATAAAGTTTGCTTGAAGGCTGTATTCACCAACGATATGAGTTTGAGAAAGTTTTAATTTTTGCGCTTCATGAACCTATATATTCTCTCTGGCAGCACTAAAGGATATGTTTTAAAGACGAGCAAGAATGAACATTCGTTTGGAATAGTATATTACGTCCTGGTCACGTTTCTTCGTCGCGTTATTCCACTCAAGAACTTCGAGAACTGAAAGCGAACCGTTCGTGGAAGCACGGAATTCCAGACAACATTACTCACCCATTCTGGTACTTTACCTTTGAGAAATCATTTCAAAGGTGAAGAAATGTAGGAAGAAAACTCCTTCCATTTTGAATCATTAAAGAGAGCTGAAATTCAATCCGAGATTGGATCAGACTATGATATTCCGTCCTCTTTATTTTTAATAAAATCCTTCCGGATTATGCTAACTTATTTTTCAAAACTCGAATAAAAAATTCCCTTTTTTTTTTGCTAGAGTTGGAAATTCTCACATATTTTATAAAGCGAGGTGAAAATCTTTTTCTAGTGATAGACTGGAAAAATGTTTTTCGTAAGAAGGATACATTTTTTTATTTCATAGAATTTTTTATTTGATATTTGTCGATGTTATTTTCAGTAAATTATTTTTGTATTTTATTTTTAATGATGATTGTTAGATTTGTATTGTATTTTCGAATTTTATATGTTATTTGTGTTTGCTACTTGTATGTATTATTCATATATGTTACATTATTTGTGATATTTATTTATGTGTTATTTGCACTGAAAAAAATATTCCGGTTGAAAATAATAAAAATGTTTAGTTAAATAAATTAGTGTTAAATTTACTCAAAAGTTCGGTTATAATTATTGGTTACAATTTTTAAAATTATATTCTGGTGAAAATATTCTAGATAAATAATTTTCCGGTTGAAATTACTGGAAATTACAATTTAATTTAATGGCACAATTTATTTAGATATCAATAAAAAATAGAATTAGATAAAAAGAAAATATTTCGTATTTTAACCTAAAGTTATGGTAAAATTTACGAAAATAACTTGTTAACATAATTAAACAATTTTAACCGGAATTTTTTGTTATTTTTTCATGTTATTTGTGTATATTATTTTTTAATCATTTTTTTGGAAGTTATTTTTATGTAATTTTTGCATATTATTCTTTATATAATTACACTGTGTGACAGTGAAAAATGACTTTAAATCGGACTTAGCCTAAGTTGTTAGTCATGAAAAACTAAAAAAAATGTGTATTAATTCTCCCCTCCCCCCAAAATTTCATTTTAAAGCTAAAAAACAGTTTTTCTGCAGTTTTTGTATAAAATATACTGTTACTTTTCGTCATTTTCGGTCCGATTTCAAATTTTTTTTCTTTTATTTTAAAGCTGAGAAACATAGCTTTCTATACCTAATAGAGGTTTTAGGTTTTAAATAAAATTTATGGTAGAAAAAAAGTAAAAAAGTTCGAAAATTGCCAACTTTTTTTAATTTTGGCAATGATTTACGGGCCAATTTTATTTAGAATGTTTTTTCTGTGGTAAATTATTTAAAGTTTATTTAATTCTGCATCGAACGATCGTTTTTTTAATTAAATCTACGAAAAACTGTCGGAGTTATTGCATGTTCTATCTTTATAATCAGAGTATTTTCCAGGAAAATCAATTTTCAAAAATTTTGGTGCCTCTCTTAATTTTCAAAATTTTACCGATATTTACTAAAGTAAATATTAAAAAGATGTTAGAAGATAAGTACCACTTGCAGTAATTAAAGTATGCAAAAAAATGAAAGTACTGTTTTTTACTTAATTAAAATACTGTAATTTTTAAGACAAAAAATGTAATAACTCAGACAGTTTTTTACCACTTTTATTCAAAAATAGCTCAGTCGGCGCAGAATTAAATACTCTTTAAATAATTCAGCACAGAAAAAACGTTCTAATTAAAATAAAACCGTAAATCATTGTCAAAAAATTCAAGAAAATTGACAATTTTCAAAGTTTTTTACTCTTTTTCTACCATAAATTTTATTTAAAACATAAAGCCTCTATTAGGTATAGAAAGCTTTGTTTCTCAGCTTTAAAATAAAAGAAAAAATTTTAAAATCGGACCAAAAATGACAAAGTAACAGTATATTTTATACAAAAACTGCAGAAAAACTGTTTTATAGTTCTAAAATGAAATTTTGGGGTGGGGGGGGGGGTTTAATATATATAATTTTTTTAGTTTTTCATGGCGAACAGTTTAGGTTAAATCCGATGAAAAATAATTTTTTGTTCTCATTTTTTTGTAACACAGTGTTATTATTTGTAATAAATTTGTTATTTTCGTATGTTATTTTTGTACAATATAAGTAAATATGTTATTTTTATATGCGTTATTTTATGTTTATTATTTCAGTGTATCTCAATTTTCTTTCTTATTTTTGCATGTTATGCATTATATATTATTTGTAGTAAGCTATTTTTGTTTGTTATTTGTGTACATTCTTTTTTTTTGCATGTCATTTTTGTACGTTATCTAAGTATTTTATTTTTCCATATCATGTTTGCATGTTATTCTTTTTATAATTACCATTTCTAGTAAGTTATTTTTGTCAATCTTATTTTGCCTTATTATTTTTGTATGTTATATTCCTCACATATTACTTGTAATATGTTATTATTGTTTGATGTTTTCTATATTACTTTTGCACGTCATTTTTGCATGTTATTTTTGCATTTTTTTTTCTTTTATTTTATTTTTAATTTGTTAATTTATTATACTATAATTCTCTTTTATTATTATAAGTTATTTTTTTAAGCTTATTTTACTTAACTATCCTTTATAAATTATATTATTCCTTGCATATTATTTATAGAATGTTATTTCTGTTTGTTATTTTTTTATGTTATTTGTGCGTGTTTATTTATATATTATTTTTAATTAGTTATTTAAGTATATTATTTTTCTTTTATTATTATATGTTATTTTTGTTAATCTTATTTCTCTTTATTATTTTTGCATTTTTACCTTACATAATATATTTGTCTGTTATTTTTGCTTGTTATTTTTGTATATTATTTTTTGACGTCATTTTTGTATATGTTATTTTCACATGTTTTTCTTTATATACTATTTGTAATACTGGTTATTTTAGCATATTATATTTCTGTGTTATTATTGTATGTTATCAATCTTATTTTTCTTTATTATGTTTGCATGTTACTTCTTACATATTATTTATAGTATGTTATTTTTGTTTTTTATTTTTGTATGTTATTTTTGCAATTGTTTCCTTTATATTATTTTTAATTTGTTATTTTAGTGTAGTATTACTCTTTAATTATTATATGTTATTTTTGTATGTTTTTCTTAGATATTATTTGTAATTTGTTATTTTAGTATCTTATATTTCTAAGTTATTATTCTATTTTATTTTTGTCAATCTTACTTTTCTTTATTATTTTTGTATGTTATATATCTTACATAATATTTTTGTCTGATATTTTTGTTTGTCATTTTTGTATGTTATTTTTGCATGTTTTTCTTTATATATTATTTGTAATTTGTTATTTTAGTATCTTATATTTCTATTTTATTATTCTATTTTATTTTTGTCAATCTTACTTTTCTTTATTATTTTTGCATGTTATATATCTTACATAATATTTTGGTCTGTTATTTTTGTTTGTTTTTTTTTTGTTTATTATTTTTGGAAGTCATTTTTGTATGTTTTTTTGCATGTTTTTCTTCATATATTATTTTTAATTTGTTACTTTAGCATAGGATTTCTCTTTTAACATTATGTTATTTTTGTTTTTTTTACGCCATTTTTGCATCTAATTTTTGTTTTTTTTTGCTTTTACATTTTTTTGTATTTGTTATTTTTGTCAATCTTATTTTTTTTATTATTTTTGCATGTTATTCCTTTTATATATTATTTGTAGTATGTTATTTTTGTTTTCTATTTTTTATGTTATTTTTGCATGTTTTTCTTTTATATTATTTATGTTTTTATTTGTATGTTTTTCTTCATATATTATTTGTAATTTGTTATTTTAGTATCTTATATTTCTATGTTATTATTCTATGTTATTTACGTCAATCTTATGGTTCCTTATTATGTTTGAATGTTATTTTTGCTTGTTATTTTTGTATGTTATTTTTGCATGTTTTTCTTTATATTTTATTTTTAATCTGTTATTTTAGTATAGTATTTCTCTTTTATTATTATGTTATTTTTGCATTTTTTTTGTACGCCAGTTTTGCATATAATATTTGCTTTTTTTCTTTTATATTTTTTTGAATTTCTTATGTTTGTCAATCTTATTTTTCTTTATTATTTATGCATGCTATTCTTTACATATTATTCATAGTATGTTTTTTTTTGCTTGTTACTTTTGTATATTATTCTTGCATGTTTCTCTTTATATATTATTTTTAATTTGTTATTTTAGTATAGTAATTTTCTCTTTTATTATTATAAGTTATTTTTTATTGTATTTTTTTTGTACGACATTGCTGAATGTTATTTTTGCATTTTTTTGCATTTGTTACTTTTGTCAATCTTATTTGTAATTTGTTATTTTAGTATCTTATATTTCTATGTTATTATTCTATGTTATTTACGTCAATCATAATTTTCCTTATTATGTTTGAATGTTATTTCTTTCATATTATTTATAGTATGTTATTTTTGCTTGTTATTTTTGTATGTTATTCTGACATATTTTTCTTTATATATTATTTTTAATTTGTTATTTTAGTATAGTATTTCTCTCTTATTATTATATATTATTTTTTTTTTCTTGTACGACATTATTGAATGTTATTTTTGCATTTTTTTTAATTTGTTATTTTTGTCAATATAATTTTTTTTTATTATTCTTGCATGTTATTCCTTTTATAAATTATTTGTAGTATGTTATTTTTGTTTTCTATTTTTTATGTTATTTTTGCATGTTATTCTTTTATATTATTTATGTTCTTATTTGTATGTTTTTCTTCATATATTATTTGTAATTTGTTATTTTAGTATCTTATATTTCTATTTTATTATTCTATTTTATTTTTGTCAATCTTACTTTTCTTTATTATTTTTGCATGTTATATATCTTACATAATATTTTGGTCTGTTATTTTTGTTTGTTTTTTTTTTGTTTATTATTTTTGGAAGTCATTTTTGTATGTTTTTTTGCATGTTTTTCTTCATATATTATTTTTAATTTGTTACTTTAGCATAGGATTTCTCTTTTAACATTATGTTATTTTTGTTTTTTTTACGCCATTTTTGCATCTAATTTTTGTTTTTTTTTGCTTTTACATTTTTTTGTATTTGTTATTTTTGTCAATCTTATTTTTTTTATTATTTTTGCATGTTATTCCTTTTATATATTATTTGTAGTATGTTATTTTTGTTTTCTATTTTTTATGTTATTTTTGCATGTTTTTCTTTTATATTATTTATGTTTTTATTTGTATGTTTTTCTTCATATATTATTTGTAATTTGTTATTTTAGTATCTTATATTTCTATGTTATTATTCTATGTTATTTACGTCAATCTTATGGTTCCTTATTATGTTTGAATGTTATTTTTGCTTGTTATTTTTGTATGTTATTTTTGCATGTTTTTCTTTATATTTTATTTTTAATCTGTTATTTTAGTATAGTATTTCTCTTTTATTATTATGTTATTTTTGTATTTTTTTTGTACGCCAGTTTTGCATATAATATTTGCTTTTTTTCTTTTATATTTTTTTGAATTTCTTATGTTTGTCAATCTTATTTTTCTTTATTATTTATGCATGCTATTCTTTACATATTATTCATAGTATGTTTTTTTTTGCTTGTTACTTTTGTATATTATTCTTGCATGTTTCTCTTTATATATTATTTTTAATTTGTTATTTTAGTATAGTAATTTTCTCTTTTATTATTATAAGTTATTTTTTATTGTATTTTTTTTGTACGACATTGCTGAATGTTATTTTTGCATTTTTTTGCATTTGTTACTTTTGTCAATCTTATTTGTAATTTGTTATTTTAGTATCTTATATTTCTATGTTATTATTCTATGTTATTTACGTCAATCATAATTTTCCTTATTATGTTTGAATGTTATTTCTTTCATATTATTTATAGTATGTTATTTTTGCTTGTTATTTTTGTATGTTATTCTGACATATTTTTCTTTATATATTATTTTTAATTTGTTATTTTAGTATAGTATTTCTCTCTTATTATTATATATTATTTTTTTTTTCTTGTACGACATTATTGAATGTTATTTTTGCATTTTTTTTAATTTGTTATTTTTGTCAATATAATTTTTTTTTATTATTCTTGCATGTTATTCCTTTTATAAATTATTTGTAGTATGTTATTTTTGTTTTCTATTTTTTATGTTATTTTTGCATGTTATTCTTTTATATTATTTATGTTCTTATTTGTATGTTTTTCTTCATATATTATTTGTAATTTGTTATTTTAGTATCTCATATTTCTATGTTATTATTCTATGTTATTTTTATCAATCTTACTTTTCTTTATTATTTTTCATGTTATATATCTTACATAATATTTCGGTCTGTTATTTTTGTTTGTTATTTTTGTTTATTATTTTTGGAAGTCATTCTTGTATGTTTTTGCATGTTTTTCTTTATATATTATTTTTAATTTGTTACTTTAGCATAGGATTTCTCTTTTAACATTATGTTATTTTTGTTTTTTTTACGCCATTTTTGCATCTAATTTTTGTTTTTTTTTGCTTTTACATTTTTTTGTATTTGTTATTTTTGTCAATCTTATTTTTTTTATTATTTTTGCATGTTATTCCTTTTATATATTATTTGTAGTATGTTATTTTTGTTTTCTATTTTTTATGTTATTTTTGCATGTTTTTCTTTTATATTATTTATGTTTTTATTTGTATGTTTTTCTTCATATATTATTTGTAATTTGTTATTTTAGTATCTTATATTTCTATGTTATTATTCTATGTTATTTACGTCAATCTTATGGTTCCTTATTATGTTTGAATGTTATTTTTGCTTGTTATTTTTGTATGTTATTTTTGCATGTTTTTCTTTATATTTTATTTTTAATCTGTTATTTTAGTATAGTATTTCTCTTTTATTATTATGTTATTTTTGCATTTTTTTTGTACGCCAGTTTTGCATATAATATTTGCTTTTTTTCTTTTATATTTTTTTGAATTTCTTATGTTTGTCAATCTTATTTTTCTTTATTATTTATGCATGCTATTCTTTACATATTATTCATAGTATGTTTTTTTTTGCTTGTTACTTTTGTATATTATTCTTGCATGTTTCTCTTTATATATTATTTTTAATTTGTTATTTTAGTATAGTAATTTTCTCTTTTATTATTATAAGTTATTTTTTATTGTATTTTTTTTGTACGACATTGCTGAATGTTATTTTTGCATTTTTTTGCATTTGTTACTTTTGTCAATCTTATTTGTAATTTGTTATTTTAGTATCTTATATTTCTATGTTATTATTCTATGTTATTTACGTCAATCTTAATTTTCCTTATTATGTTTGAATGTTATTTCTTTCATATTATTTATAGTATGTTATTTTTGCTTCTTATTTTTGTATGTTATTCTGACATATTTTTCTTTATATATTATTTTTAATTTGTTATTTTAGTATAGTTTTTCTCTCTTATTATTATATATTATTTTTGTTTTTCTTGTACGACATTATTGAATGTTATTTTTGCATTTTTTTAATTTGTTATTTTTGTCAATCTAATTTTTTTTTATTATTCTTGCATGTTATTCCTTTTATAAATTATTTGTAGTATGTTATTTTTGTTTTCTATTTTTTATGTTATTTTTGCATGTTATTCTTTTATATTATTTATGTTCTTATTTGTATGTTTTTCTTCATATATTATTTGTAATTTGTTATTTCAGTATCTCATATTTCTATGTTATTATTCTATGTTATTTTTATCAATCTTACTTTTCTTTATTATTTTTCATGTTATATATCTTACATAATATTTCGGTCTGTTATTTTTGTTTGTTATTTTTGTTTATTATTTTTGGAAGTCATTCTTGTATGTTTTTGCATGTTTTTCTTTATATATTATTTTTAATTTGTTACTGTAGTATAGTATTTCTCTTCTACAATTATGTTATTTTTGAATTTTTGTACGCCATTTTTGCATCTTATTTTTGCATTTTTTTCTTTTATATTTTTTTGTATTTGTTATTTTTGTCAATCTTATTATTCTTTATTATTTTTGCATGTTATTCCTTTTTATAATTTATTTGTAGTATGTTATTTTTGTTTTCTATTTTTTATGTTATTTTTGCATGTTTTTCTTTTATATTATTGATGTTTATATTTGTATGTTTTTGTTCATATATTATTTGTAATTTGTTATTTTAGTATCTCATATTTCTATGTTATTATTCTATGTTATTTTTATCAATCTTACTTTTCTTTATTATTTTTTATGTTATATATCTTACATAATATTTTGGTTTGTTATTTTTGTTTGTTATTTTTGTTTATTATTTTTGGAACTCATTCTTGTATGTTTTTTGCATGTTTTTCTTTATATATTATTTTTAATTTGTTACTTTAGTATAGTATTTCTCTTCTATAATTATGTTATTTTTGTATTTTTTGTACGCCATTTTTGCATCTTATTTTTGCATTTTTTTCTTTTATATTTTTATGTATTTGTTATTTTTGTCAATCTTATTATTCTTTATTATTTTTGCATGTTATTCCTTTTATAAATTATTTGTAGTATGTTATTTTTGTTTTCTATTTTTTATGTTATTTTTGCATGTTTTTCTTTTATATTATTGATGTTTTTCTTCATATATTATTTGTAATTTGTTATTTCAGTATCTCATATTTCTATGTTATTATTCTATGTTATTTTTATCAATCTTACTTTTCTTTATTATTTTTGCATGTTATATATCTTACATAATATTTTGGTCTGTTATTTTTGTTTGTTATTTTTGTTTATTACCTTTGGAAATCATTTTTGTATGACATTTTTGCATGTTTTTCTTTATATATTATTTTTAATTTTTTATTTTAGTTTAGTATTTCTCTTTTATTATTATGTATTATTTTTGTTTTTTTGTGTACGCCATTTTTGCATCTTATTTTTCTTTATTATTTTTGCATCTTATTCCTTACATATTATTTGTAGTATATTATTTTTGTTCGTTATTTTCATATATTATATTTAAACGTCATGTTTAATGTTATTTTTGCACGTTTTTCTTTACTTATTATTTATAATTTGTTATTTGAATATATTATATTTCTCTGCTATTATTCTATGCTATGTTTTGTATGTTATTCTTTATACTTTATTTTCATTTGTTATTTTTTGTTTATCACTTTTCTTTGTTATTTTTGTGTGTTATTTCTCGATATTATTTTCCTCTACTATACTTTTTGTATTTTATCTAGATTAATTTTGTGTGTTGTTTGTTTTGCATTTTGACTTTAAAAATTTCTCTAAAATTCCTAGTGATGAGTATTCTGTTCATTCAATTTTCAAGCATCAGACTTGAGTGCTGTAAGCTTATATTAGACGGAATATATACTGACATGTGTGTTGTTGATAGTTAATTTAACTGCTTAGAATTTCTGTCTGCTGTTAAACCATCCGATTTTCACATGGCAGAGTCTATGCTACCATCTCTCAGATAAATTTGATGCTTAGAGGGAATTTCCATCACTCGAGACGTTCAGGAAATAAGGATTTTTAAAATATATATATATATATATGTATATATGTATACATATATAATAAACCAGTCGCTCGCGAATAAATTCTCTTTACAGAGAAAATCCCCACAACTATCTAAATCGAGATCTAAATTAATACTCTAAATGAATTTAATTCAAAAAATAACATACTTGTGTCACAAAAATAGTCGAATTTACAATATTTTCTTAAATCTGATACTATTCATGATATTATAACTATTTTCTAACGTTCTCATCATTTTTTTAAAGTTAATTTTAAATCCAATTTAAACAACTTATTGTGATTAATGGAAAATTTTCTTTCCTTGCAACTGGTGTGAAAAATTCAATGAATGTTCGCAAATGAAAAATTCAGCGAGTGAAATGTTTTTAAAAAATACAGAAATATGTGTAGATGGGTATTACAGAATATTCGTTTTTTTTTAATTTTTAAAATTCTTTTTCCGTTACTAGAAAACAGTTTTAATTTTTTACTGTTTCGGATAAATATGAATTATAAATTAATAAATAAATAAACATACAAAAGAGTCGTATTTTAAAAAACAAATTTTATATTGTATCTTAACAGATATTTCGAATTAAACCCAATATGTTATTTTGAGATTGTATGTAACTTCAAAATATAAGTTGATAAATTTTAATCAAGTTTTATTAAAAAGTATATTTATTAGTTTAGAAATAATTTTATATTTTCAATTTTCCAAATTCAAAAGAGTAGTTACTTTTTAAATACAAAGTTACTATTAAGAAAGCTAAAACGAAATTATTAATTTAAGAATATCTCGAGTCGTAAGTTTCAAAGACTTTAAAGTGTAATTTAGCATCTCGCTTTCAGAATTAAGCCAGAATATTGCACAAATTATTTAATAAAACAAGATTTCGTTAAGTTTATCTTGGAATGAATGTTTTCCTCGAGTCTCACTGTTAAGACGAAAGTTTTGGAGAAGTGCATTTTAATATATGATAATGTTCGTTTTTTGCATAACATTCCCGTTAAACCGACGAACTGTTATGAGAATAATATGACCACCCTCCTCAAAATCTTTAGCTCTCCCTATATTTTATATAGAGCAGGAAAGTGTACGCCTCTGTTAAAATAAATCGTTGGATAATTGAAAGGCAACTTCTCTCTTGAGGGTATTTTATCGTCGCGGTGGAAGTTCGAAAATTTATAAAGGTTCAAAACGTCAAAACATTATTTTTCGCATTTATTGTAATTTCAGAATGATTAACCATTTTTTTACAGACAAATCTTATATATTTTTTTTTTAATTACAGTTTTCACGTGCCACATTATTTACCAGAAACTAATAAAATCGAATTACCAGTCAATATTTGAAGCAAAATTGAATAATTTGACACTCAAACAAAGACTAAAGAAATAAAAGATGTGACGGTTATTTATTCAGATTGACAAATTTTTATGATTTTTGATAGTTCAGATGTTGTTAATTGTATTTGTCTTGTCTATTTCGCAGTATATTGTTCATCATATGCAAATGATTCTGATAACGATTTTTATATAATAACAGACAATAAGAAATATTTCATCAAATTCATTCAATAATTATGACGAACGTTACAGTTATTATTCTTTTTATTGCAATATTGCAATTCTTATCTGTTATAGGAACTTTTAGACATCCTAATTTAATTAATCAATTCAATTGTGGAAAACTTGGGGATTTTTGCGGCAGTGGTAGAAACAAGTGTTGTATGGGACTAAAATGTAGAGTCGCTGGAAGAGTTTCAAATCAAAAATTTTGCTCTGAATGGTGATTGAAGATTAATTTTTGGTAATGAGTGTTATTTTGTTTTAATAATATTGTAACTATAATCAATTTTTTCTTATTTCAATAATTTTGTTATGCATATGATCTAGGGTAGTCCAAAAATGCACAGAAACAAGTTTTTTTTTTAAATGTTTTGCTCTTACCCCACAAAAAGTTTCAAAATAAAAAGAAAAAACATTTCTTTTTTAAATCGAATAATATAAATTTACAAAATTTAGGGGTAGCTCAAACCCATTGAAATTTTCCATTGATTTTACATGGGCAAAAGGCACTTTTTTGTAAATTTGATATGACATCCTCAAAAATCACTCAAAACTTCAATACAGGAAATAACATCTTAAAAAGTCCTTAAAAAACAATATTCTATAATTTATTTATTAAATTGTTAATATTAACTATTTTTATAGCGTTATAAGTTATAATATTAATTATAACCATAATTGCAAAAAAAAAAATAACATATTCTTTTAATTACTAATTAATAGTTTCTTTAGGATTTTTCAACACAATTGTTTCATATTGTCAAGTTATGAATGTTTACAGATATTATTATGTATTTTCCATTTGTTTAAACACATTATTATTGTTAATTAATTAATTAATTTTACAAATTCTCTGACGGTTTCTGAAAATCGCTTTTGAACCGAATGTGATCAAGTTTTGATTAAGTTTGATCAGAGGCAGAATTTTGCTGAACTAATTAATTAAATTTGATCAAATAAACCATTGATAATGAACAAATATTAATGTTTTAGTTGTTTTTCGCAAGAATGGAGTTAAATTATGATTTAATTAAATAGTAATCAAATAGCAATTAAAACATAAATTAACTCAACTTTTGCAAAAAAAATAAATAAAATATTCATGTTTTTTTATATTATCAATGGTTTCTTTTATCAAATTTTATTGATTAGCAGCAAAATTCTACATCTAATCAAACTTAATTTAAATTTGATCAAATTCGGTTCAAAGCAATTTTTAGAAACCGCCAGAGAGTTTGTAAAATTAGTTAAAAATAATTAATTACTAGAAACTTGAATTACTAATAATTACTAATAACTTGAAAAAAATACCCATATATATATTTTTTTTAATTGGACGTTATTTAGGGAACCCTCAAACCCCTTTAAATTTCCCATTGATTTTACATGGGAATAACGCACTTCTTCGTAAATTCGCTACAGCATAAAGAATATATATGAAAAATGACGAAAATAATTGACAATTAAAAACAAAATTCGAAAAATGGCTAGATAAATACACTATTGTTAAAAATAATCTAAAAAGTTAAACAATATACATTCAATTTAAACTAAAAAATTGAAAAATTAAGAAAATTATAGGAATAATTGCTAAAACCAATTGCAAATTGAACAACTGGATTGAAAATCAAATAAAAAAAAAATTAAAATTGAAGAAAATAGTTGGAAACTTTAGAAAATAATAAAAATTTGAAGAGAATAATAAAAACTTAAAGAAATAAATTCGTAATTTAAAAATTAAACTGAAATTAAAAAAAATTGCTAATAATAGAGGAAAATTACAAAACGTAAAAATAATTCACAATTGAAAACAAAATTCGAAAAATGGATAGATTAATACACAACCAAAGAAAAAATAATTGAAAAACTCAAAGAATCATTATAAAACTTTAAGAGACTAATTGCACATTGAAAAAATTGTAGGAAATAATTTCAAATTGCGAAAAATAATTAATAATTAAAAGAAATAATTGAAAAAAGAGAAAAATTAAAAATTTGAAGAAAATAACTACAAAATGACTAGATAAATGAAGTACTGAAAAAATATTGATGAAATATAGCAAAAACTTTGAATTTAAAGAAAATAATTAAAAATTGAAAAAGGAAGAAAATTATAGGAATAATTGTTGGAAATAATTGCGCATTGAACGAATAGATTGAAAATCGACAAAAATAATTAAAAATGAATAAAATAATTAAAAATTGAAAATTTAAATTCAAATTTAAAGAATATATTTTAAAATTTAACAAAGTATTTGAAAAAAGCCGAAAGTTATTGAATATAGAAGAAAACAATTTAAAACTGAAAAATGGAATAGAAATTTGAAGAAAAATTTGATATTAACGAATCTTATTGATAATAGAAAGGCGAAAGGTGGGGATTTTAAAATATTAAAGAAAATAATTGACAATTAAAAAAAATCAAAAAATGACTAGAATAATGCACAACTGAAAAAAATAATTAAAATCGTTGAAAAATAATTCTAAAATACTAAGAAAATAAATAAAAATTTTAAATATTGTAAGAAATAACTAAAAAGTAAAGAAAATAATTATTAAATGAAAAAAATTAATTGAAAAATAACAAGAATAATAGCAAAATTAAAGATAATTTCTGAAAAATGACGAAAATAATTGACAATTGAAAACAAAATTTTAAAAATGTCTAGATTAATACACAACTGGTAAAAATAATTTTAAAAATCAAACTATAAATATTTAATTTAAAAAATAATTGAAAATTGAAAAATTAAGAAAATTATAGAAATAATTTTTGGAAATAATTGCTAATTGAACAACTGGATTGAAAAAAATTAAATCGAACAAAATAATTGAGATTGAGGAAAAAATTTCAAATTGAAGAATGGAAATAAAATTTTTAAAATATAATTAAGAACTGAAGAGAATAATTGAACAAATAAACTAAAAATTAAAAAAGCATATTGATATTCGAAAAAATAATTGAAAATTGAAAAATGTGTTTGAAATTTAAAGAAAATAATCAAAAATTGAAGAAGTAAATTGTAATTTGAAATAATGATTTATAATTGAAAAAAGTCAAGTTTTTTGGAAATAATTGAAAAGGTTTGAAAATAATTCTAAAATTTTTAGAGAAAAAATAAAAATTTTAAATATTGTAAGAAATAACTAAAAATTAAAGAAAATAATTAATAAATGGAAAAAAATAATTGAAAAATAATAAGAATAATAGTAAAACTGAAGATAATTTCTGGAAAAAGACGAAAATAATTAACAATTGGAAACAACATTTTAAAAATGTCTAGATTAATACACAACTGGAAAAAATAATTTCAAAAATCAAACTATAAATATTTAATTTAAAAAATAATTGAAAATTGAAAAATTAAGAAAATTATAGAAATAATTGTTGGAAATAATTGCTAATTGAACAACTGGATTAAAAAAAATTAAATCGAACAAAATAATTGAGATTGAGGAAAAAATTTCAAATTGAAGAATGGAAATAAAATTTTTAAAATATAATTAAGAACTGAAGAGAATAATTGAACAAATAAACTAAAAATTAAAAACGCATATTGATATTCGAAAAAATAATTGAAAATTGAAAAATGTGATTGAAATTTAAAGAAAATAATCAAAAATTGAAGAAGTAAATTGTAATTTGAAATAATGATTTATAATTGAAAAAGTCAAGTTTTTTGGAAATAATTGAAAATGTTGAAAAATAATTCTAAAATTTTAAGAAAATAAATAAGAATTCTAAATATTGTAAGAAATAACTAAAAATTAAAGAAAATAATTAATAACTGGAAAAAAATAATTTAAAAATAACAAGAATAGCAAAACTGAAAAAAATTTCTGAAAAATGACGATAATAATTGACAATTGAAAACAAAATTCTTAAAATGTCTAGATTACTATACACAACTGAAAAAAGTAATTTAAAAAATCAAACTATAAATATTTAATTTAAAAAATAATTGAAAAATTAAGAAAATTATAGAAATAATTGTTGGAAATAATTGCTAAATGAACAACTGGATTGAAAAAAATTAAATCGAACAAAATAGTTGAGATTGAGGAAAAAATTTCAAATTGAAGAATGGAAATACAATTTTTGAAATATAATTAAGAACTAAAGAGAATAATTGAACAATTGAACTTAAAATTAAAAAAGCATATTGATATTCGAAAAAATAATTTAACATTGAAAAATGTGATTGAAATTTGAAGAAAATAATCAAAAATTGAAGAAAAAAATTGTAATTTGTAATAATGGTTTATAATTGAAAAAAGTCAAGTTTTTTGGAATGTTGAATAAACTTAATTGAAAATTGTAGAATGGAATTGACTTTAGAAAATAATTCATAATTTAAAGAAAATTACAAAATGACGAGTATAATTTAATATTAAAGAAAATAATTTAGAAATGGGCAAAATAATTGACAATTGAAAAAGAAATTCGAAAACTGTCGAGAATAATCTACAACAGAACAAAATAGTTAAAAAAGTTAAAGAATAATTATAAAATTTAAGGAGAATAATTATAAATTAAAAACGGCTAAAAATTATAAAAAAAATTGTAGACTTATTTACACACTAATTTATATCACTTTAATGAAATATTTAATTTTTCTTTCTTGCAATTTTTTCTTTTTCAAACAATTTTTTTGGTAGGTTATGTTTTATATTGCTTTTCTGTATTTTTATAAAATCAAATAGGTAACTTTCATTTCTTTTTAAAAATTTTTCTTTTTTTATGAGTTTAATATTACTTTTTTATTAAAATTCTTTTTTCATTTTATTCTTTTTACAAAAATTACTTCAGATAATTTTAAATAGTTTTATTTTAACAATATTTAGAAAAAATTATTTATTTTTCCAGTGATTAATCTTGTTTATTATTATAATTTGGAAGTTGTAAAATATAATTTTTTTCATTTTTATGATTTTTAAAGTATTTATTTGTTTTTTTGTCATTTACGATAACTTATTAATTTTTATAATTTTTAAAGACTTTTCTTCTTTTATTTAATTTTTTGTTAATTTGATCTTATAATAAATTTTATCATTTGATCAGAATTTCTCTATTTCTTAAAAATATTGGTTTTTTTCTTAAAATTGTTTAATTGTTTTTAATTAATTCTACATTTAAAACAAATTAATGCTTTTTGCTTGATTTTAAAAACAAGTTTTTAAAGCATTTTTTCATCTTTTGTAACATTTTTCCGTTTTTTACTGATTATCTTATTTATTTTCTTAATTTAAAAAAACATGTTCGCAAATATTTTAACTTTTTGAAAATACTTCTTTCCTCTCTTTTGTAATTTCAATTTTTTGTTTTAAAAACTTTTACTGTTTATGGCGTAGTATTTTGATTTTAAAAAAGCAATTTAATCAATCTTTTTTAAACTGTTGAATATTTCATAACGCATTATTACCATATTTCTTAATTTTCTTTCGTTTACTTTCATTGATTTTTTAAAGTTTTTTATTTTTGAAAAATTCATTTATTTTTTGCAGGTTTTTTAATTAGTACAATTTTACATCTTTTTGCTTAAATTTTCCCATTTCAATGTAAATTATCCTTAACTTTCTTATCTGTTCATTTATAATACTGGTTTTAATAAATTTTTGTAATTTTTGTAATTTATGTAAAATTTTATTTTTTACATTTTGTTAAAATTCTTTGAACATTTTCTCCATTGTTTAAATGATTATTCGCTAGACACTCTGATAAGATAAAAATGCAGAAACTTTTGTTTTTTTTGGGGGGGGTCCTGAAATTTTTTTGTGCTTCGGGCCCGTGACAGCCTTGACCGGCCCTGCATTACGAAATCCTCAAAATTGACTTACAACATCAATACAGCGAAAAGCATCTTAAAAAGTTCTTAAAAAACAGTATATATTTCTTTAGGACTCTTCAACATAATTTATTATTTAACATAACCTAACATTACTTTGGCTAATTAAATTAGTAGTTTTTCACTAAATTATTATTAAAAAATTACTATTTGACATGGGAGACGAGTTTTTACCCTTAAAATAGTAGTTTTTAACTAATTCAGATTTAGAGAACAGTAGAATCAAAACATTTCAGATTTTCTTCTCTATGGACCACCCTCTTACCTAACCACAATTTATTTTTAATAATTACTTTAATATTATATGACAGAAAATTTCTTATACTTCGTTTATTGACATCTCAATATTATTCAAGTTCTTTTTGTTTAAATTTATAGGTTAAAACGATCAAGAATTGCTTTCAACTAAGAAAATGGCGCAAAACTGTTAAATTATTGTCGACCTAGTTTACAAAAGGAATAAATATGAGATGTATCGAATCTCTATGGTGTAGAAAATAAAGTGAGACAACACGTAGGAAAAAGGGAGTTACATACTGTCACTGACTTTCATTATGCAGCCTCTTAAAGTTGGCATAACTCCCATTGGTCGTAAATATGAGTTATATTTGGCCGAAATGGCTTGGCGTCCTACACCTCCTCTGAGCAATAACTTATATCGCTAGAGACTGTCCAATGAATGAAAATGGTGTTCCAGTCTCGTTTTTCTGTCTTGAGAGATTCGTCTACTGGGGCACGTTTAAGCGAAACCTTGTAACTCACTGTGAATTCGATTATCTCCGAAAAAGATAACCTGCAACAAAAAGGACACATCAACCTTTAATACCAGAATTTGCGCCAAAACTTTCTGAATTATGAGAACAATTTCACACAAACTAGAAAAAATATCGCTAAAACTTCTACTTTGAATTCAGAGAATTTTCAATGTATCTAAATCACAATTTCGCTACTAATTCTCAGTTTATTATTATTATTGGGAGTTTAAATTTACAAAACGCCCCTGTCGGTTACTTTAGGAACTATCCAATATGGTCGCCCGTAGCAATGTGCCGTTTCCGAAATTTATAATTTTTGAAACTTTCAGTTGAAAGTTTCAATGAAAAATTTCAAATTAATTGAAACTTATGAAACTTTAGCCATAACGTCTAAATTTTTAAAGTTAATAGTTTAAAAATGATTTAGTTACGTTTCGAATTAGTCTTTTTAACTGTAAAAATCAAATTTCAATGCAAATAATTTTTGAAAATGATTTTATTTCACGAAATAGAGGTTGGGACCTTCTGCGCAAACTCAGTACTCTTACTATGGCGCTAAAATTTAAATTTGCATAATATTGGTTAATAATTATTCAAGTTAATTCTAATATTTCTAAGTAAGTGCATGATTAAACTATTCTAAATGTTTTAATTTTAATGTTTTATTTCTAAAAAAATTTATTTCCTTAATTTTAATTGTTATAACATTATTTTTCCTTTATTTTTAATTAATAAACTAAGATCTTCTTTAAATGAAATATAATATAATATAATAAATATAAATATAAAATATAACTTGATATTAATATTTGGCGAAGGCAAATTGCTTTATTTTGAAAAATTATATTTTTAATTTTTGTTTTCAAAAAGGTTAATTTTGGGAATAAAACAGTAAACAAAGCAATTTCACATTATTCATTCAAATTAAACATTATAAATTTAAAAATATTACCAAAATTTTCAGAAGTAGAAATATTTCGAATTATATTATTTTCTTAAAATAAAGTATTTTAGTAAAATTTGAATCATTTAAATTAAGGATCAGTTAATTAATCAGCTAAATAAAGAAAACCATAAATTGTTTATTTTTCAAAAAAAATAATTGCATTCAAACAATAAAAAATAATAATAATTTGCAGGTTCATTCCCGGATTTTTAAAATTATTTTTTCACTCATAAAAATTGTTTTAAAATTTAAATTCAATTTCTCAATTGTAAGACTATTTCTTTTAATTCTCCACTATTTCCTTCAAATTTCAATTCCATTTTTTAATTATTTTCTTTATTATTAAAAATTTATTGCCTTTTTTCAATTATTTTTCCGAGTACCAATAAATTTTTTTGATTTTATTTTCTTCTACATTCAATAATTATTGTGCTTTTTCAATTTTTAGTTTTATTCTTAAAATTTCAATTCCTTTTTGCAATTTTTTATTATTTTCTTAATTTTTCAATTTTTTTTCCTCTTTTTTAAATTATTTTTTTCAATTTTCAATCTAGTTGTTCAATGTTCAATTACTTCCAACAATTATTCCTATAATTTTCATATTTTTCAAATTATTTTGTTTAAATTTAATATTAATTGTTTATTTTTTAAAATTATATTTTTTTAATTGTGAATTAATTCACTTTCCAACTAATTCTTACAATTATTATTTATTATGTATTTTTTGCTCAGTTTTGTATTAATCTAGCCATTGTTGGAATTTTATTCTGAATTTGAATTTTTTTTTCTTTCGTTTATAATTTTTTTTCAATTATTATAATTATTTTTTCAAGTTTCAATTCAATTCTTAAATTTTCAATTTATTTCTTGAAGTTTTTATTATTTTCTTCGTTTTTCAATTATTTTCTTTAATTTCAAAACAGTTTTTCAATTTGCAATTATTTCCAACAGTTATTTCTATAATTTTTTTTTTTTTTTAATTTTTTTTTTAACTTTAATATTTTTTGTTTAATTTTATAAATTATTCTTTTTAAATTGTGTAATTATCTCGACATTTTTCGAGTTTTGTTTTCAATTTTAAATTAGTTTCGTTTTTTTCAGTTTTTATCTTAAATTTTGTAATTGTTGTTCTAATTTTCATTATTTGATTTGCAAACATTTTTAGTTAAATTTAATCTTAAATTCTTTAAATTTCTTTTACATTTCTTTAAAAAAAGGAGAAAAACTTTTTTCATAAAAAAGTGCCTCAAAAAATAGTGAAGAATAAGTTTTTCTAGAAGAATTGTATTCATTAAATTTTTATAATAAATATTTTTGTGCAAATTAAAATGGAAATATCTCGCACAAAAGAGTAATTTTTTTAATTTTTACAATTTTTATGTTCTCACTTTTAAGATAAAATCTTCTGGAAAAATTGTCTACTTTAATTTTAATAATTTACAAATTTGATAAATTTCATGAAAAGTTTCATCGATCATAAGTTTCATGATTTGAAACTTTCAAAACGAAATTTTCAAAATGAAACTTTCAACGGCACATTGCTAGGTCGCCGATAGTAATAGACAGTTGACGTATTTATAGTACACGAAAATTTGATATTTATTTTAAAAGTAAACTTTTAAAGTGTTTGTGAAAATGAATTATAATTTTATAATAGTGAGAATTATTTATTTTGTGAATAAACATTGAATTTGAACCCAAATTCCGAAACCAGAAATGACAACATTTTAAACCTCTATCATATTTCTAGACGACGGAGTAGCTTTAGTGAATAAAAAAAACTGTTTAAGCTTAAAGCTAACATACTTTTAATCGTAACAACTCTTCCGAAACAAAATTTTATTGTAAAATCAAATTCGACTACACTTGTTTACAATCTGTCTTTGAATAAACTCTCTGTCAGCGGCCATATTTGTTTTGAACAGGTGGCGCCTCACTGTCCGCGGTTGTAGTTTTCTTTGCCAATAATGATAAAAAAGTTTGTTAAATTGTTTTTTACTCTAGATTGTTATTAATAAAACCATATTTATTCAAATTAATTTAATAATAAGTTTTTTATTTTATTATATTATTAAAGAGGTGAAACATTTAAATTTTATGTTGAAAACGAAATTGGTGAAAAAAATCGAAAAATGTTGCGAACTTGACCATTACATTTCATCTGTTTGAAAGCAGGAGGGTATTTTTATCAGCGAACTGCAATTTGGAATTTTAATGTTTCACCCTTTCAATCTAAAATTCATGCACATTTAACAACGTTCAAAGTGGAAATAATCATAACGAAATTTTGCAGATGACATTTCTCATTTCGACAAAAATGTTTCGTTTATAGCTTTCAAAATGCTCACGCAATTATATTATGTGGTATTATAAATAACGAGCAAAACGTGTGTGATTCTTTTTCAATTTTAGTGTTATGTCCGGAACGGACATTCGCAGGTTACAAATCTATCTATTTTAATATTTTACCCCTGATTCATTTACAAAGCCAACGGACTTTGAACTAAGGGAACAGGGAAAAGAAAGTCCACTGAACAAGCATCAATTGGATTATATAATTCTCAAACATTTATTTTATTAAATACAATTTTTAGAGGAGTAAGAGAAGGAAGATGAGAGGAGAAATCCCTTGTTTTGTATCCTTGGTTGTTTTAAGAAATCGTCATTCACTGAAACAATGAATGATATTTAGCTAGGGAAATTATTTTGCTCGTGATAAAAGCCGAGTAAAATTCTTAACTTACTGTGTTTATTAGTTGAAGAATGTCTCAGTTGAATTCTCTGAATATACAGAGTGATCGTTCAAGATGTGTAGAAAGAAGGGTCGATGAGATTTATTAGCTTCGCAGGTTCGTGCTCTCCGGGAAAAAAATAGAAATAGGCCGCGACTCAATTCAAATGAAGTAAGGCAGTGCGTAGGTGTTGTTCTCCACTATCCCAATAGCATGTTTATATATATCAGCACGAAGGTGAAACCTGGTCCTTCCTCAAGTAATTGGTGAACGATCGAAGACAGCTGGGTCGATGATTTACAATTTTACTGTTCAATAAACTGTTTACTGTTCTTTGACACAAGGATTAAAGTCAAGGGTTAGAAGGATTTAAACTGTTAAAGGGTTAAAGGATTGGAAATTGTTACTGACAAATTATGTCAGGAGTTCTTACACCTTCACTAGATTCACAGTTTCACTTAATCTCTATACCAACAGTACTCCAATTTTATAATTATAATATTATGAAAAGTTTCTCACTCGCTACAACACGTAAATAAATATTCGCAACCGACACAGTACGAATTGACAATATTAATCGCAGAAATATGTTACGATAAGTGTGAGAACTATGTTTGAATATAAGACTTAGAATTGTAGACTATGCTACCAGTCAATCTTTACAGAAAGTGAACCGGAGGTGACCGTGGTGAAGCAAGAACTATTTAAAAATGACAAGTTCGATTATAGCGAGTTCCTCGGAGTCACAATTAAACAAATCAATTCCATATAATTATGGAGTAGAATTTGATTATTTAACTCGACCAACAATGACTGATAGATATAATGTTGCCGAGATATAAGATTTATATTGGCGCGTTACGAGACCGATACTGGGGAGATACAATATTCGCGGAGCTTAAGAAACTTCGTTGCGACTCCGGTGATGGTAGCTGAGGAACTGATTTTTGGTTTTGCTTAATTATAAAAGAAACCTCGGTTCTCTGTATTTTCATCCCTTCCAGGATTTAGCGTGGGTTTCATGAAAAACGCAGGGAAAATCATACATCCCACACGAAAAAGGGTGCTACACCTGAGGGTTGCATATCCGCATCCGGTTGGTCAATTAAACCTTCGAAAGAACAAATATTATTTAGACAAGGGGAGAGTTTGATCTCATAAATCTGTCTTAGCTCCCCTCGGTCATTTATCAAATCCCAAATTCTCAAACTCATCAAGATTCAAGTATTGATTTTTAGAAAAATTCAGGAATGTAGTATGATATTTGTAAAGTTCATTGGCATCTGAACTCAACAAGTCACGGGGACGTGACACCTCCCCCCTTTTAAATTCGGAAAATAGAAATGAAATTGAAAATTTTTCGAATTCAAATCCCGAATTTAAGTTAAACTGAAATTTGAGAATTTAGCATTTTTAGAGAAATACCACTTACAATAGTTTAGAGAGTACAATTTGAGAGTTTTAAGTGACCAACCTCAAAAATTTATCATACTGCAAGATTACAATAATTTTTATTTATGAATAACAGTATTATTCAATATGCCACACAATACACACAATTTTGATTAACATTTTACTTTTATATATATTTTAAAGACAATAATCTTTAAAGAAAATTTTTGTATATACGCACAAAAGAGAGAGCAAGAAAAAAAAATTTGAATTCATTTAAATGAAGACACACACACAACATCAACAAACTATATATACGCGGACATTAAGACGCCCTTCCCCCCTTACGGTAAGAATACGAAAGAGAAGCTTGAGTATTCGATGATTTGTAATACAGTCACAGTTTTTTAAAAATAGAAACGCTTTACATTCATCTTCTAAAGATACGATATATTTGACACTCAATTATTTTTAGATTATTATGAAATAATTATACATAGATATGTCAAACTTTTTGATTTTCTTGGTATACATGACTAAACTGATACTCGTATACATTTAATCATTCTTTGATTTAAATTAACATATACATTTTATATAATTTTCGTATAGATATAGTAGGAATACTGAGAGGGCGAAATGCTTCCTAATATTAAGTGACGATTATTCTCCTTATTTAATTCATCAAACCAATTATAGTATCGTACTTTAAATTCCAACCTGAATAATTTGCTATACAGAATTCGCAAAAAACTTTTATGACTTATAATTCTCAATTTCATTGATAAAAGGTCTCTTAAGATTCACAACTTCATTTCTCTCAAAACTTTATTTTGATTTTTAAAAAACTAGCTTTATCGTGATTTCCGAATAAGTAGATCGAAAAGGGTTTAATTTTCCGCATATTTTAAATAACATTATTTGTAGTAAAATTTATATAATTAACTTTTCTAGACTGGATTAAATAAATTATTGATTAAATATTGATAAAGTGTTAAATATCGACGCACAGACATTCACATACGGTTTAGGACTACATATATCTTCGAAAACACACATACACAAGTATAAATAAAATGTTTAAATTGCTTAGAAAAAATTACCTTTAATCGTTACGAGCCTCATTTTACTTGTTTATTACTCGCTTAATTAATGGAATAATGTTATTTGGATTTAAATTTGTTATTTTACCGAACAGGTGTAAAAACTTTCAATAATTTTTTTTTGTATGTCTACTCAAAATCTTATTTCATTCCATATAGTTTTTGCTTTTATGAACAATAACATTGTGTAACTACATGATACAACGAATAACATTTCTGACAGGATATTAGCCATCTAAATAGCTTTATTTTTTCAAAATTTTGAGTAGGATTCAAATCATCTTCAGTATATGATTCACAATGTTCATATCGATTTAATATTTTATCAAGCATTTTGGTAGCTAATTCTTTCATTGTTTCGCTGTTTTTACTCCCAGCAGGTATACTTATTTTTAGAAAATCCGTTTCTATTTGAATGGAACAGGTTGAAACTTCTATAGTTTCCATTGGATTCGAGAGAAAATATTCAAGTTTCGTAAACCCGTAATCAGCACTTAGGTTGTTTAATTTAATTATCGGACAAATGTTGTTTGTATTCATTTTCAAAGTGAATTTATTTATTATTATACTTAAGATCACGTATGAATTTATTTTTACTTGTATAACGAAGTTCAATCTTTGTTAAAAACAAAATTGAAGGAAATTCTGGATAAGTGAGTGATAAGATTGAAATTCGTTTCTGTTTAAAAATAATAGAAAACAGAGGATTTGATTTAGGAAGTTTAGAGGAGAAAAAGAAGTTATATGTTGAAAATCGTAAAAAATTGACTCGTATTAAAATATATATAGTTAATATAATCAATGTTTATATGGAAAAGAATTTTCTATTATCTGAATTCTCTTTTTATTTTATTTTATTTATTTGACAATTAGCTAATACTTCCTCTGAGAGATTTGATTTTTCATTAGATCATTTGTAAAAAAAAATTTATTGATAATTCCTGTAATTGGAATGTGATTTAAAGGAATTTTTCCTGCTTTTGAAAATATTAAATTTTTAATAGTTTCTTTAGAAAATTCTACAGATTAATTTATATATGATAATGAATTTTTTTTGTATCATTGATAAGATATTGAAATCACAATTACTTCTTAAATGCTGAAAAAAACATAGAACTTTCAAAACTTGCTCGGACTTCTTTAATTATTGTTGAAGTGTTGCACATATTGTCTTCAATTTTAAATTAGCAAGATTTAAATCAAGGGACATTTAATGTGAAAAAATTGTTATCACTAATTTCAATATATTTGTGGATAAAAAGGTTAGATTAATTAATAAATTCATCGCTTCCAGTCCCACCTGCAAAAGAAAATACATTTTATTAGTATGATTGTTCTATTTTAATTATAAACTATTAGAGAATAAAACTTAAATGATAAAAGTTTAAGCTTGCGCTAATTATATATATATTTTTTGTTGTTGAAAGAATGATAATTATTCTTAGATTTGTTATTACAGATATACCTTTATAATCAACATTCTGGAAAAGTAAGTTAAGTTTATCAGAGCAAAAGACAAATAGATTAGAATAGTTCTAACGCATGACCATGAAATAGAAACTTTTACTTATTTTTATATATTTTATTTTTTATTTTTGGTTAGAATGCTGAATATGTGATAATCTAAGTCTATTAATATGAACGATTTTGGGCCCTTTACTTAAATTTATTTTAATATTTCCTTTGCCTAAAATCTCTAAAACTTCATGAGGACCAGTGTATTGATCGCCTAATTTACCAGGTTTAGGTCCTTGTAAGAGAAATACGCTATCGCCAAGCTTAAAATTTTGGGGATTGATTTTACGGTCATAGTACGTTTTTGATTTTTCTTTCGCACCAATTAAATTGTTTCGAGCTGAAAATTGAATTTCATGCAGTTTAGTTACTAAATTTACCAGAAAGTCGTCATAAGTTTTTAATTTTTCTTCTGGAAGTAAGGGTTGACTTGAAGGTAATCTGGCTAAACGACCAAAGACTAATTCATATGGAGTGCATTTAGTTCCTTCATGAACACTAGTATTATATGAAAAAGTTGCCAATTCTAACCAATCATCCCATTGTGCATTTTTGATAACAAATTGTTTTAAATATTCCGCTAAAACATGATGCGATCTTTCTAAAGAACCGTTTGATTGTGGATGGAAAGCTGTTGTTTTGAATTGACAAATACGGAATCTTTTTGCTACTCGTTTTAAAAGATTACTCAGAAAATCACGACCTTGGTCAGTTAAGACAGCTTTTGGTGCACCATAAATGCAAATAAATTTTTTAATAAATGCATCTGCAATAGTACTAGCTTGATGATTTGGTAATGGTATCGCTAGAGAATATTTAGTTAAATTATCTTGAATTGTTAATATATACTCATTACCATTCTTTGTAACCGGTTTCAAAGGACCTACAATATCTAAACATACTTTCTCAAACGCAATTCCTGGAGTGTCAGTAATAACCATAGGATTTTTAGTTTTTACTCGAACAAGCTTTTTTAATTGACATTGCAAACAAATTTGTATGTATTGTTGAATATCTGTTTTCATATTTTCCCAAAAATATTTTTGTCTGATGCGATTATAAGTTTTGCTTACTCCTTTATGACCACCTAACGCTGAAGAATGTGCTTCTTTAATTAGAACTTTTCTTTGCTCGTTTGTTGCATATTGAATATAGCCATTACAAATTATTATTGTAATTTTGCAACCTTGAAAAATTTCTCGAAGCATTAAAACAATTTCATTCCAGTCTACGTGATTTATTACCATTGTTTTTGCAATGCTAACAGAACGAAGTTGTAATTTTTCAACTAATGTTTTAAAAGATTGAATGGAAGATTTTATATTTTTATGCATTTCGGTTAGGCTAACACTAGATTCTAAGATAATTGGTAATGCGATATGATAATAATTTCCCTTTTTAAACTCTTTAGCTATACCGATTTCGAGATTTTTAAACTTAGGTAATTCGTTTTGCTTAAACAGACTTTTTGAACCATTATCCTGAGGTACGCACGTCGTCGATAAAAAGTATACGTAGTTATCCTTTCTCATTCTTAATTGATCTTTACATTCAACAATATTACAAGAATGGATATTATTGGCAGAAGTAGAAGAATTGTCTAAGGGTGGGGGTCGTTTGTTACTTTCTAAACCAAAATCAACTTCTTCTATATCGTTGTCTCCGTCATCTTCATCATCTTTATTTTCTTCATCTTCTTCATCTTCATTAAAGTCTTCAGTTTCTTTAATTTTTTTATCTTCATGAATTTCTTTAATATTTTCATTTTCTTTTATATCTTCGTTTTCCCTAATTTTTTCGTTTTCTTTCATTTCTTCAAATTCTTCATCAGAATTAAGTGCTTTAATTTCTTGGTAATCTTCAATACTATCATCACTACCACTAAAATCTTGATTATCTTGATTATCTTGATTATTATCATAATTTTCATAAAGGTTCCTTGATACTTCATAATTGTCATTTTGAACGAAATATTCTGGATCTGAGTCTTCGCTATCTTCCTTTTCTTCGTTAATTAAATCCTTTTTAGGTCTACCCCTTTTCTTTTTAGTTGACGTACTTGCTTGATTATCAAAGTTTATTTTACGAGGCCTTCCTCTTTTCTTTTTTGATTTATTTAGTTTGACAGGATTTTTCATATAATCAGGATCAGAATCTTCATCAGAATTCTGTAAATTTCGCGAACTTTGATTTTTATCTTGAACTTGAAATTCTTGATTTAGTATTTCTTCCTCATCTTCTTCATTATCAACCATAGAATCTGAATAATATTTTTTATTTCGACTTTCCTCTATATTCCTCCGACTTCGTAGATTTCTTGTATTACTCCGACTTTGAAAATTTTCTTCGATTTTTGATTCTTCACAATTATTTGTTTCAGGATTAGATTTCTTTGATTTCATTTTCAGTTTTTCGCGATTAATTTCACCATCACTTGATTTAGTATACACAGAATTAGTATTTTCACTTTTTTGATTCTTCATTATTTCACTTGATTTAGTACCCGATTTAAGATTTCGATTTTCACTTGACTCACTTGACTTAATATTATCCGACTTAGTATTTTCGCTTGATCCACCCGACTTAGTATTCACCGACTTAGAATTTTTATTCACTGGATTTCGACTTACACTTGATTTATTCGACTTAATGTTCGCAGATTTAAAATTATCACTCACTAGATTTCGATCACCATTTAATTCACTTGATTTAGTAGTCATAGTTTTAGGATTTATTTTCACTGGATTTCGATCATTTTTTAATTCACTTGATTCAATATTCACAGATTTAGGATTTATTTTCACTTGATTACGCTTCCGACCCGACTTACTTAACTTATTTTTCACAGATTTAGTATTTTTATTTAGCTTCTCATTTTTTCCTTGATTTAGTTTCTTCAATTGTCGTCTAGTTACCACTTTAAAATCAGAGTTTTCTTCTTTGTTATATAATTCTTTAGACAGATCATAATCAAATTCTTCGTAGCAATTTAAATCTTCTTCTTCATTTTCAAGATTTATATCATTTTCTTCATTCTCGTCATTTTTATCTTCATCTTCATTTTTATCATCATTGTCATCATCATATTCATTATCAGTATTCTCAACTCTCCAATCAAATAATTCATGCTCATCTTCATCTGTATCTTCTTCTTCAAATAAGTATTCAAATAGATTATTTGTTTCATCTTCTGCTATTTCAATTATTGGCTTCACTTCATCATTTTTATTATTAAATTCTCTTGGAATCATTCTTTTTGCAATATTAACAGGGTTTCTAGATAACGCGTCTGCATTGGCATTCATTTTTCCGGATTTATGAATCATTTCAAAATCATACTCTGCTAATTTAAGTTTCCATCTTGTTACACGAGAACAAGGATCGCTTGAATTTTTAAACCATAGCAGAGGTTTATGGTCTGTAACAATTTTAAATTTCCTACCATACAGAAAATGTCTAAAATGTAAAACACAATACACAATTGCCAAGGCTTCCTTATTGTAAGTATCATATTTTACTTCATGCTCATTTAAAGATCTAGAAGCGTAGGCAATTGGTTTGTCCTTTCCTATTTCGCCTTGAGACAAAATTCCACCGATTGCAAAACCCGAAGCGTCAGTGGTTAGAATAAAGGGTTTATCAAAATCAGGTCTTATCAAGAGAGGTTCTTCGCAAAGTTCATCTTTTAAAATTTCAAAAGCTTTTTGTTGTTTATCGCCCCACTTAAAAGGCATATCTTTCTTTAATAATTGAGTTAAAGGTCCTGATTTCTTTGAAAATTTTTCAATAAAACGCCGATAATAAACAACTTCTGGTCGAAGAAATTCACATTTATCTGGCTGTAATTTTAAATTTGCTGCTTCTAAACGATTCATAAAATTATCAAATTTTATTTGATGTTCTTCTAAAGTATTTGCAAAAATAACGACATCATCTAAATAAACAAATAGTTCCGTTCCAATTAATCCAGATAGACACGAGTTCATTAACCTTTGAAAACAACTTGGAGCATTTTTAAGTCCGAATGGCATACGATCAAATTCATAATGACCATATGGTGTAGAAAAAGCAGTTTTATGAGAATCTTTGGCACTCATTTTAATTTGATGAAAACCGGAAGCTAAGTCAAAAACTGAAAAGTATTGCGCATTCCCGAGAGTTTCGAGTACTTCATTTATATTAGGCAATGGGAAAAAGTCAGTAATAGTTTTTTCATTTAATTTACGAAAATCGAGTACCATTCGCCATTTTTTATTACCTTGCGAATCATCTTTCTTTGGTACAATCCAAACTGCAGTATTATACGGAGATTGGGAGGGTTTAATGATTTTATTTTCAATTAATTCATTTGTTTGTCTTAAAAGTTCTTCTTTATGTACAGGTGGAAATCGATATTGACGCGTGAATACAGGTTCCTCATCTTTAGTCGGAATATTATGTTCTAAAACGTTTGTAGCTGTAAGATATTCACCTGGTAAATGAAATCTATTAGAATATTTTTCAATTAAAGTTTCTACATGTTTTAACTCTTCCGGTCTTAAATGATCCAAGCGAAGTAAATCTAAAATTTGTTCAGCTCTTTCTTTACCTGAAATCTTTTTAAAAGCATATTGTTCATGATTTGAAAGTGAGGTAGAAAAGAAACTATCTAAAAGTTTTTCGACTGAATCGCAATTGATTTTAGATTTTTGTGGTATTATTTGTTTAATTTCATTTTTCATTTCTTTAAATTCTTCGAATTCTTGTAATTTTATTCTAGGTATTTGAACTTTAATTGGTTCGGAGTGAGTATTCGCGACTTTAATATATGCTTTTCCCTGATTATTTGTGACAATTGCGTTGCCCATAAATACACCTGGATTTGTGGTTACTAATGGAATATAACCTTCTTTTACTTCCGTATTTTCAACTATCATGTGCATACCTGTAATTGATCTGGGTGGTAAAATTATTGTATCTTGAAGTGAAAAAGAATAAAATTGACCGTTTACTTCTAAACATTTTTCTGCATAATTAATTTTTACATTATTATCTGTGAAAAATTCTGAGCCTAATACTCCATCTTCTTCGACAGGTACTTCATCAGGTATTATGTAAAATGTAGTTAAATATCCGAAAGTTTCTAATTTAACTTGCCCCAAAGTATGTACAGGGTGTTCATTAATTCCAGTGAGCTGTATTTTCCTAGAAGTGTTAACCTGCATTAAAGAGTTATTTACTTTATTTTTAATTAAATTTAAACCTGCCCCTGTATCAATCATCATATGAACTGGATTTTCAATTTCTTTTAAATTAATAAAAATTGATGGAATCATATTACCCTTACTGAAATTAAATTTAATACTTTCTGCTGATTTTTCGATTTTTATATCAGGTGCATTTAATCCTGACTCACCTGTCCCACTGCACCTTGATTGGGATGGTTCTGATCGTTTCCCTGATTCATTGGCGTTGGTGAAAATGAACGCCGATTATTTTCCCGGAATGGATTATATTCTCGAAATTGGTTGTTACCATTATATTGCGTATTATTCCTGAATTGATTATTTTCTCTGAATGGACTATTTTCTCTATATTGGTAATTTTCTCTGAACTGACTACTGTTACCCTTAAATTGACCATTATTATAATCAAATTCATTATTTCCTCTGAACTGATAATTGTTACCCCTGAATTGATTATTATTTGCTCCGAATTGATTATTACTCCTAAATTGATCATTATTACCCCTGAATTGGTTGTTACCTCTGAATCGATTATTATATTCTCTGCGCCTACAATCTTTTAATAAATGCCCCGGTTTCTTACAATAGTTACATGTTACATTGTTTCTGTTATTAAAAGATGTATTTGAAAAATTAGGAGAAAAATTTGATCTGAAATTTGGTGATTGTTGCGAAGGTCTCCATGAATTTCCACGATTTGGAGAAAAATTTTGTGTGCGTGATGGGGATTCCCATCGACCTTGAGGTAATGGAGAATTTGCTCGATTTTGAAAGTTTCTGTCCCCATTCCAGGATGAAAAATTTCTACCACGATTTTGAAAATTTTGATTATTAGTAAATCTTCGACAAGTAGCAGCACTATGACCTTGCAAATTACAGATTTGACAAATCACAGTCTCTATTTTTGCAAAAGTAACCTTAGATTCGTTTGGTTCATTTGCTCTATATTTTCCTTTTCTAAGCTCGTTACTAGCATTTATTCTTCTTTCAACCTCAATAGCTTTATTTGTAGCTTCGTTAAAAATTAACACGTCAGGAACTCGAATTTCAATTTCTGGTTTTAAACCTCTTCGAAAACACTGAATTAGATCTTTTTCCAGAGATTCAACAAAAGTTTTATCTAAAGTCCCCTTATTATTTATTCGATGTGCATCATAAATTTGATCGGCAATTTCCTTTACTCGATTCGCGTATGATAAAACCGTTTCATTTTCCCACATATAAATGTTCCCTAACTCGCCTTGTAATTGATAAACACTTTTCCGCGGTAAATAAATTTTTCTTAATTGATCCGTTAATTCTTTAATTGTTTTAAAAGTTAATCCATAAATTCCCCTTCTAGCCTCTCCAATTAATTTACCACGAATTAATTTTACTAAGTTTTCCTCTACTTGAGGTGTCTCTGGAATAATTTGTTTTGCCTCATCGCACCCCTCTATAAAAGCTGAAAGAGAAATATTTTTACCATCAAACACTGGCACAACTTCCAACGCATCTCTTAAAGATACTTGTTGATTGTACGGCACACTCATTGTATTAGAAGAATTATCTGATACTGATTTATTGATTTTAGGATGTTCAGTATTAAGGTTTTCTTCTTCAGGAGTATTTTGTAAATTTTCGTTTGATTCTAAATTTTGTGACAAATTTTTTAATTGATTTATTTCATCGGTTCTGTTATCAAATGTATTATCCTTTAATGAATTTCGCAAAATTTCTCTTAATTCTGCAATTTGATCTGAATAAGATTTATTAGGAGTGGAAAATTTTAAACTATTATTGGGGTTAAATATTGTTTCATCAAATTTATTACTTGAGAAGCTACAAGATGGTTCCTCAGTATTGATATTACTATTTTCTACTCTTTTTACTGGTGGTGAATGAACAACTTTAGGATTTTTGGATTCCCCAAAATTTATAAAAGTTTGACTTTTTTGATGGTCTGCTAGAGCTTTAGTTTTACTTCTAGTTTGACGGTCACTTTTCGTATTTTTATTTTTATCACTCATAAATGAGATTGAAAAATTTAGTTTGCCCAAAGCTCGGACACAGAAAAATACAAGAACAATCAGGAAAATCATTCATAAATAGATATTTAAACGATTGCAAAACCAAGGATTCAGACTTTATTATAGAAAATTTAATTTTCTCATAAACGACTTAATAAGTTTACTAATTTGATCATCAAGACAAGTCTAGTACTTAAATATCATAAACAATATATTTTTTTTTTAATTCTTTCCAATAAATATAGAATTGTATATGATAAAATATCCTTTTATTACAAAAATTCTTCAGCCTTTAAAATTTCGTACTAATAAAATTTACGTAATTTTGGCTTCAACTTGATTTAATAAATTTTCAAAATATTTGGAAAATTCTTTTTGAGTTTCAAATTTTCGAACTTTTATCTGATTTATTACACTTATTGAATTATATCGCTTTTGTGCCTTTTTTCCACCTCGAGATCTAAACGGTTTTTCTTGCTTTTTATTGAACATATTTACTAGAAAACATTTTTTATCAAATTTTTAGAAAAAATAAAATTTTGAAATAATCTATTTATTTTAAAACTTTCTTATATGCACTTTGATATTCTAGTTCCAAAATATTAAGTAAATAAAAATAATAATTTTCTCAAATGTAAATTTTACAAAAAAAGAAAATTTAAATAAGGAATTTTTAGAGCTTTTGATTCGCTGCCGAAAGGCGATTCCTCAATTGCTCTTAGAAATGTTTGGTCTGCCGAAAGGCTAAAAAACGCTTCTATTCTTTTCCAAATTTAAATGATTAATAAGGAATATTTCGAATTTTTGATTCGCAGCCGAAAGGCGATTTCACGTTTTCTATGTTTTTCCAATATTAATAAAGAGAAACTTATTACTTGTTCAATATTCAATTTTATTAAAAGAATTTAAAATAAGAATTCAATACAAGCTGAATGCACAATAACGAGATAATTTTGTAATTCGAAATTTATAACTTGAATATTTAATAATTTTCTTTGATATCAATTATGCTGAAATTTGAAAATTTAGTAACACACTTGATATTAGAATTCGCTAAAACATTGTTTATGCTGAAATTGGAAAGATAAGTAGTTACAGAGAAAATCAGAATTAAAGATCAATAGTTCCTCTTAAAAATATGTTGGATTTTTTCTCTCTTATTATTTTTTTTTATTCAAAACTTTAGAAATGATTTTAATGTAAATATTTTTTTTTTTTTGATTTTTCCTCTCAACCTTTTAGCATTGTTCAGTTTCTTTTCTTTCTTGTTTCCCGGCCGATGCACCAAAAATTTAAGAATTGTATTCTGTTATGTCCGGAACGGACATTCGCAGGTTACAAATCTATCTATTTTAATATTTTACCCCTGATTCATTTACAAAGCCAACGGACTTTGAACTAAGGGAACAGGGAAAAGAAAGTCCACTGAACAAGCATCAATTGGATTATATAATTCTCAAACATTTATTTTATTAAATACAATTTTTAGAGGAGTAAGAGAAGGAAGATGAGAGGAGAAATCCCTTGTTTTGTATCCTTGGTTGTTTTAAGAAATCGTCATTCACTGAAACAATGAATGATATTTAGCTAGGGAAATTATTTTGCTCGTGATAAAAGCCGAGTAAAATTCTTAACTTACTGTGTTTATTAGTTGAAGAATGTCTCAGTTGAATTCTCTGAATATACAGAGTGATCGTTCAAGATGTGTAGAAAGAAGGGTCGATGAGATTTATTAGCTTCGCAGGTTCGTGCTCTCCGGGAAAAAAATAGAAATAGGCCGCGACTCAATTCAAATGAAGTAAGGCAGTGCGTAGGTGTTGTTCTCCACTATCCCAATAGCATGTTTATATATATCAGCACGAAGGTGAAACCTGGTCCTTCCTCAAGTAATTGGTGAACGATCGAAGACAGCTGGGTCGATGATTTACAATTTTACTGTTCAATAAACTGTTTACTGTTCTTTGACACAAGGATTAAAGTCAAGGGTTAGAAGGATTTAAACTGTTAAAGGGTTAAAGGATTGGAAATTGTTACTGACAAATTATGTCAGGAGTTCTTACACCTTCACTAGATTCACAGTTTCACTTAATCTCTATACCAACAGTACTCCAATTTTATAATTATAATATTATGAAAAGTTTCTCACTCGCTACAACACGTAAATAAATATTCGCAACCGACACAGTACGAATTGACAATATTAATCGCAGAAATATGTTACGATAAGTGTGAGAACTATGTTTGAATATAAGACTTAGAATTGTAGACTATGCTACCAGTCAATCTTTACAGAAAGTGAACCGGAGGTGACCGTGGTGAAGCAAGAACTATTTAAAAATGACAAGTTCGATTATAGCGAGTTCCTCGGAGTCACAATTAAACAAATCAATTCCATATAATTATGGAGTAGAATTTGATTATTTAACTCGACCAACAATGACTGATAGATATAATGTTGCCGAGATATAAGATTTATATTGGCGCGTTACGAGACCGATACTGGGGAGATACAATATTCGCGGAGCTTAAGAAACTTCGTTGCGACTCCGGTGATGGTAGCTGAGGAACTGATTTTTGGTTTTGCTTAATTATAAAAGAAACCTCGGTTCTCTGTATTTTCATCCCTTCCAGGATTTAGCGTGGGTTTCATGAAAAACGCAGGGAAAATCATACATCCCACACGAAAAAGGGTGCTACACCTGAGGGTTGCATATCCGCATCCGGTTGGTCAATTAAACCTTCGAAAGAACAAATATTATTTAGACAAGGGGAGAGTTTGATCTCATAAATCTGTCTTAGCTCCCCTCGGTCATTTATCAAATCCCAAATTCTCAAACTCATCAAGATTCAAGTATTGATTTTTAGAAAAATTCAGGAATGTAGTATGATATTTGTAAAGTTCATTGGCATCTGAACTCAACAAGTCACGGGGACGTGACATTAGCAATATAAATGACAATTCTAAAAATGGATATTTGTTGGAAAATTTCAATTTGTAAGAAATATAATAAAACATCACGAAAAGTTTAATTATTTTGATAAATGTGGAAATTAGAAAAAACGCGGTTAAAATTCTACAAATTTAAAATCTACAATGATAATTTCTACACGTTAAATTCTACATAGTTACATTCTTTAATTTAAAATTATATACATTTTTAAACAAAAATAAATTCTATTCGCTAAAACTCTACAATGGGATTTTTTATAAAACATTAATATTAAGGATATTTGACCCTACGACATAACCTCAAACTAAAAATTTGCTTTTATCATAAAACATAAAAGATAAGTTTCTTTTTGTTCATTACTTCTTAACTCAACAGTTTTAATAAAGTTCTATGAGTAGATTTATATATAGAATAATGTTTCAAAGAACCAAATGAGCCATTATTTAATATAATTGGATAAAAATTGGTATTTTTTATTAGATTTGAAGAAAAAACACAAAATGGTAAATAAAGTGTAAATGACAAAATATTTTAATCCAAAATAATTTTATTTGAAAATTGCATAAGTAGAACTTTTAAATTTTGTTAAGGGCAATTTTTGTTTTAATTTATTTTCATGTTAAAAACTAATTTTTAGTTTGAGGTTATGTATAGGGTCAAACATCCTTAAATCCTACCTTGTTAAATTCTACAATTTAAAATTCTACACATTTTAAGAAGGTTCTCTCCATTTACATAACCTCAAATTAGAAAGTCGATTTTCACCCTAAATAAAAATATTATTCAAATTAATGTCATTAAATTTTGAAGGACTTAATATTAATGTTTTATCAAAAATTCTTATTGTAGAATCTTACCCTGGGAAAAAAACTTATTAAATAAAACTCTAGTGAATTGGAGTTTTTAAGAAAGCAGACATTTTGAATAGTTTTGAATCGGAGTTATTTTTTTTAATAAGTGATTTCTTATTAGTACAAAATTTATTGAATCGGTTTTGACAATTATGAATCGGTTAGGAAATTTTGAGGTTAGATTGTCATATTTTACACAAAATTTGGAATTTTTAATTAATTGAGCTACTCAAATAAATTATGTGCAGGGCTGTTAGATTTTTAAAATTGAACGAATATATTAAATTTTTGTTAAACATATTTTTAAAAAATAAAAAAAACTTGAAAAATTAAAATGATTTGAATCGGAATTAATCGGAAAATTCCTTCTAAGAAATATCATATTGCGGCTTCTCTTCATAGACATAACCTCAAACAAAAATGTCTTCTCCTATCAAATAAAACTATTATTCAAATTTATTCCAACAAATTTTGAAAGATTCAGTTGTACATTTTCTAGGAAAAATAAGATTGAGATAAAATTTGTTGTGAAATAATAATATTTAAAATTTTGTTTTTTTTTCTTAAAATCTAGTTAAAATCTGTAATTTTCATCAAATTTTATCTAATAATAGCTCAATTTTCTTGTTAAAACATTCTCTACAATTTTATTTCTTATGTTTTTTAAAATAATATTATCTTTATTAAACAAAAAAAATATTATTTTAACAAATAGTATTAAACAAATAACATTTTTTTCTTACGTATTTTTTAAACAGAATATTATTAAAGAAGATCTAACAAATTAAGTTGTAGAGAATGTTTTAACGAGAAAAATAAGCTATTATTAGTCAAAATTGGATGAAATTGACAGATTTTAACTAGATTTAAAGAAATAACATAAAATCTTGAATAATTATTAATTGACAACAAATTTTAGCTCAATCTTATTTTTTCTACAAAATGCACAAATGGATTTTTTAAAATTGTTGAAATTAATTTGAATAATATTTTTATTTGGGGTGAAAAACGACTTTCTTGTTTGAGGTTATACAAATTGAGAGAATCTTCTTCACAATTATTGTTTTATAAAAAATTCTACTGCAGAGTTTTGTTGGGTAGAATTTATTATTGTATAATTTATCATTGTAGAGTTTTATTGTGTAGAATTTTAAATTGTAGAATTTAACTACATGGGATTTAATATTAATGTTGTATAAAAAAAAATATTGCAGAGTTTTATTGTGTTGAATTTATAGTTGAAGTGTTGTAAAGTTTAAATTGATAGAACTAGAATTATTTTAAATATTTAAATTGTAGAATTTAACAATGTAGAATTTTACGTGTAGAATTTATCATTGTAGCGTTTTTTTGTGTAGAATTTTAAATTGTAGAATTTAACAACATGGGATTTAATAATAATGTTTTATGAAAAAAACATATTGCAAAGTTTTATTGTGTTGAATTTATAGTTGATGTGTTGTAGAGTTTAAATTGATAGAACTAGATTTATTTTAAACTGTAGAATTTAACAATGTAGAATTTTACGTATAAAATTTATTATTGTACATAGTTTTTTTATGAAGAATTTTAACCTCCCCGTTAGAAAAAAGTGAATTAATATTAATGTTTTATAGAAAAACTAAAAAAACATATTGCAGAGTTTTATTGCGTAGAATTTAATGTGTAAAATTTGTCATTGTAGAATTTAAATTTGTAAAATTATTTTAAATTGTAGAATTTAATAAAGCAGGATTTTATATTATTATTTTATGAAAAATACTGTTGTAGAGTTTTATTGAGTAGAATTTTAAATTCTAGAATTTAACTGCACGGAATTTAATATTAATGTTTTATAATAAAAACATATTGCAGAGTTTTATTGGGTAGAATTTAACGTGTAGAATTTATTATTGTAGCATTTTTCGTTGTAGAGTTTTTTTGTGTTGAATTATAAATTGTAAAATTTAACAAGGTAGGGTTTAATATTAATATTTAAAAAAAATCTTATTGCAGAGTTTTCTTGTGTAGAATTTATCATTGTAGAGTTTAAAATTGTACAACTAGACTTATTTTAAGTTGTAGAATTTAACTATGTAGAATTTTACGTGTAGAATATATCATTGTAGAATGTAGAGTTTTTTGTGTAGAATTTTAACCTCGCCATTAGAAAAAAGTGATTTAATATGAATGTTTTATAAAAAAAACTATAATGCAGATTTTTATTGCCTAAAATTTAATATGTAGAATTGATCTTTGTAAAGTTAAAAATCGTAAAATTATTTTAAATTGTAGAATTTAACTGTGTAGAATTTTACTGGTTGAATTAATCATTGTATAGAGTTTATTTGTGTAGATTTTTAAATTGTAAAATTTAACAAGGCTGGATTTCATATTAATATTTTATGAAAAATACTATTGTAGATTTTTATTGTGTAGAAAAATTCAATTGTAAATTTTAACTATACATGGGATTTAATAATAATGTTTTATAAAAAAAACCATATTGCATAGTTTTATTGTGTAGAATTTAATGTGTAGAATTTATCATTGTAGAGTTTTTTATGTAGAATTTTATCCTCTCCGTTAGAAAAAAGTGATTAAATAAAAATGTTTTACATAAAAACCATATTGCATAGTTATTTTGTGCAGAATTCAAAGTGTAGAATTTATCATTGTAGCGTTTAAATATGTATAATTATTTTAAATTGTAGAATTTAACTCTGTAGAATTTTACGTGTAGAATTTATCATTGTAGAGTTGATATGTATAGAATTTTAAATTGTAAAATTTAACTATGCTGGGTGTAATATTAATATTTTATAAAAAATCCTATTTTATAGTATTGTGTAGAATTTCCAATTGTAGAATTGAATTATTGAACTATATAGGATTTAATATTAATGTTTTATAAAAAAAAACCATATTGCATAGTTTTATTGTGTAGAATTTATCATTGTAGAGTTTTTTTATGTAGAATTTTAAATCGTAAATTTTAATAAGGTGGGGTTTAATATTAATATTTTATAAAAAAAAAATCCTATTATAGAGTTTTATTGTGTAGAATTTTTCTCTCTAAATTTGAAATAGTTAAAAATAACTAATTATTAGTAAAATCGTGCCTGAATTTTTGTTTCTGCAATTAGTTAAAATTAACTAACTATTAGTAAAATCTGACTAATTATTAGTAAAAATATAGCTAAAAATTAGTTAAAATTTGACTAATTGAATAAGTCAAAAGAATTTTACTAAAATATTAGTAATTTTTACATAACCTAAAAATGAATTTGACTAATAATTAGTTATTTTTTACTAAATGGTTAGTAAAACTATAACTATTTCAATTAGTGACTGAGTTTTTGCTTTCAAATTAGTTATTTTTAACTAATTCAGATTTAGAGAGTTGATTGTAGAATTTGACTACATGGGATTTAATATTAATGTTTAATAAAAGAAAAACCATATTGCACAGTTTTATTGTGTAGAATTTGTCATTTTAGAGTTTTTTTATGTAGAATTTTAAATCGTAAATTTTAATAAAGTGTGGTTGAATATTAATATTTTATAAAAAAAAATCCTATTGTAGAATTTTATTGTATAAAATGTAACGTGTAGAATTTATCATTGTAGAATTTTTTTGTATCAAATTTTAAATTGTGGAATTGAACAAGGTATAGGGTTTTATATCAATATTTTATAAAAAATTCTATTGTACAGTTTTATTGTGTAGAATTTTTAATTGTAAAATTTAACTATGTAGAATTTTTCGTGTAGAATTTATCATTGTAGAGTTTTTTTGTGTCGAAATTTAAATTGTAGAATTTAACAAGGCTGGGTTTAATATTAATATTTAATAAGAAAGATCCTATTGTAGAATTTTATTGTGTAGAAACCTAAAAATGAATTTGACTAATAATTAGTTATTTTTTACTAAATGGTTAGTAAAACTATAACTATTTCAATTAGTGAATGAGTTTTTGCTTTCAAATTAGTTATTTTTAACTAATTCAGATTTAGAGAGTTGATTGTAGAATTTGACTACATGGGATTTAATATTAATGTTTAATAAAAGAAAAACCATATTGCACAGTTTTATTGTGTAGAATTTGTCATTTTAGAGTTTTTTTATGTAGAATTTTTAATTGTAAAATTTAACAAGGTACCAGGATTTAATATTAATATTTTATAAAAAAATGTTATTGTAGAGTTTTCTCATGTAGAATTCATAATTATAGAGTTTAAAGTATAACTAGAATTATTTTAAATTGTAGAATTTAACTGAAATTTTACGTGTAGAATATATCATTGTAGAATGTAGAACTTTTTGTGTAGAATTTTAACCTCGCTATTAGAAAAAAGTCATTTAGTATTAATGTCTTATAAAAAAAACTATATTGCATTGTTTTATTGTGTAGAATTTAATGTGTAGAATTTATCTTTGTAGAGTTTAAATTTGTAAGATTATTTTAAATTGTAGAATTTAACTGTGTAGCATTTTATACTGGTAGAATTTATCATTGTATAGAGTTTTTTTTGTGTAGATTTTTAAATTGTAGAATTTAACAAGGCTGGGTTTAAAATTAATATTTTATGAAAAATCCTGTTGTAGAGTTTTATTGTGTAGAATTTTTAATTGTAGAATTTAACTACATGTGATGTAATATTAATGTTTTATTAAAAAACCATATTGCATAATTTTATTGTGTAGAATTTATCATTTTAGAGTTTTTTTATGTAGAATTTTAAATCGTAAATTTTAATAAGGTGGGGTTGAATATTAATATTTTATAAAAAAAAATCCTATTGTAGAATTTTATTGTACAAAATGTAACGTGTAGAATTTATCATTGTAGAATTTTTTTGTATCGAATTTTAAATTGTGGAATTGAACAAGGTATAGGGTTTTATATCAATATTTTATTAAAAATTCTATTGTACAGTTTTATTGTGTAGAATTTTTAATTGTAAAATTTAACTATGTAGAATTTTTCGTGTAGAATTTATCATTGTAGAGTTTTTTTGTGTTGATTTTTAAATTGTAGAATTTAACAAGGCTGGATTTAATATTAATATTTAATAAAAAAGATCCTATTGTAGAATTTTATTGTGTAGAATTTTAAATTGTAGAATTTAACTACATGGGATTTAATATTAATGTTTAATAAAAAACCATTGTGCTAATTTTTATTGTGTTGAATTTATTATTTTAGAATTTAAATGTGTATAATTTTAACTTCGGGATTATAGAAAAGAGTTTTCTAAAAGAAAGATTAAAAATCTAATTAAATTCTAATTAAAAGAACCTTCTGTAAATTTCATTAACTTTTAATTTTTAATATTACGAATAATACGTTCACGATTTTTATATTCATGGAAAAATTAAGCATTTTCGAATAGAAGAGTCAAAAAAGAAACATTGTTTTTTTTAATCAATTTTTTCCTTTAATTTTTATAACCTTTAGATTTATAATCAACGACTCGGACAATCCTTAGATACAGGAAATTCCATAAAAACCCAAAAGTTTTATCCAAAATAATATAATAATAAATACAATAATAATTATTACAATATTTTCAAACTTAATTATAAATTATTTATAATGTAATAGAATAAAAAATGTATTATATTTATCATTTATTATATTCACTATTAATTACAATTTAGCACAATTACAATTAATTTATTAAAAGTTGCACAACAAATTTTGTTCAAATCATCTCCTTCATTTTCATTTGTTGATTTTTCCAGAGAAATAATTTTCTCGTACCATCAACTGACTGTTCAGCTGTGATGGTAATATACCTTTCGATGATACTATGCACAATAAAGAATAATTAATATCCGTAAAAATTTTCTGAATTTTCGTTTTTTCAGATCAAGTTTTCAACAAAAGAAATGTAATTGCCAAAGAAAAGAATAATTTTGTGCCTTTTTAAAAATAAACTTTGTCGAAATACCAAGAGATGGCAATAGTAGTATATCAGAGGGAGGAGGCTTGTCCTAGGGGTAGTTTATTTCTACAAAGCATCGTCGATAGTTCTTAATATACGGTTTCACTCACAATGTATTTTTCAATTCGGACTTTCAGTGGGAGAATGTTGTCGAAAATCAAGTACAAATAATGGATTCCGAGGAAAGCTTGGAGAATCCGGCTACGGACTCTCCAGGATGCTTTGGCGTAAGTGATTTTAAAAAATAATGAAAACACGAGGTATCACCAATCGATATGAAAGCTTCAAGCTAAACGGCCTTTTGGTATGTTACAAAATTACCCCCCAAGTGATAGGAGAATAGACTTTTCATGTTCAAATACAATGGACAAAATTATACCCTTTTTTAGCATTATTCAATTTTCATTTCTTTCAACTTTCTTCAAAACTATTTCACGGAGAATTAATTTCATTAAAACAATATTTAAATGTGATTAAGACAATAATTCACAAGTGGATAAATGTTTTTAATAGTGAAAAATAGTTGATTATTAAGAGGGAACGTAATTTGAAATAAATTTAATATATTTGTATAATGTTATAAATTTATGGAATATAATATAATAAGCGTAAAATAATTAATAACTATGAGTGTCAACAAATGTGAATTGACCAATGAATATTTAAAGTTTAACCTTGGAGATAGTTTTAGGATAAAGTAGAAGTATCATTTAGTTTTTTAGTAAACATAATTTTATCAATTGTTGTATCAAAGAGTGTTTTTCTTTGATACAACATATAAAAAAATTTATAAAAAATTTATAAAAATTTATAAAATGTTAAAAAAATGTTTATAAAATGTTGTGTTATTGACATTATTGGCTAAAAAATTTTTTTTTTTACAAAACTATAGAGAAATTTTATTTATAGCTAAAAATCAATGGTATTTATTATTCCTTTTACATGAATATTTTTTTATTTGTTATTGACATTATTGGCTAAAAATTTTTTTTTTTAAAACTATAGAGACAATTTATTATAGCTAAAAATCAATGGTATTTATTATTTCTTTTACATGGATATTCTTTTATTTTGAAAATAAGTGAAATAATGGTCCATACAATAAATGATAAAAGTAAAGATTTTTAGTGAACATTAAAAATTAAAAGATATAAAACTAGTTATAATTTATATCGAACTTAACCTGAATAATTAATCATTATTAGTTAAATTAAAAAACAATGAAAAATTATTTTGAGACCAAAACACTGTAAAATTTAAAATCTTCATTTTGTGGATTCTTTTAAAAAAAATGAAAGAATAATTATTAATTTTTTGGTTTTTGGTTCAAATAATTATTAATTTATGGCTTATTTTATTTGACATTTTTTAACATTTTATGAGACCAATTACTTTTTTAAATATTTACGTATTGTTTTGTTTTTGTGTTGTTTTGATTGAAAATTTGTCGTATATAAATTTAACTATTCACTACATGTTTTCCAATTGATTTATAATTATTCTATTGTTCACAATTCAAGTTTGTTTAGTAATTCGTTTTATTTATAATTCTTAATAAATATTCCAGTTTCGGAAAAGGACACTTGTCTTATTAAAAAATTATACATATTAAGTGTTTTTACATTGTTTTGACTACATTACTTGAAAACGTCTATTTTCAATTAAACAATTCATTATAAATAAGAAAAAAATTTATTTTTTTTCTTATTGTTAATATATAAGTTTAATTGAAACAAGTGAAATTCAAATAAGGGGAATTTTAAATAGTTGTTATTACGATTACTATCTTGAAAAGGTAGAGAAGCATTCATGATTTTTTTTTTTTCAAGAAATAGGTGTTTACATACATACATAAAATAAACTAGAAGCCTTTTCCAGTCATGAAAAGACACGTTCTGACCTCTCAAGCTTTAAGATTTCCTCCGAGATGAATCGAGCTTCTTTCGAGTTTTGTGTCATGTACACTGTAAAGATACATGCTCTACATTAAAAATATCACATTTTTCCATACTTTTCATGATTTCAATTAATTCGGCAATCTTTGTTTTTATACTTTATAAAAACCAGACTCTAAAATTGTATTTTATATTAACGAATTTATAATTATATGCGTATCGTAGAATTTACGATACAAACTCTAATTTTTAAATTATAACAATTTTTACCACTTTTTGTTAATTTTAGTAATTTTTTACTAATTTTCAGTCGAATTTTAACTTTTTAAAAAGAATTCAGTAACTTTTTACTAAATTTTGGTCACTTTTTAGCTTTTTACTAAACTCTTTACTCAATGTTGGTAATTTTTTTATGTTTTTACTAAAAGCAAGATTACTTTTTAAGCAGTTTCTCTCATTATTTTGCTTTTTACTCAAAGTATAGGCCAAAAAAATTTTAATTTATTATTAAAACGGCTTAAAAGAATAAGGTTAAACCTTTTAATCTACTAATTATTATATTATATTATTTTCTCTGTCAAAGTTCAAAAAAATTATTCAGAAAAACAAATAGAAAACACGTAGTTCTGATGAATTTTATAACCTTCACTTCTTAAATTTAAGCATTAATTTAAGTCAATATAAAATGTAACAATGAGGTATTTTATTTGTATAAAGTTAATTGAACATAATATGAACAATAAAATTGATCTAAATTTTTATAATAATTTTAGGCTTTCAAAACAATCATTAATTAAAATTGTAATATAGCCTTTAAAAATATGTCATTTTGAATAACACGCTTTCTATTTATTTTTCTGAATAACGAGTTTTCTATCTGCTCTCACGAATAATGTGTTTTCATTTAGGAGCCATTATAATGAAGATTACTTAATTCTAGTGACTCTTACTAAATGTTAATTATTTTAATTATAATTACTTTTCCTTCCTCATGGAAGAAGCTTTTTATTTAAAAAGTAATTCTTTAAAATGCTGATCATTTTTTATTCAATGCCAGTCAGTTTTTGGCTTTTTATTAAAAGCTATTAACTTTTATACTTATTTAAAGGGAAATTAAAATTTAAATTAAATTTAATTAAAATTTGAACCTATCCAAATTTATGAAATCTAAAGGTGCCAATTTTTTTCTATCATAATTCGGGTATTTAAAATTATCTTATAATGTCAAAAAAAAAAAAATGAAAATTTGAACATGTTAAAAATGTGTATTTTCGAAAAAATGAATATTCATCAAATCTATCTCATTCCACAATTTTTACTATTTGCTATCGCCAGTTTTTTACAGGATTTTTTATAATTCTGAACAACATTACTTATGAATATTAAAAAATTCATATTTTCAACAACAAAAATGTATGTCAAAAAACTTCATTTTTTTAATTTTTAATAATATTCTGTAATTTTAGATCAAAATTTATGCCAGAAAAAAAATGACACCATTCAGCAACAAGACGAAATTTAGTTCTCTCCAGTCTAAAAAATCTAACTTGTGCAATTTCAATTTTTTTAACGCCAATTGTTTACGGAATTTTTTTATAATTTTGAACAAAATTACGTATGGATTTAAAAAATTTTTGACTTAAAAAAAATTGAAAATCTGGTCAATTTTTAATCAATAATAGTCAGTTTTTAGCTTTTTACCAAACGCTATTTTAGTTATTTCTGGCAACTTTTTACCAAAGAATGTCAGAAAGTATTACTAAATTTAAGTTGTGTTTTATTTATTTCTAGTCAAATTTTAAATCTATATAAGTGAATTCTGCTAATTTCTACTAATCTGAAATAGTGATTTTCTACTAATGAATTAGCAAGAAATCGGTTACTATTAAATAGTGAAAAAATTCATTATTTTTTAGTAGAAAACTACTAATTTCAAAGTGAAATGTCTGTTAATTGTCATTGTGAAAGTTTACTTTTTCAATTAGTACATATTTTAATAAAAACTTAGTAGTTTTCTACTAATAAATAATTAGTGGTTTTCAACTAAAAAGAAGTGAAAATTTTCACTATTTAATAGTTACCGATTTCTCGCTAATTAATTAGTAGAAAAACAATATTTCAGATTTAGAGAGTGAAGTAACTTAATTTACTAAATTTAATTGACTTACTAAATTTTAATAACAATTAATAAAATTTAGTCAGTTTTTTCTCACTGCTAGTCGCTTTTTAGCTTTTTACTAAATGCTAGTAACTTCTTAATAATTTCTAGTAATATTTTACCTAATATTAATAACTTTGTTTGAATTCTAGTGACTTTTACTCAATTCTAGTGACTTACTTACATTCGGCTTGAAATGTTGCAAAATTAAAAAAAGACGTTGCAACTCTGTAAGCTCAATTTGATAAAAAGTTGAAGTTAAACAATATTAATTCGTTTAAACAATTGGTAAAATTGTTATTCTTAGATTTTTGTTAGTAAATAATAAAAAGTATTATTTTAAGGCAGTAAAGCAGTCTTATTATAAGACGCAACATTTTTGAAGACAGCTTTTGATGAATTTACAGATTTTTCTTTTGCCTCAAATTTTGCAAAAAAAAAAAAAAATTAAAAACTTCGAATTTTCATAAAAACGTAAAGCACTAAAAAATTTAAAAAAGGTAAATTTGTAATTATTGTAAATTCATCTTGATTAAGATAGTACTTTTTACATTAACATTTATATATCACGGCTTGCTGAATTTAAGACATGTCCTAAATTTATATTTTCTTTCTACAGTGTACATTCGTCTTGAATCTTGTAAAATTAAGAAAAAATTGCAACTCTGTAGCTCAATTTGATAAAAAGTTAAAGTTAAACAATAGCAATTTGTTTAAACAATTGGTAAAATTATTATTCTTAGATTGTAGTTAGTAACTGGTTACAATTGGCCTGAAAAGTTGCAAAACTAAGAAAAAATCGTATCTCAATTTGTTAAAGAGTTCATAAAATTTAATAAAATTTGATAAACGTTAAACAATAGTTATTTGTTTAAACAATTGGTAAAATTATTTTTGTTTGTTTGTCATTAGTAATTGGTTACATTCGTCATTAAAAGTGGCCAAATTGAAAAAAAGTTACAACTCTGTAGCTCAATTAGATAAAGAGTAGAAGTTAAACAATAGTTAGTTTGTAAATAATTAGTAAGATTGTTATTCTTAGATTTTTGTTAGTAACTGGTTACAATTGGCCTAAAAAATTGAAAAACTAAGAAAAAATCGTAGCTCAATTTGTTAAAGAGTTGATAAAATTTAATAAAACTGTATAAAAGTTAAACAATAGTTATTTGTTTAAACAATTGGTAAAATTATTATTCTTCGTTTGTTGTTAGTAATTGATTAAATTCGTCATTAAAAGTGGCCAAATTGAAAAAAAGTTACAACTCTGTAGCTCAATTTGATAAAGAGTATAAGTTAAACAATAGTTATTTGTCTAAACAATTGGTAAAATTATTATTCTTTGTTTGTTGTTAGTAATTGGTTACATTAGTCATTAAAAGTTGTCCAATTGAAAAAAAATTTACTACTCTGTAGCTCAATTTTATAAAGAGTAGAAGTTAAACAATAGTTAGTTTGTAAACAATAATTAGTTTGCTTAATTTGTCTAAACAATTAGTAAAATTGTTATTCTTAGATTCTTGTTAGTAACTGGTTACAAACGGCCTGTAATGTTGCAAAATTGAGAAAAAATCGCAATTCTGCTGCTCAATTTAATAACAAGTTAAAGTTAAACAATAGTAATTTGTTTAAACAATTGATGAAATTATTATTCTTTGTTTGTTGTTAGTAATTGGTTACATTCGTCATTAAAAGTTGCCAAATTGAAAAAAAGTTACAACTTTGTAGCTTAATTTGATTCAGAGTTAAACAATAGTTATTTGTTTAAACAATTGATAAAATTGTTATTCTTAGATCTTTGTTAGTAACTGTTTACAATTGGTCTGAAAAGTTGCAAAATTGAGTAAAAATTGCAACTCCGTAGCTGAATTTGATAACAAGTTAAAGTTAAACAATAATAAATTGTTTAAACAATTGGTAAAATTGTTATGTTTAGTTTGTTGTTAGTAATTGGCTACATTCGTCATGTAGCCAAATTGAGAAAAAAAGCACTGTAGCTTAATTTGATAAAAACTTCTAAATAAACAATAATAATTTGTTTAATCAAAATTTATATTATTTATTCAAAATCTAAAAAAAATAGTAAAAAATCGTGTTTAACAGTTTTTACGTAATTTTGTAATTTATCGGGTTTCTTTGAGGCCCAACAAATGTAGTTAAGATCAAAAAATGATTAAATAAACAATTTAGCATTATTCTTTAAAGTGTCCTGACCCGCATGAAAAATATTCATTTTTAAGGATTCTATACCAATTCTACGAAAGAATGTTTTTTTCGTGTGTTTTTTCAGATTTTAAATAAACAATAATAATTTGTTTAATCAATGTTTATGTTATTTATTCAAAATCTGAAAAAAATAATAAAAAATATTGTTTAACAGTTTTTACGTAATTTTGTAGTTTATCGGGTTTCTTTGGGGCCCTATAATAAATATTAAATATTCAAATATATGGTATCTATAAACCTGTTAACTATCACAGATAACATTTATAGATGCTTTAACAAATGTGTTGGCTGCCTTAGCAAATTTTGTATCTACGATGACTAAAAACTGGCAGCTAACTTTTAACTCACTTTTTTCCTTATATACTAGTATTTACTTTATTTTTTACTTATAACTATTTTATTTTTATTTTTTTTATTCATATTATTTTACCCTCAATACATATATATGATTATTTCATAACGCAATTTGGTAAAAGAATTAAACTACTTAACCTATTTATAAATCCACTTATGTACCGCGGATTCTTCAGCCAAAGAGTGCAACACCCGCAAGACAGTGAAATTCTGCATCGGGCGCGAATAATATGAGAATTTGGACAATTTCCAAAGATGTTGACCCTTGGCACAAACGGTAATATTGACCCTTCTGTCGGCTGAATTTCAATTCGTACGGAATAAATGGGGTGGCTTTATTGTGAAGGCCGTAGGGAAATCGTGAATTTTCAGTACAGAGGGTCACAAAGAGGGTACGAGAAAGGGTCAAAGTAGATTTTAGGGTCAGCAGGAGACTGAATTGAAACTTCATTTAAAGTTGGTCCACTGCTTCAAAGTGAGCGTATAATATTAGTTAAAATTATGAATTAGCCTCGTTAAACTATAACATAATAAATCACAATAAATACTAATTTTATAAAATAATAAAACAATTTTTGCTATTTTATTTTATTTTCGAAAAATTTACGCACACTGTGCGCGTAGTATTAATAATAATAATCAATAACAAACGTATAATAGTATCTTTAACGCTCTATTTATATTAAAGTAAATAAAGAGTAAAGTAATATAAATAAAACAATATCAACGAACATTAATAATTAAATTTAAATTTTTTAAATAAAATAATTTATTTTATTTAAATAAAGTTAATATTCTATATTTCTATAAATATAATATATACCGATTAGATAAACATTGTAATGAAATTTTATTGATCGTATCTTCTAATTTAATACTCAATGACACATGATACGTTTCTTTTATTAGGAGGTGTTTCATTGATTATTATTAAAGTGAAAGAATAACAGAAAAAATACATTATTTACATTAAATTGATTAAATACGAAAAAGTTGTATTAACTCGTCTCTAAATCTGAATTAGTTACAAACTACTAATAAAAAGATTAAAAGTCGTCCACAAAATAAATTAGTAAAAATTTCTACTAAAAACTAGTGAAACTATTAGTAAAAAAAACTACAAATTGATAGTAAAAAATTACTAATTCAACAGTTAGTTTTTCACTAATTCAGATTTAGAGAGTCGTAACTGTGTAAAATCATAATTTTGAAAAATGATAGTAAAATCATCGTCGGATATTTATCCATATTTGCGTAAAATCATAATTGTATTATGTCAAAATTGTCTAAAATAGAAGTTATATGTAATAAGCGCATAAATATGTAAAAACACGTACAAAAAGATGGAAAACTTGTTTGTTTATAAAGAAACAGATATATACAGCTTTGTGAAGAGTTGCAGTGAAAACGAAATAAAGAATTAAAACTTATAAGAAAAGAAAAATTAAAAATTTTTGACAACGTGCGGAAAACAAAGGAAGTAAAAACACTGTAAAGTGGCATATCCTTGTCCTTTGAAAGTGCAAATCATAAAGGTGATATGCGAATATTGCTATTGTTTCGGACCAGTGAGCTAAGTCAGCTGACCTCCATATTATCTAAACCCTCGATGCTCGACTGTGAAAGACCACTTACCCTCAAAGAACCTCCTTCTAGCTATCTTCTATCTCTATCTTACTCCTGATACGTTTCTATCACGACTAATTTCAAAAAAAAAGTTTATAATCAATATACTTTCATCAGTTATTTGAAAATTCGATTTTGTTTTTAATTCTTGATTCTATTTTTTAAATTTATTATTTTCCATAGTAGAGGAGAGTCGGACAAAACACACCTGATATTTGTCACTATAGATATTTTTTTTCTTTGTAAATTTTAAATCGTATTTTACCTTTCTAAAATGTTCTCAAATTTTAATTTTTGAGCAATTTTAATTTCTTCAGATTTTAGTTAACGCATTAAGGCCCAAGAGGACACAAATTTTATTAAAATTTTAAGGCTATTTCTTAGCAATAAAAAAATTTTCTAAACATTTCAGACAAGCCATTTTTAACGTAACATTTATCGCTCTTTCAGATTCTGTTAGCAAAATTTGTTTATGACAAATATGTTAAAAGTTATAAACAATTATTTAACAAAAAACATGTTTTTTTGGTCAAAAACTATTTTTATCAATATTTCCATGTGGAATAAGAAAAGAGATTAAGTTAAAGCATCAAAACATATACGAAAATACAAAACGCCGGCTCCAATATGGCGACTGAAGTGATTTTTTTTTGTAAAATATTAACCTAGTAAATCTTTGAAAAAAGGTCGAATTTGATTAAACTTCTTACCCGTGGTTTTTTGGGGTCCCTGAGTACGAATCTAAAGTTATTTTTCAAAAACCAATATGGCGGACGAAGATTCAATTTTTTATTCAATTTTCCCGAAACTTGGTACACAGGGGTTTTTGGAGTCTCTGATAACGAATCTGAAATCATTTTTCAAAAATTCAAGATGGCGGATTCAAAATGTCGATCAAAAACAAAAATTTTTAATTTAATTTTATGAAACTTGTTATATAGGGGTTTTTGGGGTCTCCGATTGCGAATCTAAAGTCCTTTTTCAAAAATTCAAGATGGCAGATCCAATATGGCGGTCAAAAATAAAAAATTTCAATTCAATTTCATGAAGCTTGGTACACAGGGGTTTTTGGGATCTCTAATAAAGAATCTGAAGTCATTTTTCATAAAATTCAAAATGGCGAATCCAATATTGCGATCGAACAGGGCCGAATCAAGACTGTCACAGGCCTGAAGCACAAAAAAATTTCAGGGTCCCCATAAAAAAAAACAAAAGTTTCTGTATTTTTATCTTATCATAGTGTCTAGCGAATAATAAATTAAAAAATAGAGAAAATTTTTAAAGAATCTTAACAAAATGTAAAAAATAAAATTTTACATAAATTACAAAAATTACAAAATTTTATTAAAACCAGTATTATGAATCAACAGATAAGAAAGTTAGGGATAATTTACATTGAAATGGGAAAATTACAGCAAAAAGATGTAAAAAATGTACTAATTGAAAAACCTGCAAAAAATAAATAAGATGATCAGTAAAAAAACGGAAAAATATTACAAAAGATGAAAAAATACTTTAAAAACTGGTTTTTTAAAATCAAGCAAAAAGCAATAAGTTTTTTTAAATGAAGAATTAAGTAAAAATAATTAAACAATTTTAAGAAAAAAACAAATATTTCTAAGAAATAGAGAAATTCTGATCAAATGAGAAAAGTTATTATAAGATCGAATTTACGAAAAATTAAATAAAATTAAATAAATTTAAAAATTATAAAAATTAATAATGAGTTACGACAAATGACAAAAAGCCAAATAAATATTTTAAAAATCATAAAATTGAAAAAAATTATATTTTACAACTTCCAAATTATAATAATAAATAAAATTAATCACTGGAAAAGAAAAGAAAATTTTTCTCAATATTGTTAAAATAAAACTGTATAAAATTAACTGAAGTAATTTTTGTAAAAAGAATAAAATAAAAAAAAACTTTTAAATAAAAAAGTATTATTAAACTCATAAAAAAAGAAAAATTTTTAAGAAGAAATGAAAGTTACCTATTTGATTTTATAAAAATACAGAAAGGCAATATAAAACATAACCTACAAAAAAAATTGTTTGAAAAAAAAAAAATTGCAAGAAAGAATAATTAAATATTTCAAGAAAGTGATATAAATTAGTGTGTAAATAATTCTACATTTTTTTCTAGAATTGTCAACCGTTTTCAATTTACTATTATTTTCCTTAGATTTTATAATAATTCTTTAACTTTTTTAATTATTTTCTTCTCTTGTAGATTATTCTCGACAGTTTTCGAATTTCTTTTTCAATTGTCAATTATTTTGCTCATTTCTCAATTATTTTCTTTAATAGTAAATTATTCTCGTCATTTTGTAATTTTCTTTAAATTATTAATTATTTTCTAAAGTCAATTCCATTCTACAATTTTCAATTAAGTTTATTCAATATTCCAAAAATCTTGACTTTTTTCAATTATTAAAACCATTATTTCAAATTACAATTTATTTCTTTAATTTTTGATTATTTTCTTTAAACTTCAATCACATTTTTCAATTTTAAATTATTTTTTCAAATATCAATATGTTTTTTTAATTTTAAGTACAATTGTTTAATTACTCTCTTCAGTTCTTAATTATGTTTTAAAAATTTCATTTCCATTCTTTAATTTTAAATTTTATCCTCAATTTCAATTATTTTGTTCGATTCAATTTTTTTCAACCCAGTTGCTCAATTAACAATTATTTCCAACAATTATTTCTATAATTTTCTTAATTTTTCAATTTTCGATTATTTTTTAAATTAATTTTTTAAATTTTGATTTTTTAAATTATTTTTTCCAGTTGTGTATTAATCTATTAATCTAGCCATTTTTCGAATTTTGTTTTCAATTGTCAATTATTTTCGTCATTTTTCAGAAATTATCATCAATTTTGCTAAAACACTTAATATTTTTCAATTATTTTTTTTTCATTTATTAATTATTTTATTTAATTTTTATTTATTTCTTAGTATATTAAAAATTTTTATTTATTCTCTTAAAATTTTATAATATTTTTTAACGTTTTCAATTATTTTGTGCAGTTGTGCATTCTTCTAGTCATTTTTTAATTTTTTTTCAATTGCCAATTTTCTATAATATTTTACAATCCTCGCCTTTCGCTAACTATTTTTCTCCATTATCAATAAGATTCTTTAATTGCAAATTTCTATTTTCTTCAATTCTCAATTTTTTCTTCAAATTCCATTTTTTAGTTTTTAATTGTTTTCTTCTATCTTAATTATTTTAATTGTTTTTAAGTGGTTTCCCTAAATCTTAAATTTACTTTTCTTAAATTTCAAATATTTTGTTTAGATTTCTCAATCACTTTTTCAATTTTAATTATATTTGCCTTGACATTAAATTAATTTAATTATTTATTTTTTACTTTTATATTATTAATTGCAAATATAAATTAATTTTTTAATTTAACATTATTTTCGTCATTTTGCAATTATTATTTTCAATTTTTAATCATTTTCGTAATTTCTGAATTTAGTTACTAAACTTTTAAATATATATCTCAATTTTCAATTATTTTGTTCAATATTCATTTCTTTTTATTATTTTGCAATTATTTTCTTCATCTTTTAATATTTTCATTATTTTCCAATTAATTTCCTAAGTTTTCAGTTATTATCTCAAATTTAGATTAATCTCTTCAATTTTTAATTTTTATAAACGATTTTTCAATTATTTTCTTTTCCTTAAAAACATATTCTTTAATTTTATAATATTTTCTCCGATTTTTAATTATTTTCATTCTTTTGGCATCATTTTCTAAATTTTCAAGTAATTTTGTAATTATTTTCTTTTTTTAAAAATATATTCTATGATTTTTTCCATTATTTCTCTCAAATTTTATTTACTATTTCAATCTTTCATAGGGTAAATGCGGGGGTAGTCGGACACTTAAGGATTCGATCTTAAATAATGATATTTTTCTTAAAATTGAAAAGTATTTTAACATATTGCTTTGCATGAACCGTTAAATGAGTCATCCATGATTAATTTTCATATAAATTTGCTACAAACATATCAATATTTAATAAAATATAGCTATTTTAATAAAAAATCAGAATATCTGCAGTAGTCGGACACTTGCTTGTAAAGTCGGACCCAACTGTATCAGTAGTCGGACATTTTTCTTTTTTAAAATAATAAAATATTTCTTGCTTTTATGTTATAAAATCTATCAAATTTAGTTACAGAAATAATCCTCAGGCTGCACGATTTTAATTTGTAAACCCATGTGGTGAATCTTAAATAAAAAAAGAAAGTTTTTTAGTTTTAAAATTTTATACCTCACTATGGCATTTTGAAGACAATCTGTCAAGTTCTGTTGTGATCCTTCAGTGAAAAGGAAGAATTCGTATAAAATCAAAATTTAAGTTATTTTTCTTTTGATGCAGAAAATGTTAGAAAGTTAACAAATTTATAGGTTATAAGTAGTTGTTTTTATGGTATTTACTTTTTCAGCATCTAAAATAATACGATATAAAATACAAGTAATATAGTGTCCGACTAAATACACAAACACTCTAAAATCTGACAGGTTAGGTCGGACACGTCAATTACGTCAATTATTTGTAAATTTAAAGTCATTTTAATATTATTTTTATTTTTAAACATAAAATTAGAGTTTTCATAATCACTTTGTAACATTTTTAAACATAATTACAACCTACAAAACGTTATTTCGTACTAATAAAAATCTCTACCTCCTTAACGGCGGAATAAGAAATCAGACAAAATGTCAAAACAACGCGGTTGAGTAAATTATTGTTGCATTTTAACTAATTTACACATCACCAGAGGGCGTTGCAGGTAATTTTTATATTCTATATTTCTGACAAATTTGATAAAATAACTTTGTGAGAAGATTCCGATAGTAAATAATTATTTATTTGACTTCAAAACTGAAAGTGTCCGACTATCGGTACTGTCCGAAATTACCCGCATTTACCCTATTTAAATTATTTTCGTCATAAATTACAATTATTTTTTCAATCTCAAATTATTTTCAGCACATTTTAATTACAACTTATATCATTGTTTGTATCATATTTCAAATATTTTCTTCAAGTTTGAAATTAGTTAGTTATTAGTTTTCAAAAATTCAAAATGATGGATCTAATATGGCGAACGTAATATTTAAAATTTAATCTGATTTTCTTGAAACTTGCTATCTATAGGTTTTTTGGGTCGCCGATTACGACTTTAATTTGAGTTTTTAAGTATTGAAAATGGCGGATGCAATGTAGTGATTACTGATAGTAAAATTGATTTGAAATTTTGTGTTTTGGATAATTTTATTTTTTGTGATTTCTGAGAACTGATGTAAGATTCGTAATCGGCGACCAAAAAAATCTCTAAATAGCAAGTTTAAAGAAAATCCGAATAAATTTTCTATATTTTGTCCGCCATATTGTATCCACCATTTTGAATTTTTGAAAATATGATATTTTTCACAGGAAAATTCAACTTTCTCGTGATTTTTAATAGGTTAGAATTTTTGTTTTCGTTTTTTCACTATTTTTATAGGAAATAATCTTTTGTTTACCGTTGGATTTATTAAAATTTCTCACTTCTATAAAAAATTCTATAATTTTGACACAAGAAAGATAATTTTTTATCACTGTGCGACGGTGTAAACGGGCTCACTGTACCCATTTCAATACTTTTTCCATGTGTCAGACATAACCTCAAAATTTTTTAAAAAAATATATATAATATAAGAATTTGTATCGGTAATACTTTTTCTAGAAGCATGTGTAAAATATAAAGGAAGCAAACACAACTTGTTGATTGCTATATATGTGACATTTTCATTTTCATATTAAGTGAAAATAATGTAAATTGAAAGTAGGAAATCGATTGAATTTGCATAAGAATCACTTCAAGGTTCACTATAAAACAAAATTAAATTAAACTTGTAAAAATGTAATATTCAGCTTACAAGAAATAATATTATTTGTGTCAAGTAAAGTGAGAAATATTGCAAACAGGTCGAGGATTATATTCAACACTTTTACGGTTTCTTTCTATGGTTTATTTCTTCTGATATTCTTTTGTTCTTGCATTAATAAAAGCACAAAAATTATTATCTGTAAAAATTTAGAAAAGAAAGCAATCAAAAGAATTAAATAATTAACCATTTATTCACAATTCTTTACAAAAACTATTTTGTGGTATATTTTACATAAAATTATAAAATTTTTTCTTGCATAATTTCTGCAATTTTAAGCTCACAAAAATACCAAGTCATATGAAAATTATTAAAATTTTTCAAAATTTTGTTCCATATATTGTATCCTTCTTTTTGAATTTCCAATATCTAACTTCAGATTCGTTATAAGCGATCCCCAAAACTTCTAGATACCAAATTACATTACAATCCAGTAATTTTTTCAAAATTCGACCGCCATATTTAATCCGCCATTTTGAATTATGGAATTCTGATCTCAGATTCGTAATCAGCGACCGTGAAAACCTTCAGATGTCAGATCATATAAAATTTAAAATAAAACAAAGTTTGTTTTAAAATTTGTCAGCCATATTGGAGCAGCCATTTTCAAATTTTAAAACTGTGACTTTAGATTCGTAATACAAAGTCCAACGTATTTTTTCTCGCTGAATCCGAATCCTAAGTCAGAATAAACAGATGGGATAACACTTTTTAGGTAATCTTAAAAAACTGCTGAAAAACCCGAAAAACACAAAAAAAAAATTTTTTTGTCTAGGACAATACACTAGTGTATTCCTAAGTATTTTTCTCTGCTGAAACCGAATCCAGATTAGATAACAACCAGATTGGATAACATTTTTGAAATAAGCGCAAAAATTGCTCAAAAACCCGAAACCCCCAAAAATAAATTTTTTTGTCACGGACAATATGCTGGTCTATTCCTACATATTTTTTTTTCCTGAAACCGAATCCAAAGTCAGAATAACCAAATTGGCTACAATTTTTAAGATAATCTCAAAAAATTGCTCAAAAACCTGATAAACCCCAAAAATAAATTTTTTTGTCCCGGACAATATGCTAATCTATTTCTACGTATTTTTTGTCCTCGAAACTGAATTCAAAGTCAGAATAACCAGATTGGATAAACTTTTTTAAATAATCTCAAAAAACGAATCAAAAACCCGAAAGACTTAAAATTGTTAAATTTTTGTTAAATTGTTAAATTGTAAAAATTGAACAATAGTTATTAAATTCAAAGAATATAATTTAAAATCGGTCAACTAGATAGAAAATAAAAAAAAAATAATTTAAAATTTAAGTTAATAATTCAAAATTGAAGAAATAAATTGGAAATTAAATAATGAAATTGAAATCAGAAAAACACATAATAATTGAATATTAAAGAAAAGAAATTGAAAATTGAGAAATAAAATTGAAATTCGAATACAATAATTGACAATTAATGAAAATCACTGAACAATTGGATTGAAAAAAGAAGAAAATAATTTATAATTAAAAAAAATGGAAAATGCCAGAAATTATTTAGTATTGAAGAAAACATTAAAAATTGAAGAATAGAATTGTTATTTAAAGAAATTAATTGAGAATTGAAAAAAATAATTGAACAATTGAAGAATTGAATTGAAAATTGAAGAAAATAATTGAAAATTGAAGAAAGTACTTAAAAATTCAAGACAACATTTTAAAACAGCAGAAAAATTTAGAAATCGACGGAAATAATTGCGAATTGATGAAAATAATTTTAAAATTATCAATTTAAATAAAAATTGAAAGAAAAACATAATTTAAAAAAGCTGAGAATTGTTAAATATTTAAGAAAATTGAGAAGAAATTTAAAATTGAAAGAAATATGAAAAAATAATTTGAAATTGAAGAAAAAAATTAAAATTTAAGAATAAAAAATGAAAATTGAAAATTGAAGAAAATAATTGAGAAATTAAAAAAAATTATTGTAAAAAGCCTAGAGTTATTGAATATTGAAAAAAAAACAATTGAAAATTAAAAAATGGAATAGAATGTCGAAAATTATAATTTAGAATTAAAGAAAATTATTCAAGAATTGAACAATGGGATTGAAAGTAGAAGAAAATAAGTGATAATTGAAGAAAAAAGAAATGGAACAACCCAGGAATTATAGAATTTGAAAAAACAATAAAAAATGAAGAATGTAATTGTAATTTGAAGAAATTGATTAAAAATTGTAGAAAGTAATTTGAAATTGAAGAAAATGTGATTTTATGAAAATTGTTGAATAATAATTGATGAATTGAATTGAAGTTTCAAAAACATAATTGATAATTGAAAAAAATATTGAATAAAGCAGAGAATTATTGATTATAGAAGAAAATAATTGAAAATTGAAGGAGTTATTGAGATGTGAAATAAATAAATGATAATTGAAAAAAATAGTTGAAAAAAGTCGAAAATTATTGAATAATTAATTAAATAATTAAAAATTGAAGGAAATAATTGAAATCTGAAAAAAATAATCTAAAATTGAAGAAAATAATTGAAAATTGAATCAAATAATTGGCAGTTGAAAAAAATAATTTAGAGTTGAAGAAATTAATTAAAAATTTATTAAAATAATTGAAAATCGTAGAAAACATTTCAAAATTAAAGAAATTAATTAGAAATTGATGAAAATAATTGAAAATTGAAGACAATAGTAGATAATCGAAGAAAATAATTGAGAATTGAAGAAATAATTTGAAATTAATGAAAATAATTCAAAATTAAAGAAAATAATTGACAATTGTAGAAAGTACTCAAAAATTAAAGACAATATTTTAAAACTGCAGAAAAATTTAGAAACCGACGGAAAAAATTGCGAATTGATGAAAATAATTTTAAAAGTATCAATTTAAATAAAAATTGAAAGAAAAACATAATTTAAAAAAGCTGAGAATCGTTAAATATTGAAGGAATTGAAAATTGGAAGACATATGAAAAAATAGTTGGATATTGAAATTTAAGAAAAAAATTGAAAATTGAAGAAAGAATTGAGAAATTAAAAAAAATTATTGTAAAAAGCCTAGAGTTATTGAATATTGAAAAAAAACAATTGAAAATTAAAAAATGGAATTAAATGTCGAAAATTATAATTTAGAATTAAAGAAAATAATTCAAGAATTGGACAATGGGATTGAAAGTAGAAAAAAATAAGTGTTAATTGAAGAAAAAAGAAATTGAACAATCCAGGAATTATAGAATTCGAAAAAAACAATTAAAAAATGAAGAATATAATTGTAATTTGAAGAAATTGATTAAAAATTGTAGAAAGTAATTTGAAATTGAAGAAAATGTGATTTTATGAAAATTGTTGAATCATAATTGATGAATTGAATTGAAGTTTCAAAAACATAATTGATAATTGAAAAAAGCTGAGAATTATTGATTATAGAAGAAAATAATTGAAAATTGAAGGATTTATTGAGATGTGAAATAAATAAATGATAATTGAAAAAAATAGTTGAAAGAAGTCGAGAATTATTGAATAATTAATTAAATAATTAAAAATTGAAGGAAATAATTGAAATCTGAAGAAAATAATTGAAAATTGAAGAAAATAATTGAAAATTGAATCAAATAATTGGCAATTGAAAAAAATAATTTAGAGTTGAAGAAAATAATTAAAAATTGATTAAAATAATTAAAAATAGTAGAAAATATTTCAAAATTAAAGAAATTAATTAGAAATTGATGAAAATAATTGAAAATTGAAGAAAATAGTAGAAAATCGAAGAAAATAATTGAGAAATGAAGAAATAATTTGAAATTAATGAAAATAATTTTAGCAATTTTTTTAGATTATCTTAAAAAATGTAGCCAATCTGGTTTTTCTAACTTTGAGTTCGATTTTTTTGGGAAAAAATATGTAAGAATGCCCTATTGCATTATCTCGGACAAAAATAAATATTTTTTTTATGTTTTCGGGTTTTTTTACATTTTTCTGAGATAATCTCAAAAATTTTAGCCAATCTGGATATTCTAACTTCGGATTTGGATTTAACAAAGTAAAATACGTAGGAATACACGAGCGTAGTTTTCCGGAAAAAAAGAAAAATAGTTTTCGGATTTTATTCGTATTTTAAATTTTTTTTTATGTAATCTCAGATATTTCAGCTAATCTGGTTATTCTGACTTTGTTTTCTGATTTAGCGGTGAAAAATACGTAGAAATACATAGTGTTTTTAGACAAAAAAAATTTTTTCTGTTCCTGTGTTATCATTTATTAATAATAAAAATAACCCAATTTTTCATTTCTAAAATATCAGATACAATGAAAATTCAATCATTTTTAAATTTTTCATCAGCATTTTGAATTTTGAAATTTTTATGTTCGGATTTACAGATCGAAGAAACCTGAAGACAAAAATTCGAAAAATTTTATTTCACAACAGTTTTCGTCAAGTCTTAAAATTTAAAAACATTTTTCAATTATTTTCAAAAATTTATTTCCTTCGATTTTCAATTCTTTACATTTGTTTCATAATTTCAAAATTGTTTAACTATTTATCTGATTTTTCAATTATTTCATTATTTATATTATTTTTTATATTACTTTCTTCAATTTTCAATTACTTTCGTTCTTTTTTTTCGTTCTTTTACATAATTGCCAAAAAAATTTTACTTATTTCTCTTTAATTAAATCTTGTTCTGTTCAATTTTAAATTATGTTTATCTTTTTTCATTTATTTTCTCTAATTTTTAATTATTTTCTTTTATTTCAATGAACTTCTGAAAGTTTTAAGTATTTTTCTCAAATTTTGTTAAACTTTCCTTTATTTAAAATATTTTATGTCATTTGTTTAATTATTTTCTCAAATTTTAATTTTAATTTATTTATCTCAATTTTTAATCATGTTTTTTCAATTTTCAATTATTTTCTTTAATTTTGCATTATTCAATTTTGTTTTAATTTACTTTTAAGATTCTCATTCTCAAGTATTTTTTTCTAATTTAAATTATTTTCTTCATGTTTAAAACATTTTTATGATTGTTTAAATTACTTTCCCCAATTTTTAATTGATTTTACATTTACTTCAATTAATTTGCAAACTTTCCACAGGGTGTCTATTATTTTCGTTTCACAAAATTCCCGGTCATTTCCCGGTTTTTCCCGGTTTTTGTTCCAATTTTTCCCGGTTTTTTCTCTTGTTAACTTGAAATTTATTTTAAGTATGAATAGACCTACAAATGGCTACAAAAATTGAAGATAACAGTTGATAATTGAAGAAAATAATTAAAATTCAAAGAAAATAATTGAGAATTGAAGAATTAAATATTAAACTTTACAAAAAATAATAATTAAGAATTAAAAAGAAACAATTAATAATGAAAAGAAATAATTAATAATGAAAAGAAATAATTGAACAATGACAAAGATATTTGACAACTAGAAACAAAATTAAAAAAAAAAGTAAATATTAATCTACAATTGAACAATGGTTATTAAATTCAATGAATATAATTGAAAACTGGTCAACTAGATAGAAAATCAAAAAAAATCATTTAAAATTTAAGTTACTAATTCGAAAATTGAAGAAATAAATTGGAAATTAAGTAATGAAATTGAAATCAGAAAAACACAGAATTATTGAATATTAAAAAAAAAACAATTGAAAATTGAGAAATAAAATTGAAATTCGAAATCAGTAATTGAGAATTAAAGAAAATTACTAAACAATTGGATTTAAAAAAGAAGAACATAATTTATAATTAAAAAAAAATGGAAAATGCCAGCAATTATTTAATATTGAAGAAAACATTAAAAATTGAAGAATAGAATCATTATTTAAAAAAAATAATTGGACAATTGAACAATTAAATTGAAAATAGAAGAAAATTATTGAAAATTGAAGGAGGTTTTGAAACATAAAATAAATAACTGATAATTGGAAAAAGTCGAGATTACTGAATATTGAAACAAACAATTGAAAATTGAACAATATAATTAAAAATTAAAAAAAACAATTGAAAATTGAAGAAAATAATTGAAAATTGAAGAAAGTAATTAAAACTTAAAGAACATATTTGAAAACAGCAGAAAAATTTAGAAATCGACAGAAATAAATGCTAATTGATGGAAATAATTTGAAAATTATCAATTTAAATAAAAATTGAAAGAAAAACATAATTTAAAAAAGTTGAGAATTGTTAAATATTGAAGAAAATTGAGAAGAAATTGTAAATTGAAAGAAATATGAAAAAGGAAATTGAACAACCCAGGAATTATAGAATTTGAAGAAAACAATAAAAAATGAAGAATGTAATTGTAATTTGAAGAAATTAATTAAAAATTGTAGAAAATAATTTGAAATTGAAAAAAATTGTTGAATAATAATTGATGAATTGAATTAAAGTTTCTAAAACATAATTGATAATTGAAAAAAAATATTGAAAAAAGCCGAGAATTATTGATTATAAAAGAAAATAATTGAAAATTGGAGGAGTTATTGATATGTGAAATAGAAAAACGATAATTGAAAAAGATAGTTGAAAAAAATCAAGAATTATTGAATATTAAATTAAATAATTAAAAATTGAAGGAAATAATTGAGATCTGAAGAAAATAATTAAAAATTGATGAAACTAATTGAAAATTGAAGAAAATAATTGAAAATTGTATCAAATAATTGGCAATTGAAAAAAATAATTTAGAGTTGAAGAAAATAATTAAAAATTGAAGAAAATAATTAGCAATTGAAGAAAATAGTAGAAAATCGAAGAAAATAATTGAAAAATGAAGAAATAATTTGAAATTAATAAAAAATAATTCAAAATGGAAGAAAATAATTGAAAAATAAAGAAATAATGTGAAATTAATGAAAAATAAGTCAAAATGGAAGAAAATAATTGAAAAATAAAGAAATAATGTGAAATTAATGAAAAATAAGTCAAAATGGAAGAAAAAAATTGAGAATTGTAGAAAATAATTGGAAACTGGAGAAAATAATTAAAAATTGAAAAGAATATTTGTCAGTTGAATAAAATAATTGTGAATTTCTGAAAATAGTTGAATAATTGAAGAATTTAATTGAAGCTTCAATAACGTAATCTACAATTGAAAAGAGAATATTGGAAAAAGCCGAGAATTATTGAATATCGAAGAAAATAATTGAAATTTGATGAAAATAATTGATAATTGAAAGCACACAATAGAATTGCCCATAACTATATAAACTATTATGCATAATTACACAAAATTTAAACGCAAAATCAGATTGGTTCAAAATGCATAAAGTTATTATCTTTATTTATAAAAAAAATTGATATATTAGTCAAATTTATTAGCCCAGAAAGAAAATTCCCGGTTTGACGAAAAATTCCTGGTTAATTCCCGGTTTTTCCCGGTCAATTTAAATTCCCGGTTATTTCCCGGTTAGTAGACACCCTGTTTCCAATTGTTTTGTTTAATTTAAATTATTTTTTGCAATTCTTTTTAATTCTAAAATATTATAAATTTTGTCCTAAATAAATATTTATTTTATTTATATTAATTGATTTTTAAATATTATCTTTAAAATATTTATTTCTTCTTATTAGATAAATATTATTTACCGATTTGTTAGATTTATTATTGTATTTTATAATTTCTAAAATGTATGAAAGACTAATTTTATTTTGCTAGTTAACAATTAATGTTCCAAATTAATGTTGATTAAATTTAAACATTAATGTTTAGCATTAATGTTAAGATGGCCTGTTCCTTGGATTGAAATCAAAGATTGAAATGATTTGAAATGCTGAAGGTTTGACCGCAGCTCTTTAAATGCAGACCAATGAGAATTCTTGTATTATAGCACGTGATACATATCACGTGACTACCGAATCGCAAGGCGCGATGTCAAGGGTTGTATTCTCTCGTCGGCCGGCTGACACAGTTCGACTTAAATCTTCGCGCTGTCTGTTTTAAACTTGTAAAAGACACACGTGTCTGTCACTACTTTTTTTTTTCACTATTCACCGGATACTGTTTATTTCTTCTTTGAAGCAAATTTTAAACAAGACAACTCTCTCTTTTTACGCAAAAATTGTTCCTCTCCAAATACACCACAAAATGCGGATTTTTTGTTTTAAAGTGCAAATTTGAATTATCACCAGTGCAATCAGCAGATTGCATAATGCATTCTGTTGAAGAAAAGAATAAGTTTCTTTTAAAAATGTGAGGGAATGTGTATATTTTAAAAAAACAAAGGTGAGTCTTAACATTCAGTTTTGTGCAAGGACGATGATTTGAGTCACGCATTTTCATTTTCTTGAGTTTATAACATTTTGTGTTAGTTTACGATATACTTTAAATAAACGTGATAGTCTAATAGTTTATTAATTCCTCGTGAGTTTAATTAACGAAATGTCGAATTTTGAAGGAAGAAAATTGATATAAAAAAAAAAAATTTGCACACGCAGGTGGTAAAGCTCGCGAGTTATTTTTGGCTTCTTGACAATATATAGGATGATTTTGCAGTGCCATTTTGTCATAGAAATTCTTAGTTATTCATTTATATATTTTCTTGTCACTTGAAATTCTCGGTAAAATCTTTATGAGGCACTGCCAATTGTTTTTGTGGGTTTTAAAGTTATTTTCTTTGTGAAAAAACACCATAAAACAATAAAAAGAAATTTGGTCCTAACTTTGAGCCCATATTATTTTGACACAAAATTTGTAATGACAGTTATATTGTACTTCGAAGATAAATTTTATTTTGTACTTCTACTAAAATCAATCATATTTAAGTCTTATTTATTAAATAATTGATTTTAATACATTAAGTTAATAATAAATGACTTAATTAATCGAGTAAATTAAATTATTTAATAATAATGTTATTTTCCTGTGAAATAAATCAATTTCTCTAATAGTTTTGTGAAAAATTACTAATTTAATTAGTCAAAGTAATTTGGAGGTTAGGATAAAACACTTAATAAATTAGTAGATTTTATATCTTCTAAATATTTTAGTCATTTTTTACTATTTATTAGTCAGATACGATTATACTAAATTATATAGTTGTTGTCTACTAATAATTTATTTATTTTTACTAAGAATTAGTTGCTTTTTAGTAATTGAAATGGAAAAAATGTGTTTTTTTTTACTAATATTTTGTAGAAAACTACTAATTTGATATTACACTAATACTAATGCTAATACTAATTAGTAGATATTTCACTTATTTATTTTTTTACGCTGATTAAATGTTTTCAATACATTTCTAAATATTTTACAGTATAATTTACAAATTATAAAGAATAATTCTCTTAATCTGAAAAAGTAATTCTCCACTAATAAATCAGACAAAAATCAATTACTATTAAATAGTGAATATTTTAATAATATTTAGTAGAAAACTACTAACTTGAAAGAGAATTATCTACTAATTAGAACAGTGAAATTCACTTTTTTTAATTAGTTTTTTTTACATTTTTAACACTTTTAAATTAGTAGTTTTCTACTAAGTATTAGTAAAATATTCACTCTTTAATAGTAACCGATTTTTCTCTAATTTATTAGTGGAAAATTACCAATTCAGATTTAGAAAGAAGTATTACTAATTATCTAAATCTGAATTAGTGAAAAGTGGACTACTAATTCAATTAGTGAACATTTCCACTAATATTTAGGAACTATTAACTAAATCTTTTGTCAAAAAGGTGAAAACTAATCAAGAATACAGTAAAATTTTACTAATAAATAGTAGGTTTGTATTTACCAATTTAAATTGGTAACCACTTTATACAAATTCAAATTTAGAGAGAAAAGTTGACAAAATTCTATACTTTTTTCTAACAATTTGTAAATTTAATCTAAAATTTTATTTACTTAATTATTCTTAAAAAAGTATGTTGATTCAAATTCTAATGTGATAAATAAAAAACTAAGTAATTTCAAGACAACATTCATAAATATACTCAAATAATATAAATAAATTTATTAAACAATTTAATTAAGTACAGAAATATTCAAGTAATATAAATTTAATTAAACTCTCTAAATCTGGATTATAGTGATTTGCTACTAATGAATTAGAGAAAAATCGGTTACTATTATATAGTAAAAAATTTCACTAATATTTAGTAGAAAACTACTAATTATGTATTAGTAAAAAAACTACCAATTTGAAATTAAAATATCTATTAACTGAAATATTGAAAGTTTACTTTTTTTATTAGTAGATATTTTACTTTCAAATTGATAGTTTTATAACTTTGTTATAAAATTAGTAGTTTTATACTAATAATTAGTAGTTTTATATTAATAATTAGTAAAGTTTTTTTTACTATTTAATAGTAGCCGATTTTTCTTTAATTCATTAATAGAAAACCCCTAATTCTGGTTTCGGGAGTAAATTATTTAAAAGTAGCTTATATAAAATCGTGACTGACATACAGTTTAATCAATTAGTTAAAAATAACTAGTTATTATTAAAAAATAGCTAAGAAATTGTTACAATTTTGTGTAATTAAATTAATAAGCAGAATAACTTTTTTAATTTTAGAGAAGAATAAGAATAATAATTCTTTAGAGAGAATAATATAAATAGTAACTCTCTAAATTTCTTAGAGTGAAACCTCACTCTTAAAGAGTGAGATTTCACTCCAGGCAAGAGTGAAAATTGAGCCACTCCATATGGAGTGAATGTTCACTCATTAAAAGAGCGAATTTATTCACTCTATAGATAGAGTGACGAGTTCACTCTAATTAGAGTGAATTTTTCAGCTGATTTAAAATGGCGGCTCATTCCTCTTAGATCAAATTTCCCACTCCAATTTTAGATTGGGTAAATTAAAGCTTTTGGAAATTTGCATAACATAACTTTAAAGGAATAATATCTTATTTTTGAAAAATAAAAATAACAAATAAAAATAAATATTGAATCTCTTGAATAACTTTCTGTCAGTACTGTGGTATTAACCATATTTATTTGTCCAATTTAATATAGTGCCGTTTACTCTCTAAATTTCTTAGAGTGAATATTTCACTCTAATTTAGGAGTGAGATGTACATTCACTCCAGATAGAGTGAAAGTTCACTCTAAAAGAGTGAAATCGCTCACTCTAATGGAAAGAGTGCAGAAATTCACTCCAGTGGTTGGAGTGAATATTCACTCCAAGACTTAGAGTGAAACTTTCACTCTGTTTTGAGTGAACGTAAGCACGTATAACTTATAACGGCAGTTCGTAAGTTTTGTACCAACGAGCGTATAGCATAGTGGTTAGAGCGTTGGGCTTTAGGCCTGGGGGTCGCACGTTCGAGACCCCTCAGCGTCAAATATTTTAATTGGGCAGGCATCAGTTTGCTCCCGATACCTGTGGAAGCTTCCCTCTCTCTACGACTACCCCTCAAACGCTGCGTTTAAACTGGAGCCAAATCATTTCGAAAATCTTTAAAGGACAATCAGTCATAAATCCTTGTTCTATTGTAATTTAGTACAGAATTTAAATACATTTTCTTAAATTTAAATCTGACAGAGAGTATTAGACGTATGACTATTTTCCATATTTAATTTAAAATGTTCATGTTTCTCAACTTAAACAGAATTTTGAAATAATTGTTATTTACTACAATTATCGCTTAATATAACCACTATTTCAAAAATTATTCTTTGCAATAATCATGATTTGCTTAAACTCCCATTTTATTTTAACTGGATGTGTTATACATAATGGAAATTTTGTAATATGAAAGTTTTCTGTTTTGAGATTTATATGTCAAATGACGATTTAATCTAACAAATTTTAGGTTACGTGATAATTTAAAAATATAAAATGTATATATAAAATAATGATTTATTTCGCCTAATGTGAAAAAATTTCACCTTTTTAAAAAACTTTAATATTTTGCGAAAATATTATTGCATGTTTTGAGGTGACGAAATGAATGATGATTTTAAAAAAATAAATAGTTTTCATATAAATTTTCATTTCTCCTGCAAAGTAATTTAATTTCAGCAAATCGAAATAATTCAAATATTAAGTACATTTATTACACTTTAATATTATCTAGATACTTTTTTGATTTTTAGTTTAGAAATATAAAAACTTTAAGTTGAGAATTCTTTATTTTATCGAGATTTTGAAAGTTCCTAACTTGTTGTACAGAAAAAAAGATCCATTCTAAATTTTTGGAATATGCAGATTTAAGTAATATGTTCTTGCTGTTAACATCTCGCGATGGTTTTTGCACTACTTTTTGAAATAAATTAATTCAAAATAAGTCTTTAGTTTGAGGTTAATGACAATTATTATTTATATCAATTTGAAGTTGGTTTGCGTCTTGCGATAAAAATCAAAGTAAAAAAATCGGTTTTTTTAAACTGCTAGTTTAAAATCGGGTTTAAATGAGTTTTAAATATATTTATTTGAATTAATTTTTTCAAATTTTCTGTACAGTTTGATAAAGCAATTAAAATGTTTTTCAATTTTATATTACGACATTAAATGAAATACAGACTGTGCTTTTGTTGATATTTATACAAAATATAACCTAAATTAACGTAAAAAATAAAAAAACGAAGACCAAATTCATATGTCATTTTTAAATATAATAAATATTAAAAATAAATAAGTTCTATGACCCTTTACAATTTTATGTAAACCAAAGAATTATTTTGAAAAAAATTTTTGCTTTATTAAAATGTACAGAAAATTTAAAAAATTTAATTCAAATAAATTTATTTAAAACTCATTTAAAACCAATTTTGAACTAGCATTTTAAAAAAATCGTTTCGTTTTGATTTTGATTTTTATCGCAAGTCGCAAACCAACTTTAAATTGATATAAATAATTGTCATTAACCTCAAACTAAAGAGTTATTTTGAATTAATTTATTTCAAAAAGTAGTTCAAAAACCATCGCGAAATGTTAACAGTAAGAGGATATTACTTCAATTTGCATATTCCCAAAATTTGGAATGGATCTTTTTTCCTGTAAACAAGTTATGAAGTTTCAAAATCCCGATAAAATAAAGAATTCTCAAATTTAAAGGTGGAAGTTTTTATATTTCTAAGCTAATGGGCAAAAAAGTATTCAGATAATATTAAAGTTTAATGAAAGTACTTATTATTTGGCTTATTTCGATTTGCTGAAATTAAATTACTTTGCAGGAAAAAATGATTAAATATAATCGATTTTTGACATGTCAGATACAAACTTAAATACCATATTTTATGAGATATTTTACATATTATTTTATATTATTAAATACTTTAATTATGTGCAAAACATAAATTAAGCCTTTAAAAATAAATGTCAATTGTATTTTTATCTTTGTAAAAGTAATTACCGGTATTTTAAATTATTTTTATTGTCTCTCAGTAGATCCTATTTCCGTGTTTTCTCAATTTAAAAAATCTTTTTTTATTTGAAAATTAATTGTTTTTTTAAATAATCATTCATTTCGTCGTCTCAAAACATGCAATAATATTTTCGTTTTTTAAAAATGGGAAAAATACATTAGGCAAAATATAGATCAATACAAGTTCTTTATTCTAATTTCAAAGATATGCTTAATAATAAGGCAATGATTTATGATTATTTTAATTGCTTAAAGATTAAGATGAATATTAAGTCTTTGCAGGGTGCTAGCTCACTTTCTTGCAAGTAAACCGTTTGAGGGGTAGTAGTAGATAGAGGGAAGCTTCCGCAGGTATCGGGAGCGAAATGACAAAATCCCATTTTAATTATATAAGTTTAGCGTTAGTATTAAGTTGTATGTTTTATTTGTAAATATAATATAATAAAATGTTATAAAATAATTTAAATAACAAATATCCTTGAGACTAAATAAATACGAAAATACCACAGTACTGACAGAAAGTTATTCAAGAGATTCAATATTTATTTTTATTTGTTATTTTTATTTTTCAAAAATAAGATATTATTCCTTTAAAGTTATGTTATGCAAATTTCCAAAAGCTTTAATTTACCCAATCTAAAATTGGAGTGGGAAATTTGATCTAAGAGGAATGAGCCGCCATTTTAAATCAGCTGAAAAATTCACTCTAATTAGAGTGAACTCGTCACTCTATCTATAGAGTGAATAAATTCGCTCTTTTAATGAGTGAACATTCACTCCATATGGAGTGGCTCAATTTTCACTCTTGCCTGGAGTGAAATCTCACTCTTTAAGAGTGAGGTTTCACTCTAAGAAATTTAGAGAGTAAAAATACAATATTTTAATTCTTATAACTCTCTAAATCTGAATTATTGACTTTTTACTAATAAATTAGAGAAAAATCGGTTGCTATTAAATAGTGAATATTTCATTAAAATTTATAGTAAATTTTTAGTTATAGTTTAAATTTTTAATTTAGTAAAAACTACAAATTAGAATTTTTCTCCTAATAATTAGTAGTTTTTACTATTAATTAAAAAAAGTGAATTTCACTGTTCTAATTAGTAGATATTTCTCTTTCAAATTAGTAGTTTTCTACTAAATATTTTTGAAATATTCACTTTTTAATAGTAACCGATTTTTGTCTGATTTATTAGTGGAGAATTACTTTTTTCAGATTTAGAGAATTATTCTTTATTATTTGTAAAATAAACTGTAAAATATTTATAAATGTATTGAAAACATTTAATAAGCGTAAAAAAAATATTTAGCTTATTTTCATGATTGATTTGACAAACATAAAATCATTAATATAATCTCTCTAAATTTAAATTAGTCAAATGTGTAAAATATTTTACACTTTACTAATTTTAATAAGTAACTATTTCTATTAATTTTTAGTAAAATTTCACTTTTTGATTTAGTAGTTGTTGCTTTTTTGACTAAAGTTTTAGTGGAAAATTTCTAAAATTTAGTAGCAATTTTTAATAATTCATATTTAGAGAATTAAAGTAATAGTTTGCAATATTTTAAATAAGGTTAAAAAAGGAAAAAAATAAGTTTTTTCCCGAGTTTATTAATAATTTAAAATTTTATATTTTTATTTGTTTTCCCTTCCCATATCAATACGAGTTTAATCCCATATTTATTAACTTTTCTAAAAAATACAGAACTATGTAAAATTAATAAAAATGTCAACCTTTATTAATAATTTTCAATCAATGCTGAATAAAGTTCAATTTGCCAAAGTTTCTATATTTCTTTCCAGAGTATTAGGCTGAATAATTCTAACATTAATTCTAATCGTGGAGGCGGCGAGTGATTGTTAAATAACCACTTAAATTTGAAATTATCTAATTTCTAATCGAGACGTTTTCCTTCGCTTGGAATTTATAATGAACAGAAAATTATATTTGGTTCTTATTAACCATCGTCAAATTTTTTATCGATATTTTCTTTGAGAATACATTTATACTATATAATTTTATATATATGTTATAACGTACAGTGAGAGTCGGGTAAATTGCCTGCTTCGTTTCCAAAGGCCAATTTACCCGCTTTTCCCTTCTATAAAATTATATTTTTATGTTATTGATGTTTATTTCATTATTTCGCAGGAATATTTTAAAAAATATATAACTAGACAAAATAAGTTGTGCTCATTATTGAACAATTGAAATTCTTATTAAGCCATAGGAAAGGCAAATGATTTTTATAAATCCAAATCACTTTGAGCTTTTAATTAAGTGAATGTTCGTCTCACCCTGGTGCACTTTCAAACGGGATTGTGTGCCAAATTAGAAACGTAATGTTACTCATTGGATATCCCAAGTATACACATATACAGAATGCTTTTCATTCTAATCGTGGTTTATATCCGGCACAATCCAAACCTAATTTAATTACATTTAGGCTCAAAAAATGAATAATATGCCAATTTTTAGATATTTATTTTAATTAGTTTATTAATTTATTGACATGGGAAACCACAATCTAAAAAGTTAAAAATAATTCTGAACTCTTTCTAGATTCAATTCGGGCAAATTCGAAGTCGGCTAAATAAAAATTAGGTTAAATAAAAAGTTGGTTAAATAAAGATTCGGGTAAATATAAAATCGGGCTTTTAAAAATTCGAATCACTTGAAATTCTCTAAAATGAAAACTCTGTTAAATGAAAATTCAGTTATCCATAAATGTTGTTCAGTACCATAAAAATTTCGAAAAACTTTAATTCAATTAAAAAACAATTTGAGATATAATAATTCGGCTATAAATAACTTCTATTAGAAAAAAAATGGATGATCCAATATGGCTGACGATTTTTTGAAAACTGAACACTTTTAATCGAGACTCGTTATATTTTTTTTATTTTTACGTTACTAAATAAAGTTTTAAAATAAAATATAGAGTTATAAATAATTCAGTGGCTTAAAAAATTCTTTTTAACAGTATTCAACCAAATAATATCAATTAAACAAAATCCCGCCTTATTTGATCCGCCATTTTGAATTTTCTCAATCTAGTCAATTTTAAAATAATTCACAATTTTAAATCCGCTGTTAAATTGTTAAAACTCCTTTTCAAGAAACAGACTAAAAAAGCACGTCTTTTATAATTTAAAAAATTTATTTTTCGAAATTGACATTACCAGTAGAAAAAAAAACTCATTCCTGTTGAGAATGAAAAAAAACGTTTTTCTGTTAATCATCTTTATAATATATCATTCAATGCTTGCATAAAAGATTACATAAATTTTTCATTTTAGTTTTTGTTTCTTTTTTCCTATTTTATCAATATTAGCAGTATAATAGGTATATAACAGGTATCAATAAAACCTTTTATTATATGAATATATTCCTTTATTTTCTCTGTAATGATTACGTATTCTGATATACACACAAAGTACATGTCAATGCATTCATGAACTAAATACGTCTGTCGTTAGAAAAGCTTTTTAAAGCGTTAGCGATCATGCGAACGATGGAAAAACACTTAACACGTGCAATAAGGATACAATAAAATACTACAATAACACATTTTTAATGTTTTTCCTTCTTCGTAAAATCAATTGAATTCTCAAAATCTGAATTAGTTGAAAATAAGTAATTATTTGCAAAATTTTGGCTAAGTTTTTGTTTTAGAAAATAATTAAAAATAACTAATTATTATTAAAAAAAAATAATAATTACTAAACTAGTCGTACATTTTACTTTTAAGTAAGCAAAATAATTTTTTTCCTCGTTGAGAAAGCGATAGATTAAAAATAATACAACAAAAATTTTCAATTTCGTTTAAAATACAAATTTTATCAATTTCCGAGGAAATATATCTTTTATGTGGACCAATTAGTTCGTTTTTTAACGAAAAATTTAGAAACTTTTTCCAAAGGAACTATGGTCAAAAATGATATTTTTTAAATAAATAAGTTGATTAGTAATATTTAAATATTGACATTGTGAGATATGTTTAACATAAAATTGTAATAAATAATACAGTCATTTTCATGTCTGAGAAAGAAATAATATTTTTAAAAGAATAAAATGGAATTAGAATGTTCACTCAAATGATAAGCATTTTTAACATGCTGATTTCTTTCTTTCTTTTTTCTGTAAATATTGAACCTAAAATATAACATTAGACTTCAATTTAAATATTTATCAAGGTTGTGCGCATGTTCAGTGAATTTTTTTTTTTTTGCGGAAATCTATAATTTTTTATTAAAACTCTACTTTTTATATATACATCGATTTTCAATATTCCGGTTATGATTGCATAAATATTTACTTCTTTTTCCTGCACAAATTGAATATTTTCAAATTACAAAACAAAGTCGAAGGTAAAGCATAAAATGATTTTTAACTGTGAATGAAGTGACGCCAACAATGAAGGACAATTTTTTGTCCTCTAGCGTTGATTAGTAAACTGTTATTAATTGTTTCTAATCAGTCCATAAACTATTTTCTGTTTATAAATTTTTCTCAAACTCGAATAATCATTTGAAAAAAAAAAACGCTCGACTAAAAAAAGATCCTGAATACAAAGAATAATAAAATTTCAAATTTTTCACCAGTTAATTAAAAACATTTGATTAGAGAAAAAGTAAATGAAGATATATAAATATTCCAAGAAATTAATGGCTGCCAATCGTTTAATTTATAAAGAGAAAATATATATCAGGGTTGAACCATTTTATCGTCTCTGTTGGCTCGATGCCAAAGGCATGCATGTAACGATAATATGAGTATTACATTATACTGTACGCTCTGTTTTTATTACAGGCGACAAAATGAGGCGTTGGAATGAAAATATTTTAAATATTCCATTACATTTGCTACTCTACGGTTTAATCTGAACTGGGAGCTAAAAGTCTCGCGAGCGAATAAAAACGAAAATGCTAGCCTAGTAATCTCTTTAGAATTAACTTTCCGGAGAAAATGAGATGCGAAGGAAGATCTTTAGTTGTAAAGAAACTCGATTAAGTAAATTAAAACGTTGCGCGAAGTACTCTTGAAAAATTTAAATTTGACGCACTCACTTTTAACCACAGACAGAACATTTTAATTATTTTCACTGAGAGTGATTATCTCTTTAGTTATTTTATCGAATGAGTGCTTAACAAGTAAAGAACACTTGAGGCATAATCCTTATTAAGAGATTGAGCTTGGTAATTGAAATTTATGAAAATATTAATAAAGAAGCGCTATCAGATAAAAATTCTTCCATTAAACAAGAGACTAGTTTTTAAAAGGCTCCCTCTTAATTAGAGACGTTTTAATTTAAATTAAAGAATAGAATTGGATTTTTTGCAACTGACTTTCTGTGAGGGAATTTTTTAGAGTGATATATTAATTTAAAAAATAGTATTTTATTATTTTTACACAAGAAAATTATAAAATTGTTTGGGGACTGATCTTTACGATTTTTTAATAGATACGGTCCTGACTCGTATTTATTTTAAATTATTGTAAGCAAATTAGAGACAACTTCTTATATGTGTTATATATGTGAAGACGATATTTGGTTAAGAAAAGCCCTTTTCCGATACATAAAACCTTTCCAGAAAATTGGTATACTAGCGGCCGATTTTGAAAATATTGTACTATAGATCCCACAGTCGGTAAAAATTCTTTTTCGACAAAAAGATTAAACTAAATGCAACAGAAAACTGCACAAGTTGTTTTTTAAATGAAAAAAAGGACACGTCGAGAATTTTTTTTTAAATGTCTCAATTCATAAACGTAATAAAAAGAAACATTAAAAAAGTGGTTTTTTCGACCTTTCAAAATTTGTCTGACTCGGAGAAATCGATAAATTAAGGTTTAAATTTATTTTTTACATTTTCATCTTTAATGAGAAGATACAAAATAAAATTGTTAAAAATGTTTTGTATTTAACTTTCAAACTATTTTTTCTATTAATTTTATAATTTTTATATAATTTAATTTTTCTTTTAATAATATAAAAAACAAGTTTGTAAATTAGCTAAATTAATTATTATCAGAAATATTAATATTGGGTAATAATAATTTTCTTATTTGTAAGAGAAATAGAAAAAAGGAAATATTCGAAATTTGCCGTCAAAATTATCGACAGTCGGTAAACGTTCTACACTTTCTATTGGTACGATTGGTACCTACTGTTATCTGAAGTATTCTGCAATTAAAACGACAAGTTTTATTAAATATATATTTTAATAAGATTTATGTCAAAGTTTTATACATTTGAAAAGAAATATACTTCTTCAACCAAATATCGTCTTCATAAATGCAGACACTAAAACCAATTTCTAATTCTGCCGTGGGAACGTTCGAAAAGTTAAATTCCTTGTCATAACCTCAAATTAAAAAGTGATTTTTAATAAACGAAAAAGAATACAATTAAAATTGGCTTCGACAATTTTTTAATGTAAATTTCTTAAAAATTGTTCTGATTCAAAAGTTAATGTACAATTACATTTATTTTCCGTTTTGTTTGTTAGCTTTCCAAGTAAAAAAAATCCATTTTTATACTTTTTTTTTGTTCTACAAAACAGTTTTTACAATACTAATGTTTTAGACTTTGCTAAAAATATTTTGTTGAAAAGTATAAAAAAATGTTATTTTTTAAATAACTTTTGAAGGAAATATTTTTTTAAAACAAAAAGATAGCAATCACATGTTCCAAGGAGGAAAATGTCCTGTTTATAAAATAGTAAAAAAAATTGCAATTTTGATTTGTGTTTGTGAAAAATATTTGTGAGAAACTTTTTGAAATCGAAATGATATATTTTTTATTTATTTATCGATTTTTTTTATAATTGAATAATGTTTAAACTATTTCTTTGAAATATTTGCACTATTACTATTCTTATCATTTTTTTTTATTATTTATTTTAATTGATGATGATTAATTACGCGTCAGAAAAATTTATCTTCGTGTCAGGAAATACAATAGACAGTAAAGTGCAAAGAAACTTTTAATAATGGTAAGTGTAGCAGCTTTAGAGAGAGTTAAATAATCCAATAAAAGTGGTCATTCACATGAGATTATATTAACGTAAATACCAAGCTTCAGGAAATATGAGCAAAATTCACACGACATAACTTATAATTTTGCAAATTATTTTAAAAATAAATATATAAAAAATTGCGTGGAAAGATTTTAATGTTTCTTTTACCACAAATTAGAATGAAATTAAAATTGTAATTTACATAATCGAAATAAAACATGTGCTATTTATAAAGCTTATTTTAAATTATTTCTACTTTTCATAAATCGTAACGACTAAAAAAAAATTATTGTTAAATATTATAATTATACGTGGATGTAAATCTGATCATGCTGATAAAATAAATTACTACAATGCTGGGAAAAAATTATTTGTCATATAAATAATAGGTTATTTGCATCAAATAATAGGTTATTTTGTTCTATAACAAGAGGTTATTCGACTGATATTAAATATCTATTTGAGTAAATATTATTTTAATCAAATCACTAATTTTATCAAGAAATTTATTTGAATTAATTATTATTGAATTTGGTTAAAAGAAAGTTGCTTTAATACAGTTAATATTTTTATATAGGTTAAATGAATGTTTATCTGATAATGATAAAATATAAATTATTTAACTATATAGAACATAAAAATAATAAATAAATTTGTTATAAATAAATATTTATTTCAAAATAGTAAAATAGTAATCTATAATTAAATAAATCTTTCCTAATTATCTAGAAAGCGTTTTATAAAATAAAATACTTTATTTTCTAGATTGGAGGAGAATGGATCATCCGATGCATTATTCTCAATTGAGGTGAGTTTTGATAAACTAATTTTATTAGACAGATCTAAAATATTTTCTAAATTTTTAATTTAAATCATCGTCAGATAAATGTTTTCTGCGAATCGTTCAAAAGCTTCCTCCTAAATGTAAAAGCATAAAATATATTTCTTGGCACTTTACTGCAGGCAACATTGCTCTCTATTTTTAAAAATAAATTGAAACTCGCAATTATTGATAATGTAGTAATTTTTATTATATATAATACTTTTTTCAATATATTTTGTTAAATTATAATTTATAAAGTCTTTTCTAATAAATTTTATCTACTGTCGAAAGTGAATTCTTAATAAACCGATTTGTAATTTATTCACTGATATATAAAAAAAATGAAAAACATGTGAAAATATTATGTCAGTTTGTAAGTATTTTAAGATTTATATAACTTGAAAAATAATTTTTTAGTAAATGAAATGAAGAGAAAAGACTATATTTTTTTTTTATTTTATGACTGCCGGAAAGCTATTGCAAAAATAAAATGACTGAAATAAAAAATGAGATATCTAACTGATATACTCTGACTAGTTTAAATACTGCTTTTGTCATTCTACATTCAATTTTCTAAAGAATTGAAATTTTCACTTATATTCTTTAGAATGAGATTTTTGCCTTTTAAAGAATAAAATAAATTATCTTTACATATGTATAGTTATAAATTTTATTTACAATGAAAAGAATATTTTTTTTAAAATATGTTTCAGAAACGTCACCTAGAGAAAAAGATGTCACTATGAGAGGTGAGTTTATGTTAGAATCAGTAGAATATAAATAATCCTCTTTTAAATCTTGAATCATTCTCTGAAATAAAATATTTGCAGTCGCTGTTTTCTTTAGCTCCTACAGCTTCCAACTCTCTGACTTTCTCGATGACTGTCATCCCTTAATATCCGGAAAATTTATTTCTCAATGTTAAAAATACAGAAATACGATCCACTTTCTGGAGAAAAATATACAGTTTGCACTCAGAGGAGCTTCTGTAGTTCAAAGGCAATTTTAAAATTTCAAATGTTTTAATATTTTACAAAGAAAAATGTGTGGTTGGATTTCAGATTCTATAGGAGGGAATAAAATTTTTGAAAGTTAAGCTAATCAATATTCTGGTTAAAGAAAAACCGAAATTATAATTAAAAATCCTGGAATTCCGAGTATAAAACCCAGAATTCTGATTAGAAAAACCGAGAACTTCAGTTTAGATTAACTAAAAAATATTCTAACAAGAATACTCGTTAATTTCACTGATTGTAAGCTTAAGGAAAAAACTGTGTTAAATCGAGACTAACTTAAATTCAAATCAAACTAATTAGGAAGCAAAAATTTCGAAAATGTGTACTAATATATTTCTACTTATTAAAATTAGTCAAACTTTATGCTAACATAAATTAGGGAATATGTTTTTATTAGAAAATCATTGCTACTAATTTATATAAGTTAATATTTGTTGATATTAGTTTATCTACTAATTAAAATTAGGGGAATATGTTTATAATTTTAATTAGTGAAATATCTTATTAATTATATTTAGTAAAACGTCCTATTAAGTAGATAAATGAAAGATCCTAATAATTAAAATAGGTGAATATCTCAATAATCTATAAAGTAATAATATATCCTATTAATTTGAATAGAATTAGAATTAGAGGTATATACTGCTAATTTAAAAACTTTAAATATCCTCCTAATTGGAATAAGTAGAATTAGCAGAATGTCTTACTAGTTATCCTCATATCCTACTTACTTATATTAGTTGAATATCTTTCTAATCAAATGGATAATAAACAACTAATTTGAATTATACGAATATCCTGATAAATATTAGGAAAAGTAGATTATCTTACTAATTGAAATTATTAGAATATCTTACTATTAACAATTAATGGAATATCTTAATAATTATAATTAATGGAATATCCTACTTTTTATTATTAGTTGAATATCCTTCTAATCTGAATTAGAAGAAAAATTATATAAATTGAATTAGTCAAATATCCCGTTAATTAGAATCAGTAGAATTTATTACTAATTATAATTAGTAAATTATTCTACTCTTTAGAATTAGTTGAATTTCCTTCTAATCAAAATTAGTATAATAACCTACTGATTTTAATTAGTCGAATATTCTATTAATTAGAATTAGTTGAATATCTCAATAATTAGAATTAGTTGATTACCCTCCTAATTATAATTATTAGTATTTTTTAATTAACCTAATAATTATCCTCATATCATACCTACTAATATTAGTTAAATATCTTACTAATTTGACGTATAATAATATCTAACTAATTTCAATTATTTAAATATCATGCTAATTATTAGAATCAGAAGAATATCATATTAATTAAGATTATTAGAATATCTTGCTAATTATAATTATAAGAATATTTTACTATATTTATGATTAATAGAATATCATTATTAGTATTAATAGTATTAGTAGTACTAGTATTGGTAGAATTTCCTTTTTAATCTAAAAAAGTATAATATCCTACTAATTAGAATTAGTCAAATATCCTACTAAGTAGAATCAATAGAATATCTTACTAATTATAATTAATGAATTAACATACTATTTATAACTAATGGAATATGTTACTAATTATAATTAACGGAATATCCTATTTTTTAGTATTAGTTAAATATCCTTCTAATATGATGTAGGGGATAAATTTACTAATCCTAATTAGTCGAATATCTCGTTAATTAGAATCAATAGAATTTCTTACTAATTATAATTAGTTTAAAATCTACTACTTAGAATTAGTTGGATTCCCTTCTAATCAAAATTGGTAGGTATAATATCCCAGTAATTTGAATTCGACGAATATCTTATTAATTAGAATTAGACAAATATTCCAGTAATTAGAATTAGTCGTATACCCTCCTATTAAGACATAGTAGAATTTCTTACTAGTTATGCTAATATCTTACCTTCTAATATTAGTTGTATATATAACTAATCTGACGTATAATAATGTCCAACAATTTTATAGTATTCGAATATCCTGCTAATTATTAGAATTAGAAGAATATCTGACTTATTATAATTATTAGAATATCTTACTAAATGTAATTATAAGAATATCTTACTAATTAAAATTAATGGAATATCATACTATTTATAATTAATGGAAGACCCTACTAATTATAATTAATAGAAAATCTTACTGTTTAGTATTAGTTAAATTTCCTTCTAATCTAAATTAATATAATACCCTACTAATTTGAATTGGTCGAATATCCTACTAAGTAGAATCAATAGAATATCTTACTAATTATAATTAATGGAATATCATACTATTTATTATTAACGGAATATCTTACTAATTATAATTAATAGAATATTTTCCTATTAAGTAGTTGTTAAATATCCTTTTAATTTGAATTAAAAAAATATCACTAATTTAAATTATACGAATATTCTGGTTATTCGAATCAGTAGAATTTCTTACTAATTATAATTCGATAAAAATCCTACTCTTTAGAATTAGTTGGATTTCCTTTAATTCAAAATTAGTAGGTATAATAATCCTAGTTATTTGAATTAGGCTCATGTCCTATTAATTAGAATTAGTCAAATATAACGGTAATTAAAATTAATAGAATATACTGTTAATTTCACAACGTTGAATATCCTCTTGATTAGAATTAGTAAAATTTGTAGAATATCCTACTAGTTATCCCCATAACCTACTTAATAATATTAGTTGAATATCACACTAATCAGACGTATAATAATATCCGACTATTTTGAATTATTCGAATATCCTGCTAATTTATTAGAAAAAGTAGATTATCTCACCAACTATAATTATTAGAATATCTTACTATTTATAATTAATGGATTATCTTACTAACTATAATTAATGGAATTTCCTACTTTTTAGTATTAATTGAATATCCTTGTAATCTGATAATTAAAGAAAAAAATTACTAATTTGAATTAATCAAATATCCCGTTAATTAGAATCAGTAGAATTTCTTCCTGATAATAATTAGTCGAATATCCAACTCTTTAGATTTAGTTGAATTTCCTTCTAATTCAAATGGGACGAATATCCTATTAATTAGAATTAGTAAAATATCCCAATAATTGTAATTAGTGTAATACGCTCCTAATTGGAATAAGTAGAAATTCTTACTATTTATCCTAATATCCTACCTACTAATATAAGTTGAATATCTTAATAATCTGACATATAATAATATTCAACTAATTTAAATTATTCGAATATCCTCTAATTATTAGAATCAGGAGAATATCTTACTAATTATAATTAATGGAATATCCTATCTTTTAGTATTAGTTAAAAATCCTTCTAATCTGATATAGGGGAAAAATTTACTAATTCTAATTAGTCGAATATCCCGTTAATTAAAATCAGTAGATATTCTTACTAATTGTCCTTAGTCGAAAATCCTGCTCGTTAGAAATAGTTGAATCTCCTAATTATTATCCTAAAATCCTACCTACTAATATTTGTTAAAAAATCTTACTTATTTGACGTATAATTATATTTAGCTAATTTCAATTATTTAAATATCCTACTACTTACTAGAATCAGGAGAATATCTTACTAATGACCATTATTAGAATATCTTACTACTTATAATTATTAGAATATCTAACTAATTATAATTATAAGAATATCTTACTATATTAATGATAATTAGAATATCTTACTCTTTAGTATTAGTAGAATTTCCTTCTAATCTCAATTAGTATAATATCCTACTTTAATTATCATTAGTCGAATATCCTACTAACTAGAATCAATAGAATATATTACTAATTATAATTAATAAAATAACATACTACTTATAATTAATGGAATATGTTACTAATTATATTTAACGGAATATCCTATTTTTTTGGTATTAGTTGAATATCCTTCTAATATGATATAGGGGATAAATTTACTAATCCTAATTAGTCGAATATCCCTTTAATTAGAATCAATAGAATTTCTTACTATTTATGCTAATATCTTGCCTACTAATATTAGTTGAATATCTAACTAATCTGATGTATAATAATATCCAACAATTTTATAGTATTCGAATATCCTGCTTCTTATTAGAATTAGGGAAATAACTGACTTATTATAATTATTAGAATATCTTACTAAATATAATTATAAGAATATCTTACTAATTATATAATTAATTGAATATCTCACTCTTTAGTATTATTTGAATTTTTGTCTAATCTAATTTAGTTAAAATCCTTCTAATTGTAATTAATCGAATATTCTACTAACTAGAATCAATAGAATATCTTACTAATTATAATTAATGGAATATTTTACTAATTATAATTAATGGAATATCTTAGTAATTATAATTAATGGAATATCTTACTAATTATAATTAATAGAATATCCTACTATTAAGTATTTGTTAAATATCCTTTTAATTTCAATTAAAAAAATATATATTACTAATTTAAATTATTCTAATATTCTGGTTATTCGAATAAGTAGAATTTCTTACTAATTCTAATTCGATGAAAATCCAACTCTTTAGAATTAGTTGAATTTCCTTTTAATAAAAATTATTAGGTATATTAATCCCTGTAATTTAAATAGACGCATATCTTATTATTTAGAATCAGTCGAATATTACAGTAATTAGAATTAGTAGAATACCCTCCTAATTAGAATTAGTAGAAACTCTTACCAGTTATACTATTATCCTACTAACTAATTTTAGTTGAAAATCTTACTAATCAGACGTATAATAATATTCAACTAATTTAAATTACTCGAAGATCCTGCTAATTATTAGAATCAGGAGAATATCTTACTAATTATAATTATTCGAATATGTTACTATATTTACCTATATAATTAATAGAATATCTTAATAATAATAATTATTATTAGAAAATCCTGCTATTCAGTGCTGGTTATGTAATCGAATATCCTACTAACTAGAATCAATAGAATATATTACTAATTATAATTAATAAAATAACATACTACTTATAATTAATGGAATATGTTACTAATTATATTTAACGGAATATCCTATTTTTTTGGTATTAGTTGAATATCCTTCTAATATGATATAGGGGATAAATTTACTAATCCTAATTAGTCGAATATCCCTTTAATTAGAATCAATAGAATTTCTTACTATTTATGCTAATATCTTACCTACTAATATTAGTTGAATATCTAACTAATCTGATGTATAATAATATCCAACAATTTTATAGTATTCGAATATCCTGCTTCTTATTAGAATTAGGGAAATAACTGACTTATTATAATTATTAGAATATCTTACTAAATATAATTATAAGAATATCTTACTAATTATATAATTAATTGAATATCTCACTCTTTAGTATTATTTGAATTTTTGTCTAATCTAATTTAGTTAAAATCCTTCTAATTGTAATTAATCGAATATTCTACTAACTAGAATCAATAGAATATCTTACTAATTATAATTAATGGAATATTTTACTAATTATAATTAATGGAATATCTTAGTAATTATAATTAATGGAATATCTTACTAATTATAATTAATAGAATATCCTACTATTAAGTATTTGTTAAATATCCTTTTATTTTCAATTAAAAAAATATATATTACTAATTTAAATTATTCTAATATTCTGGTTATTCGAATAAGTAGAATTTCTTACTAATTCTAATTCGATGAAAATCCAACTCTTTAGAATTAGTTGAATTTCCTTTTAATAAAAATTATTAGGTATATTAATCCCTGTAATTTAAATAGACGCATATATTATTATTTAGAATCAGTCGAATATTACAGTAATTAGAATTAGTAGAATACCCTCCTAATTAGAATTAGTAGAAACTCTTACCAGTTATACTATTATCCTACTAACTAATTTTAGTTGAAAATCTTACTAATCAGACGTATAATAATATTCAACTAATTTAAATTACTCGAAGATCCTGCTAATTATTAGAATCAGGAGAATATCTTACTAATTATAATTATTCGAATATGTTACTATATTTACCTATATAATTAATAGAATATCTTAATAATAATAATTATTATTAGAAAATCCTGCTATTCAGTGCTGGTTAAATTCTCTTCTAATCTAAATTAGTATATAATATATCCTACTGACTTGAATTAATCGAATATCTTATTAACTAGAATCAAAAGAACATCTTACTAATTATAATTAATGGAATATCTTACTATTAATAATTAATGGAATATCTTATTAATTATCATTAATAGAAAATCCTGTTTTCTAGTATTAGTTGAATATCCTTCTAATCTGATTTCGACAAGAATTTTACTAATTCAAATTAGTCGAATATTCCACAAATTAGAATTAGTATAATTTCTTACTAATGATAATTAGTGGAATATCCTACTCCTTAGAATTAGTTGAATTTTATTATAATCTAAATTAGTATAATATCCTAGTAGTTTGAATTAGACGAATAACCTATTAAAGAGGATTAATCCAATATCCCAGTAATTAGAATTAATTAAATATCCTCCTAATTTGAATTTGTTAAATATCTTCCTAATTATAATAAGTAAAATCTCTTCCTAATTAGAATTAGTAGAATTTCTTACTAATTATATTTCAAAGCAGTACAATATCATACTAATTTGCAGTGGTGGAATATCCTACTAATTAGTTTTATTGGGATATTCTTCTAATCTGAGGAAGTTTAATATCCTACTAATTTGCACTAACTGAATAGCCTACTGATTTTAATTAGTCGAATATGCTACTAATTTGAATCATATGAATATCCTACTAATTAGTACATTTCTATTGAAAGTCATAGTTATCTTAAACAGTATAATATCTTATTAATTTAATTTTCTAATATATTATACTAATTAAAATTAGTATAATATTTTACTAGTTATAATTAGTGGAATTTCCTATTAAGTGAATCAGTTTAATATCCTACTCATTTAAAGTACTATATAATATTCCCCTAATTAGTATTAGGTAACTGAATATCTTACTAATGTGAAGTAGTATAATATCCTACCAATTTAAAGTAGTATAATATCCTACTAATCTGATGTAGTATAATATCTTACTTTGTTAAATAATAATCTGAAGCAGTACAATATATTACTCATTTGAATTAGTAGAATTGTCTACTAATTAGAATTAATTACTTAAATATCCTATTATTTGGAGCAGTGTAATATCTTACTGATTGAAATTAGTAGAATATCCTACTAATTAAAATTCGTGGATTATCTTACTAATTTTTATATAATCAATGGAATATTGAACCTCTGAAAAAAATGTTTAGTCATATCAACAAAAATTTGGTTGAGCCAACCAAATTTTTGTTGCTATGACTAAAAATTTGGCTGAGCCAACAAAATTTTTGTTGATATGACTAAACATTTTTTTCAGTGACTAATTAGAACTAGTTAAATATCCTACTAATTAGATTCAGTGGATTATCTGATAATTATAATTGAATATATACTTGAATATTACACTTATTATGATTACTAGAATATTTTACAAATTAGAGTTATTTTAATATCCTACTAATGTGCAGTAGCATAATATTCTAATAATTCGAATAATTGAATATCCTTTATAACTATTTATAATATTTGAATAATAAAAACATACTAATTTTTAATCCAAGTAAAGTAAAACTAGTTATTAGTAAAATATAATTCAGATTAACAAACAGATTTCTGTAACATATTTTATTCGTTCCCGGGGAAATTTCACTTGACGCTTCCTCTATCTCCGACAAAATTTATCGAAACAATTATCAGTCACAGACACATAAAGTGGTACAATTTTTTACTGCAGCCAAAATAAACCAAAAAAAATAACAAATGTTTTGTTTACTAACGGCAAATGATTTTTTTTTTCAAACAAACTCTTTTGGTTTTTAAATACCTAATAAATTTCTTAAAATGATATGTGTAAAAAATTCAATACAAACGAACTCGTGTTTAAATCGATACGAATACTTGGTTGTAAAATCATTATATAATTAGCGATTTGAAAAATTTAAAGGGATTACTGTACTCGTGTAAAAGCAGATTTTTCTTTTATTTTAAACATTTGTAGAATACCTGAATGCATTTATTATATATACATTTGACTCTCGTCAGGACTGGAAATAACTTTATAGCATGAGTTGCATATATGTTATCCTGCATGTATAACAGAGTTACAGATGTCGACATTCGCACACTTTCTTACTCACAAGAGTTAAAGGAAGTGACGTTATATTTAGGCGCCGCTCGTAATTTTTTGTGTTTTCTCAAAAACTCTCGTTAACACAGTTATTTCTTGGGTCTGTTAATCTTTTAAATGTAGAGTGTTTGAAAATAGTGGTCTATTCTAAAATAATGTAAACATTGTTGTAATTTAATTAAAAAGTTACATTTTTTGTAAATTACTTGAAAGTTACAATTTGAAACTAATTTAACACCTAAAAAATTAGTGAAACTAATTTTACACTCATAATTTGCTTCCAACTAATTTAATTATTAACAATTAGATAACACCTGAATTATAAATTACAACCATGCGATTTGAAATGTCAAATAAATTGCCGAACATGGAATAGAAATAACCCAAGTGTATCGTATTAAATCGATTATTACATTTAGTGTGCCACGGATAATGATTTTACTCCTGGGACTTTACCAAATTATTTACAGAATGTTAGGAATTTATTGCTACAAATCATAAAGCTCAGAAAAAATTATCATTAGACATTTGAGAGATTAAAAGGAAAAAAAATTATTTAATACTCTTTCAATTTAAATTCTATTTAGAAGCAAATAAATACATTTTAAATAAATTAATTATAAATGTAGTTTCTGTAACCTTTATAATACAAGAGACTCTTGTTACCACTTCTTTGAACTTAAGACACTTTAAACACTTGAGAAGCAAAACATTAAAAAAATTTTTTTTTTTTAATCTGATTAATTTCATTTTAGCCTCAGCAATCGTTGGAGTAGGCAAAACATATCGTGGGGCTCTCTCGAGAACTTTGATCCTTGTGTTTTTAGCAACGTTTCTATGGCTTCAAATTAATGTCATCAATTTCACAACTCGTGAATGGCCCAGCCAAGCCTCCTCTAATGAAACACTTTATTCACTAGTACCCCAGGAATTGCACAGGTATAAATTAATCAACATTAATAATTAAATTGAGTAAATAGTGCGCGAATATGTATTTAATAAATAAACTTATTTACTCGAATTACAATTATATTATCCAATTATAAGATCACACAGAAAAAACCTGGCATTTAAATACACAAAACGCCACTATCGGTTACTCTGGGGACCAGGGCTGATAAAAATCATGATTTTTTTAAAAAAATCGGATTTTTTTTTAAAATCAAAAATTGATTTTTTAAAAAATGATTAATATATAAAAACTGTAAATGTTTATTTGCAAGTAGTTTATTAAAGAAATGAAGAAAAATTAAAAAAACAACACAAGAATGGAACAGTGACATATTTATATATAAAAAAATTAAACTATTTACGGACACTTTATTAAATTAAAATAATAGATAAGAAGATAATTAAAAAAACGTTAAAATATATTACTGAAGAGAACAAAATTTTAAAATTAGAAACATTAGAGAATTATTTTACAAATTCAATAAGAAAAGAATAAATAAAATTTTGTAAAATTTAAAAAAAATTTAAAAGAAAAGAAATTTTATGAAATACAAGAATGTGATGTTCAAATGAGAATATTTAGTACAAGATTAAATTCACATAATATAAAATAAAAGAATAAAAGCTTTCAAAAAAGTAGAAAATTGGGAAATTTAAAAAATATAGATAAAAGCACCAAATAAATGTTTTTAAAAATTCGTAATAATAAGATAAAAACTAAACAATTAAAAAGAAGAAAAATGTTTCTTAGAAATGGAAAAATGATGACAAAAATAAATTAAAGAATTAATTAAAACAAAAAGAATAACTAAAAAAAATAGTGAAACATCAAAAAAATTAAATAAATAGGAAGAAAATAGAGAAATCTTCATTTCCTTAATCTAACATACTAAAAAAATGTAAAGAGTACAAAAAATAAAATTAAAAAATATATATATATTAAGATAAATAAAAAAAAGTCCACATAGAAGCTTAAAAATCCTTTTAAAAATAAAAAAGTTTCAGAAAATTAAGCCAAACACATTTTTTATTATTACACTTAAAATAAGTCTAACAATAAATTAAGAAAAATAAAGAAAATCTAAAAACTTTATGTAAGTTTGCAAAAAATCTCGCAAAAAATAGAAGATGGGAAAAAACTAGAATAAACTTACCAAAAAAATGAGAGTATTTATTTTTAAAACTATGGAAATAATTATGAAAATTAACGAAACAAAAAGTTTAGTGAATGTTATAATAACGAAATTGTCTAAAATTATATTAAATAATTTGCATAAAAAGAGGAAAATTAAAGAAAACCCTAAAATGAAAAGACAAATAAAAAACAAAAATACCAAAAGTAAAAGTTGTTAAATTTTATAAAGATTAAAATATTGAAATTAAATTTTTTTAGATTTATCCACAAATTTGTGGTTTTTGTTTATGGTTTGTGATGTTTTACATGCAGTATTAGACATCCGGATAATTGTAAAGTTTTTTTGATTTAAATCATGATTTTAATGCAAATTTTCCAATGATTTAAATCACGATATAAATCAAAGTGATTTAAATCAATAACAGCCTTGCTGGGAACTATTCAATATGGTCGACATCAGAGTGGAAATTGACAATGTTTATACACTGAGTTCAGTATTAAAAAAAAAAAAAAACAATATTTTGAAGTATTTCTAGAAGTGAATGATAATTTTATAACGGTGATAATTATTTATTTTGTGTAAAAACAATGGAATTTGAACAAAAATTCCGAAATTTCTCCCGTTTTACAAGAACAAGTCATCTCTTCTATACAAACTTCACTTTTAATATTATTTTAATTAAAAAAACACTAGAAATTGTGTGTGGTTCTGAATTTAATGCACTGGTTTTTTAGGCACAGAAAATAAATTTCGAGTTTTTCTGTAGTTTTATTACTGACTCCGTACAATATTATCATGCCAGAATTAACTTCTTTTTGGCCTTCTATCATATTCCTAGATGACGAAGTAACTTTTCAGAAAGAAAATAAACTACTTTTAAGCTTAAAGCTAACATAATTTTTAATGATAACAGTTAAAAAATAATAACTTATTGCAAAAATAAACATCGAAAACCAACTGCTACATTGCACTGTCTTTATAAAACCATACTGATGTCGGCCATCTTTGTTTTGATACAAGTGGCGCCACCTCGCAGCCCGCGGTGGTTGAAATAAATAAATATTTAAATATGCTGTAAATGAGAGGAAATTCGTTACTTTCTAAAATATGACTTTTTATCTGAGTCAATCTAAAGTTGTTTTTATTATTAGAAACTGGATCTTACTTATATATACATCTATGAAATAATTTTTCTTTTATTGTCGATATATAAATTGTTATAAACGAATAAATAAATAAATTAATTTTTATGCTTATTATAGAAAAAACAAAGTTTTTTCTCCGTGGTTTTTTATAAAAAAGCTTAAAATACTAGATAGTCTAGTACAAAATAACTTTTTTAATTGTTATAAATAATTAAATAACTAAAATCATTTTTTGTCTTTTCTATAAAAAAAAAAAAATTTAATAAACCTTCTTTTCCGATGCAAAAGGAAGCAATACTAAATTTTATAGTTCATGTTTATTTGTTTAGACATATCGCAAAATTTATTTTTAGAATATACGTATGTAGTGCACTATTTTAGTTTCAAAAAATTGTAAAGAAAAAATTTTTTTTTATAAAAAATACACAAAACGAATTTGTCTATTTAATTGTTTATAACAGTTACAAAAATTATTTTGTAATACAGTATTTATAGTTTTGGGCTTATTTATTAAAAAATCATGAAGAAAAAACTTTGTTTAATTGATAAAAAAAAACATTTGAAAAGGCTTTTGATTACTTAATTATTTATAACAATTACGAACATTATTTAATAGTACATCATTTAGAGTTTTAAGCTTATTAGTAAAAATCCATGGAAAAAATCTTTGTTTAATTGATAAAAAGCATTTAAAAAGGATTTTGTTTATTTAATTATTTAAAAAAATTACGAAAATATTTTTTATTATAGCACAGCTTTTAGAGTTCTAGGTTTATTTGTAAAAATCCATAAAGAAAAAACTTAGTTTAATTGATAAAAAGCATATAAAAACGAATTTGTTTATTTAAACAATTTAAACAAAATTTATAACAACTGAAAAATTATTTTGTTGTACACTATATAGTGTTTTAAGCTTATTTGTAAAAATCCATGGAGAAAAATCTTCGTTTTTTTTATAAAAAGTCGAAAAAACGAATTTGTTTAATATATTTGTTTATAAAGAAAGTAAAACTTCTTTTCTGAAATTGAGTAACAGATTTTTTTAAAATGTGTAGTTAAAATTAAAGAAAAGTTCAAAATCGCAGAATTTTAATACTTTTTCGTTTGAGATAAGAATGTAAAAAATGGAAAATACTGTTAAATAATGAATAGTTGAATAAAAACACTAGAAATGTGATTTAATTACCTGATATAAATAACATATTGTTACCTCAACAATCAACCTTTTTTCCAATTTTTAATTAAAAAAACTACTTTTTACTGTCAAAAATTCGAAGCATTTTCAATAACTAAATATATAAATATGTTTTAAAAGACAATTGTAGCGCAATGAATAGTCAAAATCTCACAATTCAAAATCTGAAATGTACATAGAACAATGATGCGTGTTAATAGTTTTTTTTGCGTTAAACGGAGTTACGAGGTTTGCTTATTAAGTTGTCAAATTTAAAGTTGGTTTGGTTGACTTAATAGTTTGTTTAATTTTAAAGATAATGGCTTGTAGTCGCACCGTCGCACATTAAAGTGTCACATCTTTCTAGGTTATAAACATGAATACAAGTGTTTCAATTAGCTACCAACTTCATAATGCGAAATCTAAAATTATCGGCGCCACTGTCGAATTAGCGCCAAAATTGAAAACTTATTATTTTGTAATTATTTTTCCTTTTTTATATTTATTTTATATATTAAAATAAACAATAAATTATATTCAGTTAAATAAATGCAAAATAAAGTATTATCTGAAATGTCATGCGAAGCTTGATTTAATTAAATTTTGTGCATTTTTTCATATAACCTCACACTTTATATCGACCAGGATCATTTTAAGTAACTTGAAGTTTGTCATTTATTCAATTTGATAACTAAAAATAAATTTCCTCAAATAATATCTAATATCGGTTCAGGTTTTTTCTGTGAAATAAATTAAATTGAACAATTTATTAAAACTTTATTTATTTTTTTTTTTTTGATTGTATAAAGAAAGAAAGAAATAATTCAATTATTGAAGTAGAAGGTTAGGATTCACAAAATAGTAATAATCATCATTTATTATTAATAATTCATTTAAAATAAGCAATTATTATTACCGTCAGGTTTTTAAAAGAAAGACAAAATGCAACGGCAACAACGAATACGACATCTGGAATTTCAGCAAAATTAGAAATTAGTGAAATTCGACGACATATCGAAAGAATCAATGCAGAACAAAGAGTCTTCAATGAAGATGCTTTTGGACCACTGGCAACTGATACACCTGTGATAGTGGTTCAAGTGCACACGAGATTAATTTACCTGAGACACCTGATTGTTTCCCTCGCTCAGGCCAAAGACATTGAACAAACTTTAATTGTTTTTAGCCACGATGTTTGGGATCCAGATATTAATTATCTCGTGCAGAGTGTCGACTTTTGTCGAGTGATGCAGATATTTTATCCGCACAGCATCCAAACACATCCTCATACTTTTCCTGGCGAGGATCCTCAAGACTGTCCCAGAAACATCCGAAAAGAGCAGTAAGTTGAGTTATTTTCAAAAATTCTTTTAATTCCGTCAAGCGCGCTAAGTTTCCAATGAAAAATAACCTACTTTTTTTTAACTCTTTATTAAAATTCAAAATTTAATAAAAAAAAATTTGGTTACGTTTTTGGGTATCATCATAAAGTCTTATAAATTAAGCAACGAAAATAATAAGGTCAAAATAAGTGAAATGGGCCACTTGAGAAATTTTTGTTTCCGATTTATTTGATAGATGTATGAACACATTTTTTCTACCTGAAATATTTTTCAAAATTTCAATTTATTTTGGAAATAAACGGGGGTTGAACTTTTGGGTAATGAATTTTTCTTTTAATCATTACTCGGGAACGGATAAAGATAATTGAGATTTTTTACATTGAAAGTTAAAGTTTGTACTTAAAACTGTGATTAAAATTATTTTTGTAAAAATAAAATTTATAAATGTTACTATTATTAACAATTTTTGTAAACATTTGTTATTTAAAGAATATAGGTATTAAATTTTAATTACTGTTAATTTCTATGTTAGTTTTTAATATTTAACAAAAAGTCAGGATGAGATTTGTTTATACCAAAAGAAAAGGATCTAATGATGTGCAATATATTTTTTAATTTTCAAAACTTGCAAAATTTGTCATTTAAAAGAAGTTGATGTTTTCTAATATTTATATTATTTATATATTAAAATTTTTGTAATTCTTTTTTATAATTCCCTAAAATTATATCTTTTTTTATAAACTGTATAAAGTTACTTGGTAATAAAAATAAAAAATTGTAATAAATGGTAATAAAAATCTAATAAATTACTAAGCCACGAATGAATACTTGCATTATTATTATCCCATAGATAACTTAAAAATCGAAAACCAAAATTTCTCAAGTGGTCCATTTAATTTATTTTGACCCAATATTTGGCCGAAGTTATAACAATTTAAAGTTAACTTTTTGAAATTTACCTAGCGCGCTGCTGACAAGTTTACAATAAAAAATGTGTTTATTTATAAAATTTTCTAAACCTTTTTTTAATCATTTTGGCTATATTGAATTTTTTCTGTAGACGGTCTAGAGTACATAAAGAAAAAAAATTATAATAATAATTTTTTTTGTGATAATCGTTTTACAATAATTTGAAAGTAAAAACTGCTGAAATCTAAATTTTAAATTATTTTAAAAAACAAGTTTTGAAATTAACTTGATAATCATGTAAGTATTCAAGACGGCTATTTTTTGAGATTATGATGTACCCTATTAGGTAAATTTATAATTTACTAATTACCAGTTTTTTGACACAAACGTGTGCCAAAAATGAAGAAAATCAATGAAATAGGACTTTTTTGCTCTACTACGAAAAATAATTGATTTTGCTTCCTCATAGAGGAAGCGTTGTGATCGATAAGATTTTCGATTTTCCAAAAATAGTGTAAACGACTCAGTTTCATCTGAAAAGTTCAAATTTTCATTCCTGAGAAAATGTCCGGATGTGTGTGTGTGTGTGTGTGTATGTGTGTGTGTATGTGGTAAATTTTTTGTCGCCAGGATATCTCGAGAACGCTTCAACGGATTTTAATAAAATTTGGATGGCATATGAAGCTCACAAATATCTAAATTTGGACACAGGGATTTTTGAAAATACCCAATCAAATTTTTTTGAGCACCTTTTTTCATCGAAAATTTCGTTTTTTGGCAAAAAATTTTTTCATGCTGAAAAACACATACACACACACATCCGGACATTTTCTCAGGAATGAAAATTTGAACTTTTCAGATGAAACTGAGTCGATTTACACTATTTTCGGAAAATCGAAAATCTTAACGATCACAACGCTTCCTCTATGAGGAAGCAAAAGACGTTTTTCACCCCAAATAAAAATATTATTGAAATCAATTTCACCAAATTTTGAAAGATCCTGTTGTCATTTTTCATAAAAAATTTGGTTGAGCTAAAATTTGTTGTTAAATAATAATTATTTAACATTTTATGTTTTTTCTTTAAATCTAGTTAAAATCTTTGATTTTTAACTCATTTTAACAAATAACAGCTTAATTTCTCATTAAAAACTTTCCCTATAATTTTATTTTTTAGATTTTGTTAAATAATATTCTGTTCAAAAATACGTAAAGAAGAAATTTTATTTGTTTAGTATTTTTTAAACAAAGTATTATTTAACAAAACCCAACAAATAAAATTGAAGAGAATCTGTCAAGAAGAAAAATAAGTTATTATTTGTCAGAATTGGATGAAAATTACAGTTATTCGTTAAATTTAAAGAAAAAATATCATATGTTAAATAATTATTATTTGACAATAAATTTTGGCTCAATCTAATTTTTTCTGGTAAATTTACAAGTGGATCTTTCAAAAATTGGTGAAATTAATGTTAATAATAGTTTTATTTGTTGGGAACCAGAAAGTTATTTTTTACTCGAAATAAAAATATTATTAAAATTGATTTCACTAAATTTTTAAAGATCCAGTTGTACATTTTTTAGAAAAAATTAGATTGAGTCAAAATTTATTGTCATTATTATATACCTATTATATATATATTTATATATATTACTTCCTTTTTTCTTTTCTTGCTTTTTTAAAAATTCACCCAAAATATCTCAAATTTACATTCTCTCTTATTTTTCTCATTATTTATTTAAACTTCAACTAACTTTATAATTCTTTGGCCTTTTATTAAATTTTGTAATTTTATTACCTACTATTTTTTTATTATTTTCGAAATGGTTTTCCTTTATAGATACTGTTTTTGTCGTTATACAATTTTCTTTAATTGGAATAGGTACTTTTCAACAAATTGGTTTCTATTTCTTTTTCTTTATTTTTTCTTGCTTAATCTTGCTTTTTTTCATATATTGGAACAAGAGTTTCTTAATTTTTCTCTTTTTTTACTTGGAGAAACAAAGGAGGGGGGGGGGGGAGAAAATTCATTCATTCTTTCATTATTAGATTTATTTCAAATTTGCTCATCTTTTTGTAAAATGTCTCCAAATTTTTCTATTTTTTTCTCAAATTTATTTACTCTTTCATAAAATTAATGTTATTGTTTTAAGTTTTATTTTTAAGAAATTTTTAGTTGTTAGATATTTAAAAATTTAATTCTTTTGGAAAGATTTTTCTTTCTTTGTTTTCTCCCTTTTTGTTTTTATTTTATATTTTATTTTTTTATTCTTCAGTATAATTTCAATTTTTTAACTTTTCTTTTTTAAGAGAAGGGTATACCTAAATTTTCAACTATGTTAAACAATTATTTAACACAAAACCGTAAAATTATTTTTCTAGTAATTTTTTGCAAGAAATTCATTATTTTTCTTTTTTACCTATAGGCGGAGTGGGGGAGGCTTTCATTTAATCTTTAATTATTTTATTTATTTTAGATTCGTTTATGTTTTTTTAGACTTTCTGCAATTTTTAAACACTTTCAGGCGCGGATTTAGGGGGGGGTAATAGGCATACGCCCCCCCCATAAACCAACTTCAGGGGGGTGCCAAAATTGTCACAGAGTGAAGCAAAAAAAAAAGTTCTCGATAAAAAAAAAGTTTTAATCTGTTTATTTTTCTGTTTCTTCTTATTTTTCTGTAAGGGGACGTTCAAAAAATACGTAACGCTTATAGGGGGGGGGGGGGGGGCAGAAAAATAACCTTCTGCAGAGGAAGGGGGGTGGGTCAAAGTAGATCCATAAAAGCGTTACGTATTTTTTTAACGGACCTTAAAACATGTTAAAAATTAAAAATGTCTGATCCAAAATGTCGGATCAAAAATTGAAAAATATTTTATTGTCTATAACAAAATGAACTAAATACTTTTTTTTTAGAGCACTATTGCAAAAATGTATAAACGCCAAGCATCCAGATCTTTATGGCCATTATCGAGAAGCAAAATTCACTCAAACGAAGCATCATTGGTGGTGGAAGGCAAATCGTGTTTTTGACCAATTGGAGGTGACAAAAAATCACACAGGTATGGTTCTGTTTCTCGAGGAGGACCATTACGTCGCTGAAGACTTCCTCCACGTTCTAAGATTAATGGAACGTACCAGCAAACACAGTTGTGAGCGCTGCAATGTCCTCTCTTTAGGCACATACCTGAAAACCTATAATTATTATGCTGACTTTAGTCGTAAAGTAAGTACCGTTACACAAACTGCTAAATCTAACTCGCGTTTAATGTTAACTTTGCCATGGCAAAAACTTACTGGCGAGAAACTCATTTCTAACTTTCTGATTTAGATGACTTTTTTCCCGACAGAATCAGATTTACTCTGTTACTGCAACTGATAACTTTGTTTTTAATGGTACTTGTTATTAACACAATGCAATACGCTAATTTTATAAAACTTTATTTACTAAAATTTTATAAAATGTTTTAAAAGATCAATGATTTTAATCTATGTGGCAGTTTAAATTTACAAAACGCCCCTATCGGTAACTCTGGGAACTATTCAATATGGCCGACATCAGATGAGTGGAAATTGACAATGTTAATATACACTGAGTTCAGTATTTTTTAAAAAAAAAACAAGATTTTAAAGTGTTTTTAGAAATGAATGATAATTTTATAATAGTGATAATAATTTATTTTGTGTGAAAATAATGGAATTTGAACAAAAATTGCGAAATTTCTCCCGTTTTAAAATAACAAGTCATCTTTTCTAATATACAAACTTCACTTTTAATATTATTAATTAAAAAAACACTAGTAATTGTGTGTGGTTCTGAATTTAATGCACTGATTTAAAGGCACAAAAAATAAATTTAGAGTTTTTCCGTAGTTTTATTACTGACTGCACAATATTATCATGACAGAATTAACTAAATTTTGGCCTTCTATCATATGCCTAAATGACGGAGTAGCTTTGCAGAAAAAAAATAAACTACTTAAGCTTAAAGCTAACATATTTTTTTAATGATAACACTTAGAAAATAATAACTTATTGCAAAAATAAACATCGAAAATCAACTGATGCTACATTGAACTGTCTTTAAAAAACCAGACTGATGTCGGCCATCTTTGTTTTGATATAAGTGGCGCCTCTCAACCCTCGGTGGTAGTTTTATTTACCAATAATTAAGATTTTTCGACAAGAAACAGATTTAAACAAGTTTTAAACAGTTGTAAACCGAAAGAGGTTATTTTTATCGAAAACTACACTGACAAAAATTTTAAAATAATATTTAAAAATGAATCTATAAAATTTAATATTAAATTAATTGAAAGGAAACTATTCAAGGCCTACTGGAAGAAACTAATAGGGTACCGTTACTTTTAAACTGATTGCACCGATTGCACTAAAGAAAACAAAATTTAATAGTGACTATATTTATTTTCAAAATTCAGTTCTACAGTTTAATAAAGTCATTATTAAATTCTGGAGGAATTGGTCTCCTGCTTCAGAAGAGGTTATGTTGGAATTAATAAATTTTCTTCTTGAAATAGAAAAACTAACTTCTAATCTAATTTTATTTAGACAGAATATGGTAAATTTAATTTAAAGAGGTTTATCCAAAAATCGATTTTCTACAGATTCTTATAAAATTTTAATGACTTATTAAATGGATTATTTTACATATATGGTCACAATTTTATTGAAATTTACCGTTCTGTTTTTAAGATATAAACTTTTAAAGTTGGAACTTTTACATAGAAACATTAACAAAACGCGCAATATTACTATATTTTAATTAATTAAAAAAACGGCTTTACGAATTTTTTAAAAAAATTTATATATTTTAAACTATAATATAATACAACTTTTACAACAATATTAAATTAATTTACCATACGGTTGTTAAGAAAATGTTATTCAAGGTTAGTAATTCTTCTCTTCTTTGCAACAGAAAAAAAATTTTTCAACAAAATTCGTTTGTGTAATGATTTTAACTATAAAATAGTATTTAGAAACCAAATTATAAAAAGAAATAATAAACCTTTAAAACTCACAATATTGAATAAAAATTTAAAAATTTTGACATTCAGAAACGTTTTAGTGAAATGAGAGAAACTATAAATTTATTTCTGAATGCCAAAAAATTTTAATTTTTATTCAATTATGAGTTTTAATAATTTATTTTGTTTTAAATTAAAATTCGCACATTTTGTCTAAATAAAATTAGATTAAAATTTAGTTTCTTTATTTCAAAAAACAAAATAATGACTTCAAACATAATCTCGTTTTGAGATTCCTCCTTAAAATTAAACAAATTAGTTTTTTCCAGTAGATCTTGAAAAGTTTCTTTTCAATAAAGTCATATTAAATTTTGTTTGAAAATTTATTTCAATGTATCGATATTTAATTTCATTAAGGATTAAAATCTTGTTCCCTTAATTTTTTCCAATGGTTAGAATTTTATTAAATTAAATATATAAAAATTCTAAACTCACAGATTAGTAGATTTACGTAAAAGCGATTTTTAACTATCTGAGAATCGTAACTCAAATTGTGTTTATTACACATTTTAGCAGTTGTCTCTTTTAAATTATAAATCTTAGCAAGTCGGTTAATATAATGTTAATAATATAAAACTTTTAGCTAGATAAAAATTTAAATTAAGCTATTTAAGCTGAGTATAATGAGTTAATTATTATTCCGCTTGGATTTTTTATAGAGCACAATTTAAGTCATAAATCATATTCATCTGATTAGAGTTATCATGCACAGGTCCCTTTTTCTTTTATAAAGCTCCATTATGATTCGTTTCCCGTAGAATATGAGAATTATTAATTGAAATTTAATGAAAAACCAATTTAACAATTGGCACACTGCTATTTTTCATTTTTCACTGCATAAGTTAATTAATTAAGTGAAAATGTTGATTTAGACTGATTTCCAACTCTAAAATGGTTTTTTGAAAAGGAAAATTAATTTAGAGTGGAAAATAACTTGAATTTGAAAATGCTCAAAATTGGAAAATAATTTGAATTGAAAAATAACTTGAATTGAAAAATAATTTGAATTAGGACACAATTCGAAATCGAAAATAATTTTTAATAACACAGCCACAAAATTTTTTTTTGTGCGAGACACTGCACTAGTGTATTCCTACTTTTTTTTCGCTGAATCCGAAGTCGAACTCAGAATTGCTAAATTGGTTTTACTTTTTGAGCTAATCTCAACAAAATTTTAAAAACACAAAAAAAACCCAAAAAAAAATTTTTCTTTTTTCCGGGACACTACACTAGAGTATTTATACATGTTTTTCTATGCTAAATCCAAATTCAAAGTCAGGAATGCTCAATTGGTTTTACTTTTTGAGATAGTCTCAAAAAATCTTTAAAAGCACAACTCAAAACAAAAATTTCCGGGACACTAAACTAGTGTATTTCTACTTATTTTTCTTCGCTGTATCCGAATAAGTAATCAAAATATTTAGATTGGTTAAAATTTTAGAGATAATCTCAGAAAATCTTTAAAAACACAAATCAAACCAAAAAAAAATTTTTTCTTTTTTCCGGGACACTACGTTAGTGTATTTTTACGTATTTTTTTACGTACACGTAGTGTATTTTTTTTTTTTTTTTTTTGCTGAATCCGAGTAAGTAGTCAGAATATTAAGATTTGCTAAAATTTTTTAGATAACCTCAAAATATATTTTAAAACACAAATCAAAAAAAGATTTTTTTTCTGTTGCACTAAGCTAGTGTATTTCTACACGTACTTTTCTTTGCTAAATCTGAATAAGTTATAATAACCAAATTGACTAAAAATTTTTAAATCGCAAAAAATCGATTTTTTCGTGTTTTTGAGATGTTTTTTAAGATTATCTAAAAAATTGTTGCCAATCTAGTTATTTTAACTTTGGATTCGGATTCAGCGGAGAAAAATACGTAGGAATACACTAGCATATTGACCGGGACAAAAAAAAAAATTTATTTTTTGATTTTTTTTCGGGGTTTTGAGCAGTTTTTTTAGATTATCTCAAACATTGTTGACAATCTGGTTATTTTGACTTCGGATTCAGATTCAGCTGAGAAAAATACGTAGAAATACACTAGCATATTGACCGGGACAAAAAAAAATTAATTTTTGGATTTTTTTCGGGGTTTTGAGCAGTTTTTTTTAGATTATCTCAAAAATTGTTGCCAATCTGGTTATTTTGACTTTGGATTCGGATTTAGCGGAGAAAAATACGTAGAAATACACTAGCATATTGACCGGGACAAAAAAAAATTATTTTTGGATATTTTTCGGGGTTTTGAGCAGTTCTCTAGATCGTCTCAAACATTTTTGCCAATCTGGTTATTTTGACTTCGGATTCGGATTCAGCAGATAACAATACGAAGAAATACACTAGCATATTGACCGGGACAAAAAAAATTTATTTTTTGATTTTTTTCGGGGTTTTGAGCAGTTTTTTTAGATTATCTCAAAAATTGTTGCCAATCTGGTTATTTTGACTTCGAATTCGGATTCAGCGGAGAAAAATACGAAGAAATACACTAGCATATTGATCGGGACAAAAAAAAATTAATTTTTGGATTTTTTTCGGGGTTTTGAGCAGTTTTTTTAGATTATCTCAAAAATTGTTGCCAATCTGGTTATTTTGACTTCGAATTCGGATTCAGCGGAGAAAAATACGAAGAAATACACTAGCATATTGACCGGGACAAAAAAAAATTATTTTTGGATTTTTTTCGGGGTTTTGAGCAGTTTTTTTTAGATTATCTCAAAAATTGTTGCTAATCTAATTATTTTAACTTCGGATTCAGATTTAGCGGAGAAAAATACGTAGGAATACACTAGCATATTGACCCGGACAAAAAAAAAAATTTATTTGTGATTTTTTCGAGGTTTTGAGCAGATTTTTGTGATTATATCTAAAAAAAATTTAGCCAATATCGTTATTCTGATTTCGGATTTAATTCACCCGAAAAAAACGTAAGAATAATCTAGCGTATAGTGTCCTAGACAAAAAGATTTTTTTTATTTGTGTTTTCAAAATTGTTTTGAGGTTATGTAAAAAATTAGAATCAATCTAACAACTTTGACTTTGGATTCAGATTCAGGGCAGAAAAATACATAGAAATACTTTATAGTGTAGAGTTTCGCAAAAAAATATTTTTTTGTGGGGCTGTGTTATTAGAAGTTGATGGTCCATTTTTCATTGAATGTTTGATTTCGCGAATTAAAACCTCGATGTTTCACGCACCATGATAGCATCCGGGTATCAACGCTGCGATGCAAAAGGAGCTTCTTCGTGGAATAAAGAAGCGCGAGACACTGACAATGCAACAGATCAACTTGCCCACTTCTTATCACAACGCACAGTCGAACTGGGCTTATCATCTTTTGCCCAGTCTCTACAATCATTATCAAAAGGTCCAAAATAGATGCTTCCTGCAACCAAGACCTTTTTCCATGCGCCTGATTTATATCTCACAAAAAGTCAGAAAGAAACACTTCACTTCAATTTCGCACAATCAAATTCAATTTAAATTTAATCTAACATTTAAATGCACTTTTAATCATTTTCAAACATTTTTTTTAATATTGTTTTTTTTTTTTTTTTTTTTTTTAATAAACTGCATAAAAACTTTCTGACTTTTTTAGCCTGTTTATCATATTAAATTTCTGTTCTTTAAAACTTGAAATATCTTGCTTGAGTACAAATTAGAATTAGAATTATAGCAATTAGAATTGGAATTATTTTCTTGAATCTTGTTTATGAGCCTCCTGTTTATAAATTAGAATATTTGTTATAATTATTTATCATCCAATTTTCACATCGTTTTCCTCTTCGTTTTTAATTGTTTAATTAAAATTAAATTTTTTTCATTTTGTATTATTTAATAAAACCTTTAATTTTCACTTCGATTGAAAATTCCAATTCGAAATTCCAGATGGAAGTTTAGATGTAAAATTCCAACTGAAAAATGCGATTCAAAAAATTGATTGAAATTTTCGTTTATAAATTCCGATTGAAATTCCAGCTGGTAACAGTCGCGTAAAAATTCTTTTTGAATATTTAAATTAAACAATTTGATTGATAATTTCTATTATAAATTTTATTTGATAATCTCAGTGTAATTTTCAACTAGAAATTCCAAATTTCAATTTCAATTAGATATTCTGATTGAAAATTTCTATTGGAAATTCTGAATTATTTATTAAAATTCCAATTATAAATTTCAACTGAACCTATTAATAATTTCAAATTTCATTTGGAAACTCTAAAGGGGATTTGAAACTGGAAAATACTATTAATTTATTAAATTTAGTTTTCAAATTTTCAATTGGAAATTTTCCTTTTACAAATTACGATTAGAAATTCATATTTAAAATTCCACTTGAAAATTCTGGTTTAAAATTCCGAATGGAAATTTTAGCAGGAAATTGATTGGGATTGAGATTGGAATTTACAAATTCCAATTTGAAATTTCGATTTAAAATTCCACTTGAAAATTCTCGTTCAAAATTCCAAATGAAAATTCAAGCTGAAAACTGGTTGCGATTGGAATTGGAATTTAAATTTGATATTCAGATTGAAATTTTTGTATGGAAATTTCAATTAAAAATTTTAATTAATAAGTCTAATTAGAAATTCCGGTTATGTGTTTTGTTTTGAATTTCCATCTAAAAATTACGATTGATTATTTCTTTTGAAAATTCTAATTCAAAATTTCGATTGGAATTGAAAATTGCAATTACAAATTTTAATTCCTATCACAAATTACAATTGGAAATACTTCTTAAAAATTACAATTGCAATTTTTGATTAGAATTCTTGATTTGAAATTTCGAATAAAAATTGAAAATTCCAATTGTAAATTCCGGTTAGGATTCTTTTTTCGATTGAAAATTTCGTTTCAAAATTCTGAATTGATATTCCAATTGGAAATTAAGATTGTAATTTCCGATTGCGAATTCTAATTTAGAATTCCGGTGATGATTTTTAATTTGAAATTTTGATGGGAAATTTCATTTGAAAATTTTGATTGGAAATTTTGATTGGAAATTTCAATTAAAAATTCCAATGGAAAATTCTGATTTAAATTGATGTCGGGATTATAAAGGAATTTTTTCTTCGTATATAAAAATCCAAATAGCTAATATTTAAATGTTCTAAAAGCATTGTAAATATCTCGTAAGATCTTGAACAAAAAAAGTCTCACGCAACAATTTTTTCTTCGCCCTACATGTCCTCTGTTATCGTGCAAAATAACGATTATTTACGTTTTATTTACGCGTTCCCAAGATACTTCTTAACGACTGTGTAACCGTGTGAATTGCCATTTACTCAGGCAGTTTCCTTCCTTACTTCTTTGCGCGCATAAACAGAACTAATTAAGTAGCACCTTGAAATTATAATTACCGTAAAATATTATTTAAACAGATTTTATCCTTCCAATTCATTTCTTCTCTCCACAGAATACCTATCAGAAAAAATGTTTTATAAATCATTTTTATATTATTCACAACAAAAAATTCGTTCTGAACCAATTTTTTTAAATTTGCGTTTATACATTTGATTACTGAGATAGTTTCAAAAATGTTTAATTATATTGTTTTTACTTTTAGTTTTAAAAAAAATTCTTTACAATGCATGATGTTTATCAAGAAAAAAATATTGTAATAAAATTATATTTATAATAGAGTTATAATTGAGGGTGTAGAATACATTGCATGCCAAGTAGCATATGTGTAGTGATATCTGTAATAATATCTGGACTGTAAATAACTACTTGTCTAGATGGATCCTTAGCATTAAATGTTCACTTGCACGAGAGAGACAAATATATGTCTGCTTATATGATAAAGTAAAATCAATTCCAAGGAATATGAACGATATAAAGAAGTAAAATATTCCATCTATTCTTGCACTGATTAATAAGTCGATAAATAATTTAAATTATCGGAATTTTATACTCCACTGCTTATTCATAATTATCTTTCGTCTATAAAATAAAACTTGATCAGAATAAAAGTTATAAAATTATCATGAATTCATTTTATAATTTCTTTTTACTGTTTATTTTTAAAATTTTATAATTAACCCTATTGGAGAGTAGAAATTTTCGTACCTAAAATATTAGGAGAAATTTTTTCTTGTATCAATAACTATAAAATTATGATTGATCCAAGAATAATTATTATTCCCCTAAAAGAATAATATTCTTGATCCAAGCATTGTTTTATCCTTGGTAGAAGAATTTTTTTCTCACAGTGAATCAATCATACAGCGGGCATAAATTGGAAATAGAAAATTAGACAAATCCAATTAATGAGAATACCTCGTCAATTTACATTTGACATTCATATTTTGAAAATTAAATTACATTTAATACACCAATATAAAGTTTCATGAACAGTCTTTTAATATTGACACAACTCGAGCAATAAAAGTGTCCCTTAGAGCTTTGCCTGTGAACAGTAATATTCATCAGCACGTCGCTTGAAAAAGTTATTTGCATTTTAGACTAGCTTTTTATTTTATGAATTTTGTGTTTGAGTAGACTATTTTTCTTGTTAAATTATTCTTTTAAAATATTCTCACAATACATTCGCAACTATTTTTTTATAAATGTTTGAAAAGATTTTATAGAAAATTTTAAAATAATTTTAGAAATATTCGAAATGATTTTAGAAAAATACTGTTTGGTAGAGTTTTTTATGCTAAAGTTATAGATTATTTTAACGATAATTATTATTTATTTTTCTATTAATGACATTTGTCTGAAAAAGACAAACAGTATTTTTTTGCAGAATTCCCTTTTTTTTTAATTGATTATGAAAGATTATTGGGTATTTTAGGCGGAAGTGACCCCATGGATATCAAGCAAGCACAACATGGGCATGGCATTTAATAGGGTGACGTGGAACAAGCTTAGAAAATGTGCTAATCAGTTTTGTTCTTATGATGATTATAATTGGGACTGGAGTCTCCAACATGTGGCTCAAAGCTGTCTTCCTCCAAGCAAAGGCGCCGGCACTATTCCTCGTGTTGAATCCGGCTTAATTACTATGATGATGCGAGCTCCTCGAGTCTTTCATATAGGAGAATGGTATGCCACATTTTCATTCACTTCACTGCAATATCACTCTTGATTTTATTTTATTCAAAAATCCTATTGAGAAAAGCAACAGACGAAGCAATAGATTAAAATAATACAAAAAAAGAAAATTTCAATTTCGTTAAAAAAAATAGCTATTATTTCTATTAATTTTCGGGGAAATAGGGGAAGTGTGTCTAAAACGGCCTACCTAACGTAAATCATACTATTTAATTGAAAATATAGTTTATTTAATCTAAATAAATATACTAAATTATACTTTGATATTTAATTAACTGATTGTATACAATTAAATTCGATTAAGAAACAGTTAAATATTTGAAAAATAAGATAAATTAAAGACTTGCATTTTGGCCATAATAGACACATACTTGTCTAAAATGGCCTATACCTAATGTATATTTTCTTAGTTTAATATTTGCTACAAATTAGAAGATTTTTCTAAAAACGAAATGATTAAATATTTTTCTATAATGTTTTTCTTATTAAATACTCACGTTTGCTTTAATAAATATCGTTGAATTTGTCAAAATATGCGCTTTTAGTGATACGATATAAAAACTTGTTAATATCAGTTTGCAATATTCTAAAACTCTCAATAAACTTTTTAAACTAAAGTTATTTAAATCAAATTTCTTTGAATTATATTTTGTGCAACATAACTCATCAAATGTATTTATAATGTTAATAATTTGAGATATTTGTGAAAAAATAGCATTCCTAACCTCAAAATCAATTCTCTGTTGTCCACTGAGTTCTCTGACAGCGCAGCATGGGCGCGGGCAATTTGAAAATCTATTTGAGACCTTGTTAGCAGCTGATGGTACTTCTTATTGTTCCCGCTAGGATGCGCGCATTTCTATAGGCCGTTTTATACACACACGGGGTAGGCCATTTTATACAAGTTGATATATTTTTACTTTTTATTTTATTTAAAGCAATTAAAGTAAAATTACGAATTATAAAAAAGCTTGATGGAAAGATAAAGAAATACACGATAAGGTAATAATAGTATATAATAAATTATTACAAAGTTACATTACAAATATTGGTTTCAAAATGCAAGCAAAAACACTAAGCTTCCCAAATAGCACTGAATATTCCATCCATATTCCTGGAATATTCCATTGGAACATTGGGAATATTCCAAAGGAATATTCTATTCATATTCCGGGAATGTAGAAATGTCCGACTACTAGAATATTCCTTTTTTACATTCCTGGAATATTCCAGCTGATTATTAAAAAATAATTCTAATGAAACGTGTGATAAATATTCTAATTGAATATGCCGAGAATATTCCTACGGAATATACCCAGTGGAATATATCAAGAATATTGCAGGAATATTCCATTGGAATAAAAAACAGAGAAGAAAAAAAAATATTTTTAATTACTAGGAATATTTTTGTGGAATATATCAGGAATATTGCAGGAATATTTCATTGGAATTTTTATAAACTTTTAAAAGCAATGAAAAAAAATATTTTTAATATTTCTAAATTTATTAATTTTTATTAGAATTATTTATTATTCTATTTGTACTCTTTATAACAAATTAAAAATTCTAAACGCGACCAGAGGATTCGAACCCTAAACCTAAAACCTATCTAACGATTTAACGCTCGCAGATATTTTATCGGTATGAAAATTTTACAATAAAGCTGGATGAACTTCAACTATTTTAGATATGTGTTAGAAGTATATCTACTCGGTTTTGTTTCTTATTTTCATACCGATACAATAGCTGCGAGCGTTAAATCGTTAGATAGGTTTTAGGTTTAGGGTTCGAATCCTCCGGTCGCGTTTAGAATTTTTAATTTGTTATAAAGAGTACAAATAGAATAATAAATAATTCTAATAAGAATTAATAAATTTAGAAATATTAAAAATATTTTTTTTCATTGCTTTTAAAAGTTTATAAAAATTCCAATGGAATATTCCTGCAATATTCCTGATATATTCCACAAAAATATTCCTAGTAATTAAAAATATTTTTTTTTCTTCTCTGTTTTTTATTCCAATGGAATATTCCTGCAATATTATTGATATATTCCACTGGGTATATTCCGTAGGAATATTTTAGGTATATTTCGTAGAAATATTCATGGCATATTCAATGAGAATATTTCTCACACCTTTTATTAGAATTATTTTTTAATATTCCGCTGGAATATTCCAGGAATGTAAAAAAGGAATATTCTAGTAGTCGGATATTTCTACATTCCCGGAATATGAATGGAATATTCCTTTGGAATATTCCCAATGTTCCAGTGGAATATTCCAGGAATATGGATGGAATATTCAATGCTATTTGGGTTTAGAGACAAAAAATATAATCTTATCTTATTTAATCAGTTTAAAGATTTAAAAACTCAAATAACTTGCAGATGGTACATTTTATGTTTAAAAATATAAAATTAACATTAGTTGATGAGAATTTTTCCCCTAAAGTGTTTTATTAAGAATTGGCCATATTAGACACTAGGCCGTTTTAGACACACTTCCCCTATATATATTTTATGACCACCCAACAGTAGGTAATTTTAATTTTATGAAAAGTTAATTGGCATTTTTATTTCTGCTTATTATTATTAGTTTTTACGATTAATCTAAAGTAACCTGGACGTGTTTTATTGACAGAATACTGCGGTAATTAACATTTAAAAAATGAAAATACTGATATACGGTATCGAAAAAACTGTACATACTCATGGTTTTCATAAAAAATTGTAATTTCTTCGAGTTAGTAAATGTGTTATTATCAAAGCATAGATCTTAAAAGAGATAAAAGAATATATTCCTTTCACTAAAAGCGTTTGTTTTCTTTATCTGCTAACATTTCAGTACTTTTTTACAGCACTGTCGCCTATTTTTATAACGTTTTTCATGTTAAAAAAAATCTTTTGATATGAAAATTAAATTAAGTAAGTATTTATTAATTACATAAATAATTACACAAAAAGATTTAGGTTACTAATTGTTCATTTTGTTCATATGCAGGTTTCAAATTTCGCGCTCTTTTAAGCTCTTACGTTAGGTTAGATATATAGCAGAAGACAATTGCCAATTTCTTCTTTCGTCGACAATAAGTCAATCTAATATAAAATAATATTTTGTTTAAGTATTATAGATTACAGTGCGTTTTCTTAACGAATCGATTATGTTTGCAATAATACTTGTTAACATGTTAACAAATGTGATTTCGAGTATATACTTATTTTACAGCTTATATATCTTAAATTAAAAGCGATTATCTACTGTTAGAAAGACGCTTATAATGCCGTATATTGTATAGTAAAAACATTAAAGATAGATAAATATCCAATTTTATGATGAGTTTGACAATTGCATTGCTCAATTGAGGATATTAACTTTATTTTAGTCATGACAAAAAACTATTTTCTTTTTCGTGAAAAATGTTTTTTTTATGAAATTTTCATTTTTCATGTAGCTTCTCCAGTTGACATTTTTAGTGATAAAAAAAATTCCACAATGAGAAACGAATCGATTAATCTATATAAAGTAGTTATTTATTTTTCAAGAAATTAATAAAATTAATGGATGTTTTATATTTACATGGAAGCTTACATGCCCATGATAAATGAACATAATCTTAAGCTTGTTTGTATATTTTTTCTTGTTTGAAAGATTCTCTAATTTAAAGTTGAATAATAATAATCGTTACTATTATATTATCGCGCTTAAATTCATTTAAAAAATTATAAACTACTTTATGGTATAATGTATTAATAAATAATGTCGTTATAAATTAAATCAAAAAGCGATTTCAATAAATTAATGCGTCCAAAGTAATCACTGCATTTTAATACAATTTAATAAACGACAAATTACACAACACATGGGTGTTGATTTATAATACCGATTACATACACGCTCTAAATTTCTCTCTTGATACCGCCCCCCCAGTGATTATCATTATTAATGTTATTATTGTTGTATCCATATGCTGTCACACTTTGCACTCTGACTGATTAAAATAGTCCACACCTACTGAAATATATAACAAAGCTAACAATAAGTGCCACTTAAGTAATAACATTTTATCATTAACAAGTTACGACTACAATTCAATAAAAATAAAAACCCAATAAAAAGAAATGTAAAATAAAGTGATAAAACGACAAAAATATAGAGTAGTTTATAAATTTCATTTCAGAAATAAATTTAATAAATATAAAAATTAGATGAAAATTATGTCCATTTTGTGGATCTTTCGCTTCCACGTAAACAAAAAAATGTTAACTAATACAAAATGTATAAGAATTTATTTATTATTACTATTTAAATTCATGAGGATGTAAAACAAGAATTTTTAATCTTTCATTGATTTTTCAACTTTGGAGCTAATTTGAATCTCTTATATTAAAATTATATTTTTTCCCAATGCACATCAAAAGTTTAGTAAATGCAGTTTCAAATGACCCCAGATTAAATAAAATTCGATTAAAATTCTCCAAGTTATTCTACTTTTAATTTTGTAGTAACATCATTAAACTTTGACTGTACTGTCAGGGTATTCTTAAACTTTAAAAAGTGTTTCTTATCATTGCAAAAATACATAAAAATTGAAAAATAGTTAAAATTATAAATACAAGGAAGAAAATAATAAAAAAAAAAATAATGATCATTTTAAAATGATCCGTAAATTTTGAAAACGATCCGTAAATGTTTAACAAACTCTGGGAAGATAGATAAATCCTAAAAACTGCAATTCCATATGAGATCCATATTGATAGAAAAAAAGTCGAAAACTATATTAAACTTAATTAATTCCATTCTAAATCCTAAAAACTTCAATTTCATATGAAAAATTGAATTTAAAATGATCAGAAAATTTTGATAGAAAGAAAATCCAAAACTATATTAAACTTAATTAATTCCATCCTAAATCCTAAAAACTTCAATTTCATATGAAAAATTGAATTTAAAATGATCAGAATTTAATCTAAAACAATTTTGATAGAAAGAAAGTTGAAAACTGTATTAAACTTAATTAATTCCATCCATTATTATTTATATAAATCCCAAACGTCAATTAACTCAAATTTTAATTTTTTCAAACTTATAAGTTTCAATTAATCAAAGTTGCAATTATTCCATGTATATTATAGTAAAATATTAATTAACAGCAACATTAATGAGAAACTTTACATTGCTGTTCGTCATTAAAAACTATAAATTTTTGGAATAAATGAAAATTACGAGAATAATTACAAAATGGAAAAAAATATATATGAAAGATGACGAAAATAATTGACAATTAAAAAAAAATTCGAAAAATGGCTAGATAAATACACAATTGTTAAAAATAATCTAAAAAATTAAACAATATACATTCAATTTAAACTAAAAAATTGAAAAATTAAGAAAATTATAGAAATTATTGCTGAACCAATTGCAAATTGAACAACTAGATTAAAAATCAAAACAAACAAAATTGAAATTGAAGAAAATAATTGAAAACTATAGAAAATAATAAAAATGTGGAGAAAATAATAAAAGCTTGAAGAAATAAATTTATAATTTAAAAATTGAACTGAAATTTAAAAAAATTTGATAATAATGGAAAAAAATTACAAAACGTTAAAATATTTCACAATTAAAAACAAAATTCGAAAAATGGCTAGATTAATACACAACCAAAAAAAAAAATAATTGAAAAACTCAGAGAATCATTATAAAACTTTAAGAGACTAATTGCAAATTGAAAAAATTGTAGAAAATAATTTTAAATTGCGAAAAATACTTAATAATTAAAAGAAATAATTGAAAAATGAGAATAATTAAAAACTTAAAGAAAATATCTACAAAATGACTAGATTAATAGACTACTGAAAAGAAATTGAAAAAATATAACAAAAACTTTAAATTTATAAAGAAAATAATTAAAAATTGGAAAATAAAGAAAATTACAGGAATAATTGTTGGAAATAATTGCGCATTGAACGAATGGATTAAAAATCGACAAAAATAATTAAAATTGAATAAAATAATTGAAAATTTAAATTCAAATTTGAAGAATGTAATTAAAAATTGAAAAAAGTATTTGAAAAAAGCCGAAAGGCATTGAATATAGAAGAAAAAAAATTCAAAACTGAAAAATGGAATTGAAATTTGAAGAAAAAATTGAGAATTGAAAAAAATAGAATTTAAAATTAACGAATCTTATTGATAATTTAATTTGAAATAATTTAATTTAATTTGATTTAATAGACCACTGAAAGAAATACTCTAGCTTTATCAGCCATATGATTATTGTTGACAGTTTTTGTAGAACTTCGAATACCATATGAATGAATATCCCATAATGCATCGCTGCGCCACTGACAGTTCTTCTAACCTAAAAATATACATCGCAGTTTCACCAGTCATATGGCTAAAAGACAAATATATTATGGCAGTATCTATATTAGCAATATATTATGGGTGATTTATCCATAATTATGTCAGTACCGTGGAATTATTTCTTTCAGTGACGATAATGGAGAAAAATAACACCGGCACACAAAAAAAATTAATTTGGAGTGCCAAAGACCCAGGCTCGGTCAACTCAATGTTTGAAAATGGAGAATCTCAGCGCCTCTATCGCACGGGCCCGTAACTAAATTTTTATATAGTTGTATTAGTGAGAATATATGTATTCATGGATTCTTTTTTGTGTGGGTTATGAAACAAAAATTTTCAAGAGCAGAAAAATTATTGCAGAAATTAAACAAATTAAATGTAGAATATGTTTATTTACAAACTTATGATCCTCTACTCTACAATTAATATTGCTTTAATTCTGCAATAATTTTTCCTGAACATAAATTAATGTATGTAATTGATTCAATTACCTACATTAATTTCATTGAAATTGAATTCAATTGAAGATAAGCCATATAAATATAAATTATACATTTATTAAATAAACATCAGCTTTTTACTTATGTCTATTTTTAATCAATAAATAGGCACAAATTATTAATTAAAATGTGTATAATTGTGTACACTTTATGAAAGTAAACACCATAAGCAATATGGCCGCACCCACAAGACCTCACGAGGATATACTTGAGACGTCAACCACGGCAAAAATTTGTGCACAGCGCCTCTATCGCACGGGCCCAGAATTAGTACCCCGCAATACCCCTTTACCCGTTTGCCAAGAGTTAGGATTCGCCACACGCCTCCATAAGAGTTGACCGAGCCTGCAAAGACCAGACTAGTCAAATCTTACGTATTTTGGATCGCTGAATCCGAAACCGGCGTCGGTTTTCAAAAGTTAGCTCTCATTTGTTTTCTAACCTCAAAAAACAACAAATTTAAGTTTACCCTGCTGTAGTATGCATAAAAGCTGTTGAAAAAATATGAATGTCAAACTATTGTAAACTGTGAAGTATCACCTTTAATTTAAGCCCAGAAAACTTAAAAAATATTCAGTAGTTCCCGAGATATGATTTAAAACGTGCAAGCATTTTTTCCTTAAAAGTCAAACAAATCGTGACTTAACCTGAAAATTATGGTTTTTCAGAAAAATAAGCTTTAACGTTTTGACTCATATCTCGGGAACTACTGAATATTTTTTAAGTTTTCTGGGCTTAAATTAAAGGTGATACTTCACAGGTTACAATAGTTTGACATTCATATTTTTTCAATAGCTTTTATGCATACTACAACAGGGTAAACTTAATTTTGTGGTTTTTTGAGGTTAGAAAACAAATGAGAGCTAACTTTTGAAAACCAACCCAAGTTTCGTATTCAGCGATCCAAAATACGTAAGAATTGACTAGTCTGGTCTTTGGCACTCCAAATTAATTTTTTTTGTGTGCCGGTGTAATTGACGAAAGGCGAGGATTTTAAAATGTTTAAGAAAATAATTGACAATTAAAAAAAAATTAAAAAATGACTAGAATAATGCACAACTGAAAAAAATAATTGAAAACGTTGGAAAGTAATTCTAAAATTTTAAGAGAATAAATAAAAATTTTAAATATTGTAAGGAAAAACTAAAAATTAAAGAAAATAATTAATAAATAGAAAAAAATAATTGAAAAATAACAAGAATAATAGCAAAATTGAAGATAATTTCTGAAAGATGACGAAAATAATTGACAATTGAAAACAAAATTCGAAAAATAGTTAGATTAATACTACACCACTGGAAAAAATAATTTAAAAAATTAAACTATAAATATTTAATTCAAAAAATAATTTTAAATTGAAAAATTAAGAAAATTATACAAATAATTGTTAGAAATAATTGCTAATTAAACAACTGGATTGAAAAAATTGAATCGAACAAAATAATTGAAATTTAGGAAAAAATTTAAAATTGAAGAATGTAAATGAAATTTTTAAAACATAAGTAAGAACTGAAGAGAATAATTTACCAATTGTACTTAAAATTAAAAAATTAATTTTAAATGAATTATTATCAACTATTAAATTGATATTCGAAAAAATAATTGAGAATTGAAAAATGTGATTGAAATTTGAAGAAAATAATCAAAAAATGAAGAAATAAATTGTAATTTTAAATAATGGTTTATAATTGAAAAAAGTCAAGTTTTTTGGAATATTGAATAAACTGAGTTGAAAATTGTAGAATGGAATTGACTTTAGAAAATAATTCATAATTTAAAGAAAATTACAAAATGACAAGAATAATCTAATATTAAAGAGAATAATTGAGAAATGCTCAAAATAATTGACAATTGAAAAAGAAATTCAAAAACTGTCGAGAATGATCTAGAAGAGAACAAAATAATTAAAAAAGTTAAAGAAATAATTATAAAATTTAAGAAGAATAATTGTAAATTAAAAACGGTTGAAAATTATAGAAAAAATTGTAGACCTACTTACACACTAATTTATATGACTTTCTTGAAATATTTAATTATTCTTTCTTGTAATTTTTTTCTTTTTAAAACAATTTTTTTAGGAAGTTATGTTTTATATTGCTTTTCTGTATTTTTAAAAAATCACTTAGGTAACTTTAATTTCTTTTTAAAAAATTTTCTTTTTTTATGCGTTTAATAATACTTTTTTATTTTTTAATTTTTTTTTTTTAATTTTATTCTTTTTACAAAAATTACTTCAGTTAATTTTATACAGTTTTTTTTTAACAATATTTAGAAAAATTTGATTTACTTTTCCACTGATTAATTTTATTTATTATTATAATTTTGAAGTTGGAAAATATAATTTTTTTCAATTTTATAATTTTTCAAATATTTATTTGGTTTTTTGTCATTTGTCATAAGGGGGTATCAGAGATTTAATATACACCATTTTTTTTTAGTTTTTTATTTCCTACAACCTCCACTAAGTCCGATAAGAAATTCTTTTACTTTTTTTTTATTTTGTAACACAGTGTTATTCTACGAATTTTTGATCAATTATAAACTTTATCTAGGCCAATCTATTCGTTTTGAGATAAAAAATATGATTTTTGTATTCATTAAGTTTTATTTTTAACATGAAAAAAATTTTTGACAAAGAACGATTTTTTCGATAAAAATAGTTGCTCAAAAAGATTTGATTTGGTATTTTCAAAAATCCCTGTGTGTAATTAAATTTCTTTAGAATTAAAAATATTTTATTTAACTTTAAACTTACAAAAATCTCATTCTTTCTTTTTCAAAACAAATTTTAATTTTTTTATGTCATTTCTTTTATTTATTCTGTATTATTATCATCTTCCTCTGTGAGGAAGCAATTAATTAGTCAATTTTTAAAATTGATAATAAAATTGGAAACATTTTTAATTTAATTATTTTTAATTTTCAGTGGAGTTCATCACAAAAAAACCAATTGCGAATCAACAGCAGTGATAGCAAAAGTTCGAAATGTGCTAAAGTCTTCTCGAAACCACCTGTATCCGACTAAACTTACTTTAACGGTTGCAGGAGTGGCGAAAAAAACGAAACTTAAAAAGGGTAATGGGGGGTGGGGAGATATTCGAGATCATGAACTTTGCTTGAATATCACTCTAAACACAGATCTGGTGCTGATCTGAAATACAATAAATTATTTTTAATATGATCTGTTTTGTGATCACGGTTGATATTTTCAAATGTTGTGTGCGGTACGTTTTTTAAAAACAAAAAAATTTTAGTTGCAAATTTTGAGCGGGGCTCATTCTTTTCGATTTTTAATATTTGTTTCTAAACTCGGCTAAATCGATAAAAAAGAAATCGATAAATTTTATTTTCACAAGGAAAAACTGCCCTTGAATACCTTATTTTAACGTAATTTATACTTTGTTGTAAATTTGTGTATATTTATTTAGCTATAATATTATATTTTTATCAATTTTAGTTAAATTTATTCGATATTAATTTGCAATTAATTGCATTGAATTTATCGAATATTTGTAGTTAATTTAATCCAATACTTAATCAATCCCTAATTGATCAATGAAAGAATTAATTGCAAGTGATACTACATCTCGATTTAATTTCCAATTAATACAACAAATTATATTTGTTTTTTTTTTTAATGTAAATTAATGTGTAAAGTATTAATTTAAGAGTTTGATAACTTTAAATTTTTCGTTTCTTTTTTATATATAAACTCGAATTATTCTAAGAGGTCAGGATAGATGTAAGGCGCACATGAAAAAAAAAACGAAACATATTTTTTCCGTGCTCAAATACTTCCACTATTATTTGTGGAAAATGTTAAAACCCTACGTGTGAAAGAACTGACATTGTTAATCGATTAAAAACTGACAGAATACGTCCTTTCACAAGTCTAGCTTCTTAAAAATATTAATGGATCCTATATGAAAAGAACTTTATTTTATTATATTAATTGTTATAAAATGTTGCTTTATTTATGAAAAAGTTCGTTAAAACATTTAAAATATGCTCAATTTTTAATAGTTTGAAATTTGTTTTAAAATTTTGCTTGTAGGGTACTATGCAAATTCTCAAATTAAGACTATTTTGATGAATTAAAAAAAAAAACAGTGTAAAAGCTGGTGAAATTTATTTCAAAAGTACAGTAAAATTTCTAAATTAAAATTTTTTAATTTCAAATTGTATGAAATTGTCTTCAAAATATCGAAGCAAATGGTTGATAAATGGGAAATATAATTGAAAATTAAAAATTGAAAACAAATTCAATAAAAATAAACCCTGAAAAATTCAAGGTTTAAAATTCATTTAAATAAAATGAAAAAATTATCAAGAAATATTCTTCACCAGCAATGTGGTTTTTAAAGTGTGAAAAATTTGTACGATTTGTAGCGATTGTTTTTTATTGCGAAAGCTCAGTACTTTGAAAATATTTTTTTACTCTGCGTCTTTTTTCACAAGATTCGATTTTATTTTCCGTATGTTTAGAAATGCACGCATCTTCTTTCTAGTCGTTAATTTTAATACGTATCATGAGAGTTGTTTGATACCAACTTGCCATATGTATATATTGAATCTAAAAAAAAAGTTGAATATTATACAAATAATTTGTTGAACTGAGATTGATTAGAGATAACAAAACTCGAATTTCACCCGAGACACTTTAAAAATCAACTTTAGAATCAATGTAATTTTGGAAAGATTTTGTTAAAAAGAAAGCATTAAATGCTGCGAATTTGATTTGCAAAATTGCCATTATTTAATTTTATAGAAAGATTGTTTTAAATTTTTATCATAATAGTGATCCACAGCAGAATTATAAAATCGTTTAGAAAGCTGCTTTTAAAGTTTTCTTATAGAGAAATTTGTATGAAGACGATATTTGGTTGAGAAAGAAACCTGTTTTTTTAGGTATATAAAAAATATTCGCACCCTGAAGGTTTCTGAAAATCGCATTTTGAACCGAATTTAATCAAGTTTTAATTAAAGTAGAATTTCTCTTCTAATCAATGAAATTTGATAAAAGAAACCATTGATAATAAAAAAAAAATATTAATATTTTAGTTGTTATTTGCAAAAGTTGAGTTAAATTATGTTTTAATTACTATTTAATTAAAGCATAATTTAAGCCAATTCTCTAGAAAAACAACTAAAACTTTAATATTTTTTCATTATCAATGGTTTGTTTTATCAAATTTCATTGATTAGAAGCAAAATTCTACTTCTAATCAAACTTAATTCAAAACTTGATCAAATTTAGGTTGAAAAGCGACTTCAGCGACTTTGCAACATAACCTGAAGATGATAAAGAGAAAAATTGTAACCTTTTCATTAATTATGTACAAAATAAATACTAAATGAAAGTCGGTTAATTTGATATCACGAAAAATGATGATTCTTAAAGATTTCGTTACCGTAAATTTAGGAAGAAAAGTACGATTGACATTTTTCACAAGATGATTTGAGAGAATGAGGAAATAATAAAACTGTCAAAAAAGCTGTCTGAAGCGCCACTAGCGACAGATTTTGGTAATATTGTATTCTAAAATGCACAGTCGGTAACAAATTACCTTTCAAAGATAATTTAAACTGAAAGCGTTTTTAAACATTTCAATAAATGTTGATTTTTCTTATGTTGTAAAATAATCCGGTTTTTGTTAGATTTGTCAATTAGTGTATATTTTGTGTCTCTCTAATTTATATAAAACTGGGACCTTCTAAAAAAACGTTTCTAGACAGCCTTAGAAACAATTTTATAATTATTTTGTGGATCGTCGTTAAAACAAACACAACTCTAATATATATAGTTATTTATAACATTAATACGAAATATGAATATCAATGAAAGTAATTAAATTTATTTTTATTTCAACAATGAATGATGCTTTTATATATATTGTGATCTCATTTTATTTTGTTAATAGAAAATTGAAACATGTTGTATTATGATTAATTATTTCTTATTATGACTTTTTAATTACGATCATTATTAATTATTGTCGTCATTAATCGTTCACGTCATTAATACAAATTATTATCATTCTTAATAATAATTTATAAAAGCCTGATGTGTGCGAATTTAAAACAGTGCATATTTGAGAAAAAGAATGTATGGTTTTTAAATACCTATTTAATAATTAAAGTAAAATTGTTTTGCAACGAATTTTGCAGCATTCGTGATTTTTCGAGAGTACACTTTTCTCTGATTGTGTGCATAGAAATCATGTAATTTATCTCATCGACAGTCATAAACATTGACTGTTAATAATTCATTAAGTAACATGGTGATATTCATTGCGATAGTGTAATAAGTGTTTTATATCAAAATAAAAATGAATGTTCCTCCATTGTCTTCTATTAATTTTTACAATTGTTTTCAAAATGGAAAATTATTTTAATAATAATTCAAAATTGAAAATCATTTCAAAAAGAAAATAATTGTTTCTAATAAAATAGAAAGTTATCTTTTAGAGATTTATTTAAAAAATAGAAAATTATTCATTAATTTTCGTTCTATTGAAAATAGGTACAATTATTTTTTCGTCGTCACACAACTAAATACGCTTTTTTGATAAGTCTAAAAAATTATAATAAATATGAAATTTTAATTTAAAGACCCAATTGTTTATGAGCAGTTGGCACATAATCGTCGTATTTCACTCTCATAAAATTCCCAGCAATCGGTCCTTCCAGATTATATTTCTTTGCGAATTTTTTAATGGAAAATCTACTTCTCATTTTGTCTCTGCATTTGAAAAATAATAAAATTATTAAGATATAATAAAAATGTTATAAAATCATTTAATTTTAATTAATAAGGTATTTCACAACAACAAAAAAACAGATTTCGGAATTTTATTTTTTTTTTGAAAGATCTGTATTTTCTCGGTGAAATACCTTAAATTTATTTTGATTTATATTTTGTAAAATCTATTTTAAGTTCTAAAAATAAATTTAAAAAAAGGAAAATTACCGGTTACTAAGACGTCTTTCGTCAAATGTGATGGCTCCTTGATTTTGTTTAAAGAGTAGAAAAACGTATCGATGTGGATTTGAATTTTTAGGTGGTGCTGGGCCAAAATATTCAGTCAAAACTTCGCCCTTGCCAATTTTATTTTCTGGAATATTTCCCACAAGCCAATGTTGCCACTCGCGATTATATCCTCTAACTGGTGCATCAAGATCTGCAAATTTTTTAATTTATTTATTACAATGTATTAAAAATAAAAATATTTTGACATTTCATGAAAAACCCCTTAAACTTGAATTTTTTATTTATAAATAATTTTTTAAAATATATTATTCTCTGCTCCTATTTTCTCAAATTTGAATTAAACAAAATAAGTAAATAAAATAAAGTTCACAACCAATTTTAAAATTTTGCAAAATTCTGTCTAATTCTAATTATAAGGCCAAATTGACCAATTTTTCATTTCTTTGTTTTTATTTTGAAATTTTTACTAAAGATAGAAATTTGTGGATAAATAAAATATAAAATAAAAAGTTTCTAGACATCAGACAAGTAATAATAAACGACATCAGAAACAGGTTTGTCAGTGAAAGTTGTCTCTTCATCTAAAGGTTGTGAAACGCATTAACATTTGGTGAGTTTATCCTTTTCTTTTGTAATAATTGTGACAAACCAAATTTAGAAGTTATAAGCCACAAAAGTTATTTAAAATTATTAATTTAAAAATTTAAATATAATTTTTCCTATTTCAAGTTGAATAATTTATCTACTTTAAATAATCTTTGTATTTTTAAATTTTACCACTTTTTGCCTATTTAAAATTCAACAATTCTTACAATTTAAAATGTAAAATCGAACAGTTTTTTATTATTTAAATTTGAATAGAATTGTATTTTTGATCTCACCAGTCATGGATAAAGTGTAAAGAAGTCCGCCTTCATGCTTGTAATCTATGTGAGGGATATTTTTTGTTTCAGTCGGTGTCAATTCATTACCAAGGTCTACAACTTTATCTCCATACTTTACCTAAAAAGTAGATTATTTTAAAAATAACAGTTATAAATAAGAAAAGTTAACGAAACACTTTTTAACATAAAAAAGAACTTTAAAATTATACAATTTCTACGTTTCTAAATTAGTTTAAAAATTAACTACAATAAAATAAGTTTGATTAAAATTGAAATATTTAATTAATTTGAATATATCGATTTAATTATAATAGTTTTTACAATTTACCTCAATTAGTTCAGTCGGCGCTGAGTCTAAGATGTCAGAAACTATTTTGGCCTCCTCAAATTTTGATTTTACATCTGCTGTTGCAAGGCCGAATATAAAAAGGAGAATTGCTGTAAAAAAAAAATTATTGCAATAGATAAAGAATAGGTAAAAAGACTGAAAAAAGCAGTCAAGAAATATTAAACGTAATAAAAATTGAAGAGTAAAACATGTAAATAGAGATAAAAAGGAAATAAAAAAAATGCAGAAATGAAATAATATGCAAAAAATAAAACAAAAGTAAAAGAAGTAATAAACATTTAATAAACAATAAGTCAAGAATAAATTTTTTATATATAATGCTTTTCAGTGAAAAATAACTAATTTGTTTATTGTTTGCACTTTTAAATGACTTTCCTGACTTTTTTTTCTTGTTACACTTAATTTAACTCTAAACTCATTTTCATTATTCACCTTTTTTATTGGCCGTGGAATTATATAAAAATGATTACAATCACCTTCGGTACAATAAAAACTTCATATGCGAAATAACCTCTATAATTTTAATGTTTGTAAACAAAATGAGAAGAAAAAATATTTAAAGAAATTTCAATTTAAAAACTTTGTATATTTTCTTTTTAAAGAGTAAATATTTTTTAAATCAACTTAAAAATTAAATTAATAAAAAATTAATATTTAACAAATGTGAATCTTGTAAATTAAAAAATAACAAAGAAAATATTTTTGAAAATGATTTTAAAGCTTTTCTTAATAAAATTTACCTGTTGTTAAGAACTTCATTCTTGTTTCTAGCGTCACTTCACAGCAATGACTGACTATTTTACCTTCTCCTCTCCAGTTAAAAATTCGTAAAAGTACGTTCACCTGATTTATTATAATATAATCAGATACTTTAAAGAATTTAGAAAAACTTGATATAAAATTGTTTGTTAGAAAATAAATATATTATAAAATATATCTAATATTTTAAATTAATTAATATTCTAAATTTGATAAAATTCAAATTAATCAAAATTGTTTAAACAATCAAATTAAATTATCAAAACATGTCTTAGAATTTAAAAATAAAAATCTTAATTTATCCTAAATAATTGTTAAGAACAAAATCTTGATATTTTAGAACTTAATTATAATTAATTACACAAATTAAATACATAATTAAAAAGGAAACCAAAATAACGAAACTGCAATATCTTATATTATTGTTTATTTTTACGAAAAAAATACAATTCTAAACACTTAATTATAAACTATACGGATATATAATAAATTCCTTAATAATAACGAAAAGTATAAAAAGTTGTATTTAAAATTTTATACCTTGTCTTATTTAATAGTAATATTTAAAGTTATTAAAATTTAAAGCACGTTTGTGACAAAAGTTATTTTTATAAAACTTATTCTCTCAAAACTTCAAACTTCTTTCAAAATTGTTGTTATAATGAAGCCTTGTTTAAAAATTTAATAAAAAATTGTTCAAATAAGCGTTGTTTAATAGAAAGTTTTTTACAACTTTGTGTAAAGTATATGGGAAAATTACTTTTAAAAAATATTTAGCTGGAAACTGACTGATCCCACTGAGCTTGGAACATATTTCCCGCCACAGGATCGCCAAGATTGTACTTTTGTGCAAATTGCTGTGTCGAAAATTTTCGACGACTTTCTTTTCCATTGCTTGTCAGTTGAGATTCGTTAAAATTCACTTTTCCTTGTTGCTTGTAAACCAAGAAAACGTATCTGTGAAGTCCTGATCCTTTTGGTGGACCAGAGCCAACATATGGAGCCAAAACGTCGCCCTTCTCAACATCGTCTTCAGGAATATTTCCCACAAGCCAGTGTACAAATTCCCGATTTGTTGGATTTTGTCGACTTGGTGCGTCGGGATCTAGGACAAAAAAAAATATATAAATTAATAAATAAAATAATAAAAAATATAAATATAATATATAATAAAATTTGAGAATTCATTTTTTATAAGAAAAAATAAATATAATATCAAGCTGTCTAGCGCAATTAAAAAAAAAATTCACTGACTTTTTAATTCCCTTTTTAAATTAAAGTTTTAATAGAAAATAAAATTTTCTCATTGAAAAAACGATCTTTCGATTCTCCCCTTTGTAAATATGATAATTAGAAATAAATAAGTAGAATATAAATAAATAGTAAATAAATGCTATTAACAAAAAATAAATCTAAAATAATAAATGATTTATTTTTATAAAATCGTTTATTATTTATAAATTTTTGTAAACTGTATTTATCTCTGGGTATGTTTTTCATTTATCTTTTTCTTTATATAAATAAATCCACTTGAAAGAATGTTGTAAAAAATTTTTAAAATATTTTTATTGATAATAGTTTGTATACCTGTCATGATTAAAGTATAAAGGGCTTTATCTTCGTCTTTATAGTCAATTTTAGGCATAATTTTTACTTCAGTTGGCGTTAATTCATCTCCAACTTTGACTTTCTTTTTTCCATACTCGACCTGCAAAAATAATAAAAAAATTCTGATTAAATTCCAAACAAATTGTTCAGTTCTTATAATTAAATTAGTCATTTAAGATAGTGAGGTGTAAGATAACGAATTAACAAAAGATTAAAAAATACGTGACAAAATAAAATTTATCATGAACTGAAGTATGTCTTGTATTGAAAAATATAGAAATTTAGAGAACGATAATGAATTAAATTTAATTAACTGGCTCAAATTACCTCAATTTCATTTGGAGGAGCTTTAGTTATAACATCAGGAACAACCTGGGCTTTCATTAATTCAGAAGAAATATCTGCGAGGGAAAGACCGCTCATAAAGAGCACAATACCTGTAAAAATATTTCATATTATTTTATATTCAATTTAATCAAAATAACAATATTAATTTATATTAATAATTATATATATTTAAATTACATTCGTAAAATTCTTTTTTAAAAAAAATTATTAAATTCTTCTCATACCTGTTAGTAAAAGATTCATTCTTGCTGATGTCGAAATTATTACTGTGCTCAGGCAGCTCAAGATTAAGTAATTTATGTTCCTCCTCTTCTTGCTTGTCCCCTCCTTTCAAAATTTTTTTTCCCATTTACAGTAATAAAAGTGGCGCGAACATAAAACAATTGTTACAAATTATGTAATTAGAGTTTATGTGTTTTATTCTTCCTTGTTATGATTTTCTATCCTTTTCAACAATTTTTAATTTGCTATTTTAACTATTTTTATTTTTACATTGAAAACAAAAAAAAAAATTTTTAATTATTATTTTAAAACCCTAAAGTGCTTCTTAACGTTTTTCTCAAAACTTAATAGATTTCTTTTAAACTAGAATTTACCGGAATTTTTCGAAATTTACCGGATTATAATTAAAATATTTGAAAAAAATTACTAAGAAAAAAAATATATCCTGGAATTATATTTTATTCATATTTTTCAAGTTTAATAATTAACCATGATTTATCTCCTGATAATTAATAGTTTATTATTAAAATTGCAAAATATAAATAGTTACCTTGGTAAATGACCTTAAAGTCAAGACACTAATGAATGATTCATTTTGTCTTACAGTTTTAAATAATTAAAAGTTGGCATAACGGTTTAAAAAATTAAATTAAAATGTCAGTAAATTTGGTAAAATCTTGGAAATTTTGTCAAATTTTAAACTTTGACTTCTTTGTAACTTTTCTCTTTTTCTGTTTATAAGAAAAACTAACTTGAAGAAAAATCGCTTCATCGAAAGTTTAATGAAATAAATAAACGAGGTCAATTCCTTGGGATTACAAAAACGGAAGCAGGCATTAGTTACAATTTCAGGATAATCACAGACAATGTAACTGGCAATCACGTAACCACGGTAATTTTAACAAGCCAGGAAAATGCAATTCTTCAGCCTACTTAATTAATTCTAGTGAAATTTAATATAATTTTTAAAATTTGCAAAGGTAAGCTTTAAAATTATATCCGTTAATTTCAACCTGAGCTTTGACACATTTTTTTAAAAATAAAGAAACTTACTTTAGTTACTATTCTTATATTATATAAAACTATTATAATAATTATTATTCTACAAATTCAACAAAACACCAATTTAATAAGAATATGAAAATTTATTTCAAAAGTTGGAAAACTATATCGTTTTACATCTGTAGGTTAAAAATGTGATTAAACAGTATGTCATAGTTCAAATATGTCTTTTTATATATATTATTGTTCAATCTATATTCTGGATGACGATTGGAAGCGCTTGCGAGCAGTTGGAAGATAATTGTGTGAAAAGTTTAATCCCCAAGTTGTTTGTAAAGAATTGGAACATAATCGTCCCACTCAGCTTGATACATATTTCCAGCAATTGGATCGCCTAATTTATACTTAGCAGCAAATTTCTTAATTGAAAATCCTCCACGATTAGCTCCACTTTTGTTCGTTAGACGTTTCTCATCAAAAGTTAATTTTCCGGATTGTTTGTATAACAAGTAAACGTATCGATGAAGTCCGGTGTCTTTTGGAGGACCAGATCCAACATATTCTGAAAGAGTTTCTCCACTGGAGATATCATTTCCGGGAATGTTTCCAACCAGCCAGTGATGCCATTCGCGGAATTTAGGCTCTTTACGACTGGGAGCATCTGGATCTGTTAAAGAAATTGTAAAGGATTTAAATATTGTCTTACTTTAAATAAATGCAACTTATTATAAATGACAAAAAATTACCAAAAGATTCTTAAATTAATTAAGATTTAAATAAATGGAGTTTAAGTGGATCTTATCAGGGTGTCTAGCGATTTTTGAAAAAAAACCATTCAAGTTTGAAGAAAATTTAAAGAATTTAAATTAAATTTAAATAAAATTTAAAGAATTTAAATTAAATTTAAATAAAATTTAAAGAATTTTTTTTTAACGCAGTATGTAAATGAAAATTGAAAGAAGGAAAAAAGGAATAAAGGGAAAGTATTATTGAAATTTGAAGAAATTAATTTAAAATTGAAGAAAGTAATTAAAAATAAATAAAGGAACGATATTTAAAGAAATGGTAAAAACTAATCATTTCAAGGTTTTCAAGTTTAAAAAATTCAAAGAGGTCGCTAATTAAAGGTAAATAAAACAAGATTTATAGAACAAAATTTATAAAATTTTGGAATTGAAAAAACTATAAGTGGATATAATAACTTATAATTGAGATAATAAACGAAAATTGAGGAAATTAATTGAAAAATAATTAGTATATCTAATTAAAAGGTGGAAAAAATTGCAAAAAAGATAAAAGAAGACGAAAATTGGAAAAAATAATTGATATAAAGATAAATAATTGAAAATATAGGAATTTAATTGAAGAATAGTAACGATAATGAAAAATTAAAGAAATTAAGTGCAAAATGATAACAATAATAATTGAAAATTAAAGAAAATTATTAAAATTTGAGAAAAATATTTTAAAATCTAGGAAATTAATTGAAGAATAATGAAAATAATAAAAAAATTCGAGAAAATATTTGCAAAGTAATAAAAATAATTAAAAATTGAAGAAAATAATTTTAATTTGTGGAAAATAATTGAAAAAATTACAATATATATTATTTGTAATCAAAGAAAATAATTACAGAATGATAAAAAAATTTTAAATTGAAAAAATAACTCAAATTTGAGATAAATAAAAAAAATTAGAAATTTAATTAAAAAATAATTGAAAATGACAAAAAGTAATTGAAGAAATATAGAAATAATTGAAAATTGAAGAAAATAATAAAAATTTGTAAAAAAGAATTGAAAAAATTGCAAAATATATTTGAAATAAACAAGACTACTTGAAAAATGATAAAAATAATTGGAAATTAAGGTATTAGTCGCGTAAAATGATTTTCGTCAGATTTTTTTAAAACTTTGTATCTGTATTCATGAGGTATTTATCTATGAAATGAGATCTATCCTATTAATTTTGACCACTTCTAAGCTTCAAAATATTAATTCAAAGTTTATACCTTTTACATGCAATAGCACAAAATGCATGTAAAAAATGTCTCTTATATTCATTTATAAAAAAACAAGTCGTCAGTTTTTCAAATAAAACTACTAAGTTACACATTGAGATAAAATAAATCCTTTAAAAAAAATTAACTTTATTGACCACGCCGTATAAAAAATACAATAATTTAAAAATTCATAATTTTTCATTTTCACGTGGTTTCATTGAAAAATGGCGAAAACGTGTGAGCAATACATCACGATAACTTATAGTACCTGACTCAAAATCGTGAAAATTACATATATTACATTAGAAGAGGTCACAAGGAAGCAAGTGAGTTGATATAAAAGTTTATTTATTGTTCTTTTTATTTTGCGGGAGTTTTGCGGGAGCATTTACGCGACTAATACCTTAAAGATAATTATGGAAATTTAAGAAAAAAAATTGAGAAAAATACAGAATTCATTTGATATAAAAGAAAATGATTGAAAATAGAATAACATCATTTAAATACTTGAAAAATACAACTAAAATTTAAAAACAATAAATAAAAATTTAATAATTTAGTTTTTTTATTAAAAGTTGATGAAGCATGAAACAGGTTTTTTAATATTGAAAAATATTTGGAAATATTGAAAAATATTTTTTGGAAATAAGCGAATGATTATGAAAAACGATAAAATTAGTGAAACTAATAATTAAATTAACAAATTTGATGAGTTATGTCCTTCCATTATTTACTTGACATTACAAATTGATATTAATAATTCAATATTGAAGAAATTAATTGTAATTTGAAGAAAAGAATTACAATTTGAAAAACAATAATCGTAATTTTGTAAAAACTAGGTGTGAATAATGTCCATTTCATGGACATTTCGCTTTTAAGTAAGCAGAATAATTTTCTTCCTCATAGAGGAAGCAATAAATTAGTGATATATAAGTTAATTGGGGAAGTTATTAAAAAAAGAATTTTAAATGCAAAAAAAACGAAAAAATATGAATTATTTTACGAATTTTTGATCAATTATAAACTTTATATAGGTCAATCGATTCGTTTTTAAATAAGGAATATGATTTTTGTATTCATTAAGTTGTATTTTTAGCATGGAAAAAATTTTTGGCAAAAAACGATTTTTTAATGAAAAAAGGCGCAATTAGATTTCAATAGAATTTGGATGACTATAGTCATCCAAATCGAAAATCTTAACCATCGCAAAGCTATAATTGAACAAATGACGAAAGAAATTGAAAATTAATAAATAAATAATGAAACTAATTTAATATTGAAGGAAATAATTAAAACTGAAAAAGTTTTATTTGACAAAATTAAAGAAAATAATTAAATTTTGGAAAAACTGTATTCAAAATTTAGGGGGAAAATTGAAAAATAATTATAGAAATTGAAGAATATTTTTGAAAAAAGATAAAAATAGTTGAAAATTGTAGAAAATAATTGTTAAAAATTGAAGAAAATTTAAAATAATTTCTAATTTACTATTAATTTCAAATTAATTAAGTTCTAAAATTAATTATTTAGAATATTTATTTAATAGAATTTTATAAGGAAGAATCTTCTTTTAGTCGAAATTTCACATTTTTGAATTTGTTTTCAATCGAACATAAATTAATCCGAATTTTGAATTAACAGAATTTTTTGATTCACCGAATTCATATTTAACAGAATTTTCATTTCCCAGAAATCCTTTTAAGCAACTTTTCATTTAAAAGAATTCCAATTTAAACGAATTTTAATTTAGAAAAATTTTTATTTTACAGAATTTTAAGTTAATCGAATTTTTAAATACTAGAATATTCATTTGTCCCAAATTGTATTAGTACGAATTGACATTTGTTAGAAAACTTAAAATACAGAATGTTCATTTGTTCGAAATTGCAAATGGCCGAAAAAGTATCCGAGAGAAATATTTTGTCGCGAATTTTGAAATTGACCAATCGGAAAATATGAAGATACTTGCTATTGGTCAATTTCAAAATTCGCGACAAAATATTTCTGTCGGATACTTTTTCGGCCATTTGGAATTTCGGACAATGAACATTCTGCATTTTAAGTTTTCTATCAAATATCAATTCGTACTATTACCATTTCGGAACAATGAACATTCTGCAGGCATCACAGTACCTTTAATTTTCAAAAAAGGTGAAAAAGTGAATTTTTTCCCTGGAAAAGGTGTCAGAAAGGTGACAAAAATATAATAAACAACAAACTGGAATGTGTTTAAAGCAAAAACTAAACAAGAAATATTAAATTTAAAGAAAATATTTGCATATTGAAAAATTAAGAAAATTATAGGAATAATTGTTGGAAATAATTATACATTTAACAACTGGATTGAAAATAAACAAAAATTATTAAAATTGAAAAAAATAATTGAAAATTGAAGAAACCAATTAAAAACTGAAGAATGGAATTGAAATGTAAAAAATATACTTAAAAATTGAAAAAAAAGTAATTTAAAAAAGCCGAGAATTACTGAATATTAAGGAATTAATTAAAAATCGATAAAAATAATTGAAAATTAAAGAAAAAATTTGAGAATTGAAGAAAATAATTAACATTTGAAGAAATAAATTGGAAATTAAAGAATTAAAAATAAATTTTAAGAAAATAATTGATAATTAAAAGAAAAATTACAATATGACGAAAATAATAATTAAATATTGAAGAAAATATTTAATTAATAAGAAAAATAATTAACGATTGAAAAAAAAGTTTGAAAAATGGTGAGAATAACAAAAAAATTTAAATTAATGAATAATAATAAAATTAAAGGTGAATAATAAATCGTCAATTTAAGACTGGAATTTAAAATCAAAAATAATCATTGAGAAAAGAAAATAATTAAGAATTATGGAAATAAATTAAAGATTAAGGAATTTAATGACAATTAAAAAAAAATTAGAAAACTGTCGAGAATAATTGTCAAGGAAACAAAATATTAAAGAATAATTATAAACTTCAAGAATAATTGTAAATTGAAAAATTTGTAGAAAATAATTGAAAATTGCGGAAAAAATTAATAATTGAAAGAAATAATTGAAAAATGACAAGAATAATTGAAAAATTTAAAAAAAATATCTGAAATATGACGAAAATGATAGAGAATTTATTAGAAACAAAATTAGAAAAATGGCTAGATTAATAGACAGCAAAACAAAACTAGGTGAGAATTATGTCCATTTCATGGACATTTCGCTTCCAAGTAAGCAAAATAATTTGCTTCCTCACAGAGGAAGCAAGAAATTAATAATATATAAGTTAATTAGGGAAGTTGTTAACAAAAATTTTTTAATGCAAAAAAATGTAAAAATATGAATTATTTTACGAATTCTTGATCAATTATAAATGTTATATAATCGATTCGTTTTGAGATAAGGAATATGATTTTTGTATTCATTAAGTTGTATTTTTATCATAAAAAATTTTTTTGTCAAAAAATGATTTTTTTTCGATGAAAAAAGGTGCTCAAAAAAATTTGGTTGGGTATTTTCAAAAATCCTTGTGTCCAAATTTAGATATTCATGAGCTTAATAAGTCATCCAAATTTTATTGGAATCCGTCTAAGCGTTCTTAAGATATCTTGTACACAAAAAACGCTATACACACACACACACACACACACACACACATACATAAACAGACACACACACATACATCTGGACATTTGCTCAGGAATGAAAATTTTTGCTTTTCAGATGAAAATGAGTCGATTTAGACTATTTTTGGAAAATCGAAAATTTTAACGATCACAAAGCTTCCTCTATGAGGAAGCAAAAATTGAAAAAAAAAAGAATAATTATAAAATTTTAAGAGAATAATTGAACAAATTGTAGGAAATAATTATAAATTGTGGAAAATAATGAATAACTGAAAGAAATAATTGAAAAATAACGAAAATTTTAATTGGAAAAAATATTAAAAAGTGAATAAATAAATTGAAGATTGAAGAATTAAATTAAATTTGTAAGAAAATAATTGATAATTAAAAGAAAAATTACTCAATTACTGAATTAATTAAATATTAAGAAAAATACTTGAAAATTGAAAAAAAAAAGAAAAAAAATTTGAAAGCTGTCGAGAATAATCGACAACAGAACAAAATAATTCAAAAAATTTTAAAGGGTAATTAGGTACAAAATTGAAGAAGAATATTCAAAACTGAAGAAAATTATAGTAAACATTTTAGGAAATAAATGTCAATTTATGAAATCAATTGAAAATTGAAGAAGATAATATTAAAGAATTATATTGAAAGTTCAAAAAAATAATTGGCAATTGAAAAAAGACATGGATTATTGAACATTGAATAATATAATTGAAAATTGAAGAAAATAATTGAGAATTAAAGAAAATAATTAAAAATGTAGAAATAAATTGAAAATTTAAGAATTAAATTGAAATATAAATAAAATAATTGAGATTTGAAAAAAAAATTACAAAAAGATGAAAATGGTATGTTATGGTAATGTTAATTCAATTTACATAAATAACAGGAACATAGAAAAGATTTGTTAACTGTTTATTTGACTCCATTCTTTTTATGAACATACTTCGAAATATTTACAAAAAATGTTATATTTTTGATCCCAAAAAGATGAAAAAAGATGTAGAAAGGTGACAAGTCATCAAAAAAGGTGAAAAAGGTAACCAATCATCAAATAAGGTGAAGAAGTTGACAAAAATGAAAAAAGGTGAAAATGCGGCTGTCTGTGATGCCTGACAAATGAACATTTTGTCAAATCAATATTCTGGTATTTAAAAATTCGTTTAATCTAAAATTATGTAAAATAAAAATTCTTCTGAATTAAAATTCGTTTAAATTGGAATTCTATTAAATGAAAAGTTGGTTAATAGGATTTCCGTGAAATGAAAATTCTGTTAAATATGAATTCGGTGTTCTAAAAATTATATTAGGTCAAAATTCGGATTAATTTATGTTCGATTGAAAACCTATTCAAAAATGTGAAATTTCGACTAAAAGAAGATTGTTCCTAATGAAATTCTATGAAATAAATATTCTAAATAATTAATTTTAGAACATAATCATACGTCCCATCCACATTCTTATTAGGAAATTTATTTTTTGTCTATAATTTTGCCGTATAGAATTCCGAATATTGCGGACGTATCATACACAAAACGCCGCCCCTGCGCCTGCTTATTTTAATAATAGTAATTAATTCAAGTATATACCAGTCATGCACAATGTATAGAAAGCTCCAGCTTCAGCGTCCCATTTAACAGAAGGAGGATCTTTGACCAGAGTTGGCGTAAGAACTTTGCCAATCTCAACCTTCAAATTGTTAGGATAGGTAACTTCAAGAACTGCGTTAGGAACTTTATCAATAACATCAGGAACAACTTCGTGAGTTTTTAAACCTCCTGCCATTGTTGACAAAACACGTGCTCCAATTTCAATTGTTGGTCTTTTAGCAATTACTTTTTGAACTGTAAAAAGTTAAAGTAAAAACTAATTTAGTAAAAAAAAAAATACATCGTCATGTGATATAAACGGTATGGAAATTTAACGCAATTACTTTCCAAGGTTTTTGATAATGAATAGAAAATAGAAATACGTAGGAATATATTATGTAAGAATCAGAAACGCATGCAGAAATTTTAAGATAAGATAGATAAAGTAATATTTCAATTGATTTTTTTGCTTGCAAATTATTTACTTGCGCCAAGAATAACAGAAGTCATGATCACGTACAATGGCGAACGAAGCTTCGAGAAAATAACCGGAATACTGAGGTTAAGCCGACCGGCTTCTTTAAAACATTTATAGATTTTTTATTTCTTTTTACAACTCTTCGAAACAGGAATTTAGTGATCAGCAAACGAATGGCAAATTTTAAGATTAGTTACCGAAATTCCATCACGAGGCGCTTTTAAAACTCCGGGAATTTTGATCGTTCTGATAAAAAATGGTCTTCTCGATAAGAATATTCATTTGTAATAAAAAACAATATATTTGTTAATACCCAAGTTATATGTCATCAAATAAATTAATTTGTAGAATTCGTAATTTATTTAATGAACCGAGAAAACCAATAGAAACATTTTTTTTCTAGGCTTCTAGGTCATATACACTTTAAGGTTATGTTTCCCGGCAAAAATGATTAATGATTATCCTATTTTTTAAATCGGTAAATAAATTTAACAAGTAAAAGTAAGAACCTACTGGAATTCTTTATCTCTCAAACAAAAAAGGCACCTTTTCTGCTGCTTACGGGAAGAATTGCGCGCTTCAGAATTGAAGATTGGGCAAATTATGTTGATGTTTGAAAAAATTATTCAATCAATAATAATTCCCATCTTTACCGACTACATGTCGAGTGGCGTTCTTGTGAATTTCTCATCTTTCTCTTCCTTAACATATATATCTTTATCTCTCTTCAACTTATTATCGTTTATCAGTTAATGCCGCTTTCTCCATGTTGCACATCAGCGACACTAGCGCCACACGACCGCCATTATAGATCCCGTTGTGTGTGACCGAGTCACTGTACGTTCTGCAATTTTCACAGAAAAATAGTGCTTTTCAATTGAAATTCCTTTCTGTGCTGATAAAAGAGAACGAAATTAAGATTTGCGAATCAGTGAAATGAAAACATACAGCAGAAAAAAGGGCGATAGTCCTAGCAATGTGATAATTCATTTAAATGAGTTGTGCCGACTGTGTTTGGCCAAGGAAGAAGAAATGGTGCCGATTTACGACGATGACGCTATTCCCTTACCACTTCGTATCATGGCCTGTGTTAATCTTGAGGCAAGTAAAAAATAATAAACACTTTCTACAAATTTCTCAAAACTCTTCCCTTAACCTCAATTTCCCGCTTTTCAGTCATTTATGACCGATTGAAAAATAGGAATCTAGTTTATCCCTAATTGAGCCCTTTCTCCTTACATTGAATTGATGTGTTAGTTTGTAAATATTCCTACTTCCCAGCTAAATTTCTCTCACACGCACGAGCAGACACTTAAACATATTCAGCACAGAGAATCTCTTTACCGAGTTATCGACTTTGTGAGGTGGCTCAAACGCTATCTACCTGCCTCGTTACAGGAATCTAGAATGGGAGTTCTAGCAAGAAACAAGAATAGATTTGACTCCGTGGATTTATAGAAACCTGCAATTGGATATTCATCTCTCGATTGATATGCAATTTTTCCAATAATAGCCGCTCCTTTCTAGAAGGGAATAATTGTGAAGCAAGTTTATTAAAATACAAATTTGATCGTTCTGATTTTTCATCTTGAAAAAAAAACAACTAGCATATCTGTGCTCTCATTATGATTTCAGAGTTGCAATCATGCTGAGAAAGTACGATTCGGAAGTTCACAACCTGTTTTTCATTTATGGAAAATTAAAAAAACTAATTTAAACTTTATGAAATCTTTATTTACAAATTACATTTTTCCCGTTTATTAAAAAATTCTGACAATTTGTAGAAACAGAGTTTTTATTAATTAAAATTATTCGAAGTAAGTAAAGAATTAATTAGTTCGTCCGCTAGGCCAAAAACACAAGACGGTCGAAAGTGGATTTTCACGCAAAATAAAAATAATTTTACAAAATTTTAAATGAGCCTTTTGTACATTTTATGTTTTTTCTTAAAATTTAGTTAAAATCTGTATATTTAATCCAATTTTGACAATTAATAGCTCTTTTCTCTTTTTGAAACATTATTTGCAATTTTATTTGTTTGAATTTGTTAAATAATATTTTGTTTAAGAATATATATAAAAAACCAATTTTATTTACTTGGTAATTTTTAGATAAAATATTAGTTAACAAAATCTAACAAAACTAGATTTTAAGAAAAAACATAAAATGTTAATTATTACCTGACAACAAATTTTCAGGGTGGGCACTTTTTTATGAAATTAAATTATCGGTCATTTCCGGATTTTTCCGGTAAATTTTTGGTATTTCTCGGTCACAAATTATAATTCCACTAGCAAAATTAACAAACTTTGCATTGTTGTTGGTCATTCAAAACTATAAAGTTTTGCAAATTAAAATCATGAAAATTATAAAATTTAAGAATATATCTGAAAAATGAGGAAAATAATTTACAGTTAAAAACAAAATTCGAAAAGTTTTATAATTAATAATTACACATAATTACACAATTAAAAAGAATAGTATAAAAATTTAACAATAATTCTGTAATTTCTCTCTTGAAAATGTCATCTCAAAAACTTAAAAGAAATCATAATCTTAATCCAATAATTTTAATTGGATATATTAACATCGAAAAAAGATAAATCTTTTAAAAGAATTTCTTTTAATGAATTTGATAGATCTCTTAGCCTGATGAAGACTCAAACGAGTCGAAACATGTTATTTTAAAAAAATATTAACATTTTTAATACCGCAGAAAGCCCTGTAAAAATCTTTTAACAATAAATATTCAATTTAAACAAAATAGTTAAAAAATTGTAGAAACAACTGTTGGAAATTATTGCAAATTGAACAACTGGATTAAAAATCGAAAAATTAATTAAAAATCAAGGAAATAAATTAAATTTTTCAGAATTAAATTAAAATTTTCAAAATTAAATTAAAATTTAAAAAAAAAACCTACAAAATGACGAAAATAATAGACAATTGAAAACAAAATTCAAACTAGATTAATACACAACCGAACAAAATAATTTTTGTTTGAACAAAAAATCAAAGAATAATTATAAAATTTTAAGATAGTAATTAAAAATTGAAAAAATTGTAGGAAATAATTGAAAATTGCGGAAAATAATTAATAATTGAAAGGAACATTAAAAATGACGAGAATAATTGAAAAATTAAAGAAAATATGTGAAAAAATGAAGAAAATAATTGTCAATGAAAACAAAATTCGAAAAATGACAAGATTAATAGACAACTGGAAAAATAATTTAAAAAATTAAACAAGAAATATTAAATTGTAAGAAAATAATTGCGAATTAAAAAATTTAAGAAACTTGTATGACTAATTTTTGGATATAATTGCACATTTAACAACTGGATTAAAAATCGAAAAAAAATAATATTAAAGAATGAAATTTAAAATTAAAGAAAATAATTAAATAATTGTAGGTATTTAAAATTAAAGAAACTTAATGAGAATCGAAAACAATAATAAACAAAAGACGATAATTTTTTAATTTTAAAGAAGATAATTGAAAATTGAAAAGTGGAATTTAAATTTGAAGAAAATTACTGAGAATTGATTAATTGAAATTTTGGAAACAGGTATTAATTGGCAATGAATATAAGTAATTGAAAATTAAAGAAAAATATTTGCGAATTGAAGAAAATAATTAAAAATTGAAAAAATAAATTGGAAATTTAAAGAACATAATTAAAAATTGAGGAAATAAATTGGAAATTAAAGACTTAAATGGAAATTTCAAGAAAATAATTGATAATTAAAATATTTGAAAACAAAATTCCCAATATAGCTACATTAATATACAGCCGAAAAAAATAATTTAAAAAATCAAAGAATAATTCTAAAATTTTACGATAATAATTAAAAATTGTAGACCAAATGCATTTCAGATCAGGCAGGCTGGATATGGTCGTAACTGAAAATCAATTTTATCTCCAAAAAGTTGTTTTTCAAAGAATTTTAGACGACACGTATTTTTTTGTTTAGCTGAATAAAATTTTTTCAGTGAGATATAAAGATTTTAATTTTTAAAGTCGGAACTCTTGTTTATTTAAATTTTAAGAAAAAAAACCTTATAAGTGTAATAACTTTTTAGGTAATTGGGATATCTTATTCTTTTTTTACTGTCTTAAAGAGTTGTTAGTCCTTTTTAAAAACCTATTGAAAATTTTTAAAAATGTTGTTAAATAACAAAATGGCTGCGGTTTGATAAAAAATTTTGAATTGCAATTACTTAAAAACCTCAACGTTTTTTTGGTTGAAATTTTTTTGGAAATTGTCGTCATAGTAAAAATTATTTTTAATTTTTTTAAAGAAAAATTTTATTTTTCTAAAAAAAGTACACTGGATATCCAAAAATTTTCTAAATAAAAGTTGTTCCTCTTCAAAAAATATATTAAAAAAAGTTCTTCTTGATATTGTTCTCTATTTCTCGTTTTTTCAACAAATTTCGTCTAAATTCGTTAAAAAGCTAATTTGTTATTAAATATTCATTTAAAAAAAAATACTTTTTATTAAATATTTTTCATTGAAAAATTCAACTTAGGAAGTGTTTTTTTTTTTAGCTAAACAAAGACATTATTAAAGTTAATTTCACCAAATTTTGATATATCAAGTTTCACATTTCTCAGAAAAAATTAGGTTAGAGCAAAATTTGTTGTCCAATAATAATTATTTAACATTTTATGTTTTTTTTTTAATCTAGTGTATAAATATTTTATATATTAAATAAAATTAAAAAAAAATAATAAATATAAATAATAATATAATAAAATAATAAATATAAAAAATAAAATTAAAATTAAAATAAATTAAATACATATTTTTATTTAATCTTGACAAATAATAGCTAATTTTTCTCTTTAAAACATTATTTACAATTTTATTTTTTGGCTCTTGTTAAATAATATTTTGCTTATAAATATATCTAAATCAAATTTTATTTATTCAATAACTTTTCAATAAAATATTTTATAAAATCCGACTAATAGAATTTTAGAAAATGTTTCAACAAGTAAGATGAGCTATTATTTGTCAAAATAAAATGAGATTTTAACTAGATTTAACAAAAATGACACCAATTATTAAATAATTATTATTTGACAAAAATTTTTAGCTCTACCAAATTTTTTATGAAAAATGTACACTTGTATCTTTTAAAGTTTGGTGAACTTAATGATAATAACATTTTTATTTGATGTGAAAATTAAATAATTAAATGGAAATTTCAAGAAAACAATTGATAAATAAAAGAAAAATTACAATATGACGAAGACAATTAAGTATTAACGAAAGTAATTAACTATTAATAAAAAAAATTAACAATTGAAAAAAAAAATTCGAAAAATGATGAGAATAATCGTCATTCAAACAATTTTTTTTTAAATTAATGAATAGTCTTAAAATTGAAGAAGAATAATAAATTGTCAATTGAGAACTGATGAAAATTATGGAAATAATTGTAGAAAATAAATCAAAATTAAAGAAATCAATTGGAAATTGTAGAATTGTATTGAAATTTCAAGAAGAAGATAATCAATTATCAATTGATAATAATTAAGGAAATTCGAGAATTATTGAGTATCGAATGAAATAATTGAAAAACGAAGAAGGCAATTGAAAATTGAAAAGAAAATAATTAAAAATTAAAGAAATATATTGAAGATAAAAGAATTAAATTGAAATTTTAAGAAAATAGTTAGTAATTGAAAGAAAAAAACTACAAAATGTCTAAAATAATAAATAAATAAATAATTAAATATTAAAGAAAATAATTGAGAAAAGAGAAAAATAATTGACAATCGAAAGAAAAATTCGAAAACTGGCGAGAATAATCGACAGCAAAACAAAATAATAAAAAAAGTAAAGAATAATTATAAAATTTAAAGAAAATAATTGTATATTAAAAACTGTTGAAAAATATAGAAAAAATTATAGATTTATTTATTAATAAAATTAAGTTTAATTTATTAATTAATTAATTAATTTAAATTTAATTTCTCCATCAAAAATTAAATTTATTTGAACTGAAATTTATAAATTTAAATTTTTATCAATTTAAATGCATTTTTTAAAAATTATCTGGTTTGTTCAACTTCAGGTGTGAACAGACAAAAAATGAATGATGGATTGAAAGAACTTACGGAATATTATTATTATTATAGATTTTTAATATGTGAAAAAAAGTGATTTTCGATAAAATTTTTCAAAATTTTTAGATCCACGAAGAAATTCCCAGTTTAGTAACAAATTTTCTCTGACTGGCGAATTAATTTATTTCTTTTCTAATTTATTTCATGTTTTTTTTTTTTGGCTTGGCGGGCGAACTGATTCATTCTTCTTATTTCGCCCGCTCGGGCGATTTAGATGCGTCAAAAATTATTATTCACTCTAAATTTTATAACTTTTACAGAATGAAAGGTTTTTGTAATCTTACAATGTTTAATAAAATGTATTATTCAATAATTCAGGTGTACGAAGAAGATGGCCTTCCCAATATGATTTGCCACCCTTGCAAATATCAGTTGGAAAAGTCCTATCAGTTTAAAAAGAAATGTGAAGCAGCGGACACAAAACTGCGAAAGCATATGAGATTAATTCAGCAGATGACTGGTGAAGATGATGAGGGTGAGGAGAGTCAAGACAGCATACATATATCACTGGATCAACCTTCCAGCAGTGGGAAATCTAAACAAGTAAAACAATTGTTGGCGGATTTGGTCTCGAGTAAAGAAGGTGTCGAACTCGACACGGAACCTATTGAAGTAACTGAAGAAGAACTTGTCGGTGGATATATTTTAGGTATTTAATCTTTAATTAAATAACCTACGATTTTCAATTTGAAAAGCTTAAACATCAATTTAAGGTAATATTTTGATTTTGATCTAAAAGCTATATTATTTTTTTAGGAATGTCTGCCGAAAATGCAGATGCGGATGAAAATTTATCAGAAGGACCAGAAAATATAACTTTAATGCCTTCAGAGGAAAGAACAGCCAAAGCGAGATGCACAATGCGCACTACTCGCATCAAACAGGAACAAGAATCAGACGACGAGGCTGAAGAATTACAAAGAACTGTTACGAGCATTGATCACAAAAATATCTATTTAACGGAACTTAGCAGTAATAGTGCAGGAGGTCAAACTATCAGTCAAACAATAGGTAATGACCTTAAACACATACTGCAGGGATCACAGGTTGTCCCCTATTCACCTTTTTTCCCCTATTTGAAAATTTTGCACCTATTTCCCCTATTTTAAAGAATTGTCCCCTATTTCCCATTTTTATAATTTTCAGCATTAAAGTTGATAGTTATAGCCAAAATCGATAGAAATCCCCATTAAAAATACATGAAAAAAATAACCTTTTAAAAAAAAACCCCAACTTTTTGAATTTATAAGCTAAAAATATTTTATGTCATAAATTTCTTCATTTTTAGCCATATTTTAAGATATGATGTTTAAAGAAATTAAATTTTCAAAATTTCGGATGTTACAAAAAATATGTAGAAATAATACATTGCAATATGTGCAATCTTTTATCACATAAATATTCAAGGAAATTCAACAAGTCTTATTTGGAGATTTTTGAGGTCGCAAATAAAGATTCCGATGTCAAAAATTAATTTTTCAAAATTTTGTATATACATTCAAAATTGTGACTTTCCATATTTTCGAATTAATCATCTTGAATCACGATTACCGAGGATTTTCGAGGCCTCTCAAATGACAAATCTCGTGTAAAAAATTCAGTTTTAAAAAAATTACATTGCATCATCAATTTTTTAAATACAGTCTACAAATATTTAATTTCTACAGCTCTTTTCAATTATCTTTTTCATTTTTTCGAATATCAATTATTTTCTTCAGTCTTTAAATTCTTGTCAGGAATATTTAAATTTATTACACAAGTTTTCATTTATTTTTGTCATTTTTAAATTATTTTTTTAAAATTTCAATTATATTCTAAAATCCATAAATTATTGCCAAGAACATTAATATTTTCTACACAAGTTTTAATTTACTTTTGCCATTTTTTAATTATTTGTTTAAAAATTTCAATTACTTTTGTCATATTTCTTAGTATTTTCGTTATTTTCAAATTATTTTCTTCATATTTCTATTATTTTTGTCATTTTAGAATTATTTTATAAAAATTTCAATTGTTATATTCAATATTTTTTGTCATGAATTTTTAAATTTTATACTAGTTTTAATTTATTTTCTTCAAATTTGAAAAATTGTCTTCATTCTTTTTATTATTGTTACGAATTTATTAATATTTGCTTCCTCATAGAGGAAGCTTTATGATCGTTAAAATTTTCGGTTTTCCAAAAATAGTCTAAATCGACTTATTTTCATCTAAAAAGCGAAAATTTTCATTCCTAAGCAAATATCCAGATGTATGTATGTGTGTGTGTATGTATGCATGTATGTGTGTGTGTGTGTGTATAGCGTTTTTTGTGTACAAGATATCTTGAGAACGCTTAAACGTATTCCAATAAAATTTGGATGACTTATTAAGCTCATGAATATCTAAATTTGGACACAAGGATTTTTGAAAATACCCAACCAAATTTTTTTAAGCACCTTTTTTCATCGAAAAAATCGTTTTTTGCCAAAAAAATTTTTTTATGCTAAAAATACAACTTAATAAATACAAAAATCATATTCCTTATCTCAAAACGAATCGATTGACCTATACAACTTTTATAATTGATCAAGAATTCGTAAAATAATTCATATTTTTACATTTTTTTGCATTTAAAATTCTTCATTTTTAAATAACTTCCCCAACTAACTTATATATTATTAATTTCTTGCTTCTTCTATGAGGAAGCAAATTATTTTGCTTACTTGGAAGCGAAATGTCCATGAAATGGACCTAATTCTCACCTAGTTTACAACTTTTTCAATTACTTTCTACACGTTTCAATCATTTTCTAGAAACTTTAATTACTTTCTTCGTATTTAATTTTTTTGACATTTTTTAATTAGTCTATTAAATTACAATTATTTTCTTTAAACTTCAATTACTTTTTTCAAATTTAAATTATTTTCTTTAAACTTTAAATTATTGCCATAAATTTTTTAATTCATTACACCAATTTTCACTTATTTTTGTAATATTTCAAATATTTTCTTAAAATTTAAATTACGTTTTTAATCTTTATTTTATTGGCAGAAATATTTAAATTTTCTACACAAATTTCAATTTAGTTTTCTTATTCTTTAATTATTTTCTTCAAATTTCAATTATTTTTGTCATTTTCCAAATATTTTTTTCGTATTTTTATTATTTTTGACGTTTTCAAATTATTTTTAACAAATTTAAATTATCTTATTCAATTTTGTTTATTGTAAAGAAATTAAAAAAAATTTACACTAGTTTTAAATAAATTTCTTTAAATTTCAATCATTTTCTTTATCCTTTTATTATTCTCATGAATTTATTAATTTTTTACAACTCTTCCAATTATTTTTTCAATTATTTTTACAAATTACAATTACTTTCCTTATATTTAAATTTTATGACATTTTTGAATTATTGTCTTCAAATTTAAATTTTTTTCTTCAGACTTCAATTAATTTCTTAAACTTTCAATTATTTTCCTCAAACTTCCAATATTTTTTTCAATTGTTCAATTATTGTCTATAATTTTTTAATTTTCAAACCAGCTTTCAATTATTTATCTCGCTATTCAATTAGTTTCTTAATATTTCAATTGTTTCGTCAATTTTTCAAGTATTGTCTTCAAATTTATATTTTTTCACACTTTTTTCAATTATTTTCTACAAATTTCTTTCCTCATATTTAATTTTTTTTGACATTTTTGAATTTTTCTCTTTAAATTTCAATTATTTTCTTCAAACGTCAATTAATATCTTCAACTTTTAATTATTTTCCTCAAACTTCTAATATTTTTTCAATTTTTCAATACTGATTGTCTATAAATTTTCAATTCTTTACATCAGTTATCAATTATTTTTGTCATTTCTCAATTATTTTTTTCAACCTACAATTCTTTTAGTCATCATTCAAATATTTTTGACATTTTGGAATTATTTTCTTTAAATGTCATTTTCTTTAATATTTTTATTATTGTTGTCTATAAATTTTTAATTTTAATACTAGTTTTTAATTTTTTATGACATTCAATTAGTTTATTCACGTTTCAATTATGTCCTTAATTTTTCAATTAATGTAATACATTTTTTACTTTTTACTTCATTTTTTGAATTATATTTCTCATTAATTTTTTTTCCATAATTCAGCTTTTTTTGGTAATATTTCAACTGTTTTCTACATATTTTCTACATATGTAAATTTTTTTAATCATTTTTTAAATTAATTTCTTTTACGTTTGAATCATTGTTTTTCGTCAAATTTTACTTATTTTTGTCATTCTTCAATTACTTTCTTGTAATTACCAGTATTTTTTAAATTTTTTAATTATTTTCTTTAAATTTCAATTATTTTGTTTTAAATTTTTGTCTTCATTACTTGATTTTTAATTAATTTTCCAATTAGTTTTCTCATTTAACAAATTTTTTTTTAAATTTGATATTGGGGAGCCCTGATTAATTATTTGCCTGTTGGCGGGCTCCAAATTAATATCAGTAATATTTTGTTTATTATTGCAAATTATTGTTTATTCACTTTTTTCACTTAAAAATTCCCTATTTATTCACTTTTTTAAATATAAAAGTCACTTTTTTGTACTATTTTTAATCTACAAGTCCGCTGGCAGCCCTGTATATTCTTTCCACATTTAAAATTTGTAAATAAAAATGTCCTAAAAAATCTTCAAGTACATAAGTTGAAGCAAATTTTCTGTCCCCTTTTTGTCCCCTATTTTTGAAAAAACTCGCACCTATTCACCTTTTTCAATAGCAATAGGTCCTGTGATCCCTGATACTGATAAAAAATTATATAAAATACGAAAATTAAACTTGAATTTTGAAATTAAGAGGAATTAAACTTTGTTAAACGTCCATTTTTTTTTACTTTTCCAGTTGGTGAAGCTACCGAAGAATTGAAAGTATTCCAATGCGATAAATGTCCAAAGGCTTTCACTCGAAGAATCATGTTAAAGAGTCATCAATCGGTTCATTCTACTCAAAGAGGATTTACATGTCAGGCTTGTGAAAAATGGTTCCCAACCAGATCCGCTTTGGTTAGACACGAGCGAACTCACACTGGTATAATTTTTATTTTAATTACAGAGTGTCTTAAGTGAATAATCATCATTCTGATCGTTCAGGGTGGCCGCAAAATTTAATTTTCAAAATTACCTGATTTTTCCCTGACCACCAATTTTACAGATTTCTGAAATCTTGCTTTGTTCAGGGTTAACACTTTTTTATTAAATTAAATTCCCGGTCAATTTTTTGGATTTCCCGGTTACAAATTTTCGAACAATTAAAACAGTATTTTTAATTTTTCGAAATTCGGGTTTATATTTAAAATATAACTTTATACTTAAATTTTAAATTTACACATTCTTATAATCTTATGAATTATAATTTAAAGCTTGCAAAGTTTTTTTTATAACAACAAATTAAAATCTACGTTGTTGGTCAATAATTTATTTTAAATATTTGAAAAGAATTACTTATTATAATTCCACTAGCAATACTATAAATTTTTGCAAATTCAAATAATGAAAGTTACGAAATTGAAGAATATACTTATCTGAAAAATGACGACAATAATTGACAGTTAAAAACAAAATTCGAAAAGTGGATACATAATTACACAATTGTAAAGAATAGTTTAAAAAATTAAATAATAAATATTAAATTTAAACAAAATAGTTGAAAAATTATAGGAACAACTGTTGAAAATAATTGCAAATTGAACAACTGGATTGAAAATCGAAAAAATAATTGAAATTGAAAAAGAAAATTACAAAATTACGAAAATAATCGACAATTGAAAACAAAATTCAAACAATGGCTAGATTAATACGCAACCGAACAAAATAATTTAAAAAATCAAAGAATAATAAGAAAATTTTAAGATAGTAATTAAAAATTGAAAATTGCGGAAAACAATTAATATTTAAAGGAAATAGTTGAAAAATGACGAGAATAATTGAAAAATTGAAGAAATTGTGTGAAAATGACGGAAAAAATTGTCAATTTAAATCAAAATTCGAAAAATCACTAGATTAATAGACAACAGAAAAAAAAATTGAAAAAATTAAACAAGAAATATTAAATTTAAATAAATTAATTGTAAATTGAAAAATTAAGAAAATTATAGGAATAATTGTCGGAAATAATTGCATATTTAACAATTGGATTGAAAATCGAAAAAAAGAATTAAAATTGAAAAACATAATTTAAAATTGAAGAAAGCAATTAAAATTTGAAAAATGGAATTGAAGTTGAAAGAATATATTTAAAATTAAAAAAAAAATAATTGTAAAAAGCCGAGAATTAATGAATTTAGAAGAGAATAATTAAACACTGAAGAATGGAATTAAAAATTAAATAATGATAATCGAAAAAAAAATAATATAAAAAAGGCGATAATTTGTTTAATATTAAAGAAAATAATTTTAAATTGAAAAGTGGAATTAAAATTTAAAGAAAATAACTGAGAGTTGAAGAGAATAGTTCTAAAGTTGAATAATTGAATTAAAATTTTAAAACAATATTTATGAGTGAAAAAAATAATTGAAAACATCCGAGAATTATTTCATATTGAGGAATTAATTGAAAATTGAAAAAAATATTGGAGAAATGAAGAAATAAATTAAAAATTAAACTAAACTGATGAAAATTATGGAAAATAAATGGAAATTGAAGAATTGTATTGAAATTTCAAGAAGATAGTTGATAATTGAGAAAATTCGAGAATTATTGAATATTGAATAAAATAATTGAAAAACGAAGAATACAATTGAAAATTAAAGAAAATAATTGAGAATTGGAGAAAATAATTAAAAATTAAAGAAATAAATTGAAAATTAAAGAAAATAATTGAGAATTGGAGAAAATAATTAAAAATTAAAGAAATAAATTGAAAATTAAATAATTAAATTGAAAATTACAAAAAATAGTTGACAATTGAAAGAAAAATTACTAAATGACTAAAATAATTAGATATTAAAGAAAATAATTGAGAAATGAGGAAAATAAAGGAGAAGCGGCTAATTTGGAGCGTCGGCTAAATCGGTGCACGATCATTTAGAGAAAATAGCGTATTCTAGAAAAAAAAGTAAAATTGAAAGTATTTATCTGTTTCAAAACATATGATAAAAAAAATTGCGCATTTTAATATATAATTTTTATTTTATAAAGAAAAGTTAGTTTTTGCAATTTTTGGGTTATTAGTGATCGAAACAAAAACATCAAATTAATAAAATATTTTAAATAAAAATTTACAAATCTTTAATTAATATCGTAGTCAGAAGTATTGTAAATGCTTTAATGTTCGATTCATAATAAAAACTTTATAAATTATAAGTAAAAAAAGGATTCTTTCTAGACTCTCTGAGAGCGACTAATGTGGCGCACGTTATTTTTAATGGAAAAGAAAGTAAATATAAAAAACATGTTGCAGAAATGAATTTGTTTTATTTAAAAAATAATAAAAGTTCATTTATATTTATCATTTATAACAGTTAAATAAGTGATAATTATCATAATCCTTTTCAATACTCTACAAACGTCATTCGAATGTTTTTAAACAGTTTAAAATTCCAGGGATCACAGTTTCTCCCCTTTTTCACCTAATCACCTTTTTTCCCCCTTATTTTCCCCTTTTTTTAGAAAAATCACCTAAAACACCTAAAATCAAGATTTTATCACCTAAAACACCTAAAATCAACATTTTTCTCTTCTTTGACCTTCTTTTTTTCAAAAAATTTCTATTTTCCACTTTCGGAAATGCAAAAATTTATCCTTTTTTAGGGTGTCTGTACAATGATGAGAAATTAGTTATTGAATTTAAATGTTTAAAAATAATTTATAACTTAAAATGGTTTTTTATTATTATTTATTGAATTTATTTAGATTTTAAACAGGAAACATGAAAAAAACATAATTAAAATAAAATTATTTTAAAAAGTTATATAATTTTCTTATGACCATGTATTCTTAATTAATTGAAGCAAATTAATTTATTGGATAAAAAAATTTTTTATTAAATATTTTTTACTTGATTTAAACAAATATTACTACTTTTGCATCATAAAATAAAACCATGTATTCTTGCTGAAATACATCAAATTTATTTTATTGGATGAAAAAAAATTCTTTATGAAATATATTTACTTATTTTAAACAAAAATTAATTGTTTTGAATTAGAAAATATAAAAACACAATAAAAGATATTAATAAAAATAATTTCAATTGATTTTGTCATATTTCGCTGAAAGATTTTTAATTTAATTTCTTTAATATTATAGCAGAACATTTGACATCACAGATTTTTATGTTTCCTGTTTAAAATCTAATTATTAAATAGATAAATTAAAAAACCATTTGAAGGAAAAAATTATTTTTAAAAATATTTAATTGCAACAACCATCTTCTCGTCATTGAACAGACAACCTAGTAAAAGATAAATTTTTGTATTTCTGAAAGTGCTCTTTCTTTTGAAATTTTCATAAACAAATTGAACAAAAAAAGACTAAATTAATTAATAAAACTGTTTTGAAAAAAAGAAACAATAAAATTTTGTAAAAGAAAACTTGAATTATTAATATAACTCTTCTTTCTTAATTTTCAAAATCTCCTTTTTATTAAAGAAAATCCCCTTTTTTGAAAACCGAAATCCCCTTTTTCACCTAAAATTGAACGAAGTAACCACTGTGATCCCTGAAATTCATGTAAAGATATAAAACACTTTTTTTAATCAAAATCTATAATCACTTAAGTAAATCTATTATTTTATTAAATATTTATATAATTATAATATTATTAATATAAGCTGTGCGCCATTTTAGCCGACATGGGCAGGTAACTCGACGCAGGTGTACTTTTTTTAAAACCTATAATTAACACTTTTAATTAATACTTAATACAATTTCTTCTATACAGAAAGTTAGTTGAAATATTGAACTAACGATTTTTGCTTATTTCATCAAGAATAATATAAGTATTATCAAATTAATTAACGATTTTTAATATATGGGCCTAATTACCCGCCTCTCCCCTAATTGCCAATCGAAAGAAAAATTCGAAAACTGATGGCGAGAAAAATCGACAACAGAACAAAATAATTAAAAAAAATTAAAGTATAATTATAAAATTTAAAGAGAATAATTGAGGAGCACTTTTTCGAAAGTTGATAAATCCATTTTTCAAAAAAGTTGAGATAATTATAAATTTAACATATTAGGTAGGTACCTTACAAATCGATCTGTCACTGTTAAATTCAAGAAAAAAATGTATTACCAAAGAATTTTCAATTTAAAAAAAACTTGGACTTAACCAAGATGAATTAAAATTTTAATTTTTTTCCTAGAATAAATTATAAAAACCTTTAAATTCCTTTATTACTATAAACTTTAATTAAAAATAAATCTCCTTAAGTGCAAAAAACATTCGTATATATATAATTTCATATATTTTTTCTACTTTATAATTAACTCTAGGGGTTAGGTGCGAAACTGCATTTGTTTAATTTTCTCGAAATAACAAAATGTGGAATTATCAACTTTTGAAAATGTACTCCTCAATTGTATGTTGAAAATTCTAAAAAAAATTATAGATTTATTCATTGATAAAATTAAAATTATTTGAATTGATATTTATAAATTTCAATTTTAATCAATTTAAATGCATTTTTTTTAAAAAAGTATCTGATTTAAAACAAAAAATATCTATGTGCAAACTTTAGATGTAAACAGAAAAAAATGAATGAAGAGTGAAAGAACTTGAGGATTATTATTATAGATTTGTGATCTATTAAAAAAATTGATTTTCAATAAAATTTCTCAAAAATTTTTGATGCACGAAGAAATTCCTAATTTAGTAATAAATTTCCCGGTTATTACCCGATTTTCCGGTCAAGTGTTCACCTTGTTTGTTTATTAGGAATTTAAAGTAATAAAATCATGAATTTTTAATTACCTTTCCGAAAAAATTTCCTGACTTTTAAAGGTTTTTTTTTTAAATCCCTGACTTTTACCTGACTACTAAATTTCCCTCATTTCTATTTTTTCCCTTACCTTGTTCATTTAATGATTATACTATTTAAATATTAAGTGGTTTAAACGAAATATTAAGATTAGTTTGAATACTAATTACAAAAAGAAAACAGAAAAATTATTTAACAATTTTAAAATATCAGAAATTCTATGAAAAAAAAACAAACTTCTCGGCAATTTCCCTGATCGCTATACACTCTCTTAATTGAATTAAGAAAGTCTTGGAAACTTATGTTGTTGTAATTAAAATGCAATTTTTATATTAATTGGGACTTTTTTTCTTTAGGTGAAAAACCTTTCGGCTGCAACATTTGTCACCGAGCTTTCGCACAAAAAGAAATTCTTCTTCGTCATTTGATGACCCATTCTGGACAAAAGCCATTCCAGTGCCAGAGTTGTGAGAAGAGTTTCACACAACGGGAAGCTTTGAAAGTGCACATGCGAAGACATCAGAAATTAAATCCAAACGACATTCAGTTGCATCATTGTCAACTTTGTCCGAAAGCTTTCTGTCATGCATCAGGTTTAAGCAGGCATTTAGTCACTCATACAGGTAGAACTTATAAATGTGTTGAATGTGAAAAGTCCTTTACTGACAAGAGTTCTCTTCTGAGACACAGTCGAATTCACGCACCTAAAAAGCTTATTTTGAACTAAAGTTAAATGCACGATTGAAATATTTTAAGAAACCTGAATTGCTTTGATTCTCTTTATTTCAAATGTTCTTTTTTAATTAATCACTTTAAATGACTATAATCGTGCAATTTACATGTTGACAAATTGAATCAAAAACTTCCAATTATGTGAATACAAAACGTGTAACTCAGATATCAAGAGAATATTATACAGAATGCTTTACTTCTTTTTCAAAAGATATAACTTTATTAAAGTTTAATTTCTTTTTAAAGTGTAATATTGTATACAGCATCTCATAAATGTATATAAGGACATCAAAACTTTTATCAAATTTTCAGAGTTTAGTATCATTCTACATGTAATGGACGTGACTTTAGCTAACATTTTTTTAGTAATCCGAGAAAAAAATTTGCTAATGTCACGTCCATCACACTATTTATTAAAATAGTATTTATATATTCTGTATTTTTTAGAATTTGTGTTTACTTTAATAATCTAAAGTACAGAATTTAAAATAAAAAATATTTTCTGCTTTAAAAAGTATTACCTAAAGAAAAATAATTAAAATAAGGTTTTGATATCCTTATGATTTTTTAAAGTTCATTACTTTTTTTTAAGTATGTTAGTGTTTGAATGTAAACTTTGTTTACATTTTGTTTAAAAAAAAATTGTACTACTCGTAACGTCTAAACATGTTTACAGTTCTTACATAATACTGTAAAATAAATATTACTTTTTTATTTAAAGTCGGATTAAAAGCCGATGAAATTTTTGTACATAAAAATACATAAACCATAATATTTTAATGAAGAACAAAATTTGAAATTCTTTATGTTTGAAAACAAATTTTGTTTTTGGGAAAAAAACGGTTAATGTAAAAAATATTGAAATAAAAATAATGTCCAAATTTTTAATACTGAAATCACTTATTTCCCTTCGAATTCTCGACTTCTCCGACTTCTTCTAAGAACTAAATTGAATTTTGTATTATTGATCATTACAAAAATAATTGCTTTTAAATATATAATATAAAATGAATAAAAGATTAGAATTCACAGAAAACAATTTTAATGCGTACATATACAATATACAATATTCACAACTCGTACATAAAATTATCTTTTTTATATTAAAACTCTTAAAAGCAATGATTATTTGACTTCACGTCAAAAATGAATGATTTATCCTTTTCTTTAAATAAACTACACGCGATTATTTAACAGAAATAAAGGAATAACAACATTCATAAAAATATAAGGTTTTTGAGTGAAATAAAATAATCAATTTTTTAAAAAACATTACTTTTTTATTAGGTCACATGCATACGATTTCATATTTTTACAGTTATTAATTAAGCATGGCCATCTGTACATCAATCTGACAGAAGAAATTTATAGTTAATAATAATGTATCAACTCCCGCAATATGTACAGATTTTTAAAGTAAAACAGAAGCATTTCACAGAAATACTTAATGATTGTTTACATAAAAAAATTGTTTTTTACAAAAACTGTATTTTTTGTTTATTAAAAAAATAATATTTTATGGGCAATTTCATGTCTTTGGTTTCAAGTGTAATAAAAAAAATTTAATCAACTCTTCAATTCTGATACCTCCGTTACGAAGAATTAATTATCATTTACAATTAATTATAATATTAATTATGAGCGAATACTAATTATTGAGATCGATCAGTGGAATACAAATTTCTTACTGTCAGTGTTGCGAAACAAATGCCATACAGAAATGCACGTTGAAAGATAAAAGGATAAGGAAAAAAAATTTAAAAAAAAATAATATTCTACTTTTTTTTTTATTTCCACATGGAAACTTCTAGTGCAATTCCTAAAAATTTTGAGAAAGAGAATACTCTATCTCAAATTTCCGCAAAAAAAAAAAAACATTTACCGGAGTTGACGAGTGAGAAATGCATTTATCTACCCACTTGTCACACAATAACGCGAAACTTGTAAACTACAATAATGCGATTTCCTGTACACAGATTTACTTAGTTGAAATATTCTCTCGCAAAGAAGAATTTTCGCAAAAAAGATGTGACAGACCAAAAGTAAGTCTTTTTTTCTACCCTTACTTCCGAGATTCTTGCCTATCCCACACTTGGTACTATTTTGCTTTATTATTCATCGATCTCTTCAAATTGTCCGCTGCCGTTAATGGAGGGGGAGAAGATAATTAACATCCGATAAAGAAAAATTGATCACGTTCGCATCTTAGATTACAAACAATTTTCTCTACATTATCTACTTTCGATAAAACTTGTGTGATCACGTGAAAAAATAAAATGCCACATTGAGGCATCCTTCGTAGCAAACATTGATTGAGGAGTTTATTTTTTTCCTAAAAAGGACTGGTCAAAAAATCAAGCGAAAGTTAATATAAACTTTCTTTTTTAAAATTCGACGAAGGTTACAGAAATTGATTAAAATTCATAACGGTACAGGTTTTTGAAGAGTGTTGGGAAATTGATTGTTTTAAATAAAAAACGTTCAGGGAATTTACACAAACTCTCATCAATCGAGATTTAGGGTCTTTGGCTGTTCCCAAGAGAATCCATCACGACCAAAATGACCATATGTACTCGTCTGTTGATAAATTGGATTTCGGAGATTCAACTCTTTTACAATTTTGCCTGGACGCAGGTCAAAGTTCTTTTTTACAATGTCCAGAAGTTCCTTTTGTGAATGCTTTGAAGTGCCATAGTCAAAAACAGTAATAGAAAGAGGTTCAGCAACTCCAATTGCGTACGAGACCTAAACAGAAGAATTAATCAAGAAATATTATTTAACTTATTAATACATTGTACTTTCATTAAAAAAATTTCAAAGCTCAAACTTACCTGCACTAGACAACGTCTGCAGAGACCAGCTTTGACCAGTGATTTTGCAACCCATCTTGCAGCATAAGCTGCAGATCTGTCAACTTTGGTAAAATCTTTTCCAGAAAAAGCACCACCTCCATGAGCACCCCATCCTCCGTATGTGTCCACAATTATTTTGCGGCCAGTGAGCCCAGCATCACTCTAATAAATTTTTTTGTTAATTTTAGTTTATAATTTTAACAATAAATTATAATATATTTTCTAATAATCTTGGCTTTTTCAAGATGTATTAAATTCTCCGATCGATACACACTAGGATGGTTCAAAAATGCATGGAAAAAAAAATTAAGTCGGAATTTTAATGCTCTCACCCCCTAGGAAAATAAGGGAAAAAAATTTTTCGTTGGATTGGTATAGGATCCTTGAAAATCAATATTTTTCAATCGCCGAACTCTGTTTCTCTTTATGAAACTTTAAAGAATAATGATAAATTGTTTATTTACCCATTTTTTAATAATAACTATTTTTTATGCATCTTCAAAAAATCCCAAAAATTAAAAACAAGTGTTAAGAAATATTTTTAACTTTGTTTTTTAAAATTTTTTGCAACATTTACAATAAATAGCATAAGAGTAAACTTTAAAGAATTGTTGAATGTAATTGCTAATTTGTTTAAACAAATTATTATTTGTTAGGGATTTTTTACGAGGCCTTATAATGAGTTGCAACTTTTTCTCAATTTTGCAACTTTTCAAGACAAATGTAATCTATTACTAACAACAAATTAAAAATAACAATTCTACTCATTGTTTAAACAAATTATAATTGTTTAATTTCAACCTTTTATCAAATTATACCACAAAGTTGCAACTTTTTCGTAATCTTGCAACTTTTCGAGCTGAGTGATACCAACCAATAACCACAAATTAAAAATAACAATTCTACTCATTGTTTAAACAAATAATAATTTTTTTTATTTAAACTTTTTATCAAATTAAGCTACGGAGTTGCAATTTTTACTCAATTTTGAAACTTTTTTATCTAAATCATACGAAATAGCAACAACCAACTGAAAATAAAAATTTGACTAATTACTTAAACAAATTGTTATTGTTTAATTTCAACTTTTTTAGAAATTAGGCTACATAGTTGCAATTATTTCTCAATTTTGAAATTTTTTAAGCTGAATAATACCAAGTATCAACAACAAACTAAAAATACAAATTTTACGAATTGTTTAAACAAATTGTTATTGTTTAATTTCAACTTTTTATTAAATTAGGCTACAGAGTTGCAATTTTTTCTCAATTTTGAAACTTTTAGCTAAATGATACCAAGTAACAACAACAAGCTAAAAATAAAAATTTTACAAATTTATTATTTAAAAAAAATTTTATTGTTTAGTTTCAAATTTTTATCAAATTAAGCTACAGAGTTGCAATTTTTTCTCAATTTTGAAACTTGATAAGCTTATTAATACCAATTAATGACAGCAATTTTAAAATAATAATTCTAATTGGATAATTCAACCGATTGTTTAAACAAACTATTATTGTCTAATTTAAACTTTTTATTAAATTAAGCTACAAGTTGCAATTTGACAGTAAGACGTCATCATCGTTTAAAAACTTTAAACAATTTATTATTATTAAACTTTAAATTTTTATCTGATGGTCGATTAAATCTTAGTTCAGAACACTCAAGACAGAATAAGGAAGTTAGGATCAACACTGTTAATTAAACACTCTTGTATTGAAATAATTGTATATTAAATATAAAATAAGTATTATATAATCTCTCGTAAGACTCGTCTTTCTCGTCTCGCGTCTCAACGAACAATCTCGTTCCCACGTCAGCGACTCGCTCAACATACCACACACTAGAGGGCGCTTCTTTCCGATCATAAATGGCGCGCGTTTTATAAATTGAGAAAATAGTAATAATGAAATTTTATAACATTCGGCCAACCTTTCTAAGGCTTGCCCTCAAGCCGTCATAGTTTTTTTTTTTTTTTTGTAAACAATTCTTAAACCATACATTTCTTACAAACAAAATCGAAATAGTACACTATTTACAAAGATATTAAAAGACTTTTACTTTTACATAAACTCTCATACAATCTCTTGTTTTTATCTTATTTAATCACTAAATTGACTTTCGCATAAAATAGAAACAGGTTATGGTTGAATATCGTAAATACAGTGTTTCTTTACACATAAAATCTTGAAGATATACAGGTTTTCGTTTCTGTCGTTTCGGTCGCTTATAGTTAGACAATTCGTTACTGTTTTCCGCAAAATTTGGGTCTGGATCACCTTTGGGAACGCACGAACTATCCTCAGGCATTACCTCGTCGTCGCTCGTCTCACTTAAATTCTCGTCGTAATCAAATTCGTCAACTTTAGAACCTCGCAAAATTTTCATTTGACTTACGTGTGATTCGATTTCTCGCAAAATGTCATCTCGGATGATTCTCGGATCTTGATAGGTCTCACAGTTGGCGGTTAATTCGCGCATCGGTCCTTCTTCGAATCGCGGAAGGTATCCAAGAAGAGCCTCAAAAGGCGTCCTACTAGTAGTTTTGTTTATAGACGAGTTAATGTCCCGTGCGATTTGTTTTAAATTAACGTCCCAGTTCTTCTCTTCTCCAACCCATGATCCAGCTCGTAAGGGTGACAAGATGGTTTGATTGGTCCGTTCTGCCTGCCCATTGGCTTGAGGGTGGCGGCTGGAATTTATGTCAACTTCACTCCATGTAATCCACAAAATTCACGAAATTTTTCAGATGTGAAACTAGTTCCACGATCACAAATTATTCGGATTGGCGATCCAAATAGGTCGACAACTTTATTCAAAGCTTTGATTGTAGGCGCAGTTTCCGTACTTTTAGTCGGTTCAAGAATGATGTACTTTGTCAAATTGTCAACAAAGGTAAGTACATAACGGTTTCCTTGACCGCTCGTAGGAAACGGACCCAAGTGGTCCATGTGAACTGTAGCAAAAGGGCGCGATCCTGGTGGGATTGGATGCAACTCTCCCGGTTGACCCAAGAACCTTATCGACGCCTAAGTGACTACTTAGATCGTGGTAGCGAATAGTTAGAGCTTTCCTCATTGCAGCTGGCACTACATACAAAAGAGTTTCCTTTTCGTCTTTTAGTTTAACACGATATAGCAATCCAGCTACTAAACGAAAATCACGTGTTGCTCCTTGTTCGTCTCTCGACCTGTCCTCAATTGGTTTGACTAAGATGTCAATCAAAGTCTTTAGTTTTTCATCAGATCTCTGATGGAGAAGAATTTCATCTTCTCGTGTTAAGATCGTGAACATATCAAAAATCTCGGTTTTTCTCGGTTCTTGATCTTGAATTGAAGCCCTCGAAAGAGCATCCACATGCTGCATCTGTTCACCATTTCTGTGTCTCATCTCGAAATTGTACTCGCTTAAAGAGTTTGCCCAGCGCGCAACTTGTGGGTACTTCGTCTTAGAGGAATTCAAAAAAATCAGCGCCTGACAGTCCGTCAGTCCGCCTGACATCGTCGCCTGAAGTGAACTTCAGGGGCAACAAAAAGTTTCGAAGTCGATCACATGCCCAAACTATGGCTTGCAACTCCAACTTACTCGAGTGGTAACGCGATTCCACATCAGATACTCTTTGGCTGATTGCGTAAATCAAATTCAAATGATTGGATTCGTCACCTTGTAAAAGCATTGCGCCCAAACCTACGGAGCTTGCATCCGTATGCAACTCCGTAATTAATGCTTTTGGCGAATAAAGATTCAAAATCGGATGAGCAATAAGGCGCTGTTTCAGATTTCGAAATGCATTTTCTTGTATCTCAGACCATACAAAATTCACATTTTTACGCGTTAAATTTGTCAATGGAGCAGCAATTTTCGAATATCCTGGTATAAACCGGCGGAAGAAACCAGTAAGTCCCAGAAACCGACGTACCTCGTGTATGTCGTGTGGAACCTCGAATTTCTCGATCGCGTGAACCTTTATCTCGCCCGGTTCGACTCCTGCTGAACTAATTCGAAAACCAAGAAATTCGACCTTTTCAACTCCGAATTTGCATTTTTCTAACTTCAGGGTCAATCTAGCTTTAGCCAAAGCTTCGAGAACCAATTTAATTCGTTCCATTAGTTCAATCCAGTTTTTCGCAAATATAAAAATATCGTCCAGGTAAAAGAGCAATATTCTATTTCTGAGATTGCCCAAAGTTAATTCCATCAATTTGGAAAAATAAAAGGGGGCGTTCATGAGCCCAAAAATCGCTCTAGTGAACTCCCCGGTACCATCGGGGGTGATAAATGCGGTTTTGTGACGTGCTTCTTGTTTGAGTGGAAGCTGTAAATACCCGTTCCGAAGATCCAAAACTGCAAAGATTTTTGCTCCGGAAACAACTTCCAGGTACTCGTCAAGATTTGGCAACGGATATTGAACTCTCACGGTTTGATTATTTAAACGACGACTATCTGAAACTACGCGTGATTCCCCGTTTTTCTTTCGTATCAGGAAAACTGGACTCGAATATGTCGACGTTGTATCAGTGACAATTCCCGCTTTCTTCCACGTACTTAACGTATCGCGCATAATTTCACGTTCCTCTTGCGTTGCGCGATAAGGCTTAGAACAAATCGGCACTGAACCAGGTTTCTCCACGATATCCATCTCCAATAACGAGGTACACCCTAACTCGAATAAGTTTTTTGCTATGCAATGCCGAAATTTGTTTAATAATTTAATTAAATCTTCTCGTTGACTCTTAGTGATTTTATCTCCAGTGATTACCTCGCTAGGCAATACTGGTTCTTTTCTCGGAGATTTCTCTGGAATAGGGTTAATTTCCATTACCACATTTGCCAGTTTTGTTCCCTGTCGTAACTTTACTGGTGCATTACTCGCGTTTATAACCCCAAGAGTAACTTCATGATTGCCCGTATTTAATTGAATAAAATTAATAGTCCCGGGTTCTAATTTTTCTTCCCATTTAAGTACTAAATGCTTCGATTCATCGACTGAATTAATATCAATTTTTGCTAAATCAAAATTTTCGCGTCTTTGAAAAATTAAGTGATTATCGATCTTAAAATAAGCTATATCCGGTTGTTCGGTAAAATTTCTTCCTATTATAACGCTCCACGTCTGAACATTATCAGGTAATACTCGTAAAATAATATCGTCGACTGTTACACCATCAACATCAACGCTTCCTTTAATAATACCTACTGATACGACAATGTTACCATCAGTACCAAAACCGCGAAGTTCATTTGGTTTGCGTTCGATCACAAATCCTTCACGGAGAACAGTACTCGCGTTTATAGTGCACACTGCACTTCCCGGATCAATTAACGCTGCTTGAATTGACTTATTATTGATTTCAATGGATTTAATATATTTATTTGACGGTTCAATTAATTTATCCTCGATCGCATTTACATCTAATTTTTCTAATTGTCGTGGTTTAGTACAATTCCGAGTTCCGTGTCCCTTTTCCTTACAGTTCATGCAATACGGTTCTCTTCTAGGTTCAGGACATTCGTTCGAAAAATGTCCGTTTTTCTGACAATTAAAACACTTGGTAGAAGATAATTTTGACTTCTTATTTTCTTTTACCGTCGTCACATCTTTATTTATTGTTCGCGATTCGTTAGGTCCATTATTATTCCCGGGTTTAAAATTTAATTTCTTATCGTTGCGCGGATTATTTTTATAATAATATTTTAAAGTTCGATCTAACCTTTCAAGATCCGAGAAAAGTTCATCCTCATCATTGTGATGTGCAGCGGAAGCACTAATCATTAAATCATGTGATCTCGAACCTGATATTACTTGAGTCTTAATTTGAGGAAACGTTAGAGGTAGGTTTCTACATAGATAAATCTTGTTTTGCACATAAGAAGCTAAAGTATCGTATGGAGATTGGACGCGACTTTGCATTTTCACAAATGCTTCCGGTATGTCCATTTTACGAAGAAAAGTTTTTCGAAAAGCCTCGCGAAATAATTCCCAAGTTGTGAGTTCCCTCTGGCGACCCAGAAACCAAGCGCGCGCAGCACCTGTCAAATGACACTTTACTGTCTGTAACACAAAATTATCCGGTCACTTATTAATACAAGCTGCCGTCTCAACTTGTTCGAGCCACAGTTTGGCCTCTTGGGGACCTTTTTCACCGTTAAACGACTCAATGGTTTTAGAAAAGTCGGGCATGACGTGAAACTCGCGCTGCGGTTCTCGTGCTTGAACAAGTTGTTGCGACAGTGACGTATTTTGCTGTAGAACTTGATTTACCAAACCTAACAATTGTTCAAAGTTCGCGGGACTTCCTGACGATGTTGGAGGAACATTACCGAAAGGTGGCGGAACATTATTAAAAGGTGGAGGAACATAACCTACTGGTGGCGCGGAAGTAGGCAATTGATTTCGCGGATCAAATGTCCCCTGAGAGGGTAAAGGCGAACGTGTGTTTTCATTACCTTGTCGCGGTGGTAAATGTAAATTTGTATGCGGATTCAACGGTCTCACCGTTGAATTTCTCGAATGATTCATAAAAGTACTGTTTCCAGCTCCAGATACAAAATGACTAGCGTTTACGTTTCGTGTATTCTCGTTGGTAAGCGTAGCGTTATTAAATGACATATCAGGATAATAATAATTACCGGTATTATTAAATTGAAATTTTTCAAAAGTGTTATTATTTACAGTTGCGTCAAAAGCAGATCGGTGAGAATTTGTAGGAAAATTACCTCGCCCGTTACCTTGAAATGGAGTGGAACGTCCACCACGAAAACTACCTCGTTGTTGTTGTGCATTATATCCCCGTTGAAATCTCTCGAAGTCGTCCATCGTCGAGTCTCGTCGGCTGCTCTGGTCGTGGTGTGTCATGGCCGCAGTTTCTTAGATTCCACAAATAGCGTTCAAAATGGCGCCATACGACGATGTGAAGCAAACTTCCAAAGTAACCCGGTTCACACAGCGTACTATCCTGGATGACTAACAGCAGCTTCCTTCTCGATGACTTCACGTCAAAACACCCTCAAAATTTGGATGGAAATCTCAGAATCTCGTACTCGTACTCTGGTTAATCTCTTCTCGAACTTTGTTTTCTCGCGTCCTGAGAACTTTTGATTTCACAGCTTTTATCAAAGTTCTCTCAGCAACAGAACACACGAATCGTTTTCAATAAATATTAGCGGTTATCCGCAAGTAAATTGATTTTCACAGTTACTTTAACTACCGAGCACATGGCAAAGGCACAAAAGAAAAATGTCTTTCGTTACCCCACACTTAGAATATAAACTTTAAATTTTTATCTGATGGTCGATTAAATCTTAGTTCAGAACACTCAAGACAGAATAAGGAAGTTAGGATCAACACTGTTAATTAAACACTCTTGTATTGAAATAATTGTATATTAAATATAAAATAAGTATTATATAATCTCTCGTAAGACTCGTCTTTCTCGTCTCGCGTCTCAACGAACAATCTCGTTTTCTCGTTCCCGCGTCAGCGACTCGCTCAACACACCACACACAAGAGGGCGCTTCTTTCCGATCATAAATGGCGCGCGTTTTATAAATTGTGAAAATAGTAATAATGAAATTTTATAACATTATTATCAAATTGTTCTATACAGGCTTTTTATTTTACTAAAATGTCAGAAGCGAAATTTTTGAAAGCCCTACTGCTCTTTCTTCAATTTCAGCAGTATAAATTTGTTTAAATAATTGGCAAATTGGTAATTTTACTTTGTTATTAGTATTGGTAGATAAGTTGCAAAACTGGGAACAAGCGTCAACTTTGTAACTTAATTTGATAAAAAATTGAAGTTAAACAATAATAATTTGATTAAACAATTTATTCAATTGTTATTATTAGTTTGTTGTTAGTAACAGGCTACATTCGTCTTAAGAAATTGCACAATTGAAAAAAGTTACAACTCTGCGGCTTGATTTGATAAAAAGTTGAAATTAATAATAATAATTTGTTTAAATAATTGATATAATTGTTATTTATAGTTTGTTGTTAGTAGTTGATTACATTCGTCTATAAAAGTTAAAAAAATGGTGAATTAATTGCAATTCTGTAATTTAATTTAATAAAAAGTTGAAATTAAACAAAAATAATTTGTTTAAATAATCGGTGGAATTGTTATTTTTAGTTTGTTGTTGATAAATTGTATCAGTTAGCTGAAAAAGTTGAAAAATTGAGAAAAAATTGCAATTCTGTAGCTTAATTTGATAAAAAATTGAAATTAAACAATAATAATTTGTTTAAAGAATTGATACAATTGGTATTTTTAGTTTGTTTTTAGTAATTGGTTACATTTGTCTCGAAAAGTTGCAAAATTGAGATAAAGTTGCAACTCTGTAGCCTATAAATAGTTGTAAATATGCAATAATAATTTGTTTAAACAAATTAGCAATTAGGGTAAGTGCGTTAGTTGCTGCGGATGCTTCAGTTGCTGCGGTTTTCAGAAAAATATTACTAATTTCTATTTAAGAATATGTACCTATTTCAAAATGTGTGATAAAATTATTCTAACCTTTACTTAATACAATTCCATCAAAATTCTTATTTTAACTATTATTAATTTATAATTATTTAAGTTTAAATTATTGTTCCCGCAGCAACTAAAGCAAACATTTGGTTTGTATGTGCTTTAGTTGCTGCGGGAAATCTAACCTCCAATTACACGTTATTCTGTCCGCAGCAACTAACACGCATCAACTGACTCAAACCCGCAGCAATAGATGCATTTGATATTATTTTTAATTTCTTTATTTTGTTCAAATAATCAATTTTTGTGGTGTTTTGATGTTTGAATAAATATCTAAATAACACAAACTACTCATTTAATAAGTCGTAAGTTCATTGTTATCAATAAAAAAGCGGTATTTTTTAATAAAAAGGAGTCTCGGCTGAGAGCCCGCAGCAACTGACACATTTACCCTACATAACACAATTCTTTAAATTTTATATTTATGATATTTATTGACAATGTTGCAAAAAATTGTAAAAAAAAAAAGTTAAAAATATTTTTTAACACTAGTTTTTGTATTTTGCATTTTTTTTTTTTTTTTTTTGAGAATCTATAAAAAAAACTGTTAAATAAACAATTTGGCATTATTCTTTGAAGTAGAGTTTGACGATTGAAAATTATTGATTTACAAGAATTATATACCATTTCTACAAAACAATTTTGTTTCCCCATTTTAAATACACGATAAAAACTTTGAGCGCTTTGAGCGACCTCTAAATATTTTTTGATTTAAAAAAAAACAAACAGCGGTAATTTTTTTTCAACATAGAACAATCCTTGGATGTAAGAGCATTAAAATTCTGACTTTACTTTTTTTGGACCACCTTACTACACACCCTGTGCCTATTCCTTAAAATATTTTCTTGATTTTTACAACAAAATTTGAATAAATTGATATTTTTATAAATTAAAGTTAAAATAAATTTTAATTGTTTTATTAAAATTTCAATATCGTCCTCAGAAATGTTATTCACATCATGGCATTCAAGAGTAGCAAATACTTAACAAAGACATCATTGAACGATATTTTTATAAAAATTAAATAAATTGATCCTTCTTTGCAAAATTAAATGTATATAAAATTTATTTATATTCTTCTTATGTTATTAAAAATAAAAATTCGATTTTTATACCTGTGGTCCGCCAATGACGAAATCGCCGCAGGGATTAACGTGGAAAATAGTTTTATCATCTAAGTATTTTGCGGGAATAACTTCCTTGATTACTTTTTCCAAGGTGTTTTTACGTAATTCCTCTAGAGTTACTTTCTCACTATGCTGTACAGAGACAACTACTGTATGTACCCGACGTGGAACACAGGCTCCATTCTCCATAATATATTCACAGGTTACCTAAAATTAATTTTTAAATTTGTTTTAGACTTTAGATAATAAAACTGTACCTACATCTTTAATTTTTAAGATGATTACTAATTAAAAGATTGAAATATCATTCTCAGAACTGTTGTTCACATCATGGCAATCAAGAGTAGCAAATACATAACAAAAGTCATCACTGAATGATATTTTATGTAAATTTTAATTAAATTTTTTATTTAAATTAATTTTATGAAAATTAATATTATACGTAACTATGTATTTTTTACAAAATTATTATTTTTTTCTACGTCATATTAAGATATTTATAACTTTAAAAAATGTTCAAATTACCTGCGTTTTTGAGTCAGGACGTGCCCACCATAAATCTCCGCTTCGTCTCAATTCTGCAATCTTCTGGTTTAGTTTGTGCGCCAAAACAACAGTCAATGGCATACATTCGTCAGTTTCATCAGTCGCGTAGCCAAACATCAGACCCTATTTAAAACGAATATTAGTTTAAAAACAATTTTTATTAAAAATAATAATTAATAAATAAATGAAAAATAAGAAAAGAATTAAAAACTAATTTAAAAATTTGGAAAACATGCCATAAATAAAAATAAATAAGAATATTTTATAAAATTAGGAGAGTGGGATACAGAAACACCAAAAATTGTTCTAAACTCGAGATATTAATGTAAAATGCAAATTTAGAATTTAGAAGATTTTTTTTAAAATCCAGCTACTATATCCCACTCGTACCTAGATAAAAATGAAATAAATAGAATTAGAATAGAATATAAAAACTAATGTATAGGTAATATATAACTAATATTATAATATTATTATACATTATGATAATAATATATATACAAAAATATAAATTTAAACAAGAAATTTGATAAAAATTTAATTAGGAGATTATTTTTAAAAACGTGCATAGCCTAAGAGAACAGAGCAGCAATTATGATGTAAAGCATGATGTGATGTATTTTTTAAAAACTAGGTAGAAGAAAAAATTTACACATGTGCTGGCTATTATTCCCAATGAACTAAGTTTTAACACAATTAAACAATTACCTTCATTACCTTTCTAAAATGGAACAATCACCTTAATTTCTAACAATTATCTTGCATAATATTCTACAATAAAACATTGATCAATTATTTATCAATTTATTTATATAAATTTCAAGCATCACAGTACCTTTCATTTTCAAAAAAGGTGAAAAGGTGAATTTTTTCCCTGGAAAAGGTGACAAAAAGGTGACAAAAAATATCATGACAACAAACTGGAATGTGTTTAAAGTAGGGTTGCTACGTTTTCCAAATTTCAATCTTCAATGACTTCCAAGTTATCCAGATCATTTTTTATCAAATTCCATGACCAAATATAAAATAAGTAGTAATATTAACACGTTTTATTTGCAAAGAAAAACATTGCATTGTTTTTAGTCGTTTAAAATAACTGAAAAATGAAAAAATTACAGGAAATAATTGAAAAATTTCGGAAAACAATTGAAAATCGAAGAAAACAATTAATAATTGTAAGAAATAATAGAAAAATGACGAGAATAATTGAAAAATTGAAGAAAATATATGAAAACTGACCAAAAAAATTGCCAATTAAAAACAAAATTCGAAAAATGATGAGATTAATAGACAGCTAAAAGAAATAATTGTAAAAACTAAACAAGAAATATTAAATTTAAAGAAAATATTTGCATATTGAAAAATTAAGAAAACTATAGGAATAATTGTTGGTAATAATTGCACATTTAACAACTGGATTGAAAATAAAAAAAAATTATTAAAATTGAAAAAAATAATTGAAAATTGAAGAAACCAATTAAAAATTGAAGAATGGAATTGAAATGTAAAGAATATACTTAAAAATTGAAAAAAAGTAATTGAAAAAAGCCGAGAACTACTGAATATTAAGGAATTAATTGAAAATCGATAAAAATAATTGAAAATTAAAGAAAATATTTGAGAATTGAAGAAAATAATTAAAATTTAAAGAATGTAAATTGGAAATTAAAGAATTAAAAAGAAATTTAAAGAAAATAATTGATAATTAAAAGAAAAATTACAATATGACACAAAATAATAATTAAATATTGAAGAAAATATTTAATTATTAAGAAAAATAATTAACGATTGAAAAGAGAGTTAGAATAATGATGAGAATAACAAAACAATTTAAATTAATTAATAATTATAAAATTAAAGGTGAATAATAAATCGTCATTTGAAAACTGATGAAAAATATGGATTGAAAATCGAAAAAAATTGAAAATTGAAAAATGGAATTGAAATTTGAAGAATGTAAATTAAAAATTCAAAAAAAGTAATTACAAAAGCTGAAAATTGTAGAATATAAAAGAAAATAATTGAAAACTGAAAAAATTAAAATTTGCAGAAAATAATAAAAAAAATTAGGAAATAAATTGAAAATTTAAGAATTAACTTGAAACTTGAAAAAAATAATTGATAATTGAAGAAAGGTAAGAATTACTGAATATTGAATGATACAATTGAAAACTGAAGACTGGAATTTAAAATTAAAACTAATAATTGAGAATAGAAAATAATTAAGAATTGAAGAAATAAATTAAAGATTAAGGAATTAAATTAAAATTTTGAGAAAGTAATTGACAATTAAGAAAAAATTAGAAAACTGTCGAGAATAAAAGTGAATTGAAAAATTTGTAGAAAATAATTGAAAATTGCGGAAAAAATTAATAATTGAAAGAAATAATTGAAAAATTTAAGAAAATATCTGAAATATGAAGAAAATAATAGACAATTTATTGGAAACAAAATTCGAAAAATGTCTAGATTAATAGAAAGCAAAACAAAAAAATTGAAAAAAAGAATAATTATAAAATTTTAAGAGAATAATTGAAAAATTACGAGAATTATAATTGCAGAAAATATTAAAAATTGAAGATTGAAGAATTAAATTAAATTTGTAAGAAAAGAATTGATAACTAAAAGAAAAATTACTTAATTACTAAATTAATTAAATATTAAGAAAAATACTTGACAATTGAAACAAAATTTAAACGATAATTAGGTACAAAATTGAAGAAGAATATTAAGTTGTCAATTAAAAACTAAAGAAAATTATAGTAAAAATTTTAGGAAATAAATAAAAATTTATGAAATCAATTGAAAATTGAAGAAAATAGTTGAGAATTGAAGAAAATAATTAAAAATGGAGGAAATAATTTAAAAATTTAAGAATTAAATTGAAATATAAATAAAATAATTGAGATTTGAAAGAAAAATTACAAAATGATGAAAATTGTATGTTATGGTATTGTTAATTCTATTTACATAAATAGCAGGAACATAAAAAAGATTAGTTAACTGTTTCTTCGACTCTATTCTTTTTTTTAAACATACTTCGAAATATTTACAAAAAATTATATATTTTTGATCCCAAAAAAGTTGAAAAAGATGTAAAAAGGTGACAAGTCATCAAAAAAGGTGAAAAAGGTAACAAATCATTAAATAAGGTGAAAAAGGTAACAAAATTGAAAAAAGGTGAAAAGGTGACTGTCTGTGATGCCTGAAATTTACTTTTGTTATAATTCATTAAAGCAACTTTAAAATAAATAATTATTTATAATTAAATAAATCAATATTTTATTTTATTGTAGAAATATTTTGGACAAATAACGAATTTATTTTTAAAATGTCGTCAAATACTTTAAAAACATAAAAGAATCTTGTCAACAATATTAAAATTATTAAATTATTATTAAAAACAAATATTTATCAAATATATTGTGTATTTTTCCCTTCCAAAAATAAGTGAAAAGGTCAATCATTTGAATGAAATAAATTTAGACAGTTTAAAATTTGGGGTTAATTAAAGGAAGAATGAATTCAAAATCAGTCACATTCTCAAAACGTTAGACGATTATTAAAATAAATTCATTATTTACCCGAAGAAGTAATTATTTATTGATTGAATTTTACTTTCTAATTATTATTAATTATTAATTTTCTACGATAAAACAAATTGATTAATCGGGGTTAGTATACAATAGTTATATCTACAAAGTACAAAGTGCAAGTTTCAAAATTGTTAAAAAATGTATTGCCCACTTGTATAATGTGAACATATTTGCAATACATTTTTTGAAAAATGCAATATGCATATATGTTTTTTAAAATATTGAAACTATGAGAACCTATCTTCATATTTTACAAACCAAACCAACAGTGATTTCTGAGTAACAAACAACGCTGATCTTAACAGAATACATACGCTCAAATCCGCCTTAGTAAAGTTTAACTGCAAAAAATATTGGGACGCTTAAATTTTCCCTAAATTTGTCCAAATTTTTATTTGATAGAATTCTTAAAACGAATTTTTATTTCACCGAAATTTCACATTTAAGAATAAACATTCTACAGAAATATTTCGGCTCAAATTTTAAAATTAACCGATGATTATTTTTTTCTTTTTTATTTTATTCGTTTGTATAAAAATTTAGTTCAAAAGAAATTCTGGTTATTAAAAAATTCGTTGCTTACAGATTATGTTGCGTAAAAATTAAGAGTTATTTAAATTCGATTGGAAAAAATTCGAAAAATGAAAATTGAGCTAAAAATAATCTAATGAAATATAATATAAAATGAAAACTCTAACTAATAAGAAAGTTTTATAGAATAATTACGCGCCCGAAACAAAAGTAAAAATTTCATTTTTAACAATTTCAAAATTTTAGCGTCCACACTTTGGAGGCGAATTTGACTTTGTACCCAGTTAAGATCCAGTATCAATTCTGAAATTAATTCAAAATAGTTAGTTTTGAAAAAATTAAATACAGATAAAGATTTAATACACTCAATGATTAAATATACACAAAAATTAAATGTACACTTTAAATATATACACATTTAAAATTAACGAGGAATGGTACAGACAGTCTGAAAAAAAGTTAGTCTAAATTCATTGTCATGATTTTTGAAATAGAAAACTCATATTTTGATTTAATATTTCTCAGTAAAAGTGTTAACAATTTTATTTTTCACGAAATGAGTAATTAAAAATTGCAATTTGATGAAAATAAAAAAAAATTTGACGTCTAGAAACTTTTGTCTAATCATCCCAAATTTTTTTTAAATTTTCATCAAATTGCATTTTATTAACAATTACTCATTTTGTAAACAAAAAATTATAATTGTTCACACTTCCAATGAAAAATATTACATGAAAATATGAGTTTTGGACTAACTTTTTTTTTCCTCGTTAAAATATATAAGTACTTGAAACTAATCTACGATGAAGCTGATTCAGGAAAGAATACAAGATACTAACTACGAGAAGGTTAAAACTACAGGAATTATATATCACAAGGGATAAAGAAGATTAATAAAAGGTGAAAAAAAACTGCTGTGCTTTTCAAGCAAAAGCAGTGCAATGCTAACAAAATAAGAATTAAACACAACGAGAAGGAAGATAGAAACGAAGAATTTATTTTTGAAGTTTGCAAATAACCTGATCGCCAGCACCGACATCTTCGTCATTACGATTCTCGTGCACACCTGCTGCAATATTTGGTGATTGTGCATCGAGTGCCAATAAAATGCTGCATATCTTGTAGTCAAAACCTAAAGAAATGATAATAAATTGCTAAATTCTATTTGTTTATTATTAACTTTTCAACTATCACTCCCTAAGATTTTTTAACAACTTTTAAACTGTCAATAGCGATCTAATTCTCCCGTGATTATGACATTTTCATTCTTCAACAGATTATCACCAAAAATTCGCGTACCGCAATTTTAAAATAATCCCAATTCAACAATTACCGTACTTAAAATCCCTCTAGAAAATTTCCACTTTAGCATTTATTTTATGAAATTGATAAAAAAAAAATTATTTCCTTTAACCTTTAGCCTCTTATAGTACATCATTTTATACTTGATGTATTTAAAATTATTTCTCCGCATCTTTTCCTCAATTTTTCTTCATTTTTTATTCCCTAACGCAACAATTTTTAAAAACTAAATTTTAGAAACTTTTTCAAATTTGATATTTTCTGTGGCGAATGGCAATGATGAATTTTTTTTATTTCCAGTGGATTGTAAAATTAAGAGGAACAATTATTTTTCAGTATTTAAAATTTGTCTGTTTTTCTGGTAAAATAAATCATTTTCTCCCAAGGGAAAAAAAGAGACAAAGATTTTCTCCCTTCAGGAAAGAAATTTGATTAAAAATCGACAAATTTTAAACACTGAAAAATAATTCTTCAGATTAATTTGTCAATCCACTGTATATATGTTTGAAAAGCATTTTGACAATTACTGAATGATAATGTTTAATTCATTAACAAGCATTTGCTAAAACCTGTAAAGAGATGGATTAGTATGAAAGAGAAAAAAATGGTGAACAATTTTTCAAACAGTGGTCGATTTTGCATAAAATTTTGTTGCTCTGAGCCATTGGCTGAGAATTGGTTATGTACCTGATCACCTGCACCCAAATCCATTTCTGCCCTGCCGATATGGACGCCATTAGCGATATGCGGACTTTGTTGTTCGACCGCCACCAAAAGGTTCAACGTTCGCCAATCGAATCCTGCCACCACCATGATACGCATACGTTACATATTCTTGTTATCTTGGATTTGATCGCTCGACTATTCGTCCAAGTGACAATGGGTGGTATTCTAATGCTCCTCAGAGACCAAATAAAAATAAAGGACTTTTCCAAACTAATTTTTTTTTTCACTACTCAAATCGCCACGGTCAGTTTCATCGACTCGTTTCAATTAATGAACTTTCATTTGAAATCAGTTGTTGTTACTTACAAAACAATAATTTTAAATAAATGAAATTGACCAAATTTTCGATTTTGTCAAAAAAATTCTACGTGAATATTTTTTAAAACAAATTTTCGTGGTTTTTTTTTAGTTCCGTGAAAAATGTTTCGATATGTTTAAACAATTTAAAATATACAATTAAAAATTGCAAAAAGGAACAAATAAAAAATTCTGGGATACAATTAATTTATTTTAGATTACTTTTGAAAATTCGATTTTTAACAGTGTAACAAGTTTCTTTCAAATGAAAGTAAATAGGAGCAATATTTATATTTAGAAATTGCTACGAACAAATTTGATAAATAATTATTTATTTAATGATGGGGTGCTAATTAAGAACATATGAAAGTGTGTGATGTAACAACTCATTAACAGATCAATTTATTGATTAATTCCAACTTATTATGAAACTTATTATTACCGCCTAATTCAGGAAAAGAGTTTTTTTTAAAAAGAGTAAAGTTTTTTGTAAAGTTGTCGACGTTTCGCAATAATTTATTATTGGATCTTTAGAACATTTTTAAACTCTATAAAAATAGAATAAATACATATAATATATCAATACTAAGATTAAAAATTCTTTAAGTTTTAAGAGCAAGTTTTTACGATTATTTTCTTAAGTTTAACGAATTATTTTTAAAATTAGAATATTAAATTTCAATTAATCTGTTTTAAGCAGAAAAAAAATAATATTTGAATTTTAAGTACATAAAATAAAAATAAATCAGTTTGATAATAATTGAAATACAATGATTTAATTTTCAATATTTTATTTATAATTCCTAGAAACTCCATCACAATGATACAGTGAAGACAATTAATAAACTATTTTTTAAGAAAAAAAATATATGAGAAACCATAAAATTTATTTAAAATGGACAATTTCTAATGTTCATTTTTATGAAATAATTTTCAATAAGGGAAATTAAAATTGAAAATCGGAAAAACTATCATTACAAATTAAATTAAAAATGCTAATAAACAATAAATGAAAATTAAACAAAAAAAAACTTATTTTTAATGAAATTAGTAAAATAAACGACACCAGTTGCTTAAAAATTTCATTTTATCTACCTCCAACTAAACATGTGAGTGTTCAAATATCAAATTCACTGATTAAATTTGTAATTTGAGAATTACAAAAAATATGTCAAATAAATTGTTTGAATTCACTAGATCAAAGAGCAATACTCTCGTATCTTATTTCCTGTTTCCATGAATTTTGGGTAAAGAAAAGTAAGTTGTTTTTTTTGCGCATGATTAAGTTCTAAAATTCATTATTTATAATTTCGATTTTGTATAGTTTCTATGGATATCTATAACTTCCTTTTTTTGCCGAATTTTAATATTTAGAATTTACTTTTCATTTAAATATAAATAAATCCAAATTTTTACTAAACACAATTTTTACGTCACCGAATTCATATTTAATAGAATTTGCATTTTGTAGAATTTTTAAAAGCATCCATTTGACCGAATCTTTATATTTTCTTATTTAAGGAGGTTCTCTCCTTTAACAAAACCTCAAACTAAAAAATGGTTTTTCACTCCAAATAAAAATATTATTAAATTTATTTTCACCAAATTTGGAAGAATTCAGTTATACTTTTTTCAGAAAAAATTAGGCTGAGTTACAATTTGTTGTTAAATAATAATTATACAACATTTTGTGCTTTTTATGTAAATCTAGTTGAAATCTGTCATTTATATCTAATTTTGACAAATAATAGTTTATTTTTCGATTTGAAACATTTTTTATACAATTATATTTGTTGAATTTCGTTAAATAATATTTTGCTCAAAAGTTATTAAAGAAATAAAATCTGTGTTTTACATATTTTTTAAACAAAATATTATTTTAAAAAGCAACAAAAAGAATTGTAAAAAACGTTTAAACGAATAAAACGAACTATTATTTGTTAAAATTGGATGGAAATTAGATTTAAAGGAAAAACACAAGATATTGAATAATTACCGTTTAACAACAAATTTTCGCTAAACCTAATTTTTTCTGATTATTGTAAACACGATATTTTAAACTATGGTGAAATTAATTGTAATAATATTTTTATTCGAGATGGAAAACCACTTTCTAGTTTGAGGTTATGTCAATGGAGAGAACATCCTTAAAACGCCCAATGTAAATTTTACCTGGTCCGAAATTGCAAAAGACCGAATTCGGCATTTTAAGAATTTTATTAAATATCAATTTATTAGTGCAAATGCAAATTAGGAAATACAAAGATTCGGTCAAATGAATATTCAAAACTTCTACTAATTAAAAATTTTCTTAAATTCAAATTCTACTAAATGGAAATTCTGTTAAATTCGAATTCTTTTAAATAGAAAGCAAATTAGAAATAAATTCTCTAAAATAAAAATTCCATTTTATTAATTCAGTGACCTAAAAACTCTGATTTATTTTAATTCGATTGAAAAGAAATTCGAAAAAATTCCAATTCGGCAAAGTATTATTTTTAATGAAATTCTATAGAATGAAAATTCCAAATAATGAATTTTAGAATTTAATCATGCGATTTCACTTTTTTTTTTATTTTCAGAATAAAAAAAAAATCTTTTTTTAACAGTCCCAAAGTAAAAGTTCATGATTATCAATACATAGTTCTATCTGTGAGTTATAATATCACTTCTATATGCCCTTTAAAGGATTGGTAAATAAAACTAAGTATTGGGCAATAGAAACAAAAAAATCGAATTTACCTTTAGAAGAATCGTCGTAGCCTATGTGATTGACAGTGTCTCGTACAATTTTTTGGTAGTCCACAACCGCTTTTGATGTAATTTCCCCGCACAGTAGAACCATTCCTGTTTTTGTTACTGTTTCTGTATTAACAATCAATTAAAGATAAATTAATCTTTCTTTCACCATTTTTTTTTCTGTTCAGTGTTATTCAACACCAACAAGTTAGTAACGTTATCAGCGTGCTAGTTATTTTTTTTTGTTTGTTTGTAATTTTTGTATATTTGTTTTTAATCAAATAATTGAGTTCATATTCAACTTACTGATATATGAGAGCTAAACTATTTGTTGGTAATGAAAGTCAAGAAATGATTGCATTATGAAAAACAATTTTTATTGTTGTATCAAAGGATTAATATGTTAGTGTACTTGCACTATTTTAAAGTAGTTACTGGTAGTTACTCAAGACTCAGTGACAAATTTATAAATAGAAACGACTTTAGATACATTCAAGTTACGTAGAAAATTTACAGATAAAGATGTAACTTACCACAGGCAACTTTAGCATCTGGATCTTGTTTCAAATGTGCATCTAATATGGCATCACTAATTTGGTCGCACATTTTATCTGTATAGAGAAATTTACTTTTTTATTGTATGAATTACATAACTAGTTCAGTTACTTAGATTAAATATTTTTACACAATATTATTTTTAACCTGCTCAATTGTAAAAGCAAATTAACTGAAATTTTATCACATTTTACAATTTTTGGAATTTATTGCAAATAAAATTGTTATTAATAAAATCTTGACTAACTAAAATTAAGATTGAACGAAACTTGGATCGTCTGAAATAATTTGAATCGATTTAAATTTAAATTTAAATTAATTTAAATTTCAATTGAATGAAATCTAAATAGCCGAAAAAATAAATTGATTGAAAAGTTGAATAAATTAAAAATTAAACAATTATTGAAATTGGGATTATGTAACTTTAGAATTCATGGAAAATTCAAGTTTGGTTTAATTTTTAGATATACCAAAATTTTGTGGAATTAAAATTTGAATAGATAAAAATTTAAATTAGTTTGTGTATCAATTAGAATTTTAATGGAATTAAATTAAAGTTTGGATCGATTACAATTTCAATGGAATAAAAGTTTAATAAATTAAAGTTCATATCAATGAAAATTTGATAGGAAGATTCCTATTTATTTCTACTGTAAATCGGATTTAAAATTCTTATATTAATATTAATCTTATGTTCAGGGACAATATGAGCTCATCAAAATAACGATAACAAGGTAACGACAAACATATTTGTATATTATTACGTATTAATCCAGCAAACTTTGAACACATTTTTTTAAAAATCGTATTTGTTTTTGTCTATAAACTGTCGGCATTTATAACATCAGTAGCGCCACCAATGTAACTTTACAATTTAACCTCAAAAATATAATAGTTATTTACTACAAAACAAAAAAATTTTCTCTAAAAGAACAAATTTATTTTCAACTTAGTCACTATTTTAAAATTATTTCTGATTAATTCCAAGATTAAAGTGTATATAGAATGAGCAATTATTGTTTGTTTGATTACTGACGCTTGCTCTGGATGATGAAATATTTTTGGAACATGACAAATCTAGAAAAAGCTATCATAATTATGAAACAAATAAAAATAGTAAATAATACAATAGTAGACAGCGAATAAAAGTACATAAACTGTGACTAAAAAGAGTACAAATTTCAAATAAAAAAAAAACAACATTTTTAAACCATGACTGAATAAAAGGAAGTAATGAGAAATGTAATCGGAAGTTGTGAGCACATGGCGACAATATTAAGCTTTGTAAAATTAACCTAAAAATATGCCATGTGCTCGATTTTATTTATAACTATTATCCCTTTAAGTGGCTCAAGTTATAAAAAATAATTTATTTCTAATGTAAAATGTTAATTATAACATAAACCCGCCAGACGTAAAAAAAGCATGCGCCTGTTATATTTATCGGCTTCAATAATGGTTGAGTACAAAGGAAAGTGGGAGAAGAGGACAAACAGATGAAAAATAATTGAAAAATAGAGGTGTTTCTGAGTCGAAGCTAGTGTAATTTCAATTGTTTTGGGAAAAACATTAACAAGAAGAGATCCAAGTATGAAAAAGAAGGGGAGAAAAGCGAATAAAAGTGTTAACTTGAGCCGTTTTTGAATCTAAGTTCGGCAAGCGTATCCATGCCTGTCCTAGTTTCAACGGTCCATCGTAACATTATAGATAAATATTTACCTGGATGGCCCTCTCCAACGGATTCGGAGGTGAAAAGGAAGCTGGTATTTTGATGTAGCTCAGGTGGTGAGTGGCCATTTGAGTATCCGTTCATGTGGTGTGCTGTCTCCGGCATTTTTCTTGTGATAAAAGTCGACTTTTGTGTTTGGAAATTGTATTGTGCGAAGTGCTCCAATCGTCTGACGAATGTCCTAGAACAGGATCTGTAGAGCGAGTACACTCCAGGATAGTATACTGCTCTATTGTAGAAAATTCGCGCGGCGATGGTTCCTTACACGTTATTATCTTGGCGCAAAAAGAGCGCTACACAATCACAGCACACGTTATGATAATAGATTGGAAGAGGGAATTCACAAAGAACCGTGTAAGTTGTAAAAGAGACTCCCCACTTGCTGACGCTTGATATTTATAACCACCGTCAGGTCCGTCAGTAATGCTCTGCCCTCGGGTGTTTCCGTGTCACGTGATCTCCAGTCACCAGGGATACTAATTGAAGCGCGAAATCCAACTTAAAATCATAATTACATACTTTATCGAACAAAAATAAATTTTTTGATCCGCTAAAGTTTTAAGAAACTCTAGGAAGGTAGATAAATTCTAAAAATGTCAATTTCAATCTTGTATTCTTTAATAATAATATGAAAAATTGAATTTAAAATGATCAGAATTTAATCTAAAAAAATTTTGATAGAAAGTCGAAAATTATATTAAACTTAATTAATTCCAAGCCATTATTATTTATATCAATCCCAAACGTCAATTAACTCAAACTTTAAATTTTTCAAATTTATAAGTTTCAATTATTCAAAGTTCAACATTAATGAGAAACTTTACATTGCTGTTCGTCATTTTAAATTATAAATTTTTAGAAATGCAAATAATGAAAATTACGAGAAAAATTACAAAATGGATAATAATATATATGGAAAATGACGAAAATAATTGACAATTAAAAACAAAATTCGAAAAATGGCTAGATAAATACACAATTGTTAAAAATAATCTAAAAAAATTAAACAATATACATTCAATTTAAACTAAAAAATTGAAAAATTATAGGAATAATTGCTGAAACCAATTGCAAATTGAACAACTGGATTGAAAATCAAAACAAAAAAATATGGAAATTGAAGAAAATAATTAAAAATTGAGGAAATAAATTGAAAATAAAAAAAAAAAAATTACAAAATTATGAAAATAATCGACAATTGAGAACAAAATTCAAAAAATAGCTAGATTAATACGCAACCGAACAAAATAATTTAAAAAATCAAAGAATAATAATAAAATTTTAAGATAGTAATTAAAGATTGAAAATTGCGGAAAATAATTAATATTTGAAGGAAATAGTTGAAAAATGACGAGAATAATTGAAAAATTAAAGAAAATATGTGAAAAGGACGGAAAAAATTGTCAATTTAAATTAAAATTCGAAAATTAAATTAAATTAAATCGAAAATTAAACATAATTTAAAAATTAAACTGAAATTAAAAAAAAATTGATAATAATGCAGAAAAATTACAAAACGTGAAAATAATTCACAATTAAAAACAAAATTCGAAAAATGGCTAGTTTAATACACAAAAAAAAAAAAATTGAAAAACTCGAAGAATTATTATAAAATTAATAAATGTCAGTTTTTTGTGGATTTGTATATGTTAAATAAAAAACAAGTTTTAGGCCATTAATTCCACATTATTTCTTTCAAATTTACAAAATTTTTTTTACAAAAACGACGTTTCGGCAGCTGCCGCTACCCTTATCAAGTTTATTATTATTTTTCTACATATATACTTGTATAAATTTAATCTAAAAATTTTTTATTTTTGTTTTTAGCATTTTATAAAAAAAAAAATCATAATAATAAACTCGATAAGGGTAGCGGCAGCTGCCAAAACGTCGTTTTTGTAAAAAAATTTTGTAAATTTGAAAGAAATAATGTGGAATTAATGGCCTGAAACTTGTTTTTTAATTATTATAAAACTTTAAGAGGCTAATTGCAAATTGAAAAAATTGTAGGAAATAATTTCAAATTGCGAAAAATAGTTAATAATTAAAAGAAATAATTGAAAAATGAGAATAATTAAAAAATTGAAGAAAATGTCTACAAAATGACTAGATTAATAGACTACTTAAAAAAAATTGATGAAATATAGCAAAAACTTTAAATTTAAAGGAAATAATTAAAAATTGAAAAATGAAGAAAATTATAGGAATAATTGTTGGGAATAATTGCGCATTGAACGAATGGATTGAAAATCGACAAAAATAATTAAAATTAAATAAAATAATTGAAAATTGAAAATTCAAATTTTAAGAATATAATTAAAAATTGAAAAAAGTATTTGAAAAAAGCCGAAAGTTATTGAATATAGAAGAAAACAATTAAAAACTGAAAAATGAAATTGAAATTTAAAAAAAAATTGAGAATTGAAGAGACAATTGAAAAAAAATCAAAAAATGACTAGAATAATTCACATCTGAAAAAAATAATTGAAACCGTTGAAAAATAATTCTAAAATTTAAAGAGAATAAATAAAAAATTTTAATATTGTAAGAAATAACTAAAAATTAAAAAAGATAATTAATAAATGCAAAAAAAATAATTTAAAAATAACAAGAATAATAGCAAAATTGAAAATAATTTCTGGAAAATGACGAAAATAATTGACAATTGAAAACAAAATTCGAAAAATGGTTAGAATAATACACAACTGGAAAAAATAATTTAAAAAATCAAACTATAAATATGTAATTTAAAAAATAATTGAAAATTGAAAAATTAAGAGAATTATAGAAATAATTGCTAATTGAACAACTGGATTAAAAAAAATTGAATCGAACAAAATAATTGAAATTGAGGAAAAAATTTAAAATTGAAGAATGGAAATGAATTTTTTAAAACATAATTAAGAACTGAAGAGAATAATTAAACAATTGTAATTAAAATTAAAAAAGCATATTTGAATAAATAGTTGAAAATTGAAAAATGTGAATGAAATTTGAAGAAAATAATTAAAACTTAAAGAAATAAACTGTAATTTGAAATAATGGTTTATAGTTGAAAAAGGCAAGTTTTTTGGAATATTGAATAAATTTAATTGAAAATTGTAGAATGGAATTGACTTTAGAAAATATTTCAGAATTTAAAGAAAATTACAAAATGACGAGAATTATTTAATATTAAAGAAAATAATTGAGAAATGCGCAAAATAATTGACAATTGAAAAAGGAATTCGAAAACTTTTGAGAATAATCTACATCAGAACAAAATAATTAAAAAAGTTAAAGAATAATTATAAAATTTAAGGAGAATAATTGTAAATTGAAAACGGTTAAAAAATATAGAAAAAATTGTAGAATTTTATTACACACTAATTTATACACTAATTTATATCACTTTCTTGAAATATTTAATTATTCTTTCTTGCAATTTTTTCTATATTTTTAGAAAATTACTTAGGAAACTTTGATTTCTTTTTAAAAATTTTTCTTTTTTTATGCGTTTAATAATACTTTTTTATTTTTTAGACTTTTTTTAAATTTTATTCTTTTTACAAAAATTACTTCGGTTAATTTTATACAGTTTTATTTTAATTAGAAAAATTTATTTACTTTTCCAGTGATTAATTTTATTTATTATTTTCATTTGGAAGTTGTAAAATATAATTTTTTTCAATTTTATGATTTTTACAATATTTATTTGGTTTTTTGTCATTTGTCGTAACTTATTAATTTTATACTTTTTAAAGATTTTTCTTCTTTTATTTAATTTTTCGTAAATTTGATCTTATAATAAATTTTCTCATTTGATCAGAATTTCTCTATTTCTTAGAAATATTGGTTTTTTTTTCTTAAAATTGTGTAATTGTTTTTACTTAATTGTTCATTAAAAAAAAAATTATTGCTTTTTGCTTGATTTTCAAAACAAATTTTAAAGTATTTTTTATCTTTAGTAACATTTTTCCGTTATTTACTGATTATCTTATTTATTTTCTTAATTTAAAAAAACATGTCCGAAATATTTTAACTTTTTGAACAAAAAATTTATAACAAAAAATCGGTAATTGTAAATATAATAATTCAAATATCAATTTGAAAAAAAAGTTACTTCGACGGTTTTATATATTTTGTTTTTGAGGATATTTGACCCTATGCCATAACCTCAAACTAAAAATTAGCTTTTATTATGAAAATAAAGTAAATTAAAAATTGTTTTTAACAAATTTTGAAAGATCTACGTGTACAATTTTCAAATAAAATTATTTTGGGTTAACATATTTTGACATTCACGCATTATTGAATATTTTGTGTTTTTTCTTAAAATCTAATGAAAAATTGCAATTTTTATCTAATTATGTCAGATAATAGCTTATTTTATTTTTTGAAACATTCTCTATAATTCTACCCCTAGAATTCCATTAAAAATGTATTGTTTAGAAATAATATACAAAACATAAAAGATAAATTTCTTTTTGTTCATTACTTTTTAATTAAACATTTTTAATAAAATTCTATGAGTAGATTTATATAGAATGTTTCAAAGAATGAAATGAGCCATTATAAAAAAAAATTACCCATATTTTTTATTTTTTTGATCTGACAATATTAAGGAGTGCCGCTTCCATCCCTTATTTTCCCATTAGAAATACATGGGAAAAGTGTACTTTTTTCAGAAATTGCGTAAAACTGTTCTTAATTTTATCGAAAAAAGCTCAAAAGTTTTATGGGACCTCTATAAATGTTTAAAGTTGAAGAAACTGTCGATTATTATAATTTTTTTTGCAAACTGATTCTTTCTGGGGGTGCCTTAAAAATCGCCCTAAGCGTAAATTCAGCATTTATAAGTAAATAGGTCTAAAACATTATTTTCTTACGTCGCTTTTTTTATAAATTTTTTGACAAAATACAAGGATCGCTACATTTTTAAATTAACTTTTAATTGTTTAGACAATTTGAATTTTTTGAAATAATTTTTTTTTTCTTATATTTTTAAATTTAAATATTTTATTAAATAGCTGCCGATTTTTTAGTAACAATTGACAGAAAATTTGTTCATCAAATATTTGGTTTCTTTGTTTAAACAATTTAAATTGTTTAAAAGAACTTTTCACTAAGTTTTCCTAGAAGCATTTCGATTTTTGCTTTCTTTATTAAAGAAATATCACGAATTTTCCGACTGCAATATTCAAGACTTTTTAATTGTTTAAACAATTTATATTTGAGAAAACAATTTATTTTTCCTAAATTTTAGAGGTTTATAATTTTTTTTTCAATAACATGCAGAGGAAGCTTTTTAAATTTTTTCCACCTTATACTTACCCAGAAAGTATATAAATTTAAAAAAAGATTTTTATCATACAGTATGGTAAATGTTAATGAAGAAAGCAGAAAACAAAATTCTTCTAGGAGAATTTAATGAAAAGTTGATTTTTATCAATTTCTAATAAATGCAATTTTGGACAAAGTAGATGTTTGATAAATAAAATTTCGTTTCAATGAGCTTTCCGACAATTTTTTAGAGGAGGAAGGGGGGTCAAGCAGTTTGTTACGATCAGCAGGAAAAATGGCGCTAATGTATGTAAAGACGTGTTACATGGGGAGGAAGGGGTTAAAATTTTCCGAAAAAAACGTTACGTAATTTGTGATCGTTCCCTCAGGTGCTATTTAATTTTTTTCTTAACTTAAAAGTTTAATAATTTCCACTTTTTTATGGCCATTTCAAACTTTAGTTTTCGCAGGTAAATTTTTAAATAAGAAAATCGACCAAAGAATTCAGAAATCATAATTTGTTTTGTTATTGAATCTTTTGTTTAATTTTTATATTGTTTGATATTTTATATTCTTTATATTCTATATTTTCTTGTGCTTTTAATTCAATTTCACTGGTATACTAATTATTCTTAGTTAATTTTAATCTCCTTACTTTTATTTTTATTATCTTTAACTCTACTTAAACTAAATCTAAGCTGTAAACTAAAGATTTCGATTAGATTTTTAAATACTCTTTATGAAAATATTTAAATAATGATATTAAGTCTACTGAATAACTAAACCTATAGTCTAGTTTCATGGACATAAAGATCATAAATCCATACACAAGAATATTTTTAATGCAGTTGAAGGTTTATGAATCTGATAACGATCTGCTTAGAATGGTAACAGTCTTAAAAGTGAGTAATTTTAATTGCTATCAAAACGCACGTGGTGGTAAAGGAGCTTATCATGCGAAAGTCAATGTAAACTGCACAGTAAGATGTACCTTTGAATTGAAAAAAAAGAATTCACTCAACTATGTAATAGTTGCAAAATGATATTCATATTATAACGTTATTTATATCACTATTTTTTCTAAGCAAAAATAATATGCTGGCTCGAAAATAATGAAGGAAATATACACTTAACTGATGACAATGGATAAATTAAAAAATAAATAAATAAAATGTTTGAAGAACGTTAAATTTGTTTAATCGCAGGATGAAGTTATGAATAATCTTCTTTTAAATAAAAGAAGCTGTATTATTGTCAAATATTTTTTTTTTACACTAAGGCTCCTCTTATATAATCGTATAATTGTTCATCTCATTTGCGAGAAAGGTAAGTGTAGCAATTATTAGCTATATTGTTGCAATTGAAAATTGAAATCTTACTGGATTTTTAATTTTATTTAAATAATAATCATGTAAATGAAGTTTATTTTTTAAAAATGATTCTAAGCAATAATACCAAATAGTATGCAAAGTAAATAAAAAGTTAATTACGAAAAAAAAATTATTTAATTTATTAGCATTTACTTTTTTTTTAAGACTTTTATCTGTAACAGATACCTTAATTAAGTAAATATTGCAAGACTTTGTAGACAAGATCTCTAAAATAAGCTTATTTGAGAAAAACAAACAATATTTAATATTTTGTCTGTATCTGCAAGAGATTAATTTTTTTTAGTGAGATAGAGACTACTTCATACGCATTTATGACAATATTACAAAATCACACGTTATGCTTAATCATAAGTTCCAAATTATGTATTATCTTCAGTTTGACATAATAGTGATTCCAAAAGAATTTAAGACAAAAGTTCTCTTCAAATTATTAACAATTTTTTATTTATTTAAATCTTTTCGTATCAGGTCAAAATTGTAAATAAAAATACGTTAAGCACTAATAAAAAAATGCACTAAACAAATTAATAATGAATTAATTACACATTACTAAATTTTAAAAATTTAGTATTAAATTTTATTGACATAATTAAATATTAATTTCAAAATTAAAAACCGCAACAAAATTCAAATCAGTTTCAATTTTGACTAACTTCAGATTTAACAAGATAATTTACTTTAAATTTTTTTTCAGAATATAATAAAATAAAATAGAATAATTAAAAAGCAAGCTAACAGAAATTTAAAATGATAAATAGTAAATCATTACATATCAATTCTTTATCAATTAGAGAACCGTGAGAAATCGGTGACTAAGGGAGCGTTCACATATGACGTCACGCTATAGAGGGGAGGGGGGAATCTTGATCAAACGTGACAAAACGTGACTTGGGGGAAGGGGGGGGGGTCGTCCTAAACGTGACGTCACGAAATTTTATTTTTATGTTTAATATGAAGTATTTAATACTTAAAGTTCGAGGTATATGATTTGAAACAGTCCTTAATGTATTTGTTGTGCGAAAAATAAGAAATTTTTTTAATCACAGTGTAATAATCTATTTATTAACAAAATATCAGTAATAAACCCAAAAAACTGCAAATTTAGAATAATAAAACCGATTGAAAATTATTACTATTGAATTTTTTGTTATTAACGTTGAAAATAAAATTATCATAAAAATAGGGGGGGGGGGGGCAAGAAACGTGACGTAGTTTTGGGGTACGTGTTTACTCTCACGTGACAGAGCGTGACAGGAGGGGGGAGGGGTAAAAAAATTGAAAAAAATGCGTGATGTCATTTGTGAATGCTCCCTAATACTTTTATAGAAAAAAATAAACTTATGAAAAATTTTATTGTAAATTCACGTTATTGCAACATACATGTGATTATTACAAGAAATTGTGAAACGTTGAAAAGTTCTGTATTCTCAGAATTAATTATCAAGAAGTATTCTTTTTTGAGAAAGATACGCATTAAGATATAATTCACAAATTACAAAACGTTTATTCAGTTAACTATCGTCAGAAAATGTTTGAATTTCAACATACTGGTGAATTCACATATAAACACATATATTACTCATCGTAAAATGTTTACTTAAAAATAGTGGAAATTAATCAATATTTCTTCCTAATATAATAAAGAGTTTTTATAACAGTAGAGAAGTAAAAAATATATTCTTTTGAAGGGAGTTTTACAATGATAAAATAAATTTAGAAAATTATTATTTGCGTAGGTATGCAAATTTAATTCATTATTATTTTGGCAATTTTTTTTTTAAGTACTGCATATGGTAAACTTAGTATAAGCGGAAATTAATTATGCTCGAAAAATTAATATTTGCTGATAACGAATTCTGACATAAGTTTTTACCCAATTTGGCTGTGATAAGTCTAATCCCGCGGAGTTTCTTTGAAAATAAAAAACAATGCACTTTGAAACCAGCACAGGAAACAAAGATAATTAATAACTCTTGTGGGTTATCGATCTCTACACACTAACAACTGCAAATTCACTGGACAGATTTTACTCATCTGACAGTTTTATATATACATAAGAATCGATAAGATTTGATGTGGTTCCATTTCAGAGAGGGCAAAAGTTCACACCATTTTTGCAAAATAAGCACACAATTTTCAGGATCAATGCTTATTTTTTTATAGAATTCTTGCTTCATTGTTCCTATCATGTTATTAATCTGGAAGCAGCTTTTAATGTTTCAACAAATTTGTGTAGAAATTATGGAAAAACACTTTTTAAAGAGAGATTTTATGGAGACCATAAAAGATCTCTGCACCATAAAAGATGGTACAGAGTATAAACCTAAAAGATGATATAAGACCTAAAAAGATATACAGAAAACCTTAAAAGATGACACGAAAACAGAAACAAAAGATGTTTAACTAAAAGAAAGAATTGTTAGGCATTCACTCAATTCAAAATTCAAAGAATGGTACGCAATTTTGGAATAGCCCAGAATAATGATTGATTGAATAAAGCTTAATTATCATTGATCTAATGGTATCATGTGCTACTAACACAATGACTCCTCTGATAACCTTCAAATCATTGAAAATTTAGGTTCAAATATTTTTCCTTGTTTGTATTTAAAGAAGAATTATGAAGATCCTTGTCAGTATCTGATACAAGAGTTTATTAGTTTCAACTTTCTATTTAATCTTGAGATAAAATGTAGAAAATGTCGAACAAGATAAGAATAATAATAATAATAGATTGACCCAAAGAAGTTTCTTGACCTGTTCATTGTTTTAGACTCACAAATGCAAAAATTTTCCTACGTCTTTCGATGATAAAGTCTACATCTTGTACCCAAGTCTGTTATACTACTTCATCATTTTGAATCAATAATTGTCAATCTTTGACGTATTCAATTAATCTAAAGAAAAACAGATGCAATATGTGTGCCAGACTCTTTAGGAAAATGTAACATTAATCTTTTCCAAACTTCCGTAAGTTTGTTGAAAGATAAATCGATGTTAATAATTTCTTTTAATTCTGATGTAGAGTAAGTCCGGGAGAGTTGGAACACCTTTTTTTAAACCCCTGTGAACTCTAAGGAATTAAATAAAAAAAATCTAAATCTTGTAAAATACATTAATATTAACATCCGTACATTGACTCGTAAAGCCGTTTTACTTTTCTTTCATTTTTTCTAAGTTTAAAAAAATATTTTAAAAAAGAAGACAATTCCGGGGGAGATGAAATTGTCCGGGTAAGATGGAACATGATTTTTTCTTATTATAAATGATTACATATGATGGATATGTTTCACAAAATTGATAATTCGAACCAATTTTCGCGATTTTTTTTCTCGAATTGACAGGTGTAGTATAGCGTGAAATTTGTCGTTTGTACTGGATGACATTTCGTAATTAATTTTACTCGTACAAACTCAATTTAATTCCGTCAATAAAGTTATGAAAACACACTAAGAATTTAAATTCCTGATTAAATTAATTTGCAATTAATTACTTATCCGTAAAATTTGACTTAATTCAATTTTAAACCGTAAAACATAAACGTAAACAAACTCATTTGGTTAGAAGCTTGATACTTTTGTTTTTTTATATAACTGTTCCATCTCACCAGGAAAAAATTGTTCCGTCTCTCCTGATTGTCCGAGAAAGATAAAACTAAAAAAAAATATATATTCCCAGCTTTAATAAAAATTGTAACTTATACATACACATAAAAAGTTAGCTAAAAAACTTTGGGTTCTCGCGACGCTCGATATTATTAACGATGGATTATAAATTTGTTTGTAATTTTGTTAGTGTGAAAAACACATTTTATATTTTGTTTATGTACTGTTAGACAATTACATACAAAGTTAAAATTAAGTTTAACAAATTATTTTCGAAGATAGAGCAAGCGTACCATCTCTTCTAGTGTTCTAACTCACCCGGAATTACCCTAGTGGAATAAATTGTCAAAATCTTTATTGTTTGCAGATAATAATGTTGAGTCAAAATTTATTATTTAGAAAAATAATTGAGAAAATCTTATGAGTAATTATATGATTATATACTATTTTTTATCTAGTTACGCAAATTAAAAATAATAATAATAAATTGATACAATGAAATAATTTCTACAATATAAAAATTGATGAAACCTATAAAATTTAATAATTTTTACATTATTACAAATAAAAAACGAGAATTGTGGAAATTTTTGTCAGAACTAAAATGACTATTATATATAAACAATTTAAATGACAATAATATTATGTTACAACTAAGAAATGTGTCATGGCTAATCAAGGTTGAAATATCAATTGATAGAGTCCGTTTTTTATCTACAAGTGACTAAACATTTATGTGCAAAAAGTAGATGATGCATAATTTGTGTATAACAATTGCTTCCATAAAAATAAGCATTCCTTTAAGGGTAGATGTTAAAAAAGAACTGATTCAAAGAAAAATTTCAGCTTCAATTTACATATTTTCTCATGAATTTTTAGCTAAAGAATACAAATTTAGAAAACTGCATTATTGTCATTCAGATTTTCTTGACGTTGAAATGTTTTTTACTCTAAGATTTCGTCATAAAATTAAATTATTTCTTAAATAAATGCAAATTTACGTTGAACTTAATCATTTTAAATTAATCATAATAATTTAATCATAATGCCTTTTCCGTAAAACTACATTTTAAATTTAATTTCAAAAATTACTAGAAAATAAAATAATAACTAGAAGTAGTTTAAAAGTGACCAAAAAAGGAAGAAAAATTACAATCAAGTGAAGAAAGAATTATGAGTCGAAAAAAAGGAACAAAAAACAAGAATTTAAAAACGAATGATTAGAAACTGAAAAAATTACTAGAAGCTAATAAAAATAGCAGTAGGTTGTTAAAAATTTCTGGACTTTTTAAAAAACTAGAAAATGAAGAAAAGTTTAAACAAAAACAAATTCAGTCATGAAAAATAATAATTGTAAAATGAAGATATAAATTTCTAGGAAGGAAAAATATATTTGAAAATTGAATAAGTGATTAAAAATTACAAAAAAATGAAACAGGAAACGAGAAAAATATAACTAGAAATCATAAAAATGAACAACATATATATTGATAAAACTTAGTATAATGTTTCTAAAAATAACTAGAAAATGAAGAAAAATTACTATAATATAGAAACAGAGTGGAAAATTAAAAAAAATATTAAGAAGTTGATTAAAAACAACAAGGAAGGAAAATTACTATAAATCGAAGATGATCTAGACTTCAAAAATTACATCTTTTTATGTTTGTTTCATAAAAAAAAAAAAAATTTGTTTCCTATGCACCTAGATGTCAAATTTGAGGTTTGCTGATCTTCAGTCAATTTCGGTGTTAGTTTCAGAAAATAATTAAAAAATCTTAATAATTCGCGGAATTTCACTTACTGGGAAATGGAGAAAATTGATAATTTTTAAAAGGAAAACAGATAAGTAATAAAGTGTGGTAAAAAGTGACTTGAAATTCTTGAATGATTTTGAATTTCAAATGTCATCTAAAAAGAAGAAAAGTTCGGCGACCGTTGACATATCCTCAGAAAGAGCAAGAATCTCTTTTGACGCATAACCTTGACCTTGTCACATTTGATCTCTCTCTCTCTTCTCTTTAAAAATTATTCCCGTCTCTTTTATTTGCAGCTACGTCTTTAGACTTTTCCCTCGTAAAAATTACTCGATCGAAGAGTTCAAAAATAGAGATGTTGCATCTTTGTAAACTATTTTTGGACTATACAAAGCAAAGAGGTGCTTTATTAAATTAAAAAAAAAAGAATGAGTGAATGAATAAATGAAGAAAAATTGTTAAACAATAAAAATAAAATTGATAAACAATTAAAATAAATTCATATACAATGAGAAAAATTGTCGAAAGATTTTTTAATTTTTAAAATTTTAGGAATTTATTAGATATAAAAAAAGGCATGGAAAAATATTTGATTTGTTTAAGAAAATATGAATGAAAAAAAGAGTGGCGTAACTAGAAAGCTTGAGAGGAACCAAAAATATTTCCATTATCCCATAAAGAACTCTTAACAAACTTTTAAACTAATTTTACCGATTCCGGTTTTAAAAATATTTTGTTTTTTAATGTTTCACTTTGTAGAAATTTTTCCAGGCTTTCTAATAAAATAAGCTAGTAGATTTAAATAAACCAAATTCCTCTTGTAGTTTTTTTTATCACTGATGCACCTTTTATTGTATGAGTTCCATAAAGAACTCTTAACATACTTTTTAAACTAATTTTACCCTTTCCGATTTTAATGTTCTGTTCTTTTGTTACTGGTTCACTTTTTTCAGAAATTTTTCCAGGTTTTCTTATAAAATACACCTTTACAAAATATACGTAGTAGAGTGGCGTATATGATAAAAAAAGAATGTATCTAGCTCACTCTTGGGGGCCCCGAAACCTCGGGGGCCTCGATGAATCACATCGTCAACATCTCTACGTCACTGGAAAAAAAATGGTTAGATAAAAGTAACATTTTCAGAAAGGTTCCGTTTGTATATTTGAAAATTTAGAGTTCTGTCGCATCAAATTATCAAAATTTTTTGTAAAAATCACAAATTAATTTTTTTGTATATATTGTTAACTTAAAAAAAAAATTAAAAGTAGTGAAGGTCATCATATAATCAGACATGGTCTGATGCTACATAAACTCGACTACTCAACTGTTGTTAAGCTAGAAAACTGCTCAATTTTAATTTCATTCTATGATAAGCGGAATTCACGAAAATAAAAATCACTTTACCAGTGTTAAGTGTACAAGATTTCTTTTTAGTGATTGATAAGTAAAATTTCTTGATATTCAAGTACCAGCTTTTGCTTCTTTTTTATAATGGCCTGCCAAATTTGCAAATTGATTAATACAAAAAAAAAGGTTTGTTTAATTTAAAAATGCATAATTTACCTGCATTATTAGTTGACCATCATTACAAATTTAAAAGAATGCCAGTTTCAGTCTATTTAAATTTCTATTTCTTATAGTAATTGAAATGTCAAGTTATGTTAAGAAAGCTTAAGGGCATGTGATGGATTATGACGTCACTTGTATAGGCAAAATTTGTCCGTAAGCTTTCTCTAAAAAAATAAATATTTAGATTGCAAAATAGTTTGTGAAATTACTTAAAATATAATTAGAAAGATCTGTCTAGCTAAAATTTGTTTAAAAATTCTTAAAATTAATTTTTATAAAAATTCGCTGATTTTCGGGAATTTAAAAAAATTAATTTCAAAGCAAAATTCAAACAGATTTGTGCCAGACATACCTTTTTAATGATATTTTAAGTAGTCTCACAAAGTTTAGTATCTTCTTCTTCTTCTTCTTTCTTTATTAGTCTAAGAGAAAGTTTACTGACAAATTTTGCCTATATCAGTGACGTCATTCTCCATCACATGCCCTTAAAAATATCTTTCTAAATCTGAACCAGTTAAAAGTGACTAATTCAATAGCAAAAAGTCAGTTACTGAATGAAATAGTAAAATGTCTACTGATTAAAATAATTGGAACTTTAATAATTTTTTTGTTAACTCATTCAATCAGTGAAATTTGACCATTTTTCCAGTTATTTTTTACTGGTAATCTGTAATTTTTTTTTACTAATAATCAGTTACTTTTCACTGATTGATGAAGCATCAGGTCAGCCAAGATTTAACTGACAATCAGTTATTTTTAACTGATTCAGATTAAGCGAGATCCTCAAAATATCCTAAGACACCAAAATTTACGTTGATATTTCCTGAAAGTATTTTCATTAGAAGATTTTCAGGATATTGATATTCTATGTGATAAAGTAATAGGTGATTAATTATACGTAAAAAATGAAATGAACGTCTGGCATACGCACTATTAAAAAAATTCACCTGCACTAAAATAGTAGCCTTGGCTTTGAATATTTAATTAATCTTCACGTTTAAACTGGTTTTTTAATATTTGTATTGCTATCGTCATCAAAGAATATTTAAAAGACAAATGAGTCTAAAAAAGTGCCAGAATAGATTGTGATCCTTTCGGAAGCAGTTAGCTGCTCCATTAAAATGTCGTGTGCACATTTTATTTCTTTTATCACGATTATCTCAGTTTTAGTGAACACTCAACAAATTCTAGATAATCCCAATAACATTTTTCTTTTTAATTCTGCACGAACCATCTATTCGCAACTTTTTAGTAAGTACACAACTATATTTTTAAAAAAGTTTTGAAAAATTTGTTAAAATTCATATAATGCACGTGGATTTGTTTGATATTTGATTTGTTTTCATTTTCAAAAATCTTGAAAATAATAATTGTCAGTTAACATTAAATTTGATAAAAAGAATTCTTAATTTAATATGTTTCCTTCTATTTAATATTCAGTGATATTTTGTTTTCAAAAAATTTCTGAATATGAAAAACTGATATTGGTTTAAAATTATATTATTATTTATTGGTTAATCTATCTAAAATTAAATGTTAAATACACAATGATTAATTTTCTTTACTGTAGAATTATCAATAATTAAAAATATTTTTTTATTGTTTCAAGTTGATAAGAAAGGATTGAGATTTTATAAAGATGCTGAGAAAGCAGGGGTCGTGCAGACACAAATTTCTGATAATGTTCCTTTTCCATGTAATATTACAGGTAAGTTTTAATTTTTCACTTTTTTAAATAATAAAATTATTTTGAAAATATTATTCTAACAGATATTAACTCAAAAAAAGTAAATAGTTTTTTTTTATTTTTACCTTTTAAAAAATTTTTTGGTTTACTTGTTTATTTGGATTTATATTTTTATAATGATATCGATACTATATCATTTTTACTATATCATTATTAGGGGCCATCCATAAACCACGTGGACATATTTTTGCTGATTTTTGACCCCCCCGCCCCCCCTCGTGGACAATCGTGGACATTTTACCACCCCCCCCCCCCCCTTACAAAATTGTCCACGTGGACATTGCAAAAAAATTCTTTGTATATTATAAACCAATAAGTTAATACAATTATAAAGCTTAATTCTGAATATTTTTCAAAAAAAATTGCTGGAATAAAGAAGTTGATGAAAAAATAATAAATAAACACAATTTACATTATTCTTAAAAGGAAAATTAAAATATACGCATAAATATACTATAAGAAATCGTAAACCTAAGAAGTGGTTTGTAACAATAAGAAAATCACTATCCTCTTTTTAAAGACAATTTTCACTATTAGCAAATACATTTTTAAACAATCTTTATAGATCTTAAAAAATAACTTTGGCCATTAAGGTGGTCCAAAAACGCATTGTAAACAAATTTTTTAATTTTTCATACTCTCATCCACTAGGATTATTCTTATTTATCGAAAAAAATACCTCCATTTTTTTTAAGTTAAATAATATTTAGACTATAAATTTTAGACTTAGCTAAAAGCCGATGAAGCCGATGAAGTTTTATACATGAATTTTGCATCAGGAAAAAAATACTTATTCGTAGATTTAGTATAGAATTCACGAAAATCAATATTTTTTAATCGGACAACTCTGCATCTTCTTAGAAACGTTCAAAAAATAACATCCAAAAATTTATTAAAAATTTTTTGTTGTTTAATATTTTGTACAGGGTCGTAGAACCTTCCCTAAAATTGCAAAATTATGGAAAAAACGTTAAAAAATAACTTTTACGATTTTATTGGGATTTTTTTTGCACTATTTTACAAAAATAACTTATAAGCTTTTACTGTTTAATTCACGTAATTGTTAATTTGTTTAAACTTATTGTTGTTATTTACTAACTTTTGATAAAATAAAGCTTAAGACTTGCAATTTTTTTAATTTTTGCAACTTTTATGTGTGATATGTAATTAAAAGTAATGAATAATTAAAATTTTTATTTATAACAATTGTTTAAACAAATTATTGTTGTTATTTATCAACTTTCGATAAAATAAAGCTATAGAGACTTACAATTTTTTCTGAAATTTGCAGTTTTTTTCGTTTGAAGTAACTAACAATTAACAATACTTTCAAAATTTATTCTTAACAATTGTTTAAAGAAATTATTGTTGTTATTTATGAACTTTTGATAAAATAAATATAACGACTTGCAATTTTTTTCAACATTGCAACTTTTTATGTTTCAAGTATCTGAAAGTAAACAGTAATACCAGATTTTATTTTTAACAATTGTTTAAACAATTTATTGTTGTTATTTATCGTCTTATGATACAATGAAGCTAGAGACTTGCCATTTTTTCTCAATATTACAACTTTTATGCTTGGGACGGTATTGCAACTATTACAGAAACAGAATAAATTATTTATTATGAATATGAAGGATAAAATAATAGCTCTAGACATTTAAAATGTCCAGTAAGTTATCTATTAAAGTTTATTAATAATGTTTTTAAATTTTGCATTAAAATTAATGAAAGGACACTGTTATTGTGAGATCTAGAAGTACAAATTAAAGATAATCTTCTTTTAAAATTTATTTTCTAGTAAAACTACAATTCTAATGCTTTATTATATCTAAAGTTGATAAATTTAGAAAAAAACTAAACCGCTCTATTAGCTTCAGTCTGAAAATATTATCAAGTTAAAATTATTTAATAACTTAAACAATGACTAAAATTATAACTTTATCTTACAAATTCATAGTACATAAGAAAAAATTGCAAGTTACTATCTTTATTTTATCAAAAGATGGCAATTAACAATGCTTTAATAATTTGCTTTAACAATTGTTGTAAATAAATTTTGAAGTTGCTATATATTTTGAGTTATGTAAAATATAAAAAGTTGAAAACTTAATAAAAAAAAATCAAGGTCTCTCTTCTAATTTTATCATAAGCTGATAAATAACAAAAATAAATTGTTTAAACATTTTTTTAAATAAATTTTAATGTTACTGTTTATTTTTAGTTATTTCAAACATAAAAGGTTGTAAACCTTATAAAGTTAAAGCTATATTAAAAGTTTATAGCTTTATTTTATCAAAAATACGTGGGGAACTTCATCAGCTTTGAGCTACCTCTCATTACTATATAATTTTAACAAAAAATCATAGGGATATTTTTTTCGATAAAAAATTCTAGGGGGTAAGAGCATAAAAAAATCCAAAAAAAATTTTGGACCACTCTATTGAACATCTTATAATTTATTAAGTACTGATTACGGAAAATAACATAAATTCCTAAATTTTTAACATTATAAATTACCCTGGTCGACAAAAATGACTTTTTTTTATTTAAGCATCGGACTAAATTTTTCTTGTAGATATTTTATTACTAAACAAGAATATGACCATGAACAAAACTGGTCCATGACGTCAAGATTCTGATAAACAGGGCTCAGAAACTCAGAAAACCCTGGCTTTGATCATTTTTGATTAAACATAAGTCAAGAATTTGACATGCTAGAAATCTTTATGTACATGCTTAAATGCATGTCCACGTGGACATTTGCTCCAACTCCCCCTCCCCCCCTCGTGGACAATCGTGGACTTTTGATGGACCCCCCCCCCCCGCCCCCCAAAACTGTCCACGTGGTTTATGGATGGCCCCTTAGTACATTTATATTATACTTATTTTGTTTACATACATCTCGTCCCTTTTGAATATTTCGCGCGTTCCATATTCCGTTCCGCTATTCAACTATACATCATCTCGCAATGTAATAGAAAAGGACAGAAATATCGTATGTCCTTTTCTATCACATTACAAAAACTCGGAACGAGCTAAATTCTCACTGATTCAAATTTAAAGAGTAGGAAACGAAGCTAAATATTACTTGTTGATGTCTTATTTTTGGTAGATTGTTTGTTTTTTGTAAAAAATTCATGAAGCACATTTTTGAGACCGACTAGTGTATTTAACCCTGAATTCGAAAATTCTAAGAATGGTTATTTATGTTTCGCTTTAACATGATCCTTTAAAACTTAAACCCACAAAAACTTCAAATTTCCAAAAATTACAAAGACACACATTCTTTCTTAACATTAGTTTCAATTTAATTATAATAGATATTATATTTTTAAAGTAATTTCAATTAAAGTTCGTGTAAAATTCAATTAAAACCAGACACCAGATCTGCAAAAGTGCCGTCATCAGTTCATAAACTGAGACCTGGCGACATTGATGTAATAGGAGCAATAGGAGATTCTATAACAGCCGGAATGGCCATGTTTTCCTCAAATCCTCTCCATTTGTTGCTTGAGAATAGAGCATTCAGTGTCATTGGAGGAGGTCAAGGATCCTGGCGGAAATACTTGACTCTTCCGAATATTCTGAAGGTGGACTATAGATGAGTTTGAAAGTTTATTACATAAGCAGAGAATTTTCATCTGTTAAAAGCAAGCGGCTTATTTGCAGTATCACGTGCTCAAAAATTATACAGAAGTCTCACTTTGAAAGCTTATAATAATACGTAGGGGTTTTCTGGGTCGCTGATTCCGAATCCGTTTATAATTTTTTAAAATTCAAAATGGCAGACGAAAATGCAAAGTTTTTGTCAAAATTGATGAAACTTGGTATATAGGGATTATTGGCGACACTGATTACGAATCCATTCTTAATATTGAAGTATTCAAAATGGTTCATTCAATAATGAAATAATTATTCAAATAAGTCGCATTTGCAGGATGATAAAATTTCTCTAAATATCCTCTAGTATTATAAATGATTCTTTTCACAACAAAGTATATTAAACTTTCCAGGAATTTAATCCAAAGTTGATTGGCTATTGTAAAACCGATTCTTTCGAATTTGAGGAATCGTCTGAATTCAATGTCGCAGAATCAGCAGCATTTTCTGCCCATTTATCGTCCATGAGTTGGACATTGATTAATAAAATGAAAAATCACCCAAAAGTTGATATAAAAAAACATTGGAAGGTCACTTGATGATTAATTATAATTCTATATTTAATTTAATGTACAGTTAATAATAATTGATAGAACAAATTATTTTTGTGATTAAATTTTTTCAGATGATTTCAATTTTCATTGGAGCAAACGATTTTTGCACGGAAATGTGTTATTTGTCACCACCGCAGTCAATTATAAAACATTACAAAAGAAATTTAATAGCAGCTTTAAGACTGATTCGAGATAATTTACCGAGGACTTTTGTCAATCTAATTCCACCTCCTAATTTTAAAATTATCAGTTTTAAGAGAGAATCAGCTTTTTGCGATTTGTATTCAAGATTTGTATGTTCTTGTATATTTGGTGATAAATGGATAAAAAGAAGATTGGAATTTTATGAGATTATGACCAAGTATGTATTTATTATGCTCCCTTAATAGGTTCGTTAAAAATAAGGATTTTTGTAAAATTATTATTTTTCGGAAATTAAAATCTTTTCCTCAGATATCAACAAGTACAAGATGAGGTAGCTCATTATTCGGAATTTCAAACAGAAGATTTTGCAGTTGTTATTCAACCATTTATATTAAATTTAACTATGCCTTCTACAAAAGATGGTTCTATAGATTTTAGTTTTCTTGCAAAGGATTGCTTTCATCTCAGTCAAAAATCACATGCTCGAGGTAAAAATTTACATAGTGAGATACTATTTTCATAATAATTAATAATCATAAATTAACTTTTCGAATTTAAATATGAATAGTATTTTTATAAATAGATTTCAGTTAACTAAAATAATTATAAGTTTCTTAATTTACAATTATTAACTAACTATGTATAATTGAATAAATCTACTCGATTAATGTACTTATTTATAAATTTTTTTTTTTTCATTTCAGCTGCCCAAGCTATTTGGAATAATTTAATGGAACCAGAAGGACAAAAATCGAAGAACTGGGAAAATATATTTCAAAGATTTATTTGTCCAACAGCAGAAAGGTCTTATATTGCCACATGGAAAAATAGTATGCAATAAAAAGAAATATTACTAGCCAAATTAAATACTGAACTCAAAGTAAAAGATTATAGTTATTTGTATATTATTACATGTGTCTATTTATTATTTTTATGTTATTATTTTAATTAATATGTAAATATGTATTTAATATAATAATTATATGCCTAAGTGACGTTTGACATAAATTAGTTACTCATCTATTATAACTATAAAATGTGACTCTTCCCTACTGAAGGATAACCCGCCTATCAAAGCTGTTATATTGCAGCCTTCGTACAGGATCGCATATTATAATTTAATTACAGATTTCTATTTAATTAACTTTATCTTTTCAATTAATTAATTCCATAATTTTATAAATTTTTTATGTAAATTATGTAATTTATATAATTTTAATAAATATATGCATCTTATATACAAATAAAATATTCATAAATATCATGTATAATTTTATATAATTAATCATTATTTTATTGATTATTTCACGATTGATAAAATTCAAATAATATATAAACTCATAATAAAATTAAAAATACTTTAAATAATACAATTATCATTGACCTAGTTATTTATTGCTTTTTAGATCAATAACAAGTTTAAAAATAAAATAGAACTTTAAAATAAATCATAACATATTTAGTCACTATTTTATCATTAAATTAAAAGATTCAGAAGATATTTTAGGAAATTTTGTTTAAGGACACAGATACGTGTCATTGTTCTGACAATTTAAAGGCAAATGCACAACACGTGTTTTATAATCCTTGGACAGAATTTTAATGTGCACAAATTTGCCTTCTGAAAAACATAAAAAATAATGTCTGAAGTGTATTTAAATTAGTCAGGAAAACAAAGCAACCCAGAAGTGATTTTATTATTCTATTCTGGCATTAACGAGAAAATTAGAATATTTTATTTCTTTCTTTGAATTATAATTTTTATTTATTTCGAACCAAAATTTTTTTATTTATTTTATATATATTGTGTACTTTTTTTTATATGTTTATATATAGATTTAATTATATGTACTCACAAACATATACGCATATATAGAGCGTTATATATACTAGTATTAATTTCATTATAGGCATTATGAAATCGACCTGAAAAGATTATTTCTTTTATGTAGATATAAAATCTTAATATATATGATATGAGAAAATAACTAACAATTTGTGAAAGAAAATTACTACTAACTGGAAAATTCCAAACTAATTAGTACATGAAATGTTCCATGCAAAGAAAAATTGTAAGTTACATTTTAATTAGAAAAAGTAGACCTTCAGATAATTTGCAAATATTGAATCTCTTCTGTTTTGTTTTTCTAATACAATTAATAATAATAATAATAAAAAATAAAAATAAAAAAAACAATTAATATAGAAAAAGTTTAATATTTTTAAAAATCTACGTCAAATGGAAATCCGAACTAAACTCAAATCCATATATGTAATGTTATTCAAATTGAAATTCTAATCAATTTCAAATTCGCTAATTGAATCGATATTCAATCAGTATCTATTAAAAATGAATAGCAAGTGAAACAAAAAAAAAAACCAAATTGTTAAAAAACTTGAATTCCAATAAAACTTAAATCCAAATGTAACTGAATCAAATTAAAATTAAAAAAATTTAATCAAAATTAATTTTGAAGTAAAATAGAAATAAACTCAAATCAATTCAAGTCAAATGAAAATTAATTCAATTTAAAACAATTCAAGTCAATTTGAAATAAATTAAAGTTGAATTTAAATGTTAAAAAAAATTCAATTCCTAATCAAAATCGAAGTCTAATTAAATCCATTTAATTGATTATTATTTATATAATATAAATTAATATAAATTATTATTTATTTATATGGGTGATTCATCAGTAAGAGACACTTTTATATTTACGTTTTGAAACAATTGGTTTTTAGATTTTTCAAATTTTCATATGAATAATTAAAATAATATTAAAAAAATAATTATACTGGTTCGTAAAAATTAATTTCTAAGAATGTATTGAATCTAAATGATATATTTGCTAAAAAAAAAAAAGCGTTCGATAACAAAAAAAGCAATATTTAATCAATTTTAATTTTTAGTAAAAAAAATATATATTAATATTTTAAATACATACACAAATTTTAACTTAATTTCAAATCTTAAAAAAAAGGTCAAACTGTACAAAATATTTAAAATAAACAATTAAAAAAAAAAATTTAAGGGTTTTCAGGAAAAGTTCTCCGAGATGAAAAAATTATAATTTTCTTCTTTTTGTAAAAATTATGGTATAATAAAAAATGGATTTATAAAAATATTGTACCACAATTTTATATTATGATGTTAATATTCAAACGATTTAAATTATTTACGAATTTTGGGGACGAATTTAAATTTCTACACAACTCAATGTTTAAACATTAATTATTTATAAAAATAAAAATTTTCCTTTTGTTTATAAATTGTTTAAGAGAAAAATAAACATTAAACTCTTAACTTTCGTTTAACATGTAATTGAAACTTTGTTTAAAATATTTTTAACCTGTCAAAATCTGATTATTTCATGATTTCAATGTTAATAAATAATTAATTTAAACTTTGCTTAAAATGTCCTACAACTTTCGTGAAGAAAGAACAGTATGGAATAATAATATTTGGTTAGCTGCGAGGCTTAAGCGCGCGTTAGACTTGCGTTTATTAAATATAAGATAGAAGTGTAATAGGTTCGATCCCCTTATCCTTTTAAATTTTTTCGGTGTGTTTAGAGCGGAATTGAACACATACTCGAGAAGAGGTTATGTTTGAAGTCATTATTTTGCTTTTTGAAATAGGAAAACAAGCTTTCACTGCAAGTTTTTTTTAGACGAAAGGTGGCCAATTTTATTTAAAAACAAACTAAACCACCAAAACTCATAATTAGATTCAGAGTGGCCACAAATTTCCATTTTCAAAAACTTCTCACTTTTCCATGACTTTACCTTGACTAATTTTTTATTTTCCCTGACTAAAAATATTTTTAATAATTTTAAATTTTGCTATGTATGATAAAAATTTTATATTATTTTCAATTGTTTGCAAAATTTTTAACTTCACATATATTTTTTACAATTATTTAAAGTTATAAAATTTTTGAATTTTTATTTGTGGTTTCTTTGAGAAAATTTCCCTGACTTTAAAAGATTTTTTTAAAAAATGCTTGATTTTTCTCTGACTTGCGGACAATAGATAGAAATTAAAGATTTTTGACATTCAGAAACAAATTTATAGTTTCTTTCATTTCTCTAAAACGTTTCTGAATGTCAAATAGCTTTAATTCTTATTCAATTATGAATTTAAATGGGTTAGTTTTGTTTAAATCAAATTTACCACACTTTATCTTTAAAAAATTACAGTAAAAGTTAGTTTATCCATTTCAAAAAGCAAAATAATTACTTGAAACAAAATCTTTTTTTGAGTATGTGTTCATGAAAAAAAAAATGTTTTTAATGGGTCAAACCATTATTTTTAAACCAAGTCGGTCGCGCTCTATTTTTTGTAAATTATTATTTTGTGATATATTAGAAAATAATATTTTAAGAACGTATTTCTGACATTAACTTTAAATAGTATTTAATAGTTTACTCAAACATTAATTTTTTATCTTTAAAGGTTTAAAAAAATGTCACTTTTAAGCACATTTGGATTGTAGATTAAAATTGATTAGAATATAAAAAAAATTAATTTAATTTACATTACAACGTTAAAAATTCTTTAAATTTTTATTTTCGACTAATAAAAGTAATTTTAATAATTAAATAAGTAATGAAAACCGTATTTAAAGAAGATGGTAAAATTGACGATTTTTAAACATTTTAGAAACCTTATTTAGAGCAATTTTTTGAAATTTTTGAATTAAAACTTACCTCATTAGGCGTATTTTCCATTGAAGTTTTAGAATTCTTCGGTCTTTTCTTTTAATTTGTAGCTGCAACGAGGAAATTGTCGAATAAAAATCCGTTTATTTGGAAGCTTTTTTCATTTTTGATGTCGAATATCTCTCCTGGAAGGCAAAGAAAAAATTAAAATCTTCTTATTAGTTCCTGCACTATTCAATATTAAATTTTTACACCGGTCCTTACGTTACTTTTTAAAATTAACGTATTTAAAAGGTTCTAATTTAATAACATTTCCAGCAAGTTAATTCTTTCACTTGTTTTCAAACTGAAATTAGATTTTATGTATTCGATTTTTATTTTCAAACAAATTACAAAATTTTAATCTGAAATCTTATGAATAAAACATATTTTTGAAGCAATTTTGTTTCTATTTGAATTCTTTTCTATTTTTATTTAATCAAAAAAAGCACGATTATTGATTTTGAAATTAACGAAACAGTATTTATTGAAACCTGAAATCAGAATTAATAAAAGGTGAATTACTATTAATTCAATTCTTGAAAATGTTTTCTACTTTTCAGTAAAAATACTAAGTAATTTAAATTACTAACCTACAATTAAAATTTAGAGTGTTTATATTAATTCGGCTTTGCGAATTTGTTTAATTTTTTTATAGAAGCTTTGTGATCGTTAAGATTTATAATATAGGTAAGCGCTAAATAAAATTTTAACTATGAATATTGACAATAATTATTACTGAATAGTTTTTATAAGATTAATCAGTACATTCAAAGAGGTCACTTGCAGAACAATCATTCAAAAATTTAAAATCATTTTTAAAAAGTGAAATTCAATCAATTTTTAACTGACGATAATGAAAACTACTTCTCAAGTATGAATTTAATATTTTTTCATTCTGAAGCTTGGACAGGGTATTTTTTTTACTTTTTAGCAGAGTATCAATAATCAGTGGTTTCTCGCAGAAAAATTTAGCAGTATTTCGCAGAACTGGTAGAAGCTTGTTTTATGTTAGGATTTCTCGGCCTTGGGTGGCTCAGTAGTAGTATAGCAGTGGTGAAACCAAGGTTCATGATCCTTTAATCCATCTGCATTTTATTTTTCTTTCTTAGTAATTTGAATCAACCACGATGTCCGAATACATCCTGAGCGGCAGAGTGAATTCTACCTCCTGCCGATTTGGTGCATTCAAAGGGCTCGACATTATTTCGTGTGCTCATCTTAAATTTCGTGTCACATACAAATTCCTCGGGTGCCATGAAGTTTGTGTTTTTTTATCTGATCGTGCCGATTTTTTATGCCTCGAGTAGAAATCAAAAAACTGCTCTAGACTCTCCGGAAAATATTCGTCTGTGGCAAAATATCAGGGCATTTTTTTCCAAAATTAATGGTAAGTCAGCTTAAACAATTTACTTAAAAAACGAGTTCAAATTTGTAAAAAAAATAGACTTAAAAAATGGATCAATTGTATTTTAAATAGTAAACAAATTTGCAAATTGATAATAATTCCAGTTTATATTGTTTACAAAATCAACTACCGGGTGATAAAAATTATTAAAAATTTGAATTTAAAATTATGGACGAGTGATGAATTATCGAATATTTGATTTCAAAATTACCGCGGTTCGATAGATTATCAACCTTTTCGACTAGAAATTTTTAATTTTTGATTAATATTGTAATAAATAGAAATCAGTTTGTGAAATTGATTATTTGTTGAATATACTACTCTTATTAAACATGATTAACTTTCTTTTGCGCATGATACAATTTAAATTCTGGTTATTATGTAAAGTGACAAGTTTCGCTTTTCTCGGTGCACTTGAATTAAAATAAAATTAGGAATGTGCGAACACCGTTCCTTTCTTTACTTTAAAGTTATATCTTTCTATACATTTTTTCTTTCTTAATTAATGTTTAACTAACAACTATATTACGGAGTTTTAGTTTAATAATTATATAAATTATATATTATGTAATTATATAGTTTATATAGTGAAATTTATAACAAAAATTATTGTAAAAATTCTAATACAAATTTTATTCAAATGTATAACAAAAATTATTTGAACAATTTTAATTGATAAAATTGATAGTTAATTTGAGTTGAGATAGATTAAAACTAAGAATAAAATAAATCAGCTTTTTCTCAATGGAAAGAATTTTTTTTTATAATTAGATAATTTTACGTTTTCGTGTCAGAAAACTTATTTTTACAGCTTCTTAAAACGAATTATAGAAATATTGAAATAAAGTTTAAGACAAAAAAGTAATATTTTTCGGAAAAGGCTGTTCTTCAACTATAAGATTTTTAACTAAATTTTGTACTACATTTTTCAAAATAAAAGGATAGTTTTTTTAATTAAAAGACAGTATTTTTGTAAATAAAAGAAGATTTTTCAAAATCTTAATAAAGAAATTATTATTATTCATTGCTCCGAAAGTTAAATATTCATGATCGATTTTCTACTTCTATTTGTATTATTGTCTATCTACAAGTTCAACTAATATTTTAAAAATTATTGACCTCTGAATTTTACCTTTAAATGTCGAAAAGCTTCAGATAATTTCTGTTTTGATGAAGCCGTCGAGCAGAATATTTGATTTTAAACTTTGATTTAGAATTTATTCTATTTATTTTTAACAAATTGACGAGTTAAAAATGTATAAATATTTTGACTAATTAGGTAAATTAAATTAAGACAAAAATTAAAAAAAAGATCAAAATTAAATTATCTCTAAATTTTAATTCGCCGTTGTAAAATTTTGTTGTACAAATGAAGTATTTTTAAAAACAAACCGTAAATGTATTCAGTACAAAAAATTATTTAAAAAATACAAAAATGTGAACTGCACTAACTTATGGTTATATTAACCAAAAGACAAATTTAATTAGAAAAGTATCTAATAATTTTTAAATTTCCAAATAATTATTTTTCCTACAGCTAGTCCAGAAAGAATTGAACAAATTCTTCAAAATGCGCGGAATACAAGACGGATACAAGAGCGAGTTCCAGATTATGTACCATTTCCTTGTGATATAAGAGGTGACTTTTTTTAAAAAATAAAATTAAATATTCTCATATTTTAAAGTATGAATATTTGATTTTCAATTTATTTTAATTAAATTACACGATTTAAAATTATTTTATAAAAAGTACAAATTTGAAATTTTAATTAAAAATGATAAAATAGCGGAAAATTTCCATAAACAGTTAGTTGCTTCAATTTTATTGGTTTTAACTTTCAAAGAAAGGTTACGAGGGCCATCAAATCTATTTAGATGGTGATTTCTAAAAAACATAGTTTGTCAAAAATAAGTGACTTTGAACCTTGCAGGCATCACAGAACCTTTTATCTTCAAAAAAGGTGAAAAAGTGAATTTTTTCCCTCGAAAAGGAGACAGAAAGGTGCCAAAAAATATAATAAACAACAAACTGGAATGTGTTTAAAGCAGGGTTGCTACGTTTTCAAAATTTCAATATTCAATGACTTCCAGGTTATCCAGACCATTTTTCATCAAATTCCATGACCAAATATAAAATAAGTAGCAATATTAACAAGCGCCTAAAGACGCGAAAAACTTCGCATTCTTTTTAGTCATTTAAAACTAAAAATTTTTGCAAATGCAATAAATAATAAAAATTACGAGAATAATTACAAAATTAAAGAAAATATCTAAAAAATGACGAAAATAATGAACAATCAGGGTGTCTACTAACTGGGAAAACCGGGAAATAACCAGGAATTTAAATTGACCGGGGAAAACAGGGAATTAACAGGGAATTTTTTTCTGGGATAATAAATTCTTTTCAATTTTCAATTATTTTCTTCAATTTACAATTATTTTCTATAATTCTCAATTATTTTCTTCTATTTGGAATTATTTTCATCAATTCAAAATTATTTCTTCATTTCTCAATTATTTTCTTCGATTTTCTACTATTTTCTTCAATTGCCAATTATTTTCTTTAATTTTCAATTATTTTCATCAATTTCTAATTAATTTATTTAATTCTAAAATATTTTCTACAATTTTCAATTATTTTAATTAATTTTTAATTATTTTCTTTAACTATAAATTATTTTTTTTTGAATTGCCAATTATTTGATTCAATTTTCAATTATTTTCTTCAATTTTTAATTATTTTCATCAATTTTTAATTATTTTTTTTCAGATCTCAATTATTTCCTTCAATTTTTAATTATTTAATTTAATATTCAATAATTCTCGACTTTTTTCAATTATTTTTTTCAATTATCATTTATTTATTTCACATCTCAATAACTCTTCCATTTTTCAATTATTTTCTTCTATAATCAATAATTCTCGGCTTTTTCAATATTTTTTTTCAAATATCAATTATGTTTTTGAAACTTGAATTCAATTCATCATTTAGTATTCAATAACTCTCGGCTTTTTACAATGATTTTTTTTAAATTCTCAATTATTTTCTTCAAATTCCAATTTTTTCTTAAATTTCAATTATTTTTTTTTTCAATTTCCAATTATTTTTTCATATTACTTTCAGTTTCTCAATTTCTTTCAATTTTCAATTCGCAATTATTTCCGACGATTTCTAAATTTTTCTGTTGTTTCCAAATATTGTAATTAATTTTTAAGTACTTCCTTCAATTTTTAATTATTTTCTTCAATTTTCAATTATTTTCTTTAATTTTTAATTATTTTGTTCAATTTTCAATTGTTTGTTTCAATATTCAGTAATCTCGACTTTTTTCAATTTTTTTTTTCAATTATTAGTTATTTATTTCATGTTTCAAAACCTCCTTCAATTTTCAATATTTTTCTTTTATTTTCCATTTAATTGTTCAATTATTTTTTTCAATTCTCAATTAATTTCTTTAAATAACAATTCTATTCTTCAATTTTTAATGTTTTCTTCAATATTGGATTTTTTGATTTTCTATCTAGTTGACCAATTTTCAATTATATTCTTTGAATTTAATAACCATTGTTCAATTTTTTCAATTATTGTTCAATTGTAGATTAATATTTACTTTTTTTTAATTTTGTTTTTAATTGTCAAATATCTTTGACATTGTTCAATTATATTTCTTTCCATTATTAATTATTTCTTTTCATTATTAATTGTTTCTTTTAATTCTTAATTATTATTTTTTGTAAAGTTTAATATTTAATTCTTCAATTCTCAATTATTTTCTTTAAATTACAATTATTTGCTTCAATTATCAACTGTTATCTTCAATTTTTTTAGCCATTTGTAGGTCAATTAAGACTTAAAATAAATTTTAAGTTAACAAGAGAAAAACCGGGAAAAATAGGAACAAAAACCGGGAAAACCGGGAAATGACCGGGAATTTTGTGGGTCGAAATTAGTAGACACCCTGAACAATTGAAAACAAAATTCAAAAAATGGCTAGACTAATACACAGCCGAACAAAAAAATTGAAAAAACCCAAGAATAATTATAAAATTTTAAGAAAATAACTGAAAAATGAAAAAATTGTAGGAAATAATTGAAAAATTACGGATAACAATTGAAAATCGAAGAAAATAATTAAGAATTGTAAGAAGTAATAGAAAAATGACGAAAATAATTGAAAAACTGAAGAAAATATCTGAAAACTGACCAAAAAAATTGACAATTAAAAACAAATTTCAAAAAATGATTAGATTAAAAGAAAAATTACAATATGACAAAAATAATAATTAAATGTTGAAGAAAATATTTAATTATTAAAAAAAATAATTAACGATTGAAAAAAAAAGTTTGAAAAATGGTGAGAATAACAAAAAAATTTAAATTAATGAATAATCATAAAATTAAAGGCAAATAATAAATCGTCAATTGAAAACTGATGAAAAGTATGGTTTGAAAATCGAAAAAAATTGAAAATTGAAAAATGGAATTGAAATTTAAAGAATATAATTAAAAATTCAAAAAAAGTAATAAAAAAAGCTGAAAATTGTAGAATATAAAAGAAAATAATTAAAAACTGAAAAATTAAAATTTGAAGAAAATAATAAAAAAAATTAAGAAATAAATTGAAAATTTAAGAATTAAATTCAAATTTGAAAAAAATAATTGATAATTGAAGAAAGGTAAGGATTACTGAATATTGAATGAAATAATTGAAATATGAAGACTGGAATTTAAAATTAAAAATAATAATTGAGAAAAAAAATAATTAAGAATTGAAGAAATAAATTAAAGATTAAGAAATTAAATTAAAATTTTAAGAAAGTAATCGACAATTAAGAAAAAATTAGAAAACTGTCGAAAATAATTATCAACAGAACAAAATATTTAAGAATAATTATAAACTTCAAGAATAAATGTGAATTGAAAAATTTGTAGAAATAATTGAAAATTTCGGAAAAAATTAATAATTGAAAGAAATAATTGAAACATGACGAGAATAATTGAAAAATTGAAGAAAATATCTGAAATATGACGAAAATAATAGACAATTTATTGGAAACAAAATTCGAAAAATGGCTAGATTAATAGACAGCAAAACAGAAAAATTGAAAAAAAAGAATAATTATAAAATTTTAAGAGAATAGTTGAAAGAAATAATTGAAAAATGACGAGAATTTTAATTGGAGAAAATATTAAAAATTGAAAAATTAAATTGAACATTGAAGAATTAAATTAAATTTGTAAGAAAATATGTAATTGATAACTAAAAGAAAAATTACGAAATTACTAAATGAATTAAATATTAAGAAAAATACTTGAAAATTGAAAAAAATTTTAAATCTGTCGAGAATAATCGACAACAGAATAAAATAATTTAAAAAAATTTAAAGGAAAATTAGGTACAAAATTGAAGAAGAATATTAAGTTGGCAATTGAAAACTGAAGAAAAAAATAGTAAAAATTTTAGGAAATAAATGAAAATTTATGAAATCAATTGAAAATTGAAGAAGATAATATAAAAGAATTATGTTGAAAGTTAAAAAAAATAATTGACAATTGAAAAAAGACGAGGATTATTGAACATTTAATAAAATAATTGAAAATTGAAGAAAATAATTGAGAATTGAAGAAAATAATTAAAAATGGAGGAAATAAATTAAAGATTTAAGAATTAAATAGAAATATAAATAAAATAATTGGGATTTGAAAGAAAAATTACAAAATGATGAAAATGGTATGTTATGGTAATGTTAATTCTATTTACATAAATATCAGGAACATAGAAAAGATTAGTTAACTGTTTATTTGACTCTATTCTTTTTTATGAACATACTTCGAAATATTTACAAAAAATTATATATTTTTAATCTCAAAATAGGTGAAAAAAGATGTAAAAAGGTGACAAGTCTTAAAAAAAGGTGAAAAAGGTAACTAATCATCAAATAAGGTGAAAAAGGTGACTAAATTGAAAAAAGGTGAAAAGGTATGACTGTCTGTGATGCCTGACCTTGGATATTGACCCTATTTCTCAATATTTTAAGATATGAATTTTTGAAATTTGTCAATTTGCTTATTCTAGATTATATTATAATTTGCCAATTGTATTAATTTATTAAAAAAAATTTTTTTTTCCAAAACAACATTAACCGTGAAGGTTTATTTTTGATGAATTTTTTTTCTATAATAAAATAATCAAAATTTAATAATTATAAAAAGACCCAATAATGATTATTATTTGTTTATTTCTAAATATTTATTAGTATATTAACAGGCCCCGTTTGCCAGAATTTGAAATAAAAATTTTAATTTCCATAAAAATGATTGAGGAAATTGATTTTGAATTTGTAAGTAGTATCGTTAATAAGAAAGTTATTAATGTGGATTATTTTTAAAGGTGGAAGATCTCCGATTGTGCCAAATAGTGTTCATAAATTAAGACCTGGTGATATTGACGTGATTGCGGCATTAGGAGATTCATTAACAGCAGGATTTGGAATTTTCGCAACAAAACTCGTGGAATTACTTACAGAGAACAGAGGTGTGAGTGCAACTGGAGGGGGTCAAGGATCCTGGCGTGAATATCTTACGATTCCTAATATCCTCAAGGTTCAAGAAACATCAAATACTACCTAGAAAAAAAAAATATTTTATAATTTGTTCAGTCGTTAGTTTTAATTACTTGATTAAAATAATGTATCATTTTAGAAACATTTTATTTCAAAATTTTACAATAATTTGAATTAATGAAACGTCATTGAATAATTAAATGTTATTTCAATTTCATAGTTAATTAATATTATTTAACTGTATTCAATTACATAATAAAGATTTGATTAACATTAAATTACATCATTTCAGGAATTTAATCCCAATTTAATAGGCTACGCTGTCTCGGACTCATTAGCATTTCAAAAGGGATCGAAATTTAATATTGCCGAATCAGGAGCGTTATCAGGAGATATGCCATTCATGACAGAACAATTAATACGAAGGATAAAAAATGATCCAAGAGTGGATTTAGAGAGACACTGGAAAGTGAGTGAATTTTTTTTAAATTTGAGCAAAAATTAACAAAAAAAAAAAACATAAATACAAGGGAAAATTGAGAAATAAACTAATTTTAACTATTAACAATTTGAAATCTGCGTCAAACTAATTTCAAAATTTCAAAAATAAACCAATAACTTTGAATAACTTTGAACTTTTTAAATAAATAAATAACTTTAAAATCAAACTAAACAAAACTAAATTAATTTCAATAAAAATTTCATATAAAATTAAAAACTTAAGTTTTAAAATTTAGTAGTTAGAATTTTTTTATAGCCAAATTTTCATTTTAAAGATTTATTTCCTAACGAATTTGAATTACTTAAAATTTTTACTGAAAAGTTTTTATCTCGGTATTTATAGAAAAGAAATGGAAATTCCGGCTTTTAAAAATTCGACTCATTTAAAATTCCATTAAAGGATAAATCTTCTAAATTAAAATTTGATTCAATTACTAGTGTTTTAAATTAAAAGTCATTCAAAGAGAAATTCTATAATATGAAAATTCTGTTAAATTAAAATTCGATGATCTAGAAATGGTGTTCAGAAAAAATTCAAGTCAATTTAAATCCCGCTGAACAAAATTCAAGAAATAAAAATTAAACTACTTATATAAAGAAATTTAATCTAATGAAATATTTTATAGGATCTATTTGTGCAAATTTTTAATCGTCATAAATTTAATTGATCCAAAATACCATTTGTTAAAACTAATATTTATGATAAATAGTAATTCGGAAAAATAAAATTTAAGAAAAATATTAATTCAAACAAAACCGAATTCGGATAAGTTAAACAATTATTGGCACTTGGAATAAATAAAATTAATGATTTTTAAAAATTCGGAAAAACAAAAATTATTTCAATTGACAATTCAGTAACAACAGTTTAAAATAACTGTAAAATATAATCAGATTTAATTTGATAAAACCCAAAAATTAAGATTTCGAATTTTTTCAGTTTTTCAATTTTAGGAATTTTCACGTTACTTATTTACATAAAATTAATTTTTGAAAAACAAATTTGTTTTATATAAAGTAGAGCAACAGATCTTGCTTTTCTTCTAAAAAGAAGTATGCAGGATAAGAATAAGTTTAGTAATTAAAATTTTACGATCGAATTATGCAAACAAAATGGAATGGTTTTTACAAGTTTACACTTACAATGACCTACTTTTTAACACCCAGCAATAAGTTAATAAAAACAATAAAATTTAAAAAATTACAAAATAACATCAATGGATATAATATTAAAAACGTGAGTTTAATCATATCCGCCTACATTTGGTAATTTCTCAACTTTTATCACACATAATTTATAAAACAATTTATCACGTAATTTATAAAATAATTTGTCAAATTATTAATTAATTCAAAATGTTTTTTTCAGTTCGTATCTCTAATGATTGGAGCGAATGATTTCTGTTCAGAAATGTGTTACATTCCATCGCCTTGGTCGACTATAAAAAATCATAAAGAGGATCTTATAGAAACTTTAAGGATTATTCGAGAGAAATTACCTCGAACTTTGGTCAATATTATTCCACCGCCACATTTGAAAATACTTTTTGATATTGATAATAAACCAGCGATTTGTGAATTAACAAACAGTTTCTCGTGTCCTTGTATTTTTGGTTTAAGATGGCAACACCAACAGAATCAATTTTATGAAATAATGACAAGGTTTCAAATTTTAGTGATTCATTGTCAAGAATTTATATTAAACATATTGAAATTTACATATAAAGTTATTTTTTTGTCTAGGTTTCAAAATTTAGAAGAGGAAATTGCACAATACCCGGAATTTCAAACAAATGAGTTTGCAGTTGTAGTTCAACCTTTTACTACTAATTTATCATTTCCAATTGGAAAAGACGGCAATTATGATCTCAGTTATTTATCAGCTGATTGTTTTCATATCAGTCAGAAAGCAAATGCCAGATGTGAGTTAAACATTAGTTTTAATTATTAAGTAATAAAATGAATGTATTATAAATATTTTAATTTAAGAATTAGGATCATTTTATTTAAAAGAAATAAATAAATAAATAACTAAATTCAATATTTAATTGCACAAACATTTATTTCTTAAAATATTCAGAAACAATAATTTTTTTAGTAAAGATTTTCATTGTTTTAATTTAAAAATAATATTAATTATAATTTGAAATTTATATTTCTGAATAAAAATTTGACAAAATTTGAATTTTATCAAAACATAAATAAAACATCAAAAATATTATCTAACAAAAGTTTTAGGTCACCGAATTGTTGTTTAACCGAATTTCAATTTAACAGAATTAAAAGATTCCAGAATATTCATTCGACCGAATCTTCATTTTTATTTCTTTTTAAATGAAAATTTCGGTAGATGAAAATTCGGTTAAATTCGAAATCTATTAAATCAAAAATTCTGTAAAATAAAAATATTAAATATGAATTTGGTGACCTGAAAACATTGTTAGGGTAAACTTCAGATTTATTTAAATTCGATTAAAAACAAATAAATATAAAATGACAATTCTGTTAAATATGAGTTCAGTGACCTAAAAACTTCAATTTTTTTTTCTTAATGTTAAAACGAAACAAATTTAAAAAATTAAAATTCGACAAATTAATCTTAAATTAAATTTTCCTAAATTACAATTTAATTGTAATATTTATGTTTACGAATTATTTTGTATTATAAGTTTCTATTTTTCCTAATTATCAAGTGTTATAATTGTCACTTTACCGAATTTTAATTTTTCCTTATTTCAATTTTATCAATCTATTTTGTCATAATTTTATTTCAATTTTCCCATGAATTAAATTATTGTTTTTTAATCTTTTGTGTTAAATCTTTTGTGACAAATTCTTTACTTTTTTTACTTACATTTACTGTCTTGAATTTAACAAAGCTTTAAACACAAAATCACTTTTTTTAAAAGGTAAGAAAATCCAATTATTCAATAACACAATATATATAAAATCACTTTTCCCTAATCAACTCTTTTATAATGTGTCAAGTTTCCTTATATTGTTTATATATTTTACGTAAATCCAAAGATAATATAATGTCTTAATAAAATAATATTGTTTTAGGCGCAAACGCAATCTGGAATAACATGTTTCTACCGCCTGATAAAAAAATACGAAATTGGGGTGAACTTTTTAAGGATTTCGCTTGCCCGACTTCAAAAAGACCGTATATAGCAACGTGGCAAAATAGTCAAAGAAGAAAGAAAAATTATTAATCGAAATATCATCTAGAATAAACTTTCTATCGTATTTATAATTTAATAGAATTTTTCAATAAAAATCACAAAATTAATTTCATGTACATATTTTTTCAAAAACCGGATAAAACTGGTTGATTTTAATCATTGAAAATTTTCATTATTATTTAAAATTATTTAATTAACATAACAAATTATTATTTAGTAAATAAATAAATTCAGTTTATAGTTTATAATTTTATACACACGAGAAAATTTTAGGGTTGAAATACAAAAATTTACAGAGAGTTTTCTAACAGAAACATTATTTGTTTAAATAATAATTTTGAGAAAGAATTATATTGTTTTTGATTTAAAAAAATTGAAAAAATCAACAAATTAAATATAGGGGATAAGGTAGAAATCTACATTTTAGTCTCATGATGAGTTTGTTTCTCTCAACTTGTTCAAATTTTTTACTTGTAAGGTAAAAACTCTTTTATTTTATTCTAGATAAATTATTGTTTATTTAGTAAAATATTTATCAATGATTAATTATAAATTAAATACATACATATATGTATGTATTTAAAATGACAATTTATTAAAATAATCAAATTTAATAAATATTAGAAGAAAATGGATATAATTTTTAAAATGCTAAATTACAAATAAATTCAAAGTCCACAAAAATTTTAAAATCAAAATGTTGTGCGATGCTTCAAAAATAAATATGTAACTGATGCGGACAAAAACAAAAAAAAAATAAAAATAACGTTTAAGAAGATGAAAATAGAAACAATCGTTAAACATTTTTTAAATACTTATTTTGTTATTTGACTTGCAATATTATACTCAAATGATATTTCAAAATTTCATTTTTTATTTATGTAAATAAATTTTCATAAATTAAAAATACGAATTTTTACTCATAAAGAAAAAAGTTCAATTTATATTATTATTCTTTTATATTTTAAAAGGGTAAGGGTACATTTTTGATTGTCGAAAGCTAAAATTAAAATTCTACCTTGAAAAAAAATATTAAAATTCTAATAATTTAATAAATTATATGAGATTGATTATTTGGATAAAAAAAAGATTTTTTTACTTAAAACAATATAATATATAGCCAATCATAACCTTGAGAAGGAAAATAACAAGAAAACCCTAAAAAGTCAAAAATAATTTTTTATTATTATACAAATTAAAAAAAATAATATAAAGAATGTAAAAAATTTTTTTTGTATAAAAGTTATTTTTTATGATAAAATTACTGTATTATTTTAAATGTAATGTTAATATTCATTTCAATATCTGTATTTTGGTTCTTTAAGAAAATGAGTATAGGTCTTACTAAAATTCTTTGTGTCATCTTTTTTGTTAATTGGATTTCTCTGCATGTTGATTTGTATCATTTTTGAAGTTAATCTTTTATCCAGATTAAATTTTGTGTCTAGAACCGAAAAATTATTCCAGTTAAAACCATTTTTTAAGTCATTTTTGTGAGTAGTAAACACTGAATTTTGATTTTTAGACGTTCTGTGTTCATTGATTCTTTTCCAAGTCATCCTTTTTGTTTCTTCTGAGCATTTTTTACAATTGATTTTATATACTGTATTGTTTATTTTTGTTTTTTTACTTTTATCTTTCCCTTTCTATTTTAAAAAACTTTTATTTTGTTGATTTTTCGAAGGAACAGTAGAAATAAAATAATTTTTTAATGAATAAGCTGTTTTTTTCAAAAAGGCCATTGATATATATGGTAGAAAAACTTGAGGTGACCTTTGATAAAGAAGTTTATTTACATTATTGTCATTATTTGATTTAATTATGTTGATGCGTTTATAAATGAATTTTTTTATTAGTTGTTCTGGATAATTATGAATCTGTTTTATATTTAATGATATTTAATTTAAAATATTAATTTTGAATAATATTAATTAAAATATTTATAAATAAATATATTTAAAATATAATTTATATAAATTTGTTAATACATGTTTTCATAGAATTCTTTCAAATTAAAGCTGTTTAAACTTGCTCACTTTCGATTTTTAAAGCAGAAGAGAACTTTAGCAGAAGCTAAAGAAATTT